>OU342526.1:0-2500000 GCA_910589475.2 Bembecia ichneumoniformis | reverse complement strand
ATTGCACCAATTATTTGAAAAGTCACTTAAGTGAATATAATAATTTGTTAAATCCATTTTACTATTTAGATACATACAGTACAAAACACAATTATAATACGTATCGTCGTTGTCAAATTAAAATCTGCTAGTGCACTTTTTTGTAATTTAAACATTTTGGCCTTAGTCAATGCCTTATCCATCGTATAAAACAACTGCTAAGTGCTTATGAACAATATTTGTCGAAATCGGGTGCTTGCCTTAACGCTCTGTTCTAGGGTCAGAGCGATTACCGGCAGGGTCAACTTTGACCCCCCCCCCCCCTAGGTGTGCTAGGACCTTGTCGTGGTGGGGGGGCTTAACCCTCGACAATTCGGGCGGTTGCAGGGGTCGGTGGGGTCACCGGCCTTAGTTTGGCTGACCGGATTGTCGCTGGGGAACGAAGAAAGCACACACGGGATTGCTCCGAGCGAGCTCCGAACATCGGAGCTCGTGGTGGAACAAACGTCAGTTGGCTTCAACTGTCAGTTGGAGCTTCGCCGGTCACCGTTCGCTGGGCCGAGGATCCGTACTCGGCTCATGCGGGTGTGGGCCGGTGAGAGACGGCACCCCCGGTCCTTGTTCGTCGGACCGAGGTATGGGTCTCGGTTTTGCGCATAAGGACCGGCGCCGGTCGCAGCGGGCGGATTCTCTCGGATGGCTCTGTCGCTCAGTGGTAGTCGGGCAACGCACGCGAAGACGGAGCTCTACGGCAGGGAAGGACGGTCTGGCAGAGTACCGCAATCGTGGCCTTGTGGGGGGTGGTGAAGACCCGGTTAGGGCCGCCGGCCTAGTAACCGCCCTCCGCAGTCGTCCAGAAGAGTGAACACCCGGCCTAGTAACTCTTCCGCGACGACAACACGAGGTGGAGCCTGTCTCTCGGGCTGCCGCGATTGCTGTGGAAATGTCAGGTGGAAACCCCCTTTGGGCCGCCCAACCTTAATGCCGTAGAGATGAGCGGCCACATGAGCAGGGGTTATCCGAGAGTTTCAGGTGGAAGCGGCCTCCGACTCTGTGGTAGGTTGTGCCGCAGAGAAGAGGTTATGGGGTGCTTCAGAGGTGAAGCCCCTCGCTGACTGCCCGCTGCAAGAGGTGAGTATGGGCGGCTCGTACCGCTTTGCCCGGGGGCGGTGGACATTGGGGTCGTCCGCCGTCATCACAACACCGGGCAACGAGGGAAGACATGCTGTGTGTTTCCGGCACGTCTCTCACGGCACGGAGATCAAACTCCGCGCCTAATCGAGGTGGAGCCCGCAAGTGCGCGGGCCTCGTCTGGCGGGGGAGGCAGATGCATGTTTTCCACGATCCCTTACCCCCCGCCCATAGACGGCGCGAAGAAGCACCGTGAGTTTTTAGTGGGTAGAAGTCCCACATACCCCATCGATCTCTCCATGGTCGATGGGCATCTGGCTCGCAGATTTTCCCACGCAAAAAAAAAGGATCAACTTTGAAAAATCAACTTTTCAAATTTGGCTCTGGTCTGGATTTGGAAAGTAGTGGCAGGGCACACTGCGTTTCGCAGTCATTTGGGCGGTCCGTCTGGCGGCAGTAACCACCCTCTTACAGAAGATCACCGTGAAATAACAGCACGCGTGCTGTTGTGTTTCGGTTAGTGAGTAAGGGATGCCAGAGCCCATTTCCCAATCCACTTCTAATCCCTTCTGCAAGGCAGCGCACTTGCAGCAGTTTAGGCGTTGCTTGTGTTATAGGCGACGATAGTCACCTACCATTAAGTCCACCGTCAGCCTGTCTGCCGACCTTAACATAAAAAAAACCTCTTAATAAAATATGCTATGCGAAGCAGCTAGAATAGCAAATGTTCAAAATTTGCTATGTTATATAGATATGCATAGACTTGCGACTTTTGTGGTGACTAACACTTCACACGGTGGAGAAACCCGTGGACAGCTGGGGGCACCCCACAAGTCATATATGAAGATTGACACAGTAAAACATGCAGTATTTTTTGCAGGAAAGAAAACACAACTTTTAATTCCACGCGAGCGTTGTTATTTCCCAGGAGTGGGAAGGTTATAATGACACTTGTTCAATCTCAAGTTTCACGCATCAAAAGTTAACGGGGACCGTTTACCGCAATCCCAAATTTTACAAATACAAAACCTTTCGAAGTTTCAATCTCATAAGCTAACATTGTTTGTGTACACAAAGTTTGTAATTGAAACAGGTGTCCATAGGTATACTATTGACGTCAAAGAAAACCTTTTGTATTGTACAAGGGTTCGAAAACGCAATCCAATCACAAAAGGATTAATTAGTACCAGCTTTGTTAAAGCGACTTAACGTGAAATCTTCTAAATAAAACTTTATTATATTAACGGCAGACATGCTGACAGTCTTTATGATATCTTGTATCCCACCAGAAGTTCAAATAAAAGCACATTTCCCTATCCCCTTCGTAATCCTAAATCCTTAATCCTATTGTAGTCGGCAGCGCACTCACAGCAGCTTTGGCGTTGCTTGTGTTATAGGCGACGGTAGCTACCTACCATCAATTGGACCGTCAGCCTGTCTGCCGATCTTAATATAAAAAAAAATCATGCTGTAAATATTTATTTATGTACAGCTCCTTCTACAAACAACAAAATGAAGCATTGTGTACAGGCATCAGTCAAAATTCCTACCCATCTGAATTGTCAGTAGATTCCTTATTATTATGATTTTTTCAAAATAACTTTTAAGGCAACTTTTAGTCCAGAAAAATTTAAAAACAAATCAAAATTTGAGTATCTCAGGTGTATTTTTGATATGAGCTTCTAAAAGATATGTACCTAATATCGATGGGTTAAAGACATTTTTGATATTACCTTGTAGAAGGGGCGAAAAAAAAGTGTTATTTCAAAATTATATCCAAACCTTTTTAAAAAATCACAGTATCAACCCTTATCTTCTAACCTCTCTAACTCTGTTAATTTTAATTTCAGCACAAAAATTTATAACGACTTTTTTATCAAAACAAAATTCTCTACAACAATTATCTGAACCTTTTTTTCTAGCTTTTACCATTTTAGTATTATTTGGAGAAAACACCTATTTTTATATTTTTCCATTCCTTCCACAGGGTGCAATCAAAAAGTTCTTTGACCCATAGATATTTTATATCTTCTAGAAACTTATATCAAAAATGTGTTTGAAGTACTAAAATTTTGATTTTTTGGCAAACTTTTCTGGAAAAAATTTCCTGACAAACTTGGGGAAAGCATTAATTGGAACAACTCATCCAAAAACTCCCCACAGTAGCTGGTAAAACGTTTTAAGAGAGGTTAAATCACTAATATTAAGAACGTGACATTTCCTTATTTAAATTGTGATTATATGTAGTGTTTATTTCTGTTATCAGGTATCATGGGTCCGCCATCGAGATATCCACCTGCTAACAGTGGGTCGGTACACGTACACGTCGGACCAGCGGTTCGAGGCGCAGCACAAGCCGCGCTCCGAGGAGTGGGCGCTGCGCATACGCAGTCCGCAGCGACGGGACTCCGGGCAGTACGAGTGCCAGATATCCACTACGCCGCCCATCGGACACCCCGTCTTCCTCAACATTGTCGGTTAGGAAACACTTTGATTACACTAATATACCTGTTGCAGAAAGATCAAACTCAATCTCGAGACATTGTGTGTGGTCTGCACCCGCCACTGACAGCGATTCAATTTCACTGACAGTTTCAAAGCAATGGTCAACATTAATTACTTTGAAAAAAAAATGTAATAAATCATTGTGAAAATGTAAATTTGGTATTGTTATAATCTTTGATGTTTTAGCTTCGAATGAAATAATAAAAATAATCCAAGCGTTAATTGATACGCGAAAATGATTCCAGTTATTTTTAAAATATCGGCTTGTGTAAGAGAATTTCATTTCGGAATAATTTGCTAAATTTGGAACAGAGCTTTGATTAAAAATAAAATCACAATTGGTTCGTTTAAATGTACAATACATAAGTCACTTTATTAATTTAAATCCGTAGGTACATATATATTTAATTTACTCTCATGTAAAACTAGCCGTTGTCTGCAACTTTGCTTGCAAAATTAACTGAATAAGTTTTTTTATGTTAAGATCGGCAGACAGGCTGACGGTCCACTTGACGTCGCCTATAACACAAGCAACGCCTAAGCTGCTGCTAGTGCGCTGCTGACTAGAGTTAGATTAAGGATAAGGGATTAGATAGGAAACTGGGTTCTGGCATCCCTTACTCGCTCACAGAAACACAACAGCACACTTACTGTTATGTCACGGTAGTCTTCTGTAAGGGGGTGGTTACTGCCTCCAAACGGGCCGCCTAAAAGACTGCGAAAGCAGTGTGCCACTCATTTCCAGATCTAGAGCAGAGCCAAATTTTAAAAGGTCATTTTCAAAGTTGACCCTGCCGGGAATCGAACCCGGGAACCCTGGAACAGAGCGTTGAGGCAAGTACTATAACCACTCATCCAACGGGCTCATCAAAGTAAGTTCAAATCTTAATTCTTTAATTTCTTTACACAAAAGGAGTGTGTAGTTTAATCAAGGATCTGGGTGTAAAATTTCATCGAAATCAAAATTTACAAAAAAATATTTTTGTACTCTTTTTACGTTGATTTAGGAAGTAGGTATACTTTTTTATATATACACAAACGTACCTACATAATCATATCCATTACAAATG
The DNA here is from genome assembly GCA_910589475.2 of Bembecia ichneumoniformis. NCBI lineage: Eukaryota > Metazoa > Arthropoda > Insecta > Lepidoptera > Sesiidae > Bembecia > Bembecia ichneumoniformis. The sequence continues at coordinate 2,495,315 of OU342526.1, read as the reverse complement.
TTTCGATTTATAAAATTAAAAGTACGATTCTGATAAAAATTACTTAATATTACAACCAAATTAAAAATATAAGAACTCTAAGTTCAAAATAATAATATCCACTTTGTTTAACAGATCGCTCACTTGTCGCAATTATTAATCACTAATTACTCGATGAGAGCACACAAATTATTATTTTTTTAAATTCGCAGTGGAAAAACAGCTTAATAAACTAGTATATACGTACATTTATTTATTTTTATTTATTGTAAACATTTACAAGTACATGATTAAATTGAAAGTTAATAACAAATTGATTAAGTTATTAAAAATTGCCTGTCTGTGTGTATTCTATAAGATGTACTTCGGAGAGTGTGCTCGAGAGCTGCATGAGATCATACCGCCTTCCCCTTTCTTCTATCGGACATGCAGACGTATGGCTGGTTACCATCCTCACCTTGTCGAAGTCCCTCTAATTCGGACCAAGCGCTTTAAAACATCTTTTGTGATGCGCACTGCTAAGGATTGGAACTCCCTGCCGGCGTCTGTATTACCGAGCTCATATAACCCTAATCTTTTCAAGGTTCGAGTGAATAGGCGTCCTCTGGTTGAGCTCGCTCCGTCGTCGGCCTCATCCTTCCTACATGGATAGATGCTGGTCAAGAGAAAATTCATCTTATATATAAAAATGAATCCCTATTTCTACTGGTCACGGCATCACGCGTGAACGGGTAGACCGATTTTAATTCGGTTTTCGCTAATGGAAAGAGGGATAAACGGGGAATGTTTTAGGGTATATTAAAATTGCACGCCGGGCGAAGCCGGGGGCGGGCCGCTAGTATTTAATAATAATAATAAATATTTTTAAGGTGCAAAATCGCCTAATAAAGTTATTGTGTTAAATCCAATACTACCCATTTAAAATACATTTTCATGCAAATAATCTAAAATTATCCTGGGAATAATCTCATAATCGGTGTAATGGAGAACTTGATTAATTAATTTTGGAACAGTTTAAAGAACAGGGTCCCAACAATCTTAGATTAAAATGATTGTTACCGACATCAAAGCGAAGGCCGCACCTACCGCAAAATTGTGAGCAAGCAACTTCGTATGTACGTGGTATGTACGAAAGTCGAAGTTAAATGGAACACAACCCTGCGCGTATTGTTTGCTTGCCCGACTCTGTCGCCAACAAATACACGTCACGTGTACCTAGGAGCGGTTATTTACTTCAGCGTCCCAATGTCAAAGAGCTAATCTTACGAATATTTGGTTACTGGTAATCCGAACGGGAAAACTTATCTTGTATCCGCTGAGAATGTCTTTTTGTTCAATGATTTCCATTGTTCTTCTTTAGGATTTAAGCATAAAATTAAAACAAACCGATATTTTCCTGTTCACCACAATCCTTTTGATTTTTTGGGACGTCTTTGTTTTTAGAGATACGAGTCCACCATTTTGGCCCATAATTATGCCACAATAAGCAGAAATTATGTCGTCCGAAAATTTGTTATGATATTGCAAGTTACCAGTATTGTGGTGTATGCGTTTATTTGCTCTATCTCTCTCACTGGCAACACTGTCTCGTTAGTAGACGCGAGCCATGCACACAGGCCATGCATCGGCGAGAGTTGACGTGTCCGGAGTCCGTTTCGAGTCTCTGATTCATCCTCACGATAAGGGGCTGCTAAAATATCACAAACAAATTGGTCATATTGTATTGTCTGCAGAACAAACTCGTTGAAGTGCTTTCATCTACATCCCTTTGAAGTATGGTGAATCTCTCGGAAGTGGACAACGTTCAGAAAGCTCCGAAACATTTTCTTGTCCAAAATTCTTCAGTGCCTTAAAACAAAGGATTTCGACCCATGTGTGTTTCCAGTGATGAGTAGAGCGTAAGAGTCCCACCAACAAGATGGACTAACGACCTAATAGAAACCGCGAGTCGACGCTGGATCCAGACTGCTTCTGACTGGCCCCTTTGAAAAATTATGAGGAAGGCTTGTCCAGAAGTGAACGTCCTACTACCACCGAGATGGGGAACTTCAATGATATTCAAAATACTTTTGCAAGGATTTTTAAAAACATTTAGTCTGCAGCTCCTTTCACACTGCACAATAATATATAAGATCTTAATCTACAATATTCCTGATAACTGGGCATTGGCTTGTTAAATAGTTTCTATATTTAAAAATATATCTAACACCGTATTTAAATCGTTATATTTGTAAATACATATTGCAGGAGATAAACATTTAATTTTTTTTATTGTTACAGAACCAGAGACAGAAATACTCGGTGGCCCAGATCTGTTCATCTACGCCGGGTCAACGATAAATTTAACTTGTATAGTAAGGCATACACCTGAGCCTCCAGCTACCATTAATTGGACCCACAGAGGCAAGGTAAGATTAGCTTTAAGATAGCGAAGATTATATTGCATTGTCTTCTCTCTGTGAAAACAAGAAAAATATAAATACAAAATTAATAGATAACATTGACAACATCATTGTGAGCAGTTTAACAAAAATATAATTTGCTAATAATTACCAATTTAATTGTGTTTTACAATATATCACATTTTTTAAATGTAAAAGTAGTCAGACAGTCTGACGATCTAGTTGATGTAGGTATTAGTCACTTTCGCTTTAAGGCACAAGCAAAACAGTGATGCCAGTATGCTGATGAGGATATGAGACAAGGTGGAGGCAAGAAAATGGGCTTTAGCGTCCTTTGCTCACGCACTGAAACGTAACATCACATCTGCCTCATTTAACTGCATAATAATCTATCGTTACATAGGTAGCCCTTTGGCCACACCTTCCAGAAGACTGTGATGATATAGTACCGCTGGCGATTCCACCTGTCGGACTGATTACTCCTCCACCTGCTAGCGAAGTGTGACTTTATTACAACTAAACTACCTTTACTAATATTTTTTAAATGAGAATAACAATGAAATCACTTTGAAAACTGTAGGTAGTGTCTCTCCACGACGAGATAGTATACGCGATGTACGGTATGTGACAGCCTTTAAAAATGCGGCAAATTTTAGTACAGATTTGGATCGGTTGATTATACGCATAATTTTGTTCGATCGGATTTTAAATTGAAGCAAATTGTTCCATCAGAAAATTATCTTGGATCACGCATTTCAAATTATTTGCTAACATAGTTTTAGAGTTTACTCCTTCAAAATCGATTTTGTTATAAGGCCACCGGTATGGAAATTTTATGGAGGGTAAAATCAATGCAAGCTTTAACTAAAAAGCGTTACGTTATCTGTCACTTTGACATTTGTGCTACAGCTAACGGATGTTCTTATGTTCCCTAATTCTATTCTCTGGACTTATAAAAGCAAACGTCGAAATCTTGTATGAAAAGTGTAGTCCGCGTTGAGGTACAAAGCGATAGCGAAACGAGTGATAATAAAACGTAGTGTCATCCGAATGTATCTAACATAACTTTTGTTGGAACACGTGACATGTGAGTATTCAGAATGTAACTGAATAATATAAAGTAGTTAGGAAAATTTTATCCATTTAATTTTATATTAAACTAGCGGCCCGCCCCCGGCTTCGCCCGGCATGCAATTTTTATATACCCTAAAACATTCCCCGTTTATCCCTTTTTCCATTAGCGAAAACCGAATTAAAATCGGTCTACCCGTTCACGCGTGATGCCGTGACCAGGAGAAATAGGGATTCATTTTTATATATAAGATGTATTAAGTATAAGGGATTAGGAGGGAATAGGGAAATGGGCTCTGGCATCCCTTACCCACTCACCGAAACACAACAGCACACAACAACAGCTGTTATTTCACGGTGGTCATCTGTAAGGGGGTGGTTACTGCCTCCAAACATGCCGCCTAAAAGACTGCGAAAGCAGTGTGCCACTCATTTCCAGATCTAGACCAGAGCCAAATTTTATTTTTCAAAGTTGACCCTGCCGAGAATCGAACCCGGGAACCATAGAACAGAGCGTTAAGGCAAGCACCCTAACCACTCATCCAACGGCGTTATTTGTCTTAATTGGTCACTTACCATCAAGTGGACCGTCAGCCTGTCTGACGACCTTTACATAAAAAGAAAGTAGATATACAACAGCGTACAAAAACTCACACTAGCCTTACTGAATTTTAAAAATTCTAAAATCCTAACTGAATCCGAACAGAGCAAATATGCATTAAAACCGTTGGTTTAAAAGGGGCAAATATAGTAGTGGTAGGGCACACTGCGTTTCGCAGTCATTTGGGCAGCCCGTCTGGCGGCAGTGACCACCCCCTTACAGAAGACCACCGTGAAATAACAGCATATACGTGCTGTTGTGTTTCGGTGAGTGAGTAAGGGATGCCAGAGCCCATTTCCTTATCCCCTCCTAATCCCTTATCCTTAATCCTACTGTAGTCGGCAGCGCACTTGCAGCACCTGTAGCGTTGCTTGTGTTATAGGCGACGGTAGCCACCTACCATCAAGTGGACCGTCAGCCTGTCTGTTGACATAATATAAAAAAAAAAAAAAAAAAATTTGTCCTTCGATCACCAGCTACAGCAATTTGGAGTGTAAACCGGATACATTCGAAGTCCATCGAGACTCGAATTAGGTATTCAATTCTAAATTCGAAGCTGATTCAAAGCTCTACCCCAGATAGGCTGGTTTATGTACTTTAGTTGGCATCTCGATTATCCAAACGCTGTATTCGGTTCATGCATTATTCATAAGTATTGGCGTAACACTAAAAACAAGAATATTATTAGCTCTATTTTCTGATTACGACTATGTCTTGGTGCAAAAACTGTTAAATAAGACCAGGGTTTCACAACATTCGTTTTATTTTTGTTTCGGTTGCACGAATGAAAAATGTTTTACGATTCTCTTTGTACAGAATTTGATATATATACATGTAAATCTAAATAGCTAATAGCTAGAGAAAACTAAATACTGAACAGCAAAGTCTGACTGGGACAGATTTTTTTTGCACATAGGAAAATTAAAGTCGGTTTTTTCTTAAAAATAGCTCACAATCAAAGACTTCATCGTCATGTGAATGTCGAAGCGATTCAGCTGCTCGACAACACAGATTTAGTGAGAAGACTAAAAAGGAGTAAACCTTGTAATTTTTTTTAGATGTAAAATAATAGTGTCGTAAATTGTGACAGTGCTATTAAAACACATGAACAAAGTTTTTCTACACTAAGAACAGTCATTGGACGCTATTTTTTAGATATAACTAGCGTCCCGACCCCGGCTTCGCCCGGGGTGCAATTTTTATATATATAAACATTCTCCATTTATCCCTCTTTCCATTAGTGAAAACCGAATTAAAATCGGTCTACCCGTTCACGCGTGATGCCGTGACCAAGGGAAATGGGGATTCATTTTTATATAGAGAAAAAAAGAAGATTACACTTAGGAGTTTAGATTAAAATAATTATACTTAAGGATGAACTAGCCGCAGGCTCGAAGTGACGCGTGGGCGCGGCCAAAAAGCACGCTGTCTCACCTAGTATCGTGTCCGACAGAGATTATTGAGTGAAATGCACGATAATTCAAAGTAAACCGAGAGCGTAAAAATATACGAAAAGTCCTTTGAAAAATGGAGTTTTATGAAAAAACTTCTGCATAAATCAATTATAATTAAAGTTTATTGAAATCGTCGATAATTGAGCTTTGTCGGTGCCGATTTTGTTTTGGAGATTTTACACTTCTTTTATTACTTATTTACGCCCAAAGTTACGTTAAAATTAGCAAGAAAAATTAATCTTTGTTGGCTCATAACTTTTTAATGGCTTTTTATTTTACTATTCTGTTTCCGCACAGACAAAAGTAATAATGAGACAAAGCGATATCAGGTTTAACTTTTGATGTACAATGACAAACAGTGGAGTAAAACCCCCCCGAAATTTGTATGGAAAAAGTATCGACTAGTTCAACCTTAAGTCTTAAACTAGATCGTAGAGATAAAATGTCCCTTTTAGATATTTTACTTTAAAAAATTTATCACATTCATAACAATATGGATGATTTTTTATTTTGTCAAGTCGGATTTGATGTATATTTAAGAAGCCTTTGTTTTATTAACAACCAACTTTATCCTTTATTTATTACTAGAACTGTCCCGGATTCGCATTTATTTAATTTTTAGTAATTTTTATTTATTTTTATTTTAGTACATTTATTTTAAGTAATTTTTGAGTTTATTCGTAGAAAACGGCAATTTTGTATGAATATTGTATGGCAAAGGGGGGAGATGGGGAGAGGGTGAGTAGCATATTATGTTACTCGCTGATAATGTAGCTTTCTAAAGGTGAAAGAATTTTTAAAATCGTTCCAGTGGTTTTTGAGTTTATTCATTACAAACATACATTATACAAACAAATCTTTTCTCTTTATCTCTTTATATATAAAATGAATCCCTATTTCTCCTGGTCACGGCATCACGCGTGAACGGGTAGACCGATTTTAATTCGGTTTTCGCTAATGGAAAGAGGGATAAACGGGGAATGTTTTAGGGTATATAAAAATTGCACGCCGGGCGAAGCCGGGGGCGGAAGGCTAGTCTATATATATAAAAATGAATCCCCATTTCCCTTGGTCACGGCATCACGCGTGAACGGGTAGACCGATTTTAAATCGGTTTTCACTAATGGAAAGAGGGATAAACGGGGAATGTTCTTATATATAAAATTGCACCACGGGCGAAGCCGGGGGCGGGTCGCTAGTAATATATAATAACGCTTATATCAGAAATTGTTAATAAAGGAATATAAGAAAACAATATTACATTACTTATGGAACGATCGGTACAATCGAATACTCGTCAAGTATCCGAGATGACTCTTATAACCGGGAAAACAATCTTCATTGTTAGAACTCTTATTGTTAACAATAACTTTGAAGAGAATCGACATAGATTCTTATATTTTTACTAGTATTTTAATACGATCGCCTTCTTTATGAATTTCCTATGTTGATTTTTTATATTCTACCGACCCTGTCAATCAATTTTATAGTAGCGCAATGTTATAGCAGTTATTTCCTTCCTGTTTTATACAGTCATACGCCAGTTATGAGTGATTGTTGTGAATATGACATTGCTCAGCGATGGACAAAGAGGAATCTAACAGCGCTGGACATTTGTTTCAGAACATCATGAATAGGAAAATGCAAATTCCCTACGGGCACCTTGTCTTTTATTCTTTTAGGTTATCTATGCGACCGTAGTCAAAGACCATGAAGAGGACCACCTATCTGTTGCCTTTTTCCATAAAAAAATTTTTTTGAAACCAATGCAACGAAACAACTTATAATTCGCAGATATTATTTAATATCAGAGAATGTTCGAAATGTTCTGCTGCATGTTATACATAGTAGTAGTTACCTTTTAACAAGAATATAAAAAATTGTACCGATTTTGGAGCATGATGAAGAGTTCTGAACAAACAAAAGATTTTAGTATACTCGTAGAATACATTATTGCGCCCGATTGAGAAAAAAATATATTATTATGAAACATTTGCTTCCAATTCCCAAAATTCTGGGCGGAAAGAAACAATATCTCACTAGACAATTTTTGTTATAGGAAATCAGTTGTAACAGTAACTAAAATAACATATGTCGGGTGATGCATGACGAAAAGAAGAACAGAACACTAGGTGGGCGTTTCATTAGTCTCTTAATTACTTTCACTCATTTTATTTTATAATAATTTAACTAAAGCTCAGAATAGAGTCTATTAATAGTATTTATATTTTCTAATTATTACAATATTTAATTATGAATGTCTTTCCTATAATAATTATCGAATGGACACTACATAATTATGACAGTTCCTCGATAACGCGCCTAACAATATCGCCACAGATTTCCATCTTGAACCGCAGCCTGATGCACGGTCACGTCTGCTCCACTAGGCGGTACCAGAGACTCTGTCGAAGCAACCCGAAGCGTATGCAGGCGTTGCTTGATTATGTAGGCTCCATATGATGATTCATAAGGATCGCCCGAAACATACATAATATGTTCTTTAAGTATTGCCTTTTGTGTAGAATAAAGTTAAATTACATTCTTGTTACATTAACAGTGTAAGAACAGTTGTTGTCTAGCCAAAGCTAAAGAATTGTTTTATTGAAGTTGAACTGTTATTTCATTGGTTAATCAAGAAGTCAAATTTTATTCAAATCAGTTTAATAGTTTCTATGTTATTAAGCAACATATATGTAACATATATTTTGTATTAGTCCATTTCAGTACTATACGAGTAAATGTTAGTGTTTGTCCTTTATTTTAAGGTCAACTAGTAAATGATTCTAACGAATTTGTTACTCGGATTCTTTGAGCTTTGACGAACGTATTTATAGTATATCTTTTATTTTGTCGCGTTATTTCAAAACTACTGTATTAATCTAATACAACGATGTTTGTATATTAAATATTTAAAAAAAAAAAAATTGCACACATAGTTATGTTAACGAGGTAAAAAAAAATAGTTTTTTAGAATTGTCTGTGCGTTTGTGCACGTTAATCTCAGAAACGGCTTATCCGAATTGAATGTGGTTTTCACTGATGTATTGTAGCAAGCTTCCCGTAATATTTAATGTTTGTTTCATTCCAATCGGTTTACCAACATAAAGATACGCGCTATACCGAATACCACTCATAAGAAGTTGCGGGCTCAGCTAGTATTGAATAATTTTATCGAATTATTGTAAATTTCTAAAGTAAATAAATAATAAATTAATATATAACTTTTTATATTTAAATTTAATTTAGTTTGCATTACAATTATTATAGGCGTTCACAGCTTTGACTACAGCCTTAAGATAAATTAACAACAGTGTAATACAAATAAAATATGAATATACACGAGTATATTCAAATCCATAGTACCTAGGCATAAATAAAATTTTAATATCAAAGGTAAAATTAACTAATTCACGAAATAAAATTGTATTTATAGCAAAGATTTTCAAATGTACTCGTATAGATTGGGCAAGACGAAAGAGTCTGTAATGTGTCATTTAGAACCACGTGATATAAAATCGCTCAGTCCATCGTATTATATTATTATAGTATTATCATAAACTCAAGAATCGAGATTTGGAGTTTCAAGATGTCAAGATTTGTTCACCGAATATTTATCGGTTGATCATGACGGAACAAGAAACTACTAGAAAGAAAACTACTCATCTCTGGTATCAGTTACCCATGTCATCGCAAATAAATTTTAATTTTGATTTATCATACTTTGTTTAGAAAAAGATCTATAAATAATACTATTTAATAATTACTCATTCTATTAATTAATAATAATATTTACCCACATTAAAATAACAGTTCAGTTTCCCTCACATTAATTTAACAATCGGAATTGAATACAAAAACTCAGTAAATAATAGAGTCACGTTTCGTCGAAGTTGACTACAATAAAAACAAAACTCAAATCAATTTCCAAGTTTTTATACGCAATAATATACATGATTCGTACGCAATTCCGAAGATATAAGGCCATTGTTACACTGATATACATATCAATACAAAAAGCGACAAGATGAATAACATCCCAGTCGTTATCCTTGAATAACGACCACAAAGGATATAATATATTATCATTATTTTATTTCACGTTGTTTTTAGATGAATATTATTTTAATATTATTATGTTATTGTTTTGTGTGCATATGCAATATAACTAAAATAATAACTACCGTACCATATGAAGGTGTAGAAATAAATATATAAGTAACCCATTAACGGATGACTTGGAATAGCTCTGAAAAGAGCTGTTTGTAAGTGTGTTTTCTATATTTATTAAACCACTGTCACTGGATTCACGACGGAAGATAGAATGGGAGCTCGTTGGATGAGTGGTTAGGGTGCTTGCCTTAACGCTTTGTTCTAGGGTTCCCAGGTTCGATTCCCGGCAGGGTCAACTTTGAAAAATCAACTTTTCAAATTTGGCTCTGGTCTGGATTTGGAAAATAGTGGCAGGGCACACTGCGTTTCGCAGTCATTTGGGCAGCCCATCTGGCGGCACTAACCACCCCCTTACAGAAGACCACCGTGAAATAACAGCACGTGTGCTGTTGTTTTTCGGTGAGTGAGTAAGGGATGCCAGAGCCCATTTCCCTATCCACTCCTAATCCCTTATCCTTAATCCTACTGCAGTCGGCAGCGCATTTGCAGCAGCTTAGGCGTTGCTTGTGTTATAGGCGACGATAGCCACCTACCATCAAGTCGACCGTCAGCCTGTCTGCCGACCTTAACATAAAAAAAAGAAAAAAAAAAGCAGCCGTCACAGCCAACGCTTCCGAATTCCGACGCTGTTCGACGAGAATTCTTCGACGAGATGTTGTCTCCACGGCGTTCGGCGGTGCCCTTCGCATTGTATATAAGTAGGGTAATTTTAGAATAAAACACATTCCTGTACATACTACTTACGGAGTATTATTACGCCTTTTTTTTTTTTTTTTTTTTTTTTTTTTTTTTTTTTTTTTTTTTTTTTTTTTTTTTTTTTTTTTTTTTTAGGAGGGGAAATGACGTTTACGCACTATCCCTCGCCGACGGGGACAGTCGACGAGGGGGAGTAGATAATCGCGAAAAGCTCAAAGTTATTTAATGTAATTATTGGATTAAAATAAATTAGTTACACCTTTCATAAAGGTGTACCTAAAGGGCAAGCGCCATACATAACACAACATTTTTATTTTTATACTAGCTTAGCCCGCAACTTCGTACGCGTGGTATTCGGTATAGCGCGTAACTTTTTTGTTTGTACACCGATTGGAATGAAACGAACTCTAAATGTTACGGGTCTAATTGCTACATTATACATCAGTGAAAACCGCATTAAAATCGGTTAAGCCGTTTCAGATATTAGCGTGCACAAACGCACAGACAAACATTCTAAAAACTATTTTTTTGACATTGTTAACATAAACGAGTACGACATCTATAAATTGTTTTTTTTTTTTTTAATCTTTAAATCTTTCACACCTTGGACAGCTCCTCTCTTTATACAAGGCACAAGTCCGATCTTGCATGGAGTATTGCTGTCACCTTTGGGATGGCTAAGCAAAATACCAACTTGCTGCACTCGACTCGGTGGATCGCAGAGCTAGGAGGCTCATTGGCGATGATACACTAATAAGAACTAAGCTGCAGAGCCTGGCACATCAAAGTTGCCTGTCTGTGTATTCTATAAGATGTACTTCGGAGAGTGTGCTCGAGAGCTGCATGAGATCATACCGCCTTCCTCTTTCTTCTATCGGACATGCAGACGTACGGCTGGTTACCATCTTCACCTTGTCGAAATCCCTCTAATTCGGACCAAGCGCTTTAAAACATCTTTTGTGATGCGCACTGCTAAGGATTGGAACTCCCTGCCGGCGTCTGTATTTCCGAGCTCATATAACCCATATCTTTTCAAAGTTCGAGTGAATAGGCATCTTCTGGGTGAGCTCGCTCCATCGTCGGCCTCATCCTTCCTACATGGATAGATGCTGGTCAAGAGCAAACCCATCTTTAATAAAAATAAAAAAAAGACATGGCTCGTTTACGAATATAATAATCTTTTTTAATACATAATATACATCTTTTCTAATATATAATAATATTTTAATATATAATAATATCGTACGCGTAGTGTTCCGTATAGCGTGTAACTTTTTTGTAAATCAGTAAAAACCACGTTTTTTTTTTTTTTTTTTTTTCATTTATTATTTACTAAAAAAAATACATAAAGAGGAAACCAGGTATACGGTACATTATAAAGTACACTAAGTTTGTCTATGTACCTACCGAACAATTAAAATATACGTGTTTCCATGTGTTACTTCAATAATTGTTCTAAAAAATATTTTCGAAGTTTATATTTAATATTATTTTAATTTAATTCATTTTTAAGTTCTATCGGCAAACTGTTAATTAATTTAGGTACTATATATTCTAAACGATTTCTGCCATACAAATTTACATACTTAGGAGTAAGGTATCTTACAGTATCAGCCCGTCTAGTGTGTTTGTTAGTTGGATGTACAAGTTTTAATTTTTCATTATGGTACTGATCACATAGAATCATATAATTAATTTTGTCGTATATGGGCAGCACTTTACAATAATTAAATAATTTGACAATTGTAATTTAATAGTTTTAGGTACAATTTTTTTCAATATCATTGTAAGTTAAAAATTTTATTTAAATGTGTTTTACATGTTAATCCATAACTAGTGAGCCCATATCCAATTATAGATTCACCTAATGATTTATATAGCATTAAAAGAATGGAATACGGAACTTTGTATTTTATTATTGAAAATTTTGCTAAAATTGCTTTCAATTTGCCACAAACAATATCTATGTGATCAATCCATTTTAATCTGCTATCGATAACTAACCCCAAGTAAGTCATTCTATCAACTATGTCCAGCTGTGGACAAGAGCAAGATTCAGAACCATTAACTGAGTGCAAACAACTATGATCATGCGCAATCAGACTGAGGTTAGCTTTTTGCCGATTACGTGGCGAACTAATATGCATCAATTTCGTTTTTCTTATGTTAAGGACTAAGCCAGAATCGTGCGACCAACCCAATAATCTATTAAAGTCCTCTTGAAATCGGTTAAGCCGTTTCAGACAAACAGACAGCATAAACGCACAGACAAACAGACAAAAATTCTAAAAACCATTTTTGCGACCTCCATAAGTACAACGTGTACAAATTATTTATTTGAAAAAATCTTTAAGACACGATGACACGACTTGTTTACGTTTTTTTATATGTATGGATTATGTGAATTTGGTTGGTTGGGGGCATCGGTTTTCATGTAAATGAGTAACATATTCATAGTTTTAAAGTATAGCGTGAGTATCATAGAACAGATTTAGGACAAAATCCGAATGAAAATTAATAAAATCATATCCAGATCTAATCCGAAACCTAATAAAATAACCACTCAACGGACGGGCTCACAAAAAGATATGAAATTTCTGATTTTTCACTTCATTAATCACTCAAATAATTGTAAAACCCACCAATAAATAACTTCCAATTTCTCCCAATCATTTTAATTAACTGTCTACTTTCGATATAATCCGCGGGCTCAAATGAAATGTGAGTCGAATTTTATTTTCGGTTTGTGATTTTGGTGAAATGAGGATTGAATATTCCAATATTCAGTATTGAACATTGAGCTGGGCATATTGAGCACCTTCATTTTTTGTCTTTAATTATTAGAATAATTAATGAATTCTATCAGATTTAATTATAATAATTTGTATAATCTTGTAATTGTATTGACTAAAAGATAACTCATATTTTTTTGGTCTACTTTTTGCCTTAGAAGCCTTACATATTTTTTTCTCCGCATACTTAATCAGCTTTTTGTACTCTTCTTTATTACGTTCCGTGCTAGGAGCTCGAGTTAAGATAAAATAAATAAATAAAAATAAATAAAATAGCCTTTTATTGCTGTTTCTTTTTACAATAATTTGTTATATGATATATGCCTACTTGCTAAAAACTAAACTAAAACTAAATTCCAATTCTAATTTGTATTAAAGTGATCGGCAACTGGTTGCTTTATTGAACAGCTTGTCTGTCGACAAAGGCCTCCTCTAAAGATTTCCACGTATTCCTGTCTCTTGCTAATCGGCTCCATACTGGGCCAGCTATTTTCCGCATGTCATCTTCCCATCTTTTGCTTTGTCTGCCTCTACTTCTTTTTCCATCCCTTGGATACCATTCTGTTACTAACCTACTCCATTTTTCTATATTTTCTCTCAACATATGTCCCGTCCAACGCCATTTGAGTTGTCTGTAGGCTGTATGTGCGTTTTTAAATTTGGTCTTTTTCTTAATTGTTTGTAATTTTACTCTATCCTTCCTTTTTATACCCAAGATGCTTCTTTCTATTGAATTTTGGCAGACTTTTAATTTATTTTCTTGTAACTCTGTTAACGCCCACGTCTGGCACCCGTATAGTAAGCATGGCATAATGCATATTTCGTATACTTTCTTCTTTGCTGACATTGGCATATCTTTATCCTTAAATATTTCCTTAAGAGACCAAAATTTTTTCCAAGTATTAGTTATTCTTCGTTCTATTTCTTTATTCATGCTGCCATCTGTAGATATGAGTTGGCCCAAGTATATATATTCGTTTACATATTCTATTTGTTCGTTATTTACTAAAATCAGTTCATTGGGTACTTTCTGTTGGGAATTTGTCATAATTTTGGTTTTCGTTAGGTTCATTTTCAGGCCGGCCTCTGCGCTTTCGTCGGATAGTTGCTGTAACATTATTTCCAGCGTTCTTGCGTCCTCTGAAAATAGAATCAAATCGTCTGCGAAGCGTAGGTGGCTGAGATTTTCGCCATTTATATTGAGGCCATTTTTGGTCCAGTTGAGATTCCTGAAAATCATTTCCAGCACTGCTGAAAATATTTTAGGTGATATCGGATCTCCTTGTCGTACACCTCTTTTAATAGGAAATTCACTACCCGTAGATTCAAGTTTAACTTTCGCTGTACTCGCTGTGTATACATTTTTAATTATTCGTATATATTTTTCTTGAACCCCTTGCCTGTTCAGAGCGTCCCATATATAGTCATGTTCCAATGTATCGAACGCTTTGTTGAAGTCTACAAACCCCATGTAATATGTTTTATTGTATTCACTATATTTTTGTAAAATTTGTCTGAGGGTGTGTATGTGATCTATAGTAGAGAATTTGCTTCGGAAACCAGCTTGTTCCTTAGGTTGGTTTTCATCCAGTGTATTGGTGATTCTGTTGAGTATAATTTTTGAGAATATTTTATAAATATTGGACATTAAACTGATGGGCCTATAGTTTTCTATATTGCCCTTGTCTCCCTTCTTATGCAGCAATATGATTGTCGATTTGGTCCAATCTTCCGGGATGGTTTCCGTTTCGAGGATTTCATTGAACAAATCAGTAAGTCTAGGGGCCATTACTGGTAATGTAGTTTTTAATAGTTCGTTTGTGATTAAATCCGATCCAGGTGCCTTATCTAGTTTTTGGGATTCGATAGATTTTATTGTTTCTTCCTTTAGAATTGGCTCAATCTCCTCTTTATTTACAGAGTTATATCCCTCTATTACTTGTTCATCTTTGCGACTTTGGTATAGTTTTTTGTAGTAATCCGTTGCAATTCCCAGTATTTCTGATCGTTTGCTAGTCTTTCCCCTGTCTTTATTTTCCATATTTTGAATCCAGTCCTTTTTGTAGTTTAATTCTTTTATTGCCTTCCTTATTCCTCCTGATTTTTCTATATGTTTTCTTAATGTTGTTAACCTTTTTGCTTTTCTTTCTTTCCTGAGTTGTTTACTAATTTCCTTGCTTATTTCTGTTATCTTTTGAGAATTATTATTGTTATTTTTTCCTTGTTGTATAAGTTCTTTCCGTTCTTGTAATAATTGCTTGCTTTCCAATGATATCTCTGTTTTACTAATCATATTTACTTTTTTAGTTTCTAACTTTAATTGTTGGAGTAGAATGGTGTATTTTTCTTCAGTCGATATACCTTCGTTTTCTTTTTCCCCCCTTTGCAAGGATATGTCGAGGTTGTTCAGAAGTAGATCAGCATCACCGGTGCATTCAATGGCTTTCATACTGTTGTGGAATTTTCGTGCTCTTTTAGCACGAGACCCTGATAATTTTGCTCGAATTATTCTATGATCTGAGTTAAAATTAAAATCGTTTAAGACAGATAGATCCTTAAAAGCTTTTACATTGTTAGACATTATATAGTCGATCTCGTTTTTATACCGGCCATTAGGAGAGATCCAAGTCCATTTCTTTGATGGCTTCTTTTTGTAAAAACTGTTTAAGATGCTTAATTTATTTACAATAGCAAAAGATACTACCCGAGATCCGTTGTTACTTCTGTTGCCAAATCCATGAATTCCTATGTTATATTCTTCTCCACTCTTCTGTTTGCCAATCTGTCCGTTAAAGTCACCCATAACTATTATGTTTTTATGTGCATTTGCAGTGGTCGATTGTAGGTCTTCGTAGAATTTTTCGACTTTTGTTATATCTTCTTTCCTATTTGATTCGGTAGGCGAATACGCCTGAATTATAGACCATAATTGTTCTTCCTCTCCATCTACAGGTAATTTAATATTGAGAAGTGCTATCCTCTCAGAAATTCCTTTTAGTTCTTGTATGCTTTTGGCAAGGTTTCTTTTGACCAGGAATCCGACTCCGTATAAACCGGGCGTTTCCCCAATATGGTGCAGTATGTATTTTCCATGGTCCTCTATTTTTTCTCCAAATCTTCTCACTTCACTGATACCAATTATGTCCCATTTTATTTCGTCCAATGCTAATTCCAGTTCTTGTAGTTTTTCCGTGGTTCCTAATGATCGACAGTTTAAAGTCGCTATATGTATATCGTTATATTGTATTCTCTTCTTATTTTCTATCTTTAGAGGGTCTTGGTCATTTTCCCCCACGAGGACCATTCGGCTTGGGGGAGTTTGGTAGTTTCTAATTGATTGGTTTTCTGTATTAAATAGTTGTGTTTTCCGGTTGCCGATAGTTAATTGTTATTGTCTATTATTATCCACCGTACAGGAAGAGAGAGAGTTAGATCTGCCTCTCATGACATCAAAAGCGTTACGCCTATTATTTTGTGATGGTGTCCAGGTTTGTTTCTTAACTTGTGTATTGTCTCCCGGCGATGAAGATAATTCTCTTTTTCTTTTTTCCTTGGTTGTATTGTTTTTCTTTACCACAAGCTTGTCGTATTTCAGATATGCGAAATTTCCTTTCATTTTTTCTTCTTTCAGTCTAGCTTGTAACAATTTTCTCTTTTCCAAAACTTCTTTAGTATAATCCTCCGTTATATATATATATTTGAGATTCTTCCGGACTTTCATTATCTCATTTTTCTTCCATGAATTAACAAAGGAAAGCAAAACCGGTCTCTGCTTTACACCTGGGCTTCTCTTACCAATGCGATAAATGTTGTTTATTTCTAAATCCTCAATTTTTATGTTTATGTCTTTGAATATTTTCTTTGTCTCTTGTATTAGCCCTGACGTAGATTCTTCTCCCTCCTTTAATCCAAAAATAATAATATTGTTTTGCTTCTTATCTCTTTTCAAATACTCAATCTCATTCTCGAGTTTATTTACTTTTATCTTTAAATCTTTGTTTTCTTCTCTAATAGGTTTTATTTTTTCTTCCATTTTCTCCATAATTGAATTAGTTATAGACTCTTTCAACTCAACGGTCTGTTTCTGCATTTCAATTTTCATTTTTTCAAACAAAATTTGAAATTGTTCATCCATGTTTAAGTTTTCACTTCTTTCCGTAAAATGGAACGCAGCGGTAGAAAGGTAATTTTTAAGCTGGCAACACCGGTTCGACGAACGTCACTGACAATATCAACCTGACAGTATTACTGTGACACATGACGTTCCCAATAATCCTAATAAAATTTCTACCCTCAATCTGGCAGCCGTTGGTTCTTACTTTGTTGTGATTTGTTCTATTTTCACGTTAATTACGCCAAAGTCAATATTTCCACAACTCCACCACACTTATAATTGTGTTTTTCAATATTCACTATGTCCGATAATCCGTAAATGTTTTTTAATTACAATAAGTTTGGAGACTGCACTACAACTATGTTTACACATCGAGCACCGGAACCGGAAACCAAAGCATAAATATGGTGCTTTCTAGGTCTTCTTTCTGGCTTTGCATCATTTTAGACCATTCTACGAATTTTTGAACAATGAAGTAATATAAAAAGAAGACCAATTTAGACGAGCCCGTTGGATGAGTGGTTAGGGTGCTTGACTTAACGCTCTGTTCTAGGGTTCCCGGGTTCGATTCCCGGCTGGGTCAACTTTGAAATATGAACTTTTCAAATTTAGCTCTGGTCTGTATCTGGAAAGTAGTGGCAAGGGCACACTGCGTTTCGTAGACATTTGGGCAGCCCGTCTGGCGGCAGTAACCACACCCTTACAGAAGACCACCAGAAGGGATGCCAGAGCCCATTTCCCTGTCCCCTCCTAATCCCTTATCAGACAAACAGACAGCATAAACGCACAGATACCACGTTATATCTCAGAAACGGTGGCTCGTAGGAAAAAAAGTATTTATACATTTTTTGTAGATAATTTTATGATCTACAATTTTTGTCTGAGGTATTTTTATGATAAAACTTACCGTTTTGCTGAAAATCGCAAAAAACTAATTTTTTCGACCTTTGACCTTGAATAAAAATTTTTGCAAAAAGGGGAGGGATGGGGAACTTTCTGATTTTGTTTATAATCATATTTTGAACGATTTCACCGATTTTCAGCTTATTGAGAATTGATGTAACTTCGAATGTCTAAATTGACCGGATTAGTCAGCCTGTCTGCCGTTCTTAATCGACAAAATATCGACATTTTGAAAATTAAATAAAAAGCACTACACCATCGATTGTATATGCAACTAGCGACACTCCCTCGGCTTCGTACAGTATTAAAATCCTTTCTTAGCGGACGAAAAAAGATTCAGATTTATTAAAAAGGAATAAGAAAGGCGATAGAGCTGACGATTTTTACGTTTATCTCCTCCAGACTGAACGAATCCACTCTTACTTTTATTAAGTCGAAGAGCTCCGCTTATTTATTTATTTATTTATAATTTTAACCGTTTGCTATCATACTATGCTTTAAATTATTATTAAAATATTAAAAGATTTATCATCTAACTATGTACAATTAATTACAATGTTGATATAATCAAATACAATTTAAAAAATATTCCTTTAATTTAACTTTAATATTTTTAGTGTTTATGCTGTTACACAGATCTGAAGGTAGGCTATTGATAAGGCGCGGGACAATATAAGCGGTATATCCTATCTTTGCCTGTGCTCCTGTCGAAAAGGGAATAATGATACTCCAGAATGACGTGATCAACGGAATATATAAGAAAATATATATACATTTAAATATACAGGGTGGTAATTTGAGATGGGTCAGTAAGGGCAGCTACCTAAACCATTGTAGCTAGAACAAAACACTCTTAGGAGACTATCCATTATTTTAATAGTTATTCCCATCGGCATTCAAAGCTTTTGAAAAAATGGTACAGTCAGCGGGAAAAAGGTCAATTTTCACGTTTTGTTTTTATAGCGCCAATCGATTCTGTTACTTATAAGGATCAATTGACCCTACTGGACCACCTGAGCTTAGAGTACTAGAAACGTCAAAAATCTCAAAAAACTACTTTCATACATTTCTTACGGAATGAGATTGAAAAATAAGTTCAAATATTGTTTTTAATTAAAAAATGCGGCAATCACTACAATTGCCAATCTTTAAAAACAAGTAAAGATCGTAAGTAATAAATCTACGATAGTAGTTGCTCTAATTGTTTGCCGTTTTGACGGTTTCCGTAATGAGCGTGTAACCGCTGATATTTTGTTTGCGTTAATTCCATACACCGTTGTTGTGACAGCGTCTTTCAATTCTTGAACTGTAATGTTACCTACTTTTTCTTGTAATTTCCATTTTTGAGATATCCAAAAAAAAAATCAACAGGTCTCAAAGACCACAACGACAGCATTTGTATTTGTACTTCTTCCATATCTTTAAAACTTGGTTATGGGAAATGCCTACTTCGGCAGCGACTTCAAAGCTTCTACGAGTGTTAAAATTGCAACCGCCATTTTTTTATCAAGAATACATTGTTGTCGTAAGGATTTTTCTTAAAGGAGCTACACTCTACAAGAATATTTAGGAGATTTTTTATAACTTTTGATATGGGGTATAGGGTATTTAATCTTATACCATTCCATGGCAGCTGATATTATTAATAAAATATGCTTCTAATAAATCTATGCGATCTAAATTTGAAGCCATTTTCACAATTTAGCTGACATGCAATAATAATAATAAATAACATTTGTTTCTAAAACAATGTTTTCCTTCCAAATTCAAATTAAAACATTGCCTAGCCAGTTTCAATTGTAGTGATTGCCGCCTTTTTTAATTAAAAAAGGTAATTAATTAAGGTAGCTGCCCTTAATGACCCATCTCAAATTACCACCCTGTATAAGGACTATAGTGATTTTTAGTGTACATATAGGGACTCTAGTGAAATTAAAGTGTAGTGTTTCCTTAAAATCTCCATCTTTTCTTTAACCCGCCCAACAGTGATTCTAGAATTGTTACACTACAACTAGTTGTAGAGTGTAAATATTATATATCAATAGGCCACTTTTTATACACATCGTCTTCGTTCACTGCAATAAAGACCTGGTAACTAGTACAAACTTGTTTTGGAACCCTAACACGGAATCGGCAGACCAGCGCACTCTTTATCCATAAGCGTTGCCCACTGCACCCACACAGCCAGACTGTAACCACATGTATGGGAGCTTACAGGGCCGCACAATCTATTACCTAATATGTATGTTATAATATACATATTAATATATACACTGAATTTCAACTTTAGAATCATTCTTCCTAAAGTAATGACCAACTATTTGCTAGGTATTCCTATTAAAATTGATAATATTTGTTTTAGACAATAAATTTTGATTCGACTCGTGGCGGCATATCCTTGGTGACAGAGAAGGGGACGCACAGCAGTAGCAGACTGCTGGTCCAGTCTGCGCGCACTTCAGATGCTGGGGCGTATCAGTGTGGACCAGACAATGCACAATCTGCGACAGCTCGTGTTCACGTATTAACTGGTAAGTCTTAGTGTAATTTAGTTCTAATATTGTGTCAAAAATCTGGACACTATGTTTACTATGATCATAGTTTTAGAAGGCGAATAGGTACCTACATAGAATTTTTAACGCTAAGCATTGTTAATGAACGCGCAGACGGAGCGCCCCAATTGCGAATGTAGAACATATTAGAGACTAGTTGTCGTGCAATTGCGCTGAGCGCAACTCAAGGCGCATTTGGCCGCCAGTTTTTATTTGCACGTCGTAGAGTAAACAGACAGACAGACAGACAAACTCTTTATTACTCACACAACATAACTAAAAATAACAAATAAATACTACAAATAAGTGAGTACAGGCGGCCTTATCGCTAAGAGCGATCTCTTCCAGACAACCTTGTGGCAGAGGAGAAAACAAGAAAGAGAGAAAGAGGTAGAGTGCTAAAGAAACAAAATATAATCAATAATCTATATACTAAATTTTCAAATATAACACAGAAGAAAAACATACACATATACATAAATAAATAGATAAATACATAAGTATATATACAGAATAATATATATACATATAAAATACAAATACATATATAACATTATATACACTTGAGATTAAAACAATAACAACTTGCTAACTAAGCTTGGGACAAGAGATAATTATACAATTTATTTTTAAGAGTGCCGAATTTCAGGTGGCAACTTATTCCAAAAATGTGCGGCTTTAACAGTAAATGATTTTTAAAATATCCAGAGCGGGTTAAAGGAATCCACAAAACCGATAGAAATGCCTCATTGTGCTGTGATTTGTAATAATCAAAGTAAAAACAAGAAAAAGCAAAAATTTGGTGTATCTTATCATAAGTGGGTAATTAAATGCAATTTTTAGCTTTAAAAAAGGCGAGTCGCGATTATTTATTTTTATTTTTTTATTTTTATTTATTTATTTTTAAGGGAAAGATTATCTTTGAACATGCAACCTAAAGAGTGCGTAAGCCGTGCCTGGACTGGTATTGGATAAACGGTAACTCCTCCTGACACGCTAGATTTGCTAGCAGCACGGTGATTCTTTTCTCTATGATTCGATACATAGAAAATAATCCCATAATAACTTCGAGGTTCTTTTGTACTGATTTTCAACAATGTAATTACATATTTAAAAACTAACCTTATTTCTCTCGTAAGTAGCTTTAATTAAATACTCAATACTCATTGTCATAATGATTAGCTCCGAATAAAGATTAAGAAATGATTTAAAAGGCCTTGGACTTTATTTTTGTCTGGAAAAAATAAAGTGTACGCGTTCTGCTTATTGTTTTTTTCTAATTCATATGGATAACTTAATCATAAAATTATCAACTCAAAATGATCGTCTCACTTGTCAGGACAAGTTTTGTCTCAAGTTATTTGGATTATCAACAGAAAAGAAAACGGAAATTTTGATGGTATTTTTAAATGAAATTGACTGGGCAAGGACTGTTGGGTCAGATAGTTTAAAATAAAAACGAATCATTTTTATATTTAAATATGAGAGGTTATAAAGGTATAAAACGAAGTATTTTCTTGATAATTTTCCAAGGTTTCAAATAATTTTAATATTGAACTTTTTACAATAACGATAAGGAATAAATTTTTAAAGAATTTATAAAGGGAAGCCTAAATGTTTTATTACACTGTGACTTGTGTCTCTGGTTCGATCACAACTTGAATATGCCTCGATAGTTTGGAATCCCTTCTATGATAAATACTGCCAACAGTTAGAATTAGTGCAGCGTAAATTCCTTAAAACACTTAATTATAAGTGCTTCCGCTCAAGGTTGCCGTATGTTGATGCATTAAATAAGTTTTCACTACCTAGTTTAGAACAGCGACGATTGCTTCTGGATGCTATGTTCTTATATAATGTTTGCCACAACCGCTATGACTGTAACTACTTAGTAAATAACATTGTATGTCGCTTACCAAGCAGTTCGCAGCGCATACGAGATTGTTATACGCATAAACTATTTATGCCGAAACACTGCAAAACTATCGCTGGTGAACGTGCGCCTTTGTATCGTGTTATGAATGCATATAATAGTTTCTTTACACAAATTGACCTGTTTGCAATTGGTCCACAAAAATATAGAAAAGAGATAATCAAATCAATGCATTAGCCTAATGAGTTTTTATTGTTCTTTTATTGATCTTTTTTTTTTATTGATTTTTCTCACTTGGTTTTTTTTCTAAATTTTTTTATTGGTGTGTCCTCTCTGTATTTTTTTATATACTTTGTGGAAAATGTTGTTGATTGCACTATTATTTAAGTTTATGTTTATGTTTTTTTTTTTTTTTTTCTTTCTTTAGTCTAATATACATGGTGTAATTGTTTGTTTTCCCTAATAAAATAAAATAAAAATAAATAAATAAATATCATACGTAGCCCGTTAAAATGTGATTCCATTTTAAATAGCTAACGAGCCTTTACAAAGAAAGGCTCATTTCGTGACTCGAACACAAAATAAAATACGTTTCACGGGTAATGGGCGCGTTAATTATTTTCGGTTCCTTAATTTTAGCTTACTTTTACGTTTCAATACAATTACGATTTACATAAATTATTAAAACGACGTCTTTATTTTTATTCTCAAGCACAGAAGCTAATTATTTTGGACGTGCTCAAAATTGTCGAAGTAACCTCTTCGAAAGCGTTGAAGCTGTTTGAACTCCTATTCTGGAAATTTTAATTTGCCTACACCTGTACAAATTAGAATCTCATTAGTTCAGAAAGTATAATATTATAATATTCGCATCTGTATCCGACAAGACTTTAACTGACAAGTCTTTGAAATGGTTACTGGCTTTTTAGGAGATGTCAGTTTAGTATTTAAGTAGTTATTTATTTATTTATTCATTTTAGGAAGATTTACAGCCAAACTAGTAAACTTTAGAGTAATGCAATACATATGACAATGCTTATTACAAATATTCACCGATAAATTCAAATTAAAAGGAATACACAATATAGGCATTACATAAAATAATGAGAGTAAAGAACTGCACAGTAAAATACATCATCACTACAAGATACAAGCTACACAGTCAACATCACTGAATACACACTACACGGCTACTAGGCACCAAAGAATTATTAATATCTGCTTGTGGATTAATACCAACCAGTGTCAGTACCTTGAGATGGTTGGCTTTCTGTGACGGTTACGCCTCGAAATTGATGTACAAGGCAGGATCGTCCATAGGTTCCCGACTGAACAACTCTGCAACTGAAAAGACCTTGTGAAATACTAGTAGTTCAGGATAATACTTAAAATCAGGTTATAATCTTATAAGCCAAACAAAGCACCAGATTCATACTAATTTCATACTAATTCATACTAATTGTAATTTCAAAATAGACTGAGCGCAGCAGTCAGCATATCCTTAGGCTAACTTCTAAAAGTTCGTTCCCATGTTTGATCTAGCTCGGAATGTAACCCGTTGACTCATTAACTTGTCCATGAGTGGAATTGTGGATAGTATACATTTATTTATTTACAGAGCGGAATTGTTGACATCTGAATTCATTCCCACTGCTTGTTTCTTTCCAAGAAATTTTCCTCGAAAGAAGAAAAAAGTAGTGTAGTTAATTACTCACTAGTTGAAGCCGCACTTTATTCCGTATTAGTTTAAAGTTGTTCTCTGCAAAAAGAAGCCATTTCGACATGGCTTCAGCTTTCCGTGGTGCATTCGTACCTGTTGCCAATGATCGCAAACTTCTTGGCAAATTTCAACTTCGGTACTTCTATCGAGTCCAAAGCCCAAAAAGCTCTGGGAATCCTAAGTAACCCTACGATGCTTCAAGCGATGCTTCTCACCTGGACAGCTCCTCTCTTTGTACAAGGCACAAGTCCCATCTTGCATGGAATATTGCTGTCACCTTTGGGATGGCTCAGCAAAATACCAACTTGCCGCACACGACTCGATGGATCGCAGAGCTAGGAGGCTCATAGACGACGGTACACCAATAAGAACTAAGCTGCAGAGTCTGGCACATAGATGCAAAATTGCCTGTGTGTATTCTAAAAGATGTACTTCGGATAGTGTGCTCGAGAGCCGCATAAGATCATACCGCCTTCTCCTTTCTTCTATCGGACATGCAGACGTACGGCTAGTTACCATACCTTGTCGAAATCCCTTTGATTCGGACCAAGCGCTTTAATAAAAGCATTATAAAAGCGCCAAGCGCTTTTATGATGCACACTGCTAAGGATTGGAACTAGACATCTTCTGAGTGAGCTCGCTCCACCGTCGACCCCATCTTTCGTACATGGAGAGCTGCTGACCAAGAGCAAATCAATCTTTAATTAAAAAAAAGAAAAACGGTCACCATTAAATAAGAGCGTGGTGTACAGTAAGTTTCAGTAAGTCACAAAGGTTTGCTAGACTTATTTTCCTATGTCTTCCTTATTTCCTTATCATTTATCTACCAAGATATGCATGCAACTTTTATAATGTTGCTTGTTTTTATACTACGTAGGCGTCAATTCGTACCAATATTGTAAAAAAAAGTTGCCAGTCTCACTTTAGTTGCAGGAAATAAAAACTTTTTTTAACATCACATAGCCATTGGATTACAAAGGGTGGAATTTTTTAACTGTACCTAGAGGGAAATTACTCTAAATTCTAGAGGTAGCAAACCTTACTCAAATGAATATTCCTTTATCTTTTGAAAGAAACAAAAATGCATTCAAAGATTTTTAAAAAATACGCTTGCCACATTCGAGATAGAACTGGCTGAAATAAGAAAAAGTAATAACTTGTAATTTTATGGTATCAATCCATAAGGATCAAACCTCTCTAACAGACCTGGTAAATTAAATTAAAGGAAAACCATGGCGATGATGCGATTAAAAAATTCCATACCTTTATTTGTATGATCGTAAATGGCAATGTTGCAATGACAAGGGTCAAATAATCTCCATAAAACTAAAGTTACCCACAGTACACAAACTATTGATAACATCTTTAATAATATAATTTTGTTTCAGGCGAGACGCCAGCTGCGATGCAGGGCAGTGCCCAGTGGACCAGCTGTTTCGAACTATCAACACTTTTGTGTCTAGCAAGTGTGATATTATATTCGCCTGCGATATAATGTGAACTGCAAACATGCCAAATTTAGAAGAAGACAATGCGAAAATGTGTTTATCAAATTTTAGTCTAGTTTTAAATTATTGTACAGCAGTGGAATACCGAAAGCCTGATTAATCTGTGCCAATGCATAGACTATATCTCAGTGTCAGGGTAAAGTTAATATAACATTCGATACCGGTCTGCAGTCAAGTCTGCGTCTACTATGGTATTTGGTGGATACTAGATGCAACACTTTGTTCTTCATTGAAGTACATAAAAAACAATTACCAATAATTAATTTGTAAGTCGAGCATCTGTGAAATCAAAAAGTCAAAAATCAAAATCAAAATATTTATTTATCAATTAGGTTTCTCCAAGAAACTCTTATGATCGTCATTTAAATTTACCAGGGTTTCGGAAAAAAGCCAAGATGAGGATCCTGAGAAGAAACCCCGAAAGAAACTCAGGATACTATTCTTTTTGTCATCTTTAAAATATAAAATTACAACAATTATATACATTTAAGTAGTACTTAAATCAAAGTACATATATACAATACTAAACATAGTATGAGCTCCGAATCCAGGCTTTAATTCCTGGCTTCATTGTCGCTTAAATAATCAGTAACCTTATAATAAATAGCCTTTCGAGAGGAGTTTGGTTTTAATGACATAAATTTATTTTTATTTTGATTTTTGTGAAAACTAGAATTGAATAAAAGTTTAGCGAGTTTAACTTATTATTTGTGACAGTAATGAGTTATAAAAAAATTGCAATTGAACTAATATCAGTGGGAATTTTTCAGCTATTAGTTGAATTCAAGCCAGTTTGAATCCTAGTAGAAAGACAACTAATTTTCTGTTATATTTAATAATATTACATACTAACAGGTTTTATTTATAAATAATATACATTGCTTGCAGCTTCGCTTCAAGAAAGGTTAAAAAGTAGCTTATGGTCTCTTCAAGGTTCAAGCTATATCGGTGCTAAATTCAAAAGCTAAAAGCTAATTAAGTAGTGCAGTTCTAACATAATATTACTTTTCATTTATATTATTAATATAGTTGTATATAATCTACAGTTTATTTATTCACATGATTGTTAATTAAGGCTTTTATTATTATTATTATTTATTCACATAGTATATAAAATTTTGTATAGTAATGCAGATCAATTATAAACTGGCTAGAATCAAATTAAAGAGTTCTTAACAGTAAACGAATCGTACAGACAAGACTATTTCCTGCATTTACTAGATATTATTTTTTAACTAAGAACCAAAATGACTACCAATTACTAAAAATCAGATTACATGGTGTAAAAATTATTTTTTATTTTATTATTTTTATTCATTTTGTAGTTCCACGTACATAATCGACATAATTGCTTCCACATACATAAGCAAAATGACTTTTGCTTATGGAAAATGAGGACTTTAAAATCAGTCAACCAAAATCAAAAAAATCAAATCAAAATCAAAATATTTATTTATCAATTAGGTTTCTCCAAGAAACTCTTATGATCGTCATTTAGATTTACCAGTTAAATTTAAATTTACCAGGGTTTCGGAAAAAAGCCAAGATGACGATCCTGAGAAGAAACCCCGAAAGAAACTCAGGATACTATTCTTTTTATCATCTTTACAATATAAAAATTACAACAATTATAATCATACACTTAATACTTAAAGTAAATATACAATACTAAGCATAGTATGAACTCCGAATCCAGGCTTTAATTCCAGGTTTCACTGTCACTTAAATAATCAATAACCTTATAATAGCCTTTCGAGAGGAGTTTGGTTTTAATGACATCTTTAAATTTATTTATAGATAAGGTTCTGATCATCTCGGGCAGTTTATTATAAAACCGTATACACTGACCCATAAAAGAATTACTTATCTTGTGGAGTCGCGTCTTATGTAAATCTAAATTATTTTTAACTCGTATAACTGCAATCTGACAACCCACCTGTTGGAACTATACTTTATACAAGACCACCATGAAGACCACCACACTTTGTCCAGTACCTTTATCCTATCAATAGTTGACAACGCATTTTCATGACATTGCTTCTGTTGTAGGCGACAGAGGCCACATAGCAACAAGTGGCCTGCAATCATTTTGACTGTATGAGTATATCACGTAATTACACAAAATATGCTAAGACTCGATGCAATCACACAAAATACATTATATAAAAGTTTGCTGACCTGTCCTACGACGTATATTAAACTTTACCAGAACACTCAATTGTACATAGCGTTGTGATTTTAACTATTTATTTAAGCCTGAACTCTATTAGTTAAAAAAAGGGAAGGTAACGTCGAATACGGACAATGAAAATAAATCCATTTAGTTCCAATCGCGTTACCTTCGGCCCGTCGGAACCCCGAAAAATTATTTCACAACTTGCTGTTAAGTAATAAGAGATTTTAAATTGTATATAATAAGGTTTCAATTTGTACAGACGTTTGAAACTTAACAGAGAGTTGTGAATTGGGTCAATTCAATTTCTATTGTATAATCAAAACAATAAAATAATTGTAGCAGAAATTAAATTAGACATATTGTTCTCCGATTCGATGTTGATTTTGAAAATAAAAAAGATGTTTTTAAACTTTGGTTTTCTTCTGTCTTTCCTTTACTTATAATGAAATTCTATAACTTATATTTTATCATGTAGATTTTAATAACAGTAGCACAATACACAATTACTAATGTGATATTAATTATATACGAGTATGTTTTCAAATCTTCGCGAAATAACATATAACATGATGCTAACTAAGCAAGTAATTGCACTGTAACTAAGCAAGTAATTGTAGTAACTGAAAATAAACGCCAAGGAAAGTTCTATTTCAATTCAATTCAATTATTATGACGAAAGGCGAAGTCAATACCAATGAATAAGGGCAAATAAAGTAAACTTTCCTCGTCAATAAGAAGGACGAAATAGGTGATAACTATAGGAGTGAGGCGTATTTATCGTCACAGTTAAAAAGAACGGATATTTTAAAAGAACAGACAAGAACAGGTCACTGTCACTATTCACGTAAAATATACTGGGTGTTATTTGGTAACAGGTAAATGGAACTGTTAAATTCAAGACACAGGAACAGTTAGAACGGGTTCCCAATTTTACCTAGTACAGCCCACTCCTAGTGATAACTCTTAAGATAACACTTCCTAATTAAGGATGGAGGATCCAGCATGGAACATAATATTGGGCTCAACAGTAAAAACCTACAAAGTCTCTACTTTTAGTATTTTAAAATTATAGACAATAATAATAAAATAATTTATTTCAACGTGAAAGAAACTGACTTATGTCCTTACATAAAATTAATTTTATTTAAGTGTACGTATATATTATTGATAAAATAAACGGATAAAGAAATGAGAATAACACACCTATGCATAAAACAATGTGAAACGAATAATAAGCATAATTCATCATCATCATATCAGTCGTAGGACGTCCACTGCTGGACAAAGGCCTCTCGCCTGATTTTCCAAAAGGACCGATCAGAAACAGCCTGGATCCACGGTCGAATCGCGACCCTTATCAGGTCATCTGCCCACCTTGTAGGTGGACGTCCTACGCTGCGCTTGCCGGTCCGTGGTCTCCACTCGAGAACCTTCCAGCGGCAGCCGGCTCTCCGTACAACGTTTCCTGCCCACTGCCACTTCAACTTACTAATCTGCAGTAGTTATGTCGGTAACTTTTGTTCGTCTACGGATATCCTCGTTCCTGATTCGATCTCGCAGTCTAACCCTCAGCATAGCCTTCTCCACAGCTCGTGGGCGGCGTTGAGCTTTCTTAGAGACCACGTTTCAGCGCCATAATGACAACGTGGTAAAATATTGGTCGAAAACTTTTTTAAGACACTGAGGAATTTTGGACGTGAAGATGTCTCGGACCTTCCGGATGGGCAGCCATCCGAGCTGGATTCGACCATAGCTCTACCTATCTATTTGGACTGTTTGTTCCAAGCACAATTATTTATAACTATCTGAGCCCGCAACTTCGTACGCGTGGCAATCGGTATAGCGCTCAACTTTTTGTTTGTAAATAGATTGGAATAGGGGAAATGACGTTTACGCACTATCCCTCGCTCACGAGGGGGAGTGTGAGACTCGCCCGGTGAAGTGTTTTATCACCGGGAATACCCACTAAAAATCCCCCGGATTCCACCATCAGCGGTGATGTGCGGATCCGAGTTCACAGCGAGGCCTTATCCTCGGATCCCCACGCACCGCTATGTTAGGGCTCATTAACCCAGCTTAGGGCGATGGCTTCACCTCACTTTAAATGTGGCGGCCCACTGGAAAGCCGTGAGCCGCTATTCATCCTTATTGGGTGTTTCAGGGCGTCAGACACGTCCCCTTCTGACGCCCTGAGGTTGTCACGCGACATGCGCCGCGGCATACGGCCTGGCACGTCGGCCGGCCCTTCGACGCCTGAGTGGATCAGCCTGGGGGTCTGCCACGCGGGCCCGCTCATTGGCCTCTTTTACGGGAAGTTTGCTACAATACATAATTGAAATCCGTATTCAAATCGGTTAATCTGTTTCTGAGATTAGCGTGAACAAACGCAAAGACAAACTAACAAAAATTCTAAAAACATTTTTTTTATTGACCGCTTCTCTCTGTTTATTATCTAACATCTTCTAAACAGCCCATCGGATTTTCAAGCGGTTTTCTCTAATAGAAAAAGCAATATACAAGGGATGTTTGGGTATATAATAATAATATAATATATAATAAAAATTCTTCGAAACCAAATTCGCTCACACAATAAATCTGTGATTGAAGACTCCTTTTATGCGGGAGCCTGTGCCAGGGGCCTTCACTCAGATATAATTTTAAGAAAAAAATTGTAATTCTATTTACGTTATAGTTATAAACGGTGTCGCTGTTAAGACTAAATGGTTTGTGTAGGAAAGGATAAGACGCGGAAACTATCATAGACGTAATAAATAGAAAAACGGGCTTAGCGGCGGCCTCGAGGAACAAACACAAACCAACACTAAATTCAAATAATTCTAACCAATGCTTCCCATTTTTCCATTTTTTAGTTTACCTTAGTTTCTTTATTTGGGTTGGATATTTTTTATTCTGTATTAGGTATGGTCTATGGTTAGGTTTTAATAATTATCTAATTTCTGCTGTTTAATAATTGCATAAAAGATGAATTTTATATATGTATGTTACTTGGATAACTACTAGTGGATTAACTTAGTGGTCGGACAGTTTCGACAGTTCTAACGTGGCGCCAAACTAAGGTCAGTCGTAGGTGCGAACGTGAGATAATATTAACTGTGAGGGAAAAGATTGTTCGTAAATCATATATACAAATACACCAGACAATTTTTTTAATTTAGTTTTACTACATTATTATAAAAAAATATGTGTCATTGAAAATATATAATAACTTATTGCCATTTTGTATGACCAATAAATGTGACAAGTAGTTCGGCAGTCTCTAGTCACATCAGTCTTACATTGCCTACTTAAAGTTCTGAGAGAAAAGAAACAAGTGGTAATCTGAGGGTGCAAGGTAAGGGCTATAATTGATTCATGCATTTGTTGCAATTATCTCCAGAGAGCTTATTATTAACTTCTGATGAAAATATAATTTTGACCAATTGATATTATTTATTAATTATAACGATTAAATCATTTATAGTATTTTTTATAAGTAAAATCTTTATTTATTTGTTTATTGTTACTTATGAGTTCACAGCATAGCTAAACACCCCGGTGACGGTTGCAAAGTATCCTATGGACTAGAACCACACCCATCTCGAGGGGTGTTATAGTGCGGCAAAAGTCCCACATAACCTCTATGCGCATTTGGTTTGCATGCGGCATTTTAAACAAGTGCAAAAGGGAATTGGTCTTTATGGTTACGACATAATACGGTCCATATTCCAGGAATCGAAGTACGATTCTAAAACCGATGGAACAATCGACGCTCGATGTTTACTTCTTTAAAACTTCGAGTACTTTCTAAGACTATCCAGACTGTCTGCGCGAATGTAAAAACAGGGATCGGCGCTCGAGGGGGCAGTGTGCTACGGTACGCGATGCGGAAGCAACAGTTGAGAGTTTTTGCGAGGACATCTGCGACAGTGAGTTAGCGACACATTGAACGAATTAACGACTACATTGGCGAGTTTAACGGTTTAATCGAGAAGCTTTGTCATATTTGGAATAAATCTTGGTTTTCAGGAATCACCCCGCACATAACATTATTATAAGGTGTGATTAATCATTTTAGCACTTTTTTTCATTAACATTAGTGTTTTAATGAAGACAAAATAGGTTACAACATAAATCATATTTCTTATATCTATAGTTTACAAAACTTATATTAATACTGTTAATAGCAACTGGTTGCAAAATTCATGTATCTAACTAAAATTTCACAGCGTTTTAGCAAAACACTCACGCCGAATGCCTTTCACACGAGCTTTTAGTGGTTAAATTTAAGGCTTTTCATATAGCCGTGTTCAGCGTACATAGTGCATGAGTCCAAGAGGTTTCGCCTGCGGCCACAAGCCACGGTTGAAAGGAGCTAATCGAAACCTAGTCCAACGGAAAAGTGCTTCTTGTATGGTAACCATGAACCTGAAAAATTATCAGAATCTAAAATTACAGTGTCATATGTAAATTAGTGTAAATTATTTAAACTTTCATATAAAGTTTTAACATTTTTATTGGAACTTATAATTTAATTAATTAAACCAATCAAACAACATTTTATATATTTATTTCATATATATTACAATATTTCTGGAAAGCAAAGTGCTTAATTTGTATTCTGCAATTAAATCAATTTTCAATTTTTTTTATTTGCTTTTTTGAGGACCATAGATCTAGATCTATCATGTGGACGACGTGGAAATGCAAAATGATTTTTTTAAATCCGATTGGCAGTTCCAGAATTAAAAGCGTTCAACCAAACAAACTGTCAGGTTATTTTATTAGTATAGATCCTTCGTTCACAAAGTTGTCCACGTAGACCCCCAGGGGTCCACGAGAGACTCGACCGTGGTCTACGTTGGAGTGACAAAAAAAAACGATCAATTCTCACTCATTTCATTTATAAACTCCCCATTCGTGGTTGGAACTCAGCCGCAACTCAAATTTCCATAATTAAATCTTCACATTTTTTGTCGAGTTTTGGGAATATGGTAAAAATGTAGCTGCAGGGGGTCCACCGAAACCAGCTAAATTTTGAAAGTGGTCTATGAGAAAAAAAGTCTGGGAACCTCTGGTATAGATTATACTCGTTATAAACCACTAGAATCGAAACATTTTCATTTTTTTTAGATGTGTGACAAGATGTGGACAACCTACTTCAACTTCAGCAAGACAAAAACTAACCAGAGAAAAGAAAAATCGAACTATTCAAAAAATTTGACAGCCGTGAAATAAAAGTCTGGAACCTTATTAATTTTTCCATAACATCTAGTTTCTTTTAAAAATATTCATTTTAATTTGAATAAAATTTTCGCGGTTAGTACCAACCGTATTTCAAATAATTAACGAGGCTTTTGCGCCCACCCAAGACTCCAGAGTCCTGTTTTTTAGATTGAACAAAACACAAAAGTGTAACTTACATATTGACAAATATATATTTTGATATAGTTAGAAAATATATAGAATGCAGAAACACTGTAATGACCATGAAGTAATAATTTACCACGAATTTTTTGTTTACCAATCTTTATTATAACCACTGACAACGAAAAAAAGGTTGAGTTTGTCAGTAGAAATGTTAGACATTTGTTAGACATTTGCATGCATGCCACAAAGCAAAAAAAAAATGTTTACACAATCTTGTTAAAATAATATGAAACAGTTAATAAACAATCTATACACACAACACACTTATAATGATCTACTCTTAAATAAGTATTATTAAAAAATTTACGTCTTATTAAAAAAAATCTTGCGCACAGAAACGAGGTCTTCCCGTCTCAGTGATCTTGTGATTGATCATGTGAAACAATGCACATTGAAGTATGCATGACATGAGACGGAAGACGTGCCAAAAGTATTACTCGTAAACTATAATGTCAAATGAAAAATTAATCCTCAAAGGCTTAGATGAATCTGTGAAGCAAGGTTAATGACAATTTTTTAGGTTTTTAATATGTGTTATTTTGGATGGCCCGTTGGATGAGTGGCAAGGATGCTTGCCTAACGTCTCAGGGGCCCCGGGTTCGATTCCCGGCGGGGTCAAGTTTGGAAATTTTAATGTAATTTTCAAAATTGACTCGGGTCTGGATTTGAAAAGTAGTGGTAGGGCACACTGCGTTTCGCAGTCATTTGGGCAGCCCGCCTGGCGGCAGTGACCACCCCCTTACAGAAGACCACCGTGAAATAACAGCATATACGTGCTGTTGTGTTTCGGTGAGTGAGTAAGGGATGCCAGAGCCAATCTCCTTATTCCCCCTCCTAATCCCTTATCCTTAATCCTACTGTAGTCGGCAGCGCACTTGCAGCACCTGTAGCGTTGCTTGTGTTATAGGCGACGGTAGCCACCTACCATCAAGTGGACCGTCAGCCTGTCTGTCGACATAACATTAAAAAAAATGGACTTTATAATATATACTTAGATAAAATTCAAATCTAAGATTAGCTATTTCTATTTATACGCGCTCATAAGATGAGATGAGATTTCAGAGATGACCTATCTAAGATAGCATGAGTCCTGCCCATTAGATGTTATGCTACCAAGCAATAATTCAGGACACAATAACCGTCGATCACGCATATATCTTTAAAAGTTTAGGAGGACATATGATGTTGAGCAAGAGACAATATAGCTATATGGGGGACGGATTGTAAGGAAATGACAGAAGGGTAAAGTGTAAGAGAGAGAGGGAGCTAAAAGCAATTAATATATTATGTATAGTGTTATTTCATTTCAATCTACAGTAAAGGGACAACTACTGTTTGCCAGTAACTATATGATTAATATAAAAACAAAGGATAAACATTAATTTTATATTTTCCATAGAACAATATAATTAAAAAAGAGTGA
Organism: Bembecia ichneumoniformis; assembly: GCA_910589475.2. Taxonomy (NCBI): domain Eukaryota; kingdom Metazoa; phylum Arthropoda; class Insecta; order Lepidoptera; family Sesiidae; genus Bembecia; species Bembecia ichneumoniformis. Next base: position 2,460,451 of record OU342526.1, on the reverse strand, counting down.
TTTAATACTTTCTTACTCAACACTTCAGTTTTCATTACCTTTTAAATATCTCAGTTAATTACTGACCCGTGAGAGTTTAATCGGCAATTTATTAGTTCGAAAAGACATTCGCACCTCATCTACTCTCTCCCCTTCTGATGAAAATTCAATGACTGGTACTCTTACCGCAGAATAGTTATGAGTTGCTTATAAATGAGCATATACGGGTAACACATAATGTTAATGTATAAAGTATAAATGTACATCCGAAATTACACACATCATTGACTCGTCCGATATTCATATATTTTGTATGGAGAGAGGTGTATAGTGTTTCAAAGAGCCTTCTAAGAAATTATGCCTCAAGTTTGAGAGGTTTTGATATTAATGATCTCCAAGTAATATAGTCTATTCAGGGTATATTCAAAGAATATACCTGAATTTATAGTTTGTAGATTCTGCGTCAACCAATATCATCGAAGTATCAAATAATTTAAGTGCTAAAAGCTGAAATTGGGATCACATCGTTAAATTTAATCTATATTCTAAACTGTTTAGACCCTCAGTCAGGGAGCGTTTGCAGAGGATTATCCCGGATTAAAGCTAAGTGCCGCTAATTTCAGTGAAACCCTTTCGTTTCGGGCTGACGTTGGATATGACAACCAATGAAGCCTTCAAATAAACGATGGCTTTGTTTTTCTTTTAATGAAACCGTGAAAATAATTGTTGCCAAGGCACTTCAAAAACTTTTTGAGTTTACATCTCCAAGTTAGGTTAGTGAGTGTTTAGTTTAGTTTAGTTAAAGAAGAAAATGTTCCTAGATTCGAATTTTGGAAAGGTCGAGAATGTAGAAGAAATTTCAAAGTTGTTTTGCCTTTACGTATTTATATGTGTTGTATAAATATTTCTTGGTCTAGTGTTAATGAAAGAAAACTGATGTACTCGTAATGGTTAAATTAATTGTATTAGATTTAAACAATAAGGAATAGCCTTAGTGACATAATAAAATATACTAATATTAATAGGGGATCGGACAAATTTTCAGAAAGTGTTTTAAATTAATCTTCATGGATATTTATTCCCATAAAAAATACTATTTTATTTATTTATAGCCTTTTAGGTACTCAAAATCATGTTTTAATATTGTTTGTTTGAAAATGCCGCCAAAACGCCACGATAGTTCATCTGAGAGCGCGTAACGTCATTTGTGGTCATATTATAACAAAACAGCTGCATTGGCATAAGACAATGATTGCCCACAAATGACGTCACGCACTGTGATTGGTGTTTCAGTATAGATTAAAAATATTGTAAACAATAAAATTTTATTTGTTCATTTAAAAATATTTAAATGAATTATATTAAATTATTATTCGATAAATAATCGTAAAAAATTATATATTTTCTTTCTAAGTACATTTTAGATTTTAATCTGATTACTGTCCGATCCCCTATTATGCCGAAAAAGAGTGCAGTAGCAATCAAAGTAGTCGGCTTGTTATTTGCCTGCATATTGTTACGAAACATAATATAACCGTTTTAATATATTTTATCTGAAGGTTCACCAGGTGGTTAAGTATGTTACAAACACAAGAAAAGCCTGCAACCCTGGCATCCTTTACTTTCTCACCAAAAACAACAGACATGTGCTGTTATTTCACATTTGTCTCTGTCAATCTTCCCGATAGGCAGCCCAGTTTATAACTGAGGAACGTAGTTTGCTCTGCTGAAGATATTCTTCATACTTTTAATAATCACTAACCGATTTCCGCAGCTTTGTTTGCGTCGACATTATCTTAAGAATATATAATTTTATAAAATAAACTAATATTAAATAAAAAAAAAGTTTAGGTAACTAAGGCCCAATAGACTAAGACTTAGCTTACACCGCGTCATTTTTCGCGGCGCACGCCAAATAATGGCTTTTTAAGGGCTTCACTGAGGCAAATGACATTTACTATAGAACTCGCTGGCGGCGGAGACAATTCAACAGGCCTAGAAATGGTGTTTTTTGTTTTTATGATTAGAACATTACACAAAAAAAATTTTTATTAATACAATTTTTTAATCTGATATTAATTTATTAATAGGTACAGGATTCATATGCGTGCAATAAGCCGTTTTCGAGAGAATTTTCAATAAAGGTCAAATTCTTCTTGTGTTCTAACTTTTTTTGTGGAGTTTCTATTACTTTAACGAAAATTCTAATTAATACAATTGGTTCTTCACATGTTTAAGTATAATATATATTTTTTTCAAAGCAATTGTCTTGTCTATTTCTTGTAACATCTTCATTAAACAATGGATATTTTTAGTATTTAGCGTTTGTCTCCCCCTTAAGCTAATTTTTGATGGCGTGTGTTGAATTATTGTAATTTTCGTGTGGGTCTCTAATTTTTTTTAAATTCAGCTTATATTAGGTACTCGCTGAGAGCGTAGCTTCCTAACGGTGAAAGAATTTTGAAAATTAGTTGAAGAGTTTTTGAGTTTATCCATTACAAACAAAAATACAAACATACAAAAAATAAAATCTTTCCTCATTATATTATTACTATAGATTATAGTACTAATAAGTAAAATTAAACAGTTTCATTAAGTAAGTATTACCAAATCTAAGTTTCTAATGGATCTTCTAATAAATGGAGCCACTGACCAATCATGCTTCAATATGTTCATACGATGTCAGCGGACAGTATTTTACTTTAGTCAGTTTATTAACTCTAAGGTCACCTCTGCTGTAAACGTAGAGGTAAATAAAAAATAGGCTCAGGTTAAGATTTAAATAAATTAATATGTTTAAGGATGATAGTCGATGATAAGCTTGTTGATGACCGTTACCATACACTAAGAACAAAAGCAACAAGAAGGATAATATGCAAGTACTCCGCCGACTCACTGAGGCAGAGCACACTTTATTCCGTAACCAATGGCATCAGACGGGCTCTCAACAGTCGGCAAGCCCGTCTGTCAACAGTCACCATCACCTTACAAAAGACGTGTGCTCGTGTATTTCGACGAGTGATCAAAGGATATTGGACCCTATTATCCTACCCATCCATATCCCCTATCCCTTATCCTTTTTAGGTCGGCATTGCATTTTCAATGTTTGTGCGGATGTGTCCGTTTACCACCTAGTAGATCGCAAGTCTTTTTTTTTATGTTAAAATCGGCAGACCAGCTGACGGTCCCCTTGATGGTAGGTAGCTACCGTCGCCTATAACACAAGCAACGCCACAGTGCTGCAAGTGCGCTGCCGACTACAGTAGGATTAAGGATAAGGTAAATAAGGATAAGGATAGGTAAATGGGCTCTGGCATCCCTTACTCACTCACCGAAACACAACAGCACACATGCTGATGTGTTCGGCACAACAGCAACAGCATAATACATTAAAATTGGCTACGTTTATCGCCTGTTAGGTATTCCTAACAGGCGATAAACGTAGCCAATATTTTGAGTATATAAGAAAATAAACTTCATGAAGTGCGCTGTACAAGCCCTTTAAGTTAAAATGAAATATTATAATTTCAATTAAAATGTTAGAAGAGTACGAATCCACAAACTCGTATTCTCTACTATCTATGTAATGATGAACGAAGATAACGTTATAGCAGCAGCCGTTAGCATGTGAGAGAACTAGAAACTATTTGTTAAAGCCAATATAAATTGAACAACATGATGGTATTGTACTCGCTACAAACGTACAAGTTTTCCATCCAATTTGAAAGATCCCTTCAACATATGTGACCGCTTCCGGTAAATTGGGAGGTGTGCCGAGTGTATGACCGTCCAGCAAACTGGATTAAGGCTTAGAATTAAGCTTGTCAGACTGCAAAGCTTGAACGTGTCCAGGGGCCATTACGCAATCAACTGGAGTTACTGTTAAGAGATTCTTTCTTTGGGATTTTGGTAGAGTACACTATTACATTTTATCAAATGGTTGTTTTTAAGGTTTTATCTTTGTGTCAGCCTAATATAAATGTAGACATCATTGCTGGATATTCTGATGCATGGTGATTTATTCCACCACGCCTCGACATACCTTCGATTAGCCTCTGCAATTTGACATATCTCTGAATATTGGTAGTCTAGAAGATTTAAAGATTGCAATGGCAGGGCATGCTGTGTGCAAACAGCTACAAATTGGATAGCCCGACTATCAGAATTAACCACTCTCTTAAAGTAAAATTCTGCGTAAAACATAGGGCACACTATATATTTCCGAAAGCTATTTAAATGAACAATATTAAAATGTATTTACAACATTTGAAAATGGCACTTAAATGGTGTCATTTTAAAAATTGCGTCATCACCATGGATTTAACTCTTGAAAATTTTATGGTTTTCTACAATTTTAAGTGTAATTTGACAGATCAGTAGAGCTTCGCTCGGCTTCAAACTGCTTTTAACGATGAAGCACCATGCAAGACGACCATTTATAGCTGATTTACAGAATTTAAATGCGGTCGAGCCAATGTCTACCGTCTACCGTTGTTAACAACAAAAACATCGATGCTGTGCACTGATGATCAAAACGGACAGGACCTACCTTGAGATTCGGGCATCCTTAGGGATACGAATGAGTCAAATACAACCAATCCTGGACAACCATTTGGATGTGAAAAAGCTGTGCTCAAGGTGGTTCCCACACAATTTGACTGAGGTTCAAAAAATGGTCATTTGACTTTATTATTTGTTCCAAAAAGTAAGATTCAACGCGGTCAACGATTTTCACATCCAGAAGAGGTCATCGAAGTCACTACGGAGGAGAGGCATAAATGTTCTCAAAATTAGTTTATTTATATTAAAAAGTGTATTTACGCTAACAGAGAATATTTTAAGAAACAATAAATTCTTTGTTAACCATTCATAGTAACTTTTTCTTATTCATTCCGGAAACTTTTAGTACGCCCCACGTAGCACGTGTGCTATTTGTATTTCGGTGGAGTGGATAAAGTTTGCCAGTTTCCTTCCCTATTCCTTATCATTTGCTCTCCTTATCCCTTACCCTGATAACAAGGCATTAAAGGTTGACAGAAATCAAGAATCTGTGTAGGTTTGCTTGCTTTTAGACCTTCAGCTCTTAGACCTAAAGCTAAGACCTATAGCGAGTAGCCTATAATCCCAAAAGTGACAAAGTTAGTAATCAATATCGATTTTTAACATGGATGACACTAAATAATAAAGGTTTCGTCATTACCCAAGACGCTTAGACTAGTATATTTTGTTAAAATAGTACTCAAGGCGGCGATAATTTCTTTAGTTACAATCATTACATCATAAGGGCCCTGTAAAATATTGGGAACTCATAAACTTGGTTCACAGACATCAGAACAAAATTCCCCCAGTTTATTACTGACGGTAGCTACACAATAACAAGTGGGGCAATCAGCGTGTATGTCATCTCAGAGTATTACTAAACGTAACACTGACTAAGTAAAATAATGGTTTTAACTTATTTCCTTATGAAAGTCGTTGCATTAAAAATTTAGGATAGGAAATCAGAGGGGAATCAACGGTATCTAGTTAACAAATAGAATAGCATACATTGAATATTCAGAACTAACAATATCAAACACTCAATACATACACAAGTTGCCCTTAGGGATGTGAGTACAACTGAATTGATTAAATCCAAAACAAGGAGATCAGATCTGTTGTAATGATTACGAGTCTGTTAGCGAGTGTTCGTCCCCGAGGCATATCGCGTTGCATACATAATGGCTTGTTGTGTAACCATGTTTCTGAAATACGAACATTGGAAGAAATGGCTACGAGAGGCAACGTAGCTTGTTACTCTATCTGGATAGAAGCTTATACTCGTATTACTAACATTTATAGCTATTCCCGTAAATTGATGACACTCGTTGATAGGTTGCTACCATTTGTTGGAAAGTGAAAGGATCTTGCTAATAAATTTAAATAAAGATTCAAAGCATACATTTTTATTTACTCGTATATTATTGTTGCGTGACCTACTGTGTGACTTTGTTTAATTAAAAATAAATTAGAAATAAACACTTAATACATTACAATATATAGTTATATATAACCAAAAAGATAATATCATCGCCTAATTTGCTACGTAAATTGCTTAATAAAATATTAGGATAAGAGACTCGTTCACCAAAACAACAAAACTCGTGCTGTTATTTCAGTTTGGTCTTCTGTAAAGGAGTTCTATTTATGACTGCTGTACAGGTACACTGTTTCATGTGACTACTAAATATTACTTACTTTTACTACAACGTACTGCTAGTACTTACTGCTGCATGTCTGACAGCTGGATGACTGTGACAATTCGTCAATTTTTTTATGTTGGGATCGGCAGACAGGCTGACGGTCCACTTGATGGTAGGTGGCTACCGTCGCCTATAACACAAGCAACGCCAAAGCTGCTGCAAGTGCGCTGCCGACTACAGTAGGATTAAGGATGAGGGATTAGGAGTGGATAGGGAAATGGGCTCTGGCATCCCTTACTCACTCACCGAAACACAACAGCACACGTGCTGTTATTTCACGGTGGTCTTCTGTAAGGGGGTGCTTACTGCCGCTAGTTGGGCTGCCCAAATGACTGCGAAAACGCAGTGTGCACTGCCACACAGGTATCAATTAGAATGTAAGCAGAGCCCTAACTTCCACTCTTACCATTGCCCTTACTCTTTATCCTAAAACAGTCATCATTTTTTGTATCCTCCTAATGTTACTTGTTTTTAAGGCAATCGAATTCACCTGCCGTAGAAACATGTAAACTCAAAATTCTTGTATGCATACTGGAGGCGCGAAGAAAACCCTGAAGGGTTAAACGAAATCTAAATTTCGTTGCGGCTGGATTTCGAGAGTTCACGCCATGAATCCTATAGCGAATTAGTGGACTTTATATGTGATTGCGGCTGTAAGAGAACAGTTGACTGTCTGATGGACAGGATGGACAGTAGAAGGAAATGCACGTACCTTACATATAACCGGTGCTCTGGTACGATCTCCTGCAGGATTCGCCGAAACGTCCATCTGATAGACACTGTTCACTTGTATTTATGTGTGTTAAGCGTTAAGGCGCGGATAATAACTACACTTCACTGTTCTGTTTACTTCTTTAATTCGAGCGAATCACACTTGAAGCGTTAGGCGTGATGTCTTTCCACTTTCGTGGCGCTAACATGCATTATATGTATGCGTGGGTAAAGAGGAAAAACTGAAAACTGTATTTCTGATGAATAGAGGGGTAATAGAAAAAAAGAAAAATGGACTTGACAGCCAACCCATTGGATCACGGCGCAAACACATACCAAGGTCTATTAAAATTCATGTTCATAAAAGTGAAATTAGCTAGAATTATTTCCTCGTTAGAAATACATTATTTCTGTTCATTCAACGATAATTTATTTTTCCCCTCCGGACTGCGGACGCTATCGCAACTGTTTTGTTCTTTGAATAATTTTGTTTATTTGGCAGTGTTATTATTACCATAATAACACTTCTTACCTTAAAAACAGTAGCTTATTATTACGATTGGCACAAAGCATCTGTTAGCTTATATTGACACATTAATACACATGACTAAAAAGGCTTGATGTAATTATCTTTTACTATTTTATTATGAAACTAGCGGCCCACTCCAGTTTTGCATGTATATTTTTCGGCAAATTATGTAGAGAAACCTTCCTCATTGACTGCTCTTTCCATTAGTGAAAACCGCGGTGTTTTTTGAGAGTATCGTGAACATACGGACATATGCGGCTGGGAACTTTGTTCCCAGCCGAGGCAAGGATGAAGGCAAGGATAAAATTGCAAATTTATCCAAATATATAATTTGATTTTTTTCATCGCCGTAAAATTATAAAATAAAAATAAAAAATGGCAATAAAGAGCACTTCTATTTACTTTCAAAATGCAACTTTTTACTGTACGTCTATCACTTCTCAAAAAAAAAAATCGAAGCAGCATAAGTTTACGATCTATTTTCATGCAAAGAGCAAGTTTCCAAATATTTTTCTGCCAACATTTACCAATGCCTTTTATTTCATTCATCTTTGGGTCTAGACCGCGAACGACTATTGAACCGAAACGATTGGAGTGCCAAGTGGTCAAATATGCTTTTTATCTACAACGAAGTTTTACCTATCAACATGAGAACCGGCAAATACGGTTGAAAATAGACGACCTATTACTTGTTCAAGAAGCGTTCGGTCTTCCGTCACTGAATATATAAGTCAGTAAAGAATGTTGCTCAGAATCTCAATTTCTAAGTAAATTTTAATCTCTTTGGCTGAATTATACGCATGGCAGATTTATCAAAATTCTCTGAGTATCATGTCAAACGGTTACTGTTACTAAAAATTCATAGGCATTGGAACTAAGAATACATAATATAATTAAGTACTCTAAAAAATTCGGAGCACCTGTCGCGTTGATTGTGAAGACTTTTTACATAATAAAAGTATATTTTCTGACAGACATCAATATTATGTCGTATTTTAATTATTCGGTTCGGATTATCCAATATGATTGATTCTAAGAAGACTTAGCAAAGAACCTAATAGGTGCTCCATTCAGTTAATAATTTGTGATACTATAGATAGACGGTTTAAATGAGTCCTCGCCCGCGCAATACAGGGGCGCGGAGGTATGACGACAAAGAGTGCGGGCGGCATAGTGCGATACACAAGAGGCCCACCGCCCCCACCTCTCTCGGTCCCCTTTGTCGTCATACCCCCGCGCTACTTACCGCACAGGAGAGGACTCATTTAAGCGGGGCCAAAAATTTTACCTTACTGCCAACATAGGTATTTCCTACTCAACATTTTCTCCCGCTGTGCTAATAACTACTTTGAAATATATAAATTGTAACTTGTTTTTGATGACTTTCTGCCAAGTTTCTTGCGGCGCATTCTTCTTGGCTATGATGGTCTTTCCGAAGCGCTGGTAGATTCAAGACATGCAAAAGAGCCCCCTGCGGCCTATTTGCAGAATAAATTTTTGAATTTTGAACAGTAAACGACTACAGACATATTTTTGTTAATGTTATAATCACTTAAGTCCTTAGGTTTAATTAGTTAATTTATATCGTTTTCCATTTTATTTTTATTGCTAAGCTATTATAAGACTGAGCATACAGCGAAGCTGTCCTTCCTAGGAAGCGTGGCGATGAGCGATGAAAAAATAGACCACCAATTGTTTCATTTTACTAGCTCCGCACAACACAGCTCTGGGGGGTTAAGCTGTGCGAGGTTTCTTGTGAGCGAGAACATTGTTGAGCGAGGAAGGCGTGCGAGGGATACACTACGCACGCATCCTCGCTTCGCGGAACAAACACCGTTACGTATCCTCGCACCGCTCAGCTTCCTCGCACAGCTCTGGCCGATGCTCACTGGCTCAGCCAAAGAAATTTAGATAACAAAACATAAGATATGTATAATATTTCACATTGGCAAATTTTAATGCTACAGTGCCTAGGTTTTATGTGATTTTTGAATTCATGAAGCTATGTACGTGTACTTTTCTAACATGTGGTTGCTAAATTTTAATTCTGAACATTTTTGTAGTTAAAAAAACGGTCAGTATTTAAGATTTCGCAGCAATGTTTGCACGAATAATACATATAACACTTTAAGATTACACCAACAGTATATGGTCACGATAGGACCGCTTTTAAAATTACCAGTTCAAGATTCCACACCAATATCACATTGTGAATGTAACTCTTTCATGAAAGTCTCTTGTCTGTGTTATGGTTTCGCAACTAAAGCTACTAAATGAATTTTGTAACATTTCCTATACCTTTAACTCTGTAGAAGGACAGACCATAGGTTTATTTTTTAAATGTGGCCAAGATTGTTATGCAATGAATTAATCCTGCTTAATGGATTCCATACTGGTTTATAATTATATTGTGGTCGCAGTTTCCCCAATTTAACGTTTAAGACTGACATAAAGTCAATAGATTCAATTATGCGCCAAGTGGAGGCCAAACGTCTTAAATATTGGAAAGAAGATATTATGTACCTAGAGGTTAAGAGTGTAGTTAAATCAACTATTTGACTTAACTAGTTTTTGCCTGCAACTTCATCCGCAGACTTCACTCTGTATCTAATATAATATAATATAATATAATATAATATAATATAATATAATATAATATAATATAATATAATATAATATAATATAATATAATATAATATAATATAATATAATATAATATAATATAATATAATATAATATAATATAATATAATATAATATAATATAATATAATATAATATAATATAACATAATATAACATAATATAATATAATAAGTCATTTATTCTACACAACAAATTTAGATAACGTACATGAACCGAATTATCCATGAAACCGTCGAATTTTAATACTGGCTAGTGTGAATATCGATAACTTTTGTTCTACTTAGAATTCTAAATTCAAATTAATTTCATAATTTAGCTATGTCATTTCTTATAAAAAAATCAGTTGTTCATTTGTTTTCCCGGCGTTTTTTTTTTTCTTTGATATCGTCGTTTCTGTGGCCATGGAAAAATCGAAATTGCCCGTTATTTTTGAATACGAGTTCCGTCGTGGCACCAACGCAGCACAGTCAACACGCAATATCAACGATGTGTATGGACCAGATAACGCAAGTAAACGCACGGTATGTTTTTGGTGTGATTGCTTTTGTTCTGGAAATTTTAATCTCAACCAGAAGCCCCGTGGCTGACCGGAGACGAATCTCAATAACGATGACTTGCCGGAATTAGCAGCAGCCTTCAACGTAAGTGAGAAAACGATACTGATTCATTTACGTCAAACTGGAAAGATAAAAAGCTTGGAAAGTGGGTATCGTGTGAACTTATTCAATAAAACATAATGCTAATACAAGACTCTAATTAATCGCAAGTATTAATGATGTGCACATTCATGTCTGGTCGAGGGGACTTGTTTTGAAGAATACATGCTTCTGTAGAAGTTTCGCCAATTTTTATCGATGAGATTGATCTTTCAGTACCCCTGCTATATCTTAGATTGCTCGTCAATTACTTCTTTTCCCTGAGTGCATTGAGTCTTTTCCATGAGAAATCTGATGCTATAAAAAATCCCTCAAACTGGTGATTACATCAAAAAAAGTTTATTAATGTATAGGAAGCAATTCTTTTTATTTCCTCTTATTATTCTTTATTATTTCCATCGTCAGCACAATCTTGAAACGTTGATGTAGGCATGAGTTAAATACAGTTTTTATGTTAATTATTAGACCGTTACTTTGTAAGTTAAACCGTAATTTTCGACATCCGCTTGCTACTCACTTTGTTAGTACGCTGCCAACCTTAAAATGATAAAAAAAGATAGGAAAGTAAATGGGCTCCGGTTTCCCTTGCTTACTCATAGATATAACATACAGGTTGTTATTTCACGGTGGACTGTTTATGACTGCAGAAAGCAGTGTCCTGACACTACTTGTTCTATCACTTACTCATATAATTCTGTTTATAATATGAGAATAGTTGACAAAGTTTTGTGTGTCATCTTATCATGACTTAGTCTGGCGGCGATGAAAGAGACTGTGAGGAAAACCACAAGAACGCTGATCAGACATAGGTACTGTGGCATATACGCAAATATATATTGTATATTTCAGAAAAACATGGAAAGAAAACTACGATATAAAGTAGTTTCATTATACAAAATTTCTAAATTATGGCGGAATTAGAAGGAAAAATCTTTTAAATTTAAAGTGGTTATCGTGACGAGGTTTTATTAGTAATTACTGTCGTTTTAGCATTTATTATAAAAAAAAGCTTGACTGATTTGATTTTCGTTCAGCTCAAAGCAAGGGCCAGATGATTGTAATTTGTTAAGATTAAAATAATTAATTGATTTGAAATTGCAGGCATCGTTTTTTTGAGAAGCCAATCCCTAAGACAGGGAGGATAATATGACCAAGTTTGTATAGATAATAATATTTTCCCAACGGAGTTTATTTGAAGCTTAATTAAGAAATCAAAGAGAAATTTCTGCGTTATCCCTTTGAATCCTTAATGGTTGCGGAAGGAAGACCTTAAATAGGGAATAGTAATTTCCTTATTAGATTGATTTGAATCTTCGTATTAATCTCATTGATTTTAGTAACGCCAGATTGTTCGAATCAGAGAAACTAATGATAATTTGCTATAGTATGTGCTCTCTCCTTTTTTCATATATTCCTTTTTTCCTACCTATCTATACATTTTTTGCTGCTACTGCGAATCATTGCTGCTACTTTTTGTGCACTTGTTGTAAAATCTCTATGGCGTTCTAAATTATATGGATTCTCTATGGATTTCTAAATTTAACTATGAAAAGTGGTGAAAAGTATGCGTAATGATTATATTAATAGAAAAATAAAATTATTACTTATGAAATTCCTACAAATATAATCTTATAATGTAGTAGCGATTGGAAAGTTAATTAACTGGTATAATGAATGAAATGAATGAATCAAAGCAGGGTTTATGAAACGAACTAAGGCCTTTTCTTTATTAGAAACTAGCGACCCGCCCCCGGCTTCGCCCGGCATGCAATTTTTATATACCCTAAAACATTCCCCGTTTATCCCTCTTTCCATTAGCGAAAACCGAATTAAAATCGGTCTACCCGTTCACGCGTCATGGCGTGACCAGGAGAAATGGGGATTCATTTTTATATATAAGAGAAGATATGACTACGAAATTCATTCGGTTCCCATAGTAACGCAGCAGACATGTCTTTAATTCGGCAATTTGAATTTCGATTCCTCTCATTTACGAAAAAGCGGGTTAGAGACAGTTCGAGAATAACTCTTGTCGATGTACAATTTCATGGCTCATGTAAATGGTCTTTGGAGGTTTCTACAAATAAAAGTCTGATGCGAAATCGATTTTGAACATCTATGTTAATATTACGTTATTGATATTGGAATTACATATGTTTAAGTCTTGTCAAAATACTATTACTAATTTAAACTTACTCTGAAGGCATTACAAATTAATCTGTGTTCAATTACGTATAAAACTAGGTATATAACTATATAACTAAGTAATTTTACAATAAAAAACATTTGGTTATGTAATTTTATAAACATTTTTTGGCTAAGTAACAATAAAGTAGCTTTTGTCCACGCAACAACTAATTACATCTTTTGCTCCCGCCATCTATTGTTAAGTTTCAACACTTTATCTCTTATACAAGCTTAGTCTAAATCTTTTTAACGATTTACACATCACTGAATAATAAAAGTGTAATTAAATGTGATTCTGCAGTCATAAACTGGACAACCCGATTATAATGTAATATAATATAATATTATATAATATAATATAATATAATATAATATAATATAATATAATATAATATAATATAATATAATATAATATAATATAATATAATATAATATAATATAATATAATATAATATAATATAATATAATATAATATAATATAATATAATATAACCTTTATACGTATAAAATTAATTAATTTATATAATTCAGTTACATTCTGCATATTCAGATGTCACGTGTTCCAACAAAAGTTGTGTTAGTTACGTTCGGTATACACAGATGTCACTACGTTTTACAAGTTTAAGTAGTTAATTTTTTTTTCAACGATGTCGCTGCGCCGGCCGGTTATAACGCGCCATCGTTTCTTAGTTAACGCTTGTATTAATTTTACTCCTCCTAAAATTTCCATACCTGGGGCCTTATATGAAAATCGATTCGTAAGTAGTAAACTCCAAAAATATCACAAAATTTCAACATTTTTATGCTTCCACACTAATTTCCACGCGTCGTCAACTATATAACTTAAGCAGTGAAGTTTTAAACTAACTATCCCAGAAACTTGTAATAAAGGGATTAAAATTAATTCCGCATGGTTAATCCAGGACATAGTGTTATATACATGTACCCACAAACACAAACGTTTATTCACCCCACGCCGATAAAGCAAAAGCCGATTTTCTACGACTTGGTTTAAAAATATCGTAATTGCGTGTTGAATGTAACGCAATAAAACATGGCCCACTAGCTGGTAGGTACCCCTCAAGTGGGCAAAAAAATTAAAAATAGTTGAAAAATTAAAAGTTTTCGCGGCTGTCTTCTCTAAGGCTTGCTTATGAATCCAGTTATTATTATATCCTGCCCCTACCATGAAAAACCACTGAAAAATATTCATTAAAATTAATTGTACTTTTTCTTTATGCCATCCAAAATAAACCTTCAATGAATAAATACATGACTGTAATTACTTAAATCAAAATTTAAAAATATGTCACTTTTTTAAAGACAGTGATAAAATGAAATTTGAAACCCAGCTATCCAATGTGCCTTCTTATTAAGGTGGCGCTGTACGAGCGTGGGAACTCGGTAATAGGTATTTGGGAGAATTTGTTGTCTCAACTTACTATAATGCGAATAACCGAAGACAGAATGCGACGCAACACATTCGCGCCACTTATTCAACTCGCGAAAATAATAAAACATACGCCAGCAATTCCAATATTTTAGAAAAACCTTTATAGATGCTAGCTTTAGACATCCCAATTTGAAATGTACATTATAGGTAGGATGTTTCCATCGAAAAACATGTTTAGATTTTAGTCAGTAATTACAAGAATTCAACCCGCGAAAATATCACAAATTCTGCACATTTTAGAAATTAATTATACTAGATATAAAACTAATTTCAAGTATTTTGTCCGTATTATCTCCCAGAAATGTCATGTTTTTTTATGTATTGTTACGACCTATAATTAATGAGTAATCATGGAATTACGTAGTATATGGAATAAGTAAGCTGTTCGAGTTGGAAAGTGCCCTCTTAAGATCTCAAATTTTCCAATTATTTCGAATTAGGTTTTTGAAGTATTTTTTCAAAACGTTAATAATGTAATTCCATCCACCCGTGAATCCCGAGGAGTATATGAAACAAAAGAATTAATTAAATGCCCATGTGATGTCCGCCAACAATCCGAATTAAAAGTGGAATTGCCACAACAAGCCGGGATTTGATTTGGAGCACAAATCGAAAAAGTTTTAATTTGATTTACGTCCTTCAACGGAAGTTGCGTGCAAATTAATCGGCTTATCTACGAGGTCCACAAGTCAACGAAGAAAAAGAAAAAAAAAAGTGTAATGGATTTCGACGAACATATTTTTCGATGAAAGGGTTCTGTATATTTATTTATTTATTATTCAAAAAATAGAGCTTCATTATAAGCTTAATAACTTTATAACTACATATTTGGTCGGGGAAAAAGTCTTTTCGCATTTAGTATCTATAAACTTGTAATAAAATATATTTGGCTGTACTATGGTATTTGGCTGACTGGTTTTGATGACATTCAAAAGATTACATTTCAAAAAAATAAACATATTAGTAAAATGTTGTTTCCAGCTACTTTTCATTTGTTTTTCTTTCTGTCAAAATGAATGAATCTAATGAATAAGTTCGATACATTTTAAAATTTTATTACAAAAAAAGGAAAAAATGCAAGGAAAAAATGCACGTACAAAAATTTGTGACGTTTATGGCCCTAATGCAGGTCAGTATGAGTAGCCCAAAGTTGTTTTAAGCGTTTGCAATCCGGGAATTTTGATGTCAACGATGCACCTCGCTTTGGTCGCCCTGTTACCGATAAAATTGGCGTCATTTTTGAAAAAGTGGAGCAAGATCGGCATATCAGTAGTTACGACATGGCTGAAAAACTGGGAACTGACCACAAAACAGTTTTGAGCCATCTGGGTACACAAAAAACCTCGATATTTGGGTGCCACACGAGTTCATTGAAAGAAACCTTACGAATTGGGGACTCATTTGGGAATGAATACTCATTTGGGATTCCTTAATGAGACGTAATAAAACCGAATCGTTTTTGAAGAGATTGATATCTGGTAATGAAAAGTGGATCACGTACAAGAACTTGCGAAAAAGGTCGTGGTCAAAGGTCGGTCAGGTTTCACAGACTGTGCCAAAACCCGGGTTAACTCGCAATAAGGTGATGCTGTATGTATGGTGGGATTGGAAGGGCATTGTTCATTATGAGCTTTTACTGCGGGCCAGAACCATCGATTCGGATCTCTACTACCAACAGCTCATGAGATTAAAGCAAGAAGTAGAGAAAAAGCGGCCGGAATTTATCAATAGAAAGGGTGTGCTTTAACATCATGACAACGTTAGACCACACACACTTTAGCCACTCAGCAAAAATTAAGAGAATTTGGGTGGAAGGTGTTAATGCATCCACCATATAGCCCTGACCTTGCACCTTCAGATTTCCACCTGTTCAGAATTTTTTAGGCAGTGTCAGGTTAACATGAAGAGAGGACTGCCAAAACTACTTGTCGCGTTTTTTTGATCAGAAGTCCCAAAATTTCTACAGCAATGGGATCATGTCACTACTTACAAGATGGCAAAAAGTTATAGAACAAAATGGCATATTATAAATACTGTAATTAAATGTAAATATACTTTGAAAAAAAAAAATGTCGTGAGTTTTCATATAAAATGCGAATAAAACAAATTAATTTAAAAGAAATTTACAATTATTAATTTATAATCAATTTGGCGTGTGTTTTTTATATTTGTATTATTTCTTATAATAAAATTCATAAAGAGTGCGTCATAGGTACGCTTAAAGGTCTCTGCCCAGTATGTCGGACCATATCATGACCATGCTAGGAACGTATCAGGCACGTAAAGCAACACGATTCGCTCTACTATGCCCACTGAAATGGATCCACGGCGTTTTGTGCCCGTATGCATTGCGGATGATGCCCGATCTCTATTTCTGTGATGTATATGAAAAAAAAAATAGTGTTAAAATTTTTAATGTAGAGATTTTTTTAGTTGGAAGAGAGATTTTTTAAATTTATTAGTGAAATTGATAAGAGTTTCGATATTTAAGATTACTTTTTTCCCCTGGAAAAATATTATGGATGTATCCTTCCTTTCTGGGCATGTATAAATAGTAATGTAACCCTCATGTGTACTTAGATGTATTGTATATGATCATTTTTCGTCTAAGGCAGCTTCTCAAAATAAATTTTCACATGTGCAGATTCGCACACTGGTTATAAATATATAACAATAGTATAATAGATAAATATGAAATTCTACTTTCATTGTGGATTAAAAAAAACTGTAAACATTATATCGGGTTTTATTCACTCTGAGACCCTAAAACTGTCTCACAAAACTACTTAAATAGTATTAGTGAGGAGTTTAGTTTTCGATTAGTTTTTACCGAAAGCAGAAAACAATTGGATGTGCCTTTTATTATGTTTGAAAGTGAATAAACACTTGCTTATAAATACTCATAATTGCAAATCCACGTAGCTACCTTTAACTACTGCATGGAGTTTATCTTATCGTCTGTTCGCCTCTGTCTGTTTTTTCGCTATCTTCTTCTAAACCAACCAACGGATATTGATGCGGTTTTCACTAATACAAATAGGGATGAACGAGGAGGATTTGTGTTTGTGGTTGTGGAAAAATTGTGGTGTATGACACCATTGTGTGTGGTCACAGATTGCTCTGTGGCGACAGGAATATATATGGACTGTGTGTGTTAAGTTTGTAAAAATGGAAATGAATGTGTACATTTAAGCAATGGCATAAAATGGTAACTGTCGAGTAAAGAGAATAAATACTATTAAGTGTACTAAGTAGGGTTTCAATAAATAATAATTAGGATACAACAAAAATGCGTCTTGCTAAACCGGGGACGGGACGCCAATCTATCTTATAAAATCGTTTGTCCTGACTGACTATCAACGCATAGCCATAACTACTAAGTCTAGAAAGTGCACAAAAATATACAATATTGGTCGATTTTATAAAACAAGTAAGAATGAATTTTTGAAAATTCTCAATTCCGTGCGATACCGGGGGCGGGTCGATGGTACTTTATATAACGCAATAAATGTGCGTGTTCTGCTAGTGTTATTCCACCCGTTAGGTACTCTTATTAAAGTCCGAAATAAATAAAGGTTAGTGGTTTAATTCATTACGCTTGAAGTTAATCGAAAGATATTTCTCTAGATTGCAATGGAGATAGGTAAGAACTTTATAAGCTTATTCTAAAAATACCCTTTTTTAATTAAAGGTATTTTTGAGTTTTTATTTTTACCACCAAGAAAAGATAAAGAAATAATAATAATAATCGTCGTCTCAGCCGTAGGTCGTCGACTGCTGGACAAAGTCACAAAAATCCATTCTAGCATTTAATAAATAGTAAGACTAGTGTACAGAGCTTTACATAATCACTTAGCACTGGTACAGAATAAAAGCTTAAAAAGAGATGTTTCTCTCTAATCCTGCATGCAATACGCAAATTAGTGATCAGGCGTTTCGAGCCGTTGAATAGCACTGTTGATCACAAAGTTCTAAGCAAACCGTAAGGAAACTGTCATTGAATAATATTATGCTTCTGTTTACAGGTTGCCACCTACACCAAGTAGGCCTCTAGGCTCATTGTAAGTTGATGTTTCGTCTAAATCTTTTCAACGTCTTATTATATCTTCTATAATTACAACGGTGACCACAACATCTACAACAAACATCACTATTTCTATAATTACTTGATTATCGATTTCCCTATTAGCATAAATTAAGATTTTTGAGATGGCTTAATCGCCGTTCCAGTTACATTACCTTAAATTATGATGATTCTTGCAAGCGTCACGCATTAATGACCTTGAAGCACAGACGCACGGACTCCGATAAGTCAATCCTCCACGACATCTGTTCGGGGACTCTTAACTGTCCAAAACCGCTGTCTGAAATGTTGCTGCTTCAGGCGTGGAAGAAGGATGAAATTGTTCCATGTCCCGCTATCTCGAATTAATTACGACCTTAACTCAGTATACCACAGATTACCCACAACTTACGATAACAAGACTTGGACATTTTCCACCTACCGAAAGTATCCTTCAAGTGTAGTGTTGTTGAAAGACAAGTAGTCACACACACGCACACATACACATACACATACCCTCCCTCCACACAGCCTTACATACATCCTAACTCTTTACCTAGATCCTCTTCCCCATCGTTTAGAAATAATTTAATTTTTCAACTTAATGTAATGAAACCCTGCAAGTGACAATGTGATTGGTGATGCTGTCTCTCTTGCATGTTATTTTCTGTGTTGCTGTAGGATTTTTATTCAAAATATAATAAAATAAAATGTTCAATGAACTCAAATTCATTAGGAGAAATAGTTTCTGGAGATTTTTTTTGTATCGAAAGTGAAAGTTAGGGCAAACATACTTATTCATCCATTATACTGTGATGGCCATCAGATAAATGCGTAGCCGTGTTCCCTGCCTCCTGCCGGTACGAGTTGCTAATTCGCTAGATTATTATCCGTCTAAATAATGCGTGTTACGGGACTCATTTTCTGGAAAGCGAACGTTACTTGCCGTTTTGGAAACAATGCGGTATCGCTTGTCTTGCTTGACGACCCAATTTTATTTCGAAATACTTATTACAATTTAACCTTATTAAATACTAGCTTTTACCCGCAGCTTCACTCGCGTGATAAAGTTAATCAAATTGTTTATAATAATATCATACTTCATCGTCGCATAGGTAAGAGTTATTATTGGAACGATTCGAAACACACGACGACATACTATAAATTCAAATTAACAATAAATAATATAAACTTAGATTACATAGGGTTATTGTTTCCAAAATGTTTGCGGATAATAACTAACTAGTTAAAGTACTGTAGTTTATGTTAGATTACGTAAGATTTGGCCCATATCCCAATAACAGGTGCGCGTGGCGTGCCCTGACTGTGTATCTAGCGAGCAACAAAATGTTCGAAATTTTATTTAAAATAAAATTACACGTTTCCAATCCGCATAATTTATAATAAAATGAAATTGGCTGTCTGTTTGCCTGAATTTTACTAATACTTGGAACGGACTTTGTTCGAGTTGTCATTGTATTGTAAATTAAACATACTAAGTATGGCCCCATAAGTATTAATTAATTGATTTATTAATTAATTTATTTATTTATTCATTCATTATTCTTTAAAGTTTACAGATTTTTTACAGACAGTTTTCGGTGGCCTTTACATTCAGCATAGCTTGAATCGTAAAAGCCAAAATTTAACAGTAGACAGAATTGCAATTTAAGTTTAAACAGTAAAATTTTAAAAGGAAAATATATTTGTGTGTATCGTATGTGTGTGTGTGTGTACGGTAGCAAAATCCTGCGTAAGATAATTAGTAAGTTAGTTAGCCATTGTCGAACAATAAGTTTGTTCCTCAGTGGTGTAGTCCGTGTTGTCAACCGCAGTTGTTGACGAAACGTTTGGAAGAATTTCCAACAGACCTGGGCCATCATCCCGGAAACCCACAACTCATATAGAAATAAGCCTGTTTGAAAATAAACAAATGAGAATTTGCTCATATTTTTTGCCGATCCGGTCTTGGCTTATGTGAAAAGTATAAAAATAAGTAGTACTTATTATCCCTGAGTTCATTAACAGTTAACATAAAGTATTCAGATTAGTATTTACAAAAATATAATTTATTATTATATAGTGTAACTATAGTAAACTTAGTTAGCATATTTCTTATTAAAAATAACAGATTCATATTTTAAATCCACACAATACGTACAACGTTCGCTCAAAGTACCACTTAATTGCTTTATTTTTCACCTAGTTAGTGCGCGCACTTTGCGAAAACATGCGAGGTTTTCCTTGAAAACAAAAACAAAGAGAAAACCAGCGAAATGCACATGACGCCAAGCTGGCACTGTAGAGGGGTGAAAATGAAATTTAAAATGGCACTCTAATATCATTCCTGTGAAACAGTTCGGCTTTTATAACGGATTTATTTATTTAAAGCAGGAAATTTTTCTCTCATTTTCGCGTTGCGTACTTACGTTTTTGGTACCTACATTTTACGTGTAAAAGGCTTGGACAAGATTGCACTCAATTAGAGGGCGTTTGATGTATTAGGTCGGGGAAAAAGTCTTTTCGCATATAGAATGTATATATAAACTTGTAATAAAATCTCTTTGACTTTACGACATAGCTGACGAACTGGGAATTGACAAAAAAAAAAACAGTTTTGACCCATTTGATTAAAGCTGGGTACACAAAAAAACTCGATATTTGGATGTCACATGAGCTCACCGAAAGAAACTTTATGAATCGTGCCCTCATTTGCGATTCTTTATTCAGACGTAATGAAACCGAATGTTTTTGATGAGATTGATAACTGGTAATGAAAAGTGGATCACGTACAAGAACTTGCGAAAAATGTCGTGGTCAAAGGTCAGTCAGGCTTCACAAACTGCGCCAAAACCTGGGTTAACTCGCAATAAGGTGATGCTGTGTGCATGGTGGGATTGGATGAGCTATTACCGCCGGGCAGAACCATCGACTCGGATCGCTACTGCCAACAACTGATGAGATTAAAGCAAGAAGTTGAGAGAAAGCGGCCGGAATTTATCAACAGAAAGGGTCTTCATCACGACAACGCTACTACACACATTTTTAGCCACTCAGCAAAAATTAAGAGAGTTTGGCTGGGGGATGTTGATGTATCTGCCATATAGCCTTGACCTTGCATCGTCAAATTTCAACCTGTTTCGGTCTCTTCAGAATCCTTTAGGCAGTGTCAGGTTAACATCAAGGGAGGACTGCCAAAACTACTTGTCGCGTTTTTTTTTATCAGAACTCCCAAAATTTCTACAACAACGAGAACATAAAACTGTAATTAAATGTAAATAAATTTTGAAAGAAAAAAGTCTTGAGTTTTCATATAGAATGTGAAGAAACTTTTCCCCAACCTATTGTTAAAAAAAGAAATATTTCAAAAAAAAAAAGAAGTTTCTCGGACCATTTCAATCCTCTTGTATAAAGTTGTAAGGAAAATTAGAAACATCTTTAAAATTGTTCGACTTTATATTTTTCTCAAGTACAATCAAGTGTAAAAATAAGTATATACTAAACCACTCCAATAACATGTACTAAAGGAATTGTGATATCTATACTATAATAGTATAAAGCTGAAGAATTTGTTTGTTTGAACGCGCTAATCTCAGGAGCAACTGGTTCGAATTGAAAAATTCTTTTTGTTTTGAATAGTTCATTTATCGAGGAATGCTATAGGCATTATAAAATCACGCTACGATAAATAGTATTATATATAAGCAGTGTCCAGTACCGCGCGCCCCATGCGCACGCCGCCGCCGTATAGGCCGCAGCGAAGCGTGGCCAAGTTTCTCATTAATTCATAATATTAATATGTCAAAAAATAAACGGGACATATTAATGACAGTTTATATGTGCACGTTTATAACAAACGTTTTTAAAAACATATTTAAGAAACGATTCCTTTGATACATATTTATGCCCTTGACTGGAATATAAATTAATTTGCGTTCATATTCTTCTTATATTATATTAATTATTATATTATTCTTATATTAATTTGCGTTCATATAAAAAAATAATGATTTATTGCTATCACTGCACAAAATCATCACATATGACAATTAATAACGAAACACACACTGCACTATCTAATAACATCAAGAGACAAAGGGTCACGTGATAGATAGGAAGGAGGTTCTTTTGATATTGACTTTATGAGTTTATGACACGCCAATCAGACGCATCAAAGGTAGTTTCCCACTCAGGAGCACTAACCACCAGCGGTTTGAGCGTTGCCTTCAGGCAGTGTTTTATTTTTATAATTTTGTGATTGCTGTAATATATACTTGTAGAGGTGTTGGTTGTTGTCAGTCTGTACATAAACCTATCAAGTAAAATCTACATATAAACTTAAAGCCCCTAGCTTTCTTCAGTTCTAAGTTATAACGTTATAGTCCCAGAAATATGTTAATGTGGAGTGCGCTATATACACGGAAGCCTACGAGAAGGTATACAAAGTGTAATATAACCTGAAGAACTTCTGGGGTGGCTGACTACAAGGAAAGATAGTGGTTTCGATGAAACACAACACTTTAATAAAATGTTGTATTATAGTGTCTATATGTTGTATTATATCTCCTTCGGTTTATTTCCCGAGGTAACTCTGGAGGGTCGAATGTGGACTAAAAGGCGTCTCAACGAAACTGTAGATGAGGGCGGAATGGATTCGTCTTACTCCCCTTGGCGACAGGAGCACCGGAAAATATTGTGTGGAAGCGGATCTCGACAGACTCGATAAAAATATCAGCTGGATTCGTTTCAGCTCAATCTGGTTGTCGTAGCGGTAATTATCACCAGCATAATCAACTTTCCTTTTCTTTGTCCAAATCTCTCTTTAGAATTTCCTCTCTAGAATTCTCCCTCTCGTATTCCTTCTCTTGAAGGCTCGCTATAGAATCCCCGCTCTAGAATGCTGCGCCTCGAATGTCCTTTTATTTTTCTTTTTGTCCTCGTTGGAATATATTGCTTTTTTAAAATATATTGTTTTTTTAAAATATATCGTTGGAATATATTGTCTTTTAAAATCCCGCCGGCCAGTGTATATATAATACAGATAAAAAAAAGTCACATTATATAAAAGAATCAAAAAGGTTTATAATGAACGAGAAAAGCGAATGATGATGAACCCTACAAAAGGCTATGATTTTTCTAACTAGTGTTGGCACGCCTAATAATTTAAAATCAACTTATTTCTTAAATCAATCATCATACTAACCGTTAAAGTTTACTGCCTTATATCCAATGATAGTGTAACCTTACGCATTGAAACTTAAATGGTTTGGTGATAAGTATTCCCGACACGAACCATGCGACAATGTTTCAGGTAATGCCCATCCACCCTTTCAGGCAAGGCTTTGACATCTTCAAATGTTGGGTAGAGATAAAAACAACTGTACGAAAAATAACACTAAATTTCGTTACAAAAAAAAATCGGATTACAACATTTGAGAAAAATGTTCTGAACTGTGTTTAGGTACTTCGTACGTATTATTGTGAAAATTGGAGTTTACGTGTTGGTTGTTTAAAAACGCTTAAAACTTGGTAAGTATAAAGATAAAATCATATCCACGATTAATACATTTTATCTCAATTTAAAACGTCTTAGTTCTGAGTTGTTATCAATAGATGGCGTGATCCTAGCCGCGTAAATTCAATTGAAGCTTTTAGATTTCAATTTCAAACCTCACCACATTCGACATCCCAGTTTTAAGTTAGTTGCATTTATACAAGAACGATATTAATTAAATTATTGAATTGAATCCTTAATAATTCCCGTATGAATTCTGCTCATCGGATTGTGTTTTTAATTAAATTTTCACATCATTGTGATAATAGAAACGTTAATGAATGATCGAAGTTGGACAATGCCGAGGAAATAGCTCTCCCATTACAATAAATTAATTTTACTAAATGAGAATATTATTTGTTTTCATGCTTCGAGTACATAAGATTCGACTACCGATTAACTCTTATACCGATTGCTAACCAGCAGCGCACCTCAGACCCTATCGAAGGGCAAGTTGCTGGTGAATGATCCTGGCTACTTGGTTATGTCCATGCAAATACTCGACGTTAGAAAGATGAGCACAACCAGAAATAATATGCTTGAGTGTCCCACCAGGGCGGTGGCATGCCCAACAGATGTCGACCGTACCGTTCTTCAGGATATATGTCCAGTAAATGTTCGTCTTAATAACTTCGTCCACAATTGCACAGACAAAAGCTTCAGTTTCCCCAAAGAGGTCACCGAAACGTAGCCTGACATGAGAGAGCCTACATCAGGTCCCGTCAGGGCCTTGGAGAATCGCCCATGCAGCTCCTTGCTCTTCCATACACTCTTACGGTCTTCGGTGCTTAGAACTACTAGCTTACGCCGGTTCTCGTTTGCCAGAAATTATTATTATTTATTTATTTTCTTAATTTTAAATTTTTTACAATATAAATATTAAAAAACAAACAATATATATCATAAAAAACTTAAAACTAGGATTCGGCAGATAGCGGGGCAAGGCCCAAGCTACCGGTGGTTAGGGCTGCACAGTGAGGAACCTCCTGACAATTCGTACCGTGTCAAGAAGTACCGCCTTCTGTATTTGTCCCTTGATCCAGCCATCTAGTGAGAGCCTCTTGAGATGTTGGTCGAGGCTCTTCGCTATAAGACCGTTCGCCGAAACAACTATCGGGACGATGATTGTCGAATTATTATTATTATTATTACTGATTTAAGTAGTAAAAGTGGAGTTCGATTAGTAGTAGCAGGGCACGCTGCGATCAGTATTCATAAAGTGGGCAACTCGACTGACGGCATTAACCAACTTCTTACATAAGACCACCTTGAAATAACAATGTGTGTTGTGTTGTGTTTTCGTGTGTGAGTGAAGGAAGCCAGACCCATCTTATTTTCTAGGTCAGCGGTGCATTTAAATACACTCTGGTGCTGCTTGTGTCATTTGTGACAGTCAACCTATTTGCCAACTCTTACTTAAAAAAGAACTAAAATATTATGATATCTTGAAAAACAATCGCTTTAAATTCCAAGGAGTTAGTGTTTTTAAGTGATTTCAAGATGCTTGAAATTTAGAGAAAATAAAATAGAAATCGTATATGATACATAGTTATTTATTTTAGTAGTGGCATGGCACATTACTAAAATAGTAGTGTCATTTGAGCAGCCCATCTGACGGCAGTAACCACCCTTATAGAAGACCACCGTTGTGCTTAGGTGAGTGAGTAAAATGCCAGTGTCCATATCCCTATATCCTCCCAGTCCCTTAACCTTAACCCTACTGTAGTCGGTAGCGCTGTAGCACTTGGGGCGTTACTTGTGTTATATGCTACGGTAGCCACCCACCGTCAAGTGAGCCATCAGCCTATCAGCCGATCTTAACATAAAAAAATTAAAAGAAGGTTTTAACAAGAGAAATATTATTATATCGGTATTCAGATTACACATCGATTTCATGACAGTTCTCTTAATGTAATTTCGTACCTCAACAGATCTAGATATAAATATATCATGTTAATTCTTTGAATGAAGATAATTGAAAGACAAGACTAAGGGCAATCAATAGACAATTATGTCTATAACTGCACGTATACCAATGAGCTTTAATTATCTATGGAATAGTAAACAGGCTGTGGTCGGGAAGCCACATCTTCAAGGCGTAATTTTTAACATAAAATTTAAATTAAATTTATGTAGGTACAATTTAAATTAAATACCTATGTGATTTTATATTCTACCGAGGAAACAAGAGATAATCGAAAATACAGCAATACTAGCGACTCGTATCTGACTTCGTAGGGAGTTGAAATTTTCAAAAATCCTTTCAGCTTTCTAAACTTTGTGGATTTGGCTATGCGTTAATAGTCACGACAAAAGATTTTGTAAGCAAAAATTTATTTATTTTAGAATAAGATTTAATAAGACGTACGTTTACAAGGAAAAAACATTGTTAACTTATTTAAAGCGAAAGATGTTCATGTTGTACTTTAATCTTTCGTTCATAATGAGTATACAAAATTATTAAATCAATACCTTGTACTGTTTTATTTAGGCATGAGCGTATGTATGTTTTGAGTTACATGTAGGCCTAAGTATGAACACGAAACATGGAATACCTGTTAGGCTTAAGCCTAAAAGATAAGCTTTATTGTCTATACAGGTTCTAATTTTTCGTTGTATTATAATAATAAGTTAAAAATATTTGTGTAGTTGAATGAGCAAGTTATTCTAGAAATATTGTAGTTCTTTTTTATTATATGTAATTCTAAAGTATTTTATATTTTATATCTTTAAATTTCTTTTTTATTATATGTAATTTCTTTATTGCTTAATCATGTTTTCTAAAAATATCTATTTTCTAAAATAAAAGTTGCCTAAGTTACTAATTATAACATCAGCTGCTAGTGAAAGTTCCGTAAAAGTCGGTCCAGCCGTTTCGGAGATTGATCGGAACAAAGAGACAGACCGACGAAAATTAAAAAAAATGATTTTTAGATATACCTATAATTACTTTGATGTTTATTTAGTAAAAGGTAGTTATTTTGACATTAGAAACAGACACTTCAGTTTTATTTATTACTAGCGGCCCGCCCCCGGCTTCGCCCGTGGTGCAATTTTTATATACAAAAACATTCCCCATTTATCCCTCTTCCCATTAGTCAAAACCGAATTAAAATCGGTCTACCCATTCGAAAGTTATGAGCGTACATACATTTCGAAGAGCCATTATATTGTGATTTAATATTAGTGCTAAAATGTATTTTTATTGTAAATGTGGTCAACAATTTTCTATTCTACTGCTTAATAAAAAAATTGTAAGAAAATCTTATTAGTTATCACTATAATACTACAGTCGTTAACAGCCATATCAAAGTCTATACCAATTTTGTGAAATTATATAATTTAAGTTGATTAAACTCTCTTGGTGTAAATTAAATGGTACAAACACTGCAAATTCGCACTTATTTATTACTAGCTGTGCCCGTTACATCGTACGCGTGGTATTCGGAATAACGCGTAACTTTTTTGTTTGTAAACAGATTGGAATGAAATACACACTACATATTACCGGAGCTTGCTAAAAAATCGGAGTGGAAACAACATGAAAATCGGTTAAGCCGTTTCTGAGATTAACGTGCACAAAGGCATAGTAGGCAAAGAAAGATTTTATTATGTTTGAGGAATAATCAACCTAAGCTGAACCCTACTTAATATGACTGATCATGTAGATCTGAGGTCAACTTAAATTGGAATTATCAAAATCACGTGAACTGTCTATTTTTAACTTTAACTTTCAATCATCATCGTTTTACAGATGATAATATATAGTTAACTAAAGTTTCAGCCAATTCAACCGAAGAATTATTTTATTGCATTTTTATCGAAAAAATGTTGGACGTGTTTCTTCAAATGCACATAACTTTTTTGTTTGTAAACAGATTGGAATAAAACAAACTCTAAATCTAACGGGAAGCTTGCTATAATACAGCAGTGAAAACCACATTCAAATAGGTTAAGCCGTTTCTGAGATTAGCGCGAACAAACGCACAGACAAACAGACAAAAAATCTAAAAACTATTTTTTTGACTTCTGTAAGATAAGTACAACGTACATAATTTTTTTTTTAACATTTAATGTAAAGACATGGCTCGTTCACGATTTTATTTAAATGTACCTAGATAAAATAAATCATAGATTTTAATAAAATTTACACTTATTAGTCAAGGCAAAAATAAATTAAATTAAGTCCTTATTTTTATCCTACACAAAAGTAAAAATACAGTATTGGAAATCATTAAACTAGCTAATTAATAAATCGTATTATACATACTTACACAGACTTGTAAATTTGCATTAATCTATGCTAATATTATAAAGAGAGAAGATTTGTATGTACCCAAGTTTGTATTTACACAGTGGGGCTGGGCAGGACATATATGTTAAGATGCAAGACAAATAAATGGAGCAAGCAGGTTACGGTTTGGTATCCAAGAGATGGAGTTAGAAGACAGGGGCGTCCTATAAAAAGATGGGAAGATGAAATTCGTATGACCTTGGGGCCATATTGGACAAGAGTTGCACTAGATAGAAATCAATGGAGACAGTTGGAGGAGGCCTATGCCAAAAGGCACACCGAATTGAGGGACATTTTAAAATAATTTGTAAAAAATCACTTGTAAACTTCGGAAATATATGGCTATTATTATTATTATTATATTGAAATTTTGACTCGTCTCCCCCTCTAAAAGCCAAAATGAGAGGGAGACGGTGTAACCCCCGACAGAAGCACAGTTATTATTATTATACATTTATTTATTTCTTTTCTTAATTTTAATTTTTTTACAATATATATGTATATAAAAACAATAAATATTATAAAAAACTTAAAATTAGGTGTCCACTAGTAGCGGGGCAAGGCCCAAGCTACCGGTGGTTAGGGCTGCAGAGTGAGGAACCTCCTGACAATTCGAGCCGTGTCAAGAAGTACCGCCTTCTGTATCTGCCCCTTGACCCAGCCATCTAGTGAGAGCCTCTTGAGATGTTGGTCGAGGCTCTTCGCTATAAGACCGTTCGCCGAGACGACTATCGGGACGATAATTGTCGCATCGACGTCCCACATGGCGGTCACCTCGTGAGCCAAGTCAATGTATTTGGTAAGCTTTTCTTTTTCGGCTTTCACGAGGTTTTCGTCATGAGGGACAGCGATGTCAACAAGTATCGCCCGGCGTTGGGATCGGTCAATAATCACGATGTCAGGCTTATTGGCGACAATAGTCCTGTCCGTGATTATTGACCGATCCCAGTAGAGCGTGGCATGACCATTTGCGAGAACTGGCATGTATTATTATTATTATTATTAAGTATGTATTTTTGTAGGCTTGTAATGAATAAACTCAAAGACTACCGGGCCGATTTTAAAAATTCTTTCACCTAGATATTTTATAAAGAGACGCGGACGAAGTCCCGTGCAACAACTAGGTAATACCAAGATTTTTAAAATTACCCTGTAACGTATACTATTTTGACTATTCAACCTGCTACTTCTCTACTGATACATGGGCGAATTTAGTAAGAATTTCTTCGACTTGTAATGTAGAGAAACCCCAAAAATTGCTTTCCATATAAAGTACTAAGTAATTTTAATTTTAATTTGTATAAAAATATATAATTTATATTTTTATACAAAATACATTTTAAACAATACCATCGTGCTCTCTTTCACGTCAATGAATCCATCCACTTGTTATATCGAATATTTAAATGCCTTTGTGTAACACAATAAAATATTCATTGTTACAAGCGAAATTTTGTTCATTTCGTTCGTGAAAGTTTCGTTGTTTTTAATTTTATTTTAATTCTTTCTCTAGTAAGAATTGAAAATTTAATTATATTTAAAACATTTTCGTGAGTACTTATTACAATAATGTAAATTGTAAACTCGTTCCTGATGACAAAAACTTATAACCAAAAGCGAATAATATCAGATTAATCGAATCACAATAGGAATTAAGAGGAAATAGATAAAATGAAACGAGACTTGTTCATCAAACGAGACAAAATTAAATTAAATTATTTCCGTTGTGAAAATAAATTATATTAAATCTGTTGGTCGTTTCAGAACGTCAAATACGTAATCCACTATTCAGATTATTGCTACATTGGAAAATATATCTATAAAATTCTTTTCTGAGCGTGTGTCTAAAATACAATCACAATCTCCACATAACTACATACATAGTTATATGGAGATTGTGATTGTTAGGTTCTAAGACACTTTTTTCCGAAGTTTATTTAAATTTAATTACAGTATATAGGTATGTGCCATTTTTTTCCATGACTTTTGCCATCTTGTAGGTAATGACATGATCCCGTTGTTGTAGAAATTTTGGAACTTCTGATCAGAAAAAAAAAACGCGACAAGTAGTTTTGGCAGTCCTTTCTTGATGTTAACCTGACACTGCCCAAAGAATTCTGAGCTGAAGAATTCGAAACTTATGGAAATCTGACTGACGATGCAATGTCAGGGCTATATGGCGGATGCATCAACACCTCCCAGCCAAACTCTCTTAATTTTTGCTGAGTGGCTAAAAATGTGTGTAGTTTAGCGTTGTCGTGATGAAAGACCACACCCTTTCTGTTGATCAATTCCGGCCGCTTTCTCTCAACTTCATGTTTTAATCTCATCAGTTGTTGGCAGTAGAGATCCGAATCCGAATTGTTCTGCCCGGCGGTAATGCCCTTCCAATCCCACGATACGCACAGCATCACCTTATTGCGAGTTAACTCGGAATTTGGCACAGTCTGTGAAGCCTGACCGACCTTTGACCACAACCTTTTTCGCGTAGTCTTGTCGTACGTGATCCACTTTTCATCACCAGTTATCAATATCTCATCAAAAAAGAGATAAAGCGAGAGATAAACTCATTGCGATTCTTCAATAAAGAATCGCAAATGAGTACACGATTCATAAGGTTTCTTTCAGTGAGCTCGTGTGACGCCGAAATATCGAGCTTTTTTGTGTACTCAGCTT
The DNA here is from genome assembly GCA_910589475.2 of Bembecia ichneumoniformis. Lineage (NCBI taxonomy): Eukaryota > Metazoa > Arthropoda > Insecta > Lepidoptera > Sesiidae > Bembecia > Bembecia ichneumoniformis. The sequence goes on along the minus strand of OU342526.1, from coordinate 2,429,464 downwards.
TTTGTGTGTCTATTCCCAGTTCTTCAGATATGTCTTAACTACTGATATGCCGATTTTGCTCCACTTTTTCGAAAATGGAATCCTTTTTATTCGTACATCGAGAACGAAGCTTTAAAATTTGATATAAATCTAAGAATCTAAAGATCTCTCAATTTATTAATTATACTTTTTTTAATTTTCTTAAAGAATAATTTGCTTAATTTAAGTTTTCTAAAGCAACATATAGCAATTCACCCCCAGAAATTTTATTATAGCTGAATATTTTTTTATTAAATTTTAGTTATCGTGAGTTTACTTCTATTACTTATGAAAATAGCATTTAACTCAAGAATCGATAACGATGAGTTTATTAGACACTGTTTAAAACTCAACACAAATTGGTTCATGTGAAAAACAACATAAATATCTAATATAAAAGGATATATTGTAAAAGTTGACACCATTTCTAACCACTTTTGCTTTAACACTGCCACATTGAAACCCTCGCTTTTATTCGTTCTATTTTTACTTATCAATAGCAGCTATTGTTAGAACCTTTTCGAAGTTAAATAAATAAAACGCCAGTCCTTCCCCACCTACTGCGTATCCGTTACACAATAAAAATAAGTTACGACAATGCCCTGAATTTGACATGTACGAGTACATGTGTACACACCACACGTTCAGTCGTAGGACCATTAAATTAGTATCCACATTAAATGCTGAAATGTGAGTTTCAATTCTTATTTTCTGCCAAAGATTTTCAACTGTACAGATCGGGCAAGACGAAAAAATCCCTAATGTGATATTTAGAACCACGTGGTACAAAATAACTCAGTCTATCGCCAATTTTACAAGGCTATTTAGCTAAGTTATTTACCGTTGGATGAGTGGCAAGAGTGCTTGCCTAACGTCTCAGGGGCTCCGGGTTCCATTCCTGGCGGGATCAACTTTGGAAATTTTAATGTAATTTTCAAAATTGACTCTGGTCTGGATTTGAAAAGTAGTGGTAGGGCACACTGCGTTTTACAGTCTTTTGGGCAGCCCGCCTGGCGGCAGTAACCACCTCCTTACAGAATATCGCCGTGAAATAACAGCATATACGTGCTGTTGTGTTTCGGTGAGTGAGTAAGGGATGCCAGAGCCCATTTCCTTATCCCCCTCCTAATCCCTTATCCAATCCTACTGTAGTCGGCAGCGCACTTGCAGCAGCTTTAGGCGTTGTTTGTGTTATAGGCGACGGTAGCCACCTACCATCAAGTGGACCGTCAGCCTGTCTGTCGACCTTAACATAAAAAAAAAGTCATGGTCATCCTCATTACGGCGATCAGTATAAATATTTTTGTAGGAAAAATTTCCCAATACCTTCTCTATGTATTCTATACTTATTATATTTAATCTTTTTGTTTTCTGCATTCATACTAATATGCAGCGCTTTGCAATTTCTGGGGGCACAGATTTCTTCCATTTCAACCTAGTTTACGTTAAAATAACTCGCCAAAGCAATGTTTGAATCAGCATACAAATGTGGGAAAATTCCCACTTCTAACGTAATATCCCTGACTTAATATCCCAGCTGTCTAGTTTTGACTGAAAGTTATTCATCAAAGGCGTTTTTCCATTTGCATACAAATGTAATGAAAAAGCAATGTTCTCTACTTGGCTCTTTGTGTAATATAATTTTATTGTTACTGAGACTGCAGAACATTTGGTTCCATACTCCTAGTGAAGAACGTCAAAAAAATTTATGACATTGTTTTGTAAATTAAAAAAATATATATTTCTACTGACCAGAATCGTATTTAATTGTTCTGTATATTCAATAACATAGTATTTTTTGTATATTCAAAATCGTAAACGAGCCGTGTCTGTACATTAAATATTAAAGAAAAAAAAAAACAATTTGTACACGTTGTACTTATGTTACCGAGGTCAAAAAAATAGTTTTTAGAATTTTTGTCTGTTTGTCTGAGCGTTTGTACACGCTAATCTCAGAAACGGCTTAACCGATTTAAATGCGGTTTTCACTGATGCATTGTAGCAAGCTTCCTGTAGCATTTAGTGGTTGTTTTATTCCAATCGCTTTACAAACAAATAAGTTACGCTCTATACTATCACGCGTACGAAGTTTTGACGTGTCGCCATGCGTGTGAATATCTTGCTTGGCCCGCCTGCCCTCGAGGGGCTACGTGCCGGGCTGCGTGGCGCGCGTCTAAACCCGTCTTAAGGGGGAGACAAACGCTAAATACTAAAAATATCCATTGTTTAATGAAAATGTTACAAGAAATAGACAAGACAATTGCTTTGAAAAAAATATATATTATACTTAAACATGTGAAGAACCAATTGTATTAATTAGAATTTTCGTTAAAGTAATAGAAACTCTACAAAACAAGTTAGAACACAAGTATAATTTGACTTTTATTGAAAATTCTCTCAAAAACGGCTTATTGCGCGCATATGAATCCTGTACCTATTAATAAGTTAATGTCAGTTTAAAAAATTGTATTAATAATTTTTTTTATTTTGCGTGTTGTTCTAATGGTAAAAACAAAAAACACCATTTCTAGGCCTGTTGAATTGTCTCCACCGCCAGCGAGTTCTAAATGTCATTTGCCTCAGTGAAGCCCTTAAGCAGCATAAGTGTGTATTTCGGGATTAATTTCTATGTGTGGCGACACTATTTCTTAAAGCTGTCCCTTTCTTACGATTTCGATTTTTCTTTTCTTTGTTGTAGAGAAGCCAAGAAAGTGTGAATGATTGTAATATAGTCTATTGTATTTTTCATATATTGTAATAGTAAAGCCCACCATTCAATTGAATATTGTTTACAATATTCAGAATATAAATTGTATTGTACTTGTAACTGATTTATTGTCAAATATCTAGGATATCACAATAATTTGTTTTTAGTGAGGCTTCCAAATGGTTTTTTGCCATTACTCTCTTCATATTACAAATCCTATAATTTAAATTCATACTTGTAATGTTTCTTTCTGTGACCTTGTATATTATGTTTAGTTGGTAAGCCTTTTCAAATAAATAAAAATAAATTATCATGAAATTTTTGTGGCGTTGATTTCAATAGGTAAATTAAATTAACTTCAAAATAACATTTTTCTGCACTACAATAAAAGAGACACGAATCATAGGCATTGTATATAAATACAAACGTATTTATAACATGAAGAATATTTGAAAAGCGGAATTCTTGGATTCTCGAATTTCAATGCTTTCAAGTCTGGTTATGACACTGTTTTTTGTTCGTAAATTTCACGTCTTATAAATGTTAAGTCGGACTGCAATGCAATCTCTTGGAGGACTATTACTATTACTAATTATGAAAACTATCAAACTACTATTAATCTAAGTAGTAGTACAGTTTAAGTATTGTAGTACATATGAGTATAAAAATTTACGTATAACTTCTAATTCTACTCATATTATATTAATACTAAACAAAACAATAGTGTTTGGCCAACAATGGTGTTTGGAAGTACTTGTATATGGCATCATTGAAGCTATACTGAAGATCTGACAATAAATGGAAGTTTTTGAAAATATTTCATAAACACGCGAACTTAAACTTGCATAAACAAAAGTGTGTAGCGTGATGAATAAGTATACTTTTCCGTTGTTTGCTTATTTTACGAGGGAAGCAATTAGTGAGATGCAAGTGGAACAAAGCTACTATTGTTATAATCCGTCGCAGCCGCGGGGTTCGCATGATCTTCATTTGTTTGTTGATGATAATATTCCAACATAGCACCCACAATGAAGTATTTAACAAATTAAATTTAAAACTCTTACGATTGTATAGTCCATTAGATTTTTTTAAGGCCAGGACTTAGCAGAAAAGCTTTATTTTCGTCGCCTAATTTGACTTGTTGGATTAAAATAAAAACTTAGATGAAAATACAGAGCATAATAGTATATTTAAAAAAGTGTGAATCGAGCAGATTTATACAATAAATTATATTTTCAGTGAAAAAAAAATAGTAAATTACTGTAAATACTGTATCTTATAGTAAATAAAAAATTTCAGCGACAACTATATTATTTTTAAGCTTATTAATTAATTTAAGTTTTGTACTAAAGTTTTAATCGGCTACTTTTATTTCTTTTTTCATATTTTACACAATATTAAGAAAACCCTTCAAATTTTAAACTTTTTCGGTTGTCTCCGAGAAACTAAAAATTTGCTGTTCAATATTGCACCTTAATTTATAGTTCATTAGGTTGCGCTCATTTTGGTAAAAATGATGTTACATACGTAACAAATAACAATATATATTATCAACTCGGATAATATATATGACATATAAAATGTTATAGTGAGACATACCTTAACAATTTGTTAGTATTTAATATCATTGAGTTCTGATTTCAATGAACATGAAAACAAAGATGAGTGTGGTGCTTGACTATGAATTAACGTATAATTATTTCTGCACAAGTATTTGCCTGTGGTTTTGTCCGCGTGAAAAGATGTAAAGTAGACTATGTCCTCGTCATGGCTAGACACTTAAGGACAGAAACAAATCCATTTTTCAACGTGTCAATATGACCGGGAATGGACTGAACTAGCCTCAATGGAGAAACTGTTCCAGTTGGCTCTTGGCAAAGACAGGTTTCAGGACTGAAAAACACTGAGAGAGAAAGATAGAGAGAGAGAGATGTCCTCGTCGAGTGTTGCAAAACTACATTCATACTAAATTTCATAAAAAAATATCCAGCTGTTTAGTTTTTACAGCGTGCAGATACAGACACAGTTATTTTCGAATTTAAGTAGGTATTAAGGAAAATGCCTTCAGGAATCGGATGTCTCATTTGAGAGGAAATGACAGGATTTCCGTCGACTTGTTTACAATTAATTCGGAACGGATGCAAAATGTGGATTAATTATACAGGTTTTAATTTACAATTTAATTTTAACTGTACAATTTATTAATTGATGCAGTGATTTCAATTTAATACAGTTGTAATATATGATTACTAAAATTTTATATGACGTAGGGTATTATTTAAAAGATAGGTGGATACCATCGCCTAAACATAAAAACAACATAAGAGGGAATGAAAGTGCGTTGCCGATAGGGTAAATAGGTTAGGGACAGGATAATGAGCTCTAGCAATCCCTAATTACCAATACAGCAACAACAATAATAGGTACTGGTTTTTTTTTTAAATAACGGAAGTAATGTAATTTCTCTAATATAAAATGACTATTCTATCTACTAACTAACTGCCTAGATATGTCGCCGAGGCGTGGATAATGTGATATTCGACAAAATAATTTAAAACAATTTAAAAAAAAACATTATTTTTACGGAGTACGTCAATAACTTCCGGCAAACAATTGGTCGTGTCACGGTAAAACGAATTCAGCCACGTGTCCAGTTTTATTAAAATAAGCAGTCATCTGCTTAGAAGCACTTTGTACGCGCGCTTGAAAGACCCATAGGTTCGATTGCTGCTTTGTTTTGGGATTGTAGCAATAAATCTATGTTTAGTATCTATGTTTGTTACACCAAATAGAACGGCCCTTAGTTGAATCTGGTAAGCATTGCACCAAGTGACGCGGTCCGTTTTTTTGAGCCTCAGTCAAATTGTGTGGGATCCACCGAGAGCACACCTTTTTCACACCCAAATGTGTGTACAGGACTGATTGTACATGCCTATGTCTTAGGATGTCCGAATCTCATGGTAGGTCACGTACACCACGTACCTGTCTGTTTCGATTATACGGCACAGCATCGACATTTTTCTCGTTAACAACGGTGGACGGCCGCGTTTGAATTCTGCAAACCATTTATAAATAGTCGTCTTTTATGGTGCTTCATCGGTAAAAGCAGTTTGAAGCCGAGCGAAGCTCTGCCAAGCTCTCAAGTTACACTTAAAGTCATAGAAAATTTTCACGAATTAAATTTATTGTGATGTAAACACGCAATTTTTAAAAATGACGCCAAAATTTAAGAATAACAACTCGCGTAAAGAGGGTTCCGTACGATGTTAACTATCTGCACAATATTGAGTGATTTACCATGTTATTTTAATATCATGGACTTCTTGTAGGTTTTCCTATAATCTATAAGTAGAAAACTAATTTCTGTATTTTTTTCAAAATTTTAGGTTCAGTAGTTTCGGAGATGAGGGGGGGGGGGGGGGAATGATCGGACAGATGGACACACGAGTGATTCTATAAGGGTTCCGTTTTTTCATTCGGACGTACGGAACCCTAACAAGTGACAATCAGATAAAACAAAAAGAGTTCCAAGTTCAAATGTTGTAAGTACTTTTTAAATATTGTTTATGAAAATGGCCAGTTCCGGAAACGTACATATAGTGTGCTCTATGTAAGATAATTTCAATAATACACACGCACATCCAAACCCACACACCTAAAGTTTCTAATTCTGTACACACTCACTGTGTAAATAAATTATTTGAATTTTTTAAAGAACAATTTTGTAAAAATATAGAACCCTCGCGTGTATTTTTCGAATACTATAAAGACTTCTTCAGTAATTAAAAGCGTTGCTTTCATTCTTTGTAATGTTATAAAGGCTTCAATGACCAAACAGTATTTCAATACACACATTGAAAGTCAATAAACTTTCAGTACGACTTTGTATTCAAATTCTTGAAATCGTCATTTCTAAAGAAACAGTGAATGCGTGAAATGTCAATACCCCAAAACGTAATTTCGTGTGTAGGCAACACGAGTTCTAATATTTTTGTAAACTGAATATCACTATGACCGAATATTCTACACAATTAATAAAATAAAATAAAATAAATCTTTATTTGCGCGAACACATGTTTACAGGATTTTAATTTGTATACAGCAGTTACAGTACAAAGTATGTTCTACCCGCCAAGGGCATGCAAATATTTGTGTTTAATTGTTTGTAAACTAATATATTATAAAATTCTTTAACATCATAATTATTATCATTGTTTACTCTCTTATATACAACAATTTTATTTTACGAAATAAATTCTAAGATATTAGAGCAGAAAATAAATTCCTTTTTTAAAAATAAAAAACTGAATTGTCCTGCGTGAATTTGCTATGTGCGCAGTGTCTTTGGTAGTCCGATTTTGAACCTTTACGTACAGGAATCATATAGAGCGCATACAGAGTAAGATTTGTGAGATGGCTTTATAGCCGTTCCCATTACATTACCGTAAAGCCTTAAACTTTGATGATTCTTGAAAGCGTCACGCATTAATGACATTGGAGGACAGACGCACGGTCACCGATATGTCATTCTTCCACGACATCTATTCTGGGACTGTTAACAGTCCAAAACTGCTGTCTGAAGTGTTGAGACTTCAGACACTAGCCATTCTTTTACTGATGACCAAATCGAAATTTAAAAAATGTGTTGTGTTTCCGTAAGTACGAGTAAGTAAGTAAGGGACGTATAAAATTCAAATACAGACTGCTGTCAATAAATTTATAAGTAGTAATTGGAGATAAAACAACCTTTATTTCTAGAGATTGAGTATAAGTGGATACTACTTTTGACTTTGTCCAATAAAAATAATTATTCCTCCAAATTAATTATTTTCACAACTCTTTGAACTCATTTAAGTAACACGAAGGAAGCAATCTTAAACCCATTGTCGTTCATATACTTTATAAGAAGAGTATTTACAATTTTCTTTGAAGCGGCGAAATGACGGCGTCTGACATGTTTTTGTTACAAAAGATATAAAAATTATAAAAGTGACCTTTTCGTTTTAATATATTTATATTGTATCAGATTTATGAACATCTATACAAAGCGAGTTTTATATCGCTGTTAGCAAATTTGTCGTTACTCTCAATGTACTAAAGCAATACACTAAAATTTTATTTAATTTCTCGTAAACCATAATAATTAAAACAAAAATGTCTACATTGGCTTATGTTACATTGGCTTTATGTTTTAACGAGCTGAATCGAAGAACATAAAACAGTGATTTTTTCGTTCAAGTCACCACCAAGTCCTCCGTTCAATATCCTATGAAGATCAAGTGCGCGTTGATATCTCCGAGGCAATGATTTCGTTATTAGGAGACGGTAGTCACTCACTATCAGTTAAATTAACATCCCGGTGTGATAATCTAAATATTTCTTAAAAAGATATCGAAATCTTAAATTAAGATTTTCATTAACATTAATTATTGAAGTTTACAAATTAAGTAATCATAATATTATATTAATAAATGAATTAATTATAAAATCAGAACATAGTTGGAAAAACTAGAAAGCGATACTATAACTTAGGTAAATTATTTAACATTTTTCCCCAAGCATATTACTAAAACTCATCTAGTACTTTATTTAAAAGAAATGTACCGAGAATGTTCGACACTGAAGTGTTTTATTCATTTGTCGTAATATCAGGATAACGGCATATTTTAATCTTAATGTACATCTTTTTAATATAAATCTGGTGTAAGCCTGATGCTATTCACGTTACTGCAATGCCTCCAGGTAAAAAGTCCTCCAGGTGTTAATCTAAAGTGTATTTGTATACAAAGTTTGATTGAAATCCTTTATAAGATTATCCTTTATAAAAATAACCATCATCCTAGATTATTCTAGAGAACAAGACAAATCTCTAAATCATATGCAATAAAGATACTATAAGTGAAGAAAATCTGTTAGGAGATTTAAATATGCCTTATCTAGATATAAAATATCTGAAATTCTGACCGTAGCTACATTGGATTCGTGTCACGTAATTCAGCCTATTTGAAGTGCTACAAAGTATAGCCAGCAATGTTCACGACCCACCTAAAGGATTATATTTCAGCTTTGGGTAACATATTATATGTGAAAACCGAACCGGTGTGTTTGTTTCTTGCATAATATTTATTATCATCATCATCATCATCATCATACATCAGCCTGTATCTCTCCACTGTTGAAATAGGCCTCAGTTATTCAGAGTTATTCAGATTATTCAGAGTTCCACAGTTATTCAGAGGACTGTGTGTAGTGGCGAGCCACTACACACAGTCCTCTGAATCCAGAATCTTAATAGGTTGGGGAAAATGTTTCTTCACATTTTATGCGAAAACTCAAAACATTTTTTTAAGTTTATTTACATTTAATTACAGTGTATATGTGCCATTTTGTTCGATGACTTTTTGCCATCTTGTGGGTAGTGACATGATCCCGTTGCTGTAGAAATTTTGGCTTCTGATCAAAAAACGCGACAAGTAGTTTTGGCAGTCCTCTCTTGATGTTAACCTGACACTGTCTAAAGAATCCTGAAGAGACCGAAACAGGTGGAAATCTGAAGTTGCAAGGTCAGGCCTAAATGAAGAATGCATTAACACCTCTCAGCCAAACTCTCTTAATTTTTGCTGAGTGGCTAAAGATGTGTGTGGTCTAGCGTTTTCGTAATGAAAGAACACACCCTTTCTATTGATCAATTACGGCCGCTTTCTTTCATCTTCTTGCTTTAATCTCATCAGTTGTTGGCAGTAGAGATCCGAATCGATGGTTCTGCCCGGCGGTAAAAGCTTATAATAAACAATGTCCTTGCAATCCCATCATACACACAGCATCACCTTATTGCGAATTAACCCGGGTTTTGGCAGTCTGTGAAGCCTAACCGGCCTTTGATCGCGAAATTGTTTGCATGTTCTTGTCGTACGTGATCCACTTTTCATCACCAGTTATCAATCTCTTCAAAAACGGTTCGGCCTTATTGCGTCTCAATAAAGAATCGACACGATTCATAAGGTTTCTCTCAGTGAGCTCGTGTGGCACCCAAATATCGACCTTTTTTGTGTACGCACCTTTTTTCAAATGGGTCAAAACTGTTTTGTGGTCAATTCCCAGTTCTTCGACTATGTGTTAACTACCGATATGCCGATCTTGCTGCACTTTTTAAAAATGGCGTCCATTTTATCCATAACAGGGCGACCAAAGCGAGGTGCACCTCGCTTTGGTCGCCCTGTCTTTAACATCAAAATTCCCGGATTGAACATTTTACTAATTTGTTTCTTTTTTGAAATGTAACCTTTTTAGTGTCATCAAAATTAGCCAGATACAAATAGTACAGCCAATGAGATTTATTACAAATTTATACATACTATACGCGAAAATACTTTTTCCCCGACCTAATATTATTCCTTTTTTAAAGAGCACACTTTTTACCAAATAGAAATATTCGCTCAATGTTCTTCGCGGCTTCAACAATTTCTATTAGTTCCAACATGTTATCAATAGTAAATTGCTAACAAAACCGCTGTATTGCTAAACAAATACAGTGAACATTCAGTACACAAATTACGTAATTCGCGACATTGTGAACTGAAAATTAATGCAAATCAACGGGCACATTGGCAGCGAATTGCCTAAATGTCGAAATTAGCAACACGGTTTGGTGCACAGTACACGCAGGAATAGTAGGTATAACTGAACCTGAATATTTATTACACAATGAAAATAAATTTACTGCTAAGTACTGAGTAAACACATCCACCATAGAGAAACCTTATCCACCATATCCACATACTTAAGAAATATGATAAAGATACTTCAATTTGAAAAAGTATAACTGTATCATACTAGGCGATAACAATTTTTAGCATTACTTTTTAGTTTCTAATGATAAATATTGACATATCCTAGTTAAGAAACAAACAGATGCTAAAAGTAATGGCAGGGCACACAGCGTTTCGTGGTGATAAATGGTCAGCTTTGGCGGTAATAATACTTCCTTAAAGAAGATCACTGTAAAATCACCAGAAGACCACCGCTTGTGTGCTGTTGTGTTTCGGCGAGTGATGCCAGAGCTCACCTATCTCTTATCTTTTGTCCTACAAAAATATCCAAAACAATTTCAGCAATAATTACCTAAGTCGTTATCAATAATTTTAGTAGATAATATCAGATATAGATCATTACCTGGATAGATATCAGTGATAGCAATCAAGGATCTTAAAAAACATGAAAAATAACCAGGAAAACAAAACTTGTACAATTCATGAGAATACCTACAATGACCATTGTCATTGTAATGACACTTTGGTACTTATATTTAAGCTTATCATTTAATTATTATTTACTGTATTATTTTATATACTGTGTGACGATTCTCGAAACAACCGACAATCGGCAGATAGTAGAACAAAAGCACTCATCGCTTCCATGTAATTACACAAATGAATTCAATTTAGTTCGAGATTCAATAAGCGAGTGAATTTAGAAGTTGGAATGGTCCTAACTTTCTCATTCTAAGCTTGATTAGAAAACTTTTTAAACTAAATAATAGGAGAGAAACAGGGATTTCAAACGCTAATTAGGTAAAGTACTAAATGTGTGTTTAGTGTTGACTGAGATTTAATACCTATAAATAAGTGCATAATTTATATATCTATGTGAAATACTAAAAAAGTAACTTTGAGCGTCCGCTGTTGAAAATATCCCTTTTAACTGAGTGCCATCACATTTAGGTTATCGGACCAGAGAGCACGTGATGACGTGATTGGCCCTAGGGCACTTCGGCGGTCTCAGTATGTCTGTCTACCTTTTAAATAATCTATACTAATATTATAAAGCTGACGAGTTTGTTTGTTTGAACGCGCTAATCTCAGGAACTGCTGGTTCGAATTGAAAAATTCTCTTTGTTTTGAATAGTCCATTTATCGAGGAAGGCTATAGGCTATATAAGATCACGCTACGATAAATAGTATTATATTTAAGCAGTGTCCAGTACCGCGCGCCCCATACGCACGCCGCCACCGTATGGGCCGCAGCGAAGCGTGGCCGAGTTCAGTTAGTATAAGCTAAAGACGCACCAATTATCAAATTGTCGCTTCCATGTAATCACACAAATGTACCCACGTACTTTCCACGCGAGTCCCTTGAAGCAATCGGGGAATTACTTAATAAGTAACATTACTTTATAAGTCAGGGTGCTTCGAGGTTTAATCATCAGTCAATCTCATTTAATTAAATTAAATATGTAATAAATTACTACATTAAAATGTTTGGCTTAAAAACGCACATGAAAATTAATAAAACACATTTTTATTATAACCAATTTGTATAACCGAATTGTATGCTTATACCTTAAAGCAAATAATAATTGATAGAAATGCCGTAGTTTTTTAAAATACAAATATTTGAAATGGACTTCTTTTAGAGAAATTTGTATGGCTGCCCGAGAGTCAAACCGAGAGTTTAACGAAGTTTAATAAAGAAATAAACAAAAAGAAATCTTATAAAGTCAGGGTAAGAAAAGGTTCGTCACCTGAAAGTCGATATTTGCTTGCACCAGGGGCCCTAGCCAAGATGCATACGCTTCCTTTGCGTACTTACGAAACGAAAGAAATAAAGCTCGGTGAATGGTTGTTGAAGTTACAACTGTTACAACAACCAATCACCGGGCTTTATTTCTTTCGTTTCGTAAGTACGCAAAGGAAGCGTTTGCACCTTGGCTAGGACCCCTGGACAATGATCAGTAATGCCAAAATTTCATTTCAAACGTCTGTCAATTGTCTGCTTAATGCCTTAGTTTCAAAAGGTACTAAGAGTCTACGACTTGATAAAGGATTTAATTTGAAAACTGACGAAGGTTTTCGTACCCCGACTGTGCCTACGTCCATGTAGGTATGTCTTTCTTTGATATCACCTCATTTACTAAACACATTTGCGTATGTGAGAAATTTATTCACGATGATATAGCAGTTTTAACATGCGGACATCACCTCTGTTGAAATATGCCCGTCGTTTACTAAAGTCTCCCTGCTCACACTGCTGAGTCTCGGAATACGTGAGACTTTTACATAATTCCCTTCCGCGTTATCTAGCCTTTTACACGGACTTTAGCAACATTGCCTAGGTGAAATTATCCCAGTATGTTTTCCTATTTTTATTTCCTAAAGAGACTTAGAAATAAACTTTTGATTCTTTTGAATTACAAGCAAGATAAAAGTTGGTTTTGTTCAATAATATAATTTATACTGTTTTTTCAAATGTAAATATATAAATGTAGGGACGTCAGAACCGGTTGAATTCCATGTGATTCATATGCGCCCAACTATTTTAAAGATTTGGCTAACCGTTTGCTAAACACTATATGCGATGCCAAGGCTAGTCGTGCCGAAGCAGGCCAAATCACCACCTCAATATTTTAAAATATAGTTACTAATTTATTTTTCAATTTATGCTTCTCTTTATGGAAGGTGGAAGGGAAGAGACACGCTGAGTGAAGGAAGTAACCGTTGTTGGGAAACAGTGCAAACAGGGAGTGTACTCGTACCTACTATCTTAGTCAGGAACTGTTCCGGTTGTCTCTTGACGGAGACAAGTTCAGAGAATTGACAGACAACTTTCAGGACTTTAAAGACGCTGGGAAGGAAAGAATTAAGAAGAATGTTCCTAAACAATGACAGCTTTGTATCCAAAATATCCAAAATAACAGTTTTGTTGAGTTGCTAGAAAATAATTGCAAAACTACAACATTTTCTATTTTGTTTTTATTTTTATTAAAGATAGGTTTGCTCTTGGCCAGCTTCTATTCGTGTAGGAAAGATGAGGCCGATCACCCGATTAACTCGAACCTTGAAAAGATTTGGGTTGTATGAACTCGGAAACAGACGATGGCAAGGAGTTCCAATCTTTAGCAATGCGCATTATAAAAGATGTTTTAAAGCACTTGGTCCGAATTAGAGGGATTTCGACAAGGTGAGAATGGTAACCAGCCGTACGTCTGCATGTCCAATAAAAGAAAGGGGAAGGCGGTATGATCTCATGCAGTTCCCGAGCACACTCTCCGAAGTACATCTTATAGAATACACACAGGCAGGCAATTTTGTGTCTATATGCCAGGCTCAGCAGCTTAGTTCTTATTGGTGTACCGTCGCCAATGAGCCTTCTAGCTCTGTGATCCACAGAGTCGAATAAGGCAAGTAGGTATTTTGCTGAGCCATCCCAAAGGTGGACAGCAATACTCCATGCAAGATTCCGAATATTTTTTCAACTTTCTTTTCAGAGGATCTACAATTAAATTAGTTTTGCGACTTTGTACATGCTTGTTCTGCTTGTAATATAGGTTAAGTACGAAGATTATATGATATTTTCCTTTACCGTTACAGTCCATCTCCACATCGCCTCTTATCCAAATCCCTTATTCTAACATTAGCAGCGAACATTATAACTTATGTGGTTTCTTATGTTTATTAGGTGATGATAGCCACTCACTACATAAAAAAAGGAAAAAAGTGATAAATAAATATTTTAAATAACCAATCCAGGCCTGAATTCGAATCTACGTATGGTTTGAAGGCAGTGAAGAGTTCGTACCTTAAGAATTCCCAACTTGCAAGTTGTTCACAATTTTAGTGTACCTAATGACTTTTTGACCAGTCAACCTACTGTCTGTTTGCCGAGGATGTCGAATGTTTGGAGTCGTGCCATTTTCTATAGGAATAGTGGAAAATGTAACAGCTTGTCTCGGCGGCACCTGTACGATTTCTGCGCTATTGATATCTCTGAGATCAAATGTATAGATTGTGGAACTTAAATGGAAAAATTGTAGATTCACTTTATATTATGCAAACTTATTTAGAGAACCTTTTAAAGATTCCCTTTTCTTTTCAACGTGCTAACGTTTTTAGTCTAAACTTGATAAGTTCTTTGATAAGAAAAGAAGCTATTATATTTTAAAAAATAAATTTCTACATAGACTTGTTTTGGATTTTATTTCGTTGATGGAAGTATCACAGAGCCTACGAACCTCCCGTTTCTTAATTTTCATGGAATCAAATCAAGACTTGGATGCAATCAGAACAAGTGGAATAAAATTGTATGACTTATATTAGATACAGGAAAGAAAATTTTTACCAGGTGGAAAGGTAAAGGTTTTTACTTCCTTAAGGTTTTAGGTAAGGTTTAAGCTATGTCTGCCTCAAATTGTACCAAAATTTTAAATAATTCATACTTATGAGGGATAGAATAGGAGATTATATTAAGTAATGGCTTTTTCAACTTTTTGAGATAATTGTAACCACTATCTAAGTGAGAATTTTATGTAAAATTCGGCAGTCATGGTGACTGTAGCTACACTCGATTGTAAGTGGCTACCGTCGCCTAGGAACAAAAGTAAAGCCTAAAGCATTCAAAGTGTACTGTTGACCTAGATTCAGTTAATGATAAGAATTAAGATTAGATGAAGGCTGGGCTTTGGCATACTTTACTCGTCCCTTATCAACATCGTCTTCTGTAACCTTCTGAGGTTTTTAATTGTGTTTACTGATGTCAGTAGGGTTACCCAGTTTAAAATAGCATAACTAGTGTGTTCTTTTTTTTACGTTGGGAACTCCATCATGGATACCTGACAGCGAAGGGGACGCTGCGTGTTATGCCGGACTCCTACCGGCTAAAACCCAACGACTTTCTAGCGCGGCCGTAGATGGTCGGGGTCGCAGGAATGTTGTTGCTCAACTTCGGCGACCCGCCACGACTGTCCAGCGCGGGGAGAACTACGCTCCCTGTCGGAACCTCGGCATACCCAAAAGTGGAAGTACGCCGGCCATCTCGGGGACCTCACAAGGGACGGTAGTCTCTCTTTAGACTACCGCCCAGGTCGTGGTCAAGGGGGAAGGTGGCGGATATAGGACAACCGCCTACGCCCGAGCCTCCTCAGGCGGATCGGTTGGGAGAGGGGATCCTCTTCCCGTTGCCTTTCCGCCGCTTCCTTGCGCGCCATAAAGTGCTCACAAAACGTGAGCATCGCCTGCCACGCAAGGTCACTGGCGACCATCGCTTTCACGATGGCCGGCAGCGAGAGGTCGGCGCCCACGACGAGGAACAGACAGTGGTGGCATTCCTCGGTTGGCTCTCTCACAGGTACGCCCGAAACAACCGAGCCCCAAGAGTACCTGCACCAGGCGGATAACTAATGTGTCCTGCCATAACAAAAATAATTAATTTAGGTATGCAAAACTGTTTTTCATATCTATGCTAATAAATAAAATTGTGTCTGTTTGTAATGTCTGTCTGTTTGTAATATCAAAATAACTAAAAATAACTTTTTACTAAATGTATATCAAAGTATATACGGTACTTAACACAAAAAAAAATGTTAAACTCCGAAATAGTCACACCGATTTTGACGGGACCTTCACTGGTCGTTACCTTATGTTATAAGGAGTAACATAGACTACTTTTATGTTAAAATAAATCGAAAATTATATACAGGCTGTGTCCCGTACCGCGCAAGCCATATTTTTTATTAATACATCTAGGTTCAAACTGTTTTAAAGTTAATTAAACAATTACTACAAATGACAATTAATAACGGCAAGACATAGTGTGTTTCACAGTTTATAGCAAATTAATAGCAATTAAGCTGTTGTCATAAGGGTATAAAGAACAATGGACTAGTGCTTAGGTGCACCTGCAAGCCCTGGTGCGCTCGTTATTCATGGTGTAACGATCTTGTACTATCAACTGGGTCGTCAGCTAGCCTGTTTTTTACAATAGAAATAATCAACTTAATTAAAATTTGAAGAGTGACACGTGATTTCAAAGTTCATTATCAAAAGCAACAAAATATTGGTACAAAATATGGATAATATTATGTTATTGTTATTATTACTATTTAGAGCAAAAACTTTCTATTCATCTCATAGTCCATTGTAGATCGCTGTAATGTGCTCCTATATGCGGTGACTCGACAAAATGTCGACCTTTAGTTTATATGTAGTTGTCAGTAATATGTTTTTATTACTCTTTGGGATATTTAATATCTACGTTTTAAACTTACTTTATTAAAATTTAATATTACATTGAATAAAGTAAGTTTCAATGTCCTGTGTCCCAAAATTCAACGATAGGCACCAAAAAAAAAGAAAAAAAAATATTTTTTTTAATTACAAAAAAAATGTTACAATCCTTATAAATTAACACCCTTTATTCAATACAAATATTCAGATTCAGATTCAGATTTATTCAATATTCAGTTTTTTTTTGTTCTGTTAATTAAGTAGCACTGCTATCCAAAGTTCGCGCGTCCGTGGTATTAAGTTTCTACTCATCCGAACTGTGCGCAGTGGCACTTTATCCAAGTAATGCGGATGAACTTCACATCTATGGCGCGCGTGCGGTGGTAAATGTTTGAGGTAGGCTTTAATTGGAACAACTCATCCGAGCACTCACCATTGTACAACCGGTTCTAATCGTTGCTGTATGAGCATTGGATCGTCAACAATTCGAACAATAGGCATGATGACAGATTTTGAAATTCCCTTCCATAATGTAGATACACGTCTACCATATCCGAAAAAAATAATATTTCAGCAAAAAAAACTAAATTTCAAAGCGAATTATTGAATGTTTTTAAATCTATTTTGAATTACGCGCAAAAACGCTCCTAGGTGTCATAGCGTCGCGTCTGATGAACCGTGACGTCACCGACATCTCATCAGATTTTTCATTCTGTCGAAGCAAAGTCAAGCAACACGATGGCACTTACCTGGGCGTGACGTCATTCGCTCTGATTGGTGTTTCAGTTAACATGGCCGATTGCAGTTATTTATACTTCTATTTTATTGAAAATCTTATTAATCTCAATTTTAATACAAAAAATGAGTAATTTTTTAGACTTCTTTCAACATATATTTTTCTCCAAAACCATTTATTCTTTGATTCTTTAATACCGTCATCATGCCTATTCGAACTAGACTTAGACTCTTAATATACTAAATGTCTGGTTTTTTAAACATATTTTGGGTTTAGAAATATGGTTGAGTATAAGATAAAAAAAATCCTATGTTTCTTGATTATTTTATAAGATATTGTTTTGAGCCATAGTCTGACGGGCACTCAAAAGTGGGTCAAAAGGGTCCGACGCCATTTTTTCATTCTTAAATTAGGCTTTCTGTCAGTTTAGTTTGTGACAAAATCAAGGGATTTAAAAAATTGAATGAATATCTGCCTAAATACTAAATTTAGGACTAAAGGAATACTAAAGGAATCCTCATACTAAATTTCATTCCCTAGAACTAACTCCATTGAGGTCTAGTTTCACTGTTTTATTATAGAAAGCTTATAGAAATGTTTTCACTAATTTATCATGAAAACTACAATATTTAGATACATATGGTTACTCACAAGATAAAGTAGAAACTAGAGCCACTTACATAAAAGTTATTAGAAAATTATTTTTATATAAAATATCAATAGCAGATGGCATATTTATATCATTTCTCCTCATTTGTTCGAGAAGTTATTTCTCTCACCATATTCCACAAATGAATGTGCCAGCAAATATCCCAGTATCCCACTTTGTTAACTTCAAACGTTCTCGGATAGAAAATGTTTTACAAAAATTTCTATTGTTGTTTGAACGCTGAATCGGAATCAATTGGGCTCCTAAAAGAAAAAGAAACAACTAGGGTATCAAAGACGAGAAGAAATAGGGACATCGGTGTGAGTGTTTAAAAAACATTGTGTTGTCATCTGATTCAATGTAAAGAGGGAAGACATTTTGTTATGTTATATTTTTAGTATCAGACTATCCACTTGGTCGAGACAATAATCAAGTGCGCCGCGAACCACTTGGGTGGATAGTAGGCAATCTGCAAGTTTAGAGGAATGGGCTCTGGTATCCATTTACTATATTAATACTTGGTCTTCCGTAAGCAGTCTCCAGAATCACTATAAAACTAATTTTTAATCAAGTACGATCTAATAAGAAAAATCTATATTAATGTATATACATATTCTCTAATATTTTCATGAGGTAGTTTTCTCTATAAATTTACATTACTTAAGGTCAGCTAACTGAAATTCACCACGTATACGAAAAATACACTCTAATTATGCAGCGAATACTTGGTTGCAAGCCAAAAAGGTATCTTGCAACGTTGGAGACTTCTTCATGGTTAATGTAAAGTCACGCGCGCTTGTCCTGTGATTATGCGTGTAAAAATTCTAATATTATATGTGTAGCTAAATACCTACATTAGCATCCTTTCGCAGTAAAGTAGCGACAGCACAAATGGAGGTTCAAATCCTGGTCGGCCCTGCAACTCAATCTTAAATCTTGTATTACAAGAATCTAGTTGATTTTAACGCCACCAAAACGCAAGCGTGTTTGTTCTCTGCAAAAAGGAGCCCTTTCGACTTGGCTCCAACTTTCCGAAGTGCATCCGTACCTGTGACCAATGATCTTGAGCTTCTTGGCATGAGGTTGTGCTCAATTCTCAACTTCGATACTTCTATCGAGTCCAAAGCCCAAACAGCGGCCAAAAAGCTGGGCATACTAAAAATAAGTTGAAGCGATGCTTCACAACTGACTGTCAGGTGACACCTAGACATCTGACAGCACAATCTTGCATGAAGTATTGCTGTCACCTTTGGGATGGCTCAGCAAAATACCAACTTGCCGCACTCGAGTCGGTGGATCGCAGAGCTAGGAGGCTCATTGGCGATGATACACTAATAAGAACTAAGCTGCAGAGCCTGGCACATAGACGCAAAATTGCCTGACTGTGTGTTTCCTGTAAGATGTACTTCGGAGAGATAAATAATCCACAGGTATTTCAATAATTTCATGATAAATAAGGGTGCGAAACCTTTCATCATCATCATCAGCCTATTTCTCTCCACCCACATATGGTCCTCTGCCTTTCATATCCAGCCGCTTCCTGCGATGCTTTTCATCTGTCCACATGGTCGTAGGGCAT
Organism: Bembecia ichneumoniformis; assembly: GCA_910589475.2. NCBI lineage: Eukaryota > Metazoa > Arthropoda > Insecta > Lepidoptera > Sesiidae > Bembecia > Bembecia ichneumoniformis. Next base: position 2,409,778 of record OU342526.1, on the reverse strand, counting down.
CCCCGCAGGCGGCTGGGCAGGAGAAGGCGGGCATACCAAGCTCGTCTTCAAATGCCCTAGGGGACCTGCACACATGGCTGGCGAGCTATGTGTGCCTGCACAAGGTCCCCCCGTCTGGGGATTGCCTGGGTGTCTCCGGGCAATCCCCCATTGGAGTAAGCCTAGTCAGCAATGACTAGGCTGCCCTGGGGTGGATCGGGGTTGTTGCCTCGGCAGAACCCGGTCCACCCCGCTCAAAGGGCAAGGAGACACCGGGGAGTTTTAGTGGGTAGGACCAGTCCCTGACTGGGTGAGTCCCACATATCCCTACTGTCTAGCCAGCGGTAGGGAATCCGTAAATGGATTTCTCCTCGTAAAAAAAAAAAAAAAAAAAAAAGGGCATCCCACGCTTCTCCTACCAATTAGTGCGAAACATTATTGAAACATTATTGCTTGCTGCTGCGAAACATTTTTCGAATATCTATTAGAGCATTGTTGAAGCATGTTGACATGCTAGGTTTCATGTTAATAAGTGTTCATAAAAATAAAAGTATTTGAAACAATTAGTTAAATTTTTCATGGTGGTGTGAAAAATAACTTTTTCAACCTTAACAATATAGAGAAGCTGAGTTAGACTGTTTTAACAAAGGAACTAAGTTGACTCATCCATCTGTTTCACTGATCCGGAAGAATGTGCCGCCCGCATTTAAAGCCCTCCGTTTCACTATGAATTGTGACGCGGGCTTCATAAGTTTGTTATGAAGTTGTCTTTATAATAATTTCAGTCAGCAATTTGACTCCAATAAATGGACGAGGCCGTTGGATGAGTGGTTAGGGTGCTTGCCTTAACGCTCTGTTTTAGGGTTCCCGGGTTCGATTCCCGGCAGGGTCAACTTTGAAAATGAACATTTCAAATTTGGCTCTGGTCTGAAAAGTAGTGGCAGGGCACACTGCGTTTCGCAGTCATTTTGGGCGGCCCTTCTGGCGGCAGTAACCATCCCCTGTAAAACCGGGCAGTAACACTGTGAAATAACAGCACGTGTGCTGTTGTGTTTCAGTGAGTGAGTAAAGAATCCGATATCCTTCGGATCATGAAATGATCGCACAACTAGTTGTGTGATCGAGTTGGTCCGCGGATATCTTGCGGAATTTAAAATAGAATAAATTTTCGCTTTAGTCATTTTATCATTATAGGGTATTTGACAGATTTTAGGAAAATGTTTCAAATTTTTCTTTATACGATAATACACTTACAATTTGATTCATTCTTTGTGAATTGCTTTATTTTCTATGAAAATTACAATCAAAGTTTAAATGATAAATAAGACCGCCAAAACGCTAAACACGCCATACATGTGGGTCACGTGATATCAATACGTCACTTGCTTGCAAACAAACATTTAGCTGTCAAATCGTAGTACGCTCATGTACCGTACGCATCGACTGTAAACAAAGCTAAGCCGCGGACCCGCTCTATATGCCACCAATCGCGTGCGTTTTTAATTACGTCGTCAAAAATATTAAAATTTAATTATTTTAATAATGAATCCTTATGAAAATCGTACATATTTTTAAATACTGTGTTAGTTAATTTGGTTTAAAAAATTTTTACAGTTAGTCTACTTAGTAACAATTTGTTTCATATTTTCATTATACTGTATTAAGGATGAACTAGCCGCAGGCTCGAAGTGACGCTTGGGCGCGGCCAAAAAGCACGCTGTCTCACCTAGCATCGTGTCCGACAGAGATTATTGAGTGAAATGCACAATAATTCAAAGTAAACCGAGAGCGTAAAAATAAACGAAAAGTCCTTTGAAAAATGGAGTTTTATGAAAAAACTTCTGGATAAATCAATTATAATTAAAGTTTATTGAAATCGTCGATAATTGAGCTTTGTCGGTGCCGATTTTGTTTTGGAGATTTTACACTTCTTTTATTACTTATTTACGCCCAAAGTTACGTTAAAATTAGCAAGAAAAATTAATCTTTGTTGGCTCATAACTTTTTAATGGCTTTTTATTTTACTATTCTGTTTCCGTACAGACAAAAGTAATAATGAGACAAAGCGATATCAGGTTTAACTTTTGATTTACAATGTCAAACAGTGGAGTAAAACCCCCCCCCAAATTTGTATGGAAAAAGTATCGACTAGTTCAACCTTAAGCAAAAAAGGCCAAAGCTCATAACTAGCATTTTATAACAACATATTTGTTCTATTTACTTTATACAAAGGTAAACTGCGCTTCGTAAAATATCTTATGATGTCATCGAAGCATCTATGACTAACGTTTGACTTGAATAAACTTTGAAATATTATGTTTGCAACGTCAGAACCTGAGTAAGTACTTTAAGCAATCTAAGCGAAGGTCAGTAGTATAACGAATATTAATTATTCTAAAAGGGTTTCGTGTTTTCAACGGTACTACATACAACTACTTTCCACTATTACTTTTAAAAACTTCATTCAAAGAGTAAATGAATTTTCGAATCGGTGATTAGGTCTACTGTTAATATTTCTTTAATACAGTTGCTCAAAAAGTGGCGTATTGCAGGGACGTATAGCGTTCGGGATGTGGGCTATTACATACTCGTGCTTTTTTTTACCTTTCCCGAACTCGTGCGTTCTCTTTCCCAACTGTCAAAATAATGTCTATTAAAAAGAAAAACCAACCATGAAGTTTTTACTAAAAAAATCATAGAAGTTTTTATGATTCATGCAAATACGTATATTTCTAAAAAGAAGCTACTAATTTGTTTCAATATCAGATTTAATGATTTGATTGAATGAGTTAGGTTAGGTTTCATTTCATTTCATCTCATTAAACATTTTCATTTCATATCAATAAAAAAATTCTACTGAAGACTTGGCTGTATGGGCATAGTTTCCTTTGCCTACCAGAATGGGTGAAGAAAAAAAAATCTCTGCTTATATTCTACGGTTGGCACCATTTTCCAGAAATTTTCTTTGCGAGTTTAGTTGTTTGTTTTATTAAATTGCTTCATTTTTTCGCAACTGTATTAAAAATAGTCGTTCAGTACACGTGCGGAACCGTCATTGCAACTTGTTCCGACTGTCATTTGTCGGAACTCTTTGCAATGACAGCCTTTCCGCACTTGTAATGAAATATACTATTTTAACAGTGTAACGTTGCTGACTTTTTACAATGGGGAACCAAAGTTTAAATATTCCAGTGATTAAAAAAAAGATTAGGTATATTTAAATATATGCAACAGAAATGCCGATCATACTACCTAAACACCCTACAGTTTATCAAATATTTTTTTCTTACTCAGTAAACTCAGTTACCTAGTACAGAGATAACTTTACTCTATAAACTCAGTATGTTTGTCAAATATGTACAACTAGTTGGTGCCCGTGACTTCGCCTGCTTTGAAAAATTAAAAAATAACTCCTGAATAAACATAATATGAGAAATGTAACGCCTAACATCTTTATCGCAGTTATAGCTTTGCCAGGCGTTAGGCGGGAACAGTACTTTTTTCTGGATGAAAGGTACCCTATGTCCCTCCAGCATCCCCGACAACGTGTATGCAAAATTTCATGATGATCGGTTCAGCAGTTTAAACGCGAAAAGGTAACAGACAGACATACAGAGTTACTTTCACATTAATTATAATATTATAGTATTGTTATGACTCACCAGGGAAGGTTCTAGTTATGACTCACCATGGAACGTTCGAGAAAAGCGTCTTTTCCTGTTAACATAACTGGAAAGTTCCATAGTAGAATAGAAGTCATGCCACTCCCCGGTTATTGTCAAGGGAAATTAGTCCTTATGCACACAACATAGAGTTCACATTCAACAGAAATAGTGTTCAATGACCTTGTTTACAATACGTGTGACTTGTTTACTTACTTGTTTACCTACTCGCATTTGTTTGTTGTTTGTTTGTACTAAATTCGAGAAAGATCTAGACGATTGGCAGCGGGTATAAATAGGCGAAGTGGCGAGCTAGCGGGACAGTTCGATTCTGCGATTCGAAAGCGAAACTTCGGAACAGTAAACCAGCGACTCATAAGGGAATCATTGACGACTCTTGGCAAGTTTAACGGTTGTATCGGATCTTTCGTTTAACCCCATTGGAAGTCATCTTGGTTTGTGGAAATAAATAATTGATTTTCGCCCTTACACGGCAGATTGACTCACCTCACACGTAACAGTATGAATTAATTGCGACGGGAGACCGGCCGGGTAGCACATAATGACAGTTCCTACTTTTAAAAAAATTGTTTAAATGGTCCTTGAATTATTTAGTTTAAGCAGTATAAGTGCAATGGTCCTTCTATGTCCTTCTGGAGAGGCCCCTTAAGTTAAGTTACACACATAATTAAGTTAGAAACATAATTACAAGAACTCAAGTTTAAATTATATAACGCATAAATATTATTGTGTTAATGGTTAATGTTATATTGCAATCCACTTAAGGATATCACCTTTTGATTTAATGAGTTTCCATTCTGTTTTCAACCTAAAGGTATCTTGGGATGTTGTTCTCTCACAAGACACAATGAATAATGTAGCGGAAAAATAATGAGACCATGTTACGTACTTCTGGTTGACAGCTGTTCCTCCAAAGGATAATTTTTGTACGGTAATGGATGGGCAGGATTCACAAGAATTAATTAAAAAAGACGGAATATTAGAGCAGAATAAATGTATGTCAAAGGTTTTTATTTGCCTTTTTATGCTTGTAATATTTATAAAAAATATCTTGTACTTACTAAATATATCTTAGAAATGTATATCTTAGAATCTTTAATTCCTTTAAAATAAATATTGGCTTAAAAATGAATACTTTAGCCACTAATTAATGCGTTAAAATTTATGTGGTAACTCTGACAAAGCTAGGCTGACTCGTATAATGTTATAAAGATACTTTTATATTATACTAACTAGCTGAGCCCGCAACTTCGTACGCGTGGTATTCAGTATAGGGCGAAACTTTTTTTTTTGTAAACCAATTGGAATGAAACAAACACTAAATGTTACGGGAAGCTTTCTACAATACTCGTACATAAGTGAAAACCGTATTAAATCGGTTAAGCCGTTTCAGAGATTAGCGTCCACAAACGCACAGACAAATGGAAAAACCGACAAAAATTCTAAAAACTATTTTTTTTTACTTCGGTACCATAAGTACAAAGATGTTTTTTATTTTTTTGAAAAATATTTAATGTAGGTACAGACACGGCTCGTTTATAATTTTATTATATGTATAGATTTGCAGAAAAAATTCCACCCGCACCAAGGCGGGGAGCGGGTCGCTAGTAATTTATAAAAATATAAAAATTGGCCATATAAGAAATTTAAATTTAAATTTTTATTTTATTTTCCGGATAACAAATTATTTTTTTAATTTAAATGAATTTAACTTGAAATTAAGTAAATATATGAAAAGTGGGAAATATTTAAGTATAAAATCACCACTTTGACTTTGTTCAAACTGAAAATTTCTCCCACCATGTTTTCCTTAACTGACGGGGAGTGATAAATTCGAAGCGATCCTTTCGATCTCTCGGTAAGAGATTGGCATTGAACATGGACTTACATTTTAATTTATATGCTCCAATAAATATAAAGGAAGACACACATTTTATTTACCCTTAAAAGAACAGGACTGCTTGGAAAATGGATTTTGTCAAAATATGTAGACTACTTACATGGTGCGACTTTTTTTTACTAACATTTTTTAATTACACGTTGCTTTTGTTTTAGACGACGGTTGCCTTTGTGATAAAAAGTGGACTACCAGACTATATGTCGTATTTTTTTTCTTTTTTAATATTTATATGCGTTGACAGTAATTAATTGTTCATATTAATAGTAATTAAATAAACTGTATGTACATCCTATTATATGTCCCCACTGCAGGGGCACAAGCCTACCGTCTCAACAAAGGCTTTTGGGCTATATGGTCCACCACGCTGGCCAAGTGCGGGTTGATGGACTTCACATGCGCCTTAGAATTTCTTCTCTCACATATACAGGTTTCCTGGTGATATTTTCCTTCACCGTAACAGAGCAGTCAGTAAAATGTACTTAAGTTTTTAGAAAAAACCCATTGGTACATTGCATGTCCAAGTAGCGAACTAGGACCTCTCAACAAGATATCCCGCATCTCTCATAGTGCCTCACTGACGCACGACGTGGTCTGTAAAATCCTTATAATATTCTTATATATTTTTTGTATTATTTATTTATTTATTTGGGATAGATACACCAGCGACAATATCAGTATTTAGTTACAAAAATATTATACACTTGTAAAATCTAGATCTAACAGATACGGTGAATACATCAATCATCAAAGTAAAAATTTAAATTTAAATAGTATAAAAACATAAAAGAAAAAGAAAATAAAATAAATAAATGCAGAATACATGACTTCCCTATAGTATTAAACAATTAAGCAATCAGATCAAACAATTAAACAATCACAAAGTTTTAGAATGAGAACGAACAATAAAAATCACACGAAATACATTCATACACCCAAGCACAGGGAGAGCCAACCGCCACCGCACACTTCCTCTTAAAAATAATTTCAGAATCGTGAAAGATGTCAATGTCGGGGCTGATCAATTCGTTATAGTCTCGAATACACCGAAGTAATACCCAAATTAGTTCTGCTGGTAGGAATGCTAAATTTATTATTAATGGGATGTCTTGGTATATGGTAAGGAACAGCAAGGTCTATCTGACGGAGCAAAACAGGAGACACCATCCCGCCATTAATCAGTTTATACAAAGCCATAAGATTCATGAGTATACGACGATTTTCAAGAGAAGGAATTTTAAAATAGTGTGATTTTACATAGTGATTACATAGTGTGTACATACATGAGGTATTACTCATGTTTGTATCACACTATGTATGTTCCATTTGTGTGCCAAATTTCATCTAACTCCTATGCATGATTTAAAATCTCGATATCTCTAACAGTAGACATTTTGTTAGAAGTAACCCAACAGTTTATATTGACTGAACAAAATTATAATATAAAACCACTTCAATAGTTGTAAACTTTTATACGAATATTTTACAGTGAAACTTTTGCTGAAAAATTCCGCTCTAGTTAATATTTACACCTGATACGATAAAACTGGAACATTGAAAGAGCTTTTAATGCTTTATTTTCATTTTCATGTTATTAGTTAAAATTACAAAACATTCATCTGTACAAAACGCTTTAAACGTAGTTATTTTGTAGGGTAATATTTATGAGCTTTATTTGTTTTACGATCTAACATATTATACATATTTAAAAAGTACGTGTTAGATTTATTTAAAACTTTGTAGTGATAAATGTAATAAGTAATTGGATACTTAATATTGATGTGTTTATTTTTTTCTTTTTCGACAAAGAAAATCTTTTTTCTTTATTGTGTGTGGATTTGTTACAGCGGTATGTACATAATTATATTAATAGGTACGTGTAAGTGTAATTATATCACGGATCCCTTTCCCAAATTTTTTTGTGAACGATTATTTATTTTTATCATGGGTTACTGATCAAGTAACATGGGTTACTGGTTCACAGTGGTTACTGTGAACCAGTAACCCATGTTCACAGTGGTTACTGTGAACCAGTAACCCATGTTACTTGTAAATAAATTATTTGAATTTGAATTTGAATTTGAATATCATTATTAGCTTTTGACGAGCTTTATTGTTGAATGAAATAAAAAATATTTAGATAAAGTTTTCTTACAAACTTCATTCTTGCATTCGTCTCCATACCTGTACCTCCATCACACTCCTTTCTTTATATTTTTATTTAAGATTTTAACTCAATAATTTTACCAAAGATTGACACAAATGTAAAAAAATTCAATTTTATGAGAACTACAAATTCCTTGCAAATGTGATATTGCATACGTTAAAGTCAGCTAACTCCATTGTTATAAATAACTTTTTTTCTTCAGGAGATACTTGAAACTTATGAAGAACTTATGACTGCTTATGATGAAGAAACCTAAAATCACATTGGTATAATAAAATACTAGTAAATAGTATTTTTTTTTGTTATTGTTGATAATGTAGAATTTTATATTATTATTTTTTTAATAACAGTTTTTACTGTCTGAGTTAGTACGTGTATAATATAAACCTACGAGCAAAAATAATTTATAACAGGTAGATATTGTTTATTTTGTTTGAAATGTGTCTAAATTAGTTTCGTTTCAATGCAAATTTTTAATTAATTTAAAGTAGTGGTTGGAACAGCTTTAGCTTCTATTTATGTAAAGCAAGGCGGAGCCTTAATTATCTAAATATAGCGCTGCTTTATTAGCCAATTATCCTTCAAATAGGGCCAATTAGAGAACGGGTTCGTAATAGGCAATTATTTCAATAGCTACCGCGAAACTACAGCGGTCGGTATAAACCGTTTAAATACTGCAATTAACTTGTTCAGCACTTTTTATAGTTTTACAAGCTTAATGTTTTCTTTTTGGCACTACAAGTGCTTAATGACGTGAACGGCTTGCCAAATAGACCTGTAGTTTTAAACTAAGGAGCGGATAAATATACATATATTAACACTAGCTGATGCTCGCTACTTCTTCCGTTTTGAAAAATTAAAATATCTGACTATATTATATAGATTCACAGATTTGCTTTTGCCGACGAACCGGCTTGCCCGTGTGATGGGGTGACAAGGAGACTGTACTTCATGTCCTTCTCGAATGTCCTATGTACTCCCTGTCAAGATTTAATATTGAAATGGACCTGGACATAAGGTTGAATCTGGATACTCTGCCCAAGGTGATGGGTCACAGAAACCGGAGTCGGAACCGTTTCCTTCGGTTCGCAGACAGGATCGTCAAATCTGTCGCCGGAAGAAATGGTTCGAAAGTATAGAATTTGTATATTTTATAGTTACAGATAAAAATAAGTCTATTATAAATGTACCAAGACTATTGTAATTGCACTAACGAATGTAGGCGACAAGCGCCGCAAATAATAGTGGCGAAAAACATGGCGGAAATTCATAAATAAAAAAAACTATTTTATATATAATTATCAATGTAACGGCTAACATCCTTATTACAATTATAGCTTTGCCAGGCGTTAGACGATCCCTCGGTAACAGTATTTTTTTCTGGATAAAAGTTACACTATGCATTTCTGACAACGTGTATGCAAAATGTGGCATGGTGCAGCGGTATAGACGTGAAATGGTAATTCTGAGATTAGCTTGTACAAACGCAAAGACAAACCGACAAAAAAAAATCAAAGTTGATATCAAAGTTGTATCTTATCAAAAATATTTTTTTTGTTATTATGTAAGTATAAATTAATAATGTCAAGTTCAAAAAGCATTGGCCACTTAAGATGTGTTTATATATTTTTATTCGCAATATTACGTTTTGAACAACTTTTCATTTAACAGATGACTGACTTCAGGCGCCTGATAACATCTGTTCTTATTAAATTTTATTGGTCAGTGTGCTGGAACAAAGTAACAGGAAAACCCCTCATACTTCTCGGAAGCCGGCTAAAATAATAAATCCTATTGAATAACGATGTTATTCTCAGTTTAAATATCTTTTTCATAATTCATTTAATGGCCGAGAATGTTCATTTTTAATGTGATAAAAGTGACTTCTATTAAAAATATTAAGGACGTTATTTTGTCTTATTTGAAGAATAGACATGTTGTTTAGAAGCAGCCGTTGGATGAGTGGTTAGGGTGCTGGCCTTAATATAATATTCAAATTATGCCGTGCCGCCACCGGGCCGTGCCCGAGCCGTGTGTTTCTCAAAGGCCGGGGGCACGGCCGGGGCACGGACACGGCCCGGTGGAGGATGAATTGGTTCATACAAAAACATACTATGAATATCTTGACCGAGCCCCAGCCGGGGCACGGCCCGGTGTAATATAAATCCACCTTAACGCTCGGTTTTAGGGTTCTCGGGTTCGATTCCCGGCAGGGTCAACAAAGAGAAATGAGCCTTTTCAAAGGCTTTGGTCTGAATTTGGAAAGTAGTGGCAGGGCACACCGCGTTTCGCAGTCATTTGAGCAGCCCGTCTGGCGGCAGTAACCACCCCCTTACAGAAGACCGCCTTGAAATAACAGCATATGAACTGTTGTGTTTTGGTGAGTGAGTAAGGGATGCTAGAGTCCATTTTCCTAACCCATCCCTTATCTTTAATCCTACTGCAGTTGGTAGCGTACTTGCAGCAGCTGTGGCGATACTTGTGTTATAGGCGACGTCAGCTACCATCAACTTGACCGATCTTAACATAAAAAAAAGTTCCTTTAATAATATAAATTATGTTTTTTCTTCTATAGGTAGAATTTTACAAATAAAATAGTAATATTAATATAATATTAATTAGTATTTTTTTTTCTCTCTCTCCCAGTGCCTTTTCAGTCATGAAGGTTTGCCGTCAACTACTTGAACTTGTCTCTAACGAGAGCCAATAGGAAGAGTTGCTTGATTGTAGTAATTCTAGTCCACTCCTGGATGTTCGCAATCACGATTTACACCTTCGCCCATTGCGTCTCTTACCCATCATAATAATCGTATAAATCATTATTACATTATTAAATTTCAATTTGAATAAAGGTTTTTTTTTTTTGTTTTTTTTTATCTATTAGTTTTCGTATCATAGTACTTAACTATAAGTTCCAACAACAAGAATTAGCGAACAATAAATTATTAACAAACAGAACTGAATGATAACAAAAACATAACAAGTTTGTCGACAACAAAAGATTGTTGTAAACGTAATGTGGGGGCACAACTTTTTCCTCGCTAAACTCCAGTCGTCCCTTGGGTCTCACGTTGTCAGTTCGTTACGAGAACTGACTGTATATACACAATCTTCAAAGATATATTATGATGATCTCACTGTGAATTGTTTATACAACACTTTGATTATCTTTATTTCAAGTATTAGTACCGAATGAAAACTTACTTAGTTACTTACTTACTTACTTTAATGAGATTTTAATTATTTTTTTTTAATTATAACATAAAGAGCGTCGGTGGCGCAGTGAGAAATACGCAGCCTATCATGTCGAGAGGTCCGAGTTCGATCTCTGGTCATGCAATGTAAAATTTAAGTGCATATTACTGATTGGTCTGCTCGCTTCCCCCGCACGCCCCCAACCCCGGGGGGGGCTCGTCCGAAACACCTCGGCTGCAACGATAAACGAACCAGTAGCGTTGACATAACAAAAAATATGTAATTGTAACAGTAGAACCCCCAATCAAAACTAACTATCGTTCAACCGGTGGACTACATTAGATAGCACAATAGGCATTGTGACGGTATTAAAGAATCAAAGAATAAATGGTTTTGGAGAAAAATATATGTTGAAAGGAATCTAAAAAATTCCTCATTTTTTGTATTAAAATTGAGATTATAAGATTTTAAATAAAATTGAAGTATAAATAACTGCAATCGGCCATGTTAACTGAAACACCAATAAGAGCGAATGACGTCACGCCCAGGTAAGTGCCATCGTGTTACTTGACTTTGCTTTGACAGAATGAAAAATCTGATGAGATGTCGGTGACGTCACGTTTCATCAGACGCGACCTAAGAGCGTTTTCGCGCGTAAATCAAAATAGATTTAAAAAACATTCAATAATTCGCGTTGAAATTTAGTTTTTTGCTGAAATATTGCTTTTTTCGGATATGATAGACGTGTATCTACATTATGGAAGGGAATTTCAAAATCTGTCATCATGCCTATTCTGATTGGACAACAAAGAAAATGCAATACTAGCGTGCCTGCGCGGCGTTCCAAATTTGTATTTTAAACTTATTAATTTCAAAAAAATACTTAATCATTCAATCAGCTATCATTCAAGTTAGAGTAATATTAAAATACTTAATTCTTAATAGGTCGTAGCAATTCATAAAAAAAACATGACATTTCTAGGACATAATATAAAGGTTTGAATCGCAACGAAAAACAGAAATTAATTTTATATCTAGTATAATTAATTTTTAAAATGTGCAGAATTTGTGACCTTTTTGCGAGTTGAATTCTTGTAATTACTGACTAAAATCTATACATGTTTTTCGATGGAAACATCCTACCTATAATGTACATTTCAAATTGGGATGTCTATAGCTAGCATCTATAAAGGTTTTTCTAAAATATTGGAATTGCTGGCGTATGTTTTATTATTTTCGCGAGTTGAATAAGTGGCGCGAATGTGTTGCGTCGCATTCTGTCTTCGGTTATTCGCATTATAGTAAGTTGAGACAACAAATTCTCCCAAATACCTATTACCGAGTTCCCACGCTCGTACAGCGCCACCTTAATGCCAGCTAACGTCAGTCATCGTCCCTCGTCAGCGCAAGATTGTACCACAGTAAATTGTTATAAAAATGCTTTGTTGCGTAGTAAAAGGCTGCAAAAACTATGATACGAAGGTTAAAAAGAGACAGAGAATATTTAGTTCAATAAGGGTATCATAACTAAATATTCGCTATAGGTTAATTTAGGATTGTTATGTTGCCTTTCTGATGAATTCATAGAAAAAAAGCTAAAAGCTCACTATCCACGCCCTAAATAATAGTAAAGTGATTGTCGTGATGTGACATTTTGACATTTATTGTCAAAACAAAACGTTTGTTTCAAACTATTTTTGATTTGACTTGACTGCTGGACTTGACGGACATACAAATACAATACAATTTTTTTTTCTTTAAATTTTGAAAAATTTAAAGAAAAAATTTGTACCTAACTTGACTGACTAGTTTCGGGATCTGCTACCTTTGATTTTAATTTGAATTTAGAGTTTTTTATTTTGGTGTTTTTACAACTGACACTAGCAAAATCGTCGGAGAAGATCTTATGGAGCCATAACCAAAATAATAATAAGAAGAACCTTTTGAACTCCACTTCGGGCAAAGAAAATGGATCATATCTCTCTTGGTATACTTCTACAAGTTCAATGGCGGCTATAGCTCGTGTAAAGCTTTTACTTTTAGGACGAAACTTTTTCTTACTTAATTTAAACTGTTATTATAAATACCTTAGATATGACTTACTCCGTTCTCTATCAGCTGTTGTCTTAAGTCGGCCATCTTGAACTGTTATTAGAGGTTTATAGTAGGGTTCATGCTTCTATAACTTATGAAGCCGTTATTGGAGCGTTTTACTGCTATTGAACGTTTATGAATAAAGTTTTTTGGTAAATTTCTTATGACAAGCTTATAAGCCTCTTATAACTTTTTATGAATAAGAGCGTCAGTCTATAAGAAGTTTGTGTAAAATGTTCCGTTGGACGTATCGGTTAATACCGCTCCGTTACCGAACACATGGTATTTATAATATTCACATTATAACTTCCGTTTTATTTGCGGTATCGATGTTTTCAGGTTGACCCAAATTTAGAATAAAGTCCTTTTTAGAATATTGCACAACAGCGCTTTGCCTTCTAAATAAGGCAAAGTTTACGCAGGTGTTAACCCACAAAGCGTTAACAACGAGCATTAGACGTAACGTGGGAACAAAAAAGGGTCTAAAGGAATCCGTCTTGGGTTGCTTCCGCGTCAATTTTTCAGAAGCACACTTCTGAAAATGGCCTCGGGCCGCGGGACAAGTGGTCCTGAGAGTGCTCTGGGGAGCTACAATTCGAGCGTCGACGGGGCTACGTTTGGTAAATACTTGTACTTGCGAGGACAAACTGACGCGTCTCCGAGCTAAATGCGAATCTGAATTCGAGTTCATTCTTTGACATTACTTTGCAAATGTTTTAAGGCGACTATGTAGGTACCCAAAATTCAAAAGAAATTTATTTATTTTAAGTATTTATTTAATCCAAACACCAATAGCTTCCATTGACACCTTAAAGTAATGGGGCTCACTAGTACGGGAGAGTGTCGTTTCTGCCATGAGGCAGAAGAAACACCAATGCATATCCTGTGCGAGTGTGGCCCCCAGATACACAAGCGCTTGTGAAGATGTGAAGAATGCCTCTATCAAAAAAGTACTACAGTTTCTTAACGTGGTAGGTATAGGTAGAGAGCTTTAGTTTACGTGGCGACCACAATATTTCAGCAATGGACGAAGTGATACTGGTACTCTAGCAGACAAAAAATAGCCACTAAGAAAATTAAAAAAAAATAGCTCCCGGACCTGTATACCTGCTAGTGGGCAACGTTTCCTTGAAGAAGCGTCGCTGGTCTAGCCGGTTCCAAGAACAAGTTCGTTCTGTTTACCGGGTCAATGCGGTGAAGCGAAGCGAAGACAATTTATTTAGAAAAACGGTGGGTTAATATACAATTTTTACATAGTCAACTAGCGCCGAACAATATGCGCCAATAGCGAACGAGTGTGACACGGCCGCCCAAACGATGAAACAACAATAATTAACTGTTCGTGTCCCTGTCACTTTTCTATTGTTGTCTCTTTCACTATACACGTTTATATGGGCCGATATTCACTGGGTCATCGGACCCATTTCTATACAAACACTATGCACGAACACTGTTGTTTATTTCACGAATTGTAAGCTGTCCCGAACAAATAGCATAGCAAAAATTCATCAAGTCACAAAAACAAAATACACACATTTACATTTGCATGCAAGTTGCAGTTGTCCATATAATTTTATTTCTTTTAAAAAAAACTTAATACATAATCATTAATTAATTAAAAACTTAATCATAATAAAAATAAAACTTATTTTTCCTTGTCACAAAAATTAAGTATTAACTTTTTTTTATATTTAATTTAAAATCCACCCCTATCGACAACAAAAAAGATTAAATCAAACAATATAAAAAATCGACAACACCATCTGTACTTACAAGTGATTATATTTTAGCAGTATTTTGTCCCCTTTTACTTGCCTTGGCTCAGTACACTGCTCGTAAGTAAATAACAATAGTTTTGACATATTATTATTTCTTATAATAAATTTTTATCGATAAAATGCAGTCAAGTGAGACAATTTCAAAATTTTTTGAAACTTAATATAAAAATGTAATATCAAATTTTTCCTTTAAAAATTTTTCATTTCAACACTCTGTATAGAAATGATTTTTTCATAAAATAAACTAAAAGAATAAAAATAATTTCGTTATTGTATAATTTGTGCAAACAATACTCTAATCGTTATAACATATGTATACACAAGTAATCATATTATACATAATATATACCTAAATACATAAAATGTTATAATAATAAGTATACATATATATGTGGACTGATCACTCTAATTTTATAACTTTCCTTCCAAGATCAAAAAAATAAAATGAAAGTAGTCTATGATAGTTTCCGGGAAGGAACAGAGTGTCCATGACTGAAAGAGACAAAGGAGCGAAGTGTTGATGACGAAAAGAGAAGGAAGACGTAAAAAGAAGAAAAATGACGCGAGTAGTGTGTAATGTGAAACGTGTGTGTTAAAAAGAATAAAAACTGATCTTGAAAGAGATTGTTCGTTCTAATTGTTTCCCCGTATCCCACATATATATGAAGGAAATATGTATTTAAGTAGCCATTTAAAAATTCTCTGTCCAGGCATAAGCGTAGTTGACATGATATTAAAAGCAAATAATCAAACAGACAAAAAAACACCCAGTAACATGCTCATACCAGTACATACAGATTAACGACACAAGTCAAAGTGTCTGACAAGATCGCTTCAAGTAGACGTCGCTCTTTGAATTCCACGAGATAAAGAAAACAGACTTGACACTCCAATTTTGTTTGAGAATAATCCACGAGATAAAAGTCTATCACACAAACGAAATTGATTTAAACCTAAGCTTAAGCTACATAATAGAATTACATCAATCAATCTTTTTTGTAATCTCTTAAAAAAGGCACAGGACTTCGTTCGCGCCCCTTTTTCTTAAGCGTTGAAAAAAAAAAACTACGCCTGGCAAAAACATATGAGCCATAATTTATTCAATCTTAATTGCTCACATATTTCTGATGATGCATTTGATTCAGTATAAATAATTTTCTTAATTCCAAGAAGATTAAACTTGTTAAATTCAGTATCCCTAATATTAAGGACTTTGGAATGAATGTGATTTTGGGTTTAGAAAAATAGAATCGTCGTCGTAGAATCGACAGTGTTTTTAGGTATTAATGTAGATTCGAAATTACAATGGAGTACACATACTATTAAAAAAAAAGTAAAAGGCTTAGTGTGGCTTTTGCCATTAAACGGATTAGACGCCTAACAGATGCCGATACAACTAGAATAGGGGATCGGACAAATTTTCAGAAAGTGTTTTAAATTAATCTTCATGGATAATTATTCCCATAAAAAATACTATTTTGTTTATTTATAGCCTTTTAGGTACTCAAAATCATGTTTTAATATGGTTTGTTTGAAAATGCCGCCAAAACACCACGATAGTTCATCTGAGAGCGCGTAACGTCATTTGTGGTCATATCATAACAAAACAGCTGCATTAGCATAAGTTCGCAAGAAGTTTTGTTTCGTTGAGTAGATTCTTTATTTGTTATTATGGAACGAAAAGAATATCGTTGGTATTGATACTAGAAAGTGAAATAACAGATGTAACAAGTGATAGCCGTGCACTGCAGACAAGACAATGATTGCCCACAAATGACGTCACGCACTGTGATTGGTGTTTCAGTATAGATTAAAAATATTGTAAATAATAAAATTTTATTTCTTCATTTAAAAATATTTAAAAAAATTCGATAAATAATCGTAAAAAATTATATATTTTCTTTCTAAGTACATTTTAGATTTTAATCTGATTACTGTCCGATCCCCTATTGTCTATTTCAGTCACTTTCACAGGGATTCTTCTTGTAATCAAAACCAAACTCTGTCGAAAGGTTATTTATATTTATTTAAGCGATAATGAGGCCTGGATTTAAACAATTCTCAGCTTATATTATTATGTATGGGGTGAGTTAAAATGCCGTGCAAGGGCGAAACGAACGATTAATTTTCACAAACCAAGATTACTTCCAAAATCACTAAACTTGTCCGATGAAACCATTAAACTTGCCAAAAGTCGTCAATGATTCCCTTAATGTGTCGCCGGTTCACTGTCGCAGATAACTTCGCAAAGCTCCGAAGAGTCGCTTTCGTATCGCTTGTTATCGCACAAACTGACTCATCTCGCCCGCTTGCTCTCTTATTTATAATAATAACATTCGACCATGTCCGATCATTTGTTAGTGACATTCAACTTAAGGCTATGTTAGTACAAATTTTTATGTTGACTTCTTTTTTGTTATATTTGCGCCAAACACCTCGATGTATTTCAAATTTACTAGGAATATAAACAAGATTGTAAAAAAGCTAATGAAATTTGGGAATGCAATTTCTGTTGAAATGGAAACTCTATGTTGTAAACATAATGACCAATTTCCTTTGACATCTTATTACTTATACTTATACTTATACTTGGCGCCAACGCCCCGATGTATTTCGAATTTTCCAGAGAATCTAGACAAAATCGTAAAAAGCCATTAAAAGTTCGGGAATGCTATTTCTGTTGAAATGTAAACTCTGTTGTCAACATGAGGACCAATTTCCTTTGACAGTAGTCGGGAAGGGGCGTGACTACCATCGATAGGGTGGGACGTTCGAGACTCTCGGCCGGCGCGAACGCTTTTTCCAAAACGTTCCATAGTTATGTAGTTCTAACAATATATTTCATTTTCAGCTATATGTTACGTGTCATAGATGATATCTAAAATTTTATTATTAAACTCAAAAGTAAAGCTACAATTTGTTCAACGCGATAGGAATCGAAAACGTTTGAGCACACAAACGAGTTTGCGATACGTTTTTATTGCGTCTGCAAAAACAGGTTATGCGAAATGAATACAAATGTATACACATCCCCTCAAACGTTCCATTATGCATCACCTGTGTAATTAACGTACGACATAGAGCTTCTGCATGGATGTAAAGAGTAGTCATTGCAGAATTACTCCTTCTGACCTCATCGAGTAATAATGCTGTCTAGTTCGTACATTCAGTCTCAATGCAGCTCCAAATTAATTAAAAATAATAAAAAAGTGTATCATTGACATTAATTAAGAAACTAACAAACCTCCTCGAGAGATGCAATAAAGGAAACCAGTTCCCGGTCAGTAGCGACGTTCTTTTTCTTATAATATGCTTATGACATATTTAATTGGAATATTCTAATTCAGTGCGTTCAAAATTTTGTAAATAAAAAGTAGTTATGTACGTATATTATATTATATTATATTATATTATATTATATTATATTATATTATATTATATTATATTATATTATATTATATTATATTATATTATATTATATTATATTATATTATATTATATTATATTATATTATATTATATTATATTATATTATATTATATTATATTATATTATATTATATTATATTATATTATATTATATTATATTATATTATATTATATTATATTATATTATATTATATTATATTAATTTTGTATTATATAATAGTTAATAAATATACATATATCTATACATAGCAGTTTGTGCGATAGTAGCGATTCGAAAGCGAATCTTCGGACCTTTTGCGAAGTTACCTGCGACAGTGAACCGGCGACTCATCAACGAAATCATTGACTACTTTTGGCAAGTTTAACCGTTTCATCGGACAAGTTTAGAGATTTTGGAAGTCATCTCGGCTTTTGAAAATAAATAAGTAGTTCGTTTCGCCCTTACACGGCATTTTAACTCACCCCGCACGTAACAATATTATAGGAATAACGAACACATACAATAATACCCACGTCATCATTGCGCTCGAGAAATTCTTCCCTTACAATGCGCTCTTAATTTCAAAACCAAGGTGTGGCCATGAAATTTGCTAAATATATGTCTTTATAAATCCCTTAGTTATTTATATACAACTAAACAATAGTCTAACATCAATATAGATTTTACAATCAACCTACTTTAACAACAATTGAAAATAATTTACGAAACAATACTTTACTAAGCTCATTAAACCGTCAGTTTCTGAGTAAGCACTATTTAAACTCGGTAAACTGGGTGAAATTTAGGCATCAGCGGCTTTTTGAACAATGAGCAACGACAACAAAGATTCGGCCTATATCGAGCTTGACCCTCGACGTAAGGACACAAAGGATCTTTTATAACGCACTGCTAATGGTCCCTTCCATCTTTCACTAACAATATGGAACCTAATTGTGCTGTTTACGACGTATAAAAAATATCATGCCAAACACAATGTTTCATAACATTGTAAGTTACCTCCACCGAAATGAGGGACGTATATCAAAAGGACCACATAATACAAGATTCCGAAAATAAAGCTTAGATCCACCAAAATAAGAAGTTGAATTTCAAATATGTAGTCAATTATAAATTTTATGTGTATTTGAATTTCACATACTTAATAACTATAACAAAAATAAAATGTATAGCGGAACCATACATTTTTTTTTTCAAATTCAAATCATTTATTTGCCTGTACATGGGTGTATAACCAGATCTTACAATAATAACCTCCCAGCCATGTACTACCACATATGGTGTGCAAAATATAAATCATAAGTACGTATATAATAAAAAAGTCAATCATAATTAAAATAATCTACGGTCAATTAATAATAGCAACAAAAATAATAACAATAATCTAAGATATAAAAGTCAGAGAACATAAAAGTTATTTGTAATTTAGGTAATCATTCACATTATAAAAACAGTCTGCTGCTCGAATTAAGGACCAATATTGCTGCGAGACACCATACCCCACTGCTTACTATGTTTTCGTCAAATTGTAATGTGAGATTTTTTTGTAAAATAGAGTTACATGGCCAATTTGATTGGCCGTAGCCTAATGGCACACAGTAACTTCAGAGAGCTTACAGTAGCGCACTGTAACCCCAGAGAGTTTATAGGCACACAACAATCCCAGAAATCTTACAGTACTTGGATGAGTGGCTAGGGTGCTTGCCTTAACGCTCTGTTCTAGGGTTCCCGAGTTTGATTCCCGGCAGGGTCAACTTTTCAAATTTGGCTCTGGTCTGGATCTGGAAAGTAGTGGCAGGGCACACTGCGTTTCGCAGTCATTTGGGCAGCCCGTCTGGCGGCAGTAACCACTCCCTTATTGAATACCACCGTGAAATGACGGCATGTGTGCTGTTGTGTTTCGGTGAGTGAATAAGGGATGCCAGAGCCCATTTCCCTATCCAATCCCTTATCATTGAACCTGCTGTAGTCGGCAGCGCACTTGTAGCAGCTGTGGCGTTGTGTTATATGCGACGGTAGCCACCTACCATCAAGTTAACCGTTAGCCTGTCGATCTTAACATAAAAAAGTAGATACCATACTGCAACCTTAACCTGTAACAGTGGAACGCTGTAACCTCAGAGAGTTTATAGTGGTACATAGCAATCCCAGAGAGCTTACAGCATCACACTGTAAACCTAGAGTTTACATTTTGTAGTTCATGTTCATGTTTCATTTCTGTTTTCCGCCGATTTCCCAGCTCCTCCATAAGTGGCGGATTCGCGAAGGCGTCGAGTGGTTTTCTAAGTGAAAACAAATGCTTTCCCGCCAACCGCTGGAGAAAAGTGAGCAATTTATTCAAATAAAACAAAACACCCGCGCTGACTCGTCGGAGATCCTCAGAGCCGGATATTTCGAAGCCGTCTCACATGTTTTATAGTTGAGGAGGTAGTGCTTTCACAACGCTTCTGCGCATTACTCGCTCCTTGATGATACTTTATGATTCATACATACATAAGACTGGATAAAATGACTTTAGTCGACTTTGCGAGTGTTACATGGGGAGTTTAAATTTGCGATATATTTCACTGATGCTCTTTTTGGAGAATTTGTTTTTAGAACAACAAAATTTGTTTTAAAAACTGATTGCATAGTTTTCTTTTCACATCGGATCAATTTATATATGTACATATCTATATTAATAATTTCGTCAAGGGGTACGGTAGACTTGATTGAAACCTTACCTGAATAATAAAACATAAAAAAATAAAGATTTCAAGTCGACAACATATATCCGCAAAATTCGGATTGTCAAGTATTTTGTTAAATTCTAATGGTGCTGACAGACAAATCGCAGTCGCCATATTGGCCACTCTAGCGAAACAAAGTGAACAAAGTTTAAAAACAAAGTTTCCATTACAAAGAACTGTGACTGACTCATGTGACTGTGTAAAACGAAACGTCTTGCCGCAAACATTGAGCGAAATCTATGCCACTTTTGCCTTTAATATTCCTTGAGAACCTATAACTACAGAAATATCTACCTACATTTTGTACTTACATGTGTACATATTATGAGTCACATTACACCCGAGCGAAGCCGGGTTCTTCTAAATTACTCGACGGGCTTTGATTCGGTTTTTACTAAAGGAACCGGGAGCGAGTCGCTAGTTTAATATAAATCAATATATGTTTAACGTACATTTATGTTGCGAAAAGCCTAGGTATTCCAAGAAGGCTGTTTCAGAAATATTCTAATATATCTCTAACTATTAACCCACAGGTGCCCATATTGTATACTGTAAGGGTATTGTTACTGCCGTCAGATGGACTGTCCAGTGTGCTATGCCAGTTTTATAGTTTACAGGTCAAGTTGATGACAGAGAAAATTGTATTTAATAATGACAAAGGCCGTAATGCCGGCCAAACGACAGTCAATCACACAACACTCGTTGTTAATACAGCCCACGTGATACAAAATTGCTCCGAACAACTTCACAGCTTTTTATCATTCACAAACCTCAATGTAATTGGATTTACATAACCGACGAATAGACTAGAGCTTTTATACAAATTGAATTTTATTGTTGATCGAATAAAATCCGAGCAAATTAGTGTTTCGTGAACGTTACTCATAAAGTATTTTCGTAAACTGTTTTTTATTACCTAACTGAAATAATCCGATAATCTCTATATATAAAAATGAATCCCCGTTTCCTTTGGTCACTGATCACGCGTGAACGGGTAGACCGATTTTAATTCGGTTTTCACTAATGGAAAGAGGGATAAACGGGGAATGATCTTATGTATAAATATTGCACCACGGGCGAAGCCGGGGGCGGGTCGCTAGTATTTAATAAATAATAATATGTGTATTAAGAAGTCCACTTTATTTAATTTGTTATTACTATTGATGTCCACAATTAATAATTTTGGTTCGAAAATACATTTATAAATATTACGTCACAGTTAGGTTAGTTACGACGCAGTCTATTAAGTATACAGCCAATTAAACAGAATTTTTAATTTCACTATTCATTTTAATGTTTTGGAAAAAGAAATTATAAAGAAATTTGTATTATTTGGTAGCCACTAAATAAAAATAGGAACCAACAAAGTATTAAACTGTTAGTGAATAAAAAGTTAAATCTTTAGATAGAACAAATAAATGTAATATTGAATGCATAAAATAAAATTTATTATAATAAATGTAAGTATGTATAAATCAATGTTCTCTATGTGAGGTCTGTGCAAAATTCCAATGCCTTTTCTCACACAACACTTGTACAACAATATAAAGCATGATATAATATTTTTATAGAAAATTAACTCTTTCTATAAAAGCGTAAAAGTTTTATCAATTACTTAATTACTTTAGTGCATTGCAAGTTACTTCTATGCTAATATTATAAAGAGAAAAGATTTGTATGTATGTATGTTTGTAATGAATAAATTCAAAAACTACTGGACCTATTTAAAAAATTCTCTCACCTATGGAAAGCAACATTATCAGAAAGTAACATAGGCTACTCACCCTCCCCCAACTCGCCCCCTTTACCCCCTCCATACAAAGGTTTAACTGTAATGAATTAATTCAAAGACTACTGGACCGATTTTAAAAATTCTTTCACCTATAGAAAGCTACATTATCAGCGAGTAACATAGTATATTATAAAGATACACGCATGAAGTAGCGCGCAATAGCTAGTGTATTATAAGAAGAAAACCTCAATGAACCTTCTTGTACATGAAAAGCACGCCATGACCTGCACATGACTTAAAATGAAAATTTTCTGGAAAGGAAAATTACACGTGGCACTCCTAAGCCTTTGTGACGTGTGCCACAGAATTTTACGGAAATGCGGAGCATTTGAGCACATTACAATGGAGATCAGGCACTTAAATTTTTAAGTTTCGTACTTGACTTGAAAATTTGTAAAACTTGATTTTTATTTAAATAAAGTTAGAAATACAAGCAAAAAATCTCAAACACAAGCTATGAACATATTCGTTCGATCGTAGCTTGTTTACGTAATTAAGGACTTCAAACGATTTTAATTTATTTTAGTAATTGTTTTAAATAAGGTGTGGCGCGGCTTCAACCGCCGTTTAATTTAAACTGACAAAGTCACACACATGTCGGTTTATTTCGGTATTGTTAGCGTTCTTTCTGAGTTTTCATTTTGCTTGGCTTCTAAGGGTTTTAGCGTGATTTGCCTGTAACCTTCCTCAATAATTAAGTTTTCAAATGCAAAAAGATTTCTTTGAAATACGACTAGTAGATCCAGAGTTTGATGCGTTCAGCTAAACAAATAAATAAACTGTTCATGTTTATTATACATATATTAGTATATATGTAAATATTCTTAATTAATTACAAGTTATTAAATAAAATGAAAATATATATTTCTAAATTAGTTGTTCACGAAAACAATCTACGAACTTAACAAAACGAACTCACCCGAAAAAGCCGACCTGAAGCTGGTCAGTTTGCCGATGAGGACTCTGGCCGCAGTGATACGGCTTTCGATCCTTCTTTGCCAGGCCGGCACCTCATTACAATGAGTGGCACGACCTGGCAAACGCACTTTGACGCCCACTATTCGGAATACAACCATGGCTGAGCCATGGATGAATCAGAGAGCCCTGTGCTGCTCTCCAAGCATGTTGTTTATGGCCTCATAAAAAATTATGAATTCGAGGGCATGCTAGGTGAACTGCCTGCACCTCTTATTACGCTGGCTCGCCCTCTGCCTCGTCCAGTGCAAGCGTTTGTCCTGGACGTGCCCCGACGTCCCCCAGGTAGCGGCCATATACCTGATCTGCTTGAACCCATCATCATTAAATTGGGCTGTGTACAACTGGGGTCGCCCATTTCTCCGATGGAACCATTTTAAAATATCTACGGTTCAACATCTGACACGGTTTCAACATCTGTGAGGGATGGAGTCCCTAACCCTGGGAAGAGGAGGCATGACTAATTGCAGCAGTGAGGCAGCTATGTCACATTGACTGCCTCACTGTTGGGCGATAGGGTCGTCACATCCCTACGCCATTTTATTATTGTTATTAAGTGTTTTTCATAACATTTACCATTTGGTGAAGCAAAATCTTTAACTTAATTGATAATAACTTGCTGTGGTACGTACCGTTCCCTTTCTTCCTTATACCTATCACATATTTTGCTGCCACCCCCAGGAGTGGTTCCAATGAATGTTTCGAAATAAAACACCGTACTGAAAGCGTCGTTCGAGTTCATTCGCTCGAATCATTTGTGCAAACGCAAGTGTTTGATTACTCGCCCGCAATTAAACAAGCAATGCGCTTTTGTTGTTTAATTCCAGATGTCCAGATGTACTGGACATCTGGATTCGTATGTGACGGACCCGTCGCAGTCTTCGTCGCTTGGAAAATCTAGAACCTGGTGATTCACGATGTAAGTGGCAGCATCCTGACTTCTTTCGCTTTCCCGCCCCCTTTGATTGCGCGTACCATAAATAAAAAATACAGTCCACTTTTCTCCATCGAAGATTCGATAACAGATATTTGGCGTGATGACCATTGCAAACGAAAGTGGATAATACACGACCCCATTACATACATATTATATTGTCACAATATTATTTCTAAATGAACACTAAACGTGAAATGGTTTGACCTTTCATGTTTACTGGACTGTATATATTTTAGTCGAACTGAAATTTTATTCATAACCCTTTAGGAATCAAACCGAACCTTTAGCATTTCTCAAATGAATAGTCACAAGCGAACACTTAAGGGCATCAAAGATTTATTAAAGTGTGTTGACAGAATATCGCGAGATGCTAAGCTATAAAAATACCGGTTAAGAGTACCAGTAGTCCTCAATATTACGACTAACTATGGAACGTTCTGTCAAAAGCGTTCGCGCCGGTCGAAAGTCTAGAACATCCCACCCTATCGATAGTAGTCACGTAACTTCCTGATTAGTGTCAAAGGAAATTGGTCCTTATTTTTACAACATAGAGTTTATATTTCAACAGAAATTCCCGAATTTCAATAGTTTGTTTACAATCTTGTTTATATTTCTAGTAAATTCGAAATACATAGAGACGTTTGGCGAAAATAATAACAAAAAAAAGTCACTAACAAATGATCGGACATGGTCGAATTTTATTATTATAGATATGAGAGCAAGCGGGCGAGATGAGTCAGTTTGTGCGATAACAAGCGATTCGAAAGCGACTCTTCGGAGCTTTTGCGAAATTACCTGCAACAGTAAACCGATTGGCGAATTTTGGCAAGTTTAACGGTTTCATCGCTAATCTTTAAGAGTCAGTATCAAACCAGAACCAGTTTTGTAAAAGGTTAGAAAAGTAAAGTGGGTTCTAAAATTAAGTGGCCAAGACACACTGCGTTTCGCAGTTATTTGGACGGCAATAACCACCCCTTACAGAAGACCACTGTGAAATGAAAGCACGCGTGCAGTTGTATTTCGGTGAGTGAGAAGCTAGAGCCCATTGCCCTATCCCTTCTTAATCCCTTATCCTTAAGCTTGCTATGATCGGCAGTACCCTTGCAGCACATGTGTTATATGTAACAGTAGCCAGCTACCATCGAGTGGTCCGTCAGCCTGTTTTTCATCATTAATATAAAAAACACGCTGGTAAGGTGTTTACTGCCGTCAGAGGGTCCGCCATTTTATGAATGCCAAACACCCTACAACTACTTAATTACGAATTCTAGAGTGAACTTTGAAAACTTAATTTCTAAAGTTTACCCTGCCTGGAATTGAATCCGAGACCCCTGAATCAAAGCGCTAAGTCAAGCACATTAACCACTCAGACAATGTGATCATCATACATTTAACAACAACATGTTGCTGTCAGATGTATTCCTTACAGGAAGTATTGCATTCTAATGTTTTTGCTCATGTCCATAAATAGAAATTGTCTTTGGCATCCTTTAATTTAAAAATATGTAACAATTCATAGAGCAATACCAATAGTAAATTTTGCTTTTTAAATATATTATAATATGTACTTACGGTTTCTTAAAAGTCCCTTTTAAAGTCTCCGTTGTACTTACGGTACTTACGATTTTGGTATTCGAATACAATTCATAAATAACCATTTTTAAAGAACATTAAAAGCTTCTGGTAATAAATATGATAAACGGAGTTGTTAAATAAGATGAATATGTAACGATTTAATTTTCATATATCATTTTCATTATTTATTAATGGAATAATTTTCTCCTCCCGTCTCGTTTTCATTAAAAGCGATGTTTAATTAACGAATATACTTGTATGAGCCGGATCACTCACTTATCCCTTATTAAAACTAAATTCGTATCATTCATTTAATTTTTAATGAATATGAATAAAAAAACAAAATCAAATTATGTTCGGAGTGTCGATTTTTTTTAATGTTAAGATCGGCAGACAAGCTAACGGTCCACTTGATGGTAGGTGGCTACCGACGCCTATAACACAAGCAACGCCAAAGCTGCTGCAAGTGCGCTGCCGACTACAATAGGATTAAGGATAAGGGATTGGGAAGAGATAGGGAAATGGGCTCTGGCATCCCTTACTTCACTCACCGAAACACAACAGCACATGTGTTGTTATTTCACGGTGGTCTTCTGTAAGGGCGTGGTTACTGCCGCCAGACGGGCCGCCCAAATAACTGAGAAACGCAATGTGCCCTGCCACTACTTTCCAGATCCAGACCAGAGACATGGAATTTCCAATGTCAATAGGTGGAATTGCTAATAGATGGAATTGCCAATACCCAGGGCGTAAGTCCACCAAATTACAATAACAGTCGTCAATTTCAATTAAGGGGGAGACAAACGCTAAATACTAAAAATATCCATTGTTTAATGAAAATGTTACAAGAAATAGACAAGACAATTTCTTTGAAAAAAATATATATTATACTTAAACATGAGAAGAACCAATTGTATTAATTAGAATTTTCGTTAAAGTAATAGAAACTCCACAAAAAAGTTAGAACACAAGAAGAATTTGACCTTTATTGAAAATTCTCTCGAAAACAGCTTATTGCACGCATATGAATCCTGTACCTATTAATAAGTTGATATCAGATTAAAAAATTGTATTGATAAAAAATTTTTTTTTGTGTTATGTTCTAATGGTAAAAACAAAAAACACCATTTCTAGGCCCGTTGAATTGTCTCCGCCGCCAGCGAGTTCTGTACAAAAGTACGTTTTTGTAATTCGACTCCAATACTTCCAATATAGATAACTAGCGGCTTCGCAGAATCCTTTTTAGTGAGCACGCACTCAGAAGAAAAGCTTAACTGCAGCGAACAATAACTGGAAACTTGAAAAAGTCGGCTCCAAATAAATCAAAAAGCAATTCAATTAGTTCAAAAAAAGTTGAGAAACTGGTCTTACTTCCATTTAAAACTTTATAGAAAAGATATAATGGTGTCATTTTAATTTTGTTTTCTCTCCGCTTAAGCTCTGCATAAGCTTTTTTATTCTCAAGGAAATGAAGCTTAATGACATTAAGTTATTCCACAATTAAAAATAATTTACAATAAGACGTTTTATTCAGAGATGATAAAAAAATGTGAATGTTTTTGGTACAATTTTATTGATTTCTTATAACCGACGTCGATTCCACTAGTGTAATTGTAAATTTATGTTTCAATTTTTTTTCTATAATTATTCCACATAAAAAGTAGATTTATGGTGTTGATGCATATGGAAATATATGTGGAAGATAAACAATCTTACCAAACATTATTATCTTAACAACTCTTAGCCCTGAGATGGCAGTAGTTTTTTGAACTTGTCTTCCATTTTTTGTAAAGGTCTTCGAACAGGCTCACGACCCACTCGATGGTAGTAGGTGCAATAACCTCGATGGTAGTAGGTGGAATAATCGTCTCCTATTAAAACAATCAACGCCATAGGTGCTGCAAGTGTGTGTCAACCCTAATAGAATTAAGGATAATGGATTAGGAATGAAAGGCGAATGGGCTTTGGTATTCCTTACTCACTCACTGAAACAGCAGTACATGCTCTTATTTCACGATCTTATACTTTGACCAATTAATATAACATCTTAATTTAATCGAAATCCGATTTACAGTTTTTGTGAAAGGTTAATAATCATTCATAAGGGATGCCTCAGCCCATTTCCCTAACCCTTCCCAATCCCTTATCCTTAATCCTACTGTAGTCGGTAACGCACTTACAGCACCTATGGCACACAGAGTTTCGCAGACATTTGGGCAGCCCGTCTGGCGGCCGTAACCATCCCCTTACAGAAGACCGCCGTGAAATAACAGTACTTGTACTGTTGTGTTTCGGTGAGTGAGTAAGGGATGTCAGAACCCATTTCACTAACCCTTCCCAATCCCTTATCCTTAATCCTACTGTAGTCGGTAACGCACTTACAGCACCTATGGCACACAGAGTTTCGCAGACATTTGGGCAGCCCGTCTGGCGGCCGTAACCATCCCCTTACAGAAGACCGCCGTGAAATAACAGTACTTGTACTGTTGTGTTTCGGTGAGTGAGTAAGGGATGTCAGAACCCATTTCACTAACCCTTCCCAATCCCTTATCCTTAATCCTACTCTAGTCGGTAACGCACTTACAGCACCTATGGCACACAGAGTTTCGCAGACATTTGGGCAGCCCGTCTGGCGGCCGTAACCATCCTCTTACAGAAGACCGCCGTGAAATAACAGTACCTGTACTGTTGTGTTTCGGTGAGTGAGTAAGGGATGTCAGAACCCATTTCACTAACCCTTCCCAATCCCTTATCCTTAATCCTACTCTAGTCGGTAACGCACTTACAGCACCTATGGCACACAGAGTTTCGCAGACATTTGGGCAGCCCGTCTGGCGGCCGTAACCATCCTCTTACAGAAGACCGCCGTGAAATAACAGTACCTGTACTGTTGTGTTTCGGTGAGTGAGTAAGGGATGTCAGAACCCATTTCACTAACCCTTCCCAATCCCTTATCCTTAATCCTACTCTAGTCGGTAACGCACTTACAGCACCTATGGCACACAGAGTTTCGCAGACATTTGGGCAGCCCGTCTGGCGGCCGTAACCATCCTCTTACAGAAGACCGCCGTGAAATAACAGTACCTGTACTGTTGTGTTTCGGTGAGTGAGTAAGGGATGTCAGAACCCATTTCACTAACCCTTCCCAATCCCTTATCCTTAATCCTACTGTAGTCGGTAGCGCACTTACAGCACCTATGGCATTGCTTGTGTTATAGGCGATGGTAGCCACCTACCATAAAGTGGATCGTCAACCTGGCTGCCGATTTTAACATAAAAAAGTGTATGTGTCAGCTCCGAGGCACGACTGGATTTTACTCCTTTAAACGTATAAAATTAAATGTATAAAATTTTCCTCGTGTCAATGGATATCTGGATACCTAATTTCTTTATATTATTTAGTTACATTTAGCATACTCAGATGTCACGTGTTCCAACAAAAGTTATGTTAGTTACGTTCGGTATACGCAGATATCACTAAGTTCTATAAGTTCAAATAGTTCACTTTTTCGACAGCAGATGTCGCTACGCCGGCAGGTTACTATCGTTTCGCTCCTCAACGCGGATTACATTTTTCATACAAAATTTCGACGTTTGCTTTTATAAGTTCAGTAAATAGAATTAGGGAACATAGATACACGCATTAGCTGTAGCACAAAAATGTCAAAGTGACAGATAACGTAACACTTTTTAGTTAACGCATGTATTATTATTTTTTACTCCTCGTAACATTTCCATACCGGAAGCCTTATATGAAAATCGATTCTTAAGGAACCATCGATATGAAAACTCCAAAAATACTTCCTTAAAATCCATCCTACCAATCTAAACTTTAGCGTTTGTAAAATTAAACCCAAAAACATTGACTGTCAGTTTGATGATACTAGTAAATATTATGATACGACCTAGATACAACAAATATAATTCATCGAATCATCACATTTATCATAATTATCTATATATTGTCTTTTATAGACAATGTTATTAACATTAAACATGTTGTTATTTTACTATATAATATATAAAACTCGTAAAATTAATATAATACATAATTAAAATAAAGTATTCGTGTTCCCACATAAAGTGAAGAACTTAACAGAGAGATTAATTTTAATATTAAAGTTATTAAAACACTAATTAAGCACTACAATCCGATAGAGTTTCCAAAGTTAAACTTTGTACTTGCTTGCTATTACATCGAAAAGGCGTGGAAATTATTTTTAAAATATAAAAATGAATCCCTATTTCCCTTGGTCACGGCATCACGCGTGAACGGGTAGACCGATTTTAATTCGGTTTTCACTAATGGAAAGAGGGATAAACGGGGAATGTTCTTATATATAAAAATTGCACGCCCGTCGAAGCCGGGGGCGGGTCGCTAGTTCTTTATAATAATGATTATAATATATTTTGCGCCGACGAAAGTATTAATGGGAATTATTTTTTAATACCTTTTATATGAGTTAGTAATCAGTGGCAATTCAATGCAATGCTCTTCTCAAATGAAATCTGTTGCGAACCACATCTTGACGAGCCCGTTGGATATGAGTGGTTAGGTGCTTGGCTTAACACTCTGTTCTAGGGTTCCCGGGTTCGATTCCCGGCAGGGTCAACTTTGAAAAATCAACTTTTCAAATTTAACTCTGGTCTGGATTTGGTAAGTAGTCGCAGGGCACACAGCGTTTTCGCAGTCATTTGGGCAGCCCGTCTGGCGGCAGTAACCACCCCCTTACAAGAAGACCACCGTGAAATAACAGCACTTGTGCTGTTGTGTTTCGGTGAATGAGTAAAGGATGCCAGAGCCCACTCCTAATCCCTAATCCTACTGTAGTCGGCAGCGCACTTGCAGGATCTTTGGCGTTGCTTGCTTTATAGGCGACGGTAGCCACCTACCATGAAGTGAACCGTCAGCCTGTCTGCCGATCGTAACATTAAAAAAAATCTGCCGTGGCGACTGACAGCATATTTTATTATTCCGCTTAATCTGAATAATCTCATGTGGTACCTAGTAACTACCTACTTACAAAAGAGCACCGTTTTATAACAATAGCAGACATATGGGCTGAAAACAGAGCAACTCGGTGTCATAGGCGCCATAATATTTACCAAAAAGTCGTCATATTTTAAGCCCTTTAATGTAATAAACTCTCATAATAAGGCCGAAGTGAACTGAATCCCTCATAAACTGAAATCTAATAAAACAGAGACCATTAGTACCTTTCCATCTAAGTTAAGCAGTTCATAAATACTTAATGGGACAATCCGCCGGCCACCTCCCAATCATTGTCGGTACTAAACCGCATGCAAATGAGAAGTGTACGGTCATAAACTATTCCTTATGTGTTTGCACGAGTTACTGTATGTTGTCGAGACCAAATATGGTAGTAATTTTTGATTTTGAAACATTAATTCATTTTTTTCAAGTGATGGTTCGCAGACAGTCTGACATTCCACTCAATAGGTATGTAGCTGCCGTCGCTTATTAATATTAGCAACGGTAAAAGTGCTGCAAGTGAGCTGCTGACCTGAGTAATATTAAGGCGACGCCGGCCCCTAATGATAAAAAAAAACCACTTATTTCTAACCGTTTTCCTTTTAAATTATCATAATAATTATAATTTAAAAAATACTCAAATCATCTGCAGGATATATGAAAGGGGATCATCATAATTATTTTGTAAATTACATTTAATTATATATATAAAAAAATTACAAATTTGCGGTCTAATATCGATTTTGTAACCGTGCGATTTGCTTAATAATCAATATTTTAAATAGCTAATTCTTAAGATAAATTTTAAGATCCACTATCTGAAGGCTCATCAAAAGAAAAATTTGAATTATACTTTATTTAATTTTTAAATAGATATTTCCGAGTTTTTTTTTATTTTTTATTATAGATGGGTTTGCTCTTGACCAGCATCTATCCATGTAGGAAGGATGAGGCCGAAGATGGAGCGAGCTCACCCAGAAGATGCCTATTCACTCGAACCTTGAAAAGATTTGGGTTATATGAGCTCGGAAATACAGACGCCGGCAGGGAGTTCCAATCCTTAGCAGTGCGCATCACAAAAGATGTTTTAAAGCGCTTGGTCCGAATTAGAGGGATATCGACAAGGTGAGGATGGTAACTAGCCGTACGTCTGCATGTCCGATAGAAGAAAGGGGAAGGCGGTATGATCTCATGCAGCTCTCGAGTTTACATTTGCAAGTTTACCGAAAACATGAAATAAGAAAAGTAGGTGTTGCAAAACCAAGTATAAATATGGCTTTATTATAAGTAAAAACATTCTATCGATAACAGACTCCATTATCCTAGTAAAGTTTTAAAATTGCCTCACACATAACCATGGTCGTTTCAAATGGATGGTGTAACCGCGACCTATTTCTGAGGCTGCTCTAGTTTGTACTCATTTTCTTAAGAGCCGGCTGCTTTTATATCTCGCTCACAACAAGTCCCACTTAGTACGATGCATTGACGCTCATAATATAGGGAGTTCATTCATACCAAATGTCAGTCATTTACGTTGTCACTTTGTCAAATGCCGACCCAAAATATAATGGAATTAGAATTTTAAAAGCAGAACTACAAGTATATATTGTCATATACCTCAAAACTCTCTCAATTTGTCTGCTTATTTCTTCTAAGGTATGCAGTGCATAAAATTGTATATTATGTAGTGGAACGAATAATCGTATAAATGAAATATTCATAGATCAACGTGAGAACAAATATTTATTGCTCGATAAATTCATGATACAAAGAAATATAATTCACTGTTACTAACCTTAATGCACACTTCACAATCACTCGTTCTTAACTGGCTGCTTAGATAGTCAGAATGGCCGACATGACGTATCGAAACAATGTCCATGTCCCGTCAAGTTTTGACATAAGATAGATTAATGGTTGTACGCTCAGAAATGTTATTAAACTATAGACTACTAAATATTAATTACGATTCGTTACAATTATATCATTTGTTTCTAAAGAATTAATGTTTTTAAGATATAGCCCAGGCCCATGAGAGATTTTTAATAGACACATCTCTTAAAAATTACTTTTATTTTTATAGGATGTTATGTAAGTTTGGAAGTAGAATAGATTTTCGTTGAAAAGTCATAAGCAATCAAATTTTTGCTGGGGTTCTTCATTGTAATCTTAAAATTAAAAATTGGTGGATACATAAGAGAAAGCCCATTTTAATTCATTCATTAGAATGCGTTGGGAATGTTATAAAGTGTTTGAATATATTTTTTTTGGCTTATAAACAAATACAATAACTTGGAAAATATAAAACAGGTTTTTATTTATAAAATATATATTGAAAGAACTTGGAAAAACCTTACGATAACCTTACCTTACCTTATATAACTTTAACTTATATGAGGTCATCTCGATTCGTTCAGAGCTACAATACTTAGAAGTAATAAAACTCAATTACTAACTAATAACAAAAATAATAAAATGAAACCTTTAACTCTTACGATTATCCCTTTAACTAATAATTATTTACCATACTAATTAACATAATAACAATAAAGGTGGCTAAATTAAAGAAACTCATCAGTATTTATGTGTTTTTAATCTTGTATCTTAAAGGGTCGATAAGATATAAGTTTTTTTCTCTTTTTAATATTATATGTTACAACAAAGGGACTACTAAAACTATCTAGCATATATATTGGAATCCCAATTTAGGTTAACGATGAAAGCAGCAAAACTTACTCCTACCTTTTGAAACGTTTTAAACGAGCAAGATCAAAGTAGTTAAAATTAATCACCGGCCCGGAATATTTATTACATCGAACGCGATAGTAAAGCCATTTTGTAATAGTTCATAATTTTCTGGGTAGCAATTTTCATGTTACAACGTGCTGAGCATGTATGTTTAAACATTAAAGGTGTGTAATTATATACCTATTATTTAGAAGATGATAGTTTGCGTTCTATAAAAAAGAACACTATTACCGGGTAGGTAGACGGGTAGACCGATTTTAATTCGGTTTTCACTAATGGAAAGAGGGATAAACGGGGAATCTTTATATATATATAAAAAATTACACCCCGGGCGAAGCCGGGGGCGGGTCGCTAGTGTAATATAAGAATGTTAAAGGTAATACTCGTGGAAGGGCACATTGCGCTCCACAGTTATTAACTGGGCAATCTGTTTGGCGGCAGTAACCACCTCTTACATAATGTTAAAGACCCACGGCCTTCTAGCAGGAAATGCGCACTGGAAGTCTTACAGATTCTGTTGAAGGCCAAGCGTCAACAACATTCCCGCGTTACGCGGCGCTGATATATGTAAGTGGCGTAAGACCACTTTACCATCAATCTCCGAGATCCCATCGTATTGACACGACATGGAAATATATAAATATAGCTCTGAAGTGTGAAAGGAGGTAGTTTAACATGCTTTCTGACAAATCCTCGATGTACCGATGACGTCAATATGTCCTGTATTGACGGCCCGTTGGATGAGTGGCAAGAGTGCTTGCCTAACGTCTCAGGGGCTCCGGGTTCGATTCCTGGCGGGGTCAACTTTGGAAATTTTAATGTTATTTTCAAAATTGACTCTGGTCTGGATTTGAAAAGTAGTGGTAGGGCACACTGCGTTTTACAGTCTTTTGGGCAGCCCGCCTGGCGGCAGTAACCACCTCCTTACAGAATATCGCCGTGAAATAACAGCATATACGTGCTGTTGTGTTTCGGTGAGTGAGTAAGGGATGCCAGAGCCCATTTCCTTATCCCCCTCCTAATCCCTTATCCAATCCTACTGTAGTCGGCAGCGCACTTGCAGCAGCTTTAGGCGTTGTTTGTGTTATAGGCGACGGTAGCCACCTACCATCAAGTGGACCGTCAGCCTGTCTGTCGACCTTAACATAAAAAAAGGTATCTTCGGATGGAAGGCATCCGAAAGAATCTTCCTGTTGGTGGTGGCACTTGGGAAGCGTCCAGACAAAACCCACTAATCGTTGTTTAGGTTATCCACGCGGATGCGGATGTACCGGGATTAATTACTCGATTGCACACGGAGATTGAAGATATTACTTCACAATCTACAAGCCCTTTATCAATCGAAAACTCAACGGGACGTAGATGGCAACTCGAACCAGGGGCCTTAGACAAAGTAGCATTCGCTCCGTAGCGATGCGATATCGAAGTTCGTTATCGTCTCAGAGACAAAGAAATCATGACAAGGTATCACGTGTTTATCACGTGTTACAGTGTCGATTCCTTTGTCTCTGAGACGATAACGAACTTCGATATCGCATCGCTACGGAGCGAATGCTACTTTGTCTAAGGCCCCAGGAATACTTTCAGTTTTAACGAAAGCGAGCTCGGCCATATTCAAAACCCACGTTTTCTTATTTCCTCATAGATTGACTGTTTCATTATGGTTTCATTCGAACTCCAAGCGCGGTCTATATTCCGAAATAATATACCTAAACATCGGAGCGCGCGCACGTACGAAATGACCTTAATACCGAACACAGAATACCACCATAAAATAAAGCACTTAATGCTGTTAAGCTTTGGTATGTGAGTAAGTGATGCCAGAGTTCATTCCTCGTGTCACCTCCTGATTCCTTAACCTTTATCAAATCAAGGTTTTACAGCCTATTTGTAACTACTTTTCCATCTGTCTGTCTGTCTACAAACCACGCAACAGGTATTGATGCGGTTTTAATAAAGGAAAGAGTAATAAACGAGGAAGGTTGATATATCAATAAAATCTAATTTCATCCGTGAGAAACCGGGGGTGATTCGCAAGTAATTAATGAAAACCCATTAAATATTAATTCGAAATTATGTTATTTTAGTTATTTCATAAATGTCATTTTAGCTTTATTCAAAAAGTTTAAGGTGGCGCTGTACGAGCGTGGGAACTCAGTAATAGGTATTTGGAAGAATTTGTTGTCTCAACTTACTATAATGCGAATAACCGAAGACAGAACGCGACGCAACTCATTCGCGCCACTTATTCAACTCGCGAAAATAATAAAATATACGCCAGCAATTTCAATATTTTAGAAAAACCTTTATAGATGCTAGCTATAGACATCCCAATTTCAAATGTACATTATAGGTAGGATGTTTCCATCGAAAAACATGTCAGTAATTACAAGAATTCAACCCGCGAAAATGTCACAATTTCTGCACATTTTAAAAATTAATTATACTAGATATAAAATTAATTTCAGTTTTTCGTTGCGATTCAAACCTTTATATTATGTCCTAGAAATGTCATGTTTTTTTATGAATTGCTACGACCTATGTACGGGTTCTGCCGTAACTACTATGTTGATAATTGGTGAAAAGAGGATAAACTTGTAATTTAAACTTAATAAAATAGAAATGGATGATTTGTAATGAGAACGCACGACGTATTGTTTTGGTGGACGCGAACGAACTGACTTGATTTTTATGAATAATTAATTAAATGTATTTACAAATGTAGGTCAATGTAATGATGACGAGACGTGTTGTACGCGCTTGCCCGTACATATTCCCGGGCGAGAAAGATGATGTTAGTATGACTGATGGGATGCTGATAGCGAATACAAGTTGATGCAATTATTGTTTCTTATAACTATAGTTTCCCCAGTGTTAGTACAAGATGATTAACAATTTATTTCCTATACTTAATTAAGGCGCTCGTCTGATATGTCTGACACTCGCGAATTGGTATCGGGCACTTCACAACTGTCACGACACTTGTTAGACGCACTGCACTGAGCACTACGCTGCGCACTTTGTGCACCTTCTCGTGGTGCCGGGAGCGGCGCAGGCGCTGCTCCTGGGGCCGGGGCCGAGGTCGAAGCCGCGCGCCCGCTCTCGCCGCCGCCTCTGCTGCTACAGCGCCGCCATGCACGATTAACACGATGCTCGCGACGGCGACCAATGTGTAGATGGCCGCATAATGATGAACATCATGGTAGGGCACTCTGTCTAATAAATCAGGGCTTTCTTTCATGATTTTTAGCTTTTCTTCGATCTCCTGAAGTTGAATGTATGGTTTCTGATCTGATTGATTGATCGAAGAAATAATTTGTGGTGAAAGAATATTGTGGCTCGTACTGATTTTACTGAATTCATGCCTATGCGAGTAAACAAAGAAATCAGCTGATTTTATGACACACTCTCTATCGATATTAAAAAATCCAGAGTGAGTCATTTGCACCGTTGATTAGACCACGACGGCTCCGGTGTCCGGTGACGTCGTTCATGTTATTGTTATGATGTACTTGACGTATTTTGCTAACGCTGCATTTCCTTCGTAATAAGGTTGTGTGTCATAGTAGACAATGAGGCGCCAGTCGTCTCGTATTATGTTTATATTTATAATAC
Organism: Bembecia ichneumoniformis; assembly: GCA_910589475.2. Lineage (NCBI taxonomy): Eukaryota > Metazoa > Arthropoda > Insecta > Lepidoptera > Sesiidae > Bembecia > Bembecia ichneumoniformis. Next base: position 2,372,196 of record OU342526.1, on the reverse strand, counting down.
ATATTGTTTTTGCTTGGTAATGCTGTCATATTGTAAAAACAATTAATTGGTTGAATAATAAATAAAAATAGCAGCATTCTGATGATGAATCTTGGTTTTCTTTTTGTTAAAATTGGGTTTCCTCTTGATTTGTTGGTAAATTGAAAAGCTTAACGATTGGTCGCTTCAGCAATCCATTTTTTGTTTTTAATGTGACGACTCTTGTATAGCCGTCAGCTCCAGGGTGTATTTGTACTACACGACCTAAAGCCCATTTGCCTGGCGGCCGGTTGTCCTCCTTAATTACGACAACATCGCCTAGCTTGATGTTCGTCTTTGGTTGTCTCCACTTACTTCTTGTTGAGAGCTGCGTAAGATACTCGCTGCGCCAACGGCTCCAGACATCATTGACTAACTTTTGCGTGAGATGCCATCTTGTCCTCAAATCGGTTTCGGTGTCATACAGAGTCAAAAAGGGTCCACTAGACAAGAAGTGAGAGGGTGTCAAGAAATCTAGATCATCTGGATCTTCTGTTAGTGGGCAGAGAGGGCGAGAATTTAGGCACCCTTCCATTTGAGTAAGAAGTGTGCTGAATTCTTCATACGTCAGCTTTTGCTCGCCTATCACTCTCTTCAGATGGTACTTTAAACTTTTTACTGCGGCCTCCCACAGACCGCCTGCTGACGGCCAAGAGGGCGCATTGAAGTGCCATTCTATGCCCATGCTCGCTACCTCTTCCAGGACTTCCTGATTGAAAGAGCTTTGTATTTGCTTTAACTCCTTCTGTAAAACCTTATTAGCTCCTATGAAGTTTGTACCTTGGTCACTGTACATATGACCTGGGACTCCTCTTCTAGCCGACATTCTGCGTAAGGCAGCAAGAAAGGCGGAGGCAGTTAGGTCAGAGACCACTTCCAGGTGTACAGCTTTGGTAGACATGCAGACGAATACCACTACATATCCCTTGGTGGTTTTGGTTCCACGGCCCTTACTTGCTTTAATAGTTACATGACCGGTGTAATCTACTCCGCAGTGATAGAAAGGACGCGATGGATTCGTCCTTGCCGAAGGTAAGTCTCCCATCAGTTGATGTTGCTGAGTGGTACTGTACTTGCTGCATTTGACACATGAGTGCAGGCGCTTTTTGATAGCATTCTTGCCTCCAGTCAGCCAGTATTTTCGGCGTATAAAAGCAGTAGTCAGGCGCGCGCCACCATGGTAGGTACTTTTATGCGCTTGATCGATGATTAGGGCAGCCAGTTTAGTTTGGCTTGGTATAATTGCCGGGTGTCTCATTTCAGGGTCCATGTTTGCGTTCCTGAGTCGACCGCCGACACGTAAGATGTTATTCTTATCTAACATGGGATTTAAGTTGTATAATTTGCTTTTCTTGCTTACGCTTTTGTTTCGTAATAAATCATTTATTTCTTCGCTAAACTCTTTATGTTGAATATTTTTTACTACAATTAATCTTGCGTTATTTAATTCATTTGTTGTTAAATAGTTTTGCTTTTGCTTTTTGTTTTTTAATCTTAGTACCCACGCTAATACTCTAATCGCTTTTGTTAATGTGCTTTGCTTTTCTAATATTTGTTCCACAATTTCACTTGCGCTTGATACTTGCATGACATTAACTTGCTTTGTTTGTTTTATGTCAAGGTTAGTGATGTAAGCTTGTTTTTCTTCATCTTTTGTTTTGTAGGTACTATTTGATTTCAGCCACGTAGGGCCTTGCCACCACAGAGAGTGATCTTTGAGTTGAGAAGGAGTCAGACCTCTGCTAGCGCAGTCGGCTGGATTCTCTTCTGACTTGATGTAACGCCAACAGCTTGATTCCATCGACGCTATGACTTGTTTCACTCGGTTGGCAACGAACGGCTTCCATCGGTCAGCATCACCATTGAGCCAGCCGAGTACGACCATGGAGTCTATCCAGCCATGGACTATTGTTTCATGATTACTTAGGCATGTCTTGATTTTAGCCATGAGTGTTGATAATAGTAATGCCCCACAAAGCTCTAAGCGAGGCAGAGAAATATTTTTGTTGATAGGAACTAACTTTGTTTTCCCTGCTACTAATACAACTGATAACTTATCTTTCTTAATTGTTTTACAATAGATAACGCAAGCATAAGCTTTTGTGCTTGCGTCACAAAAACCGTGCAGTTCAATACGGTCTCTATATGTGGTTTGCAGCCATCTTGGTATTTGGTATTGATTGATAATTTCCATTTCTACTCTTAGATTTTTCCACTTCTCACTGATTTCTTTTGGCACTGGTGCATCCCACTCCTTAGTAGCCCTCCATACGTCTTGAAAGAGTATTTTCAGCTTGATGGTGAGGGGTGAGAGCCAGCCTAAGGGATCGAATATCTTCGATATAGCTGACAGCAAGGATCTTTTAGTAATGATTGACGACGACGAAGGAATTTGTGATTGGAATATGAATTGATCTTGGTCAGGGTTCCATCCAAGCCCCAAAGTTTTGGTTGACTCAGGTTGTTTAAAATCAAAATCTTGAGGTTTTTGATCTGTATGTACGTCTTCTAGAAGCTCGGCTGCGTTGGATTTCCATTTCCTAAGATGGAATCCCCCTGATTTTAAAAGGTTAATCATTTCTTTCTGTAACTGTTTGGCAGCTTCTAGTGAATAAGATCCATGGATGAGGTCATCCATATAGAACGACTCCTCCAGGACGCTTGGCGCTGAGCTGTCCTGATAGTTCCGCCTCTCATCTCGAGCTAACTGTTTCAACGTCATCATTGCTAAGAATGGCGCTGCTTTTGTTCCGTAGGTCACGGTCGCCAGTTTGTATTCTCTAAGCTTCTCTCCTGTGTTATCTCGCCACATGATCCTCTGTAGGTCTTGGTCTTGTTTGTTGAGCCATATCTGTCTAAACATTTTTTCCAGATCAGCTGTTTTTTCCAGATACTGTCTCCACTTGATAATGATACTCTGAATGTCTTGCTGGAGATTGGGACCCCTATACATTACGTCATTCAAACTCAAGCCTGACGATGTTTTGTTGGAAGCGTTAAAAACTACTCGCAATTTTGTTGTCGTCGAGTGCTCTCGTATGACGCAATGGTGAGGTAAATGACATGTAAGGCCGAGACTGCAGTCGTCAGCGGGTGTCATATGACCGAGCGAGATATATTCATTTATAAATAACTTATATTCTTTATCGATGTTTACATCTTTTGATAACTTTTGTTCTAATCTATAAAATTGAGCCATGGCTTTTCTTTTGGAGTGGCCTAATTTTTCTTGATAATCAGGCTTCAGTGGTAAGCATACTTCATATCGCCCGTCTTCCCTTCTTTTAGTGGTCGATTGATAGAAGTCAATACATTTTTGATCTTCTGTGGAAAGATTTGCCGGCTCAGCGATTTCCTCTATCTCCCAGAACCTTTGAATCTCGTCAATATTATGCATTACTACGTTACATTGGAAGGTCTTTGCATTGCCACTTAGAATCCACCCAAGTTGTGTCTGTTGAGCTGTTGGGAGGGTTGGGCTTGCTCTGCAGATCCCGTCCATTAAAATCCTTGAATAGACGTCAGCGCCTAGTAGAACATCTATGTGTCGGCTGTGGCTAAAGTCAGGGTCGGCTAGAGTTATATGATTCAGGTAAGACCAGTCAGGTTTGATGAAGCTTTGATTTGGTAAATTCTTGACTAGTTGTTTCATTATGAGAGCATCTGTTTCAAAAGTAAAGTCACTAACTACTGATGAGCATTTCAGATTGATCATGCCCTTGCAGTTGCTCTCATTATCTCCTATGCCTGAAATCATACCTTTGCATCTAATTCTAGGTATCCTTAGAAGCTGAGCTGCATGCTCTGTGATAAGAGATGTTTGTGATCCTTGGTCAAGCAACGCACGCATTGTTAGATCCGTACCATCCGCTGCTTGAATCTTGATAATTGCAGTTGGTAACAGAACTTGGACGGGTTCATTGTTCGATTCGTGTTTCGCTTTCGAGTCGTTGTTAACTTGAATTCCGGCGTTAGCATTTTTGCTTGTGCTTGCTTCGCGCTCGTCCATTGCCCTCTTTCTGGTCTCTGACGTCAAGCGGGGCGATTGCGAAAACGCTGCGTGTAACAAGCTATTGTGGTCTTTATTACAGTCACGACAAACTTTATCTGATAAGCATGGTTTTCCCATATGATTATGGAGACAATTAGTGCATAGATTCAAATTTTTTATGGTTTTAAGTCTATTGTAAGGTTGCATTTCCAGAAATTTTGGACAGAAGAAAATGCCGTGGTTATTGTTACACAACATACATTTACCGCTTGTTGTTGACACTGCTCTCTTGTTGTAAGTAGGTTGCGAAGTAATTTTGCTACTTGTTAAAAATGAATGTTTAAATTGATTTATTTTATGATTATTACTTTGATACTTTGAACCCTGATTTGGTACTAGCGTTTTTTGTGTAGATTCTTGTTTTCTACGAGCTGATTCTAAGATTGTAAATTTGGTTTCTAAGAAGTGCAGCATTTCATCGAGGATTGGTAGTTCTCGGGGATCTTTAACAGATTCCACGTAATCTGTGTATGATTCTGTATCTAATTTTTGTGTCAAAATGTGCACAAGAATGGGGTCCCACGTGGTGATGTCAACTCCCAAGTTCTTGATGGCGTTGAGACATTCTAGAGTAGTGTCATGAATGCGTTTCAGGTGTCCTGCTGTTTGCTGCTGTACCACTGGGATATTCATCATGATATTCATATGAGATGTAAAAATAAGTTTTTTATTATTGTACCTCTGGTTAAGGATGTTCCAACATGTTTTATAATTATCAGTACTCACATGGAGGTGTTGTATGAGTTTTTCTGGTTCCCCTTTCACTTTTGTCTTTAGATATTGCATTTTTTGTGCATCGGAAATAGATGAGTTATTATGAATGGCCTCGGTGAATAGGTCTTTGAACGAAACCCAATTGGTGTAGCTTCCTGTGAAGGTCGGTACCTCCATTTGTGGGGTGGACCTCTCTTGGTGCGCTACAGACCACATCTTCTTGTTGATGGCCTTTTTAATGTTTTCGTATTCTTGTTCATAACTCGTGTAGGCTTCCTCATAATTCTTGTTTGACCCATCGAGTTCACTATCCAGCTCCCAGTGTAAAGAATCAATGACAGTCCAACGGGATTGGAGAGTGCTTAACAAGTCTTCAAACTCCCATTTATCTGTTACTGAAGCTATGTCTATTTTATCGACAGTCCTTTTAAATGCCTTAAAATTACTCTGCTGTTTTCGTAACCTCTCTTCTGTACTGCTTGCTGTTGATGAAGATGTTCTTGGTGCTACGTTTGGCTCATTCGGACTAGGAGCTAAAAATGTCGGAGGTTTTACTGGTGTCTTTGGTCTTTCCTCCCTTTGTACTGCATAGGTCTGAATCTGAGCTCTAATGATATCAAATCTCTCTCTTAATTGTACATACTCTTGATCTATCTGGTTTCTGCTTGCTTCATCCAAATCTAATTGTGATAAATTTCTATAGTTTTTGCCATACTCGAACCAATAGTTGTCCAGAGTATCCAATCTACGCTTGATATAATCTGATGTTTTCCTATCTGACCCATCTTTCTTGAAATTGCTATACACCGATTCAATTGCTGAGAATATTTGCTGTTGGGTAGCAAGAATATCTCTGGCGGAAGTCATCGTAGATAGGTGGCGGTAAAAAAGGACTGATCTTACTTGATTACAAGATACTGCCTGTAGCTTCTGCTGAAGCTGCTGGTGTGCCGATGCTGATGCGGCGAATGCTGTGGTGGAGATGCTGATGCCCCTGATTGCGCTAGGATAGCACAGTGATGAAGTTCGTTGACACTTGAACACGACACGTGGACAATGTCACAATAGGCCGCTTGCGGAAACACTTGACACGTAATTCAGGTCACTGAAGAACACGTGTAAGAGGTCCCGCCACGGTAGCTCGAAGGACCAATGTACGGGTTCTGCCGTAACTACTATGTTGATAATTGGTGAAAAGAGGATAAACTTGTAATTTAAACTTAATAAAATAGAAATGGATGATTTGTAATGAGAACGCACGACGTATTGTTTTGGTGGACGCGAACGAACTGACTTGATTTTTATGAATAATTAATTAAATGTATTTACAAATGTAGGTCAATGTAATGATGACGAGACGTGTTGTACGCGCTTGCCCGTACAACCTATAATTAATGAGTAATCATGGAGTTACGTAGTATGGAATAAGTAAGCTGTTCGAGTTGGAAAGTGCCCTCTTAATATTACCATTATTTGTACAGTATCAAAATTTTTTGAATTGTGAATTTTCCTACAATTGCGAATTTGTGAATCATACGCTGCATCATACTCGCCATATGACAGTTTTAGGCAATGTAGTCACCATGTAAACTAGTCGTAGGTGTTTTATTAAAGTAAGACGAATATTATGAAACATGCTTATTTCATAAAAGAAACTTAATCTTGTGAATTCTTCAAATGCAATAATAAATCTGTTCTAAGTTTATTTCACATACTTTCACATGAGAATTTTATTTACGGCTATATTTCAAACAGGCCATATAACTCCTCGGCCAAGGAATCTATTCTGAGTGTAGCTCGGAATACATAAAAGCCTTTGTGACTGTTTGCAGTAGTCTCGGAAAGCGGGAGAAATGCTTTATGTAAACTAAAAGCCGACTTGTATCGGCTTCGCTTTCCTTATCAAAAACTTTATCGTCCCTAAGTTGACATCATTCCTCATAGAACAAGTAAAAGAATTCTGAACCGGTAGTAATTGCCCTCGATTGTGATAGAAATTTCGTCTTATATAATAAAATATAATTAATTATATTTATTTTATTGTATAGGATTAAACAACAATTATATTATACTATAATTAACTAAATTTAATAGCCAGTGTACATATTTAACGTGCGTATAAAAACAATTGAATTTATAAAAAAAAATCTAAAATAAAATAAAATAAAATAAATCTTTATTTGCGTGAACACATGTTTACAGGATTTTAATTTGTATACAGCAGTTACAGTACAAAGTGTGTTCTACCCGCCAAGGGCATGCAAATATTTGTGTTTAATTGTTTGTAAACTAATATATTAATAAAGGAATTAATGTTTCTTATTATAAAATTCTTTAACATCATAATAACAACAATCTAATAACCATTTTGTTAATGTTCTTGTAAATTTAGGATCCGGCAATTCTTTTATATTATTAGGTAGTTTATTGTATGTTTTAAACCCTTAGCTGCTAGGCATGTGTTAATTTTAACGGTAGCAATAGGGTTACAAGTTTAGAAAACTTCTTGCAACATACACTTTGATAAAATTAACAATCTACATATATCTGTTCCTTGAACCAACTGCGTAAAAGACTTTCAAGATTTTGTTTGACACCTTTCACCATAAAACCACAGTCTAACTATACATACGCCATAAGACTGAGATAAAACCATTGACAGAATTGACTATTGGGACAATTATTGTCAAAACGAAAACCTTGTAAGCAAGGTCTACTAGATACTTTATAATGTACTGTAAATGTATAATGTATATGATACTGTATAATGTGTATGTATAATATTTTAATTAAATGTATAAATAATATAATCAATTTATATTTTTTATTGATACTAAATTATACAACAAAATTAGTTCCAAATGTATTTTTGTTTAGATCAGATTCAGATTATTTAATTAAGTAATTAATTCTTACATAGTCCTAACATGGCATCAGCTGTCTGTCTGTACTTTCCTCTCCTCCTAAACCACGTAACGTATTTTAATGCGGTTTTCACTATCAGTTATATATATAATAAAACCTAATTGCATCCGTGTGAAGCCGGGGCGGGCCGCTAGTTAATAATAATATCAAACGTTTCATTCGAATTAAGAATTCGTGGGCGTCTACTGAAGGTTTACTTAAATTTTCTGTAATCGGCACATGGTGTACGGTAAAACTCTAATGAGTTTTTGTTTACACCAAAGTTAAGTCAAACAAATATTGTATTAATAAATAACAAATAAATAAAAATAATAAGTTGGTAGGAAAACTAGGAAACAACTAAAGTTTTTCCACTAAAATTTCCTAGCACTCCTAATTAGATGCTGTTACCTCATGGAATTACAGATATCGTTCGACTTCTAAAATGTTATCTGAATCAGATACATTTCAGTGAGGAACATCAGTAACTCTCCGATCAAAGGTCTCAACAACAACACGAATAACAATTCCAATTTTGAATTATTCATATACCATTTTAACGATTCCACGTCCTTATTCAAAATCCACTGAGCTTACAATGTTATTTTTTCTAAAAAACATTCCTTTCTTACATATAAATGTATAATTTTCTATGAAATACAAAGAATTTGTTTAGTGGATAGTCCTTTGTGTAATTGCGTTTTCTACGTAAAGGCTGACATTCCACTTGATGATCGGTTGCTATGGCTGCTTAGTAAGTGTGCTACAGGCCTTAGTATGATTAAGGGTAAGGGATTAGGAAGGGATTGAAAAATGGGCTCTGGTATCCCATTTCTCATATATGCGATAGTTATGTGAGTGTTAATATAAGAAAGTTATTTTTATAAATGTACCTACCAATGTTGATAAGGAAGAATTAATAATAGAATAAGCGAGGCTAGAGAAATTAGTGATTGCAAATATTACTCATAAAGACGAACTTATATGTACAACATTTTATGGCTTCACCATGTTTTGCCACTAAACACGGATATAAATATACCTACTATTAAAGTTTCTAATAATTTATTTACGTAATATTTCAAATGTAAAATTTAGTAGTGGCAGGTCACGTTGCGTTTCGCAGTCATTTGGACAGCCCGTCTGGCGGCAGTAACCACCACAGCGAAATAACAGCACGTGTTTCGGTGAGTGAGTAAGGGATGCCAGAACCCATTTCCCTAATCCCTTATCCTTAATCCTACTGTAGTCTGCAGCGCACTTGCAGCAGCTTTGCCGTTGTGTTATAGGCGACGGTAGCCACCTACCATCAAATGTACTGTCAGCTTGTCTGCGGATTTTAAGGCGACGTATTGGAAATTTTGGTCGCAGGGATTTAGATTTTTCTCAGCAATGACAAAAGAGATGTTTAGTAATCTGTTTCTTCATGTTACTGACTTCATTTTGTCAGTTGGATTACACGATTGGAAAACTTTTATAACAGAGAAAAAAAATTTAAAGAAACCTCTTTTGAAACACAGATTTACATTTTACAAGCAAACGGGACCAATTTATACCTCAAAATTTTCTATCTACATTACTATAAAAGTACATTAATAAAAATCATTTTGTCGCATACGACCTTACGACATAAGCAAGCGCGCTCTCGTTTTCGCATGCAATCACAGCCGTATTAATTGTTTATCGCTGCGTCACCTTAAGATAAAAAAGTGACTATTTCCCAATATATATGCTTTAGAAAAAAAAAACTCTAACAGTTTATTTTATATATACACGAGGAGGTTTATTGTGTAAATCTCGAAACCACGATGATAGCCACGAAATAGTTGCTACAAAAGCTGCTAGATGCTTCGTAAGCTTCTCTAGGCTCAGATCCGCATTGAATTCAGCGAACGTTCACATGACAAAGAACATAAAGCAACATTTGATTTTATTCTAAAATTTTAAGACTTAATTTTTTTGAATGGTCATTGTTAAGTATAGTGATCCAAAGCATTTAATGTTAAGTCCTGAAAGAGTTACACTTTTAGAAATTACCTTAAAAGAGTTAAATTACTTAAAAATATTAATAACTAGCTGAGCCCGCAACTTCGTACGCGTGGTATTCGATATAGGTGTAACTTTTTTGCTTGTAAACTGATTGGCATAAAACAAACAATAAATGTTACAGGACGCTTGCTATAATATATAAGTGAAAACTGCATTCAAATTGACTAAGTCGTTTCAGAGATTAGCGTGCACAAACGCACAAACAGATAAACAGACAAAAAATTTAAAAACTATTTTTTTATCTCGGTAACATAAGTACAAATTGTTTTTTTTTTTTATAAAGTCTTTAATGTACATACACTGCTCGTTTACGATTTTATTATATGTTCTAGGTATAGATTTCCAATAAAGCCTATAAATTTAAAAAATCTTTAATTACTATTACTAATTATATACTTGAAATTACTATGATGCAAACTATGTCTTAACATAAATACATTTATTAAATGATATAAAATTTGTCTTTTAGATTTGCATACCGCTTGTCGGTTGAATATGTGGACATAATTATATGAAAGTATAAAAATTTACAACTTGTGTATATGTGCTGGATGAATTTGCGGGTAGTTTGCTTATGATATTTGTAATCAGTGAGTCAAAATACAAATTTATGCGAAAATTCAGATTGATTGGAGGTATGGGCTTTTCGGAACTACACCCACAATTTTATTACATTTAACTCTAATATAAATTAAAAGTTAATTTAAAAGTCATAAATGATATTATTCCTGAAAGAAAGAAATAAAAATTGAAAAGTTGTAGATTTAGTCGTAAATTTATAAAGCGTGTAGCGATGAACTTTGTAAGAAAAGTGTGTTGAAAATTATTCGTACTGAAATCGTGTGTAAGATACAGAATAAGGACGTCCAATTGGTTGGTTACTGCCTATACCGACAGTTTGTTATATATACTAATATGAATTACATACTCGATTCGGAGATATGGAGGGGAACATGACTAATCACGATGTCCAGATATCTTCATCCATCATGATTCGAACGTGATGTGTCATACTCGAACCCTCATTCAGTATCTGTGATTGAGGACCCATGATTATCACAAATGTAATAGAAAAATGTTTCAGGCGCGTTTTTATTTTCAATTTTATTACCATTAAGTGGGTTATTTGTTTTAAGACGTTGTTCTTTATATAAGAGATTTTTTTTAAAATATAAAACTGATGCGTGTCTACTTTTGTATTTACGTTGGGATAATTAAGGTCTCCAAAGTCATGGCGAATTCCTTAAAATACCCTACTAAACAATTTTTTTTTTGTTTTTTCATTTAAAAGTCTTATTTTTTTTATTTTTTTTTTTCTATTCAATATCACAAAATAGATGTTGTATGCGGTATTCACTGTCGAATAAGTTAATTTCTTCCGAAAGGTTATTAAGACAAGGACTAACGTCAGACCGAACGCATATTTTACGAAAATAACCTAATAACCTATGAATTAAGGTTCAATATTGCACAACAAAATCTTGTAGCTTCTCGGAAAAAACCGAACAGATTTAAAATTGGAAGGTTTTTCTTAAATATTGTGTAAAATATGAAATAAGAAATAAAAGTAGCCGAATAAAACTTTAGTATAGAACTTAAGTTAATTAATAAGCTTAAAAAGTATGTAGTTTTCTCTGAAAATTTTCATTACTGCGGACGAGAAACCTTTTTTTGGCAGTATTTTTTTTTCTCAGAAAATATTTATTTTATTTGTATAAATCTGCCCGTTTCAAACTTTCTAAATTATGTTCCATTTTATATCTGAATTTTTACATGAGTTTTAATTTTAGTCTAACAAGTCAAATTAGACGAAAATAACGCTCTGCTAAGTTCTCGCCTTAATGTGTGATAATTTAATTCATTTTTTTTTTAATTTTTTTTTCCTATTTTTTGACTTTTCATTTTAAAACTCCCGCTTAATCAATTGCACTTCTTTGTTACATACTAGGTGTTTTAGCTTTTAACACTCACAAAGCGTTTCTCAAACTTACGATACAACATAAAAACTTTAAACCAGTCTTGCTCAGACAACAATGAGGAAATAAACCCGAAGTTCACTAAGAAAGTACTAAGATTCTAGAAATGAAAGAGTACAAAATAAAATAAAGTTAGAATTCATTTTAATTTAAATCCTTTGTTATAATAAATTTACGTTTATATATAGTTGAATTAAATACATATTAGTAAGTAAATATTTAAAAAGTAGATACTTATATTTTTGTTAATTGGTATCAGTAAATAACTAAAATGAGTTAAATAATTTAAAATTAAGTTTTAATTATGTTAAAACCTCCGTAAACTTATATTTGATATACTCATAACATAGCACACTATCGGTTGTTCATAGTTTCTTTATAATTTGTGCCTGCGGAACGCATTGCGTCACGCCAATCAACTTATTGTTTAAGACAATATTAAAATATATTTAATAGTAGATTACTGCTCAGGCCAGAAATAAAGAAATCGGCCGTGTAGTATTGAAAGTACGAGGGGAAATGAATTTAAAAGGCGGAGGCCTTGGCCAAGGCCCCTTTGAAATAAATGAGACCGTCAATTGCTCTTTTGGCCGAAACTTGTATAGTAATCTTCACTAACTTGCGAGGAAATAATTGGTAAAATGATACGAGAAAAAAAATCAATTTAAACAATTTAAACAGTTTGACAAAAATAGCTGAATACTTTTTTTTTTCAGGTAAAATCCAAAAGTACTTGTTGACGCCAATTGACTATTTAAATTAATTAATAATAATTCGCTATAGTATGTGCTGTCTCACTCTCAAGATATACTTATCCATATGTCTGTCACTACCGCAAGCCGCGCGACCGTAGTCGGTCTAAGAAAAACATCGCAACAATAACACATGTAAATGACTCGCCCCGCTGATCTAGACTTACGAGATTTGAATTTATTTCATCCGCTAATGTTATCAGGCAATGTGCTTGTAGTTTATCTATTTGGTCACGCTTCCCGCTCCGCGAGTGTAATCGTTGAAGTGGTGAAGTGTTGGAGCTTCTAGACTTTCTGTGTGACTGGCCCGTTGCAATCTTCGCCGCCGAAGGACCAAGGACTTATGATTCACGAGATAGGTGACAGATTTTCCTTCATTTTCTCGTCCTTTGGTTACATGTACCACCAAATACAGTCCACTTTTATAATAACGTGGGCGTGATCAGTAGGTACTCATTTATTCATAACAACTTATAAGTGTAAAAATGTTAAAAATATTCCTTAATTCAGAATATAATTGATACATGAATAAAACAAAATGGCGGTTGTCTTCTTTTGATCTAGTTGGTTAGTCGTGCCTGGGTAATCTAGTTTGGTAGCATATTAGACATACTTAATAAGCCTGCGCTTAGAAAGAGAAAGTTGGCTTTGCCTTTTTTTTAAATAATAAAAAATAATAATAATAATAATAATGAACAATAAATAATTTAAAAGCGAAGGAAAAAAACATAGTACCTAAGCATAATGTTATTTTACAATATAGGTAGAAAATATTGTACAAAAGTATCTGTACAGATAATGATTGAACATATAAAAAACGGCGGCAGTAACCACCTCCTTAGAGAAGACCACCGTGAAATAACAGCACGTGTGCTGTTGTGTTTCGGTAAGTGAGGAAGGAATGCCAGAGCCCATGCTCCTATCCAATCCCCTATCCTTAATCCTACTATAGTCAGCACCACACTTGCAACAGCTATGGCATTGCTTGTGTTATAGGCGACGGTACTCACCTACCATCAAGTGGACCGTCAGCCTGTCTGCCGATCTTAACATTAAAAAAAACGCACTCGCCCTTAAACTATTCACTGAAAAGTGCTATTTTATTAGTAAGTACAAACTTACTAATTCGTTTCGGTATAGAATATCACTAATAATAACAAAACAATCGTTTTTGCACGACAATATTTTACATTAAATTGCGACTTTTCAAAAAATAAACGTTCATCGCGAAAGCGTCGATGTAACCTTCGTATATCCAAATAATTTAGAAAAGCCGGCTTTATTAAAAACATACAAAATTTACAAACAGTAATATTGTGTGTCGCGCGTGGCTCGCGTAATCCCTGCAGAGTTGACTGGGGCGGCGTTTTGGATGTCGGATTTAAACCTGATTAGTGATATGCGTGAAAATTCGCGAGCTTTCACAAGCGAACATATGTATGGGAGTGTATTACTTAATTTCGCATTTTCCCTATTCTTAAGAGATTTAGTTAGATTAAAAATAACTTAAACAAAAATTAGATAAAATAAAAAGCAACTATATTTTTTCCGCTGGTTGTTCTGTGCTTGAGTAAATCTTAAGATCTAATGTTAAATATAAATAACAGTTAATGAAACGTTTTAACCACATGAGTATAGATTTAACGACATACATTTTTCTTCGATTTTGACATACGGATTATTGGTATGGGGTAACTCTGTCGAAATAATAAGAGCTTTTAGGGCCCAAAAAAATGCATCAGAGCAATATGTGGCGTGGGCTTTATGGAGAGTTGTGTGCCACTATTTAAAAAGTTACATATACTTCCCTTACCTTGCTTTATATAAAGACGTTGTGTATATTTGTTAGAAAATATCCGAACTGTTTTGTCGAAAATAACGAAATAGGAACCAAAATAACTAGACAAGGTAATTTATTGCAAAGACCAAAATGTAGATTAGAACTATTTAATAGAAATGTTTATGTTATGGCAATTAGTTTTAATCCTGCTGACCAGGCCCAGATTCTCAAGCGCCGCAAATACTCATCCTTACTCAAGGACTACGAGCTTGCGGTGCTCGCAGTAGAGACACTGGGCCCCTGGTCAACAGACATGAAGGCTTTTGTAAGGGCACTGTCGGCACGGCTGGTCGACTCTACAGGGGACCACAAGGCTGGCACATACTTCTGTCAACGCATCGCCCTAGCGGTACAAAGAGGTAATGCTGCCAGCATAATAGGGTCGATGCCGCAGGCGGACCTGTTAGACGGGGTCTTCCTTTTGTAATCTGTATATATATATAAATTTTTATATAATGTAAATACATTAAGTTTTTATATATTACTGTAAATATTTAACTTAGGTACATCTATTGTATTTTTAACTATACATAAATTATAATAGTTATTTTTTGTAGATTGTTAATCTTATCAAAGTGTATGTTGCAAGAAGTTTTCTAAACTTGTAACCCTATTGCTACCGTTAAAATTAACACATGCCTAGCAGCTAAGGGTTTAAAACATACAATAAACTACCTAATAATATAAAAGAATTGCCGGATCCTAAATTTACAAGAACATTAACAAAATGGTTATTAGATTGTTGTTATTATGATGTTAAAGAATTTTATAATAAGAAACATTAATTCCTTTATTAATATTAATATAGTTTACAAACAATTAAACACAAATATTTGCGTGCCCTTGGCGGGTAGAACACACTTTGTACTGTAACTGCTGTATACAAATTAAAATCCTGTAAACATGTGTTCGCGCAAATAAAGATTTATTTTATTTTTTATTTTTATTTTAACGATATCCAGCTCGGATGGACCGTTCGAGAGCTCCGAGACATCTTCTCGTCCAAAATTCTCTCAGTGTTTTAAAACAAAAGTTTTCCACCAATGTGTGTTGCTAGTTTAGACATATGGCGCTGAAACGTGTTCTCTAACTGTAGGCCTCGTAAGAGAGATCAACGTCGCTCAACGAACTATGGAGAAGGCTATGCTTGGGGTTACACTGCGAGATCGAATCAAGGATGACGATATCCGTAGACGAACGAAAGTTGCCGACATAACCCGGAGGATTAGTAAGTTGAAGTGGCAGTGGACACGACACAAGTACAAAGAGCCGACGGCAGCTGGGGCCGGAAGGTTTTGGAGGCCACGGACCGGCATACGCAGCGTAGGACGTCCACCCCCAAGGTGGATAGACGACATGATAAGGACGTTGGTTGACTGGATCCAGGCTACTTCTGATCGGTCCTTTTGGAGAATTAGGAGAGAAGCCTTTGTCCATGAGTGGACGTCCTACCGCTGAAATGAGGATTATGAGGATGATAATGATTCTCTTAACTGTTTTAATATTTAAAGAGTAAATTTAATATTTTTATAAAAATATTGGTCTCATATTCTCTTCAAATTTTCCACTTCAGTGATTATTTGTATCACTGAAGTAAAAAATTGTAAAAAAATATCACAGATGTAGTATATTATTAAACTTTATAACATACAAAAATTTTAACTATTTCAACGTAAAAGCTTTAGCTTAAGAGCGTTTAACAGTTTGAACCCTGCTTGCGTCGTTTTATACGAATTTCTGAACATTATTGTGGTTGACGTAAAAATAATACAAACAAAACAAAAATGGAACAGGATAGCACAATCCTATTTCCATTATTTGTTGCAATTAAAAATTAAAAATTATTGTTTATGTATGCAAAATCCTGTTTTTAGCAACACCTGTTTTCCTAAATTTTACTATCGAATCACTTTTGGTCATCTATTTACTTTAGAAAAATTGTTAGAAATGTGTTTTGAAAAATATTACAACTACAGGAATATTCTCTACTTTTATTTGTTGCACTCGAAATTTAAAAATTTAATTCAACAATAGTGTTAAAAAAATAATGAAATCGTGCATTTTGTGCTTTATATTTTGCGCTATTTCTACAAATTCAGACCGTTCATTGAAAAAACAATACATGTACATGAAATTTCAATGCTTAATATCTAATAAAATAAATAAATATTATTATAAATGGCTACTATCTCCTTTGTATGATTTTTTAAAAAATACACTATAAATGCTCCGAACAAATACTGCTGCGCTCATTACGCGCGCAAATTTTGACTTGCCTTAAAACTGTTAAGCGCTCTTAACTGCACTTTGCTATTTTTTTATTTAAGCTGCGTTATAAGCTCAGACTTAAGTTTATATATTATGTTAAATAAATATGTGAATATACTTAGATCAAAATCAAAATTACGATCGAACTTTGGTGCGTAGCAGTACGCCTGCCGTTCACTTACCTATACTAATATTTATAGAGAGAAAGAGTGTAGTTTGTATGTGGATAGTAACGGCCGCTGCCGACTGCCGGCATGGCACGGCATGGCACTTTTCCTGAACATATTATTTTGCCAAAGCATGCCAAGCATACGTGCCAAAGCGTGACGAGACATCACGTGACCTTACGTGGAACGCAACGGCCTCTTGAAGGAGTGTGAGTACTAAAATCATTGCAATAACGATCTAACTTTTGGATTTTTACATAAATTTTATCTTTGCTTCTGATGAATTAAAAATAAAGTATTCTCCAAAAGTTACGCCTATATTATAAGCAAACTAAAAAAAAATTGTCTCGAAGCAGACATTTTTTTAACAAATTTCTATGAACAAATGGGTTTAAATATAAAGATAAAAATAACAAAAATAATGGCATAGTATTAAACGCCGATAAAACAAAATTACTTATTATACACTCTCCATACTTACCTTTAAAGGATTTGCCTTGTTCAATATATGCTCATTCCTATGATTGTTTCCATAGTAATTTTATTAATTGTAAATGTAATAAATAGAGAGAGTAAACTGTGTAACTTATCTTGGAGTGAAAATTGACGAACATTTCTCATGGACTAATCATATAGACTTTATTGGTAATAAACTTAGAATAATATTAGGAAAATTTTATCACCTTAGCTATAAAGTCCCAATTTCTATTTTAAGATTATTATATAATGCTTTAGTTGATTCTATACTGGGCTACGCGCTCGATTGCTATGGACTAACTTTTAAATCCTATATTGAAAAACTAGAAAATATACATTAGATTTTTGAAATTATTAGTTAACAAAAAAGTAAAAAATAAATTAAACAATGACTACACAAAATTATTTAAAATTTGTAAAATATTACCTATTAGTATAAAACATAAATACTTATTTTTAATTAATAGTCATGGCAATCGAGATCGTGACTCAGTATTAGATAAGGTGATAAATACGCACAATACAAGGGCAATGTCTTTGGGAAAATTTGTAGTTCCTAGGGTTAATAATTATTATGGTGACAGAACTATAAAGAAGCGGTTGCCATATATTTTAAATAGTTTGCCCGAAGACATTGTCCACGAGAAAAATAAAACTATATATAAAAATAAGTTAATGAAATATTATCTGCTTTCTTTAAATTAATTAATGAAATTTTGGTTTAGGTTTTTAATTTAGGTTACATTTATTTTTAAATTTAGTCCTATTTTATTTCTGGTGTTTAGTTTGACATCATTAACTTGATCCCACAGACAAACTGCTTTCCAGTTTTATGGGACTTTGTAAATATTTTTTGTAATTATTCATGTATAATAAATAAATAAATAAAATAAAAAAATAAAATATTCACCTAAAGTACATATATCTAAGGACCAAAAATATAGTCGATCAGTAGGCGTTAGTTGAATAAACATTGAACGTCCCGAGGGTCCTTGTTTCTTGGACCCTAAATTGCCTGCTCTTCTTTGTTACACGAACGAACTTGGCGAGATAATCGCAAAGCCTCTCCGGCGGAACATAACTTTATCCTCTTTTATCCTTTCCGGCAAAATGTTCCCTCACCCATAATGTGTTCTTTAGTAAAATGAGACAATACATTCCGTAAGAAACATTGCATCTGGTATTACATTTGTCATTGCCAGGGCACACACTGAATTTTAAATTGTTAGACTGAACAGCCCATCTGGCGACAGTAGCCACATGTTTACAGAAGACTGACGTGAAATAACAGCAAGATTGTTGTTGGGTTTCGGTAAGTGAGTAGGTAATGCCAAAGCTCATTCGCTTTCCTACGATTTTATCTATGTAGATCGATGAATAGGATACACTGCATACAGCATGCACAAACCAGGCAACCCTTCTGGCGGCAGTAACCAGCCCTTTATTAAAATCCACGCTAAAATAATAGAACATCTTTTGATGTCATAAATCATTCCCCTATTCGCTTCTTATTCTTTATCCTATCAAGGTCATTGGTAGTTTTATAGGCGTCATTCATTCTTCATTCGTTCCAACTTCAATTAAGTGGGCCATCAGTCTGTAAGCAGAATTTCACAAAAATAAAAATAAAACATAATAGACTAGCGACCCGCCCCCGGCTTCGCCCGGGGTGTAATTTTTTATATAATATACAAACATTCCCCGTTTATCCCTCTTTCCATTAGTGAAAACCGAATTAAAATCGGTCTACCCGTTCCAAGGGAAATGGGGATTCATTTTTATATATAGAGATTAAAATTTCTTGCTTGAAATTTTTTACATGCGCCTAAAATCACTCATATAAATATTTTCTATATGTATATGCGTCTGATAAAATATTATATATGTTATTTAAATTTAAAATTTACATTTTTATTTATGTGAAATAGAAATTTCAATGATAAGCCGGCGTGTTTGTTCCCTATTATGTCACATCAAAACAAGTAATAACAATATTTGTTGGAAAAATATTGAATAATTCCTCCTGTCATGTTCGCAGTCATTTGGGCAGCCCGCCTGGCGGCAGTAACCATTTCCTTATCCCCTCCTAATCCCTTATCCAATCCTACTGTAGTCGGCAGCGCACTTGCAGCAGCTTTAGGCGTTGTTTGTGTTATAGGCGACGGTAGCCACCTACCATCAAGTGGACCGTCAGCCTGTCTGTCGACCTTAACATAAAAAAAAAATTCCAATCGGCCATCCTCACTGAGTTAGGATCACACGTTGTTACAAAAACATTTACAATGTGACACATTGCGAGTAATTCACACTATTTTCTTTTCAGCCAATAAAACCGCTTATACCTCTACACCTGTAAGAAATAATTGATTGTCTGTTATTTTAAAATAAAGGTTTCTCTCCTTTTCAATCATATCAATCATATGCTTATAATTGCATAGAAAAAATTGCAACCATTTTTGTATTTCTACGTCTGGCTGTCTATTTTTTCAGCTGAATCCTCAAAAGCGTAGATGGCCGTGAAATAACAGCATGCGTGCTGTTGTGTTTCGGTGAGTAACTAAGGGGTGCCAGAACCTATTCCCCTATCCCTTCCTAATCTACAAAGGTAGGTGTGTTAATAAGCAATGGTAGCCATCTACTATCATGTGGATCGTCAGCCTGCTTGCCGAATTTTCCTGATGTAAAAGTTCGGCAAGCAAGCTGACTATCACAAAAAGCAGATATATATAGGTTATTAATAACACAGACGGCAGGGCAGGAGAAGGCGGGCATACCAAGCCCGTCTTCAAATGCCTTAGGGGACCTGCGCACATGGTTGGCCAACCATGTGCGCCCCGCACAAGGTCCCCCCCCCCCCCCGTTTGGGGATTGCCTCGTTGTCTCCAGGCAATCCCCCATTGGAGTTAGCCTAGTCAGCAATGGCTAGGCTGCCCTGGGGTGGATCGGAGTTATTGCCTCGGCAGAGCCCGGTCCACCCCGCTCAAAGGGCAAGGAGATACCGGGGAGTTTTAATGGGTATTCCCAGTGCCGCCATGATCAGGTGCTGGGCGACCCCCACATACCCCTACCGCCTAGCCAGCGGTAGGAATAATTTTTTTTTTATTAATAACAAACAATATATACTAAGAGTTTAATGATGCATCCCACTAGCCCTAGTGGCCTCGGTTACATTAACATATGTTTACACATCTAGCGACTGCGGTTAATATTATTTGCATAATTAGTACCCTCTAAACTAACTGTTGTGTGGTTTGTTTTACCTGAGTTCATGTTTATTCAGTTGAAATTATTCCTTGATTCAAGTGTATTAAAATATGCAATAGAAATCAGGGTAACGAAAAATTATGTTAATATACCCTAGATACGTATGAGATACATATATTGGAACAATATGTGACTTCCACTGCTGGACATATGCTTACCACGTAATTTTTCAATAGAACCGGTCGGAAGCAGCCTGGATCCACCGGGTGAAGCCGGGGGCGAGTCGCTAGATCGTAAGTGTTCAAGAATTATAAGGGTTAGCTTTAAATTCTGTTAATTCCTAAGGAGATTTTTTCATCTTTTCCGAGAATCAAAATTTAATCCACTTGGTTTAAATTATTTTACATTTGGATCAGTATGTTAAACATATTTGTGATTATTTCTATCCCTTGGTCCTGTTCGATTATGTTTCGATTAATACGTTTAATGTTAACGTTTAACGTTTAATGTAATAAATTCAACGTATTATACGTTGAATCGATTAATACGTTGAATTTAATTATGTTCCCAATGGATTGTAATTCATCACCATCATCTCAGCCATAGGACGTTCACTGCTGGGCATAGGATTCCCCCATAAATTTCCAAAAGGCCCAGTCAGAAGCAGCCTGAATTCAACGTCGAACCGCGCTCCTTATCATGTCGTCTGTCCACCTTGGCGGTGGACGTCCTACTCTGTTTTTGCCCGTCCGTGGCCTCAACTCGAGAACTTTTCGGCCCCAGCGGTCGTCGGCTCCTCGTACTATGTGTTCTGTCCCTGCCACATCAGCTTACCGAACTTTTTTTTAATATTATTAAGGATGGCAGGCAGGCTGACGGTCCCCTTGATGGTACGTGGTTAGCGTTGCCTAAAAACACAAGCAAAACCAGGGGGGTACATGTGCGCTGTCGATAACGGCATAATTATGGATCTTACGTAGCTCCTCATGTCTGATTCGATCTCGCAGTATAACCAATCTCCATAGCTCGTTGTGCGTTCGTTGAGCTTTCTTACGAGAGCCATAGTTAGAGACAATGTTTCAGCGCGTATGTCATCATTGGCAACACACATTGGTCAAAAACTTTTGTCTTTAGGCACTGAGAAATTCTGGAACGAGAAAATGTCTCTGAGATTGCTGATCGCTGCCCATCCGAGCTGGATTCGACGGTTGACTCTCTCTCGGTTGATCCTTCTCAAAGATCCTTCCTAAACAACTTCAAGAGTTTAATTCCTAACTGTTACTGGGGTGGGCACAATATGGCATTAGGTTTTAGTTACTTACTAAATATTACACGATGTAATTCCCGTGTACTTGAAACAATGTGTTTTTGATTATAAGGGTGATATGAGACTTAGTAGGTAGTATATAGAGAAATGCGTTTAATTATAAAATTACCCTAAATAAATAGGGTAATTTTAGAATTAAACGTATTTAAATATATTTTTTTTAACTATTGTTAATTATATTAACAAATTTATAATAATAAATTAAATTATTAATTTTAAATTAATAATTTAATATTAAATAATTATAAAAATAATTAATTTTGTAATTAAATAAAATTAATTATTTATATGTATGTTTATATACATATTCAATAATGTATATAAATACATTATTTACAATGGCACATCGATAGGTATGCGAAGACGATCATGCATGTTACGATAAGTGCGTTCTCCGCCGGTAGAAAAGTTATTAATTCAATTATAACAAATGATGTAACGACTTGTTCTGGATTTCGTTAAACACCTCCATTCTTCACTTATCAACAACCAAATATAATTCTTTTATCCTCAGAATTTATTAACAAAATAACCGAAAAAATCAATTTACCCAAAACTTTTCAAAAGTTTATCCCTATATAATTCCCTGTCACATCCAATCGTGTCTTACTCAATTTTAGTGAATGACATATTGAAAAAAATATTCCACGTTTAGTTAAAAGGTTTTCACAAAGGTTATGATATTTTTTGCTGTCAACAAGTAACTTAATAACTTTTACACGGTTAAACTCAAACAAAAACTATGTATAGAAGTAACATATCACAATAAGTATTAGTTTTTGGTTAGATATTCCATTCAACATCTTACGGCTAACACTTTATACCAATTGAAACCGATTAAAAACATAATTGTATTATTATCCCTATTTATAAAAATGAATCCCCATTTCCGGCCACGGCATCAGGCGTGAACGGGTAGACCGATTTTAATTCGGTTTTCACTAATGGAAAGAGGGATAAACGGGGAATGTTCATATATATAAAAATTGCACGCCGGGCGAAGCCGGGAGCGGGTCGCTAGTATTATTATATAAAGTACATATTCTAAGCTTGGAACTTCTACTGCTGGATATACCCTCCCCCATGATTTTCCAATAAGACTGGTGAGAAAAAGTCCGGAGTCAGTTTCGATCAGCAACTCTTATTGTCAGATAAGCGGACGTTCCTACGCTGCGTTTGCCGGTGCGTAGTCGAAAACCTTCCAGCCCTATCCCTGTAGCTCTAGAAACCATTTACTTACTATTGGAAATAATTTTTCAATATTATCAAGTTAAGTATTGATTTTCGATAAACTCTTAACTAAACTACAATATGAAGTTTTTAAATTTTAACATACTAGCTGTTGTCTACTTTATTTATTCAATCTTCGTGTCTCATATGTTTTTGTCGGGCGTTGGATCCTTCGGTAACAACTTTTTTTTCTGAATGAAACGTGAACTCACTTTCCCAATTATAATTTTCGCATTTATGAAGCACCTCCAGGCACACATACACAAAAAATTATACGTTTTACAACAGCTAAGGATTCATACCAATAACATTGCTTATGTATGTTGGTAGCGATGTTCATGTTCATGGTGTACATGTGCCGAAAAAGTCTAGCAATGAACTTACCAGTTTCAGTGCTTACAGCTCAAGATAGTTGATTACGAGTTGGAAAAAATTAAACTAGCTACTGACTCCAAGTATTTAATTCCGCAAAGGATTGTTCCTTTGTAAATTCACAAATGAAAACTTGTTGAAATTCTTTGAAACACTCCGAAAGGATTCATTGTAGTAAACAACAATGGCGAGGGATTATCTGTTAATTTACTCAGTGTTTTGTAATATGAAACTTTTTTTATTGATATAGCTACAGTAACACCTATTTATTTAATAGTCGGTTTAAATTTTTTTTTAATGTTAAGTTCGGCAGACAGGCTGACGGTCCACTTGATGGTAGGTGGCTACAGTCGCCTATAACACAAGCAACGCCAAAACTGCTGCAAGTGCGCTGCCGACTTCAGTAGGAATAAGGATAAGGGATTTGGAATGGATAGGGAAATGGGCTCTGGCATCCCTTACTCACTCACCGAAACACAACAGCACACGTCCTGTTATTTCACGGTTGTCTTCTGTAAGGGGGTGGTTACTGCCGCCAGACGGGCTGCCCAAATGACTGCGAAAACGCAGTGTTAATTACGCAGTGTCAACGCAGTTTAATTTATTGTGCTTTAATACTAAAAAAGCAAATAATAAAATAAAATAATAAAATAAAATAAAGCAATAATAAAATAAAATAAAATAAAATAATACTTGCTACAGAACATTCATTTATAATATTAGAGGTCGCTCATTGGTCGAATTTGACCATAAACAATATTATATAAAAATATTAGTTTTATCCAGTCCTTCTCTATATTAACTTTAAACATGCCATATTTCATACTCCTTCGTCAGCGCAATTTTCTTGAAAACAGATCCAAAAATGTATGAAATAAACTACCAATTACTACAATCGGGGCTCACATTGCCCAAATAAAAAAAATGTATATTTATAATTTTATTGAAAAGGACTAATGTATTGGGCCGACTTGGATTGTATCGCGTTACCGTCCAAACACTTCCTCACTCATAAATTGAGAATACTTTGCACGCACTCAAAGCAAACTGATTAAAAGTGAAAGCTTATCATTACACCCTTTGCTTCAACATCGCCATCAGCAGAAGATCTCGCGTGTCGTGTCCTCCCCAACTTATACAACCTCGGATCGCCCCGAGTTCACTTTCCCGAGATAGATACTTCTTGAAACGTGGAAACTCTATATATGTTTCTTCTTCGTCCCACTATTTGTAAATAGAGGGCACCGCTGTGTTGACCATAGATATTGGTCGCAACTACATTGGTCCAAACTAAATAATTCATTTGTAGCATTTACACAGCACCCTCCATCTGTAGGCGGTCGCAGATGATGTTATGTGTCCAACCGGAGTGATGCGACTAGCGCACAGATTACGCACAATTTTGCACACTCCACCTTACGAGAAAAATTTCCACGCACGAAGCAATTTTTCAACGCAGAAACACCCATAGCTGCCAGACCATTCCACTTTGCAAGTGGAATGTGCAAGTCTTGCAAGCCCTTGCAAGTCTTCCTAATAATCAATAAAAAATGATAAAAAAAAACATGATTTTCCTTTCTTAGAACATTGAGACGATTTGGGTAACACTTGGTTTCAGATCATCACCTGCATAAATACGTAGGATAAGAAGACATGACTTACGCCAAGCTGCATATTTTATGTACAATATATTTTAATCTTAATTACACAAATACTAGATTTGAAGGTAAAACTAGTCAAATGAAACAAAATCTAACTTTACCATTAAAGTGGATAGTTTTAATTTCGTTCCTTTTAAAAACAGAATCTCGTTCATGGCATTTTGCCAATTGTTTGCCAGCGAGATTTGTTAGAGTTTATGTAATGTTGCCTAGGTACCATAAATTTTAAAGGTAATCTGCTGAGAAACTAAATATAAATATTGAGCTTTTTTTAAAGGTTAGCAGGCGGGCTGACGGTCCACTCGAAGTAGGAGGTTACCGTCAAGTGCCATGTATATAGATAATTCTCCCCTAGGTGTGCCAGGACCTTGTCGTGGTGGGGAGGCTTACCCTTGGCAATCTGAGCGGTTGCAGGAGTCGGTGGGGTCACCGGCCTTTGCTTGGTCGGATTGGTTTTGGGGACGAAGAAGGTACACGTGGTGGGCTCCAAGCGGGCTCCGTTTAACGGAGCTAGTGGCGGAGCGTCAGATTGGAGGCTCCAACTTTCCGTTGGAGCTTCCACCGGTCACCACTCGCTGGGCTGAAAATCCGTTCTCGGCCCACGCGGTTGTTAGCCGGTGAGGGACGGGAGCGGGGGTTACGGGATAACAAGAAAAAAAAGGAGTCAGTATTGTTTTAATTATTATTCATAATTATGTTTACATATATCTGATACTATCAAACCGATTGTAGAAGTTCTCTCACCAATAGATAGCTACACTATCCCACACAATGACAAAGGCTATACTTTACAGCAAAATAACAGTTAACAGTTAAATCTAAAAATGGTACACTGATAACATAGCTGTTATTAGTTTTATTTGGCAGCCTATTCTATCATACACGTTTTGGCGTTTCTGATAAAATTTAAAAAGGTCTTTCTCTTTCTATTTTTTGGATGGAAAAGCATGCCAAGAAATAAAAGGTATGCTGTTGACCACCGTGAGATTGGTTCAACAAATTCAACTTGTTTACTAAAAAAATCGTCTAAAACATCCATCGAATTATCAGAAGCTACAGGCGTATCATATGGAATGAAAATCATATTTTAAATGGTAAGTTACACTGAAAAAGAATGCTGTGCTTGCTCGCGGTGGAAAACAAACAGGCTGTCAATGTCGAATCAATTTAAGCTAAATTTGAAGAAGTTCTAGCGTTGTGATAAATCATGGTTGATATTGTTACACAAGGATAATGCACCAGCATATTCATCCCGAATTTTCCTTGCCAAATTACATTGCTCTCGATCCAAATTGCTGCAACACCGACCATACTCACCCGACCTGGCTACCTGCTACTTATTTCATTTCACGTAAATTAAAACATAGCTCAGAGGAAAAAATCTACCAAACGAGGAGGTAGTCGCCGAGACAGAGGCGTGTTATGAAGATGTTATATCGTATATTTTAAAGGGTTAAGGAAGTGGCAAAAACTTTATCAAAAGTGGCAAAAGATCAATACGTTGAAGAATAAAATTTAAACAATAAGATTCAACAGAATATCACATGGCCTATAGGTAATTAAAGAAGGCGAAATCGAATAAAGCTAGTTGGTCATTTTTGTTTGAAGTTGGTGAAACCTACTAAAATATAGATTTTTTTATAAAATAAAATAAATTACTTGTCAGTTGTTTCTACCATCTAATACTAGGTATGAGATCTTGGTTCTTTTAGATTTCATATAGGTATGTATTATCATGTTTAACGATTTCTGAACACCTTTGAAGTTGAAGAGCTATCTTCAGAGGCTAGAGTTTTTTTATAGCGGAAATATTGAGGGATATTCGAATAAGAAAGAAAGAAAGAAAGAAAGAAAGAAATACTTTTATTCACTGCACGAAAGACACATTATGTACAAGAACAGGGAATAAATTAATTAATAAGACTAATTACTAAAACCGAACTCGGCAAAGGAACACAAGATATTATGACACTATAGTGTGATTTTACTACTTTTTCGTGTGTTTGTATTATAATAATAAGCTACCAAAAGCACTGCTTGACATATATACACTATACATATTGTAAGAACACGCAGGAAAATAACCAACACATTTTACTTTATATTATCGTGTATTCTATCACTTACTCTTATCTTTACAATTCACTTTATTACACCTTCGAATTACTAACACAACCGTTCGACCCTGCTAACCGAGCGAGACGAGAATGTCCATGGCGCCTTACCCCCCTTTTTTTTTTAAAGCGGGCAAAAATGCGTTACGCATACACACACCGTCCGGGGAGACGGTGCGGTTATGTGGGATTCCCTTCCCTCTTGAGAGAGGTATACCCACTAAAACCCCGCGGCGGTCTTCCTCAGCGGTCGAGGGAGGGTCCTGGGATCGCGTTAGGCCCCCCTCCACTGTGCCCCCCGTTAGTTACGGTGGGGCGCCTCCCGGGGATGCGTTGTTTGCTTCCCCTCGGGGAGGGGAAAGACGCTGTCACCAGCGGCTCCCCCAACTCTCGGTAACACTCCCGACCGCGTGGCGTGTTGTCCGATCCCGGACCACATATTTTGACGGCACATCTTCCCCGTGATGTGCCGCTAGTAGCCCGTAGGGGGCGTCTGAGTTACCTACTTTGATTGTTGGCATCCCGACGTCGCCTCCTCCGAGCGGGATCGGCCCTCTCTCGATCCCGCTCTGGGGCCTCCTTCTGGAGCATTACTTCCTCACAGAAGGAGACTGCAGCCTTCCAGCGTTCCTCACTCGCCAACATTGCCGCTACTAATGCTGGCGGGGACAGATCTCTTTCGATTTTGTCGACCAGGACTCGGCGCTCGGACGCCCATGCAGGGCAGTCCTCCAGTGTGTGCTGTGCGGAGTCCCGGTCGGACGTACAATGTTGGCATTGAGCCGTCTCCTCTCTTCCGATACGATTCAAATACTCACCGAAGCAGCCGTGCCCGGTGAGTATCTGAGTCAATCTATAGGTGACCCGTCCGGTCTTCCTCCCTGTCCAGGCCTCGAAGTTCGGCAGAACCGCTCCGACGGCGCGCTGGCGCGCACTACGAGGCTCTTCCAGCCTCGCGCGCCAGGCCTCCAAAGCCTTATTGTTTTATTGTTAACAATAAGCGTTTTATTGTTTTTATTCCAAAAACAATAAAACCTTACAATATATAATAAAATCGTAAATTAGCCATGTCTGTACATTAAATAGTTTTTAGATTTTTTGTTTGTTAGTTTATCTTTTTGTTTGTGCGTTTTTACACGCCAATGTCAGAAATTGCTCAACCAATTTGAATGCGGTGTATTGTAGAAAGCTTCCTGTAACATAGTGTTTGTTTCAATCGGATTACAAACAAGAAAGTTACGCGCTACACCGAATACCACGCGTACGAAGTTGCAGGCTGAGTAAAATCGTACGAACACTCGCATCCTGCATTCATTCGATATTGGTTAATATTTGATAAATGTTTTATATTAATGCTATAACTATAGTATTATATGTATTAACAAACATTACAGCCCACATTTAAATTTAACATTTTACTGCAATTCATGTATTTGTACATAAAGTTACATTTGCGGTCGCAGTTATGCAAATAAAATGCGCAATCCAAAGTCCCGATTTACTGAACTATATAAAACGAAACAGACTTCGCAGACTGTATAAATGGAAACGAAAGAGAATAAACGGTAACTAGATTTCAAATTTTAATGTTAATATATAAATTAAATTCATTTTAATTTAAACGGTATACATAAATGTCACATAAAATTTTCTATCCGATTTTTTTTAATGTTAAGGTCGGCAGACAGGCTGACGATCCACTTGATGGTAGGTGGCTACCGTCGCCTATAACACAAGCAACGCCTAAGCTGCTGCAAGTGCGCTGCCGACTGCAGTAGGATTAAGGATAAGGGATTAGGAGTGGATTAGGGAAATGGGCTTGTTAGTAAAATAAAACTGAAATCTATGTTAATGTGTTTTGTAATATGAAACTTTTTTTATTGATATAGCTACAGTAACACCTATTTATTTAATAGTCGGTTTAAATTTTTTTTTAATGTTAAGGTCGGCAGGCAGGCTGACGGTCCACTTGATGGTAGGTGGCTACCTTCGCCTATAACACAAGCAACGCCTAAGCTACTGCAAGTGCGCTGCCGACTAGAGTAGGATTAAAGATAAGGGATTAGAAGGGATATAGGATCGGCTCTGGCATCCCTTACTCACTCACCGAAACACAACAGCACCGTGAAGGTGGTCTTCTGTAAGGGGGTGGTTACCGCCGCCAGACAGGCTGCCCAGAACTGGTTCACACTATGTTACTTGTAAATAAATTATTTAAATTTGAATTTGAATTAATAAACTGCTAATTAAAACATCCAGTTATTCCATTATATTTCTAATAAGTATTTTAGAAAAAGTGGAGAATGGACAGCTATTTTATTTTATAGTGTGTATAGATAAGATAAATAAAATCAAGACAGCATTGATAGCCATCATGAGGCTTCATGATCTCATTCGTGATGTTCATGACCAGCATCTCACTCATTGCATATTGTAGTGTATGCGTTTATTTACTATCTTCTTGACGCGGGCAATACAGTCTCGTGCGCACCACGTCAGCGTCGGGAGTATTACGAGAGCGATAAGCGAGAGTAGACGTGTTGGTCCTCCGCCCATTAAGTGCGTTTCCTAACCTGTGACTCATCCCACGACTAGGGGCTGCTACACATATTATATGATTTCTTGCATTAACAGTAAACGAAATATTCATAACAATTATTATCTGTGTGCCCAAGAAAGTTGAGTAATTTTCAAAGATATATCTGAATACATTTCCAAAGACAATTCGAGCTTCGAAGTATTTTAAACTATAATAATTTTATAGATACCTCTTAACAATGAGTAGGTTTGAGCGTAACTGTGGCACTTTATAAACATTTTCGTTTTCAATTGTACGCACGAGGTGTATTGAATAAAGAATTCTTTCTAATATAATTATAGAATTCAATATTGAACAAACATGTCAGACGAGTAATTGTGTTTTGGTGATTTAGGTGACTGTTTCTATTATAATTAGAGAATGAAGCGTCGGTGTCGGGACGCGGAAATATCTCTTGGACCCTTGTTACTTGTTACTTTCGCCTGTTACTTCTATCCCCTTTTTCCCAATTCTTATGGATGGCCAATTTTATTTTCATTTATTAGCCGTAATTGTATAGTATACCCACTTTGATGAAAACTCTTTGTAGGCATAAACATTTATATTTATTTTTATGTAGATACGAAACTCTAAATAACCTTTAATGCTTGTTTTCTCAATCAAATGAAACGTAATTGTTTACAATTTCGTAGTATGTAGGTAAATATTTCTTCAGAATGTTTTTTCTTTGACGATCTAACATTGTTCTGGTAGAGGACTCATTATATTAATTTGTTTTCATCTAAAAATCTATGCTCGACTAAGAATTAAACTCGCTTTTTTCGACACTACCAGGTCTAAAGTCATCAATAATCTAGTTTGGTTGACGGCATGTTATCATTGAACCACAGCTTCGCCAGCACTAAAAATAAATAGTACCTGGGTCCATCACAAGTGGGTCAACCACATCAAAAATGGTTCAGTTATATTGCCTTAAAAGATAACAGAGTTTCATACACATTTATAGTGCTTTATGAATTATCGTTACATTGTCGATCAATATTATATTATAATAAAGAAGTTGAAATGTTTAGTTTTTTCATTATATATGTATATGCAGCTAATATACCGTGCAGCTAATATACAACTCAGTTGCAACAGGATCTACATAATAGGTTGGGGGAAAAGGTTTTTCGCATTTTATATGAAATCTACAGACATTTTTTTAAAAGTTTATTTACATGTAATTATAGCATATATATGCCATTTTGTTCGATGACTTTTTGCCATCTTGTTGATCCCGTTGCTGTAAAAATTTTGGAACTTCTAATTTAAAAAAAAAAGTAGTTTTGGCAGTCCTTTCTTGATGTTAACTTGACACTGCCTAAAGAACTGCCAAAGAAAAAATTGTGTACCCGGCTTTTTTCAAAAGATCAAAACTGTTTTGTGGTAAAGTCTTGCTCCATTTTTTCAAAAATGGCGTCCATTTTATCCTTAACATGGCGACCAGAGTGAAGCCTATCTTTGACATCAAAATTTCCGGATTGAAAACGCTTAAACCAACTTTGTCACAAAAATTTTTCGCGTTGCATTTTTTCCCTTTTTGTAACAAAATTTTAAAATATATCGAATTTTGAGAGAAATAAAAATAAATGAAAAATGGCTGGAAAAAACATTTTACTAATTTGTTTCTTGTTTTGAAATGTAACCTTTTTAATGTCACCAAAACCAGCCAAATACAAACAGTACAGCCAAAGAGATTTTATTACAAGTTTATACATATCTACTATATGCGAAAAGACTTTTTCTCCAACCTAATATTTTGAAACCTGAAGTTTGGCTAATAACAGAAACGAGGCAAATGAAGTCTACCAATATGCAGTATGTAAGCATATCGTGGCGAATATTACCGCTCTCCCACTTCCATGACAAATTTGATGTAAGTCCCTCCTTATAAGTTTTAATACTTTTGCTTAATTAGTGTTAATAAATCAAATCGGACACATGATTAATTACGGATACGAAAATCTGTCGTTCGACTGTATTACGTAAGTTGTAATTTATTTAATAATTACACTTAATTTATACCATACATATATGAACATTTTATATCTATACCTACTAATATTATAAAGCTGAAGAGTTTGTTTGTTTGTTTGAACGCGCTAATCTCAGGAACTACTGGTTCGAATTGAAAAATTCTTTTTGTTTTGAATAGTCCATTTATCGAGGAAGGCTATAGGCTACATAACATCACGCTAAGATAAATAGTATTATATATAAGCAGTGTCCAGCGCGCCCCATGCGCACGCCGCCGCCGCGCCGTATGGGCCGCAGCGCAGCGTGGCCGAGTTCAGTATATATTATTATATCTCTTTATATAAAATTAATCCCTAATTCCCTTGGTCACGGCATCACGCGTGAACGGGTAGACCGATTTAATTCGGTTTTCACAAATGGAAAGAGTGATAAACGGGGAATGTTTATATATATTTAAAAATTGCACCCCGTGTGAAGCCGGGGCGGGTCGCTAGTTCATACATATATGAATTTATGCAAACTCATATAGTAATGGCAGGGCACATTGCGTTTCGCAGTCATTTGGGCAGCCCGTCTGGCGGCAGTAACCACCCCCTTACAGAAGACCACCGTGAAATAACAGCACGTGTGCTGTTGTGTTTCGGTGAGTGAGTAAGGGATTCCAGAGCCCATTTCCCTTATCCCCTCCTAATCCCTTACCCAATCCTACTGTAGTCGGCAGCGCACTTGCAGCAGCTGTGGCGTTGCTTGTGTTATAGGCGACGGTAGCCACCTACCATCAAGTGGACCGTCATCTTTAAAAAAAAAGTAAGTCATAATATGATAATAGAAGGAGATGTCATTAGTTACACAATACATTGAAGTACAAAAATAGAATAAGCAAACATTGTCTTTTTTGTAAAGCACCAAATTACAGTAACTTAGTATCGTTATTTTTCGGACAATACCGGCAACAAATTCCGAATGTGAAGTCTTTTTAACTATAAATTTATGGACAAGCATTAGATCTCAATATATAAAAGTGAATCCCTATTTCCCTTGGTCACGGCATCACGCGTAAACGGGTAGACCGATTTTAATTCGGTTTTCATTAATGGAAAGAGGGATAAACGGGGAATGTTCATATATATAAAAATTGCACTCCGGGCGAAGCCGGGGGCGGGTCGCTAGTATACAATAAACAAGTATTTAGCTTCTTCCGTCAAATAATCATTGCATGAGTAATATATATCCTTTTCTACATAATTTTTGCTTCACTGATGTTTTAAATTTATATATAATGTTAAGGCTTAAATATGACTTGGGATCTTGTTTTAGAAGCGTACGCATTAACTTATAAAATATTTACTGTGTATAGTAAGTAAGCATTGTTTGGTATAAAGTTTATAATCGTGAAAATCTCCGTTTTAGTAAGATACCATGACGGTGTCCATTCAATACATGTATGGATAAAAAACATACGGTGTGTCTGAGATTGGTATTCTGTTCAAAAAGAGTGTGTTCGTTCATAATTCACAGAAAAAGGCTACAAAAATTATCACTCCACAGCTCTATCGAACCTGAGTTACATCAATTTATTATATTTAAGATTTGTATGAAATTAATTCAGTTCAATTTGTATTTCGTTGTCGTCTAAAATTCATAACCATCATAAATATTAAATAGTTTTGTGTTAGGGTGACAAATTAGAGAAACCGAGAGAGCAATTAACAATTTCCTTATCACAGTTCATTAGGTATCTCTTGTATAACGACCTACTAAGATATTATTTCTAATAAATTTAATTATAAATCAAATAACCTATTATATTACACTAATGAAAGCGGAAATATCCAAGATGAATACTTTCTTATTTTTGGGATATCTTACAATCAATATGCGATTAACGATATTAGCACGACGAATGTGAAAGTTAATTTATTTAATTTCATCTAAACTTTATGAAACGCTTATAAAGATTAATAACAAAACGGAGCCTCCCGAATTTCGGGAGAGAGCTGAAATAAAGGATATCGTCCAAAGCTAGGCCTTTTTTAACTTACTTACACTTTGGAGATTTCGGCAATAAAAGTCTTTCTAAATTTCAGTAATTTCTTGTGAATATTTGAGATTTTGTAAATGGGGACTATTAAATACATAACCACCTCCTATAAAACAATAGGGAAACGATGGTGATGCTCTGCTTATATGCATACGTAGTAACTTAAATAATACTTTAGAAATAAGTAAACAAATAGAAAGTTACTTTATGATTTTACTTTGACAATGTTTATTATCATTGTTCTAATGAATAAAAAAATTAAAGAAACATTACTGAAATCCATATTTTATTCTTAAGCGGTAGTAAAAAATATAAAAAGAAATATTTCCTTTTTTTTTAAATTATGATATAATTATATACAATTATAAATATTAGGCCAAGAATAAATATACCAATTATATGACATCCCTTCGTGGTCGATGTACCTCGATCACGAACAAAGTGTTTCAGTTCCACCTTCCTTGTTCGAACTGCTAAGGAGTGGAACTCATTGCCTGCGTCTGTGTTCCCACAGAACTACAACCACGGGGTCTTCAAAACTAGGGTAAATGGGCATTTACTAGGTAAGCGTGGTCCACCTTCGGCCACATCTGCACCTCACATCAGGTGAGATAGTGGTCAAGCGCTACCTTGATTTCATAAAAAAAAAATGACAAAAGTAGGCACTTATGGCTGTATTACGGGATAACCATACAGTGACCAGTATGTTAGTAGTATAAAATTTACACCATTAGTATGACGTGTTAAAAAGTTAAAAAGTCACTTTCATAGTGAGTACAATGCTAACAGGGCCAATTGTAGATTCAGTTACAAAGAACGCTCGAACTTTTAAAAATGAGCCGACATTTTTCATGGTACAACGGCAACTAGCGTCGCTTCTTTTAACAAAAAGGCCGTAATGTGTCACGGCATGCAAATGAACCGTAATCTATCTGCAAGACAATACTGCAGTTTTTCCCTGATCACATGTGAATATGTTCTATTGCATTATAGAAGGTTAATATAGGTTGGATGAGTGGTTAGAGTGCTTGCCTTAACGCTCTGTTCCCGGGTTCGATTCCCGGCTGGGTCAACTTTGAAAAATGAACTTTTCAAATTTGGCTCTGGTCTGGATCTGGAAAGTAGGGGCAGGGTACACTGTGTTTCGCAGTCATTTGGGCAGCCCGTCTGGCGGCAGTAACGACCCCTTTACAGAAGATCACTATTGCACCCCGGGTGAAGCCGCGAGCGGGTCGCTAGTATAATATAAATACATAAATTTAATAATAGTTTTTATTAACAATAGCTCAAAATGGCACAGGACATCAGACAGGATTTCCAACAATGAATTTAAGTGGTGTCAAAGCTTCTCTGTTATGTTAATAGGTGTGATTAAGCGAACAAAGGCTTAATTTTAGAGCTGAAGTTTTTCATTAGGAAATTGCCCTCTGGTCGAACAATGCTTTAATGTATAGTATGTATGTATAATCTAGAAAAGACTGTGATTATTCCACACCCATCTCGTGGGCTGTTTTAGTGCGGTAAATGTCCCACATAACCTCTATGTACATTTGCATTGCATGTGACATTTGTTTATAAGGTAACTTTTGAAGATTTCTCCGCTCGTAAAAAAAACTGTGATTACAGTCATTTTTAGGGTTCCGTACGTCCGAATAAGAAAACTGAACCCTTATAGGATCACTCGTGTGTCCGTCTGTCCGTCAGTCAATTATCTCGGAATCTACTAAACCGATTAAGTTAAAATTTGGTACACATATCAATTTCTGTGACCCAAGCGCAGAGGTGTGACGTGAATAGATGAAATCTGTATATGGGAAGTCATTTTTGGGGGAAAGGTGGAAAATAAAAAAAAAATAAAAAAAAGCAATTTTTAAAACTGCATCGTGAAAGATCTTTGTATTTTTTGTAATTTTAAAATAAATTGTTTCCAAGTTATTCAAGAAAATAGACGAAAATTGACCATAAGACCTATAGGACTTATGGTCAATTAGAAGTCCATGATATTAAAATAACATGGTAAATCACTCAATATTGGTGCGGATAGGTGACATCGTACGGAACCCTCTTCGCGCGAGTTCAGCTCGCACTTGTCCCGTTTTTGTTATTAATATGTAGTATTAATAGTATTAATAGTATAACCTTCCATTTGAAGGTTGTTTCCCGACAGTGTTCAGCCACGTTCAAAAAGTAACTGCATTTAATTGAATTCATGATAAAAAATATATATTAATTAGGGTGAATTTTTACTTTACGTGTGGGGTGAGTCAACTTGCCGTGTAAGGGCGAAAATCAACTATTTATTGCCACAAACCAAGAGGACTTCCAAGAGGGCTAAACGAAAGGTCCGATAAAACCGTTAAACTTGCCAAGAGTCGTCAATGATTCCCTTATGAGTCGCTGTCGCAGGAAGTTCCGAAGTTTCGCTTTCGAATCGCAGAATCGAACTGTGTGCTAGCTCGCCACTTCGCCTATTTATACCCGCTGCCAATCGTCTAGATCTTTCTCGAATTTAGTACAAACAAACAACAAACAAATACAAGTAGGTAAACAAGTAAGTAAACAAGTCACACGTATTGTAAACAAGATCATTGAAGGTTCGGGAACACTATTTCTGTTGTATATGAACTCTATGTTGTGTGCATAAGGACTAATTTCCCATGACAATAACCGGAGAGTGGCGTTACTTCTATTCTACTATGGAACTTTCCAGTTATGTTAACAGGAAAAGACGCTTTTCTCGAACGTTCCATGGTGAGTCATAACTAGAACGTTCCCTGGTGAGTCATAACAATACTAATACATAAAGCTGAAGAGTTTCTTTGTTTGGTTGAACGCGGTAATCTCAGGAACTACTGGTTCGAATAGAAAAATTATTTTTGTATTGAATAGTCCATTTATCGAGGAAGGCTATAGGCTATATAATATTAAGCAACGATCAATAGTATTATATATGAGCAGTGTCCAGTACCGCGCGCCCCACGTGCACTCCACCGCTGTATGGGCCGCAGCGAAGCGTGGCCGAATTCAGCTAGTTATTAATAAGAAACAAGCAACTTCATCCGCACCCCCATTTCTTAGGTGTTTTGTCAGGCGTTGAGTATTTTATTTTTATTTATGGATGATCGCTTGCGACCAGTATCCTTTTTTTTTTAAATGAGAGATAAATCTTTGTCCTTTTTGGTACATGTATGCAAAATAGGCGTAAAAGCGTAACAAACAACTCACTTTCACATTTATAAGATTAGTTAAGATTTAATTTTAAATTAACAAAACTGGACACGAAGTACGGCCATGGGCTATTGTATTGAGCACTTTTGTCCATGGCTGTATAGAAAATAAAGACTATTGTTCATTGTATATTCTCCGGCAACTTAAAAATATTTCTTTTCATTATTTCTCAATATTTTTTTTCCAAATAGTTCGTTCGTTCTTTCGTTTAGTTCTTTTGTTGTGTTAATTATCAAGTCAGTCCAATTTTGGTGTTATATCGGACGTTTTTTTTTGGAACATTTTCAGTAACCCTATAAAACAGAAATCAAAATTCTCATGTGCTAGGCGAGAGCCAGGTAAAAGTTTCTAAACTGAGATACTCACGGCCAATCTATTGTATATATGTACATATTATAATGAAATCGTAAACGAGCCTTGGGTGTCCATTAAATATTAAAAAAAAAAACAATTTGTACAGGTTGTACTTATGTTACTGAGATAAAAAAGAATTGTTTTTAGAATTTTTGTCTGTTTGTCTATGCGTTTATGCACGCTATTTTCAGAAACGGCTTAACCGATTTTAATGCGGTTTTCTCTGATGTATTATAGCAAGCTTCCCGTAATATTCTGTTTCATTCCAATCGGTTTACAAACAAAAAGGTTACGCGTTGTAACGAATACCACCCGTACACAGTTGCGGGCTCAGCTAGTGTACAATGTACTATTGAAGGATTTACTGATATCAGAGGCTCTAGTATGAGTTTACGATACTACACCAATACTACACTCGCTAGCGAGAACGTAAAACTTTTGTATGGAAAATCGTGAACTGTCAATGTCAAATTATCGTAAACTCATGCTAGAGCCACAGATACCAATAAGCACAGACACGTTCTCAGCGCGTCACTTATACATGTATTATAGCATATTAAGTATTATTTGTCTTTTTCTTATAGGAAAGACAACGGACCAAGTTGGTAAATGGCTCTCATTGTACTCGTTTTTGTAAAATAACTCATGTATAATGAACAAAAAAAAAAAACGGGACAAGTGCGAGTTAAACTCGCGTGAAGAGGGTTTTTTTTTTTTTTTTTTTTTTTTATGAAATCGAGGTAGCGCTTGACCACTATCTCACCTGATGTGAGGTGCAGATGTGGCCGAAGGTGGACCACGCTTACCTAGTAAATGCCCATTTACCCTAGTTTTGAAGACCCCGAGGTTGTAGTTCTGTGGGAACACAGACGCAGGCAATGAGTTCCACTCCTTAGCAGTTCGAACAAGGAAGGTGGAACTGAAACGCTTTGTTCGTGATCGAGGTACATCGACCACGAAGGGATGAAACCCCTGCCCACGTCTAGTGGTCCGCAAGTGGAACGGTTCCGGTTGGATTAATTCGTACAGAATAGATGCACACTCTCCATAGTGTAGACGATAGAAAATCGATAGGCACGCTACTTTTCGGCGATGCTACATTACCTATCCACGCAATATTGACTGATTTACCATGTTATTTTAATATCATGGACTTCTATAAGTAGAAAACTAATTTCTGTATATTTTTTCAAAATTTTTGGTTCAGCCGTCACGAAGATAGGGGGGGGGGGGGGGGGGGGGAGAATGGTCGGACAGACGGACACACGAGTGATCAGGGTTCCGTTTTCTTATTCGGACGTACGGAACCCTAAAAAATATGATTTGTTGGTTATAATTTTTTCATATTTATAGTTTTAAGTTATTTATTATTAAAAAACACATTAGATACACATAATATACTATAATTTACGATGTTTATGTTATATTTAAATATCTAAATCGTAGTATTAAGGATATCCGTTCAGGAACATTAAACCGCAGCTTATTAAACTCCTAAAACAAGCCAGTAGTACACCAGTACATAATAAGGGTAAGAACTATGCAGACCGCCATTGAGGAACGTCGTAAAATGAAGGAGGTAAACTTAACTCGTTTGAGGCTAAACGACTACAGAAGTTTTCACATGACGTGTGACTTGGAGTAACCTGCTGAATAGCACTGAAGCTAAATTGGCTTGGAAAATACGTCGATGTTTAAACTTTATTTAAATAACAGAAATCAAGTGGTTTAAAAATTAATATTATATTCTTTATAACAAAAATCAATAACGAAAATTTATATATATAACTAGCTGAACTCGGCCACGCTTCGCGCTGAGTGGAGTGCGCGTGGGGCGCGCGGTACTGGACACTGCTTATATATATATATATATATATATATATATATATATATATATATATATATATATATATATATATAATACTATTGATGATAGCGTAATGTTATATAGCCTATAGCTTTCCTCGATAAAAGGACTATTCAAAACAAAAAGAAAATTTTCAATTCGAACCAGTGGTTCTTGAGATTAGCGCGTTCAAACAAACAAACGAACTCTTCAGCTTTATATATTAGTATAGATTAATAAAATCGTAAATGAACGGTGTTTGTACATTAAATATTTTTTCAAAAAAGAAACATATGCACGTTTTACTTATGTTACCGAAGTAAAAAAAATAATTTTTAGATTTTTATCTGTTTGTCTGTGCGTTATTTCGCGCTAATCTCAGAAACGGCTTAACCGATTTGAATGCGGTTATCACTTATGTATTATGGTTTCTCGTAACATTTAGTGTTAGTTTTATTCCTATCGGTTTACAAACTAAAAAGTTATGTAAATTTAAAAAATCACCTCCAACATTTTGTCGATAATAACGCAATAAAATAACTCTTCGGTTAAATTGGCTGAAATTTTAGTTAACTACGTATTATCATCTGTAAAACGATAATGATTGAAGTTTAATATATAAAGTTAAAAATTGTCAGTTTAGGTGATTTTGAATTTTTTAATTTAAGTTGACCTCAGATATATAATTGATCTGTCATATTAAGTAGGGTTCAGCTTAGACTAGTGATTCTTCATAATATAAAATATAATTAATTGTTCTTTGCCTACTATGTTTTTGTGCACGCTAATCTCAGAAACGGCTTAACCGATTTTGATGTGGTTTCCACTGATATATATGTAGTGCATATTTCATTCCAATCTGTTTACAAAGAAAAAAGTTACGCGTTATTCCGAATACCACGCGTACGAAGTTGCGGGGACAGCTAGTTTAAAATAATCCCGTAAAAGGCTAAAAACAATTTTCGTCTCAATCATTTAAGTAGCATAGATCATAAAC
Organism: Bembecia ichneumoniformis; assembly: GCA_910589475.2. Lineage (NCBI taxonomy): Eukaryota > Metazoa > Arthropoda > Insecta > Lepidoptera > Sesiidae > Bembecia > Bembecia ichneumoniformis. The sequence goes on along the minus strand of OU342526.1, from coordinate 2,332,048 downwards.
CTTGTTTGAATTAACAAATTAATTAATAAACAAATATTTTAAGATTATTATATCCTAGTGGATGGAAAGACCTGTAGTTTACACAAAAGTATTTTAAAAATACTATATATTTATATATATTTGATTATTTATTATTACGTATTTATTTATGTATAATATATTTTAGTATTGGCAGGAAACACTGCCTCTCCCAGTCATGATTTGCCAGCCTGAATAGCAGCAGTAACCAGCCCCTAACAGAAGACCGAAGTGAAATAATATCCTGTGTGCTGTTGTGTTTCGGTGAGTAAAATGCCAGACTCTGGCCAGTCCCTATCCTTAATCACTTCAATCAAGTGGTGTTGCTTGTGTTATTGGTGACGGTGACCACCTACCATCACATCGACATTCAGCCTGTCTAACGACCATTACATAGCAAATAAACAATCTAGGCAGACACTATCAAATATCTACATAATTTCTATAACAACCATTGACATAATTATGTGATTAAAAAAAATAGTTATATGCGATAATATTTATTAGAGAAATATCAAATCCAGATCAATGTTAAAATTTGTCTTTTTCAGATATGGTAAGTCAAAGCGAAGAAATCCAGACTCAAAAGCGCAATCTTACCAAGTCGAATAATCTATCTCACATTAATTATATTTACTGAAGCTTCTTGCATTCTTTGGCTAACTCAGCCATAGATGAACAATGCCCTTCTGTGTCCCACTCTGTACATTGCTAGAAAAAGAAAAAAGAAACGCTCTAAAATTTTCTCTGATAAACTTCATACAGATTTTGATTTCCTACCTAAATCGGAGTACAATGAAAAAACAAATAATACAGAAGACCACCGTGAAATAACAGCATATACGTGCTGTTGTGTTTCGATGAGTGAGTAAGGGATGGCAGAGCCCATTTCCTTATCCCCTCCTAATCCCTTATCCTTAATCCTACTGTAGTCGGCAGCGCACTTGCAGCACCTGTAGCGTTGCTTGTGTTATAGGCGACGGTAGCCACCTACCATCAAGTGGACCGTCAGCCTGTCTGTCGACATAACATAAAAAAAAAATCATTTAGTGACTGTCACCGCTTCCAACTCTAATATAGAAATATTACAGAGATTCTAGTTCACGATTTTTAGAATTGTCGAACGCCTTCCACTTTTCACAAATCGTCAATTACACCATGGACTCAAAATGAAGACACCCAGCTGATTCAATGTGATAGTAAATTCATAGGATTGAAGAGAAGTGCTCCTAGAGACCTAGGAGGAATGAATATTAAAATTGGGCCATATGCATGTCATACTAGACAGCATGACCCCCGAGACATTTGACACTCACTACTTTTGCTGCGAAAAAAAGGAAAGAAAAAAAAGTGAATTTATAAATAATAAGCTACTAGTAATTTTAGACAAACGATAATAGTAATTCCCCAAATTAAGTACGGAAACCTCATTACGAATAGGGGCAATCCTTCCAGTATGCCCAGATGGGGACAAACTTTAAAGATTTCACTAACCACATACCACTTTACCAATAGGCTAGCAAGAAAATAATAGGAGATAAGTGCAAAATTAACATTTGCCCCCAAATAATTTATCTACACAGGCACATTATTTGCAAAAAAGGTGAAGGAGATTACCTAGCGACTGAATTTTTCCTGCATGCAAATATAAAGTATTCAGTAACAATTTAAGTACCATACTAATATTATTTTCTCTCTAATATCCATTCTACTTCTTTTAAAACTTTCGTTGTATGCATTCTATTATTTCCTTTCTGCCTAATTTTATATTCCTGCACTATTGAGATGGTATTTAGACATAGTTTGTGGGAAGCATTTTTGTCCACATTTTTTCTACTTTTATCACATCGTGTAATGATAATTAGCTAAGTGTAGATTTTTAGTTCAGGAATTCTTCACTTGTATTCCAAAGCTAAGAGAGCATCATCTTCTTAGCTGTAGGATGTCCACATTGTCCACTTTGGTACATTATAAATGTTCTGATTGTGTTGTCGGCTAGTTATTTAGCCTTGTAATTAAATTACAAATAAATATAGATTTAAATTGTATTAGAAAACTAATTTTAATGCTCCAGAAAACTATGAAATAAAAGCACGTGTGCTGTTGTATTCCGATGGGTGGGTAATTCACCTGTCTCCTCCTTTTTTTTTTAACAACAAGGTCGGCAGTTAATTTGAAACACCTACAGCGATGCTTGTGTTAAAAGACGACGGTAGTCATCTACCATCGAGTTGATTGAGTGAAAAATTTCAATTCAAATTTTACTATTTGATGCAATTTAAATTTAGTTAAATTTTTCTCTCATAATTCCCAGGATACTTTAGGTGCTAATACCTCTTATACGAACATTTGATGTTTATAGATCAATATGAATATCAATATCAATATAAATCAATACAACATACCAGAGCTATCTGCGTGTGAAAGCAGTGACGTAGTTTCATCAGATCGCAAAAATCAGACGGACCATATTTTGAGATATCTCCATTGATGCATTTCTCCTTGACTGATTTCACTACATCCGGAGAATCAGCAAACGTCTTTTCTATGAGGCTTTGGAAGGCTTCCTTGTCAAGTTTACCATCAGCTGTAGCAAAACCTTTCTTGGTAGCAATACACAGATCGTGTTCACACTGAAAATAATATTATACATAATATACAATCATTTAATAGTTTATAAATTGGTGGAAGCATGTTTAAAACTTCTCTATAACTCATTATTTTTTGCTATTGAAGGGTATAAAGTACCACTGCTTAGTTTTACCATTAGTAGGCTATCGGGGGTCTTCAATAAAAGAACTATCTTGTAGTCTACATGTCATCCCCATTGGTTCACGTCCCAAAGGAAATGTTCATATGCAAAGTTTAACCGATGTAAACAATGGTGTCTTTCAAGTTTTGGGGTTTTGGCAGGTACATACAAACCTATGCCCACTTCTTCTGCGAACTGTACGCTCGCTCACTCGCACTCCTCGTACGACTTCAAGTACATTTTGGGCTTGCACAGCCGTTACCCCCGTGTTCCTACGAGCTTTAAATTGCCGAAACGGTCATCCCGCCTAGAAGTAGGTACACCTTTTACTGCCTTGGCCCCTCCTCCTCACAAGAGAATCAAACAACTTGTATAGTTGAATACTGTGATAAATTGTAGAAATTGATTGCTGAAGCCTGGCGGCAATAGGCAATAGGTGTGACCATTTCTTCGCATTTCATCTAAAAACAATAACTCGTAATCGTACCACTAACAAATAAGTATTAGTGGGAAACAGAAATAAACCGATAAAAAATATGTCTGTCGCCTAATTTTCCATTTTAAAATGAGAGTTCAAGATAAAAAAGTAAGTTATCAGGCCAGGCTTTTATGAAATATTAATTTAATGAATACTTTTTTTTTCTGTTCCATTTTTCTGACCGTTTTATAATGGAAATAAACAATCGTCCAACTACATGGAACATGATCAAAACGCGGAAGCTACGAGCGACTACAGCGCGTCTGTATCCCTGTATCTGCGCGTATACGCGCGTCATCTGCGCGTCTTCTGCGCGTCTAAGAGACACCTTGTGCTTAGGCTCTATAGTTTCGACAGTGTTTATGTTATCACAAAATATAGAAAAAGTGTACTTTATTTTAGTTTTGGTTATTTTTAATAAAATTTAATTAAGACTTTGTAAAGATGTCAATTGGTTTGTAGTCTATTTTACTTTTCAATATACACTTTATATTTTATACTTAGACTTTTTGTTCTGTTCCGCTAATTGTGCCGGGGTGTGTGTATAAAGTGTAAATATTTGATTTTGTCTATGTTTGTTTGTGTTGAATAAACTGAAAAACTAGTTAACCGATTTTAAAGATTCTTTCATCTATAGACAGCCACACTATGGAGAGTGTGCATCTATACTGTACGATTTAATCCAACCGGAACCGTTCCACTTGCGGACCACTAGATGTGGGCAGGGGTTTCATCCCTTCGTGGTCGATGTACCTCGATCACGAACAAAGCGTTTCAGTTCCACCTTCCTTGTTCGAACTGCTAAGGAGTGGAACTCATTGCCTGCGTCTGTGTTCCCACAGAACTACAACCTCGGGGTCTTCAAAACTAGGGTAAATGGGCATTTACTAGGTAAGCGTGGTCCACCTTCGGCCACATCTGCACCTCACATCAGGTGAGATAGTGGTCAAGCGCTACCTCGATTTCATAAAAAAAAAAAAAAAAAAAAATATCAGAGAGAACATACACAGCCGTTTTAAATTACAATAATATTACACAAGGTATCAAAAATTTGCCTTTGAAGTCATTATTTGGCTTACACTGCGAAAACTATTGATGACATATTAAAAAATATACTATGTGTTTATTAAAACTCATCATTACCCACAAAAAACGTTCTGGAAGCTATTTATTTCTATAGTTAAATCACAATAACTAATTTATGTTCAAATTAGTCAATCATAACACGGGTAGAATAGAAAGATGATGACAATCGTATCATTTTAGTATTCCTTATCCGATATAAAATAGTTTCATAATCAAGGTCGATTATGTGCATGAAATTTCCTCTTTAAATTATTCGAATCGGACCTTTCGTTTACGATATTTTATTCTGTTGTTTAGTTTATTAAAAATACGCGGACGAAATCGCGTGCTAGAGCCAATAACAAAATATTATATACATGGTCGAATGTCGTAACGGACCATATGGTCCAGTGATCATGGATGTCGAAACGTGTATTAGGTAATATAGTACTCACACTTGGTGGAGGGGCCATCTGCTTAAAACATTCCTTCACATCTTCCATATCATCTCTCTGCGGCTTTGGTGGTGGTTGTTTGCAGCAATGCCTGGCACCCTGAAATTATTAAATCACATTAACATTCATAAGCAGGACACTCGATTCTAGAAAAATCTAGGCGGCAGTAGACACCCCCCCCCCCCCCCCTATGGCTGTCAACATTTTGCCTCTAACAATGAGACCTGTATATGTTGGCTACATCCCACCTAATGGTATGTTTGACTATTAGAATATCACGTAAAATTTTCTTCAGATTACTCTACTATGCTGTGAAATTAACAAATTAACTGAGGTCAATAGACCAAAAATCAATGAGTCCAATGAAAATTTTAACAACTTAAATATTTCGTACGGTTTAGTCAATTATTTAATTAATGTGAGCTTAAGTTTAAATAAAAAAATAATTCCTATCTCAATGAACAGCTATTGTAGTATTGCACAGATTACACATAATATACATAGCTAAAATATACTTATTATTTTCTTTCATTTAAGCCTTTATTGCTGACGCTAAAACAATTTTAATTTTTAAATCACACAACGGATTTTCCGATTTAGTCATTCAGCGTATCCTGTGACACATAGGGGGTTGTTCCGTTTTGATATACAGACCTGATCTCACTTAAAATAATTTTAATAGGCCTCCTCCAGTTGCTTGCTTAAATAATAATTTAAGTTACTTAATTGTTTCTTTGACCAAATTGCCCCACCAATTGTCTTAATATCTTCGGCTCATCTTTTTGTTTGTCTACCTATTTTTCTCTTGCCTTCTGGTGGTTACCACGCAGTTATATTTGGGTATACAATAGATAGGGGATCGGACAGTAATCAGATTAAAATCTAAAATGTACTTAGAAAGAAAATATATATTTTTTTACGATTATTTATCGAATAATAATTCAATATAATTCATTTAAATATTTTTAAATGAACAAATAAAATTTTATTATTTACAATATTTTTAATCTATACTGTGCGTGTCACAGTGCGTGATGTCATTTGTGGGCAATCATTGTCTAATGCCAATGCAGCTGTTTTGTTATGATATGACCACAAATGACGTTACGCGCTCTCAGATTAACTATCGTGGCGTTTTGGCAGCATTTTCAAACAAACAATATTAAAACATGATTTTGAGTACCTAAAAGGCTATAAATAAATAAAATAGTATTTTTTATGGGAATAAATATCCATGAAGATTAATTTAAAACACTTTCTGAAAATTTGTCCGATCCCCTATTAAATATATCTACGTATTACAATTAAGTAAAATTAAATCCAATATTAATAATATATTAATAACTTAACTTACAGGATGAGCAAGTCGACCGCATTTCCTGAAATCCTCTGACGAATCAGCCTGAAAGTGTTCAACATATATGAGATATTTAATTAGTAAAATTTCGGCAGACAGACTGACGGTCCACTTGATGGTAGGTGGCTACCGTCGCCTGTAACACGAGCAACGTCAAAGCTGCTGCCAGTGCGCTGCCGACTACAATAGGATTAAGGGTAAGGGATTGGGAAGAGATAGAGAAATGGGCTCTGGCATCCCTTACTTCACTCACCGAAACACAACAGCACACGTGCTGTTATTTCACGGTAGTCTTCTGTAAGGGGGTAGTTACTGCCGCCAGACGGGCTGCCCAAATGATTGCGAAACGCAATGTGCCCTGCCACTACTTCTACAGAAAATTAGGGCCACAATATTTGCAAGTCCATCATATTTACACTTTAGTGCCATTATAATTACGACACGATTAGTAAAATCCACACAAATCCAAACGATTAGTAACACAATTTTGTTAAAATAATATGAAAAAAATCACAAACAGTCTACACACAACACACTTGTAATAATCTACTCACAAACAAGTTTTATTAAAAAAATTACGTTTAAATATTCTTGTGCACAGAAACATAATCTTCCCGTCTCAGTGGAGCGATTGTGACTGATCATGTGAAAAAATGCACATTGAAGTATGCATGACATGCGCCCATTTCGCGGAATAAATATTTTATAAGTGCCAAAAGTATTAAATATTAATTACTCGTAAACTATAATGTCAAATGAAAAGTTAATCCTCAAAGCCCTAGATAATCTGTGAAGTGAGATTACTGATATTTTTTTATGTTTGTAATATGTGTCATTTTGAAAATAAAACAAAAAGCGGTAAAAATGAGAGGTAATTTGGTATCGAGAAAATTTCATTGTATAATATTTTCTTTTCCACATTTCACTTTTATTTATAATGTATTAATCTATATATAAATATTTTCTTATTTGGAGTTTACAAACTTAGACAATATTCAATTCTAGGATTAGCTATTTCTCTTTATACGCGCTCTTAAAAAGAGGCTAGTTCCTAATTTAATCATAATTTGTACATTAGAAGGCTTGAATTACTAATGATAATTAGTCATTAGTAATTCAAGCCTTTAATAAAATCTATCATAATTATCTCGTTAAGAGAACAAGTCTTTATTTTTTTTTTGTAAATTATATACACAACATTTTGGTTTACAATTGGGTGGTTTAGAAATAGCGTAGAAAGTAGTTTAGTTTAGTAATAGCATAGATATTTTATTTTATATTATGTGTATGTTATTTTGTAATAAACAGAGAAATAGGTACAAGTATTTTGCACAGCTTTAAAAACTTTAAAAGTCCGGTTGTACTTTTTAACAGTTTTGATTAATTTTAAAGAATATATACTTGGGTTATTGCGAGTTGATATACTATTAGTGTGAAATAAATAAATAAATGGGTAAATGCATAAATAAATGATTAAATACGGAGATACGAAAATTCACATTAGCGGCTCAAAACAGAGTACAGATTAATTTTACCAAAGTAGATGTCCAGAGTCCCAGAATCAAAAACAACACACAACTATACATGTTTGTCTATAAAATATTTAGCACCTTATGTTGACAAGTTTACGAGAATTTACTTTTATACGCACACAGAATAATCAAAGCGTAATACGCCGTGACGACTAAATACCAGAAAATTGCGACAGTTTAACGCGAGGGCGAAGTTGAAATGATTTTTGTAGCCAAATACACAAAAAAAACACTTCCTACATTAAATTATTTTAATGATTCACATATTTTATTTTAAACTAGCTGATGCCCGCGGCTTCGCCCACGTTAAAAAATAAAAAAATAACAAAAGTTTCTTCGCATTTTGTATGAAAACTCAAGAATTTTTTTGAAAGTTTATTTACATTTAATTATGTAAGTTTATTTACATTTAATTAAGTTTATTTACATTTAAGTTTATTTACATTTATTTATTTATATATATACATGATCTCGTTGCTGTAGAAGTTTTGGGACTTCTGATCAAAAATACACAAGTACTTTTGACAGTCCCCTCTTGATAACCTGACTGTGCCTAAAGAATTCTGAAGAGACCGAAACAGGTGGAAATCTGAAGGGTGCAAGGTCAGGGCTATATGGCCGATGCATTAACACCTCCGAACCAAACTCTCTTAATTTTTGCTGAGTGGCTCAGGATGTGTGTGGTCTAGCGTTGTCGTGATGAAAGACCACACCCTTTCTATTGATCAATTCCGGCCGCTTTCTCTCAACTCCTTGCTTTAATCTCATCACTTGTTTGCAGTAGAGATCCGAATCGATGGTTTTGCTCGGCGGTAAAACTCATAATGAACAATGCCCTTCCGATCCCACCATACACACAGCATAGCTTTATTGCGAGTTACATTCAGATCTACATATTCTCGTATTAAATGCCTCTTTCTATTTTTGGTATATATTAATGATTTACCAGACTCTGTTAATCATGTCTTCATTTTATTTGCTGATGATACAACATTAATTATAGAGTGTAAAGATCAAAATACTTTACAATCAGAAAGTAATAAGGAACTGGCAAAGGTTATTGAGTGGTTGGGCTATAATAATTTAAAGGTAAATTTGTTAAAGACATAAGCTCTGTTATTTCAACTTAATAATCATTGCAATATATCTAATCCTGACATTCATTATAATTATGTTAGTCTTGACATTGTTGATTCTTCTGTTTTTCTGGGTATAACTATTGATAAGTTTTGTAGCTGGAAAGGCCCACATAAGCAGTTTATGCAACAAAATTGACAAATTTGTTTACGTATTGAAGCGTATTAGGCAAGTAGCTTCTATGAAAGCAGCTTTATTGGCATATCAGGGTTATGTGTCTTCAATTTTGAGATATGGTCTCGTACTTTGGGGTAACTCAACTGATGTTTTGAGTGCATTTAAAACACAAAAAGTGCATCAGAGCTATTTGCAATATGTACATAATGGAAAGTTGTAGACCAGTATTTTTTAAATTACGTATTTTGCCATTGCCTTCACTATATTTATTTGAAGTGGGCTTATTTATAGCTAAAAACTACAGATTACAGTTACAGTATTCCCGTTCTTACAGTTCTTCCCAATATGAATTTAAGGAATAAACACAAATTGTATATATCTCCGCACAGTATTTAAAAAAAAATCTTATTATATGGCCATAAAAGTCTTTAACCATTTGCCAGATAATATAAAAATGTTGCCTTTCCCTACTTTTTTTATGTTAAGGTCGGCAGACATGCTGACGGTCCACTTGATGGTAGGTGGCTACCGTCGCTTATAACACAAGCAACGCCAAAGCTGCTGCAAGTGCGCTGCCGATTGCAGTAGGATTAAGGATAAGGGATTAGGAGTGAATAGGGAAATGGTCTTACTCACTCACCGAAACACAACAGCACACGTGCTGTATTTCACGGTGGTCTTCTGTAAGGAGGTGGTTACTGCCGCCAGACGGGCTGCCCAAATGACTGCAAAACGCAGTGTTCCCTTGCCACTACTTTCCAAATCCAGACCAGAGCCAAATTTGAAAAGTTGATTTTTCAAAGTTGACCCTGCCGGGAATCGAACCCGGGAATCCTAGAACAAAGCGTTAAGGCAAGCACCCTAACCACTCATCCAACGAGCTCGTCCTACTTATAAGAAACGGCTTTTTGAGAACTATTTTGAAGGGTTGCCTAAGTCGTATTTTATGGAAGGGATCGAAAAGCTAGAGAAACGCTGGGTGAAGTGCATTGAGCTACACGGAGACTACGTTAAACAATAAATAATAACAATTTAATTAATTTTACTCCTTATTTAATTTTTACCAGACTTATCACTCGGCCCTCGTATTATATGTTTTTTTTTTTTAATTATATTTTAGATACTAAGTACATGTTTTAATTTAATATGATCAGGTACTCTGAGAAATTATCTATTATTGAGATCACAAATTAATTGATAATTTATATTATTAATGAGTGATTTAAATTCAATTATAAGTTAAGCCTATTATAGGCTATTACTGCTTGGTTATTCAAATCTGGTGACAGCTCTGTTATTTCGACGACAAATCTTGTTAATAGAGTCATTGAATATTTATTTATTTGTGATCAATAAATTGATATTCTTAAAAAGTAACAAATATTACTTATTTATAAAGATTACAGAAAATATCAAGAGATACCTACATTAAAAACTGTTTGTGCTTAAATCCTTGAAGGCCCTGTTGAAAAAAAAAGTAGTATTGAATTTATCGCAGTTACAACAAATTTAAAACTAGCTTTTGCTTCTGGCTTCGTCTGCGATAAAATGTAGCTGATGTCCGCTCTGTAGGTTTATTTTCAATAATGGTGAAAGGATTATGGAAATCTCATAAGTAATTTCGGCGATTACCTCCAACCTCCTAACTTACGAATTTACAAAATTTATTTATTTATTATACTAGCTGGTGCCTGTGACTACGTCCGCGTTGTAAAAATAAAAAATATTACGCCTGACAAAATTTACGAGCAATAATTTATTCAATGTTAATTGCTATTATAGTTTTGCTAGGCATTGAATTTTTATTTTTATATGATACCTATCTCAGGAAAGGTACTTTTTTCTGGATGAAAGGAAGCCTATCAAGCAAAAATAAATAAAAAAGTTTCAATTTGCGCAAAAAGAGTCTGGAATTGATGCATTTTTATCACGACATTTTTTTGATGATAAAGAACGTGGCCGTTATAAAGCCTATAAGTATAGGTACATCATATTACACGAATAGTTCCCGTGTACTTGAAATAATAAATGAGAATTTTAAATGCAATGGAAGTAAGTGAAAGTGCAATATATTTTACGAAGAAAATTGTTAAATTTTAAACATTATAACAACCGCTCTAATTAATTGTGTTTTCTAAATGATATTTAATGTTTATTTGTCTATTGCTTGCACATGCCCTTGCGCGAAGATAAGGGATGATGGTACATTTAGAGGCATTTATATGGATGATAAAAATCAATGAATGTTTGTTCGTATTTTAGCCATTTATGTAAGATCCATTTTGTCACTGAAACTCTACAGGCATTACCTATTGTGCTGTGCCATTTATTGGACCGTCTGCAAGTCCTTCATCAGTGGCGTAGCGTGGTCTAAAATAGACGTGGGCAAAGTCACATCAGCGAGGCCCCTTTTGTTACTACCCAATAAAACTGGCCAGTCATTAAAAACATCGTGGGTCGCAAAAATTGCACTGTAACTTAACTTTTCCGCAGAATGCACTTTTTAGAAGTTATAAGCCAAAAACTGAAAAAAAGTCTGAAAATTTCGAGGTTTTCCGAGCACTATGCAGTTAGCACAGGTCTTTCGAAGCTGCAAATTTGGTTTTACACTATTGGTATCTATCCTAACAACATCCAAAAAAATCAGAACAGTGCAATTTTCTGCGACCTAACGCGATTTTTGTGTCTCTGGTGACTGGCCGGACTCAAACAGATCGGGGAATCTCCACTTCATATTTTTTTTATAAGCGACCCACTCACTCGAGTCACACGCGCCAAGTTCAAATAAGCGTTCTATATACCTAAAGCGTAAAACTAGGAGTTATGTTTTGTTGTTATTTCAGGTTCAGGAAAGTGACGAGTGTGCCTAATATTTTTAGGTTCTTATTTAATTTAAAAATAAAAGGAGTGGTGGCATCGCATTTAAAGAGGCTTCGCGAGGCATCTTTAAGTGCGAGGCCGTGGGCCTGGGCCCACTTCGCCCACGCCTAGCTACGCCACTGTCCTTCATTCATTGTGATAAATATGAAATCGACTAAACTCCTACAGTTTATTTATGCAGATACTATCAATTGATGTGAAAATGGTTATAAATTGCTGGATTGGCAATTTACAATTGCCTTTTTCTACTTGGTATAAGGAAGTTTTCAGACAATGAAAGAATTTTTCAATTTACAAAATCTGGTAACTCGGTTCATAATTTTAATAACTATAGATAAGAGTATAATATTTCACATTAAAAATGTGAAAGTTTGCGATTAGATATACATATTTTTAATGAAATTTAACGCGCAAATAAATCCTTTCTATGAATACACATACATTTTTTTTTTGTCTCGGCGTTCCCATCATATTAAATTATATTGAAATTTAATAGGCATTTGTTAATTAACTATTATTTTCCGAACTTCGGTTTACATTGAAAACGGCATAATGGTTTAAATAATATCTCTAAATTTTTGGCTTCATGGAGCTCTTTTTATACGTGGAGCTTCTTATAGTTCTTGAGTTATTAGCGAAAAACTAAATGCCTTCTTTCTTTTCTGATCTTAATTTGTTTATAACTTTTTTTTTAATGTTCTAGTAAAACATTTTACTAGACATCATACGCGGAATACAATGAGCTATCGCACATATTTTTATGGTCCAGGAAAATTTAATGACAAATCAAAATTTGTCTCCTTCATGTGCATTTTTGACATAAGCTTGTATGGGCTGTATTGTGTACGGGTGAAAGAAAATTTTGATTCCACTCTGTAGAAAGGGTAGAAGAAAAATAAAAATATGTTTTTTCCAAATTATACAAAAACTGGAGTTAAATGGTCGAGAATCAGAATAGTTGGAGTTAGAAAAAAAGTGTCAAACAAATATTGTAGAGTTTTTAATTTTACATAAAAATATTCATATTACTTTTTGCTAAAATTAAAATTAACAGAGCTAGGGAGGTTAGAAGATAAGGGTCGATACTACGATTTTTTTTAAATGTATCTATCAAGCCTATCTTCTAACCTCCCTAACTCTGTTAATTCATGTTATGTACATTTATTTATTTATTTAGAATAGATACACCAGCGACAATATCAGTATTTAGTTACAAAAATATCCCACACTTATAAAATCTAGATCCAACAGATACGCCTTTACAGGTGAATACATCAATTATCAAAAAGTAGCACTAAGAAGAAATTTAAATTTAAATGGTTTAAAACACAAAACAAAAAGATAAGAAAAGAAATGCAGAATACATGACTCCCTTACAATATTAAACTATTAAACAATCACAAAGTCTTAAAATGAGAACAAACAATAAAAATCACACGAAATGCATTCATACAAATAAGCACAAAGAGAGTCGTGCTTGTCCCGATGTCAATGTCTAGTCATAAGACATTATACACCAAAATAATGGACCATATCTACCCAAATTAGTTCTGCTGGTAGGAATGGTAAATTTATTATTAATGGAATGTTTTGGTATATGGTAAAGAATAGCAAGGTCTATCTGCCGGAGCAAAACAGGAGACACAAAGTCATAAGACTCATGAGTAGGTGAATGAATACGACGATTTTCAAGAGAAGGAATTTTAATTTAGGAATTTAATATTCTTTAGAATTTTAGCGTCAAGGCATCAATCAGAGTGCCTCATCTAATCTGCCTTTAGGTAGTTCGCCTTTAGTATAGATGCCTGATAATAATCTATACTAAATATTATAAAGCTGAAGAGTTTGTTTATTTGTTTGAACGCGCTAAACTCAGAAACTACTGGTTCGAATTGAAAAATTCTTTTTGCTTTGAATAGTCCATTTATCGAGGAAGGCTATAGGCTATATAACATCACGCTACGATAAATAGTATTATTTTTTAAGTAGTGTCCAGTACCGCGCGCCTCATGCGCACGCCGCCGCCGTATAGGCCGCAGCGAAGCGTGGCCGAGTTCAGCTAGTTAGCTTATAAAACCAACGACAGAAGTTGCATTTTAAATAATCATAATGGCGCTATATCAATACCTGTAACCGGAAACTTTTTAAATAGGACATTAAAAAGAATTTAAGTATTATCGCCAAACAATACTTATTTCATGATCGCAAAGTCAAAAATTACAGTTAAAAGTAAATGACTAGCTATTTACGTACTCATTTATATGTTAGCTATAACCACCGACATATCAATGTTTGTAACCATTTGTGCCCTCGAATGGCTTGATGTTCGTGAACATCAAGCCATTCGGGGTTCAATCTGAACACTCTTTTCCCTCAAGATTTAACACTCCGTCTTGCAAAAGATTTACCTACTGCTGCTGGAACTGCTGCGGTTCAAGTGGTGTTGTAAGATTCTATAGGTGATGTATCTTCTAGTGATTAAAAAATTCTGTTCTGTTCTTCACTCTATAACATAAAAAAAAAACGGTCAGCGTATGGCTATAGTCGGAATAATTAGACTTACAACAGGCTACAGTTCTAATATTACCTTTTGAAGCTAAGTTTGGGTTTAAACATTTGTTAACTGCGACGGTGTGATCTATAACGGCATAGGTAGAGAATGGCATTTGCATAGAAATAGGCACGTGCGCGGCTTTGGTGGTGTTTGTTTGCAGCAATGCCTGGCACCCTGAAATTAATCAGTCACTTAGCATTCATAAGCAGGGCAATCGATCCTAGAATATTGACCGAGAACCATCTCTAGCAGCAGTAAAGAGTATGCTTTTAAATGACTTCCATTATATTTTTTTTTTATGTTAATATCGACAGACAGGCTCGACATCAGGTCCACTTGATGGCAGGGCGTAAACGTCTTTTCCCCTCCAAAAAAAAAAAGGTGGCTACCGTCGCCTATAACACAAGCAACACCAACGCTACTGCAAGTGCGCCGCCGACTATAGTAGGATTAAGGATAAGGGATTGGGAGGGGATAGGGAAAAGGGCTCTAGCATCCCTTACTCACTCACCGAGTGTTACGTGCTGTTATTTCACGATGGCTGTGGCGGCATTAATCACACTGCCGCCAGACGGGCTGCCCAAATGACTGCGATACGCAGTGTGCCCTATTTTCCAAGTTCAGACCAGAGCCAAATTTGAAAAGTTTATTTTTCAAAATTGTCCCTGCCGGAAATCGAACCCGGGAACCCTAGAACAAAGCGCAAGCACCCTAACCAATCATCCAACGGGCTCGTCAAATTTTAGTACGGAAATAAAGAAAAATATTAACGTGTCTGTATGTTAATAATTGAAACTATCTCAATGAGTCTACAAGATATTGCTATAAAATGACGAGACTGAAACTGCAGGAATTTGACAAAGAATCTGTACGGCAAATTCCACGTCACAATTTTAGTATCTAAAAAGTGTGTGCCATAATGGTACTTAAAATTACCAAAAATCTAAAAACCTTGTTGTTAAGAGGTTTCTAGCTAAGTACAGCATTCTAGCCAAATACAGCATGATAGGCCATCGGTCTTAACCGAAGGATCTTCTCTCTGTTTCCTAAGCTGAAATCAGCATTAAAAGGAACAAGATTTGGAGCCGTTGAAGCTGTGAAAGGGAAAATGGCACCGATCCTGATTGATCTGATAAATGAAAATTTCCAGCACTATTTCGAACAACTGAAGATTTGCAAAGAGCATTGCAGGGATGGAGGAGGATATTGATAGTGAAGACTATCGCCTGTTGTAAGGTCCCCCGAGATGGCCAGCGTGTCTCCATTTTCGGGTAATCGTGTCACATCGTTCATGTGACGTCGTGACCCGTGACTTCGAGTTGGGTTTTAGCCGATAAGAGTACGGCACAACACCTCAACGTCTCCTTCGCTGCCGGGTATCCCATCGAAAAAAAAAATACACCATATTGAAGATAACAATAATTGAAGGAGTCAGTCTCGTTATTTAATAGACACACCTCATATCGTAGTATTATTTTACAAGATTTTACATAAAACTTATTGTAATTAAATTAAAAATTAATATAGGTGTGATAATAACTTAACTTACAGGATGAATAAGCCGAATGCATTTTCTAAAATCCTCTGACGAAAGAGTCTGAAAGTATTCAACATCATCAAATGAAATATTTAGTTAATAAATATTTAGATTTCTAACTTATGTTTATTGTACTACTAATTTACTTCTACGGCAAAATCTATGGCCACAGTATTTAGAATTGTATACTTAGGTAGCAACCTAAGTAAACTTAACTAAGTTAAGTAAGTAACTAACTTTGAGCCTTGCCAAGGCTCAATACATAAGTAGCAACTTATGTATTGAGCCTTGGCAACACTGAGCGCTTTAGGCACCAACTGGCATTGCTATTGACTTTTTTCACATGACCTCAGTTATAATAATTATTATTTGAACGCGATTTGTGTTGTTTCCAGTTACTTGAAAAAAAAACCCAGCGAGTAAATGGACATATCTCGTTAAAAATAATCGTGCGATGATTACTTATCAATTTTGTCGTGGATTATCAAGCCTTCGATCAACTTACTTCGACTTTTGCGATGAAACTCCATCCTAAACCACTGTAAATTGAGTTTGATCGTGGTCGGCGTTCCCTCCAGGATGTGTCCAAAGAAGGTCGTTCAAAATCAGTTGTTGTGCCAGAAAACATGGATGATGTGCATGAAAACATCATCCCCGGATGCATTTTTATTGCAAACTAGCGACCCGCCCCCGGCTTCGCCCGGGGTGCAATTTTTATATAATGTAAATATTCCCCGTTTATCCCTCTTTTCATTAGTGAAAACCGAATTAAAATCGGTCTACCCGTTCACGCGTGATGCCGTGACCAAGGGATTTTTTTATATATAGATTATATAAACAAACTTTCCTCGTTTATCGCTCTTTCCTTTAGTGAAAACCGTATCAAAATCCATTGGATTGTTTAAAAGAAGTTAGCAGAGAAACAGACAGAGGCAGACAGAGACTTGATTTTATAATACATAATAAATAGGACTTAGTGTTTGTATGTCTTTAAAACTTGAAAGTCCTGTTGGAATTTTCACTGTTTTAAGAAATTTTACTCTAAAATTGCTTATTCCCAGTAACTGCATCATAAGCGCGGAGACACCAAAACAGACAAGAAATTAATTTTACCAGAGTAGATGTCCAGAGTCCCAGGATCAAAAGCAGCACACAACTATACATGTTCCTTGAAAAAATATTTAGCACCTTATGTTGACAAGTTCACAAAAATTCACTTTTATGCCCCTACGGGATAAACAAAATGTAATTATCCGTAACGAGTAAACACCAGACAATTGGGATAGTTTAACGCGAGGAGGAAGTTGGAATTATTTTTGGCGCAAAGTATACACAAAAACAAACCACTTTCTGCATTTATTTTATTTTTATGATTCATATATTCTATTTTAACAATTTTCCATTAGTTAATTCAGTATGGAAAAAAAATTCAATAGACGATTCACATAATGCTAATGAATGCAAAAAGTATTGCGTTCTAATAATAGGTATGTTATGAGTAATAATTTGACTGTCACTGTTATGATTTTGACATTTTATACCACCTTCAAATAAAATACCCATTAATTACTTTTTTTATGTTAACATCGGCAGACAGGCTAACGGTCCTCTTGCTGGTGGGTGGCTACCATCGCCTATAACACAATGCCACAGCTGCTTCAAGTGCGCAGTAGGATTAAGGATAAAAGATTGGGAGAGAATAGAAAAATGGGCTCTGGCATCCCTTACCCATTCACCGAAACACAACAGCACACTTGCTGTTTTTACAGAATATTTTTGTTTTCTGTAAAAACAGCACTTACAGAATACCACATTCTGTAAGTGGGTGGTTGCTGCCGCCAGACGGGCAGCCCAAATGACTGCGAAATGCAGTGTGCCCTGCCACTACCTTCCAGATCCATACCAAAGATAAATTTGAAAAATTCATTTTCAAATTTGACCCTGCCGGGAATCGAACCCGGGAACCCTAGAACATAGCATTAAGGTAAGCACCCTAACCACTCCTTCACAGGGCTCATGGTAAGTTTAACTAAAATAGTAAAACTTGTAAGTTGCGAGTGTTTTTGTCGGTTTCACAAGCGAAATTATAGTAGGTCGTTCCATACATTCGTTCAATTTTCTTTTTAGCTACTTTGTTATCATTAGTCGGGGTACGAAAGCCTTCGTCAGTTTTCAAATTGATTCTTTTGTCAAGTCGTAGACTCTTAGTATATTTTAAAACTAAAGCTCTAAGCAGACAATTGACAGACGTTTAAAATGAAATTTTGGCATTACTGATAATTGCCCTGGACTTTACATTTTAACAGCTTGACATTTTAACAGCTTGACAGCTGTTAAAATGTAAAGTCCAGGGCAATTAAGCTGACGCGTATAAAGACAAAATGTCATTATCGTTTTGTTCGAACCAACATTTCTGCTCCCCCCCTAGGTGGGCCATGACCTTGTCGTGGTGGGGGGGCTTACCCTTGGCAATCCGGGCGGTTGCAGGGGTCGGTGCTTTTTTCCTCACCGGCCTTTGCTCGACCGATCGGATTGGTTTTGGGGACAAAGAAGGCCCACACGACGTGGGCTCCGAGCGGGCTCCGTTAAACGGAGCTCGTGGCGGAGCCCAATAGTACTTTTTTTATCACACTTGACATTGGCAGATAATGACCATCTTCAAGATGAGCCGAATTGCCATTTTTTTAAAGAGAAGAAGAAGAACATTTCTGCTAATTGTTTGTTAATTAAGTTTTATATTCGTTTATAAAATAAACTTAGGTGGAAAATGATAAAAGAGAAAAAATTGTGAATTTCTCTCTAAATCATTGGTACTAAAATGTAGAAATGTCATCGAAAATAAACAAAGTAACGCTTCCACGTGGAAGAAAAGAATCAGGTTGGGAGAATATTGTAGGAATTCATGGTAACTATTTGATAATCGATAATACAAAAGAAAACTTTTTTATGTATCTTCGTCTTTTGGTTTTGGCTCCATCGGATGTTTTAAATAAATTAAAACATGTCTTTGAACAAAATAACATAAAAGGAATTTTTTTAATGATTAAAAACAAGATATTTTGTCATAAAATATGGTAATCCTTCCATTGTTGCTGCTGAAACTTTTCAGCTTTCATTTTCAAGCGCGCATTATACAGTTGCTGTATACTCTCAAATGGCTCAAAATCCATCTTCTTAGCTCTAACTGGCAGATCTTCCCAGTACGTGGAATTATGGCGAAGCTTGTATTGAATTTTCACATCAGGAAAGTATTTTAAGCCTCTTATGTCTGTCACAACAGGATCACCTTTCCTTTTTCCTGGTTTTATTGACTTAAAAATGTAAGGACATTTCTCTTTAGATAATTAACCTCATATGGGTTTTTCTTTCAGGCAAAACTTTTCAGGTCATAAACTGTGAAATTGTGATCTATCAATTTTGTCTGAGTCCAAAATGTATTTTTTCCATGTGGTCGCCACCTTTGCTAAGCTTATTGATGATGCCCATCCTTTTTTCTCCTTTGCTAAGCTTTGTTGATGATTTAAGTTCTTCCAGAGATTTTTAAAGGACATTTAATCAGACTTTAGAAGCCATGTCAATCTGCCATAAGTCATCATTGGCACTGACTCATTAAAAATCTGCGCAATCTAAGCGTGATTAAGTAGTAACGTATAGATAATGTAGTAGGTAGTACATTTTTTTTCTATCCATAATTTGTGAAATAGGAATAGATGTATACGTAATTGTAAAGTTTAACTGTTCGTTGTCCCAAATAAAATATAATAATAACGTTAGATTTTAGATTTTAGGGAAGGAGGATAGTTTAGGATAGCTGCGGATAGTATCTAAGATAAACCTATTAATTCTCCAGCAGCAAACATAATGTAGTAAAACGAATGTATGTTCTCTTGGTTCATAGGGGCCAAGACCAACGCCTAGATTTGAATAAATAATTTACAAGCGAGATCTTATGAGAAGATAAAATAAGATAACATTATAAGAAAGATAAAATTACGTAAACATTGCAACCTGTATGTTTGACGATAACTGAGCTGACGCCATAAAACCGAGAAACAGGATTGGAAAGCATGTCGTTTACGAATTATCGTTTTCCTAAGATGGTTATATTATTGCGTCTCTCGTAAAAAAAAATGAAATCTATATTGGCAGCATTATTAGCACTCAAATACTCTTCTTACATTAAGTGATATCATTAAATATACCATTTTCGTGTATTCATTCATTCATTCTTCATTAATTCATTCTTTATACTTACCTTTCAGGGCACAGTGCGTTATGCAATCCTACTCCAGGTTGTTCGTCTGATAGCTGAAAGCATCATCTTACAGAACACAATTATCATGAAGTAATAGTATTTCTGGTGAGGAAATATGTCCTTATCCCTGAAAAAGCATATGTAACCAAGGAAGAATTTGCATTTTGATAGAAGTATAAAGACGCTTTGTTCAACCACCCTTAAGAAGAACATTTTTAAAAAGGACATTAAAATTATTTTAAGTTATTTCCCCAAGTTTATTTCACGATCGCAAAATTAAAAATTAACAATTAGCTAATATTTACGCACTCATTTATAATTAGCTGTTACTACAACCATTTCAATGTTTATAAATAACTATTCGGACCCCCAAATAATTTATTGTTCCTGGACTACCGGAAAGGGGGAGATTCATAGTGGGGTCCAAACTGAATACTCTTTCTCGTCAAGATTTAAAACTCCGTCTTTCAAGAGATCCACATAATGTTTCCTACAATGGAACTACTGCGGCTCTCGTGGTGTTGTATGGTTCTATAGGTGATGTATCCTCTATTGATTGCATAAATTCTGTTCTGTTAGTCACAATATTTATTACATAAAAAATAAAAGTATGATTAATGCTGTAGCAACCATCTATTACGAATGGCCAAAAAAGTTCTTATATTACATTCCGAACCTAAATTTCGGTTTAAATATTTGTTAACTGCGACGGTGTAATGTATAATAAAATACGTAGAGAATGGCATTTGCATAGAAATAGGCACGTGCCCAGGTCGCTCTTGCTTGACTATCAGTTCTAATTAAGCTGTCACCGCTTGTCTGCCCACGACTAATTTTCACCTTAACTACAATGGGAATTAAAGTACGCTTCGCACAATACATTTGCAACTAAATTATCGTATAGTCTTAATACTTGAACTATTATTTTTATTTTACCATTTTCTTGTAGTATTTTTTCGTATTTCTTTCGGTTCCTTATCAATAACAAGGGATATATTCACAAAAACTACCGTTAGGTAAAGATCATGATCAATTAAGACCATGATAAGGTATCGTTAGGAGGAGGACGTTGGAAGATTGCCGAGGACTTCATTTAACCTGTGAATGAGGTTCTGGATTCAGTAGGATGTATCTTGATCGTCTTCTGAAGTATAAATCAATCTTGTAAAATTCTGGCATGTAGATGTGGCTTCCAATTACTAAAGATAATGAAAAGGCTTTTGTCGTAATACTATACAATTAATCAGTTAATGTATTTGACGATCAACGGGATTTAGATCGTGGTGGAGGTCAACACTGCAAAGATACGATGAGCCATGGATTATTTGTAAGTTTTGAAAATGAGAGAGAGCAGCATTTGCGAAGACAGTGCTGGCGTGCGACGTGTTTGTCGTAATGTAGAAGACCCTGTACTGCGCAATGTCATGTTATGTCCAAGAAAGGTTTATACTAATGCCGCCCCATACTAAAGACGGTATAATAATAATATTCGTGCCGCGCAATTGCGCTGAACGCATTTCATGGCGCATTTGGCCGCCAGTTACTATTTGCACGTTGTGGAATAAACATTATTCCTGCAGGATCTATATGGAAAGCTCTGTAGTCGTACCACTGTTACGTCAACAACGGTAAATATAATTAGTTCAGTGAATTCGAATTTTATGTAACACTAGCGATTCGTCCCCGGCTTTATACTGTAAATTATATAAACAAACTTTTCTATATTTTTTATACTATATGCATTATATATATTATACGTAAATTATATACAAGGAATTTATTTTATAATAATCCATAATCCTACTATGCTCGCACACTTGCAGCACCTATGGTGTTGCTTGTCTTATAGGCGATGGTAGCCACCTCCCATTAAGTGGACAGTCAACCTGTCTAACGACTTTAACATAAAAAAGATATAAGAGAATCAGAACATATCCCTACTAATATTATAAATGTGAAAGCAATTCTGTCTGTCTGTCTGTTACCTTTTCACGCCTAAATTGCTGAACCGATCATCACAAAATTTTGCACACACGTTGTCAGGGATGCAGGAAAGGATATAGGTACCTTTAATCCCAAAAAAAGTACTGTTCCCGAGGGATCACCTAACGCCTGGCAAAACTATAACTGCAATAAAGATGTTAGGAGTTACATTGCTAAATAGTCTGGCGTTATTTTTTTATTTTTCAACGCGGACAAAGCCGCCGACATCAGCTAGTTTGAGAATATAATTATTATCATATTATTGACATTATCACATATCAATTTCATATCTAGTATTTCTTAGACTAGCCATACTTACATTTTATACTGTTTTAAATTCTTACTTAAATATCCAACAACATTTTCTTACAATCAATTTAAAAAATCGTTAAAAAATTCCACTCTAATATTAAATTCATGTTAATAAACATTCAATGGACTGAATTGAAATCTTGATTTAGACGGAATTATTCAGATTAATCTATTGAGGTCACAGCCCGCAGTTAAAAGTAATGAGGAGATCGAGAGAGGAATGTTATAAGTCAGGCTCGTGGCGTGACCACTGCTCACCCCAGACACAAAAAATATTCTATTAGTAACTAAGTAATACTTACTCGTTTAAATCTTATACTTTATATATATTGTTACTGGTTATAAAAGTAACATTGTATTTAAAAAAGTAAGATTGAAAATTTTATTTAAAACAATTTTTATTTAAAAATAAATTCTTTATGTCATTAGTTCCCAAAATGGTCCAGGTGAAGCCCCAGTGGTCAGGGGCGTGCATTCCATATAGGCAGTTAGGTAGTGCCTACCTCATCATCATGCCTATTTAATATTACAAGGTAGCTACTAAGCTAGAGAACATAAACTATTTTAATTAATTTTTACTTAAACATAATATAAAAAACTGTCGTCAATTTACACGCATTAGTACCAATCGAAAATAATCAGACAGTAGGCTGCCGAGCGACTGCTTGCTAGATATACGCACACACTTGCAATCGCGGCTCATACCTACAACGTTACACATTCAAGTAAGAGTTAAAGTTAAAAACCCGACCAAATTAAAAATGGCACACTGTTCATACAACTCAAGGTGACAGGTGACATACGCATCTTAGACCCCTAAAGTAGGCATGCATACTATCTAATCAAAACATAACTTATGTTCAAATGTTGGTTTTAAATTGATAAATCATGTTTTTATTTAAACCAAAATATTGTATTGACAAACTAATATAATACCGAAAATTTTAAATAAAATTCTTTAAATGAAGTTCGTGTGTAGTTCGTGTTCGTTCGTGTGTCCATTGTTTCGAATGCAGACGACATTTCATGCTGATTTCATGTTTTTAATTTAGTGCGCGGTTATTGAAGAGAGAGTAACAAATAACAGCGGCTTTTCTCAAAGCCACGATGGGTATCAGTTAAATGATATGTCATTATAAATTCATTCATTTCCTTGATACCTGTGGTGATAAATTAAATCATCACTTAAAGAACATACTGCACTCTGCTTTACATTCACATACATTCATAAATTGCACAGATCAAGAAATCTAAGTAAGTCATTCTTTGCTTTGATGGTGTTACGCCGTCATTACACGGAGATGTAACTTAAAATTTGTATGTGCCTACTGCAATAAGAATCCAATGCACGCCCCTGCCAGTGGTCCACGGGAGACTCGACGGGGGTCTACGGGGTTATACGTCAACTCGCGGGCAATTAATTCGCGGATCTACACGACTAGACGTAATTGTATTTTACCTATTTTTGACTACGTTAACTCACTGACAATAGGACAATAGGGCGACATATAACCCGGTCTACGTTGGCGTGGTAAAAAAAAATGGGGTGCCAAAAAAAAAATTCTCACTTATTTCATTTAGAAAACTCCCCCATTCGTGGTTGGAACTCAGCCGCAACGCAAATTTCCATAGTTTGATCTAATCTTCACATTTTTTTATCGAGTTTTGGGAATTGTAGCTGTTTTTAGAATTTGTAGCTACTGGGGGTCCACAGGAACCAGCTAAATTTTGAAAGTGGTCTATGAGAAAAAGGTCTGGGAACCTCTGCTTTATATATTTACATTATGTTTACAATATTGTGTTAAGTAAAAGATCATCAGTGTAACAAATTCTAAGAAATAAATAAAAGAAAAATTTACATCCGGAATTCCGAAATACTCGTTAATGATTTTTCTTACACCAAACATTCTATTGATAAACTCTATAGAATTTATATAATATTTGCTAATACTAAGCTAATACGAGTTGTACGATACACAAACTTTTTTGTCCAGAAAAACTTTGACATGGATGAATCAATTTTAACAGGACTTAAGTTATTCAGATACGAATCTAGAACACTTGTTATCCTTTCAACATTTAGGGGATCTGCATAAAATTAAATGTATTAACTAATGGCCGACCCGATGACAGCTTAAAAGCTCACTTTCCAACAGAGGCCGTTTACCGATTCCATACTAAGTAATTCCATGATTACTGGTTAGTTACTGGTTGTAGCAATACACAAAAAACGTAACATTTCTCAGATAACATATGAAGGTTTGGATGGAAACAAAAAACTTAAGTTAATTTCATGTCTAGTATAATTAATTCCTAAAATGTGCAGAATTTGTTACAATTTTGCAGGTTAAATTCTTGTATATTTCGACGAGCCCGTTGGATGAGTGGTTAGGATGCTTGCTTTATCGCTCTGTTCTAGGGTTCCCGGGTTCGATTCCCGGCAGGGTCAACTTTGAATATGAACTTTTTAAATTTGGCTCTGGTCTGGTCTGGAAAGTAGTGGCAGGGCACACTGCGTTTCGCAGTCATTTGGGCGGCCCGTATGGCGGCAGTAACCACCCCCTTACAGACGACCACCGTGAAATAACACCACGTGTGCTGTTGTGTTTCGGTGAGTGAGTAAGGGATGCCAGAGCCCATTTTCCTATCCAATCCTACTGTAGTCGGCAGCGCACTTGCACCAGCTGTGGCCTTGCCGCCGACGTCTTATAGGACGTCGGCCGGTCTGTCGATCTTAATATAAAAAAAAAAATTAATTCGAACAAGTCCATATATTCAAGGCTACAGAAACAATGAATAAAAAATAAAGATATTTTTCAACACATTTCAAGAAAATCATATAAACCAATAGCACTAAAATATTCAAACTCAGAACCCAATTCCTCGAATCTACGATTAGTATGAACTGATTATAACATCATAACTAAATAAAATATTTGAAAAAAGTAGAAAATAACAACTGCTTGTAATCTTAAAATATAAGACAGAGGAATCATTCTAGCTCTATTTGTACAAATTCAAGACTTATTTGCTCTGTGCAATTATTTGAGTCAATATTAACACGTGAGAGCTTTCGGTGGCGTCTTACCTCAAAAGCGAATAGTTGGTTTAGGGTGAAAATACACAGTGAATGTTAAATCATTCCGGTGGGTACATGCGTTCGTGAGTTTGCCATAGAGATTGTAGACGAAAATCGTCCACATTATTTAACCGGTGTGATATTAAACCATTTATGTACATTGTATTTGCTTTATAATCCTCATGTAGATACATTTTCGTGAAAATTTAAGTAGTGTTAGCAGACCTCTGTCACTCCGTGTGTGCCGTGATACAATAGCCTACTGTCGCTCACATTGAATGTGCAAGGAGTGCAACTTCTATACGCTAGTAGGTACTATTATTTATTCTGTGGTGTTAGTATATCGAGTTCATTCATTTTGTTTTTGCGACATTTGAAGTTTAGGACATTTGATGTTGATTTGTGGTTCATTGCACACGGGGTAGTCTTTGTAAGATGTGGTTTTATCTCTATACCATAATAAAACCGTAGATCAGCCGTGTCTGTAATTTTTTTTTTTTTCAAAAAAACAATTGTTATGTTAAAGAATCCAAAAAAATAGTTTTTAGAATTTTTGTCTGTCTGTTTGTGCGTTTGTGCACGCTAATCTCAGAAACGGCTTAACCTATTTGTATGTAGTTTTCACTGATATATTGTAGAATACGTGGATATATTATAACGTGACATCATCAATACGTATTACATCAAAAACAAGAGATACTTCATTGCCTTCAAAAATACAGTCAGTGCTAAGGTTCCTAAAAGGCTTAGATGTCGGAGGAAGTTAAGATGCTTGTAGTCTGCAATCGTAGATACAAAAAGTTTTGGAGCTCCTATGTACAAAGAACAAATCCAATCTCACTTTAGATAAAGACTAACTAGGGGATAAGACTTAATCCTTTTAAATTCTATTGCCTAACCTATTAGAATTAAATTAAATTAAATTAAATTTTTATTTTAATAAAAATAAGTGGACCCCTAGATCTCAAACAAAAAGAAAAAGAGGAAGGCAGAGGAAACGTTGGTCTGACGACATCAAAAAGATGGAATCGAATAGCACGACTGAGGGATGACTGGAAGCTGCTGGAGGAGGCCTTTGTGTCACAAAGACACGCCGACACTCGATAACTTGTTTTTTATTAATTGTTACTTACATTATATACAAATTATTGTAAGAAAAGGTTGGCAAATAAAGGTTATAAAAAAAATTTAAATAGTTCTGACTTAGTATTACGGCTAGTTCGTGCATGTGAAAATGATTAAATTTGATACAATTTCTTTTAAGTATTACAAAATATAATAGACAGATCGACGGTTGACTCGATGGTCCGCAATAAAGATGTTGGGCGTTACATTGCTCATATATTAATTATTTTTCAACACAGCACCAGCTGGTTAACTATAAATTTTTGATTGTATAATCTATACTATAATATATAAAGCTGAAGGGTTTGTTTGTTTGTTAGAACGCGCTAATCTCAGGAACTACTGGTTCGAATTGAAAAATTATTTTTGTGTTGAACAGTCCATTTCTCTAGGAAGGCTATAGGCTATATAACATTACGCTAAGATCAATAGTATTATATATAAGCAATGTCCAGTACCGCGCGCCCCACGAGCATTCCACCGCCGCATGGGCCGCAGCGAAGCGTGGCCGAGTTCAGCTAGTATACTCATATTTTCAATGTTCGAATAGAATTGCTTTGAACAGCATCTCTTATAAGAGCTATTTTGCGATAACACCTCTATTTTCGAGAAAAACTGTTAAATTATTAAAGAGTTTTCAACATTTATTAAAGTTTATAACGGACGTAGGTGATTTTTTCATATTTAATTTAATAATAAATTTAATTATGTATTACCGGTACATATTTCCACCTCTTTACAATTTATTATTATGTCTACGAGATTTTGTCTGTTTTAGTTACGTCTACGGCGCCTTTACGACATCCATAACTGAGAACACATAATAACGATTGTTCATCAAAATCTCATTAAAAATTTCAGTAATAAGTTAGTAAGCAAATATGAAAGTTTTAATTACAAATCGCCATGCTTCTTGAAACTTGGTACTACTTGAATTTAACTCTCACAATATTTACTACTAAACTTTTTGTCTTCGCTGGACTCTGCAACTTACGATTAAAATACATTTTTAAGACTTCTTTAAATCATATTTATTCCTTTTTTTATGTTATTGTCGACAGACAGACAGTAGTATACTTGATCGTAGATGGCTACCGTCGCCAATAACAAGTCACAGCTGCTCTAAATGTGCTGCCGACCATATTAGTTTTTAATGGACAAGGAATTGGGAAGGGATAGGAAAATGGACTCTTTTTGTTTAAAATTTACATTTTCCAACAATAAGGGTAATACTGACAATGCACAGTAGTGAATTCGATTTTTATTAAACCCTAATTGATATTATAATTAGAAATACGGGTAGTTTTAGAAAAACTTAATTAATTAGATTTCAAATAAACATAAATAACTCAATGTTATTATTTGGTACTAGAAGTCATTAAATGAAATTGAATAACACATTTTAGGGATCCTTTACTGTACTAATATAATAAATGATAAAAATATTTATATCAGGTCGGGGAAAAAGCTTTTCGCATACGTATA
The DNA here is from genome assembly GCA_910589475.2 of Bembecia ichneumoniformis. NCBI lineage: Eukaryota > Metazoa > Arthropoda > Insecta > Lepidoptera > Sesiidae > Bembecia > Bembecia ichneumoniformis. Next base: position 2,303,927 of record OU342526.1, on the reverse strand, counting down.
AACTTGTAATAAAATCTCTTTGGCTGTACTATTTATATCTGGCTGGTTTTGAGGACATTAAAAAGGTAATATTTCAAAAAAAGAAGCAAGTTAGTAAAATTTTGTTTCCAGTTATTTGAATCTAATGAAGAAATTCGATACATTTTAAAATTTCATTACAAAAAAGGAATAAATCGAACGCAAGCCGGGAAAATTTTTTGTGACTTTTATGGACCTAATGCAGTGCCAGTAAGAGTAGCATAAAGTTGGTTTAAGCGTTTTCAATCCGGAAATTTTGATGTCAAAAATGCACCTCGCTCTGGTCGCCCTGTTACGGTTAAAAAAGGACGTCATTTCTGAAAAAGTGGAGCAAGATCGGCATATCAGCAGTTACGACATAGCTGAAGAACTGGGAATTGACCACAAAACAGTTTTAACCCATTTCAAAAAAGGTGATGAAAAGTGGATCACGTACGACAAGAACGTGCGAAAAAGGTCGTGATCAAAGGTCGGTCAGTCTTCACAGACTGTGTCAAAACCCGGGTTAATTCGCAATAAATGATGCTGTGTGTATGGTGGGATTGGAAGGACATTGTTCATTATGAGCTTTTATCGCCGGGCAGAACCATCGATTCCAATCTCTACTGCCAACAACTGATGAGATTAAAGCAAGAAGTTGAGAGAAAACTGCCGGAATTGATCAATAGAAAGGGTGTGGTCTTTCATCACGACAACGCTGGATCACACTCATCTTTAGCCACTCAGCGAAAATTAAGAGAGTTTGATTGGGAGGTGTTAATGCATCCACCATATAGCCCTGACCTTGCACCTTCAGATTTCCATGTGTTTCGGTCTCTTTAGAATTCTTTAAGCAGTGTCAGGTTAACATCAAGAGAGGATTTCCAAAACTTTTTGTCGCGTTTTTTTTTTTAAATCAGAAGTCCCAAAATTTCTAAAACAACGGGATCATGCAACTACCTCCAAGATGGCTAAAGTCATCGAACAAAATGGCACATATATACTTTAATTAAATGTAAATAAACTTTGTTTTGAAACTTTCCCCCAACCCATTAAAACTCTTTGAAAGATTAAAAGTGATAATAAAAATGTCTAATAAATGTTAAATTTTTGACGTTGAATATCACACCGTAGCGGGAAACAATTTTTAAAAACCAATATAGGCTGCGTTTAAAAGGGCAAAATCCAATATCAGCCGGGTTCGGATGATAGATGTAACACATTAGCGACATAGAGAGCGAACGATAACTCACTCTATGTAACTGAACGGGATTCAACACGATCTCTTTTCATATAATATTTGGTAACTTTTCCGAGTGTTTTTCAATAATCGATGGTTTTGTATCAAAGAACTTTCTTAAAATTGGTATGGCCACAATTAATCGACCTATTGCCGTTGCACTTTAATTTAAAATTTCTTGTATATATAATTCAATTTATAATTAAAGAACTACCACATAGCGTTGGGTTACTTCTGTAACGATGTATGTATATATGTTGAAATAAAAACCATTGCAATAAGGTTGAAAATAATATGTTTAAGAAAATGTACATTGCTGTGCCATACATAAACCGTCAGTCTGCACTGCCCCCTTAGACGTACGAGGGGAGACAAACGCTAAATACTAAAAATATCCATTGTTTAATGAAAATGTTACAAGAAATAGACAAGACAATTGCTTTGAAAAAATATATATTATACTTAAATATGTGAAGAACCAATTGTATTAATTAGAATTTTCGTTAAAGTAATAGAAACTCCACAAAAAAAGTTAGAACACAAGAAGAATTTGACCTTTATTGAAAATTCTCTCGAAAACGGCTTATTCCACGCATATGAATCCTGTACCTATTAATAAGTTGATATCAGATTAAAAAATTGTATTGATAAAAATTTTTTTTTGTGTAATGTTCTAATGGTATAAACAAAAAAATACCATTTCTAGGCCCGTTGAATTGTCTCCGCCGCCAGCGAGTTCTATAGTAAATTCATTTGCCTCAGTGAATCCCTTGAACAGTATGTCGACTTCTCAGGTAGGTAATTGATTCAAGTTATGAACTTGTTAGCCAGCCGCACTCCAAAGAGTGTAATTGATTTTTGGACAAGTGTATTTTGGTAATTGGTAATGGTTATTTTGTAATTTTTCATTAAATTAGGTCTATAAACTATACACAAACCACTAAAATATCATAGGATGGAATTTTCCCCAGCTTACCTAAAAAGGCGGAGAATTGTTAATGAAATTGTTCCCAGCGTCATGTTTCCACGTAAGAAGTAAAGGCTTGTGACAGTGTAGCTATAATAATAAAATTTTAATTTTAAAGAGAGAAAGAAAGCTGATACAAATAATCTATATATATAAAAATGAATCCCTATTTCCCTTGGTCACGGCATCACGCGTGAACGGTAGACCGATTTTAATTCGGTTTTCATTAATGGAAAGAGGGATAAACGGGGAATGTTCATATATATATATATAAAAATTGCACCACGCTAGTCATTAATAAGCCTTTAGGGTTATTGCAATGTAAAATGATATTTAAAAGTCTAACCAATTCAATACCTCATTCTCTCTAAGTCCGGATTAGGACTATCAGTAAAAGGATCGTTTTTGAAATCCTTAAGGTATTGCTCTCTAACCAGTGTCGGCGCACCAAAATATAAGCTAGATTCATTTAGGTTGTAGAGTCGAATTGTCGTCGATACAACAGCGGCTATGTACTATCGGCTGTGCAATGGCAAATACTCATTTGATTACGCTATAGATATACAATACCTATACCTCTGAAAAGGAGGAAACTTTATCACGCGGACGTGATCTATGGAACACACTCTCTTATGAAGTATTTCAGCATGGCTATATTATGGATTTTTCAAGCATGCTATAAATTCATCATTAAGGATAGCAGGCCATCTTTTTTTATGTCAAAATCGGCAGACAGACCGATGGTCCACTTGATGGTAGGTGACTGTCATCACAGCTGCTGTAAGTGCGCAGCCGACTACAGTAGGATTAGGGGTTGGATAGGAAAATGGACTCTGGCATCCCTTACTCATTCACCGAAACACAACAGCACACGTGCTGTTATTTCACGGTGGTCTGCTGTAACGGAGTGGTTACTGCCGCCAGACGGGCTGCCCAAATGACTGCGAAACGCAGTGACTGCGAACGAAACGCCACTACTTTCCAGATCCAAACCAGAGCCAAATTTGAAAAGTTCATTTTTCAAAGTTCATCCTGCCAGGAATCGAACCCGGAAACCCTAAAACGGACCGTTAAAGCAAGCAGCCTAAATACTCATCCAACGGCTCCCTAACCACTCATTCAATTGTCCTGGTTTTCATTATATCCTTAGACATATATTTAAATAGATTTCACAAACTATAAAAAATATTTTTAATAGTTTTGTTTTAAAATAATTACATTCAATCAAATTGGGTTTATTATGGAATTATATGTATATATTTTTGAATGATATGGGTTTCACTAGTTCAGTGCATTGGGAAGTTAATCCAGTTGGCACAAATTAAGCAGTCGCATGTACGGGCCTCACCTGCATCAACCGCAGACTAATTGGTCGAACTCACTTCACTATTCCTACATAGTTCACGCTCACTGAAATTAGATGGCACTGCATTTAAAGCATTTCCAAGGAACAAGCTAACTGCTTGTTAAATTATTGTATTTGTTCACATATTTTGGTCACGCCAAGCCATTATAAAAGTGGACTATATTTTTTCTTTGGTGCATGTAATAAAAGACGAAGAAACGAAGAAAGTCTGTCACTTACCTCGTGAATCACCAAGTCCTTGGTCCTCCAGCGGCGAAGACTGTAGCGGGCCCGTCACACACAGAATCCAGAAGCACTTCACCACTTCAATGATTACACTCGCGGACCGGGAAGCGTGACCAAGTAGGTAGATTACAAGCACAATTGCCTGATGACATAAATTCAAACTCGCGGGTCGAGATCGGGGGATGAGTCTACGCGTGTTATTATTGTGATGTTTTTCTCAGATTGACTGTGATTTCATAAAATGGCCGGTCGCACGGCTTGCGGTAGTGACATATATTATGACATAGGTATATGGTGGGAGTGAGACAGCACAAGTCACAGAGAACTATTATTAATTAATTTAAATTGACAATTAGTGTGGTACATTACAAAACCTAAAACAGCAATATACTTATAAATTTATTTATTTTTAATTTTCAGTGGCAGAGCACATTGCGAAAGATCAACTCATGCGCAAAATTGAAATTGTTAAAGTTTTTCAGTACATAAGGAAAGTTTAACTTTTTGCTCCCTTATAAAAAGCAGACATATTATAGTAAAGCCACGAAGAATGTAGTCTCATTTTTAATTCGATGGATTAACTAAAATGACAGCTAGAATCGACCTTTTTTTAGACCGTTGTGTCGTAGTATGACTCATTTATAAGCGAGCTCGATCATTTATAAGTCGATGGCCGAGTTGTATCGATCATGTTATAAAAGAAGGGAACAAAATTATGCAACTCGACCATCTTATTGACGACGACGTGACAGAAAATTTTATAAGTGTAACAGACTTGGATTCTGTTCGGAATAACAGAAGAAACTTTCCATTTACTCTTTCGATATATATGCCTATTTTCAAAAAGTGTTTAATCTTAATTATTGATCAATTTTAAGCTTTTTTTTTGTTTTATTGTTGTTATCCATAAGGCAAAACAAAAAAATATAGCTTGAACAATAACTAAGTTTAAAACTATAGTTTCTATTGCAAAAGAGGCAAATAAAAGTACTTTGAAGTATCCATTTCCGTCACTACAATTATATATCCACGCTACTTATACTACTGATCAACCCAAATTCAAACTAACAAAATTTTATCATAAAATTAAAAAGATTGAATCGCGATGTCATTTTAGTCCATCGAATTAAAAATTCAACTATAAACAGATCCGACCCGTACCTACTGAGTTTTGCAACATGGAGTGATAATGTATCTCTGTCTTTTTCCCTCGCAAGTAAAGATCCTTGAAGCAGAGAAGCGATCTTAAAAACACTTGGTTACCTCTTTATGAACTTTTATTATCCCGTTTAAAAATAGTTGTCCCAGTAGAGACAACGGTTGGATATTTGCAAAATTTAGGAAAATAAATGTGAAATACACCAAGTTGTTATCATTGCACGAAGCCGTGCGTTCGGGGTGACTTTTTTTTTGCTGATAACAGAACTATTTTAGCCTGTTTCAGACTCCCTGTTCAGACCTATATAAATACTAAATCACCGCGAAAAAAATCTCGTAATTAAGTTTGTTTATACACTAAAATAATATATGGTTCATTTTAACAGAATTTATCAACAACGCAAACAAATGTAAGAACTCAGTATTTTGTAACATTTTACCAAAATTGGTGAAAACGCCGTGATAGCCATGGACAACGCTCTTTACCCCCTCAAGACCATCTTGGAAAAAATTAAATAGCCAAGAATGGCTGCGAAACAAAAGAATTGATCCTCCTCCTCCTTTTCCTTAGTCGTTCACTCTTGACAGAGTGGTCGTGGTTGAACGATCATGCGTCTCGCCTTTGGATAACGTGGCTCCGGCAATACGCCTCCACTTGCCACGGTCTTCAGCGTTAGTTCGACTCAATGGAGCGTTTAGTTGTCCAAGGGTTAGTGGAAGGAAAAAGGACAGGCTCTATAAAGACTGCTACACAAACCACCATAGTCCAGTGTTCGCGCAACGCTGAAAAAAATTGTAAAAGAAGAACTTTTGATGAAAGTGAAGGTAAAAATAAAAATAGTCGCAAAACCAAATACTTAATCCAAGTGAACTTATTTGATTTGATGTCAAACTAAAAAAACTCAGTAAAAACATTACTTCAGGGAGGGCTCCGAAATATAACTGCGACACTGTATGAATCACCTTAAAATATTGAAGTTAAATTTTAAAGCAAAAGTGATAACAACATAGATAAAAGAAATGACACTTTCGTAATTAGCGTAAGTGATTGTAACACTTCTGAGGGCTCAGTCTGAGGACTCAGACATTGTAGTAGGCGAATTCTAGGGCAACATTAGAATTATTAATGATCTTGTTCATAATAAATATATGAATAATGGTATTTGAAGCCTGCTACCAATTAATTACCCACAATTGCCATTACACGTCGTAATCACCATCACAATTTTAAAAGAATATTAAGAAATAAAATATATTTATATTATATGTGCACTCCAGCGGCCGTCGGCTCTCCGTACTATGAGTCCTGCCCACAGTAACCCCGAGCAAAGCCCTCTCAATAGCTCGTTGAACTTTCTTACGAGGTTATCATTGGCAACACATTGGTTGAAAACTTTTGTTTTATGACACCGAGGAATTTTGGACGAGTAGATGTCTCGAAGCTTCCCGAATGCTGCCCATCCTAGTTGGATTCGACGATTGGCCTCCTTCTCGAAGTTAACTCTATCCAATTGGAATGTTTGTCCCAAGTAGATTTACTCGTCCAACAACTTCGTCAAGAATTAAAACATTTAATTTCATGGAATATAATGTGGGAAAATCGACATATTATCTGTAAATTCCTTATAAAATTACGAACTTACACCTGGACTATCCGTTGGAAAATTGCACGATAATAACTGTTGAATATATTTCACGTAAACAATTTCTAGGGGCTATAATTAAGTGTGCAATTAGTGCAATTATAGCAATATTAACATATGTATTTCTATAACTTGTTGTATACGTAATAATATACCTATGTATACACTCGGCTGTAATTACATTACATAAATAGGCGTAACTTTATATAATAACTCCACACCTACGCAGTTCACTTTCTTCCCTGCATTCGCACACTTCACAAACAGTCATGGACAATTATATGTAAGTAATAAATTTAAAACCTCAAAAACAATTTAAAAAATCTTCACTCATGATATGAACGATAGTCTATTTAACGTATAAGCGGAATATAAATTAAATTTATAGCCCCGGTATGTAAATATTACCGCTTGGATTTCTGGAAGCAGTAGGGATGAAAAACCTAGGAGATTTTTTACACACACGAACTGATAAGCAAATAAATCATCTTTTAGCTACTTGGCAAAAGAAAACGTATATTTTGTGGAATTATATTTTTTATTCAAGTCATATCTTTTGCATTAGAAACATTCATATTCACCTAATTTAATATTAGCTAAGAAGATGTTTGCAATAATTTGTTATTATTTTTCAATTAATATCATTGGCCAGTACGAAGACATACAGATGTGCATGACGAAAATGCACAAATATATATATACACCGTGAAATATCCTCAGGTGAGCTGTATTTCCAAGGATTTGGAAGGAATAATGGAATGGTATCCCTTACTCACTGAAAAACAAAACAGCACACTCACTAAGGGTTGGTTAGTGCCACCGGACGGGCTGCCAATGGACCCTAAAGTCTTGGACTCTAAACGTGTCTGACGACTTCTAGAAGCATACATTACATTTTGTTTGTATATTCATAATAATTTTCAATTAATAATCAATGATTATTTTTTAAGTAAATACTTTAATTGTGTATACAGATTTTTCTGTATATTCTACTATTATTAACTGCAATTGAGTTAAACAGTAATTTTAAATGGACTGTTTTCTAACACAAAATGTCTAAAAAATAACTCTCTTTGTTTTAACTGAAAACAATTGCGGCAGTAGACCCATTTCTAATGCCTTATTTCGTGCTTGTCCTAAAAAAATATATGTTATTATTTGAAGTTAACAGTTTTCATTCATTAACTTGATATTTATCAAAGGTAATTCATATATTATTTTTTGTTTACAAAGCGCATTTTATTAAAACAACTGCTATGTTCTTTACAGAGTAAACCCTAAACAGAAAACGTTGTATCGTTTTTTGGCATATTTTATGACTTTAACGTCTGCGGGATGTCAAACCTGGTGGGGCTTTGCTCCACCGAAGCAGCCACTTAAACTCATTCTTCATATTAAGAAGTTGAGCATGATATCTTTTCCTGGATCTTTGTTCATGTACACATACTTATTTGAAGCATTCGGCAATATGATATGCATTCTTATATTTTCATTCGCTACAGTGGTAAGTTTTCAAAGATGCCGGGTATTATCTTTTTTATAAGTTTTGTAAATAAAGGGGAATGCCCAAATTGTGTTGCTATTTTACCCACTTATAAAATTCAAAGCCCATATAAAACAACAGATTCGAACAGGAATCGAAATACCAAATGAATCTCGACCCAGCGAGCGGTAACCGGCGAAGCTCCAACTGACAGTTGGAGCTTCCCAACATTTACTCCGCCACGAGCTCCGATGTTCGAAGCCCGTTCGGAGCATACACGCATGTGCATTCTTAGTTCCCCTTTTTTTTTGCCCTGCGACAATCCGATCATCCAAGCTAAGGCCGGTGATCCCACCGACCCTTGCAACCGCCCAGATTGTCGAGGTTTAAGCACTACCACCACGACAAGGTCCTAGCACACCTATGGGGGCCATAAGTGGCTACCCTCGTACAGCAAAATTTTATTTATTCGCCTTTTTACTTTATTACACCAAATCACAGCACAATGAGGCATTTTTATCGCTTTTTTGAATAATATTTACTCCACAACGTGCAAATAGAATCTGGGGGCCAAACTCGTCTTGAGTTGCGCTCAGCGCAATTTCGCGGCACGAATATTATTATTAATACCGGCACGAATATTATTATTAATCTCTAGTGGAGGCAGTACGGCGATTCTTTGCTCTGTGTTCCTATGGTATTGCTTGTCCTTAGACAACGTTTGGTTAGTTTGCCTATGGTAGATATGTTGACCAACAGACTTCGTGCTTATTTCTTTTTTAAACATAAATACAACTATATTTACAGTGTGTTTAGTTCTTGTTAAATTTGCACATTCATTGAAAATTAAATTAATGAATTAATATTCAAAAATTTTGAATAAACATGTTTTTTTCTTTTTGCAGATAATAAGTAAAGTGGAAATTTTTTCAGAAATAACTGCGATTGGATTAACAGTTACGGCTTTTCTGGCTGTGGTCTTTTGGCTATCAATACCTTTAATACATAACGTAAAAATCAGAGGAGACACCCTTACTGTGGACAATACAAAAGAATTTCAAAGTGTTATTTACTTAGTGTTGCCCTTCGATTATTTACACAATTTCAATTGTATGATCGTCAATAGCATTCTAAGTAGTATCGTATTTAATATATTTTCTGTTTTGACTTGATTCCTTTAATAATCATCTATCATTTAATTGGTCACATAGTTATTTTAAAAAACGAGATTAAAACTAATATTACAGACAATTTGTCAGAAAATGAATTGAAAGGCAAGATCATTGAAATCATTGAACACCATGCCTTCATTATTAAGTAAGTATATGATTAATTACAATAATTAATTATTATCTTAATTAATTAAGTACCTACTATGACTACTATTTTTTTTTCTTTTGATAGAAACAAGTGACTATGTCGGTTTCTATACACTTTTCTAGTCTGTTTAATACAATACCAGGTGGGATAAAAATTTATTTCTTGTAGTATATTATGTGTAAGTTTATGTTTACATACATTGATATGTAAGTATGTATGCTTATGTGATTATCAAAATATACATGGATATATAGATAGGGTTGCCTTTACTTCTAGGAAACAATACGGGTTTTCTCTTCCGATGCCCAAAACTCAAAACACATTCAACGCCGACACGCGGCTTTTCAACTAACACCATACATAGCACGCCTGTGTAAATAGTGATAGACAAACTAGTGTTTTTAGGGTTCCGTACGTCCGAATAAAAAACGGAACCCTTATAGGATCACTCGTGTGTACGTCTGTCCGACCATCCCCCCCCCCCTTATCTCCGAAACTACTGAACCTAAAATTTTGAAAAAAAAAAAACCGAAATTAGTTTTCTACTTATAGATCATAGGAAAACCTATAAGTAGTCCATGATATTAAAATAACATGGTAAATCACTCAATATTGTGCTGATAGGTAATATCCACGGAACCCTCTTCACGCGATTTCAATTCGCACTTGTCCCGTTTTTTTTCTAACAGAGACCCTCTGATTTCAACCGTAGTGGCTATCAAAAGCCACCATACCGATCACTGGCCTCTCCTCTCATGCGTGCGCCCCCGCACTCCGTCGCCACCGGTCGGAATACGGGACAAATACGGGAAATGTAGTAATATGGGACGGGATGGTCAAATACGGTGACAGTCCCGTATATACGGGACGTATGGCAACCCAATATATAGGTGTCATATCAGGAAAACATTTAAGGGCTTCACTGAGGCAAATGACATTTACAATAGATATCGCTGGCGGCGGAGACAATTCAACGGGCCTAGAAATGGTGTTTTTTTGTTTTTAGAATTAGAACAACGCGCAAAAAAAATTATTAATACAATTTTTTAAACTGACTTTAACTTATTAATAGGTACAGGATTCATATGCCCGCAATAAGCCGTTTTCGAGAGAATTTTCAATAAAAGTCAAATTCTTCTTGTGTTTCTATTACTTTAACGAAAAATCTAATTAATACAATTGGTTCTTCACATGTTAAAGTATAATATATATATTTATTTTTTTTTATTATAGATGGGTTTGCTCTTGACCAGCATCTATCCATGTAGGAAGGATGAGGCCGAAGATGGAGCGAGCTCACCCAGAAGATGCCTATTCACTCGAACCTTGAAAAGATTTGGGTTATATGAGCTCGGAAATACAGACGCCGGCAGGGAGTTTATCGAATAAAGGATCTAAAATAAATTTTGCTTATGGTTATGATGTATTATGGTTGTATTCGAATTGTTCGAAATACAACCATAATCATTTTCTGTACCTATTCATATTTAGAAAACAAATCATGGTACCTCTCGTTGGTTTTCAGTGGAGTCGAATTGTGTGAAGAATGAGTCCCCATGTTTAAATGCACAAATAAATACGTTATTCATCTATCCAAATCCTTATCCAAATAAAAACAATCATGACAATGAGAACCTTCACACATCGGATCAAATAAACGAATTTTTGTACGGCTAAAATATCAAATTGATCGTCATCCTCCGTACATTCCTAACTTGGCACCCTTCTTTTTGTTCCCAAAAATCAAGATCTAAATACGTGGGTCAGCAAAAGAAGCTGTTGAAATGTTCAAAAACTACGTTTTACAGGTCCTCAATCGGAATGGAAAAATTGCTTCGAAAATTGGTTCCAACGCATGTGAAAGTATATCGATCATCATAGAGAGTATTTTGAAAAACGATAAGATCTATTTCAATCACTAATATTTGTTTTTTCATTACTATGTTTAATACATAAGTAGGACCCCTTTCAACTAGTTTTTATGTAAATAAAATAAACTCCCAAACGAGTCAATTAAGGGTGAACTGGCCGCAGGCTCGAAGTGACGCGTGGGCGCGGCCAAAAAGCACGCTGTCTCACCCAGCATCGTGTCCGACAGAGATTATTGAGTGAAATGCACGATAATTCAAAGTAAACCGAGAGCGTAAAAATATACGAAAAATCCTTTGAAAAATGGAGTTTTATGAAAAAACTTCTGCATAAATCAATTGTAATTAAAGTTTATTGAAATCGTCGATAATTGAGCTTTGTCGGTGCCGATTTTGTTTTGGAGATTTTACACTTCTTTTATTACTTATTTACGCCCAAAGTTACGTTAAAATTAGCAAGAAAAATTAATGTTTGTTGGCTCATAACTTTTTAATGGCTTTTTATTTTACTATTCTGTTTCCGTACAGACAAAAGTAATAATGAGACAAAGCGATATCAGGTTTAACTTTTGATGTACAATGTCAAACAGTGGAATCATGCTCGGATTGTATTGATTCATTTGTATTCAAACATTGATAACATATTTTACGATTTTCATGCATACAATAGGAGTATTTAGTTTTCATCACAAATTACAATAGATTTAAAACATTCGGGTGATATTTATACAATTTCAGTTTTTATTTGTACTACAATATTTATATGGTGGATACAGAGAATTTAAACATTGTTGCTAATATATGTATGAGTGGTTTTTTTTTAATGTTAAGATCGGCAGACAAGCTGACGGTGCACTTGATGGTAGGTGGTTACCGTCGCCTATAATACAAGCAACGCCAAAGCTGCTGCAAGTGGACAGTCGATTTCAGTAGGATTAAGGGTATGGAATTGGAAAGGGTTGGGGAAATGGGCCCTGGCATCCCTTACTCACTCACCGAAACACAGCAGCCCACGTACTATTATTTCACGTTGGTCTTCTGCAAGGTGTTGGTTACTGCCGCCAGACGGGCTGCCCAAATGACTGCGAAAGGCAGCGTACCCTGCCACTACTTTCCAGATCCAGACCAGAGCTAAATTTGAAAAGTTCAATTTTAAAAGTTGACTGTGCCGGGAATCGAACCCGGGAACCCTAGAACAGAGCGTTAATGCAAGGGTGCTTGCATTAACGTCCAACAACTCGTCCAACAAGTTTTGAAATGAATTAGATCAGATTACATAGTATACTTTTCTTAATCAACATATTAATTATTATTCTGATCGTCCACTTGGTTCGTTAGAAAGTCTAATGGTTTTGTTATTGTTTATTATATTAGCAAAATATAATTCCTACAACAGTCTTTAAATAAACAAATAAATAGTGAAAATTAAAGGGAAATACGTAATAAAACAACAATGTATATAATAAAACACACCTAGTGAGAACATAAACATATTTTGTGTAAATTTTTAATAAAAACGACACTATAGGTGTGTTCAAATAAACTATGGGACGGTCCATTATCAAACTGAAGACTTAATCACAAGGCTAAGAAGTAACCGCCTTGTATTTATCAATACGTAATTTGATGCATATAAATTTGATGCATATTTATTTTTTTACTTCATAAAAAGAATTTAAATATAAAATTTAGTGCTTATGTCTGTTTATTTTGCCTCGTCCATCATTCAGTGAAAGTCTACAGAAAAAGCCATGGATGACTCTTCTCCAATGTAAGTTTAGAAGAAGTTCAGAAGAAATTGGTGATATATTTTATAAGCATTCGTTAGTTTCAATAAGACCTACCCCCCCTTAGCCTATAATAGAAATCTAATAATGATCTAATCTACAATGGATCATATCCCTGTTGTGGATTCCCAACTTCAAAGCCTGCAGCATCGCCGAAAAGTAGCGTGCCTATCGATTTTCTATCGTCTACACTATGGAGAGTGTGCACCTATACTGTACGATTTAATCCAACCGAAACCGTTCCACTTGCGGACCACTAGACGTGGGCAAGGGTTTCATCCCTTCGTGGTCGATGTACCTCGATCACGAACAAAGCGTTTCAGTTCCACCTTCCTTGTTCGAACTGCTAAGGAGTGGAACTCATTGCCTGCGTCTGTGTTCCCACAGAACTACAACCTCGGGGTCTTCAAAACTAGGGTAAATGGGCATTTACTAGGTAAGCGTGGTCCACCTTCGGCCACATCTGCACCTCACATCAGGTGAGATAGTGGTCAAGCGCTACCTCGCTTTCATAAAAAAAAAAGAAAAAAAACTTTGCACATTAAAAATTAGAATTAATTTTTTCCAATGTAAGTTTAATAAAACCTAAATAAATAATTCAAGAACTTCAATTATTAAATTCAGACTCAGTATAGTTATCAAAATTAACTAACAGTTAATTTTAAGTTATACATTTAAGGCTGACATTTAACTTTCTATGTTTTACTTTCGATGTTACTTAAGTTACATTGTAACCAGTCTGTTTCCATATACAAAATTTGGTATGTATTTGCCGTGAAGAATTTTATTCATTGTTTTTTTGCCATTTAACATGTGGTTAAATAGCAATTCAACACTTAGCCAGTGTGAGACAATAGAAGGAACGATAAAAAGGAGTCTAGTGTCATCATCAGACACACTAGGAAATTTTGTCTTAATAAGAATTAAGAAGTAAGATCAAAAAATATTTTTCCCTTTTAGCAGAGTATATCGCAGTAGCATTAAATGAATAGGATACAGCCAGCCTTTTGATAACCCTGGTAGTTTTGAGTAAGAAAAATTTGAACTACGTAACGGGCGATTCCCGTTATGATGTTATTAATTTATAACTAATCTTTGTCCGCGTATATACACGCTGTACCTGTGTGCTTGTGGTCCAAATTGGATATTTATTTTAGACCTTTGATTGTCATTTGAGCGTAGTCAAACAACTTCTATTGATATTAACAATAGCGTACCATTAAAAGAAAATTATTATTATTATTATTATTTTAAATATAACAAATGTAAAATGAAAACAGTGTTATACAAAATAAATAACAATTGTAATATAATTTTCATACTTTTTTTTAAATTTTAATAATAAAACTCATTCTACTAACTTCACTATACTAATTAGTCCAGGATTTTTATACATTCTTTTAATCGACTATATCTCAGAAAATAATAATAATATAGAAAAAAGTTTCATATAAAAAAGATGGGAAAAATAGTACGGACCTTTTATGTAAAATTGAATTTACATAAAAGGTCCGTACTATTTTTAACGTAATAGGGGATCGGACAGTAATCAGATTAAAATCTAAAATGTACTTAAAAAGAAAATATATATTTTTTTACGATTATTTATCGAATAATAATTTAATATAATTCATTTAAATATTTTTAAATGAAGAAATAAAATTTTATTATTTACAATATTTTTAATCTATACTGAAACACCAATCGCAGTGGGTGACGTCATTTGTGGGCAATCATTGTCTTATGCCAATGCAGCTGTTTTGTTATGATATGACCACAAATGACGTTACGCGCTCTCAGATGAACTATCGTGGCGTTTTGGCGGCATTTTCAAACAAACAATATTAAAACATGATTTTGAGTACCTAAAAGGCTATAAATAAATAAAATAGTATTTTTTATGGGAATAAATATCCATGAAGATTAATTTAAAACACTTTCTGAAAATTTATCCGATCCCCTATTAACGGTGTTTTTCAAAATGACGGCTAACGCTCGCGGTTTCGGACTACACAAACTTGGTTTTACACTTAGGGGATAAACTTTGACATATCCAATCGAAAAATCAATTATCAGGATTAATCAATAACCCATTTTTGATGCTAAAATCCCTGAACTAAATTTTTAATAAACAATCAGAAGTTGTCAAACTTGCTACAAAATTTCTATTTTAAAATAAAAAATTTAAAAAAATTAGTTAGTATTACAAATTAAATTTTCATATTTTTTTTTTCCAGAAAACATCCTAAGAAGCAGAAGTTATACCGCTTCCTGGCATATTCCATGACTTTGACGTCAGTGGGATGCCAGTCATGGTGGGGTTTTACAGCACCAAATAATTTCTTAAAAATAACTTCGCATGTGTTAAAATTGTCCATAGTATATATTCCTGTTTCTGCGATTTTGTATGCTTATCTAAATTACAATGTAACACCGTTTGAAACACTTGGCCACATTTTATGTGTTGTATCGATGGGAACAGTTGTTAATGTAAGTAATCTGTGACAAAAAGACTTACTAATTTATTTATTTATTTATTTATTTAAACTCTATTGCACAAACGTACAAAAGGCGAACTTAATGCCTTAAGGCATTATCTACCAGTCAACCATTGGGTAAATCAGAGAGAATGACGGAGGTGCAATTGAAAATTAACATTGAAAATTGTATAATTAATTACACAGAATTCATTAATAAAATTCTCACATAAATATAATACATACTTATATACATACAACACAATATACATACAGATATACAGAACAAATAATAATAATAATAATAAAGAAAATGACACTATTAACTCTGAGACAGTGAAAGATAATGATTTCGAAGCATCTTTTTAAAGGAGATTTCCTAATATCGGTGGGTAGCGTATTCCAGAGCCTGATTGCTTGGGCACAGAAGGAATCAGATAAAAAGCCAGTGCGACTAATATACTAATGAGACTGTTATTTGTAAAGGTAAATGTGGTAGGAACCAAGTTAGTCAATTCACGGTTAGATTCCAAGTGGCCTATATATTTAACCTGTGCCTGTCCTTTGTTCGTTGCAGATAGTCTGCTCTTAGAAGGTTTGTGAGGCCTATTCCATAGGCCAATATGAATGTTACCATAAGATTTGAATATTTAAATAAAATAAATATTTCAAACTTAACTTAACTTAACATAACATAACATAACATTTATATAACATAACATATTTTTAATCGCAACTTAAGAGAGGACGCCTCGTGATCTTGGTGGATTAGGACACGTTCTGAATGTTGAGATAAATACAACAGTTGGTACTCTTTATGTTAAGATCAGCAGACAGGCTAAAGGTCCACTTGATGATTGATAGGTGCCGACTACAGTAGGATTAAGGATAAGGAATTGGGAAGGGTTAGGGAAGTGGGCTCTGGTATCCCTTACTCACTCACCGGAACACAACAGCACAGGTGCTGTTATTTCACAGTGGTCTTTTGTAAGGAGGTAGGTTACTGCCGCCATGCGGCTGCCTAAATGACTGCGAAACGTAGTGTGCCCTGCCACTACTTTTCAGATCGAGACCAGAGCCAAGTTGACCCTGTCGGTAATCGAACCCGGAACCCTAAAACAGAGCGTTGAGGCAAGCATCCTAACCACTTATTCAAAGGGTTCGTCAAAACTTTATCAAAACTAAGACGCTAGACTAATTTAAATAGGAATTACCAGCAAATGTAGTCCCTTTCGAGATCATGGGCATTACGATAAATCACAAACGTCGAAGTAAATAAAAGAGTTCCTATACGTTATGCGATCAAAATTCAAGGTATTAAATTAACTAAATTAATTATTTACAATTAAAATAAATTGGGAAATTTTAAACTAATATTAATTTTAATAATTTTTTTTTATCTTCTGGGTATGCCCTGCGGCTTGCCCTCGTTTTAAAGCGTAAGAATTTTGTAAGTTTTTGCCGTGGCAAAAAAAACATAGGTACTCCAAGTTTCACGATGAATTAAAAATAATAATAAAAAAAACGTGAAATTTAAAAAAAATGAACTTTTTATCTTTTATACGTATTATATTATGCCTTGCTTTGATGCTTATATTTTGTAATATAGTCGATTTGATATTATTGACTCATTAATATTTCATAATTATTTTTAAAGTTTAAGATTGTATGAAATTAATAATAACAACCGCCAGACAGTCAAACCCACGATGTTAAAATGCGAAATAATTTACATACTATGGAACCTTCTCACCTTGGAAACAAACCAACAAGATTTCTTTTTTAGTTGACCAGGAATTTAGTTGTGGTAGGCCCCGTAGTCATAAACTGGCACGGTCTGCCGATAGTAACCACAAGACTTGTGGTCTTCTGTAAGGGTGCTGTGGTGTTTCGGTGGGTTGTGTTATGGGACATCCATTACTCAGTCTATACTTATCTATACCCTCTTCCTTCCTTATCCTTTATAATTTATCCTTTCGAGTTCGGCAGTGCAATTCAATCTTATAGCGTCGCTTGTGTTAATAGGCGTTGGTAGTCACATACCATCTAGTGGAATTTCATAAAAACATTGAAATTCTTATAAAAACATTAAAATTGGAACGCTCAACGTCAGATAGCACTTTAATTACTTAACCAATAAATTCGTCGTCTAATTACTGGAAGACTGAGCCACAATTTATTTTTAAGAGTTCATTGTATTGAAATTTAAATAGATAGATAATAATGTATGCATTTTTTTCCAGATAAAAATATTTACGACATACTTTTGCTCGTTCAAACAAGTCATAAAGAACTTTTTCGAAAAATACCATCTATTTAACTGTCTTAACGATAATGAATACAACAGAAAGGTATGTTTTACATATTTTATGCCTTTCTTGTTGTTGTTTTTTTTTTTAATTAATAAAGCGATGCACTGATATTATAAATTATGGGATGGTACAATTCATCGCCGCCGCGATTCTTCGCCAAGCCATTTCAGCATCGGCCGATTAATGGCCGTTTGTATTGTAGAAAGAAAAAGAATTATTACTACCAGATATTTATCGTCAGAAAGGACGTAAATTTTTATAAAATTTGTTGTATTTTAATTTTATTTTAGCAAATGACATAGTTAATTTGAAGTCATATTAAATTTAATAACTAGATGTATTGGGTACTGGGTACATTGATTTTTTAAAGTGATGCTCATGTTGATATTTTAATTAAACGGCGATTAAAAGGCCGACGTCGAATCGGCCGGAGATGGAACGGTATGCGATGAAATGGCGGCGATGAATCGGCGGCGGTTAATTATTGTTCTTTAATTTCAGATACTACTAAAAGTTGAAAAAATTTCGAAAATTATAGCGATTTCCATGCCCACTGCAACTTGTTTAGATGCAGCTCTTTGGTTATTGGTTACTTTGATTTATAATATCAAAAACAGAGACGTCGTAACACTAAATAAGACCATACAGTTCCAAAGCTCCTTCTACTTACTGATGCCATTTGATTATTTATATGACTTCAATTGGATGATCGTTTATTACCTTTTGAATGTCATCCACGTTACTATATACGCTTGTTTCGTATCCATTTTTGAGGTGATTACATATATAACAATCTTTCATTTAATTGGTCATATAATTATTTTAAAGAACGAAATTAAAAATATATTCAAGGACAATTTGCCAGAACATGAAGTAAAGGCCCGTATCGTCGAAATAATTAAATATCATAACTTTATAATTAAGTAAGTATTTAACTCTTTGTTAAGTAGCTGATCCTGTAGACGTTGTCCTGTCCGAAACCGAAAAAATAAATGTAACCCGATTACAACTCCACCTATCGGGTCAAATTGTGAATAAAAACTGTCCAGAGACCCACTCAAACATATATAAGAAAGTATTCAAAATAAGGACTTTAATGACATACACAATATGGAATGTATTACATTATAGGCAGACAGTCCATTATAAAGGAAGTGTGCAACATTAGGGTGATTGCAGGGGTGAGATCGATTGAGAAAATAAAATGGAAAGGATGAGACAGATAAAAAACTACATTTAAATATTATTAGGTATCTGCACTATTTTGTAAAAGCTATTACGTCCCTGCTACCACCCTATTGCAACTAGAGGTCTATATAAGCACCTTACAAGCTCGAACGAAATTACAAATGAAAGGATTAAGGTCGCAAAAAAATTGCACATAAAATATTGTAAAAGGAGAAACATTTATCATTATTGCTCCTATATATTTATTGCTCCTAATAAACAAAAATCATACTTTTCTTATTCTCCTTAAATTTTATTCGAGAACTAATTTCTATTTAGTAACTTTCTATCTCTCCCAGTGCCTCTTCAGTCCTGAAGTTTGGCCGACTACTCCTTGAACTTTTCTCTATCAAAAGCCAACTGGAACAGTAATTCGACTGAGGCAGTTCCCGTCCATTCCCGGATGTTTCGCAACAACGATTTCCTCCTTCGCCCTGCGTGTCTCTTCCCTTCCAATTTACCCATCATGATTAATTGAAGCAGCAAAATATGTCTGCTGTATCTGAGCAAGTGGTCAAGATTTAATAACTAATATATTTTTTTTCTACAGGGCTTTCAAGGACGTCCAATCCGCGTTTGGGTTAAGCGTATCCAGTAGTTACTTAAATAATTTACTTACCAACAGCCTTTTGATGTACCTCATGATATATTCGGTAACCTGTCGTTAATATTGTGATTTCTTCATGTTTAGCTCGGAAGTCAGACTGACGGTCCTCTGGATGGTGGTTAGCTATAGCATAGCCTGTAAAAAACAACGCATGTCAGTTGTCAGCTACAGATCTTAATAAGCTAAAAAATTAACCTTAATGGTACAAGGTGGTGCTCACGCACTGGCCTGTGGCATTACGTACTCACGCACTGAAACACCGAATACATGCTATTACGCAATACATGTTATTTAACAACGGTTTTTAGTATGAGGGTAGCTTCCCAGTTTATTCCCGTAGCCTTTTTACCCTTTTTTTTTGACGAGGAGTAATCCCCTTACAGATCTCCCCTTACAGATGTGGGGGTCGCCCAGCGCCTGATCATAGCCGCACTGGGAATACCCACTAAAACTCCCCGGTGTCTCCTTGCCCTTTGAGCGGGGTGAACCGGGCTCTGCCGAGGCAACAACTCCGATCCACCCCAGGGCAGCCTAATCATTGCTGACTAGGCTAACTCCAATGGGTTAGCCGGTGCACCAAGGCAATCCCCAGACGGGGGGGACCTTGTGCAAGCACACATAGTTAGCCAACCATGTGCGCAGGTCCCATAGAGCAGTGTACCTTAACAATATTAAAAAATATTTAATGATTTTTCCATGCAATTTTTGCCGTATATAATATTTTAGCTGAATTTAAAAAAAATGTGTCGAAGTCAAATACGTTTAATAAGCAGTTAATAAGGTGAAACATGTTTTTTTTTTCTGTACATCAGCGCTGTCTACTAATAAAATATTGATTTTAGTGCTTGCAGCAAAATTGTCAGGTCGTCAGACATAGGTGCACTTCCTGGTAAGTTATTAACGTCGCCTATTAAAGTAAGCAACTCCATATATGCTGCAAGTGTGCTGCTGGCCTTCTAACCTTCATTTTAGGATTAAGGGTAAAGAATTAAACACAACAGCACAAGTGCTGGTTTTGCGTGGTGGTTTTCTGTTTTTTTTTTCTATGTATAGGTCGGCAGCCAGACCACCTGTTAGTAGGTGGAACCGTCGCGTCGCCTGTTAACGCAAGCAACGCCATAGGGACGAAGGGATAGGGAAACGGACTCTGGAATAACTTACAACAGCAAACATTAAGTTATTTCACGGTGGTCTTCTGTAAAGGCATCATTAGTGCGACCAGATGGGATCCTAAATGACTGGAAGCGCAGTGCGCCCTGCCACTGTATAATCACAATATTTAGGCCAATATTAATTCTCTCTTACTATACCATAAATCCAATCTAAGTGAATTTTATAAATATCAATGATTTTTAGGAACCAGCAAATTCCGCCAGATATGGTCTAACCATGCTTGTTTTTCTTGGAGGTTCTGCTGTAATGTCATTTATCTTTGAAGAAATACGCATTCAGGTACGATGACATAATTCTTAAATTTAAAAATAACTACACCATCTCCTATACTTACCTATATAAAAATATGATCGTCATGTTTCTCTGTTATTTCAATAACGAGATGTGATCAAATCCAGTACTTACATAACTAGTTTTATATTATATCATTAAATATTATTACTATGTCTGTCTGTGATTTACAGTGTTATGATTTGTCTGAAACATTGTACCTGGTGCCCTGGGAAGACATGTCGATATCAAATCAGAAATGCATTCTAATAATCCTCGCGCAAATGCAGCCTCCGTTGATTTTTATCGCCGCTGGTGGACTCATTGCTGGAATACAACCTCTCATATTTGTAAGTACATTTGTGATTTCCATTATGTCAAAGGCATTATTATGTTAAAAGCAGGCTGACGATCCCTTGAGGAAATCGTCGCCTATAACAAACAAGGTCAAGTACAAATGCGCTTCCGACCATGTAAAAATAATGAATAAGGAACACGATGGACATACATTACTTGCATATGGAAACACAAAGCTTTCTATTATCTACTATCTCAGACTCAGACTCTGAAGCAGACTCTGAAGCACAATTACCTTGAAACTAAGGTGAACCTTGATCTACCTTGAAGCTAACCTTGATCTAACTCAGACTCTGAAGCACAATTACCTTGAGGCTAAGGTGAAGGTATCTTGAAGGCAGTCTTCTGTGTTTTCTGCTGGCCTATATAGCTGCTCAGTTTATCTCTAATAGAATGTAAATATATAGTATTATGTAAAATCAACTGGAACACCAGTGAATTTACCATGCTCAAAAGCTGACACTTACGGTACTCGTGGTCTTGTATGGAATATGTTTCAATACGATTTCTGGTTGATCAATTTATTCTAAAAATATTAAAAACATTATGAAATTCCTTTTCAAGAAAATAATTATTGAAGACAATGTTCCTAATAATAAAAAAATCTTTTGATATAGTAGCGATTTAAAATAATATATTATAATGAAGTACACCTGAACACATTTTGCCTTTATTGCTGTGATTTTAATTTTTCCCTAGGGAATAGCCCTTTTTTCTGTATTCCTGACAATGTTTAAGCAAATTTCAAGATCGGTTGAGTAGTTAAGGCGTGAAAATACAACAGATAGACGGAGAGACAGAGTTACTTTCACATTTAAAATAATAATATGGATAGTATGGATGTGGATAATTAAATTAATTAATTTAATTTATAATTTATAAATTTAATTTAATTTATAATTTATAATTTATAATTTATAATTTAATTAATTTAAATTACAGATAATTAAGACAGCGTTTTCATATTATATTATGCTGAAGTCGGTGTTGTAATCGATGTTACGAGAAGACAGAAAAACAATTTCTCCTCAGTGATTGCAATGAAATCTTCTTCATTGTAAAAGTATTTATCTAAAAGTAAAAATATGTTTTGAAGAACATCCAAATGACTATGGAAATTTTAAACATCATTATGGCAACGATGACACTAGTAAAATTTTAAAATAATCCTAAAAAATGTGCCATTTGTCTAATATTGAAAAAAAAAAAAAAGATTAAAAACTTACCTAATTCAAAAATGGCACACTAATGTTGTAAAAATTTAAAATCGAATATGAAATAAAACTTGAAATAAAATTCATTTCGGATTTTTGTTTATATTAAAATAAGATTGCATAATCATTTTTTATATAAAGGATGAAAGAAAGATTTACGATCGACTTGATGGTAGACGGTTACCGTCACCTTTAAACTATAGCTTTCCAGAAATGCTTGGAACATTATTAAAAACTAGAAGAACTGTATTGTCCACCTTCTGAAGAATCGTGTCTTGGTACGATCTAGGCCTTATCACAATAATGATGCCTTATCACCTTTATCACAATAATGTGACTCAATCACGTTACAATACGTTGGGGCATAGGCTATCTTGATAGCTAACGCCCATCTGGCGTCAGTATTAACCACGCCCTTACAGCAGACCAAAGAAATAACAACACGTATGCTGTTGTGTTTCGGGTAAGGGATTCCAGAGTCCATTTTCCTATCCAATCCCTTATCCTTAGATCCTAGTGTAGTCGGCAGCGCACTTGCAGCAGCTGTGGCGATGCTTGTGTTAAAGGCGACGGTAGCCACCTACCACCAAGTGGACCGTCAGCCTGTCTGCCGATCTTATCATAAAAAAAATGTTTTATTCCTATGCGCTTTACAACACGACCGGAAAGTTGAAGATAATAAAATAGTCCAAAAAAACTTTAAGATAAATTAATAACTAAAATAATATGTGTATGAAAATAGTGAAAGTTTAAACCAATTTCATTTTAAAAAATCTTACTTTTTTTAAATAAACATTTTATTTAGTCTGGCTTACTTTCACATAGATTAATTCTGTGATGGGTTATAACTGCAACGCAATTCTAATTCTTCATTATTAAAAAATGTCGTTTTAGAAAATTGTTGTGGATGGAAGGTTGGATGGAAGGGATATAAAAAAAATTAATTCACCACGCAATTATTTACAAATATTAATAAACGTAACTAGTTGCATTTTACTCTTAAATTGTTATACTTTAATCAGACAATTTTATTCATTTGTAGCGAACACAATGAGCGTTTCGAATTGCTTGCGTGTATCGGATTGGAACACGTTTGACATAGGCGATTGGGCGTTAATGGGAATAATGTCAAGGGTGACTTTTATTATTGGCTTCTATTTTCTGGTTACATGTTTCTTTTTAGTCATTAGATTATGTTCCAAAATAAACAGTAGTGTTAGTTGAATTATATATTGTGTTTGGTTTAACAATTACCTACATCAAATAAATTTGAATAATCAAAAGAAATTATTAATTATATGCTGCTAGCGCGGACAGCGCACGGAGCATCTAAAACTATTCATAGTTAAAAGACATTTTTTTTTAGGAAAAAATTATAAATTTGATTGCCCAAGATTTGTTGCAGTACAAGTTTTCACGAATCCATTGCACCCTTGCATATCTCTGTAGGACTTATTATTCGAGCCAAAAATCCCTTTTAAGTCATTACCCGTGTAAATAACATTATTTATGTGTCAATAAATAAATAACGTTTTGCCACAAAAATGTGTGTATTTGGGTCAATAATACCTTTCTTTTGACCATACTTTTATGAAAAAGACTATCTATATTTTAACAAAAAAAAAAACTGTTTTTTGTTAAATTGTTGTAAACCTAATTAAACTTTAACAAGTCTCATTTGAGTCATCTCGCCAATACCTACAAATTGCCTGTGTATTGCAATCTGATAAAATAGATAAATAGGTTTATCACAATTTAAAAAAAAACTATTATAAGCGAAGAAAGGGAATCCGGTGGGAGATGTAATGTTGTACGCCGAGACGTGTCTGTGCTGCCCTGTGTCTTACTAAAACTAATGTAAAAAAGCCTTGCGTAAAAGTCTCAGAAAAACATTACACACGAGCTGCAGCTAGTAGGTTTGGCAGTCTAAGGGGGAGTAATATTTATAGCTGTAATAATAGTGAGTATGTACACTGTACAGTTGGGGTACGAAAACCTTCGTCAGTTTTCAAATTGATTCCTTTGTCAAGTCGTAGACTCTTAGTATCTTTTAAAACTAAAGCACTAAACAGACAACTGACAGATATTTGAAATGAAATTTTGGCATTACTGATAATTGCCCTGGTGCAAGCAAAATGTCGACTTTAAGGTGACGAACCTATTATTACCGTGACATTACTACCTATTACTATATATTCAAGTGTTTGATAACCTGCGAACATAAAATTTTTTTTAACATACCATACTAAAAATAATTCATACTTTTGGCTGCCTATTTCATGACTGCGGAACGCATTGTACTCTGCAGAATGTTTCTCCATCTTCTCGATGTAAATAAGATGGATTGGAGATGATGAGCAAATTACGCCCTCACTGTATAAATATGCATTACATGTACGTAAATGTAATATTCAGGTTTGTGACTGACTGAGATCTATGGAACAAGAGAAGTTCTCGGGATATTTTTTCTGTAAAAAGTATTGTTTGCTAATGGCTTCTATTTGACAAATAAATGGGCGTTTAAGCGACAATCACGAGTCTTTTTATTGCGATACATTAAGGGGGAGACAAACCCTAAATACTAAAAATATCCATTGTTTAATGAAAATGTTACAAGAAATGGACAAGACAATTGCTTTGAAAAAAATATATATTATACTTAAACATGTGAAGAACCAATTGTATTGATTAGAATTTTCGTTAAAGTAATAGAAACTCCACAAAAAAAGTTAGAAAACAAGAAGAATTTGACTTTTATTGAAAATTCTCTCTAAAACCTATTAATAAGTTAATATCAGATTAAAAAATTGTATTAATAAAAATTTTCATTTTGCGTATTGTTCTAATGGTAAAAACAAAAAAACACAATTTCTAGGCCTGTTGAATTGGATCCGCCGCCAGCGAGTTCTATAGTAAATGTCATTTGCCTCAGTGAAGCCCTTAAGCGTCATTTCTGGCAGCTGTTGGCACTCCGTGCAGTTTATGTTGGATAGCGAAAGAACACAAAAGTGTGGAAAAGCAGCAATAGCCGAATCATATCTAGGTAGCTGGACCTCCAAGTATTTTCAATTTAATGTATGGGTAAGTAATACTTATCACTTGTTCGATACAGGCACGCATATTCATCATGTTGACGTAAATGTATGTGAATGGATGTATTTTTTTTTATCCATTAGGTTTCTCCAAGAAACTCTTATGATCGTCATTTAGATTTACCAGTTAAATTTAAATTTACCGGAGTTCCGGAAAAAAGCCAAGACGACGATCCTGAGAAGAAACCCCGAAAGAAACTCAGGATACTATTCTTTTTGTCATCTTTACAATATAAAAATTACAACAATTATAATCATACACTTAATACTTACAGTAAATATACAAAACTAAGCATAGTATGAGCTCCGAATCCAGGCTTTAATTCCAGGCTTCATTGTAACTTAAATAATCAGTAACCTTATAATAGCCTTTCGAGAGGAGTTTGGTTTTAATGACATCTTTAAATTTATTTATAAATAAGGTTCTGATCATGTCAGGCAGTTTGTCATGTATATATGTCATGTATGCATTGACATTAGAGGAAATTGTATCAAAATCTATTAGAAGAACAGATATATAAAGAATCCCCCCCTAGGTGGGCCATGACCTTGTCGTGGTGGAGGGGCTTACCCTAGACAATCCGGGCGGTTGCAGGGGTCGGTGAGGTCACCGGCCTTTGCTCGACCGATCGGATTGTTTTTGGGGACAAAGAAGCCCACACCGAGGAGGGCTCCGAGCGGGCTCCGCCCAGCGGGGCTCGTGGCGGAGCTGCAGTTTTGAATAAGTCGTTATACTTGACACTGGCAGACAATGGCCGTCTTCAGGATGAGCCGAATTGCCACTTTTATATAAGAAGATAAGATAAGATATATAAAGAAACCGTACATTATGGTCCACGAGGTACAAATTTCTTCAATCATTTCCTTTCGGGCGATAACTCGTAAAATGCTTCAGAGAGTTATATCATGAAGCCATGTGAACGTCAGCTGGGGCTCCGTGGGTGGATTGAGCAGCGGTACTCTCGCATACACGTGTGTGGTTGTGAAGAAAAAAATTATAGGGTTTTATATTCATTTTAGGATTATTTTTTCTCTTTCAAGAAATCAACCTTTAATTAATATGCAATATCGATGAACATTAACTATACCGGTCACTATTATGTATCTATTACTCTTTATGTTTTATTTATTAGTACCTCTAATCTATAATAGGTTTAATTTATACGCAGAATTTAATGAAAACCATTCCAATTTCAAAAGTTTTATTATCTTTTAATGTATTCTACAATTTCTACAACTAAAAATAGCTACGAGTATACTGAGATTTTTTTGTTTAAGATAAATTTATATTTATCGTGCCGCAACTTTAATGCTTGCCTATTTATGTATTATGATTTAAGCTACCGATTTCAACATAACATAATAAGAAAATGTTGTTTTTGTTATCTGAAATTAAAAAAATATACAAGATTAAAATTTTGTCCAATTCTCAAAATTTGTTTGTGCAATAAAATAAGTAAATTCCAATCTCCCAACTACATTATTGGTCCACGAGGTGTCCACTAAAATTATACTCATACTGTTAGAATTTAACATAATTAAGGCGTATTCTGTGAGAGTGTCGCACTGGCAACCGAGACACCGCCATCTGGTGGGGAGAAAAAGGTTTGCGGGAGTGAAACAGGGACGTTCGAGCGGAGACGTTGTCGTGTGTCCGCGCATCTTATTAAGAGAATTGTTATAGTGGTGAAAATATAAGTCTGGGATTATAAGATACTTGTGCACAATGTAGAGGAGTTTTCAATAATGTACCCCGAAGCGAAAAGATTCCAATAATACTAAAATTATAATTATACTTTGTCCGCGCCCCTTTTTGCGTAGGTGTTAAAACAAATTCAATCTTAATTGCTTAAAATATTTTTGTCACAAGTTGAATTTTTTTAATGTTACGATCGACAGACAGGCTGACATGACAGTCTACTTGATGGTAGGTGACCACCGTCGCCTTAACACAAGCAACGCCAAAGCTGCTGCAAGTGCGCTGCCGACTACAGTAGGATTAAGGATAAGGGATTGGGAGGTGATAGGGAAAAATTCGATTTTTTTAGATGATCCCTCTGATCAGTATCCTATGGGTGACAGATATCCTATAACCCTGACAAAGTGTATACAAAATTTCTTGATGATCGGTTCAGTAGTTAAACAACCAAAAAAATGATAGAATTAGAAAAAGTTACAATACGCCCTCAAATGTATAATTAAGACGTTATGGAATGTGAACTCACAAATATAAGAGGTTGTATTCCAGCGATGAGTCCACCAGCGGCGATAAAAATCAACGGACGTTGCATTTGGGCGAGCATTATCAGAATGCTTTTCTGGTTTGATATGGACATCTTTTCCCATGGCACGTCATATAATATTTCCGACAAATCATAGCACTAAAATATCAAAATATCAACAAGTTTCTAAAATCTTCATTATGGAAAGAACATTTTAATTTTAGATTTTTATTCTGTGGTTACCACGGATTTGGGTTAATTAAAGAATTTCAGCTAATTGCGACTTATTGATATTATTTTCCATTGTGATTCAAGAGTGGCAGTTAGGCTGATCGCGTAATGTACTTGATATCTATGTATATCATACTGTTTACAAACAGACCTCACTTGGCGCAACAAAAGGGAAGATGAGGACAGTAGATTGGTCTCTGATATTCCCTAACCTTTTTATGTTTTCATAGTGGGATTTTTGAGGAGTTAGTTATTGCCGTCAAACGGCTGTCTTATGACTGCGGAACGCATTAAAACAGCTTCACAATATGTGTATGTCGGGCGCATCTTATAAATCATCATAATGGATCTTGCATAATCAAACAACGCCTGTATATGCTACGTGTTGCTTCGACAGAGTCTCTGGTACCGCCTAGTGGGGCAGACGTGGATAGTGTGCATTAGATTATTTTTATACCGGCGCGATGCCGAGGAACTGCCATAATTAGGCCCTTTTGCCACTTGCGGGCGGCGGAGCGGGAATCCGCTGAGTGAGAAAAAGCTAGTTCAGCGTTTACCCGCGACTTGTATAATACCCGGCAAACTTCTTGGCCATCGCGTGAGGTCGTGGGGGAAAGTTTGCGCATGGTACACTTACGTGCAAAAATATTGTTTCATTGAAAAACGCTATTTTTTTATTACTGGGTTTTTTATTGATTGAGCTAATAACGTTTTAGTTGGTGGTATAGGGAGAAAAGAGATCACGAGAGACAAAGAGACCTATTTTTCGTTTCTGCGCATTCAAGGTCGTTTGTCCAAGAAGTTTGCCGGCTACTATATACGCCTTTCACCCGCAGAACCAGCGGAAATCCGAGCCTCGGGTTAGTGTGAATAGTGGATGTTTTGCCAGTACAAAAATGGAAGTCGCTGAAATGGCTGCTATCATTCATTTCTATAATAAATTACGACGAACAAAAAAAGGATTTTACAGTTATGTATTTCTTTCCTAAAATCTCAGCCCATACACCTCCAATTTCACGTCCAGTCTTTTTTGTATTTCACGTATGAACCCTTCCATATCGAAATCCATCTTGATAAGACAACATGCGTCCTGGCGCGTTAAGAGGCCTATGGTGATTTTGCAACGATTTCAGTCAATTTATTTTAGAGATTTTTCATAAAATAAACAGAGTTGAGTAC
Source organism: Bembecia ichneumoniformis (assembly GCA_910589475.2). Lineage (NCBI taxonomy): Eukaryota > Metazoa > Arthropoda > Insecta > Lepidoptera > Sesiidae > Bembecia > Bembecia ichneumoniformis. The sequence continues at coordinate 2,274,512 of OU342526.1, read as the reverse complement.
TTTGTAATATGTCATTAGAAAGATTATTTCAATAGTAATGGAATAAATGAGCCACATTTTTGTTTTATTTCTGTAATTTCGATTTATCCATCATGTTCTAACATCCGTTTCAGAAAATTTTATGTTCGGGGACTCAATTTTTTTGCTGTTTTCAGTCGACATTGTAGTTTAAACTTAACGAAAAAAATACTGTGCATTGGCATAGAAGTCTTCTAAGGAATGAATGAAACAATTTTTTATTTTCGTACAAAATTTTCGAAAAATAAAATATAAAACGCAGTGCAATTTTCGAAAATATCCACCCAAAACTGATGATTTTTCTGAATAGGCTAAATGTTGTTTGCTAAAAATAAAAATACCACTGTAAACTTTACATCATCAACTACTTGTGTGCAAAAAATTAAATAAATAGATTTACAAAAAATACTAAAAAAAAATTTCGTAAAAACACGCAAATCTTGCAATATATTAGAAGACACATTCCCTAGCCGGTCAGTCCGCGCCAAGCGCTTCTAGAGGGAGGACGTATCGCTTTTCGTTGTGCGCCCACGTGACCACATCGAGTGATCGAACGGCGAACCGGGCAAACAATATAGCGCAACCAAAATGTTTTGACAGTTTTCTTTTTATATTTTTTTTGTTGTCTACTAAATATTGATGAAAACTATGTTTTTGTTTATAAAGTATAATTGCGATGTATATAGTATGTAATTTATATTTCAGATATTCTTTGTTTTTTCTTTATTACGAAGATAACTATATATCGAAGAAAAATAGAATAGAATTATAAGTAATCCAATATTTTATTGATCTAACAATGACGCGTGAGAGAAAAAACAGTGCCTTTGGCATTGTGAAATGAAAAAAAATTCATGAATTCAGAAGGTTGATAGGTGCAAAAAAATATTTAATGGACATAATTTTTACTACCTTTAAGGATGATTTATATTACACCGGGCCGTGCCCCGTCCGGAGCCCGGTGAAGATGCTAGTATGCTTTTGTATGAACCAATTCATATTACACCGGGCCGTGTCCGTGCGCTCCAATCGGTGAAAATATTTCTTTTCACCGTGCGCTCGGAGACAGCTTCGCGAGGCCCGCTCGGGTATTAGTCTTTTTAGTGGTATCATTTAATGTATACTTAGTTTCTTTTTTAAATTGTTAAAATTATAAATAAATTAATTAATTAATTAACCCGAGGCTGACTGCCTCGAGGTATAATATTTTTTCAATAATATATGTATATTAATTTATTCCTGGTAGGTATAATATATTTCTGCTTAAATATTTTTTCAAAAAAGAATTTCAAACATATCTCGGGAGCGGTGCGTCACAGACCCTGCGTGTTTGTGCTCATTTAAGAGGTCTTGGGGAGAGGAATTTTTCGGTGAAGACGAAATTTCGAAATTCGCATTTTTGGACTTTTTCAAAAATATCTCGGGAGCGGTGCGTCGCAGACCCCCCGTGTTGGTACTCATTTAAGAGGTCTCGGGGTGACGAATTTTTTGTTCACGATGAAATTTCGAAATTCATATTTTCGTTGAAAAACAAAAAAAACATCTGTTTAAAAACAAAAAAGTTACGCGTTGTTCCGAATACCACGCATACGAAGTCGCGGGCACAGCTAGTATAGTAATATTAATACAAAATAGTATAATAGTACTTGGAAATGAAAGGCATGGGCAAGGCCCGGTGGCGGCCCGTCGGCGGCACGGTGACAAATAGCAAACCCGGCCGTTGAGAAAAACACGGTGAGCCCCCGGCCCGGTGTAATATGTTTCATCCTTTACTTTTGGTCTGTCTGTCTGCAAACAAAACTGAATCAATTTCTCAGCCACTTCACGTAAGCCTAGCGATCTGAAACTTGGCCAACATAGACTAAGACTGCAGGTGGAACAAGAAAACAAATTATAAGCGCGAAAAAGCTACAAAACTTTTTCTTTTTTCAAGTTTTTATTCATTTTCAATTTGGAAAACACTTATGTCAAAAACTTCTTTTGATTTCTCGCTATTTCACATATATTTTTCGTGTTTATTATCAAATTACAATATGAAATGGGGTGTTAAAGAAAATAGGATTGCAGCCTTACACAGAGTGCGTATGGAGCCGTCGGACATATTCAAGACACTTCAGAAGCTTGGTATCAGCTGTATGTTCGTATATATCGTACTATCGACAGATATACTAACACTTCTTCTGTCGATGACCATAAAAGATTGGGACGGCCGCGTGCTGTTAGAACTACAAAGGCTGTTAATGCTGTTAAAGCCAGAATTCGCCGAAACCCCATAAGGAAATAAAAATCTTATCGCGAGAAATGAAGATTCCGGGTAGGACTCTGTCGCGTATATTAAAACAAAACCTGAAGCTCGGTGCTATTGTCGATATACAGGACCTGCCCTAAATCAATCCCTACAGATAAAGAGAGTGACTCGATCAAAACGCCTTCTGTCCCGATACGACGGTGAAAGACACAGAAATATCCTCGTTACTGAAGAAAACATTTCCACGATTGAAGAACACTACAACAAGCAAAATGACAAAATATACGCTTTGTCATTGAACGCTTTGTCACCTCAACCCTATATGAACCAAAAAGAATTTTGAAAATCGGTTTACAATTGGCGAAGATATCACGTAACATACATACAAAAAAAGACATCAAAATTGAAAACCTCCTTATTTTTGGAAATTGGTTAAAAAAACCATGAATTTTCATTGTACAGAGCTCATGAGGAGGTCAAGTTATAGGGAATTAAATTCTCTAAAAGATCTTTACTGTGCCATTACAATAAAAAAATTATTACGGCTTTTACACCATTTTCAAGACGAGAAAAATTTTGAATTTTTTTTAACATTGATTTATCTGACTATTACTCATAAATCGCCAACGAGAAAAAAATTTGAAGCTTGGATTCAAGAACTAGAAACTTGAAGCTAAAATTTCCTTTTTTAATGAGCTCTATACGACCATTTTCTTCGAAGTTAAAACCTGTTGAAAATCACCTAAAAATTTGGAACTTTTTTTATATCCTTTAATTGTTGCGTTTAGTGTAGAATAAAGACCTTTATCAAAGCTAAAGGTGGCCATTTTGAAAAGAATTTTTTTTTGCTGAGGCTTCAATAAATATGTATACGTAAGTTTAATTATGATTACCTTACTTCATAAAAAAATAAATGCATTTTCATTTGTAACAGAATTTATGGCTTTATTAGGTACCTTCCTTAATTTTGTTAATAGTTTCTGATTTCCGGCATTATTATAAAATTTTCAAAAAATAATAAATAAACAATCACAATAAATAATAATAATTAATGAAATAATAGTAAACGATAAATAAAATAATAATAAATAATGAATTGGCTTTCTCTACGATTTTACTATTAGTGATTTACTTTTTCACACATATGTATCAGTAATGGAGGTACATACTCAAAAATATTTAATATTTAAACTAATATAAAGTAACTAACATTGTATAATTCTTAATAAATATAAGAGAAAAAAATATTGAAAAAAGACATTACTAATTTATTAATTACTATAAAAATATATGGAAAGGATCAAAACCGTTTACACCGACTCAACCGCTGTCCGTAGTTTAGTTCACGAAAGATCACATGGCGGCGCCACCGCCGCGCGTCAAATACCTATTGTTGAGCGGCGCGATATCACCTACGGGGCCTTAAAACGCAAATGCGAACTGATTGCGCGGGCGCGTGTCGACGGTTTCCGCGTGCCACCCGCAGACTTCATTTCACCCGCCGCGGGTTCCGCTCCGCCGCCCGCAAGTGCTTACAGGGCCTTATGTAGTGTCCATTCGATAATTTACTTTACAGTGTGAACTGAGGAACTGGGGATAATGATAAAATATTGTAATAAATTAGAAAATATAAATATTATTAATAGAATCTTTTCTGAATTTTAATAATAAAAATAATGAAGAGACTAACGAAACGCCCACCCACTGTTCTTCTGCTCTTCTTACATCCAAGATATACATCCTTATTTGTTATTTCAATGATTGCACCGACTTTAGTCTTCGATATAGTGGAAAATATTAATAGTTAGCATTAAGATATTATTTAAATGGTTTTACCATCCTATTTCCGAGTTATGTAATATAGTACCTGTATACGTATTTCTTCGAATATCATCGAGGTTACTGCAGAGCCACCATAAAATATAACCAGTGTCAAACAATATTGAACTGCCTTTTCAGGTTCCTGAAAGTAAACAAATAAAGATCAATGTGTTACTTTTGGTAATCTTCTTCTTATATATAAAAATGAATCCCCATTTCCCTTGGTCACGGCATCACGCGTGAACGGGTAGACCGATTTTGATATTGAAACCTCGTGGCTTTTTATTTAAATTAACCAACGTTAATTGAAAGGTTATTTCAATTAACGTTGGTTAATTAGGTTGAATGAGACGTGCTTTCATTTGATATCAGCATTCATAATGTAAAGTAATTTTTGTAAAATCTATATTAGCTACAATCAGATTTTCGACGAGGGGCGATACAAGTATTTTTGACGCCGAGTGTATATATGTTTTATATAACATATAAAAATCCCAAGTTTCTATAAAAATACTATTTTTTTAAATAAACCTTCATGTAATTTTTTTCGGGAAAACTTCTTTTGTCAATATCTCATCAGTATATTTTTAGTACATAGCAGATTTTGGTTTGACAACGACGATATGCTAACAAAATGAGATGCACGATCATTACTTATGAGTAAATATACCGTTGTCGCTCAAAACAGTGAACAGTGACAACTCATTCTTCGGTAAACTCGCGCAGTTGTTACTTTATTATTAAATTGACGATGCTAGATTAAAAAGATTTATTAAGGTATGACGACAAAAATTGTCCTTAACTTTCTACGTAAAAGCACTTCTACCAGTATATTTGAAAGAAGACTATAAATGTAAGAATTTCTTTTGTCAAATAGTAAAACTTACCGAAAACATAATGAGATATGTGTAAAAACTGTTCGTGATTAAATTGGCCAAGTAAGAGCCAGATACGCTTAGTCCAAATGCAGACTGGATATCTTTGAAGGCCCTGTTCGAATAAATCCCATTATTCCATTAAAATTATTTCCAGGTAAAAACAGTATTTACAAACAAATTAATAACAAGATTTCCACTTAAGAACGAAAAAAGTAAGTTAAAAACATTATATCCAGTTAAAAAAGAAATATTATTTATAGTTAAGAAAAAAATGCAAAGTTAGAAACATTATTTCCAGTTAAGAACAAAAAAGTAAGTTAAAAACATTTATATCCAGTTAAAAAAAAGTAAAGTTAGAAATATTGTTTCTACTAGAAAAGCAAAGTTGAAAACATTATTTCCAGTTAAGAATAAAAAAGTAAGTTAAAAACATTATTTCCAGCTAAAAACAAAAAAAAGTAAAGTTAACAACATTATTTCCAATTAAAAACAATTCATGAAATTACAATATGAAAAGCAAGGAAATTATTTTTATTCTTATTTGGGTATTTCGTCTATGAAAATCGTCTATGTTTTATTTAGTTATGGTGTAATGAAAATGAAAAATTAGGCAGTTTCAAACTAATGACTAAATGATACCTGTAAATGGTGGTGTATTCAGTGCAGGTAAAATCAGATATAAAATTAAAGTACTTAACGATAATAACTACTTACTTAATAATAAAATTATGATGTTCAATTATTTGGGCGATCACTGCCTTAATCTCGTCTTCTGTTAAATCGTTCCTAAACTTGGTTTTAATTTCATTCTTCAAAATAACCATATGCCCAATTAAATGGTAGATAATTACATAAGTAACGATTTCAAATGTAGGTATGAAACCAATGTAAATAAAAACGAAGATGATATTAAAAAAATAGTAGGCAAGCATTCCATTAAAGTCGTATAAAAAATCGAAGGGCATTACTAAATACAAAGCGCTTTGGAACTGTTTTGTTTTATTTAGCATTATTTCATTTTTGTTATTGATATTATAAACAAAGGGAAGTAATAGCCAGAAACACCCAGTCAACATAACTGAGGAAAATACAGCAGTTATCGTAATTTTTGAAATCTTTTCCACTTTCAGTAATATCTGGAAATAAAAGATAAGATAAGTGCCGTGCTCAACATTGATAGATGAACTATCATATCGCTCTTCGATAGAATAAAATCACAATTACTTGTAAGCTAATTTTACAGGAGAGATATTTTAAAGTTTATGAATATGTTTCACATAAAATAGTTACAATTTTAAACATTAAATTTTGATATATTAGGCCATTTACCTGTCTATTGTATTCGTTATCATTGTGATAATGAAAAAGATGGTATTTATCCATAAAGCTCTTCAGAACTTCTTTGAATTTGTAAAAGTAGGTTGTAAATATTTTAATCTGGAATTTTCACATTATGTTTATTTAGTTTTTTTTTTTACTAAAAGCTATAACATTAAATTATAAAAATTGAAAGAGGTTGAGTTTTGAAAATGAGATATTAACTCATGAGAGGCACAATACAAATGTCCTTTTTTTTAAAATGCCATTATAATAAGTTATAGGCGACGGTAGCCACCTACCATCAAGTGGACCGTCAGCCTGTCTGCCGATCTTAACATAAAAAAATAAATTCATAAATTCTAGTAACTTAGTAACTAGTAACAGAGGATGCCCCAATCCCCAAATTTTGTAATTGGTTACTCACTAGATAAATAGCGCTTACTCGTCATACAAACGTGCTGGAGGAATTGTTTTGCCGCCGAATAATGTTATGATTCAAAACTTTTTTTTTCTTTAATAATAATTTATACAGGGTGAACGGAGGAGCTTCTATTTGAAAAACTGTTTCACTATTTGAAATGTATGTTAAATGAAATGTAAGAGAATTATTATAAAACTGTTATTACAATTTAAATTAGTATTATTACAAATATAATTGTGTTTGCGCCATAATCAAATGGTTTGGCTGTCAAGTCCATTTTTCTTTTGTACCCATCTATTTATTAAATATAGTCCTCAATTTTTCCCTTTATCCACGCATCTTTAATACTGCATCTTACCGCCGCAAACGTGAGAGGAGATCACGCCTACGCTTCAAGTGTTTCGCTCGAAGAAAAGAAGAACCAAATTGAACACGAAGTGTAGTCTTCATCCGCGCCTTAACGTTTACGAACAAAAGTTGGACGTTCTGGAGAATGCTGCAGGAGATCGCACCAGAGCACCGGTTACAAGGTACGTGCATTTCCTTCTTCTGTCTATCCTGTCCATCAGACAGTCAACTGTTCGCTTACAGTCGCAAACACATATATATATACAGTCCACTGTCGAAATCCCGCCGCAACGAGATTTAGATCTCGTTAAACCGTTCTGGGTTTTCTCCGCGCCTCCAATTGACTAGGCTTAAAACTCAGTTAAGAAATTAAAAGAGTATTTTTTTTACTGACTGACATATTGTTATTACTGATTTAATAGCTTCCTAACCAATTTGACTTTTGAAAAACGTTGACGATACTTGTAACATGTCACTCACGTTTATTGCTAATGCTGGCCACACTGTGCATAAGATATTACAAAGCGTTTCAAAAGGCATTTCCTTGTAATGTAAATAAACAAACAAAATCTGAGATACAGGTACTGGTATTACCAGTAATTTTACTACAAGAAGAATTTTTTTTAATATCTTATTCGGTGCTGGAAATCCCCACCAGGACTGACAACCGACAGACATGATAGTCATGAAATATGCCAGGAACTGATAATGTGTCTGATTCCTGGGATGTTCGCTGAAAATTATTAATATTTACTGATTATTAATATATTTTATTAAATTTATGTCTTTTTAATTATATAAAAAAATTGCATTAATATTGTTTGGATATACCATTTAATTTAATTTAATGGTATAATATTTACGTTTAATCTTCGTGAGGATTATTTAGTAGGACATTTATTAAACAAATTTAAGTATATGCGATGACAGTGTAATTTTAAACAGAGGTATTTTTTTTTAATGTTAAGTCGACAGACAGGCTGACGGTCCACTTGATGGTAGGTGGCTACCGTCGCCTATAACACAAGCAACGCCACAGCTGCTGCAAGTACGCTGCCGACTACAGTAGGATTGGATTAGGAGGGGATAAGGAAATGGGCTCTGGCATCCCTTACTCACTCACCGAAACACAACAGCACGTATATGCTGTTATTTCACGGCGGTATTCTGTAAAGAGATGGTTACTGCCGCCAGGCGGGCTGCCCAAATGACTGCGAAACGCAGTGGTGCCCTACCACTCTTTTCAAATCCAGACCAGAGTCAATTTGGAAAATAACATTAAAATTTCCAAAGTTGACCTCGCCGGGAATCGAACCCGGGGCCCCTGAGACGTTAGGCAAGCACTCTTGGCACAGTGTCGAAGAGTGATGATAAAAAGATAATGTACAGAGCTTAATTAATTCTCCCGCAATGTTCAAAGAGCAATCGTGAACTTCCATACAATTTTTTCGTACATCCCTGACAACGTGTTTGCAAAATTTCATTATGATCGATTCAGCTGTTTAGGCGCGAACAGATAACATACAGACAGACAGAGGTACTTTCACATTTTAATATTAGTATGGATTAACGATGTAACGGTAACAACTTAGGTAAAAACTGTCACATTTATTTTGTAATTGCATCTATCACAAATGGATATAATATATTTATAAAAAAAAAATTAGTAAGTAGGTACCGATGAGAATCAGCGATCACTTGAAAATACGAAACTTTTCTTTTTTTTTCTTTATTTGGTTTGCAAAACAGCACACAATCTAACATAAAAAATAATATCAGTAATTTAGAAGAAAACTCTACAATGATTGTGCCTTTCACGATGCAAACACAACTTAACAAAATAAAAGTGACAGTAATAAACAATATAAAACACTAAAATAATAATAAACATAAAGATCCAATACAAAAATAAAAGAAAAAGCAATAATACAAAATAAGTACCTAAATAAATAAAAATAAAAATAATAATAAAAAAAAACAACTTAAAAATTAAATATTTGTACATAATATAATTTTATGATTGAGCTTTAAGCAATAACGATTAAAAAGATCAGACTGTGAGTCTGTTAATGTTTTTGAACTTAAATACTTAAATACTAATACTCCCACGGGAATGGCGAGAGATGACGGCAAACGTCCAGACGGGGCCACATTAGTGCCGTGGAAGTTAGGAAAATCTCTGGTGTGGGATGCAACATGCGTAGACACCTTCGCTCAGTCCCACATCAGAGCGACTAGCAAAGAGGCTGGCGCTGCTGCTGATCAGGCCCAGATTCTCAAGCGCCGCAAATACTCATCCTTACTCAAGGACTACGAGCTTGCGGTGTTCGCAGTAGAGACACTGGGCCCCTGGTCAACAGACATGAAGGCTTTTGTAAGGGCACTGTCGGCACGGCTGGTCGACTCTACAGGGGACCACAAGGCTGGCACATACTTCTGTCAACGCATCGCCCTAGCGGTACAAAGAGGTAATGCTTCCAGCATAATAGGGTCGATGCCGCAGGCGGACCTGTTAGACGGGGTCTTCCTTTTGTAATCTGTATATATATATAAATTTTTATATAATGTAAATACATTAAGTTTTTATATCTTACTGACTACATATTTAAATAGGTTTGATTTTCAAACAATAAAAAGAAAAGTTGAAATTAGAATGTTTTTAAAAGAGAAATATAGAAGATGTCACTGTTAGAGATAAATATGAGTTGAAGTTTAGAGACCAAAAGAAAATTATGTGTTTTGATAGTGTTTAATTTATTTTATGTTGTATACGAAGGAAAACAATATATGTACATATGTGCACATAATATGGAACAACAGAATGTTTTATTAAATTAAGAGGATTGGATCCCAAAATTGAGTGTAGGCATACACAAAATCTCTCACAATATTCTTAAGAGAGTCTACTTGAAGTTGGCATTTTTACTATTCTAAGGGCCACATTATCTATTTAGTGACGTACATAATAGATGAAATATTTTTCAATCTATTTTGCGTAAGCTCTTTTGCTTTAAAATTTACTTACACTGAATTGGTGTTGTCCATGTTTCGATGTCAAAACTTATACTAGAGAACTCATGGGACAATAAACTCGCGTAAAGGGTATTCACGAAGTATGCCAATTTTCTCACATTATGTTCAACATTAATATTTTAGTTTTATTATACTAGCAAATATCTAAGACTTTTCCTTCGTCTTTTGTTATTTATGATTTTCTGTTTTTAAATAAAGACTTAATATAATTTCGTTGAAATGGCATTAAAGTACTAAAAGAATTATTATTATTTTATAGAAACATTTTGCATTTAAATAAGAAATTGAATATTGTTACGTGCGGGGTGAGTTAAAATGCCGTGTAAAGGCGAAACGAACGATTTATTTTCACATACCAAGATGACTTCCAAAGTCGCTAAACTTGTCCGATGAAACCGTTAAACTTGCCAAAAGTCGTCAATGATGTGTCGCCGGTTCACTGTCGCACATAACTTAGCAAAAGCTCCGAAAGTCACTTTCGAATCGCTTGTTATTGAATACTAACTAACTCGCCCGCCGGCTCTCTTATTTATACTTGGCGCTAACGCCCCGATGCATTTCGAATCTTCCATAAAATCTAAAAAAGACCGTAAACAAGCCATTGAAAGTTCGAGAATGCTACTTCCATTGAAATGCAAACTCTCTGCTGTAAACACAAAGACCAATCCCCTTTGACACCAGTCGCGAAGGGGCGTGGCTACCATCGATAAGGTGGGACGTTTGAAACTTTCGCCCGGCGCAAACGCCTTTTCCAGAACGTTCCATAGTTAGGCGTAACAATATAAACAAATATGAAGACAAACCTGAATTCGAACAATCATCGCCAGCTAACGAGGAGCTCTCTATATAAATAGACAATATAAGGACAGAATAAGATCATGATCATCGGTTTTAAATCTATTAGTGTCGAGTTCATAAATGTAGACCCAAGTTATTACTATGAAATTATTCCATTTTTGTGAACTACTCTTCTTAATTAACTACATTTAGTATCCAGGAGCTCAACGAATTTCTATTCAGTTAAGAAATTAAGAATTGCGTCTTTAAATTTGCCTTCTTTGATGATTCTAATAAAACAATATTAAATTAGAAAAAAAAAAAACCCAAGCTAACCACTGTAACATATAAAAATATGTGCGCTATGTTATCTCCATTTGATGGGGAATATTCAGTGGTCTGTGACGAATGTACGATATGAAATTCAACGTTCTTGTCCAAAATAACCATGTGTCATTTGTCGATGTCATGGTGGTCGAGAGAAAGTATATAAGAGGTGTCACGGACACACTCGTGGATACACCGCGATTCAGTTTGAGAGAATTACCTTCGATACGGTTGATCCCCGGCATAGTATAAATATCTTATCATTCACCATCCCTTGGGATAATTATGGTGGTAACTTTCACTGTTACACCATAACCATTTAAAAACTTTATATCCTCAAGTGCGATTAGTTACTTAATGGCTTTGAGTGGTTTTATAATGTAATTTTTGAAATTGTATTGTAACTATCTCTAGCTGGTATTCCCCGGGACGAAATGTTCCAAAATGTATGAGAAAAAAATAGAAATCACAAGGTTTACGTCAACACTGTACGCTGGAAGGCCCGTAAGTTTTGCGTTTATCACCTTTAAAAATCTATTTACCCTCAGGCCTTGTGAGAGCTGATATTAACATGATGAAAGATACAGTTATAGTCACAGAAAATTTACATTAAGCTTATTTAAACTTACAAACGGTCGTGCACCATTCAGGATTCGCAGTACAATGATACATAGACTTTAGTTATGCTAGACATCCAGGCTGATTCTGAGCGCTCCTTTTGAAAAATTATGGCGGAGAACTATGTTCAGCAGTGGAAGTCCTACGGTTAGTTGTTTTACACACTTTGTTCACGCAACATTTTATTTGGTTTCAGTTCATCTTGAAAGGGTCTTATGATCGACTGCTGCTTTCAGGATTGTTAGGATGGTTGTTGTAAATCCATATTTTGTCACCTTTTTTAATGTTAAGATCGGCAGACAGGCTGAAGTTCTACTCGATGGTAAGTGGCTACCGTCGCCTATAACACAAGAAACGCTACCGACTACAGTAGGATTAAGGATAAGGGATTCGGAAGGGTTAGAAAAATGGGCTCTGGCATCCCTTACACTATAGCTCGCGTGCTGTTATTTCACGGTGGTATTCTGTAAACGGGTGGTTACTGCCGCTAGACGGGCTGCGCAAATGACTGCGAAACGAAGTGTGTCCCTGCCACTACTTGAGCACAGCTTTTTCACGCCTAAATAATTGTGTAGGATTGAATATATCTGACAGATCCCTTTACCTAGAGATGGTTGAGCGAATTAACTCAACCTTAAATCTTGTGTCCCAATGGGGAGACAGGAATCTGGTTGATTTTAACGCCACCAAAACGCAGGCGTGTTTGTTCTCTGCAAAAAGGAGCCCTTTCGACTTGGCTCCAACTTTCCGAGGTGCATCCGTACCTGTGGCCAATGATCTTGAGCTTCTTGGCATAAGGTTGTGTTCAAATCTCAACTTCGGTTCTTCTATCGAGTCCAAGGCCCAAACAGCGGCCAAAAAGTTGGGCATCCTAAATAGAGTGAAGCGATGCTTTACATCTGGACAGCTCCTCTCTTTATACAAGGCACAAGTCCGATCCTGCATGGAGTATTGCTGTCACCTTTGGGATGGCTCAGCAAAATACCAACTTGCTGCACTCGACTCGGTGGATCGCAGAGCTAGGAGGCTCATTGGCGATGATACACTAATAAGAACTAAGCTGCAGAGCCTGGCACATAGACGCAAAGTTGCCTGTCTCTGTGTATTCTATAAGATGTACTTCGGAGAGTGTGCTCGAGAGCTGCATGAGATCATACCGCCTTCCCCTTTCTTCTATCGGACATGCAGACGTACGGCTGGTTACCATCCTCACCTTGTCGATATCCCTCTAATTCGGACCAAGCGCTTTAAAACATCTTTTGTGATGCGCACTGCTAAGGATTGGAACTCCCTGCCGGCGTCTGTTTTTCCGAGCTCATATAACCCAAATCTTTTCAAGGTTCGAGTGAATAGGCATCTTCTGGGTGAGCTCGCTCCATCTTCGGCCTCATCCTTCCTACATGGATAGATGCTGGTCAAGAGCAAACCCATCTATAATAAAAAAAAAAAAAAAAAGAATGTCATGAAAGGTTACACACCTAACTGTTTTTGTGATGACGGGCGACTATCGTGAAACTGGTGACAGAGATTGGCTCTGCCACACCTGTCTTCTGTAAAAAACTATAATGTTTCGTTTTGCTTGACGCTTCGTCGTTAAAAAGTTTGAAGCCAAGCGAATCTCTGAAGTTTCAATTTAATTTAAAATCGCACACTCTTGTCAGAGTGGTCGTAGGGAGGATGTAGGATGATGAATGGTAGGTTTCCCTACCTGGTTGCTTCTCCACTTTTATCTGTTGGCGTCATGAGCACACTGTACCACTGTAGATCTAGTTGTGGATTTTATTGTCTGTCCACTAGGTAGGTGATCCATCTCTTGGGCGTCTGCCCTCCTGAGGTCTCCTGTCTTGAGGTGTCATATTAATATCTAATAATATTTATTTATTATCTAACACGTATTTAAACACAAGATTTTAACAAAGTCTTTAAAACATTATTGGTTTGTCTAGACATTTAATTTCACGCCAACACAACAACATTACACTATATATAATTATAACCATATTACAATTCATTCAACATCCTAACCAACTGAATCGTAATTCGCATACAAGAGGCATCGGTACGCTTTGTGCGTGTGCAACTTGCTACACGGGGCCTCCCATTCTATGCAGGCATGTATTTTAATAGGAATATTTTTTAAGGTTATGTTTTAAGATTTAGGTATAGTACATTACTGCAGAGTCCAGGAAGTGAAGGATTGCCGGACGAAGTGGTTTCAAGGCCGAGCTTTAGGTACGCTTTATGTTTTTTTGTGTCATTCTATTTTTTACATTGATAGGTAAATACATGTAGATGCATCTGTAGATTTATGTACTATGCAGTCGAACAATTTCAATTTCAAATTTTGTAATTACTTGTAAGTGACCCTTCGGGTGACATTTCGGGTGACTTAGGTATCACATCCCAATAAAGACATGGTTTATATGTGTGCCGCGTTTCGGCCAATTTAATTCAAGGGATTATGCATATTATCTAAACACCTTCACGCACTTTCATATTTATAGTATTAGTAGAGAATAAATAAACCTCTTAAAAAGTATTAGCCGGCGGCTAATTTTATAAATGTATGATCTGCCCTAACATTAACTTCAGCGGTAATTCTAGACAAGTAAGTTTTAAGCGATTAATTTTATACAGTCTTAAATATTTTTCTTGCATTCTAAGCCATTATTATGTACAATATATATTTATTATAATGATGCATTTTATTTTAGCTTGTGCGATCGTCACCACATTTGATCGTAAAGGTCGCATGTGGCCAAAGATTTTCAACTGTATAGATCGGGCAAGACGAAAGAATCCGTAATGTGACATTTAGAACCACGTGGTACAAAATTGCTCAGTCCATCAACAACTTTACAAGACTATTTAGCTACGCTATGGCCATCTTGATTACGGCGATCAGGATCAATATTTTTGTAGGAAAGTCTTCCCAATGCCCTCTGTATATATATGTAAAGAATATTAAATTTTAAAATATTGTACTTAATTTAGTTTGTTTTGAAAATATAGCTAATGAAATAAATATCTTTATTACAGAGCAACGCAGAAGTTTATTTTGCCAAATCTAATTAACAGAAGACAAATAGTCTTCTGTTTGTTCTTTCCGTTAATTGATGACCTGGTCATAAATACGAGGAACTGCACATTCTTTTCAACCCTGGATATAAACTCTGCATTTTGGTCAATTCCTCTACGTATTGAAGATAGAAAAAAGACAGGATTCGTAACACAAGAAGGACATTTCCAATGGACCTGTCTACCTTTTGGATTAAAAACTTCACCGGCAATTTTCCAGAGGATACTAAGTAATATATTGAGGAAGTATAAACTTACAAATTTTGCTGTTAATTACATAGATGACATACATACTTATATTTTCTAAAACGTTTTCTGAACACGTTAACCATCTAACACAGTTGCTGGAAGTGATCAAAACAGAAGGTTTCAGATTCACTAAATGTAAATTTGCGTCAGATTCAGTTAAATATTTGGGTCATATTATACAAAATAATTCTGTCCGGCCAGTGAATGATAATTTGATTTCAATAAGGGATTTTCCTGTTCCAAAAATGCAGAAAAATGTAAGACAATTTCTAGGAAAGATAAATTTTTACCATGAATATATACCGAACAGGGCAGTAATATTAGATCCATTACATAATCTACTAAGGAAAAATCAAAAATTTGTTTGGTCTGAGGAATGTCAAAAAGTTTTTGAAACAATAAAAAACCTGCTATGTACACAACCTGTTCTGGAAATTTTTGATCAAGATTTACCAATAAATATTTATACAGATGCTTCTTTGGAAGGTGTTGGTGCTATTTTGAAACAGATACAGCCTGATGGGAAAGAAAAACCTGTGGCATATTTCTCTAAGAAACTAAATGAAGCCCAGAAGAAAAAGAAGGCGATATACTTAGAATGTTTAGCTATCAAAGAAGCGGTGCAATACTGGCAATACTGGTTGATAGGTAAATCATTTACAGTTTATTCAGATCACAAACCATTAGAAAACATGAATATTAAATCTAGAACTGATGATGACCTGGGTGATTTGGCGTATTATCTATCACAGTATGAATTTAAAATAAAATATTCTCCAGGGAAGAAGAATTTGGAAGCTGACTGTTTAAGTAGAAATCCGGTATTAGAATCTGATAATAATACCGATGAACAACTGAAAATTGTGAATTTGATTAAACTAGCAGATATAGTTACAGATCAGAACAGAAATGAAGATATACAGAATAATAAACATCAATTGATTGAAAAACATGGTATATATTTTAAAAAGATCAGAGGAAGAGAAAAGATAATACTGTCAAAAGAGTTTAGCATCAAAGTCTTAAAAGATATACATGCACACCTGTGCCATATTGGTGTTCGTCAGATGCAGAAGACAATTAGTCCGCTCTACATGGCGAAACATTTGACAAAAAATATTCAGAAAATCTGTAAAAGCTGTGAAGTTTGTATTAAAAATAAATCAAGAGGACAGGATAAGTTTGGGTTGATGTCTCATCTAGGTCCGGCTACAAAGCCTTATGAAATAATATCTATTGATACAATTGGAGGTTTTGGAAGTTCTAGATCAACCAAAAGATATCTTCATCTGTTAGTAGACCACTTTACAAGATACGCGTTTATTCTGACCTCAAAAACACAAAATGCTAATGATTTTATAAAATTAGTCATGAACATAACAGAAACAGAAGACGTTGGTATGCTTCTTACTGATCAATACCCAGGAATCAATTCAAAAGAATTCAAGAAATTCTTAAGTGATAGACAGGTACCAATAGTTTTCACAGCAGTAAATGCACCATTTTCAAATGGTCTAAACGAGAGACTGAATCAAACATTAGTGAACAAAATCAGATGCAAAATAAATGAAAAAGGGAGAAAGAGAGCCTGGACAACAATAGCGCATGAATGTGTCAATAAATACAATAATACTAATCACTCAGTCACTGGTTTTACACCAAGTTATCTTTTATATGGTACAGATTCTACAATTTTACCAAAAGAACTGAGGCAAGAAAAATCAAATAATGACTGGATTAGGGACAGGAAAATAGCAATGGAAAATACAATAAAGTAACATAGATACAACAAAATATTATTTGATAAAAATCGAAAAGACTATGAATTTAATGAAGGAGATATGGTGTATGTGGAAAATGGAAACAAGCTAAACAGGAAGAAGTTAGATGAATTGAAAATTGGACCATATAGGATTGTTGAAAAAATTTCAAACTCAATATATAGAATAGGAATAAGTCATAAGAAAACAGAATCAAATCTTTTCCATGTCACTAAGCTTATTCCAGTTCCTGTATTACAAGAGGAAATAGAAGAGGATAATTAAGTAATTTAGCGAAAATTTTCTTAAAAATTTTCTACTCGAAGGGGGGAGATGTAAAGAATATATATCTTTAGTTTGATATTTTACCGCGTCCCCGTAGGTAAAATACTTTTTTTATGTTGCCTAAGTAGTATAAAATTGGGGCTTCTGGATCAAAGGTGATCCAGGCACCCCAATTTTATATAATATAATATTATTATAATATATTATAATAATTATAATAATAAAATATTATAATATATTATATTGATCCAGACACCCCAATTTTATTTATGATTTTTTATATTAGTGAATAATTTTGAAATTAATGTGAATAAATCAAAGCTCTTTGTATTTTATCCATCCTTGCGTATTTTAATCAAATCCTGCTCGACTGGACCACACAATGTTGCGGTGTTTGCAATAATTTGCAATAATTTAAATAAATTTAACAATTTTCGATAGACTAAAGGGTATAGGAAATGAAAAATGTTATTAAATTACAATTAGAATATTTTATTATCAATACACCATTTATTTAAGCAAGTTACATTTTTGAGAGCACATATTGATGAATGATTAATACAGCTAAAAATGTCATTCGACGTACTATAATTATTATATAAACTTAATATACTAGGACAACCATATCTTTCCAGATTATATACTATTTTATCACTACCCAATATTTCCTCTAGCCAAGTTACTTTTTCAACACCTTTTGTATAAACATGTTTATTTTTTATAAATTTTACAATGTCGTTCAGGTAATAATTGTTATTATAAGGCACAACTCCTTCATTCCAAAATATTTTTCTATTTTTTTCAATCCAACTTACTTGCAGTCTTTCTTTCTTCGTTAGGTTGTAAAATGGGTATGGTGCTTTTATTAAAAGAGATTGCATTTTTTCACCGCATATTATAGCAATTTCCTTTACTATAAACTTATTTTCTTCAGTTTTAAATCCTTGTACATCAACAATGACATTTCGTTGATTCATGACAACTTTCTTACAATGCTGCTCAGCGGCTTATACTCAATAATGCGATCGTTTATTATGAGACAGTATGCGGTTGTGTTATCAGGAATTTCACGTGAACTTTCTATATCCAAACGAACATCGACTGGTCCAGTTTTTAAATTTTCATTCTGTCTTGAACAATCGATGACAAACAGGGGAGCTTTATCTTTAAAACTGCTTAGATCAAGCAACGGTTCTGCATTGAGGTTATAATAAGACTGACGAAATTTACAATACATTTCATATAATATAGTATATTTACCTTCATCAAACTTCAGGTTAAGAGAGTCGTATGGATAGTATTGCGAATTTAAGTAAAGCGTAACATTAGTTATTTTACAGTGATCAAATAAAGAACAATCTTTAGTCTTGCTGTTTTTCCTATTTGTCTGTAAACCAAATATAACGTATCGCGGTTTTTCAAGTTGCGATGCTGTTTTGACGGACCAAGAATGTTTTGTAGCTTTAGGTAATAAGGGGTATTCATATAAATCCCAGTTCCTAAAAGCTATTTGTATTGGATGGTCTTTTTCTAAATATTTAAGCAACGATAATCTTTCTCGGTCGGACACTCTAATATGTGGTACACGCCATTGTAATCTTTGTATGTTTATCTCAATAACATCATCACCACTTATAATTACGCTATTTAAATTAGAACTACACCTGTTTAATATAAGTTCGTGTTTGCAATTAATTATTATTTTATTATAATCTTCAGCAAATCCCATCAACCTATTTAAAGGAATAATAAAACTAAAAGATCCTTCTCTTTCTTTGTATCCATTAAGATTCCAGCCCCACATATCAGCAACTTTGCTTTCTCCATCATTCATGGATATATACGATTTAATTGTTGTAGTTATTCCAACATTTTTAACACGATCTATTTCAACACCGTTAAGTTCGTATCTAATGTCTTGAAATAGGAAAGATATGGGATTATTAGTAAAGTTAACATTTTTCTTCACTGGCTTTCCTGCTTGATCTTTTCCAACAACTGTCGCATATCCCTCAATTAAGATACTGCTAGCAGATGGCTGCACATATATATCTTGTTGATGAATTGGTATCCGAATTTCATCATTTATGTTAAAACTGTTGTTGTAAGGGTTATAACTATGAATCTCAAAACTTTCAATAGAATTATCAAATTGCGCTAGATCTTTAATTCGCAGCATATTCATATTTTAAATCCCAGAGCTCTAAGAAATTCTTTATTATTCTTACTTATTTTATGTCCACTTTTTATCTTACGTCTGTTCACTCTCGTTGTTTTAGTGGAAATAAGTTGTTTTTCATTAGTGTTCATGATTTTATTAAACACAATCATTTTAATTTATTTAAATAAAGATTAACTATTTTTTAATTAGCAATCGATTCTAACCACGGTCACCAGAAGAATGATGTCAGGATGAAATGATTCTCTTCATTTATTAGCTCCGATTTATTTTAAGGAATATTACCTATATCATAAGCTATATGCTATATACGCTATATCTATTAGAAAGTTGTGAAATAACAGCAAAGTTTACTTCTAACTATATTTAATTTTAAAAGATGAATGATATTTCAACATATATCAGTTACATACTGAACGATATTTTAGTGCTATTACATAATGTACTTAAGAAGAAACTTCCTTAGTCCAAAATTTTTGTAAGAATTTAATACAAAGATGTCCACAATTAAAGGTATTATTTCCTTGCAAATTGTCATAGTTATAATTAATATTTGATCCAACATATTTTATAAACTCTTTGGGAGGTTTTAAGTTCCCGTAACTATCAAAGTATTCAACATAATTATTTAATTTTACATAAGCTACCCAATGAGTACCAGGATTTTCAAAGGAGTCTAGATTAATGATACCGCATTCCTTAATTAGCGGATTATTTGGTAACGAATTTCTCATGAATACTCCACGAAAATATGGTATATATTTAGCATGTTTCATGATGTCAATGTTGGTAAGTGCTCGATTGGGTAGCGAACTTTCTAGTTTTTTTTCTTTCCTGAGATATAAATCCCCAAACCGTTCCTGTAGGGTTTAAGATGCAATCCATTTCCGATAGATACTGCTTTCATTTTTTGATTTTGTTTCCGTAACTCTGCTAATTGCTTTTTTGCAATTTTATATTCTTTAACAGATTTTACAATACCGGAAATCCCTCCGGCTAAACTGCCTGCAGCAGATAAACCAGCAAACAGAGGTATCAAAGGAAGAAAACCACCAGATTTTGGTACTGGTATAATACGCGGTAGTTCCACAGGCAAATCCTTAGCCAATTCCTTAGCAGCTGCAAACGCTAATTCTATTGCTGCTTGTTTACATTTCGGCTTCATTTTGCGGAGGTGTTTTTTAGTATTAGCCACAATATTCTTAAAATTTCTCTTCAATCCACACCCTGAACTTACTTTCGCTATCATAGTTTTATTAACTATGTTAGCAGCTATTTTCTCACCTAAACTAGCATTTGAAGCAGACATGCGTGTTTTCGCCATTTTTAATAAAATTTTGTCTGCTATATGACGATCTTTTAGTTCGGACGACTTGCTGTATGCAATATCGTGTTGTTTACAAAATTCGTCTAATTGATTAATCGGTTTATCTTTTCGAGCAAGTCTTTCACGCAGTCTTGTTCCAGGACCACAATAATTATATCCTGGTATATGTAATTCGAATGGTAATTTATTAATCAAGTCGTTAATAAGTCCTTTTCCTTTCATAGATACGCTTGAAATGAATGAATGTGAAAGTTCATCATAATTTATATTACTATCAGTTCAACCTATGCAACATAATTAGTATTCGCTATCCAGCTATTTTCACTAGGAGGTAAACCCAACCACTTTACAAGTGATTTATTTCCCTTTCGTTTCAAAACTTTTTCTACTAAGTAAAGGTTGGGGTTATTAGTTTTCTGTAATTCTTGAGTGTAGAAAGCTCCTAAAATAGGTTGTTTCTTGACATCCTCAAGTAAATAAGTAATAGGATTTGTGTTTTGAATTTTTATTATTTTGAATAATTCAGTCGACCAATTAGGAGTATATCCTTTCTCAAAACAACCTTTGTATTTACTGATTCGCACAGAGTCACCAATTTTGAATTTATTTTTTTTCGGTTTGGTGAATGCTTGGTTAGTTCTGATATATTTATGTAAAATCAAGTTCTTATTTATGTTGTTCACAAAAGCTGGTCTTTCACCGATTGTGCGATGAATAGTATGATTATATATTTTGATTATGTTTTGTAGAGTACCATCGAACCATCTATAATT
The DNA here is from genome assembly GCA_910589475.2 of Bembecia ichneumoniformis. Lineage (NCBI taxonomy): Eukaryota > Metazoa > Arthropoda > Insecta > Lepidoptera > Sesiidae > Bembecia > Bembecia ichneumoniformis. The sequence goes on along the minus strand of OU342526.1, from coordinate 2,253,052 downwards.
ACCCTTTATATTAAATTCTTTGTAGAGTTTACTTTTTAGAGTTCGTATGAATCTTTCTACGATTGAAGCCTTTTTCGTTGAATAAGTGGAATAATGGTTTATATTGTATGTTTTTATAATTTTTTTAACTTCGTCATTGTAAAACTCCGTGCCTAAATCTGTTTGTAGATTTGCAGGTAATCGACCTCTACTAAGTAACGATGATAAAGCTTGCGAGACTTGCCTTTTTGTTTTCTGTTTTAACGGCACCGCCCATGCGTATTTTGAGAAACAATCGATGACTACTAAAATGTATTTGTAACCTGCATTTTGTTTGGATAGGTTATGAATGTCAATCAAGTCTGCTTGCCAAAGGTCATCTATGTCTTTTAGTATAACATGTCGTCTCGGGAAATTTATTCTTGCATTTCTATGAAGTTCGTTTACTATATCTGATTTGCTCATTATCGTTTCTCAACGTCGTTAACCTATTAACAATTTTTGTCAACATTCAATATAGACTCTTAAAAGATACTAAATTAAAATTATTATTACTTATTCTTTTATAATACCCGCTTCTTTCAATTCTTCAATAATTGATATAATTTCATTGTCATGATTGCTATTACCCGCATTCTTCGATGCTATTAAAAGTTTTAGTCTATCAATTAATTCATTTGGATCATCCCAATATATTAAATCTGTATACTTTCTGTATTTTTTTAATGTTGGTAAACCACTCCCGGTTTTTGTTTCAGATTTTCTTTTTAAATCATAAGTTTCTTTAATTAATGGTTTAATTATTTTTCGATATTTTATTCCTTTATCTCCTTTTATTTGACTTAAAGGATTATAACCTCTTTTGTGTGCATTTGAAATATCCAATATATCTTTATAGACAAGTTTATCAAGTTCTTTAACTAAATTAAGATCAGGTTTTTTACGAAGTAATAGTTCCTTCAATCCTGATGTTAATTGGTATTGTTTATTATCAATATGAACAAAGTAAGTCTTCTCTTTAGTTGACGTATTTTCTTTAAAAGAAAACTTCACCGGTAGATTCCCAATCATAAACTTTCCATTTTCTCTACGTACACCGAAGGGAATATTCAATGTATCGTAAATATCATTAATATCTTCTTTATTCAGAGACATATTTATGAGATTTTCAGATTTAAATGGTGGTTCTTCATCTTCCTCGCAATCAGTATAATGATCTGGGGTTCTTGATCCCTCACTCGGGACAGATTCATCTTCTTCAGGATCAGTATAATGTTCTGCGGTACTTGATCCCTCACTCGGATGTAGTTCACTTATAGTATCACTCTCATATTCTACTGAATCACCTAGTTCATTTCCAGTATTATTTTTATTTTTGATTTCTGATTCTGGTTTTCCTGTGTCGGCTTCCTGTTCATTTACATTTATCATTTTCTTCAACGGATCTATGATAGGTTTCAAAATTGTATTTACTTGAAAATCTGTCTGAAACTGTTGATCCCGCATACGTTTTATTTTACTTTTTACAGCATCCACAGATTTAATTAACTGTTCTTTGAGTTCCTGTTCCATGGTGACAAGATGACATTCAGCTCGAAAATGAAGTATACTTGATCTTATAATCAGTTTATATAGTTAATTAACTTCACTCGAGGTGAAAGAAGAAATCAAAATTTTTTCTATACCTGCCATTGTTTAGAGTTGCGTCTTTGTTAATACACACGAAATTATATGACTCGCTCCAAACAGTGCTACAAATATTTTTAAACTGATTCCATGACATATCAGAACTGACATGTTCTTCGTAAATATGCTTTAAGTTTACATCATCTTGCTTGAATATTATAATAAAATTTGCATTGTCTCTTAGCAATTGTTTCGGAATTTTGGAGTAAGTTTGAGATATGTAAAAGCAATCAATTTGCTTGTGTCTGCCCATAGAAAAATAATTACGAATATTATTTTGATTTTCGCAAGCAACATCATCAAATAGAAATACAGAATTGCTTAAAGCTTCACTAGGACTGATGACATCTTTGCTATCATTGAATTCATAAAACGAAACATCAGGTACTCTCCTAATTACTTCTCGCAAAAAACGATATTTTGGTTGAAAATTAGTTTTTGAATACAAGTAAAGACTTTGAAATTTGAGTCCGTTTTCATGTAATAGCAAACTTATCACGACGTTTGTTTTCCCACAATTAGAAGGACCACATATTATACAACGAATTGTGTTCGGCAAGAGTATGCTATGTCTGACCTTGTGAGCAGAGTTATCAATATTAATATTTGAAATGTTTAGAGATATGGGTTGTTTTATCAACTTCATCTTGTTTAGTGGATTATCTATTAAGTGACATTTATATTTATATTCACCGAAGCAAAAATTAGAGAGTAGATATGAGCAATCTATTCTCATCTTACAGCATTCCAGAGCAGTAACATGTCGAAACCTGTAAGAACGATCCTATTCTCATCTTACAAAATTCCCGAGCTGATTCATACTTAATAGGCAAACGTTTCTACTTCATTTGTTTGTTGTATTTTCAATAGAATAGTCGCTTTCATTTAGTTGGCTTCAAATTTGAGGTAAGTTTTTCTTTAATTATGTATTTAGATATATATTTGAATATTTAGTTTAATAAAAATATATAATAAAAATAAAATTATTTTTGTTACAGAATCATGACGTTCAGCCCATCATACAGCCCTATTTTAGACATTAGCGAAAATTCGCGTGTGGTCAGTTAATATTTTATGTTTTCCTTAAAATATCCTGCTTAATTAATGTTGTTCTAATTGTATGTTAATGTTTTTCTTTTTTTTTTCAGAATTTGACAGAATCTTCAGATCTTCTTACCAATCCTTTTCATTATGCTCAAGATAGAGAAGAAGGGTATGAAGAATACATAAGAGCACGTGAGGAAAGTCAGGAGCATAAAGCAAATGAAACACCGAAGAAGAAAAAAAATAACAGGTCCAAATCATTAACAAATACGTCATTTATAATAAGAAAAGAACCAGGACGTGTTCGCCACCTAATTAAAATCATGGTGTATGATTTATATGACCACAATATAGAAGAAATGAACACTGATCCGAAAAATGCGAACGTGAATGTTCAATATTTAGTAACCAATAATTTTGACGATATAATGGAAGAAACGGAACATTTGGTATCTAAAGTTGTAAAGAAATTAAGTAGATCTTGTAATGAATGTTGATATATAATCATACTAAAAGAACCAGGACGTATTCACAATCTAATTAAAATCATGGTGGGTGATTTATATGACCGCAACATAGAAGAAATAAACATTGATCCGGAAGATGTGAACATGAATGTTCAATATCTAGTAACCAATAATTTTGACGATGTAATGGAAGAAACAGAACATTTAGTATGTGGATCTAGTAATGAATGTTGATATATAATCATACTAAAAGAATCGGACGTATTCACAATCTAATTGAAATCATGGTGTATGATTTATATGACTGCAACATAGAAGAAATAAACACTGATCCGGAAGATGTGAACGTGAATGTTCAATATCTAGTAACCAATAATTTGGCGATGTAATGGAAGAAACAGAAAATTTTGTATGTAAAGTTGTAAAGAAATTAAGTAGATCTTGTAATGAATGTTGATATATAATCATACTAAAAGAACCAGGACGTGTTCAAAATGTAATTAAAATCATGGTGTATGATTTATATGACCGCAACATAGAAGAAATAAACACTGATCCGGTAGATGTGAACGTGAATGTTCAATATCTAGTAACTAATAATTTGGTGATGTAATGGAAGAAACAGAACATTTAGTATGTAAAGTTGTAAAGAAATTAAGAGATCTAGTAATCAATGTTGATATATAATAAAATGTTAATAAATAATAATGAATAAAATAAATATTTAGAAATATGATTTAGTGTTTTATTGTAACATCACGCCTTGTTTCCCGGAAGGGTTGGGCAGAATATGGATAAATAAAACAAAATTTATTTAATAAACTATTTTATTAAATAAAATCATACGCACTGTTAATAGATAGACACAATTTCTTTTAAGAATAATATAAACAGGAGAATACACAGCTATAATTTAACACTATATATTCATAAATATACTGTGTAATTAAATAATACATATTAAGAAATGGTATCACAGTGACCCCACGGTAAAGTTTCAATTTGATTTGGAAGTATTTGTCTTTTGTTGTCACTTCTATTTAATGCAACTTTATTCACTTGTTGTGAATAAAGAACATGTTTAATTGATTTAATTACATTCATTTTACGTTTGATAATTTTGTTATTGTGTAGTGCAGCATTATAATCAGAAAGCTTTAATTGATTTGTTACGGGTTTGGTTATACCTTTTGCCTTTTTTAATGTTGTCTTTACACTTTTTAAACAATAAAGTTTAGCCCTTAAGCCAATGAATTCGTAAATTACCGAGCCCCCGAGTTCATCTTTAAACAAGCCTGGTACTTTTTCATTTATTTTAGGTATTCCATATGGATTATCCTCAGAAAAATTACTGGTGTCAAATACCGATATATTATCAACCATATCCTTATAAAAATTATTCGTTTCTATAAAGTAAAGTAGACTATCCGTGTCAGTGTAACATAGTTTAGCTTTCGTGCCATATTTATTTTTGATAAAATTATAGTGGAATTGATATAAGTGTTGTTTGGCATACTCCAATACAGTAAAACCGATGTAAATCGGTCTATCCAAAATTAATTTTTCAGGGCTTAGCTGAACAGCCACAAAGTTTTCTGAAAAGATTGAAATACTTTTCAGGTTGGGTTGTACAATAAGTTTTTCAGCACCTATATATTTATTTGTTTTATTATTATAATCTTCCCACTTTGTTGCTAATTTTACATTTACTTGCTTTCGTTTATTTTCTATTGTTTTTCCAAACACAGCATTATTCAAAAGTTTGAAAAAATCTTTTTCGAAGGCTGACGTAGAAGCTTGACGCAAACGAGTATTTAAATCTATGTACTTTTGTAAAAAATGGTCTTGTCTAAATCTGAGAATGCGATGTATTCGGCTTAAAATCAAGCCGCTGTTCAAGCATTGTTTTAAATGCACGTAGTGAATGACGTAATTATATTTGTCATATAAATTCGCAATTAATTTTGTAGTTTTTCCGCCAGGAGGTACAAATCTTTCTGGTGCAAATGGTAAGTCACTATGCGAATTATGCAATATTTCTGGATAGGCCAAATCGACTTCCAGAATATATCCGTATTCAGAATCATCAGATATATTCAAAACATCAAAGTTAGCAATTTCATTTTCTGATAAGAATTGAAATTCCGATATTGGCATTCTTTTTCTCATAGCATATCCATAAAGATTGTTACAATCAAGATATATTAAAAAAGATGATGGCTTTGTATCATCGAAATTGGGAAGAAATTTATTATTCGCTTTTACATGTCGTAGAGAACACTGCGCTAATCCTCCGCGTATTCCCTTTTCAAGTAGGTTATACATTTCCAAGTCATGTATCAGCTCCAATTTAACGCCAGTACACAAAAGCATTGCATCCCAGCTTAAACTTGGTGCAGATACATAATATGCTGGATCTAGATTATAATATTCTAAACTTGTGTTTCTAAAATGTTCAAATATGTCGCATAATAATAATACATCACATTTTAAGTAAAGATCAGTATATTCACCAAGAGAATTGATTTTAAAAGTATACCAAACTTTTTGTGCATGTGTATATTCATCTTCAGAAATATGCTCCAGCTTCATTGTGTTATAAAAATATTCTCTAGGAGGCAAATATTTTTCATCATACTTAGACCATGCATCAATATATTCGTATGGATAAATACCCTTTCGTCTCAATAAGGATAAATCGACTTTATTGTCAAATTCTTTTGAAAGATTTATGAAATCTTCTACATGTAAGTTCTTAGATAATTCATCTAAACTGGAACTTAAAAATTGATAAGAATCTATAAACTTTATTTGAAAAAAACTAGACTTGTTCCTAGATGCGAGGCTTTTCATAATACAAATGTATTTTTCTTTTGACTTAGGAATTATTTTAATAGGACCATCGTACTTAACGAGTTCTTTAATAAATAAATGAGAATCATATCCAGATAAATTATGGAAAACAACAGGTATGAACGGACATATTTTAAACGTTAAATTGCATCGAGAGTGTGCTGCTCCTCTGTATTCAGACGTAACATGATCGTGATCTACAACTTTGTCGCCCAATAACAAATGTTTACAAATATGACATCGAGTAGCCTCTTCGTACTCTATTTGTTGTTTAACAGACAAAGCCCTCATTGGTCTATTTTTAGACAGTATGGAGTTTATGTAAGTGACATCTTCAATTAAACGTTTTATAAATACTTCTACACAATCCAAACCTCTATAGGTAACATATTTATTCAAATCTGGATCGTGTGAACAACATATGTAATATGCGAAACAGGATGGTTCATGCACTTTTAAGTTCTGAGTATTTTTAGACCTATTTTCAGGACAGTTTAACAATATACTTTCGAAATCAGCATAGATAATAAAAGGTATTCTTTGTTGTCTCTCATAATTTTTGAATTGTATAAAACTGTTTTTTTTCGGTAATATCGTTAACACTTTAGAACAATCATGCGAGCTATATTTTGAATTACTAGAAAAAAATTGCAAACAAGCATCGCAAAATAAAAAATTGCCTTTGTGATTAGTAACCTGACGACGGATAAGTTTAGCTAAATCTTTAATTAGACAGTAGTGTCCTGAATCATTTCGCTCGAAATATAACAAATTTACATGTTTTTTTCTCTTTGAGCTCGCCATGTATAGAGGTCCAGTCACATGGCACTTTTTATCTAAACCATATATATTAACACTGATATTAGGGTTATTTTTTTCAAACAATTTTATATCAACCAAGGTTGGTGGATATGTCATTCCTTCAATATTTAAAACATCTGTATAGTGAGGATATGATTTTGTTCTACAAACATTATTCTTTGACGGGAATAGGGAAGCAATAATACTCCATAAAAAACAATGGTTGTCATCGTTCCGTATGTTTAAACAACTTTTCGTATTCCTTATAGCTGAAGGAAGCTCGATATACGTACCACCTCTCATTGGACAATATTTGTTTATATTAATTTCTAAGTGACTAATAGAGATAAAAGACCAGCCGGAATCGCGCTGGTTAAATTCAGACATTTTTCTTTGAAAAGTCTCTTTAGCATTCATATATAATTCATTTAAATCAGTATTTAGGTAAACATTAGCATACTTTGTATTGAAAGATTTTAGCTGCTGCTGCTCGCCTGTTTTTGGTAATGAGAAGTAAGCAAATAGCTCAAAACTTACTTTTATACAATTATGTTTTATTAAAAATATTTTAATTAGTTTCAGAATATCGCTTTGGTTCCCCTTCAGAAAAGCCTCAGGAGTTAAATATTCGGCATCTGGTGCTGGATTTAAGCGATACGTGTTTATTCTGTTTCGAAAAGCAGTAGCAATTATTTCAATGTTTTTCAATTCAGTTTTAAGTAAACAGTTTGATTTATGCATATTAGTTCTCACATGATATTTATATTTCTGTTTTGGTAATTTAATTTGACATTTATCACATTCTATTAAAATATCGTTTTGAATTGTGTTGGTAGCTGGTGCAACTGGAAAGAAAACGAAATGAATTATTTAAGTTTGATGATGCTTTAATAATGCGTAATTATAATTAAATGAATAATAACAAACATGATTAGCTTAACTAATAACTCGATTGGGATTATAAATGTAGACAAAACCTATAAGTAATACTGATATATTTTATTTGATTAACATGTTTAGTAAATACTATAACGTATAGATTACTAACTAGGTACTACATAGGACACATCATGAGGTATATAATGAATGTGCCTAAATATTTAGGTTCTGTATCTAAAAATAAGAACTCATAAAGGTCTGCGGGCTAGATTTAAATTCTTTGCGCGTTGCGCATAAAAATTTAACTAGATGATCCCAAGCCTCAGTCCCCTCATCTGTCCGGTTTTTAAGAGCTACCACAGCCTGACGCCATCGCTGCATTGGCGCTACATTTTCGATTTCATCACACCGATAAACTTTCAGTTCGATGTAATGCGTACCCGTTTTGATAGGCAAGATTTGGCGAGCGTAGCCCGTTGCCAGCCGTCGAGTTATCGACGAATGAAGAACAGTACTATTGGTTTTTTTACCGGTGGTTGTCCCATCTTCTTCGTCGCTGTCGGTACCAAATAAATCTGTTGCGGTGAGATGAGGCTTGCTGAATGGATTCATTTTCATCTTTTTTGAAGATGATGATGATGTAGGCAGAGCAGTTTTCGGCGGTTGATTCGATCGTTTTTTCTTTTTTTCGCTGATCGTCACACCTTGCGCAGAGCTCTTATCGTCGTCCGACAGAAAGAGGTCGTCAGCAAATCTGGACCTGAAATAATATAAATAAAAAATATAAATAACGGTGAACTAACGAAATAGAAACTACATATTTGTGAGCAGATAAAAATTAATTATAATTAATTAAATAAAAAAATTATTAATTCAATCTTGCTATTCTATACGTGATGAATCATAAATAGATAATAAAATAATACTGAAATATAGATACATTAAGTGGCAAGATATAAACTGTTGCCTGATCTAAGGCTCAGCACTTGCTAAGTAGTTATTGTATTCATAGAATATTTAATTTTCATTACATTTATAATAACTATGATAAGAAAATATCTAAGCGAGCAGATATATCGCCCGACGTCGTCGCCTGACCCAGGGAATCGAACCCAGGTCTAACGCGCAACAGTCGCACTTGCTATTCTATACACGATGAATCATAAATAGATAATAAAATAATACTGAAATATAGGTACTTACATTTTAAACCGTTGTTCACTTTTGCTAGATGTGAGATCACTCCCTTCAGGAGAGCTAATGTTGATCTGGTTTCCACCCAACTGCTTAAATACTTTTAACCAGTATGCGTCACAATCCCACATATGGAGAGAGTTATTCGTTTATTCGGCTAAACTTCCTAACAAGAGATGCAATGCAAACTGTTCAGGGATTGCGAACCTTTTATATCTGCTTTCTGTTGTCGTTAAAAATTTAGGGCAAGTAAGGTGAGCGGAATGATGTTGTGCATAACGACGCGACGATTTTATGGTCAATTCATAAATTTGCATTTTCGTGGTTGAGTCGACTGGTGGATGTTGTGATTAATTATTATTTATTTTCTTTTTATTTGAAAATGTAAATAGTTAAGTTTAGTTTATTTAGTTTTAATTTCCAAAGTACTTTACTACGTATTGACTAATTTCTCTGAAAATCAATGATTATTAATATTATAAACGTTTTATGATAGATTATAAAACGTTAACCAAGGATTGTCAAACCCATATAGTTCAACGCTCGGTTTTGATTTTCATCTCACCTTTTATGTTAAGGAATGTCTATTTTGAACTTTAACCCCGCTCTAGTTCGATGCTTTGTTTTGATTTTCATCTTACCTTTTATGTCCAGGAATGTCTACATCAATAAACCCGTCTAATTAAACAAAGAATAAATTCGCGAATATAAATTGCTGAAAATATCGCTGGAATTCATTTCAATTTGAACGCTTGACAAGATTGTCTCAGTAAGTCGGAAAGTACTCACGATACGAGTATGTATTTCAATTATGTATGTAGTACAAATGTAGTAATATCATCATTAGAATCTTTAGGTAACTACTTATAGCTTTTATAATATAGTTAACTGTAAATATTGTAATAATAATAGTAAAATTGGGACTTCTGGATCAAAGGTGATCCAGACACCCCAATTTTATATAATATATATTATTATAATAAATTATAATATAATATATTATAATATATTATTATTATAATTATTATAATATATTATAATAATATTATATTATATAAAATTGGGGTGCCTGGATCACCTTTGATCCAGAAGCCCCAATTTTATACTACTTGCCTACTTAGTGTAACAGTACAATGTCAGTCAAATATGTCAATTTATTTTTATTCATACGCGAATTTCTTAATGAAAATTATTATTTTTATTTAAAAAGGATTTGGTAAACAATAAAACTTAATTGTCGTTATTTATTACAGGTAGGAATTTTATTAAATTTTAAAATATTGTACTTAATTTAGTTTGTTTTGAAAATATAGCTAATGAAATAAATATCTTTATTACAGAGCAACGCAGAAGTTTATTTTGCCAAATCTAATTAACAGAAGACAAATAGTCTTATATATATTTCTATATATTTAATGTTTTTGTCTGTGGCTATAATTTATTTCCAATTATTAAATGAAATAACACTAAAAAATGAGGTTTTTAACGTATCCTGCAATCATGTAGTGCATATTTCAATGACATTGGAGTCAAACAAATTATTATTTACAAATAAATATTAAAAACATCGGCTCAATTACCATCACGCGTCTGAAAATCACTAATGTGATAAGACTTTCATAGTGTTCATACGAGTGATACGAGTATATTGAGATAGGGTGCATATTGACACATAGTGCACGATTAAATTTATAGTAATCTTAGTCATTAACTTTTATTTAATTGTAAATTGAAGTGTCGCTTATTTAACAATTTTTCGTAATAGGGGATCGGACAGTAATCAGATTAAAATCTAAAATGTACTTAGAAAGAAAATATATAATTTTTTACGATTATTTATCGAATAATAATTTAATATAATTCATTTAATAATTTTTAAATGAAGAAATAAAATGTTATTATTTACAATATTTTTAATCTATACTGAAACACCAATCACAGTGCGTGACGTCATTTGTGGGCAATCATTGTCTTTGCCAATGCAGCTGTTTTGTTATGATATGACCACAAATGACGTTACGCGCTCTCAGATGAACTATCGTGGCGTTTTGGCGGCATTTTCAAACAAACAATATTAAAACATGATTTTGAGTACCTAAAAGGCTATAAATAAATAAAATAGTATTTTTTATGGGAATAAATATCCATGAAGATTAATTTAAAACACTTTCTGAAAATTTGTCCGATCCCCTATTTATTTACACACACAAACTTACAATCTACCATGTATCTAGTGCTAAAGAAGTCTAAGGAGTCTAATGAGCTCCCTGTCTGTCTACCATAGGTTCCAATAATGATATCTCCCGGTATATGAGCTGCAGGTCTACGCTATCTGACTGCACGGTGTAGTTTACCTCATGACTACAATTTTGTAGTTACATGCATTGTTAGGGCATACTAATTTTGCTGGAAGACTATTTCTGCTGGCTGCAGTAATGCTCATTATTGCGTGGACTAAATAAAAGAAATAGTAGTGACTAATTTTTCAATATAGGTATGTTTTTTTATTTTTCAAATAGGTATGTTAGATTTTATTTAATTTGTCTACAAAAATAATACGTATACTTATCGTATAGGCGACCAGGTCGCGGCGGCCAAAATTGTACGCTAGCCCCTTGTGGTTAAGTTTTTTTTTACGAGAAAAGAAACCCTCAAAAGGTATCTGCGAAGAGGTAAGACAGCACTCTGGCCTGGCTATGTAGGATTCTTACCGCACTAAAACCTCTCTCGGTTTGCTTAGCTTTTAATCCTAGGACTTTCAAAACGCAAACGGACTTACGTAAACGGATATTATGCTTCCAGGCTGATTCTGAGCGCTCCTTTTGGAAAATTATGGCAGAGAACTATGTTCAACAGTGGACGTCCTACGGTTAGTTGTTTTACACACTTTGTTTGCGCAACATTTTATTGGGTTTCAGTTCATCTTGAAAGGGCCTTACGAGCGACTGTTGCTTTCAGGATTGTTAAAATGGTTGCTGCAAATCCATATTTTGTCACCTCTTTAATGTTAAGATCGACAGACAGTCTGAAGTTCCACTTGATGGTAGGTGGCTACCGTCGTATATAACGCTGCTGCAAGGATAAAAGATTGGGAGGGGGGGACAGGGAAATAGGTTCTGGCATCCCTTACTCACTCACCGAAACACAACACGTGCTGTTATTTCACGAAGATGACGAAAGCTAAGAACGAAAGGTGTTTGGTAAACTTACATGAGGCAAAGATGGGATCGCTGAAGGAATGTATTAAATGCGTCCTTTCAAATATGTGTTACACCTTGTAATTAACACAATACTCTTGATATAATTTTCGAATATTTTAAATGTTATTGTTCAATATAACCTTTATGAATGAACATAATATATACATGCGTTTATTTAAATAAGTATTTAGTCATGTCGCCAGAGCTACTCAAAGACCAATCAGCAATTGTGTGGCAGGATCTTATAAAGCGACCGCTTTTTCTGAGGTTTTAGTAGAATAGAATAAGAATTAATGGGATTTTAAGTCATGTTATTTTTAAAAACTCATTCCCTTGACGTTCAAGCTTAACTATTGCTTCCAAAAAATATATTGCAATATTTTATGTGACTTCTGGCTCTCACCCTTTAATGTGGTACAGGTTTATAATAAACTCTTGCAAAATAAAACACATTAAGTTTTATTAAGAAGCGGTGATTACATTTTAAGCTGTTCTACAACATATAAGAAATATTGAAAAGTAACTGCGAGTCATCTTGTGCCATCCTTACGCCAAAGACTTCAACATAACGTAATATGAAAAAGTCGTCTTTATTATCTGAAATTTAAATAAGATAAAGTTTTAAAATAGCTAAAACTTGTAAAACATAAAACTTGTATGCACGGCCAGTATAATTGACACAGGAACACTGATTAGTCCTGTAAAAAGAATAGTTTGTCATTTCTATTTGATTGGTGGGTGTGTGTGTGTGTATGTATGCATGTATTTTATGTATGTTTGTAATGAATAAACTCAAAAGCTTCTGGACTGATTTTAAAAAAATTTTCATCCATAGAAAGCTACTTTATCTGCGAGTAACATAGGCTACTTCCCCCTTTTACTCAAACCATCAACCCTCTTTACTCCCGTCCATACAAATGTATTTTTGTAATGAATAAACTCAAAGACTACAGGACCGATTTTTTTTATGTAAAGATCGGCAGACAGGCTGACGGTTCACATGATGGTAGGTGGCCACCGTTACCTATAACACAAACAACGTACAGATGCTGCAAGGGCGCTGCCGACTACTGTAGGATTAAGGATAAGGGATTGGGAATGTTTAGGGAAATGAACTCTAGAATCTTTATTTACCTACTGTAGTTTATTTTGAATAATTAAAATGGGAGAACAAGATTTTCAAGAAAATGAGAAAACACAATGAATGTTTTTTTTTTACAGTAAGTACATATAGATTTTTTGGCATTTGTTGCAGTTTACTCACAAATATCAGGGGTTGCAATCCAGCAACGAGTCCACCAGCGGCGACAAAAATCAACGGAGGCTGCATTTGCGCGAGCATTATCAGAATGCTTTTCTGATTCGATATTGACATGTTCTCCCATGGCACGTCGTATAATATTTCCGACAAATCATAGCACTGAAAATACATTTGTTATTTATTTATTATTACCACAGCAGCTTTAAAGACTTTAATAGAGTTTTCAATTGAAATAATAAAAAGGGGTCTTATAAATGTCATTATTCAAAATAATATTTACATATTTATATAATTTCAAATAATTGAAGTTTCATGTATCTGAAGTTGTTATGATTTTGGCGAATAAATATGAATTTATCCGTTTATCTATCGAGTCCTATTATCGAATATCATACAATACGTGGTCGATGAAATAGCAGAAAATAATCACAAGTGTTATTTCTAGTAAAGTTAATCGGAGACAGTGGTCATTTTAAAAGTCAAGACTTATGCTTTAGCTATAGTGTTATCATACCTGCCTACGGATTTCTTCAAAAATAAGCGACGTTACCGTGGATCCACTAAAATAAACAAGTAACGTCAAACCATATCTCAAGGTGTTTGCTGGCTCCTGAAAGAAAGAAAGAAACAACAAATAAATATTATGTTGTGTCATAAGTAACTATTACTATTAAAATAAAAATGATAATTTTTCACGAATATCGAATGCAATTTGTGATACTGGGGCAAATAAATCCTTAAAGAAAACAAACATGTGGGTTGTAATATTTCGGTGGGTTTGTGAGTGAACTTTCAACTCCTATGACGTTTCTTGTGCTTATAGGCGATCGTAGCCACATGCCGTCAAGTGAACCGTGAGCTTACTTGCAGATCTTTACATAAACATTCGAATTACTGTACAAATTATGAGAGTTTGCAATTGATTGTTTCAAATCCCAATATTTAGTTTAATTGAAGTTTGACAGACAAGCTAATTGATGGTAGGTGGATACCGTCGTTATAAACAAATCTAAAATTTAAAAAATATATATTTAAACTTACCAACAACATCATGTACAAAAAAAAAGTGTTTGTGATTAAACTACATAAGTAATTGCTGGATACGCTTAACCCAAATATCGACTGGACGTCCTTGAAAGCCCTGTTATAAAAAATAAACAGAATATTGAAATTATTCTAATAATTCGAATACATAGATCGTCCAACAAGCGATTAGTCCGAATTATGTTGTATATAAATAACTGATCTAGCCCGAAATAGGGCACTTACTAATCTCTGTCTGTTAACTGAGTATACAATATTTTTTATTCTTTTATCGATCAAGGACCTCTAAGCGTATTATTTATTAACAAATAAAATTTTCTATCTGCCTTTGACAAATCCAAAACCTGGGACAATATCAACAGTTGGGCCTCTTATTGGGATGAAAAAAAAAATGTGAAAAGAATTTCCAGACATAAATATGAAATGTTGCTCTAGCTAGATTTTGTTAATTATACAAGAATTGTGTTAACGAAAATTTTGAAGATTAATTAAAATAGTAAAGGCATGTAGGGTACAGTAATAATACTAGTTACTAAGGCGGAGTGATAAGTCTGGTAAAAATCTATTTTGGATTAAAATTATCGCAAATTGCATAGAACCTCCTTGTTCACAACTCTTTTGAAGGACTAAATTAAAATTTTCAGCCAGAACCGCCGGTTAGAAAAATAATTGAACAATTTTTTGCAAAGATTGAGAAAAGTGAATTTCGTGTTAAACATTATTTTTTGCGCAAAAAAAACTATTACGGAAACGAAAAAAAAAACTAGATAAATATTATGAGGACTCTGCTCCGTCGGTTAAAATGATTCATAAGTGGTTAACTGATTTTCGCTGTGGTCGTACAACCACAAGCGATGCTGTGCGTCCAGGACTCCCGGTTGAGGTCACTACTCCAGAGATGATCGCTAAAATCCACGACATAGTGTTGAACGACCGAAGAGTAAAAGTGAGGGAGATAGTCGAGATAGTAGGCATCTCAGACGAACGTGTGCGCCACTTCGGAGGCAGGTTGGGCGTTGTTTCAACGAGATAAAACTGAATTTTTGCATCGTTTTATAACAGTAGACGAAAAATGGATCCACCACCATACCCCAGAAACCAAACAACAATCGAAACAGTGGATTGCTACCGACGAACCAGCTCCGAAGAAGGCCAAAGCAGTTTTATCGGCCAATAAAGTGATGGCTACAGTTTTTTGAAATGCACGTGAAATAATCCATATTGACTATCTAGAGAAGGGTAAAACGATTAATTGCGAATATTATGCCAACTTATTGAACCAATTTAACACAATTTTACGTGAAAAACGACCACATTTGGCTAAGAAGCCTAAGAATCCTCCTCCACCAAGACAACGCACGAGTGCACACCTGCGTGATTGCCATGGCAAAACTTCATGAGTTGCGCTATGAGATGCTTTCTCACCCACCGTATTCGCCAGATTTAGCCCCTTGTGACTTTCCGAATTTAAAAAAATGGCTTGGTGGGAAAAGCTTTTGCTCCAACGAAGAGCTCATGCACGAAACCAATGCCTATTTTGAAGGGTTGCCTAAGTCGTATTTTATGGAAGGGATCGAAAAGCTAGAGAAACGCTGAAGTGCATTGAGGTACACGCTGAAGTGCATTGAGGTACACGCTGAAGTGCATTGAGTATACAATATTTTTTATTCTTTTATCGATCAAGGACCTCTAAGCGTATTATTTATTAACAAATAAAATTTTCTATCTGCCTTTGACAAATCCAAAACCTGGGACAATATCAACAGTTGGGCCTCTTATTGGGATGAAAAAAAAAATGTGAAAAGAATTTCCAGACATAAATATGAAATGTTGCTCTAGCTAGATTTTGTTAATTATACAAGAATTGTGTTAACGAAAATTTTGAAGATTAATTAAAATAGTAAAGGCATGTAGGGTACAGTAATAATACTAGTTACTAAGGCGGAGTGATAAGTCTGGTAAAAATCTATTTTGGATTAAAATTATCGCAAATTGCATAGAACCTCCTTGTTCACAACTCTTTTGAAGGACTAAATTAAAATTTTCAGCCAGAACCGCCGGTTAGAAAAATAATTGAACAATTTTTTGCAAAGATTGAGAAAAGTGAATTTCGTGTTAAACATTATTTTTTGCGCAAAAAAAACTATTACGGAAACGAAAAAAAAAACTAGATAAATATTATGAGGACTCTGCTCCGTCGGTTAAAATGATTCATAAGTGGTTAACTGATTTTCGCTGTGGTCGTACAACCACAAGCGATGCTGTGCGTCCAGGACTCCCGGTTGAGGTCACTACTCCAGAGATGATCGCTAAAATCCACGACATAGTGTTGAACGACCGAAGAGTAAAAGTGAGGGAGATAGTCGAGATAGTAGGCATCTCAGACGAACGTGTGCGCCACTTCGGAGGCAGGTTGGGCGTTGTTTCAACGAGATAAAACTGAATTTTTGCATCGTTTTATAACAGTAGACGAAAAATGGATCCACCACCATACCCCAGAAACCAAACAACAATCGAAACAGTGGATTGCTACCGACGAACCAGCTCCGAAGAAGGCCAAAGCAGTTTTATCGGCCAATAAAGTGATGGCTACAGTTTTTTGAAATGCACGTGAAATAATCCATATTGACTATCTAGAGAAGGGTAAAACGATTAATTGCGAATATTATGCCAACTTATTGAACCAATTTAACACAATTTTACGTGAAAAACGACCACATTTGGCTAAGAAGCCTA
Source organism: Bembecia ichneumoniformis (assembly GCA_910589475.2). Lineage (NCBI taxonomy): Eukaryota > Metazoa > Arthropoda > Insecta > Lepidoptera > Sesiidae > Bembecia > Bembecia ichneumoniformis. The sequence goes on along the minus strand of OU342526.1, from coordinate 2,235,908 downwards.
AGAATCCTCCTCCACCAAGACAACGCACGAGTGCACACCTGCGTGATTGCCATGGCAAAACTTCATGAGTTGCGCTATGAGATGCTTTCTCACCCACCGTATTCGCCAGATTTAGCCCCTTGTGACTTTCCGAATTTAAAAAAATGGCTTGGTGGGAAAAGCTTTTGCTCCAACGAAGAGCTCATGCACGAAACCAATGCCTATTTTGAAGGGTTGCCTAAGTCGTATTTTATGGAAGGGATCGAAAAGCTAGAGAAACGCTGAAGTGCATTGAGGTACACGGAGACTACGTTGAAAAATAAATAATAATAATTCAATTAGTTTTACTCGTTGTTTAACTTTTACCAGACTTATCACTCCGCCCTCGTAGTTATTAGATTCTAGTTTGAACTAATCTGAATTTCACTAAAGAATAATCCACGTACTTACTTAATTATAAAGTTATGATGTTCAATTATTTCTATTATCCTTTCCTTTACTTCATTTTGTGACAAATTGTCACTGAATTTAGTTTTAATCGAGTGCTTTAAAATAACAATATGGCCTATTAAATGGTAGATTATAATGTAAGTAATGATGTCAAAAGTAGTTATAAAATAAGCATATATGTAAATTAAGGCGACATTTAAACAGTAATGGACAATCATCCCATTAAAGTCGTACAAGTAATCAAAGGGCAGTACAAAATAAAAAGTACTTTGGAACTCTGTAGTCTTATTTTGTGTTATCATTTCTCTATTTAAAACATTATAAGTTAAAGTATATATGGCCCAAAAGATTCCAGTCATATAATAACCACTGAAAGCAGCAATTGCCGTAAATCGTGAAATTTTTTCAACTTTCTTCAGTATCTGAAAGAGGAATAAAAATAAATTTATTCATATTATTATTATTAACAATTTTGAGAAAAATAAAGTAAAAAGAATATACCATTTTGTTGTATTCGCTTTGGCTTTGGATGTTGTACAGGTGATATCTCTCAATAAAATTCTTCATAACTTGTTTGAATGAGGGAAAGCAAGTAATGAATATTTTTATCTGAAACGATTGAAAATATCAATGCATTTAGCTGTTTATGGGAAAACTATAGACCAAAGACAACACCGTAAAAGTTAATGTAGGTCCACTCTGAATGAACTAAGGACGCTCACAGTGTCGCTCAATTCAACTTTTCTCTCCTTTTGAACACAGTATGCTTTTTATTAATTAATTTGGTAGATACTGGATGAAAATGAAGATTAGGAAATGAGACTTAAAGTATAATACATTTAGACCTAGCTTGCCTAGCGTCATCTATCAATTTACTTTTTGTCGACTTTTAACACTACATAAATAATAAATAAAAACTTTTTACTAACTTTTTTACTCTGTCTGTCTGTCTGTTACCTTTTCACTCCTAAACCGCTGAACCGATTATCATGAGATTTTGCATACACGTTGTCAGGGATGCAGGAAAGGTTATGGGGTTCCTTTCATCCAGGAAAAAGTACTGTTCCGGAGGCCAAAGGCATCATCTAACGCATGGCAAAGACGTTAAGCGTCACATTGCTCATATATTTAGTCAGGCGAAGCCGCGGGCACCAGCTAGTTTCTAATGTAACAGTTCTATAATAGCTTTCTATTGTGCAACTTGTTTTAACTTTTTGAATTATCTTAAAATTAGGTTGAAGAAAAGGTTTCTTCCCATTTTATATGACAATTCAAGACTTTTTCTTTTCAAAGATTATTTACATTTAACTATACTATATATGTGCCATTTTGTTCAATGACTTTTTGCCATTTTGTGGGTAGTGACATGATCCCGTTGCTGTAGAAATTTTGGGACTCTTGTTCAAAAAAACGTGACAAGTAGTTTTGGCAGACCTCTCTTAATGTTAACCTGACACTGTCTAAAATATTCTTAAGAGACCGAAACAGGGGAAAATCTGAAGGTGCGTGGTCAGGGCTATATGGCGGATGCATTAACAACCCAACTCTCTTAATTTTTGCTGAGTGACTAAATATGTGTGTGATTTAGCGTTGTCGTGATGAAAGAGCACACCCTTTCTATTGATCAATTCCTTCCGGCCGCTTTCTCTCAACTTTTTGCTTTAATCTCATCAGTTGTTGGCAGTAGAGATAGGAATCGATGGTTCTGCCAGGCGGTAAAAGCTCATAATGAACAATGTCCTTCCAATCCCACCATACACATAGCATCACTTTATTGCGAGTTAACCCGGGTTTTGGCATAGTCTGTAAAGCCTGACCGACCTTTGACCACGACCTTTTTCGCACGTTTTTTTTGTACGTGATCCACTTTTCATCACCGGTTATCAATCTCTTCAATAACGGTTCGGTTTCATTACGTCTCAATAAAGAATCGCAAATGAGTACACGATTCATAAGATTTCTTTCAGTGAGCTCGTATGGCACCTAAATATCGAGCTTTTTTGTGTACCTAGCTTTTTTCAAAGGGTCAAAACTGTTCCCAGTTCTTCAGCTATGCCGATCTTGCTTCACTTTTTGAAATCCATTTTATCCGTAATAGGGCGACCAGAGCGAGGTGCATCTTTGACATTAAAATGCTTAAACCAAATTGAAATCTTTGAAAACGCTTAAACTAACTTTGTGATACTCTGACTGACACTGCATTAGGTACATAAACGCTACAATTTTTTTGCAGCTTGCGTTGCATTTTACCCTTTTTTGTAAAAATTTCTGAAAATGTCTCGAATTTCTTCATTAGATTCACTCATTTTGGCAGAAAGTAAAAAAAATGAAAATTTGATGGAAACAACATTTTACTAATGTTTTTCTTTTTTTATGTGTTCAAATAGTTCAGTCAAAGAGATTTTATTACAACTTTATACATACTGTTATGACTCACCAGGGAACGTTCTAGTTATGACTCACTATGGAACGTTCTAGAAAAACGACTTCGCCTGTCTACAGTTTTGGAAAGTTATTGTCAAGGGAAATTGATCCTTATGCACACAACATAGACTTCACGTTCAACAGAAGTCATCTTGGTTTGTGGAAATAAATAGTTGATTTTCGCCCTTACACGGCAGATTGACTCACCCCACACGTAACAATACTATAGCGAAAAGACTTCTTCTCCGACCTATTAAAATATATGAACTATTTTATGAGACCAACATTATTATGCTTGTTTTGGTTATAAACAACGATATACGTGTAGAGATGACAAAAATTGACAAAACCCTGCAGTTTTTTTAATTATGTCTTTGATCTCCAAGTATTTAATAAATAATAATAATAATAATCTGCCAGGGAGGCCGTATGGAAGGGGAAAGAGCTGCACAGACTGTTTTACAAGGCTCTTCATGAGCCTCATGTTGACCGTAAAGCCTTCGTGCACTGGCTGCGCTTCGGTGATCTCTTCGGAGAGACCGAGGGTTTTGTCTGTGCGATACAAGATCGGGTGGTCAAGACGGGGAATTATCGGAGGTACATCATTAAGGATGGCACAGAGGACATATGTCGAGCCTGTCGTCATCCTGGAGAGATGTGGGCCGTGGCCTCCGCTGAAATCATCCCAATTGTTCTGTCCGTGAATGGTTTACTCCCGATCAGCCTTAGGGACAACCTGAGGCGGTTGGGATTCCGTGGCGGTTCCCTCCCAGCCCAGATGCAGAGAGCGGTGCTGCTCGATACGGCCAGAATAGTACGTCGGTTTCTGTCGTTGTCGCCCGGAACCCCGACCGAGCTTCTGTCGGGGGTTACACCGTTTCCCCCTCATTTTGGCTTTAGAAGGGGGAGACGAGTTAAAATAATAATAATGCATTTGTTCCACACAATCACTTATAACTATTACTTACATTTATTGATAATTCCATTGTTGTAACGCTTATTAAATTGCACATGGTGTCAAAACTAATATCGTTGAAATGTTGGTAAAAGTACACAATCCCAGATAAAGGGATAGGTATTAACGAACACTTTAGAAGATTAAAAATGTATCTTGAAATCTTATTTGGCGGTTGAAATCCCCACCACGACCGACATCCTATAGCCGTCAAAGTCATCGTATACGCTATGAAGCGATAAAATGTTTGCATCCTAAGATGTCTTCTGTAAGGTAAAGTTTTTTTATTAATACCAAATTATTTTTTTGTCTCTCTTTGAACGTAATATTAATATTATAGTCTACCGAAAAGAAGAGGCTATAATTATAACCCAAAAAGAGGGGTAATTGAAACATTTAGCCCAAAGGCTTTTTGAGAATAGTACAATACAATACAATACAATACCAGTGTTGTTTGTATTAATTGTTTGTAATACAACACTGGTATTTGTTTTAACTCATATTTATTTTCTATCCCAAACGGATACCACTCGTTAAATAATTAAGTATAATGTGCGAACGAATACCAACAACTTGAATAGTTATAATAGTTTTTAAATACCTACCGATTTCACGGAATAACATTATTGAACGATATTCACTTTCGCATGTACGAAAAAAGCCCGTTGGATGAGTGGTTAGGGTGCTTGCCTTAACGCTCTGTTCTAGGATTCCCGGGTTCGATTCCCGGCAGGGTCAACTTGGAAAATTCAACTTTTCAAATTAGTCTCTGGTCTGGATTTGGAAAGTAGCGGCAGGGCACACTGCGTTTCGCAGTCATTTGGGCAGCCCGTCTGACGGCAGCAACCACCCCCTTACAGAAGACCACCGTGAAATAACAGCACGTGTGCTGTTGTGTTTCGGTGAATGAGTGTGCTGTTGAGTCCATAATCCTACTGCAGTCGGCAGCGCACTTGCAGCAGCTTAGGCGTTGATTGTGTTATAGGCGACGGTAGCCACCGTCAGCCTGTCTGCCAAACTTAACATAAAAAAAACATTATTGAACGAAAATGAAATAAATTTAGCAAAAATGTTGTTTTATTTTATCTTTAAAAATCTAAATTTATTTCTTTCCTAATAATATTGTATAATTATACTAATAATCTAGATATTGATGCGTGTGTGATACTGGAAAACAAAAGTCAATAATGTATCATTTTTTATAAAAATGCACTTTTTATAAAAACACACAGGTCTACAGAAAAAACAGAAGTTCAGCGATAGAGCGAATCCGTTTACAGGACTAATTTAATCTCGACATTTGCCATGAAAAAAATATCAAATATCAAAAAATGTGTGGATTAAAAAATTGTACTAAAATTAGTTACAAATGACAGCCTCTTTTCAGAAACCTATTAAGCATAACCTCATGTAATGCTGGAATATTGAAGCAGAAGAAATTACTGAAGATAGGGCTACAATAAGTTTTTAGTGCTTTCGAACTAAGATAGCTGAGCTAGCTGGTCTGACTCCATTATCGTCCTATCGACATCTATCCATATACATATTTCATGCGAATATTTCCCTATAAAAAGAAAAGAAGAGAGCTTAACAAATACATTACTGCTTTAAAGAGAAATAATGAACATGTTCAATAAATAATATTGAATGATTTACATACTAGATTTATCCTAAATTCATTTCTGTATATGATTCGTTAAACAAATGCTATTGATGTACTAAAATATTATGTGCGTGCTATATTATGTCAAATTAGTTTTAAATTTAACGCAAAATATAAGCGTTATTGGGGCACGAAATATCACTATTACAAAAACTGTTTAATATTGGGTAAGATTCAGTTATACTTTTTAGTAAAACTAATGCAGTATATCTTGCTTAAGATTTTTTTAGTTTTCGATCTATAAATATTACTTACATAGAATTAGAATTATCCATGTTTCTCAGTACTTGTACCGAAGAATGGTCGGGACAAAATGAACTCACATAAACATTGCAGGTCGATTTTCTCACATTGCCTTGTAAGTTATTTAAATGTTTCAGTTATTTTACACTAGCAAAGAGACTTGACTCTCGTTTTCTATTAATTTTTTCTTAAGAAATTTTATAATATTAAAAAAAAAAACAATGTTAATAGCAATGTAAGGCATCCAATAAGTCACAACACTAACTATTATCCCCTATATATTATAATACTCTTTGCTATTATCTGAAGCAGGATTTTGCTGGCACACACACACACATGATGCACACAAATCTCTTTTTCCTTTTAATGATTGTACTGTTTAAATTTAAATTCCATCTTTGTCTATTGTGGCTTTTGCGATTCAAGATATAATTATTCATCGAATAATTATATCTGTAAACTTTAATGAATGAATAATTAATAAATAAAAATCAATTAAATAAATTTTGTTTGCCATTAACATTGATTTTGTTTGTTTTGTTGAAAATAAAATAAATACATAAATTTATTGTAAATAATTTAATATAATATTTATTTTTTATTTTATTCATTTATAATTTTAAAAAACGATCTGATAAGGGCCTCGGATCCTTATCAGGCTGCTTCTGACCGGTCCTTTTAGAAAATTATGGGATAAGTCTACGTTCAGCAGTGGACGTCCTACGACTGAGATGATTATGATGATGATGATACATCATCTTCTCGGTATTTAGAATGTAACTGTTATTAAATAGAACGATCACACTTGTAATTCAGTAATTAATATTTACCGTTTTCTCTTAAACTTTTAAAAATGAAAAACTTTCACCTATTTACGGTGGATTGAAAGATACTACGCCTGACACACATAAATTCAATTCCTAAAATCAAAATTACCCGCATAATTTAGTTCAGTTTAGGCTAGTTAACTGTGCGAAGTTCAACACGAATGCGATAATATAAATTAATAATTATAAATTTATTTGTCAAGTAATCCGACGTAATTTCCGCAAATGGAGCAAATTGAGCAGCATGCTCTCATTAAGTACCTCCACAAGAAGGAGCCCGTCTGGCAGCAGTAACCGCCCCATTACAGAAGACCACCGTGAAATAACAGCACGTGTGCTGTTGTGTTTCGGTGAGTGAGCAAGGGATGCCAGAGTCCATTTCCCTATCCACTCCTAATCCCTTATCCTTAATCCTACTGCAGTCGGCAGCACACTTGCAGCAGCTTAGGCGTTGCTTGTGTTATATTGAAATATTATCATGAGATAATATTTCAATTATATTTCAGGAATAGCCAATTGAACAGCGTTGAAGTATGGATAATTAAGTGTTACTACTATACTCGTAAGTAAATATGCTAATATACTTACTTAGCAATGTATTTTGGGGCTATTTTGCCCTATTTTAGCCTATTTTGGGCTACAATAATAACAACAAAAATGCTGTAGTTCAAGAAAAATTGCGATAATCCATACTAATATTATAAATCTGTAAGTAACTCTGTTACCTTTTCAAGCCTAAACCGCTAAACCGATCATAATGAAATTTCTCGACACGTTGCCAGGAATGTAGGAAAGGACATAGGATATCCATAAAAAATGGGCATTTTTTTTTACTTAACTTTTTTTCATCCAGAAAAAAAGTACTGTTCCCAAGGGAATATCTAACGACTGGCAAAGCTATAACCGCAATAAAGATGTTAGGCGTTACAGTTAAGATATTAGTCAGGCGTTATTTTTTTTTCAATGCGAGCGAAGTTGCGGGCACCAGCTTGTTGTCGATAATTTTATAATAATAATTGTTCAATGCTTGCACATAGTTATATTATTTGCAATATTAAATATGTATTAAAATGTAGTAATGGATTTATCATTTAGCGACCTTTTTTGAGGTTTTATATTGTCGTAATACAGCTTTTTTTTACCATAGTGGAGTTTGTGAGTTGGTTTCATGTTTTCACTGAAATGAAGTTTATACGGAAATGTTTTTAGAATCAGTATTGCGTATGACAGAGATAGAAATCCCAAAAAATATAATTGTTAAATTACAAAATAGTGGCTTTGAGTATTAATCTAATATAATTAATTACAAAAGGGAGGATTGTTTTTATTTTTATAATATTGAAGAAATGAAAAAAAAAAAGGTTTTATAGTAGTGTAACATACACTTTTATAACAAATCTTGTGATATAATACTTTACTACAATTAACTCACATAGTAATTTCAGAGAAAGTTATACACGTTTAATTTTATACTTCGACAAATTGCTTTCTCGAATTAAGAGCGCGTATAAGAGAAATAGCTAATCCTAGAATTGAATTTTATCTAAGTTTGTAATGTCCAAATAAGAAAATATTTATATTTAGATCAATACATTATAAATAAAAGTGAAATGTGGAAAAGAAAATATTATACAAAGAAATTTTCTCGATAGAAAAAAATCACCAAATTACACCACCAAATGATTTTTTGTTTTATTTTCAAAATGACACATATTGCAAACCTAAAAAATTATCAGTAATCTCACTTCACAGATTATCTAGGGCTTTGAGGATTAACTTTTCATTTGACATTATAGGTTACGAGTAATTAATATTTTAATACTTTTGGCACTTATAACATTTTTATTCCGCGAAACGCGCTATTTTCCGTCTCATGAAATGCATACTTCAATGCACAAGTGCGTTGTGTATAGACTGTTTATAAATTGTTCCATGTTATTTCAACAAGACTGTGTAAACAATGGCTAATAAAAGGAACTCTGTTGTGACGGTATCGTGTCCATTCAATTATGAGGCCACGCGGGTGAAATTAGAAATATTTTTTTGCTTTGCACGCCCCCTTAAATGTCATTATCGTGAAAATAATATGTTGTAATAGCATATTGCGTTGCAGTTGCTGAAACGTCACCACGTTTGGTCGTTCCTTTAATTATTGACAGTAATTATTAGGAATATGTCGATTTTCTCACATGACATTCTGTATTAATTTTTCATTCATATTAGACAACTGTATTTTAGTGACTTTGTTTACACTAAAAATGCATGACATACGTATGGGCTTGGATAATATATAAAAAACCTTTAACTTGAAAATGAAATCATATGCGAACCTCTATAATCTCTATATGTATAAGATCGTAAATGTTTTATTTTATTTTATTTTATTCTCAACAAAAACCCTAAAGCAATACAGTAGAAAATAATATACAAGAGAGACAGCATCACTAATCGCATTGCCACTTACAGGGCTTCATTATGTACCCAAATTATATTGAAAATTAAATTGAAAACTAAAAATTGATTTTAGACGATGGGGAAGAGGATCTAGGTAAAGAGTTAGGATATTTGTGTGTGTGCGCGCTTGTTCGCGTGTAGGTATGACTATTTGTCCTTCAGTGTATTCACGACACTGCGTTCGAAGGACGCTCTCGGCAGGTGGAAAATGTCCAAGTCTATAAACTTGTCATTGTAAGTTGTGGGTAATCTGTGGTATACTGAATTAAGGTCGTAATTAGTTCGAGATAGTGGGACATGGAACAATTTTATCCTTCTTCCACGCCTGGACCCGGCCTAAAGCTGCAACATTTCAGACAGCAGTTTTGGACAGTTAAGAGTCCCAAAACAGATGTCGTGGAGGAATGACATATCAGAGACAGTGCGTCTATTCTTTAAGTTTAAGGGAATAGTTTAAGGGAATTTAATAATTGGAACGGCGATTAAGCCATCTCACAAACTTTTCTGTATCCGCTATTAAGTACAATATTTTTTTTTATTGTTGTTGACGCCAATCTGGTGGTATGTGCTGTCTCGCTCCCACCACACACCCATTTCCCTATCTGTCACTTGCTTACGCATCGCATACGAAACCAATCGGCCATATTTTATAACGCTGCGCCGCCGCTGAAATAAACACGCGAAAACCCGCCGATCTCGTCGCGAGATCAGATTTGTATCATCCGCATCAGTTATAATATCAGACGTGTGTGCTGAAATTAGCGATTTGGTCACGCCTTACGCATCGCGACTGTGACGGGCCCGTTGTATTTCTTCGCCGCTGAGGAAAGAGGTGAGTGACAGAATTATCCATCATTCCTATTCCTTCGATTGCACGTACCACAGCCAACAAATACAGTCCACTTCGAATGATTGATTGGCGTGACCAATTGTGATATCTTCACCTACTTAACTTCATGATTATTGTAGAGAAATTGGTTATAAGTGTTTAAATTTACATCTATGTTGCGAAAAATCATTATATCTGTAATTAAGTGTCATTATCATAAGAAAATCTTATAATTGTGTATTACTTTGCAGCTTGCCCTAATGTCACTGTTCTCACGCGTTGTTTACAGTCAAGTGCTTAAATATATGTATGTATCCAAATAACAGTTTCGTAAATATGTTTTTAAAAACGTTTATAAAACATATACACATATAAACTGTAATTAATATTTTTTATTTTCAATAATACTGTTTTAATTAGTTAAATACGAGGGCGGAGTGATAAGTCTGGTAAAAGGGTTAGCATTAAAAATTAAGCATTCGAGTAAACCAGTCCTCAAAACATTTAAAAAACGCATCTTGCTGGAGGTTGAAAATTAACCGACGAAATTCTTCGACGGCGTCGTTTGCGGTGTTAAATTTTCGTTCCCCGAAGCATTTTTTTACTGTGGGAAATGAAAAAAATCGCACGGAGCTAAATCTGGGCTGTACGAAGGATGAGGTAACATTTGTAGCCCCGGAGTTGACAAATAGTCGATGGTTCTAGTAGCTGTGTGAGCGGGCGCGTTATCTTGGTGAAAAAGAATGCCACGGACGCCGCTCCTTGGGCGCTCACTACCTGAGCTGAGCTCCCCAAAAGCCTGAGGTAGACAAACTTCGGAATACCATTCACTAGTAACTGTTTTACAGTCTTCTAGCGGGATTACTGCTACTGGTCCACTACGTCGAAAAAAATTTTTTATTAACGCTCCGACCGCGAACAAGTTTTGTGGGTAACCGGTCCTCTTCAAACACCCATTGCGTAGATTGCTGCCTTGTAAGAGGATCGTAGCTATATATCCAAGATTCATCAGTTGTCATGATGTAGGATACGTTTTGTGAAGTTCCTCCTTCGAACTTTTTCAGCATAAATTTGCACCAATCAACACGACGGTATTTTTGCTCTTCTTTGAGAGAATGAGGTATCCACCGCGAAGCAACCTTCCTGACTTTAAGGGATAGTGGAAACTGCACTTTTCCCGCAATAGCCACTCCACCCTGATGACGTTTTCATGAGTTACTGCAGTTATTGGTCGGCGGGGTCGGGGGTCATCCTTTAGATTCTCTTGACCACGTTTAAATTCACGAAACCAATAAGTGACCGTTGTTAACCCAGGAGCAGACTCCCCAAAGGCAACTTGTAAATTTTCGTGGAATTTCTTGAAGGTTAACCCGCGTTTATAATCATAGAAAATCATAGCACGAAAAGCTTCCCGCGAGACGTCCATCGTTGCAAACAAAGAAGAACGACAGGTAATTTTAAAAAATAACCATTTATAGTCCATTATAAGAGGTTTTTATTGAAAGGAGGTTTGCATTTAAAATAGTTTCAGGAAAAAAGAAGTAATATTTACTCTGTGGCTAAAAATTTTTGGAACAGCCCTCGTAAAATATGCTATAAGAAGCAACTAGAACCTGATATGTTAAAAATTTACTCAATTACCAAAATTATAAATAAACTGTTAAACTTTCATGTTTAAAAAAGCAATAAGTTTACGTATAAAAATCCCAAGTTTCTATAAAAATACTATTTTTTTAACTAAACCTTCATGTAATTTTTATCGGGAAAACTCCTTTTGTCAATATCTCATCAGTATACTATTGGCATATAGCAGATTTTGGTTTGACAACGACGAAATGCAAGCAAAATGAGATACACTATCATTACTTGTGAGTAGATATACCGTTGTAGCTCAAAAAGTGAACAACAACAACTCATTCTTTGGTGAACTCCGCGCAGTTGTTACTTTATTATTAAATTGACGATTAAGATCTGACGACAACAATTGATCTTAACTTTCTACGGGAAAGGGCTTCTACCAGTATATTTGTAAGAAGACTATAATATATATTATATATGTGTAAAAACTGTTCGTGATTAAATTGGCCAAGTAAGAGCCGGATACGCTTAGTCCAAATGCAGATTGGATATCTTTGAAGGCCCTGTTCGAATTAATCCCATTATTCCATTAAAATTATTTCCAGGTAAAAACAGTATTTACAAACAAATTAATAACATGATTTCCATTTGAGAACGAAAAAAGTAAGTTAAAAACATTATTTCCAGTTTAAAAAAGTAAAGTTAAAAATAACATTTCTAGTTAAGAACAAAAAAAGCAAAGTTAGAAACATTATTTCCAGTTAAAAACAAAAAAAAAGTAAAGTTAAAAACATTATTTCCATTTAAAAACAGTTCATGAAATTACAATATGAAAAGCAAGGTAATTATTTTTATTCTTATTTGGATATTTCATCTATGAAAATCGTCTATGTTTTATTTAGTTATGGTGTAATGAAAATAAAAATGTAGGCAGTTTCAAACTAATGACTAAATGATACCTGTAAATGGTGGTGTATTCGGTACAGGTAAAATTATATATAAAATTAAAGTACTTAACGATAATAACTACTTACTTAATAATAAAATTATGATGTTCAATTATTTGGACGACCACTGCCTAATCTCATCTTCTGTTAAATCGTCCCTAAACTTGGTTTTAATTTCATTCTTCAAAATAACTATAAGCCCAATTAAATGGTAGATAATTACATTAGTAACGATTTCAAATGTAGGTATAAAACCAATGTAAATAGTAACGAAAATGACATTAAAAAAAAGTAGGCAAGCATTCCATTAAAGTCGTATAAAAAATCGAAAAGCATTACTAAATATAAAGCGCTTTGGAGCTGTTTCCTTTTATTTAGCGTTATTTCAGTTCTGTTGTTGATATTATAAAAAATGGGAAGTAATAGCCAGAAACACCCAGTCAACATAACTTAGGTAAGTTCAGCAATTATAGTAATTTTTGAAATTTTTTCCACTTTCAGTAATATCTCAAATTAAAAGATAAAAGATAAGTGCCATGCCCAACATTAAAACCGAGGCTCGACCGCGAAATGAACAGACAGAGATGAGCTGAGCGAGTTTTTTTGAAGCGAGAAATAGATAAAATGATAATATTGGGTGAAGCTAGAGACCTAAAAATAGCTGCCAGCGATGCCAGCCACACTAATAACTGAACACGTGTTCGGCATTCCTACCCTACAGTCGGGCGAGCGAGGGGCGCGGGCGGAGCGTGGGAGAGGAGCCTCAGCTATGAAAGTAACCGTTTCGAGTTAAGCGGGCTGATTAAGGCGACGCCAGCCCCAAATGATAAAAAAATCCACTTATTTGTAACCGTTTTCCTTTTAAATTATCACGATAATTATAATTTAAAAAATATTCAAATCATCCGCAGGATATATGAAAGGGGATCATCGTAATTATTTTTTAAATTATATTTAATTATGTATATAAAAAAAATTACTAAGTTTCGGTCTAATATCGATCAATATTTTAAATAGCTAAAACTCTTAAGATAAATTTTAAGATCCACTATCTGAAGTCTCATCAAAAGAAAAATTTGAATTATACTTTATTTAATTTTTAATATTTCCAAGATTTGCAAGTACGGCGGGTAGCGACTCCCCCTCAGCAGTCCCGTCAATTCAGTGCGGGACGAGTTTTGCGGCTGGAGTCGCCTTAATGACCCCGCTCATTTCGCAGTCGTGCCTCGGCTTAATAGATAATCATATCGCTCTTCCGATAGAATGAAATCACAATTACTGGTACGCTAATTTTACAGGAGAGGTGTTTCAAAGTTTATAAAAATGTTTCACATAAAATAGTTTCAATTTTGACATAGAATATTATATTTATTTGCTTAATAGAAAAAAAGAAAAAGCACAGAGTTAGTCCATTTACCTTTCTATTGTATTCGTTATCATTATATTGAAAAAGATGGTATTTTTCCATAAAGCTCTTCAGAACTTCTTTGAATTTGTAAAAGTAATTTGTAAATATTTTAATCTGGAATGTTCACATTAAGTTTATTTAGTTTTACAGGAAATTGTAAAAAATATTTAATAGAAAACCGGACAAATAGGTTGAGTTTTGAAAATGAGACATTAACACATGAGTAAAATACAAATGACCTTTTTTTAATGCAAATATAACAAAGAAAATAAAAAAAAATATCGTCATTAATACATGCTAGTAACTTAGTCTTTTACAGAAAACAGCGGATGCGCTAATTTTTTAACTGGTAACTCAACAGATAATAAGTCCTTACTCGTCATACAAACGTCCTGGAGAAATTGTTTTGCCGCTCACTAATGTTTTGAATTAAGTCAGTTAATAGTATAATACAGGGTAGGGAAATGGGCTCTGGCATCCCTTACTCGCTCACCGAAACACAACAGCACACGTGCTGTAATTTCACAATGTAATTTAATTAATGATATTAAATTACAACAATTTAATTAATGTTTGTAATGATTAATTTAATAATTAATTAATTTAATAATGTGTAATGTACAACAATATGTGTTATAAATATATATGTGTTACAAACAAAAAAGTTACAAAGTTACGCCCTATACATAATAGTAGAGTTACAACTAGCTGAGTTACAAATATAATTGACTAGGCCTAAAACTCGGTTCAGAAATGAAAAGAGCATTTGTTTACTGGCTGGCTTATTGTTATTACTGATTTAATAGCTTCCTATCCCATTTGACTTTTGAAAAAAGTTGACGATACTTCTAAGATATTACAGCTTACTATTTAATAAAATTTCACTCACGTTTATTGCTAATGCTGGACACAGTGCATAGAATATTACAAAGAGTTTCAAATGGCATTTCCTTGAAATATAAGTAAACAAACAAAATCTAGGATACAGGTACTGGTATTACCAGTAATTTTACTATTTGAAGAATTGTTTTTAATATCTTATTCGGTGCTGGAAATCCCCACCAGGACTTACATCCGACAGATATCATTGTCATGAAATATGCCAGGAACCGATAATGTGTCCTGGGATGTTCTCTGAAAGGTAAGTAAAATTAAGCATTAATTATTGTTTATTGTATGTATATGCCATCTAGTGCGTACCACAAATTTATTTAATTAATTTTTTAATACAGTTGCTCAAAAAGTGGCGTATTACAGGGATGTATAGCGTTCGGGAAGTGGGCTATTACACACTCGTGCTTTTTTTTTACCTTTCCCGAACTAGTGCGTTCTCTTTCCCAACTGTCAAAATAATGTCTATTAAAAAGAAAAACCAACCATGAAGTTTTTACTAAAAAAGATTCATAGAAGTTTTTATGATTCATGCAAATACGTATATTTCTAAAAAGAAGCTACTAATTTGTTTCAATATCAGATTTAATGAATGAGTTAGCTTAGGTTTCATTTCATTTCATCTCATTAAATTTCATTTTCATTTCATATCAATAAAAAAATTCTACTGAAGACTTGGCTGTATGGGCATAGTTTCCTTTGCCTAAAAAAAATCTCTGCTTATATTCTACGGTTGGCGCCATTTTCCAGAAATTTTGTTTGCGAGTTTAGTTGTTTGTTTTATTAAATTGCTTTATTTTTTCGCAACTGTATTAAAAATAGTCGTTCAGTACACGTGCGGAACCGTCATTGCAACTTGTTCCGACTGTAGACATTTGTCGGAACTCTTTGCAATGACAGCCTTTCCGCACTTGTAATGAAATATACTATAACCTAATGACTCTCGTATTAACATTTAATCTTTATTAAGATTATTTAGTAGGACATTTATTAAACAAATATAAGTATATGCGATGACAGTGTATTTTTAAACAGTGTCGAAGAGTGGTGATAAAAAGATAACGTTGTACAGAGCTTAATTAATTCCCCCGCAATGTTCAAAGAGCAATCGTGAAAAGTTCTGCTGAAATTAAAATATTGTAAATATTTATTTATTTTTGCAAAAAATAAATTTTGTGTACATTCAACTTCCTAAATTTTGATAGGTAAAATACACGTGTATAGTGTTCGCTCACACGTATTTCACATAATTTATGCGAACACTATACCTAAGCTATTAGGAAAAAAATTTGCTGTATATTCCTGCGTGTATACTACTCAGCGACTCATACTTAAAAACCAATCATTGAAACCTTTTATAAATGCTTTCTAGGGCCAAAGAAAATATTATTAAATTATTTTACCGACTTAATCGAGTTCCTTTCGATCAAGTCGGTACAAAACACGTACAATTTGTGGAACAAATCAGGTGACCGAAAGGAACTCCACATATTTCAAGTGATGCTCTTATTTGTTCAAATGCCTGAAGCAGAAGAACCTGTGTGTAATTCAGACTGACAACTTTTTTTTTATCAAAGATGGGTTTGCTCTTGACCAGCATCTATCCATGTAGGAAAGATGAGGCCGACGATGGAGCGAGCTCACCCAGAAGATGCCTATTCACTCGAACCTTGAAAAGATTTGGGTTGTATGAGCTCGGAAATACAGACGCCGGCAGGGAGTTCCAATCCTTAGCAGTGCGCATTATAAAATATGTTTTAAAGCGCTTGGTCCGAATTAGAGGGATTTTGACAAGGTGAGGATGGTAACCAACCATACGTCTGCATGCCCGATAGAAGAAAGGGGAAGGCGGTATGATCTCATGCAGCTCCCGAGCACACTCTCCGAAATACATCTTATAGAATACACACAGACAAGCTATATTGCGTCTATGTGCCAGGCCCTGCAGCTTAGTTCTTATTAGTGTACCGTCGCCAATGAGCCTCTCAATCTGCGATCCACCGAGTCGAGTGCGGCAAGTTGGCATTTTGCTGAGCCATCCCAAAGGTGACAGCAACATTCCATGCAAGATCGGACTTGTCCCTTGTAAAAAGAGAGGAGCTGTCCAGGATTCTAATGGAATAATATTATGGGAACTGTATGTATAATATTAGCATTTAAAAGGGGTGGTAGTTGATCTTTGAGTTGACAAATGATTTAGTAAGTTACAAGTTATTAGCTGTTTTTATCAACATAAGAAGAAGAAGATCACCGTAAGACCACCGTGCGGTGATCTTCTTCTTCTTTTTGTGTTTCGGTGAGTGAGTAAGGGATGCCAGAACCCGTTGCTGCAGTACGCCCAGCAGCTTACTTGTAGCATTTCTGGCGTTGCTTGTGTTAGAGGCGACGGTAGCCAAGTGTCATCAAGTGGAACGTCGACCCGTCTAACGTTTGACGAGCCCGTTGGATGAGTGGTTAAGGTGCTTGGCTTAACGCTCTGTTCTAGGGTTTCCGGGTTCGATTCCCGGCAGGGTCAACTTTGAAAATGAACTTTTCAAATTTGGTTCTGGTCTGGATTTGGAAACTAGTGGCAGGGCACACAGTGTTTTCGAAGTCATTTGGGCAGTAACCACCCCCTTACAGAAGATTAGCGTGAAATAACAGCACGTGTGCTGTTGTGTTTCGGTAAGTGAGAAAGAGACCATTTCCCTATCCACTCCTAATCCCTTATCCTTAATCCTACTGCAGTCGGTAGCGCACTTGCAGCAGCTTTGGCGTTGCTAGGCGACGGTAGCCAGATTAGAGTAATCTCCGATTCAGAATACTGACTAAATGAGGAAGAACTTGGCATGAGAATACTTCCCAATAGCCAATTAACAATTTGTCATATAGGTTCATTCACTGCGAATAAATTTAACTTTACAATAAACACCTAACTCTAAGAAATATACAATCTATTTTCACCTGCAAAAAATGCGATAAAATGGATAATAGCTGTGATGTTCGCTCTACCAACTTATTTCGGAATTAACGTAATTTTATCGACCATGATAGATGTATGAAATAACGCATATTCCTGTAAAATTTATTTTGTACTTGCATAATATCTATATTATTTATAAAAGAAAAAAATTGTAAGTACCAATGAGAATCAACGATCACTTGAAAATAGGAAACTTTTCTCTTACACGATTGAGCTTTAAATCAATAATGATTAAAAAGTTCAGACTGTGAGTCTACTTGAAGTTGGCATTTTTGCATTACTATTCTAAGGGCCACATTATCTATTTAGTGACGTACATAATATATGAAATATTTTTGAATCTATTTTGCAGACTTGTTTTTAAAATTTACTTACACAAAATTAGAGTTGTCCATTGTTCGATGTCAGGACTTATACTGGTGAACTCATGGAACATTAAACTCGTGTATAGCTTATTCACGAAGTAGGTATGCCAATTTTCTCACATTATGTTCAACATTAATATTTTATTTTTATTATACTAGCAAATACTAAGACTTTTCCTTGTTTTTTCATATATAATTTTCTGTGTTTAAATAGAGACATAATATCGTCGTCGTCGTTTCAGCCGATGGGCGTCCACTGCTGGACATAGGCCTCCTGCAATGACCGCCGAACACCACGATTTTGTGCCGCCTGAAGCCAGCGACTCCCCGCGACTCTTATAATGTCGTCAGTCCACCTAGTGGGGGGTCTGCCGACACTGCGCTTCCCGGTGCGTGGCCGCCATTCCAGCACCCTAAGTCCCCAACGTCCATCGGTCCTACGAGCTATGTGCCCCGCCCAGCTTCAGTTTTGCGATACGTTGAGCTATGTCGGTCACTTTGGTTCTTTTGCGGATCTCCTCATTTCTGATTCGATCGCGCAAAGATACTCCGAGCATAGCTCTCTCCATCGCCCGCTGAGCGACTCTGAGCCTTCTTATGAGGCCCATAGTAAGCGACCATGTTTCGACACCCCGTTACCCGTACCGCTGCCAGAGTCGGGACTAGCGAGGCTGCCAGGGACTGGTGGGGGCCGTGGATTACTTTGGCTATTCATTAAAGGGTTTATGTCCATAGACGACCACGCTGGGCAGGTGGGTTGGTCGTCCGCAGGACCAGACTGGTAGCGCCGGTGTCGCTGCTGCCCAACACCGACCTGCTCAATTTGTCCAGTCTAGCCAGTCAAAACGGTTATCCCGCCGTTTGTCGGTTCGCCATTTCCTCGTTCGTCGATCAGCAGGGGCACCACGGGCAGGTGAGGCTGACAGTTGGGGCGCTGAGATAGAAGTGCACCCCCTTATTGAATTATTATTATTTTATAGAAACATTTCGCATGTTGGCGATTATATGAGTGTAATAATACGTGGTTAGAGGGTGCGACATCAGGGATAGAAGCACAAGGGATACTAAGATAATAGTCCTAAAATGGTTGCAGGGATTGGATTATAATAGGACGGAGTTATTGCTTAGAAACGGGCTTCGGAACGCGCACACGAGCGAGCACGCTCACACATAGGGATACACATGCACCTATGACACGCTATCAGACACACAGTCCGCACTTTCTACATAGCCTATTATTCAAATTTTGGCTTTAAATTTGTGTATATGTGTATATGGATATTCGCTGGATTTTCTTTTTTGCTGATTGATCTCCTACATCACAAGCTTAGCTTAGTGTAGGGGTCAAAATTCAAGTTACCAATTGTAAACTAGTGTATCAAGCTAATAAATCATTATTATTATTATTATTATTATTATTACTCCGTAGGTAGAATGTAGAGGGAATTCCTTTAATTCTAAAATTACCCGATTTATATCCAGTACTTACATTGGTATACCGATAGGTATCAGGTATGCTACGACGTATACTTGTTGCCTGAGACAGCAAAACCGCGATGTGCGCGTTATGTTTACTTATATCCGCGCGTACACATTCCAAAGCAACGCGACAATATAAATATGGAAATTCTCTGCTCAAACGCCGGACCGATCGGACGCGCGCAAGTGGTGCTCCGGGCTCGAAAAAGCTGTTAAAATCGGTGTGCGTGGCCAAATAACGCAAAAAGTAGAGTACTATACATCAATCGACGCGGCTCGCTGCGAGAAACCGAATGGTGAAAACCGCGTGGAATTTGAGCCAAAAATATAAAAGTTATCATCAAAAAACTGTGAAAATTTCGTGATTTTTAACTTTGAGCGCGTACGCCGCAAGATTTTGTGTGGATCAAAGTGAAAGTGCAGTATTGTTTGTAGACAAACTCTCCTGCTATCACCCGCATATTTTTGCGGGTCTCTGCGACCTTCGGTTCGCCCACAGCGAGCAAAAGTTTGGACCCCTAAATCGTGTTTTCCCACCAGTGGGCCTGTGTGGGCCAATAAAGGGGTCCAAAAGAAGCGGATAGAGTGGGTGAACATTTTGGTGCAAAGTTCTTCAAAATCGGCCGAATAGTTTGCGAGAAGTCGTGAGTTTGGTTTTTTGGGAAAAATCATCAATTTTCTAAACTCAAAATTTTTCCCAAGGAAAGAGTTGGAAAACTGGACTATATACTAGAAGAAAGAGTGTTTCCTTAGCTATCTAGTGCACTAAGAACCAAAATTCTAGGCCCAATAGTTTCGGAGTTATAAACAAAATTATAAGTGCTTAAAATTGTTAAAATTTTCGATTTCGTAATTTGGAAATAAAATTGACCCCCCCCCCCCCCCCCCCAAAATTGGGAAATTTGGAAAAATAAAAATAGTGCAGGGTTGCGGTAGCGGAAAAAACAGTTTTGCCAAAAAGAACAAAAAATTTTGGACAATAGAAGCTACCAAAATTAATTGCCAAAGTTTATTAAAGTGCGGGGTCAACCTGACTGGTTATCAATTTCGTGCAAAGTGAATATAATAGCTTTGGAAGCTCCAAAAAATACGGTGTTTAGTACCAAAAGAAAGAGCATAGCAAGATCTGTCTACATCCTCCAGGCGCTGAAGATCGGATTGAAATCCAAACGGACATAAGCGACGAAAATCGCAGTAGTTGTTATTGTCTTGTGTAAATTGATCTCCCCATACATCAGTGTTAACTTGTGGGCTGGAGTTTCACTCCACGTATTTAACTTAAAATTTTTATTAAAAAATAGTCAAAAGTATCAAAATTCAAAATTTTGTTGTTGTATAGGTAATTAAGGAAAATAGAAAAAATCTGGAAAAACTTTTTGGAATTTAAATTAACCAATCTATTTAATATCGGCTTTTTAAAAATTATTATTTAAAATAAAATTTCTTGAATTTGCAAAGACGAGTGAAACTCCAGCTTACAACCAGATGGGATTTGGACCCATCTGGTGGTGACACATATATGGACACTGTTTTTATTTAATAAAATATTGATTTATTTTGTATGGGACTGTGTTGGTGACTGTGGTGCCTACCTGTAGCCTTCGTAGACCGTAGACCGGCTAAGGCCGTAGCGTCGTAGACGGGTTGGTACTACAGCTCCGTGTGTTGTGTCCATAACCTGACTCCCAGACCACCAACTTCTCTCGCTCCTTCACTTTGGACTACCCCCCAACCCTCATTGGACCCCTCCTCAGTGGAGCACCGCCCCGGTGGACCCCTGTAGTGGACCCCCTTAGTGGACCCCCACACCGAGTGGACCCCCTGGAGTGGACCGCCACTGGACCCCAAACCTAAAAACTTCCCCTAGACCCCCCGACCCCTATTCGACCACCTCGGGACCCCAACGTAAAAACTTCCCCTGGACCCCCTGACCCCCATTCGACCACCTTGTGACCCCAAGGGGCCCCCAACCTAAAATCTTCCCCTTGACCCTTTGACCATCTTGGGACCCCTAAGGACCCCAACCCCCAAATTTTTCCCCAGACCCCCTGACCCCCTAAGGACCCCCGACCCCCAAAATCCCCTGACCAATTAAAACCTAAACCTACCCCAACTCCACGAGAGAGTTGATCAGGCTCTGAAGAGCAGAGACTTAGAGTTAAGTTAGGCTAAGATATACTAAGGTTTTACTGAGCTTGTCAATTTAGTTGTTCAACTAAAATCGATTAAGCTCAATTATTGATTTTACTGTATAAAAATTCTAATTTTAATTTTATTGTATTGTATATTATTTTTGATTTTAATTGTTTTATTGACAAGGCCTGTATACAGCCTACTATTATTTTAATTTTAAAATCTTTAATTTTAAGTTTATTGTATTGCATAGTAAATTTATTTAAATTGTTTTATTGACAAGGCCTATATACAGCCCATTTTATTGTAAATTTTATACTCTTAACTCTAAATTTTGACACGGCCACTTTACAGCCATTGTTTTAATTATTTTAGATTTAGTTTAAATTTAATTCTATTGACCGGCCCATTTACAGCCAAATAGAAAACGCCCCTATACAGCGTTAATTTAAGTAACAAGGCCACTATACAGCCTTATTTATTTATACCTGACTCAAACTCCCCCGGCATTATGCTAGGACTGCGGTCTCCGGCGGCCAAAAAGGCAGTGCGGGCTCAGCCTCAAGACTCTCCAGAAACCCAGGAGTCTTCCCTCTCTATGCCAAGTGTTAGGAAGAGCATAGGAGAGTGGGAGAAAGGGAGAATCTCCATTTCTCCCCTGGCTCCTTCGACAAGCAGGGACGCGGGACCTTCAAGGGCCTTACATAAAATAGAGTATCCGGACAGAGTCACTGAGGCGAGGGCTTGCCTAAAAAAGGCAAAACTCTACCTCAGTGGCTCTAGGAATTTAAAAACGGACATAAAATCCGGAGTGATCCAGGCCCTTGATAGACTCTTGAAAAGAGGCTGAGTCAGCAAACAAAGTAAAAGAGAACAAACAAATAGTTATCACGCAAACTGGAGGGGAGCAAATAAAGGAAGTTAGTAAAAATGAGAGAAAGATTATAGAATTGTTAGAAAGGAATGGGAAATTGCTGGAAAATAATGCGAAAAATCTAGAAATTTTAAAGACAGGATTAAACAAAACAGACTCGAAAGTAAAAGAAAACATGAAACTATTAGTTGAAAACAATAAAAATACAGAAGATTTAAAAGAACATGTTAAAAATATAGAATCTGGTCCCCTCACAAAGTCGTACGCGGAGGTCGCAGGGGCTAAGGTCCCATTCGCAGGACGGCCCACACTCCACTCTGTTGTGGTAACGTCTGAGAACGAAAATGACAGCGGAGAGGAGGTGTTGGGCCGGGTCAGGAAAGCGGTCAACGCTAAAGATGGATGGATAAAGGTTGAAAGAGTAAGAAAGGCGAAGGATAGGAAGATTGTTATGTGCTGCCGGACGAAACAGGAAAGGGATAGGATAAAGGAAAGGATTGGAAAAGAAGATAAAGGACTAAGGTGCGAGGAGGTCGAGAACAGGGACCCGCTTCTTATACTTTTTGACGTCCTATCAATTAACAGTGATAGCGACGTCATAAAAGCTATTGAGAGGCAGAACGGATCCCTGTTCGAAGGCCTTGCAGAGAAGGATAAGAGGATCAGGATCAAGTATAGAAAGAGAGCCAGAAATCCCCTCACGGGGCACGTAGTGCTGAGCACCTCTCCGGAGGTCTGGGGGAGGGCGATTGAAACCGGGGCACTGCACGTCGATCTACAGAGTTGCAGGGTCGCGGATCAATCGCCTCTCGTCCAATGCTCGCGGTGCCTCGGCTACGGGCATAGCAAAAGGTTCTGCGGGGAGGCGGCAGACCTATGTAGCCATTGTGGGGGCACCCACCTTAGGATGGAATGCCCCAAATGGAAAACGGGCGAACCGCCTTCCTGCCGAAACTGCGCCGTGGCGGAGCTGGGGAACCGTGAGCATAGCGCACTCAGCACTGTGTGTCCCGTGAGAGCAAAATGGGACGCTATTGCCCGTTCTGCCACTCAATACTGCTAAGGGCACCTCGGTGGAATGCCCTACCTACGGGCTCTTGCAGGCGAACCTGCAGCGCAGCAGGTTGGCTACCTCCGAGCTCCTAGTGGAAGCAGAGAAGAGAGGAGTGGCCGTAGCCCTCCTTCAGGAGCCCTACGTGGGGGCGGTTGGAACGGTTCGGGGTCGACGGGGGATGCGCGTCTTCCAAAATCCCGCCCAGGGAGAGGGTACTGTGAAGGCTGCCATAGTTGTGTTTGACGGCAGCCTTAAAGTCACACAGTACCCAGAACTCACCACAAACAACATCGCTGTGGTGGGGATCCAGGCGGGAAATCGGAGGATAACGCTGGCCTCCTTCTACTTCGAGCCGGGCCAACCGATTGAACCCTACTTGGACCAACTTAGGAGGGCTGCGACCAAGCTGGGGGCTGGGGGGTGGTTGATCGGCGGCGACGCGAACGCCAAAAGCCCGTGGTGGGGTAGTAGGTGTACTGATGGTAGAGGCGAGGGGTTTTCGGGAAGTCTGGAGGAGCTTGGTCTCGAAGTGCTAAATTCTGGAGACACTCCGACCTTTGACGTCATCCGGGGGGGGCGGCGTTTCTGTAGTCATGTGGATGTCACAGCATGTTCACATGACCTGTTAGATCTGGTGGACGACTGGAAAGTCATCACGGACCTGACGGGATCGGACCACAACGGCATAGCGCTAAGGTTGAAACTGAAGCCCTCACGAGGAATGGAGGTGGTCAGAACGACCAGAAAGTACAACACCAGGAAGGCGAATTGGGAAAAATTTGGCATCAAAATTAAAGAATTATTGGAAAAATATGAAATGAAGGAGGGTGTTGTACTAAACAAAAAAGATACACTTTTGGCAGTTCAAAATTATACTAAATTAGTTATTGAGGCGTCTGATCACGCTATTCCAAAAAGAGGGACTAAGGAAAGACTGGCGCTGCCGTGGTGGTCTGAAAACCTGACGATCCTGAAGAAAGAGGTCTCCACCAGAAAAAACAGGATCAGGAACGCTGCGCCCGTCCGGAGGGCGTGGGTCGTTGAGCAATATCTCCAGAAGAAGGCGGAGTACGAGCAGGCGGTGAGGCAGGCTCAGACAGACTCCTGGAAATCCTTCTGTGAGAGGCAGGACGGGGAAAGCGTCTGGGACGGGATCTATAGAGTGATAGGAAGGACCGCCACCAGAGACGAGGACACGCCGCTGGAGCGAGATGGAAGGGCTCTAAATGCGAAGGAATCGGTAGAGTGGCTTTCGGAGGTATTCTACCCGAAAGACCACGCAAATTCGGATGAGGAAGTGCACCGCCATATCCGAGAGACAGCGGAAAGGGTGAACATTGGGGAGCAAGAAATATCTTGCGACCCTCCGTTCACCCTGACCGAGCTGGAAATGGCGGTGAGCTCCTTCAATCCGAAGAAGGCCCCCGGTTCCGATGGACTCACCGCTGATATCTGCTCCAGGGCCATCAGCTGTGGCCCTGAAAATTTTTTGTGTGTAATAAACAGCTGTATGGCCAACCATATTTTTCCAGGGATATGGAAGGAAGCAGCGGTGATAGTCCTTCGGAAACCGGGGAGGGATAGTTATACCGTCCCAAAGTCATTCAGGCCCATTGGACTGCTGCCCGTGCTTGGCAAGGTCTACGAGAAAATGCTCGTGGCCCGCCTGAAGTATCACATCTTGCCGGGCATAAGCGCACGTCAATACGGATTCATGCCCCAGAAGAGCACGGAGGACGCTCTCTATGATCGCGGGTCTACGATAAGCTTGATGCCAAGCAAATCGTAACCATCGTGTCATTGGACATAGAGGGCGCCTTCGATAGCGTCTGGTGGCCTAAGATCAGAACCCGATTGGCGGAAGCGGGATGCCCGGTGAATATCAGGCGGGTCTTCGACGACTACCTCACCGACAGGACGGTTAACGTCAGGTACTGCGGTGAGGTATGTAGTACCGAGACAAGCAGGGGCTGCATCCAGGGGTCTATAGCCGGTCCTTTGCTGTGGAACCTGACCCTCGACCCACTGCTGCGGAGCCTGGAGAGTAGAGGCGTCTACTGCCAGGCTTTCGCGGACGACGTGGTGCTCGTCTTTGATGGCGGAAAAGCTCATGACATTGAAAGGAGCGCCAATGCCGCTCTCGCACATGTCCTGGAGTGGGGTGTCGAAAATAAGCTGAAATTCGCCCCAAACAAAACAAGCGCTTTGGTGGTGACGCGGAAGCTTAAATTCGACACACCACGACTGGTCATGGGCGGGATCGACATTGACGCAAAGGATGAAATAAGGTTGTTAGGATTGACTGTTGATAGGAAACTTACCTTCAACAGTCATGTCGAAAGAGTGTGTCGGAAGGCTATAGGTTTATATAAGCAGTTGGGGAGAGCCGCCAAAACTAGTTGGGGGCTTCACCCCGAGGTGATCCGCTCCATCTACGTCGCCGCGGTGGAACCCGTAATAATGTATGCGGCGAGCGCATGGGCCCCCGCAGCCGGGAAACTGGGAGTGGCCAAGCGACTAAACGCTGTACAGAGGGGCTTCGCGCAAAAGTTGTGCAAAGGCTACCGCACGATATCCCTTAACTCGGCCCTGCTGCTGGCTGGGCTGCTCCCCCTTGACCTACGCGTCCGCGAAGCCGCGGCGCTTTACGAGGCCAAGAGGGGGGTGCCCCGGCTGGAGCTGAAAGACAGGGAAGTCGAGCGGATGGCCTCAGCAATCGAGGGTCCCCACCCCGCCGAGTATGCGAGCCTGGAGTTCGGTAAACTGGTGGACGAGGAACAAGTTAAACAAAACAGCGATTACCAACTCCGCATTTACACGGACGGCAGCAAGATTGACGGCCGAGTTGGGGCCTCGCTATCCATATGGAAAGGCGAGGCCGAGACATCGGCCGTGAAGCTTAATCTGCCGTCCTACTGCACCGTCTACCAGGCTGAACTCCTGGCTGTATGCGAGGCGACAAGGGTGACCCTGCGGCGTCCCGAAGCCACCTCTGCCATATACAGCGACTCGATGGCTGCTCTCCAGACCATCGCGGCGAACAGGTGCTTACACCCTCTGGCAGTGGAGGCGCGCAAAAATATTAATTTGGCAAAGAGCGGTGGCAAAATTATTAAATTATTTTGGATCAAGGCGCACGCTGGCCTAGAGGGTAACGAGCGAGCGGATCATCTCGCTAGAGAGGCGGCTCTCAAAATGAAAACAAAACCAAAGTATGACGCGTGCCCGGTCTCGTTCGTCAGGCGGTGCATTCGTATGCAGACGCTTGACGAGTGGGGCCGGAGGTACGCAACCAGCGGGACTGCATCGGGGACGAAATTATTCTTCCCCGATGCAGTTACGGCCTTCCGCACAATACGAAAGGTCGGTGTTGACCGCGTCCTCACCCAAATCTTCACGGGGCACGGTGGATTCTCCGAGTATTTGAAACGCTTCAAGTGCAAGGAGAGTTCATCGTGTATCTGTGGTGCGGGCGACGAAACGGTCCCGCACATAATTTTCGAATGTCCTGCGAATGGGAAGGAAAGATCTGACTTAGAAGTAGATTTAGGAATTAAGGTAGATTTAGGAAATGTAAAAGAATTAATGAGCAAAGATTGTATAGATAAGTTTTTGAAATACTGTAAAATAATAACGAGTAAGACAATAGAAAGGAACAAATAAGAAAATTGTAAATAACTGTGATACTGTATATAGAATGTATAAAAAAGTAAATAAAGTAAATTGGTAATAAATAAAGAACCCCCATCCCTATGGTAAAGGTTTTTGGTAAAAGGTAAAGGAATACGAGGTCAACAACGAACAATGAATAAAAGTAAAAATAGTGAATAAGGAATAGTTAGAATAGTCTTAGATTAGGAAAGAAAAGTATGAATGAGGATGGCTAAAAGAAAGAACTAGTATGTAGAATGAAAGTGCGAGCAGAAAGTGAAAGCGAGAACTGGAATGGCAGGGAAATTAGTAAATATAGGCACCAGCGCATATGCTGGTGGGAGTTTGTACTAAAATATATATATATATATATATATATATATATATATATATATATATATATATATATATATATATATATATATATATGGACCGCATAGGTATGAAGAGGCATGATTAGGATCCTCGGTATCATTGGTCTTGAAGGGACACGATTAGGATTCTCCGTGTCATTGATCACAGATAGGCGCGAATAGTCGGGTGCGGAGAATAAAACTCAACGTTAAATCAACGTTAGATCATATTCTAAACAAAACGCTATAATCGGCACAAAATAAGTCCTCGACCGCATTGTCCACCAGCCAATCACACCAAATCAGTTAACACTTCACCAAACACGTAGCACAAGTCCCTTGATGTAAGCCGATTGCCTTCCCGTGAGGGCTACTCGGCCGACATGCCTATGCGCTAGCGCTCGGTGTTGTGTCAGAGTTAACGACTGTTGTCATTGCTGTTTACTCTCATTAATTAAAAGCGCCGTCAGGTATTTTGCCCTTTTGCACCGCCGACGCCGAGGAGACAACGTCTCGTCGAGAAGCCAATCAATATTATTGAAATTCGGAAGCATTGGCTGTGACGGCTGCTGCTGGCTCCCATTCATCCTCCACGCTGATAAACAGCTCATTTTAGAGCTATTTCAATTTATCCGTTATTTCCACACAAGAAATTAATTAAAATTAATTTTATACAGTCTTAAATAATTTTCTTGCATTCTAAGCCGTTATTATGTTTATTATATTGATGCATTTTATTTTAGCTTGTGCGATCTCAAAGGTCGGCTATAATTTATTTCCAATTATTAAATGAAATAACACTAAAATATGGGTCTTTCTCACGTATGCTGCAATCATGTTAAAATGTAGTGCATATTTCAATGACATTGAAGTCAAACAAATTACGAGAATTCGTATTATGGCGTATAAACATCGGCTCAATTACCATCACGCGTCTGAAGATCACTAATGTGATAAGACTTTCATAGTGTTCATACGAGTGATAAGAGTATGTTGAGATAGGGTGCATATTGACACATAGTGCACGATTAAATTTTAAGTAATTTTATTCATTAAATTTTATTTGTGTCTGAGGAGTCTAATGAGCTCTCTGTCTGTCTACCATACCATAATTATATCTCCCAGTATATGAGCTGCAAGTTCATTTTTCAAAGTTGACCCTGTCGCGAATCGAACCCGGGAATCCTGGAACAAAGCGTTAAGGCAAGCACCCTAACCCTTTTGTTGTTGTTCAAAAAATTCAATCTCGCTGAGCCCTGAGGGTGAACTTGACCGCACTTACGTAGTCCACGGCCCATGTCATGACAAATGACATTTGTCTGTTCTTACAATTTTGACATTCATGTCAAGTCCTCCCCAGACCTCATAAGATTTCCGCTAGGATGGAGTTCTGTGCTTGTGACACTGAGCAAGTATTTTCATACGTTACACAGTGGCGTAGTTAATTTCAATAATTTCAACAGGAAGGAGGAAAATCTAAGGCTACACAACATTTGGTATCCGGCACTACGCAAGAATAATAATAATGAAAGAAAGAGAGGGCATTATAACCCCTCTCCTAGTGACCACACCCCACCAATTCAACCACGGGGTGGGGATATAAATTTAAATATAGACACATTCCAGTCGATAAATCAGTCTCGCTCGAGAAGTCGAAAAGTGCAGAAGTGAAGTGCAGTGATGTGATGTACTTTTTCTTCTAACACGGACTACACCACTTAGGATGTCAACCGCAGTTGTTGACGAAACGTTTGGAAGAATTTCCAACAGACCTGGGCCATCATCCCGGAAACCCACAACTCATATGGATACCGGCCTAGAAAACCTACATTCTACTATCATCGTTTGAAGTTTTGAGTTAGTTTTGAGATGTGATTTCAAAATCTTTGTTGTCACTCAAAATGTTGGCACTAATAAAACAATATTGCTGGAGATCCAAGTGCACTGCCAAACTCCATAGATTGATGGGTTGAAGATAGTGAGTGGATAGGAAATAGAAACACAGAACACCTAGTATTCTGTTATTTCAGAACGCAAGACCTACTGCAAGCCCTACTGGGCAAATAACTGAACTATTTATTTATTTATTAACTGATACATAATTCAATACACGATGTTTACAATGTCTGTAAACCATTATTGGTTTGTCTAGACATTAAATTCACGCCAATACAACATTACACTATAAATACATATATAACTATAATGACAATGATACAACTCATAAACATCCAATGCCTAACCATCTGAACCATTGAATTAACTAATGACTGTTAAACTCGATGCCACTTAAAGTAGGCCACTAAATTAAAATCAATATTCTATTACTTCATAATCTCTCTCATTTTTAAGAGAGGCAGAAACGAAACTATGTTATCGTTCGCATTTAGAGTTTAATTACGCCATCTCAAGGGTCTATTTCTATTCCTGTGTCATCTTCGTCATACCCCTGTCTCTCCACGCGGATATAGGCCTCCCCTAAGGCTCGCCACCACACACGGTCCTTCTTGCCTTCGCATCCAGCGGCGTACCTACAGTTTTTTATAATTAACTTGATATATATTTCAGTACCCTTATTTGCCACATTTAGCCACGAGCGACTCTTCGCCGTTCTCAAAGATGACGAGAACTAAAAGCGAAATGTATTTCGTAACCTTACATGAGACATATTTGGGATCGCTGAATGCGTCCTTTCAAAAATGTGTTACACCTTATAATTAACACAATCTTGTTTACATAATTTTCGAATATTTTAAGTATTATTGTTCAATATATAACCTTTATTTATTTAAAAAAGGATTTAGTCATGTCGCCAGAACTACTCAAAGACCAGTCAGCAATTGCCTGGCAGGATCGTTGCCTTTTCTGGGGTTTTAGTAGAATAGAATAAGAATTAATGGGATTTTAAGTCATGTTATTTTTAAAAACTCATTCCCTTGACGTTCAAGCTTAACTATTGCTTCCAAAAAATATTGCAATATTTTATGTGACTTCTGGCTCTCGCCCTGTAATTTGGTATAAGTTTATAATAAACTCTTGCAAAATAAAACACATTAAGTTTTATTAAGAAGCGGTGATTACATTTTAAGCTGTTCTACAACATATAAGAAATATTGAAAAGTAACTGCGAGTATGTGCATGTCTTCTTGTGCCATCCTTACGCCAAAGACTTCAACATAACGTAATATGAAAAAGTCGTCTTTATTATCTGAAATTTAAATAAGATAAAGTTTTAAAATAGCTTTCGTATCAACTTTTACTTACGACATTAAAAAACCTAATTATCATTCATCTCAAGGTTAAGATTTTACACATAAAACTTGTATGCACGGCCAGTATAATTTGACACAGGAACACTGATTGGTTTTTTAAAAAGAATAGTTCGTCATTTCTATTTGATTGGTGTGTGTGTGTGTGTATGTATGTATTTCTGTATATTTGTAATGAATAAACTCAAAAGCTTCTGGACTGATTTCAAAAATTCTTTCATCCATAGAAAGCTATTTGCACTTTATCAGCGAGTAACATAGGCTACTCACCCCCTTTACTTCCCCCTTTCACTCATACCATCAACCCTCTTTACTCCCGTCCATGCAAATGTATTATTGTAATGAATAAACTCAAAGACTACTGGACCGATTTTTTTTATGTTAAGATCGGCAGACAGGCTGACAGTTCACTTATCCGTCGGTGGTTACCGTCGCCAACGCCACAGTGCGCTGCCACCTACTGTATGATTAAGAATAAGGGATTAGGAGGGGATAGGGAAATGGGCTCTAGAATCTTTATTTACTGTAGTCTATTTTGAATAATTAAAATGGGAGAACAAGATTTTCACGAAAATGAGAAAACACAATAAATTTTTTTATTTTTTTTTTACTGTAAATACATATAGATTTTTTGGCATTTGTTGCAGTTTACTCACAAATATCAAGGGTTGCAATCCAGCAACGAGTCCACCAGCGGCGACAAAAATCAACGGGGGCTGCATTTGCGCGAGCATTATCAGAATGCTTTTCTGATTCGATATTGACATGTTCTCCCATGGCACGTCGTATAATATTTCCGACAAATCATAGCACTAAAAATACATGTGTTTATTTATTATTACCACAGCAGCTTTAAAGACTTTAATAGAGTTTTCAATTGAGCTAATAAAAACGGGTCTTATAAATGTCATTATTAAAAATAATATTTACATATTTATATAATTACAAATAATTCAAGCTTGATGTATCTGATGTTGTTATGAATTTGGGGAATAAATATGAATTTATCCGCTTTTCTATCGAGTCCTGTTACTGTTTGACTATCGTACAATATGTGGTTGATGAAATAGCAGAAAATAATCACAAGTGTTATTTCTAGTATAGTTAATCGGAGACAGTGGTCATTTTAAAGGTCGAGACATAATTATGCTATGGTGTTGACATACCTGCCTACGAATTTCTTCAAAAATAAGCGATGTTACCGTGGAGCCACTAAAATAAACAAGTAATGTCAAACCATATCTGAAGGCGTTTGCTGGTTCCTGAAAGAAAGCAAGAAACAACAAATAAATATTATGTTGTGTGATATGTAACTATTGCTATTAAAATAAAAATGATAATTTTTCACGAATATCGAATGCGATTTGTGGTAAATCATTAAAGAACAGATACATGTGTCTTGTAATATTTCGATGAGTTTGTGAGAGTAGCCAGAGCTCGTTCCCCGATACTCTTTTTAACTTCTATGACGTTTCTTGTGCTTTAGGCGACGGTAGCCACATACCATCAAGTGAACCATGAACTTACTTGTCGACTTTTACATAAATAATCGAATTACTGTAAGAATTAGGAGAGTTTGCAATTGATTATTTCAAACCCTAATATTACATAGTTTAATTAAGATTTCGCAGACAATTTAACTGATGGTAGGCGGATACCGTTGCTATAAATAAATCTAACATAAAAAAAAAATCTTACCAACAACATCATGTACATCAAAAAAGTGTTTGTGATTAAATTACATAAGTAATTGCCAGACACGCTTAACCCAAATGTCGACTGGACGTCCTTGAAAGCCCTGTTTAAATAAATCAGAATATTTAAATGATTTAGTTAGAAATTCAATAGCAAAGTACATTGAAATTATTCTAATAATTCGAATAGGCACATAGATCGTCCAACAAGCGATTAGTCAAAATTATGTTGTATATAAATAACTGATCTAGCCCGATATAAGGCACCTACTAATTATTTCTGTCTGTTAAATGTTGTTGAATTTATTTATTGTTGAATTTCGACGATATCTCTATCGTGAAAAAAAAATATGCAATTTTTCAATGAACAAGTTCCAAAAAATTAAATAGATATTTTATATGCGGAACAGTAGTCGTACTCAAGAAAATTAAAAAATCGTCTACAGTTCAAGAACATGAGAGTTGTTATTATAAACGTCTGTATCTCACAAATATTGACATAGCATTTTATTTTTATGTTACGGTCGGCAGACAGGCTGACGGTCCACTTAATGATAGGTGGCTAATTTTACAAAGACAAAAATTAATTACTTTCATATTATAGAAAAAATATTTTCACTGTATCATTTTAAGGGTTTTTAAGTTCAAAGTATGCTTGTTTGTATCCTTGTCAAATTGTGCGAAACGAAAACTAAACCAATAACACGATATTACTCTCTGTGTCTATTGTGTTTGATTGAGAATAGTTACAAGGACAATTTTGATTACGAAGGCATACATGTTGCTGAAATCTTAAAAGTCTATCTATATTGTATTGTTTGGTTGTCATCATTATTAAATATCATATACAATAGATCCACGGGCTACACGCAATATTTTTTAATCTTTTTATCGATTATCGAGAAACTCAAAGCGTATTTTTTCCATAGCAATTAAAATTTTCTATCTGCCTCTTACAAATCCAAAACCTGTGACAATATCAAGAGTTCTTCCTCTTGCTGGGATAAAAAATATGTGAGAATAATTTCCAGACCTAAATATGAAAATATGTTGCTCTAGGTTTTGTTAATAAAGTTATAAACTCTTCATATTACATACACAAGTTGATTAAAATTAAATAATAATTAGCTAAAATAATAATGGCATGTACTTAGTTATTTATTAGATCCTAGTTTGAAATAATCTGAATTTCACTTAAAAATAATACTTACTTAATTATAAAGTTATGATGTTCAATTATTTCTATTATCCTTTCCTTTACATTTTGTGACAAATTGTCACTGAACTTAGTTTTAATCTCGTGCTTTAAAATAACAATATGACCTATTAAATGGTAGATTGGAATGTAAGTAATGATGTCAAAAGTGCTTAAAAAATAAATACATATACTAATGTAGACGACATTGAAACAGTAATAGACAATCATCCAATTAATATCATACAAGTAATCAAAGGGCAGTTCTAAATATAAAATACTTTGGAACTGTGCAGTCTTATTTTGTGTTATCATTTCTCTATTTAAAACATTATAAGTTAAAGTATATATGAGCCAAAAGATTCCAGTCATATAATAACCACTGAAAGCAGCAATTGCCGTAAATCGTGAGATTTTTTCAACTTTCTTCAGTATCTGAAAGAGGAATAAAAATAAATTGATTCATATTATTAGATATTATTAACAATTTTGAGAGAAATAAAGTAAAAAGTATACCATTTTATTGTATTCGCTTTGGCTTTGGATGTTGTACAGGTGATATCTCTCAATAAAATTCTTCATAACTTGTTTGAATGAGGGAAAGCAAGTAATGAATATTTTTATCTGAAACGATTGAAAATATCAATGCATTTAGCTGTTTATGGGAAAACTATATAGACTAAAGACAACACCGTAAAAGTTAATGTAGGTCCACTCTGAATGAACTAAGGACGCTCACAGTGTCGCTCAATTTAACTTTTCTCGACATTTTGAACACAGGTATGCTTTTTATTAAATAACTAGCGACCCGCCCCCGACTTCGCCCGGGGTACAATTTTAATATATATGAATATTCCCCGTTTAACCCTCTTTTCATTAGTGAAAACAAAAAGTAAATTGATAGCTTCATCTATCAATTTACTTTTTGTTGATTTTTTTAAAACACTGCAACATAAGAACCAAATAAAATCTTTTTTATTTTATCTTTTATATTTAGGGGTAGCTTGCCTAAATTTGTGTATAAATTTACCTTTTGTTTGATTTTTAAAACACTATATGCTTTTTACTAAATAAATAAGAAGATATTTGGTGAGAATTAAGGTTCAGAATTGAGACTCTAAGTACCTACAAATCATTTAAGGTAAACACAAAAAGTTTATTCAAGTTTTATTTAGGGCTAAGTTCTATTACTGAGTTAATAAGTTTTTCTTATTTTCTGAATTGCAACACCTTTAACAGAAAAGCGCACAGCAGTACACTCGTTTTCAATAGGATTAAGGATCAATTGCAACACATCCCTATCCCTACTTATTCATACTTATTATTATAAATTATTTTTATTTATTTATTTATTACACATGAAATACACTAATATTTACAATGTCCCATAAAACTGGAAAGCAATTCGTCTATGGAATGTGAAAGTAACTCTGTCTGTCTGTCGGTCTGTTACCTTTACACAGGAAAGGAAAGGGTTCCTTTCATCCAGAAAAAAGTACTGTTCCCGAGGAATCATCTAACGCATGGCAAAAAGCGTTACATTGCTCATACATATTTATTACATTTCAGACGTTATTTTATATTCTTCAATGCGGGCGAAGCCGCGGGCACCACCTAGTTTCTAATGTAACCAGTTCTATTAGTTAACCAGTTCATACCGAAACAGGTGGAAATCTGAAGGTGCAATGTCAGGACTATATGGCGGTTGTATTAACACCTCCTAGCGAAACTCTCTTAATTGACTAAATATATGTGTGGTCTAGCGTTGTCGTGATGGAAGACCACACCCTTTCTATTGATCAATTCTGGCCGCTTTCTCTCAACTTTTTCGATGGTTCTGGTCGGCGGTAAAAGCACATAATGAACAATGCCCTAACAACAATTCCCTTCAAGTCTGTGAAGCCTGACCGACCTTTGACCACAACCTTTTTCGCACGTTCTTGTCGTGCGTGATCTACTTTTGTTCATCACCTTTGGGATCACCAGTTATCAGTCTCTTCAAAAACGGTTCGGTTTCATTACGTGTCAATAAAGAATTGCATAATAATGAGTACACGATTCATAGGGTTTATTCAGTGAGCTCTGTGGCATACAAATATCGAGCCGTTTTGTGTACCCGGCATTTTTTTCCAATGTGGTCAATTCCCAGTTCTTCAGCCACGTCTTAGCTACTGATTTTCCGATCTTGCTCCACTTTTTCAAAAATAGCGTCCATTTTATCCATAACTGGGCGACCGGAGCGAGGTGCATCTTTGACATCAAAATTCCCGGATTGAAAACGCTTAAAACAAGTTTATGCTGCTCTTACTGATACTGCATTAGGTCCATAAATGTTACAAATTCTTTTCGCGGCTTGAATTGCATTTTATCCTCTTTTGTTATAAAATTTTAAAATGTCTCGAATTTCTTCATTAAATTCACTCATTTTGGTAGAAAGTAAAACAAATGAAAAATAGCTGGAAACAACATGAGACCAACATATTATGCTTGTTTTGGTTATAAACAACGATATTCGTGTAGAGATGACAAAAATCTCCTGCAGTTTTTTCAGTGATGTCTTTGATCTCCAAGTATTTAATAAATAATTATTTATTAATGACTAGCGACCCACCCCCGGCTTGGCCCGGAGTGCAATTTTTATATATATGAACATTCCCCGTTTATCCCTCTTTCCATTTTAGTGAAAACCGAATTAAAATCGGTCTACCCGTTCACGCGTGATGCCGTTACCAAGGGAAATGGGGATTCATTTTTATATATAGAAGATAAATGATACAAGTATTGGCAAAGCATACTGCAGTTTAAACATCGTCTTACAAAATATTCCCACGAAATTCAACATGTATATCCATGTATTTACATTAAGGGCATTCCCCTATCCCAAAGGTCCAAAGGCATGCTGGCGATCCACTTGATGATAGCAAGTAGTGCACTGCCGACCTTGATGGTATATGAGATAAGGAACAAGTAATAGGTTCTGGCATCCGTTTACTCTCCCACCGAACACCTGAGCTGTTGTAAGCATATGGTTACTACCGCCATTTATGAATTCGGCACGCAGTGTAGCCTGCCGTTACTAAATTATTAGGTCTAAAGACTCTACTATTACTTACATTTATTGATAATTGCATTGTTGTAATGCTTATTATGTTGCACATGATGTCAAAATTAATATCGTTGAAATGTAGGTAAAAGTACACAATCGCAGATAAAGGAATAGGCATTAACGACCACTTCACAAGATTAAAAATATATCTTGAAATCTTATTTGGCGGTGGAAATCCCCACCACGACCGACATCCTATGGCCGTCAAAGTCATCGAATACGCCATGAAGCGACAAAATGTTTGCATCCTAAGATGTCTTCTGTAAGGTAAAGTTTTTTTATTAATACCAAATTTTTCTCGTCTCTATTTGAATGTTATATTAATATTATAGTCTACCAAAAGAAGAGTCTATAAAAATGCTAGAAGAAGTATTGCTATTTGATTTATTTTTTAACTGACATAAAACAAAAGTTAATTAAATCGAGCAAGTTAAGTGAATATTTAAACGGGAAATTATGTGTTTTTCGTGTGCAAATTTATTTTTTCCTTATTCTCATACAAATTTTTAAATATATTTTAATAACACTAATTATAATCTTTATGAGCAGTCCAACCAAAGAGATTTGATACATACAAAACACGAAATTTAGTGAGGTAAGTTGTTTGAAAAGAAGCAGCGATCGAATTGGCTTATCAAGAAGTAAATAAAATCCCTTTTTTTATGTTAAGGTCAGCTGACAGGCTGACGGTCCACTTGATGGTAGGTGGCCACCGTCGCCTATAACACAAGCAACGCTACAGGTGCTGCAAGTGCGCTGCCGACTACAGTAGGATTAAGGATAAGGGATTAGGAGTGGATAGGGAAATGGGCTCTGGCATCCCTTACTCACCCAAACGCAACAGCACAAGTGCTGTTATTTCACGGTGGTTATAGTTATAGAACTAATAAAATCAATTCGATACCAAGGTCTGAAAAACAGATTATGTATCTAAAAGACCGAAAATCACATGTGGACACCAACATCAGACACACACCAGATAGAGCGAATCCGTTTATAGAACTAGTCTAATCTCGCTGTAATTAAGAAAACTATAAATCAGACATTTCCCCATGAAATATATATCAAAATTTAAAAAATGTGTGGATTAAAAAATTGTACTAAAATTAGTTACAAATGACAGCCTCTTTTCAGAAACCTAGTAAGCATCACCTCATGTAATGCTGGAATATTGAAGCAGAAGAAATTACTGAAGATAGGGCTACAATAAGTTTTTAGTGCTTTCGAACTAATGGGATAAGCTGAGATAGCTGGTCTGACTCCATCATCGTCCTATCGACATCTATCCATATATTTCACGCGAATATTTCCCTATAAAAAGAAGAGAAGAGAGCTTAACAAATACATTACTGCTTTAAAGAGAAATAATGAACATGTTCAATAAATAATATTGAATGATTTACATACTAGATTTATCCTAAATTCATTTCTGTATATGATTCGTTAAACAAACGCTATTGATGTACTAAAATATGTGCGTGCTATATTATGTCAAATTAGTTTTAAATTTAACGCAAAATATAAGCGTTATTGGGGCAAGAAATATCACTATTACAAAAACTGTTTAATATTGGGTAAGATTCAGTTATACTTTTTAGTAAAACTAAAACTAAGTATATCATGCTTAAGATTATTTTATTTTTCGCTCTATAAATATTACTTACATAGAATTAGAATTGTCCATGTTTCTCAGTACTTATACCAAACAATGGTCGGGACAAAATGAACTCACATAAAGGGTGTTAAAACAATGCAGGTCGATTTTCTCACATTGCCTTGTAAGTTATTTAAATGTTTCAGTTATTTTACACTAGCTAATACAAGAGACTTGACTCTCGTTTTTATTTATTTTATTCCTAATAAATTTTATAATATCAAAATAAAAATTAAAAAAAATTATATTAATAGCAATTTAAGGCATCGAATAAGTCACGATTTGCTGGCGCGCACACACATACACACACACACACACACGATGCACAAAAATCTCTTTTTCCTTTTAATGAATAATTATATCTGTAAACTTTAATAAAAATAAATATATTTTTTTTGCTATTAACATTGTTTTTGTTTGTTTTGTTCAAAATAAAATAAACAAATTAATTTATTGTAAATAATTTAATATAATAAAAAAATCTATATAATAAAACGATCTGATAAGGTCCTCGGGTCGTCCTACAACTGAGATGATGATGATGATGATGATACATCATCATCATCATAGAATGTCATTAAATAGAATGATCACAGTTTTAATGCTGTTGGATTATGTAATTAATATTTACCGTTTTCTCTTAAACTTTTAAAAATGAAAAACTTTCACCTATTTACGGTGGATTGAAAGATACTACGCCTGACACACATAAATTCAATTCCTAAAATCAAAATTACCCGCATAATTTAGTTCAGTTTAGGCTAGTTAACTGTGCGAAGTTCAACACGAATGCGATAATTAGATATGATTTTATAAATTTATTTGTCAAGTAATCCGACGTAATTTCCGCAAATGGAGCAAATTGAGCAGCATGCTCTCATTAAGTACCTCCACAAGAAGGGGTTATCATCCAAGGACATCCATCTATTAGGGAATTACATTAGGGAATTCCGCAAAATATTCATCCATCAAAAAATGGATAGCAGAATTTAAGCCTGGTAGAGACAGTGTGGAAAATGAACTCCGCTCTGGAAGGCCTTCGACATCCACTACTGATGAAAATATTGGAAAGAATAGCGAGCCTCCAGTAAACAAACAAAAAAGTTACGCGCTGTACCGAATACCACGCGTACGAAGTAGCGGGCTCAGCTAGTAAATGCATAAATTGAAAACAATAATTTGACGGCCCGTTGGATGAGTGGCAAGGATGCTTGCCTAATGTCTCAGGGGCCCCGGTTTCGATTCCCGGCGGGGTCAACTTTGATTTTAATGTAATTTTCAAAAAATGACTGGTCTGGATTTGAAAAGTAGTGGTAGGGCACACTGCGTTTCGCAGTCATTTGGGCAGCCCGCCTGGCGGCAGTGACCACCCCCTTACAGAAGACAGCATATACGTGCTGTTGTGTTTCGGTGAGTGAGAAAGGGATGCCAGAGCCCATTTCCTTATCCCCCCTCCTAATCCGTTATCCAATCCTACTGCAGTCGGCAGCGCACTTGCAGCACCTGTAGCGTTGCTTGTGTTATAGGCGACGGTAGCCACCTACCTTCAAGGGGACCGTCAGCCTGTCTGTCGACATAACATAAAAAAAAATTTGATTATTTTCTTATTTTCTTCATTGTGCTCCCGGACAATATAACAAAGTTATTTAAACTTCCCTGGATAAACACTTAAATGTTTTTTATCGGTGAAAATATTAAAGTACCAGAGTAATATCTGGATAATACATTCCAGCTCAAATTAAAATGAAATTAAACATTTTCGCGATCTGTCCGCCAAATAAAAATTTGGTAGCTGTAACGAATTTTAAAGAGACGAAAAATTAAGTCAGTTATTTATTTTCAGTTTAAATACAAAATATGGTGACATTTGAAGTGAAAAATGGTATTACAGTAACTTTAAAGTTAATTCTGTCCATTTTCTAGTAGCTATTCACTTATCCATAAAATTATTCGTAATATAAACAGGATGAAAATGTTTGATCCGGTGGCAAAGTGCCCAGCTTGATGGCAACACCTTGCTACGTGGGGTAACTAAACGATATATTGCCCAGCTCTAATCTAATCACTTTTTTTTAACATTCTTTAAAAATCAATGTTTACAATAGCATTGATTGTAAACAAGTCGGATAATTTGCAAGGCCATCCCTCTTGACACGGTGCATTCTTTCTGACCTGTATTTTAGGGAACGCTTCGTCGGGAAATATTTGATATAACATTTATTAATCTTTGCAAATAATAATATTATAATATTAATAACA
Organism: Bembecia ichneumoniformis; assembly: GCA_910589475.2. NCBI lineage: Eukaryota > Metazoa > Arthropoda > Insecta > Lepidoptera > Sesiidae > Bembecia > Bembecia ichneumoniformis. Next base: position 2,195,212 of record OU342526.1, on the reverse strand, counting down.
TAAAATGTTAAAATTTCTGAGTATGTTTCAATAATAGTGCTTGTTACTCAGTTTTGGCACACATATAGATTGTGTTACAAAACTGCATTACATGAGATGATATTTAAAATATAGTTCAGGAATAGCCAGTTGAACCGTATTGTACTATGGAGAATTAAGTGTTTCTATAAGTAAATATGCTAATATACTTACTTAGCAATATATTTTTTGGCTATTTTGGCCTGTTTTAGCCTATTTTGGACTACAGTTAATCAAAATAAAAATGCTATATTACAAGAAAAATTGTGATAATCCATACTAATATTATAAATGTAAAAGTAACTATGTCTGTCTGTCGGTCTGTTACCTTTTCAGGCCTAAACCGCTAAACCGGTCATCATGAAATTTCGCGACAAGTTGCCAGGAGAGGATATAGGGTATCCATAAAAACTGGACTTTTTTTCATACTGGACTTTTTTCATCCAGAAAAAAGTACTGTTCCCTGGGGAATATCTAACGTCTGCCAAAGCTATAACTGCATGCAAGTTACATTGCTCATATTTTTTTAATTACAAGCTAGTTTGTTATTTATAAAGTAAGAAAGTGACATAAGTGTATAATTTATTTGATTAATAATCTTGTCATTCTAACCAATCTTGAAGATTTTGATCTAAACGCCGATATGTGTATTAAAATGTAGTAATGGATTTATAATTTAGCTATTTTTTTTGATGCTTCATATAGTTACGTGCGGGGTGAGTTAAAATGCCGTGTAAGGGCGGAACGATCGATTTATTTTCATAAACCAAGATGACTTCCAAAATAACTAAATTTGTCCGATGAAATCGTCAAACTTGCCAAAAGTGGTCAATTATTCCCTTAATGTGTCGCCGGTTCACTGTCGCAGATAATTTCGCAAAAGCTAGGAAGAGTCGCTTTCGTATCGCAGATTGTCGCACCCACTCGCTGATCTCGCCCGCCTGCTCTCTTATTTATTGTAACACAAAATCCAAGGAAAATGTGTTTGTTAGTCGTAACAATATTGTCGAATTTCGGCTTTTTTAACATTGGAACTTGTGAGTTGGTTTCATGTTTTCACTGGTATGATGAAGTTTATACGGAAAAGGTTTTTAGAATCGGTATTGCGTATGACAGAGATAGAAATCCCCATAAAAAATATTGTTAAACTACAAAATAGTGGCTTTGAGTATTAATCTAATAGGCATGAAGACAGATTTTGAAATTCCCTTCCATAATGTAGATACACGTCTACCATATCCGAAAAAAACAATATTCCAGCAAAAAAACTAAATTTCAACGCGAATTATTGAATGTTTTTAAATATATTTTGAATTACGCGCGAAAACGCTCTTAGGTGTCATGGCGTCGCGTCTGATGAACGTGACGTCACCGACATCTCATCAGATTTTTCATTCTGTCAAAGCAAAGTCAAACATGCAAACAACACGATGGCACTTTCCTGGGCGTGACGTCATTCGCTCTGATTGGTGTTTCAGTTAACATGGCCGATTGCAGTTATTTATACTTCTATTTTATTGAAAATCTTATTAATCTCAATTTTAATACAAAAAAATGAGTAATTTTTTTAAATTCTTTTCAACGTATATTTTTCTCCAAAACCATTTATTCTTTGATTCTTTAATACCGTCACCATGCCTATTAACTACAAAAGGGAGGCCTATTATTTTTATTTTTATAATATTAAAGAATTGAACAAAAAAAAAGGTTTCGTTGCAGTGTGACACTTTTATAACAAATCTTTTGATATAATATTATCTACAATTAACTCGCATAGTAATTTCAGAGAAAGTTATACACGTTTAATTTTATACTTCGACAAATTACTTTCTCGCATTAAATGTCATTATCGTGAAAATAATATGTTGTAATAGCATATTGCATTGCAGCTGCTCAAACGTCACCACGTTTGATCGTTCCTTCAATAATTGACAGTAATTGTTGGGAATATGTCGCTTTTCTCACATGACATTCTGCATTAATCTTTCATTTACATTAGACAACTGTATTTTTGTGACTTTGTTTACACTGTAAATGAAAACACACTTATAAAAAACACTTTAGCTTGAAAATGAGATTCTCTATATCTAAATATATAGGATCGTAAGTGTTCAAGAATTTTAACGATTAGCTTTAGATGCTGTTAATTGCTAAGGAGATTTTATATATTTTCCAAGAATAAACATTTAATCTACTTGGTTTAAATTACTTTACATTTGAATTTGTATGTTAAACATACTTGTGATTATTTCCATCCCTTGTGTTGATGATGGCCACCCCGACCGCATTTAGTTTAGTTTATTAAGTATTTAGTTTAGTATGTATTTGGTTGTTTTGTAGTCAATTAATTTCTATGTATGTTTAATTAAATTATCCTATGGGAGGCGAGGTAGCACTGCGCATGCGTCGTCAGCTGCGCACAGCCAATCCCTTGAACGCAACGAAGTTGATGTACGCAGCCCACATTGCGTCTCGTGCGCCATCTATTAATTACAGTTTCGAACAAGTCGTTGCTGAGGAAAGTCGTGTGCGATCGCGCCTCTCGGGACAAAGACTAACAAGTTGTTTTACTAAGAACCACCCAATCACCAACACATTGGTCCTATAATTTTTCGATTAATACGTTGAATTATGTTCCCACTGGATTGTAATTCATCACCATCATCTCAACCATAGGACGTTCACTGCTGGGAAAAGGATTCCCCCATAAATTTCCAAAAGACCCAGTCAGAAGCAGCCTGAATTCAACGTCGAACCGCGCCCCTTATCCACCTTGTGTCACCTTGTGTGGCTGTCCACCTTGTGTGGACCACGTTTCACCACGTGAGTGGACGTGCTACGTTACGCTTAACGGTCCGTGGCCTCCACTCGAGAACCTTCAGGCTCCAGCAGCCGCGGCTCTCCGTATTAGGTATATGTCCTGTCGACTCCCACTTCAACTTACTGGTCCGGTTATGTCGGTAACTTTCGTTCGTCTACGGATCCCTTTGGTGATTTCCCCTTAGCCGGTTACGGCACCCACGGGTTGAGATGGGGTATACTATTCTAAGCCGGCACGCCATGGCATTTGGGTATACTACTTAATAAGTATACTAAATATAATCATATTAAAATATGTCAATTTTCTAACATTGTGATTACTTTCTACTTGAATATTTTGATGATTTTGGATTCTTCACAGTAGCAAATACTGCAGACTTCTCTACTTTATAATTTCATCAGTGAAATAACCGTACATATGATTGTATGTATTAACTCGATTAATAGTATTATTAGAATTAGTTAGAATCAAAATTAGACGATTGATTCATACGTAATTGTAACAAGAACATTTTAAACACCGCGTTAATGACTTATTTAATTTAATTGTTCATTGTAGAAGAAAATAATACAACCACAATGATTACTATTAATATCTTCAGATGTTTGTACATTTTGTTACTCTATCAAAATTATCGATTTTGTTAAATATATTTAGATGTAACTTGGCACACTGATAGATTTATTCTGAAAAAGCGTTTTGTTTTGATAATATTTAAAACATAAATTCTAGATGTCATGTTTCTGTTTGACTTGATACAGGGTATAAAATAATTCACCTCAATAATCTTATTGAGGTAAAAATTTGACGCTTCGACGATTACCTCACTTAGGTCGAACAATATTCTGAGCAAAAACTTTAATGTCCTATAGGTATTTAAGGAAGTGGTAAAATAAAAATGTTAGTGTATCTTCATATATATTTTAATGTCATATCCTCACCTACGATTAACTTCATGAGTCATTGTAGAGAAATTTGTTATAGGCGTTTAAATTTACCTTTATGTTGTGAAAAATCATTATATATATTTTTTTTTATTATAGATGGGTTTGCTCTTGACCAGCATCTATCCATGTAGGAAGGATGAGGCCGAAGATGGAGCGAGCTCACCCAGAAGATGCCTATTCACTCGAACCTTGAAAAGATTTGGGTTATATGAGCTCGGAAATACACACGCCGGCAGGGAGTTCCAATCCTTAGCAGTGCGCATCACAAAAGATGTTTTAAAGCGCTTGGTCCGAATTAATTATCTAATTAATTATCTGAAATTAAGTGTCGTTATCATAAGAAAATCTTATAATTGTGTATTACTTTGCAGCTTGCCCTAATGTCACTGTTCCCGCGCATTGTGTACAGTCAAGTGCTTAAATATGTATCCAAATAATAGTTTCATAAATATGTTTTTAAAAACGTTTATAATACATGTGCACATATAAACTGTCATTAATATGGCCCGGGTTTTTATTTCCAATAATACAGTTTTAATGAGTTAAATAGTCCAGTATTGAAGGTAAAATACTGTATACTTTTGTCAAACAGCACAGACACCAAAATCAATGTCTTTTTGTTTTTTATAAGCTATATTTTTACTAAGAATGATTTTTTCGATAAGATACTTTTTTAATTATTAGCTAGAAACCGTCTCAAAACGTGGTTTTTTGGTTGAAAAATTGACACTCACCAGCGAGTGAGTAGAAAAGTATTGACTTTCATTAAAAACTTTATAGAACAAAAGTTGCTTAGAATTAGTCAATCTATTCATTCCCGGTCTTATTTTCAATTAGACATTTATCACCCCCGAGAAGGGGTGGCATCCACCCCCAGAATAAAAGCAACCCCCGACACAGGATCAACTTTAAAGTAGAGGGTAAGTAGAAACTAAATCCAAATTTTTGGACAAAATTAGAATTGAATTCAATTGAATTCAGTTGAAAAACGTGTTATTTCTTGATATAGCTAGTAAAAATACATGTAATAGCTCATTTGATTCGTAATGACGTCTAGAAAAATGTGCTAATGTTTCAAACCCGTAGATAAAAAATTACAACATACTTATAAATGTTGTTCGAGTTTTTTAAATTGAAAAACATTACTAATTTATAAGTAACCTATAGCTTCAAATTGGTTTTTTTTTTTTGCTATAAAACGTTTTTAATTTCAAAACTCTAACTTCTATAGTTTAGGAGAAATTGCAGTTTTAAAAGTATGGTACTAAGTTCTGAAGGCCAAGTGTATTTAAACCGATATTTAGATTCCGAATGTAAGCGTGAAAACTATTAACTTTTGACTTTAACTTATTAACTTTTAAGTTATTAACTGTTAACTTTGGGATCATGAAATAATTATTGTTTAGCTATAATTTAAAATTATTTTAACGCCTTTATCCTTGAACAAAGGATAAACCAAATCAAGGATACTCCTGCACCAGAAATGCTGATATTTCATTATATTCTGTATTAAGAGCACTATTTCACCGAGAAACCATGGTGGAGCAACCCAGTCGCGCTACCTAAAAAATGTATAATCCTCTATAGGAGGTACAGGTGAGGTATAGAGGTGGTACAAAATGTACCATTCTACCTCACCCTGTGTCGGCTTGGTCGCACAACCAATTTTGTGGCGTAACCAGTATCGTCCCGTGCTCGATATGTTATTGATGGCTCCACCAAGCTTTCTTTCTTTCTTTCTTTCACGTCGCACGTACAGCATAAGTGCTAACTCTTTAACGTCCATCTTGAAACAAGTCTGATATCTACTTTGGCATCTCTTTGGTGGTTCAAAGACAACACGGTTGTGCGACCAGTGGCGCGAACTTGGTCGCCAAGTGAAATAGCGGCCCTAGGTGATGATCAGGCAAGCTACCTAATTTACGACTACACAACGCACTGTGCCCTGATGCCAAGCTGGTGTAATTGATGAACAATTTACAATAAAGTATATTACTTAATATAAGAGCATTTGAATGCTAATAATGTTGCCTACATCGATTCCACTAAATTTTTACGAGATACGCAATAATATGACTATATGAGGGAATCGAATTATAACGATTTTCGTAAACGACCTTTCGATTCCTGCTTCTCGATTTTATGACGTCATCTCAGTTATCGTAAACGTGCAGGTCGCAATGTTGAAATAAATTTATCTTTATTAAATGTCATTTACCGTAAGATCAATTCTCTATAGCTTACCTAGTAATTGTTTATTCAAATATAGGCAGTGCTCTTTGCATAAATTTTAGAACAAGATTCTTATTAAGGTGGAGACAAACGCTAAATACTAAAAAATATCCATTGTTTAATGAAGATGTTACAAGAAATAGACGGGACAATTGCTTTGAAAAATATATATATTATACTTAAACATGTGAAGAACCAATTGTATTAATTAGAATTTTCGTTAAAGTAATAGAAACTCCACAAAAAAAGTTAGAACACAAGAAGAATTTGACTTTTATTGAAAATTCTCGGCTTTTGTAAAATTGTATAAATATATTTTTTTGTATTGTTCTAATGGTAAAAACAAAAAAAAACACAATTTCCAGGTTCGTTGAATTGTCTACGCCGCCAGCGAGTTCTAATGTAAATGTCATTTGCCCAAGTGAAGCCCTTAAAATAGCCTTTTATTTGAATATAATTTGATATGAAAGGGAAAAGGGAACCCAAGATATTTGCAAACAGTCGAATAAAGAGATGTTTATTATACAAATTAAATAATTAACACCTTGTCGATAAAAATATAGTATTATTTAATTTAAAAATGAAAAAATTTCAAATTTCAGATAATCAAAACAACATTTTCGTGTTACGTAATGTCGGTCATGTAAACGATTCTGCGAGAAGGCGAAAAATAATAGTTCTTATCAATATCGTTAAATTATTTTAAAATTCTTAATAGTTCTTTAATCTTTAGTTTATTTATTGATTAAATATATTTCTTCTGATAATACACGTTAATAGAACGTTAATTATGTAAACAAATAAATATATTTACTACTGGCTGAGCCCGCAATTTTGTACCCGTGGTTTACGATATAGCGCGTAACTTTTTTTTTTTTTTTTTTTTATGCGAATCCCTCCAACTTAATTGGAGCCTATGGTTGACAATTCTCTTTCATTCCAGTTCTATCAATCGCTACTGCTCGTACTTTCATGCTGCATACTTGTTCTTTCTCTCATTCATCACCTTTCATACTCTGCGGGTGAACTTTTTTGTTTATAAACCGATTGGAATGAAACAAACACTAAATGTTACGGGAAGCTTGCTACAATACATCACTGAAAACCGCATTCAAATCGGTTAAGCCGTTTCAGAGCCGTGCACAAACGCACAAACAGAAAAAAATTCTAAAAACTATTTTTTTGACTTCGGTAACATAACGTGTACTGTAATGGAACGGACGAAGGGCACTTATAGTCGACGACTTTGCTTCAGAATTGAAACCACGAAGTATAGAAAAATAGTCTATATTATAATGTTACTGGTACAGTGACAAAATGAAGAGTGTGTTGTCTGGTTACAATCTGGGGTTTAAATACAATCTTCGACACAAAGGAACAATTTGGAAATATTCCGCTATAGCTATCAACCCCATTCCTGCTTGCTTACACATCAGGAATTTCGATAAGCGAAGTGCACTTTTAGGGGTGCTGATAAGGAAGTTGAAGAATTCGCTAACAAAGCAATCAAGTAAGGAGTACGAATGAGTCATTATTGCAAAGGTTTAAGGAATGTCACATTACACCTTCCCCCTTAGATCAAATAATTTTCCAAATTATTTCTTAAGTGTAGTAATGACAAAAACAATGAGAACACAGTAGTTACAATAGGTTACTAAAATAGTAGAATGTTTAAACATAAAGATTTTAAAATTCTTAAAATTAACATAACTTATTCTATTAAGTGAGAAAAATAATCAATACAGATATTAATTATCTAAATTTTGTCCAACATTATTTTAATCAAAAATTTATTTCAACTTATTTTCAAACATCGGTTAATTAACACAAATTTCAAAAGAGGTATAAAATAGTATTTAATTAGAGAGATATATGCGTACATTAAGATGAAAAGTTATTTTAACTAGTTGTTAGACATTGATTAACATTTCGTTATAGGACAAAAGTTCTATTAATAAAAGATACAATTCAATTCATTGAAAGAAAACTATAAGTATAAACTTACGTATACAAAACTAATGGATACAAATTAAACATAGGAGTCTTAAAGTAAAAGTTATCCTAAGGTATATGGTAACACAGTATTGTAATCTATCGACGTAAAACATTGATGGTGCTTGAACGAAGAATTGACAATATTTATGTTTTTAATTTTGCTATACGGGGGCTTCTCCTCAACGGAGAGGCAACGCTCTCAGCTCCCTCTATTTCAATGTCTTGCATTTCAAGTTCGGAAGGTGCAGTAGGAGAATACATACTGCGCCTACGGTTAATATTGAAGGTAATACAGTTCGTAATTTTCGAACAACACGTTTCTCTGCTTTGAGAATTATCGTGTCGTCTGATATGGTTTTTCCATATATATTTTAAAAGTGTCCAAACGTATTTGACAAAGACATAGAACAAAATTAGTTTCAGTATTGATAATATGATGTACGAGAAAATTCCATTTCCCATTATTCTATTGTACATAGAATTTCTCTTTTCAAATTCTTGAGTCAATGATTCGATTTCGTCTAACTTGTGACTCGATGTTTTTAAAGAATCATGATCTAATTTATAGCTTTGTAAAGAGATTAGGTTTATTTTAGTTAAGTTAATTTTTTCGGTTTTGATACAATCATTTATATCGAATTTAGGAAAAATATTAATTTTAATTTGATTTTCGTTATTAATATTATATGTGGTTAAAACCATACTAGTTGTAAATATTTTACAATTTTTATTCGAGTTTAAGATTCCTTTGTTGTTTAAAGTGATATCGTGCGGTTGTGAACCTTCACACTTAACAGTTGCTAAGGTGGGTTTTGGTGCTACGAATAGCCATTGATTATTGGTATTTAATTTATAAAATAATTCTTTAGTGAGTGTCGTTAGACGAATATTGCAATTATTTAAATTGTCTACGTTATTTAATAATATTCCTATTTCGCATGAAGGTCTGGAATGCGTTGAGAAGATGACTCCTCTATTTAAACATACTTTCTTGTTTTCTGAAATATCTTGGCAATTGTTTAAATCTTTTAATGTTACATAGAACATTCGGTTTTCAGAGACTGAAATGTACTGAGTATTTTCATCCGGAAGAATAAACGAGTAATAATCGTCATTCTTATGAATGGGTAGGCTTATAATCTTGTAAATATCAAAGTTTTCATTAAATACTAAGGGTATGAGTAACACGAAAATTAATTTATTATTATATATAAAAGCGTTAATTTTAATTAAAGTTTCCAATTTGTACATTTGGTTGGGTTTTAATTCTACTGGAAATTTATTATTTATGGGTAGGTGAGGTATTACATTTTCTAATTCCTCTAATAATACCTTGGGAGATATGATACCTGGGTGAAGTATCCCGGTCTTAGCAAATAAGACGGCATTGATTATAGTCGATATTTCCTTGTCGACTTCATTTATAATCAAGATTAATAAGGACAAGTGTTCGTCCGTTTTTTGTTGTTGTTGAATGGCAATTAAACCGCTAGTTGTGGATTTGGTAAAGTTATCCAAACTTTTTATATTCAAAATATAATCCTGAGTTGAGGTTATTCAGTGGATAAATTTCAACGTCGTTTTTTGTTGTTGCGAACGTTGGTGTTATTATGGCCATGAATAATATTGTCCAAAACATTCTGGAACAATAAAAGCTGATTTATACGCTACATTATTATTTAAAAAGCTAATTTTAATCTATTATTATGAACTATTTTATATTTATTTTTAATTTTAATTGTAGAGTTACACTTAGAATTTAATTTAACAATTTCGTATGGACCTTCATAATTAGGACTTAGCTTCTTGCTTTTACCTTTTATGAATGTTGCCTTTTCTAAGAAGACTTTATCACCGATTTTTAAATTTATTATATTATTTCTTCTATCGTAATAAGTTTTATTTACAAGTTTCGAATTTAAAATGTGATTTTTTGCTAGTTCATGACTTTTTTGAAGTTTTAATTTTAAATCACTGACATAATCGTCATAGGTGTATTTGAATTCGGGTTTGCAAGTTATGCTTACGGGTAAGTTTGGTTTTATACCAAATATTAATTCAAACGGTGTAAATTTTGTTGATGTATGGACTGAAGTATTGTATGAAAACATTGCATAATCAATCCAAACGTCCCAATCGGTTTGTTTTTCATTAATGTAATGTTTCAGATAATCAGACAAGGTTGAATGAGATCTCTCTAAAGCTCCATTGCTTTGAGGGTGGTAGGCAGAACAGTTAATTTGTTTTATTTTGAACAGTTTTGCTACATTCTTCAACAGTGTTGACATGAAATCTGAGCCTTGGTCTGTTAGTATGGACTTTGGTATTCCAAATTTACAAATATATTGAGAAACAAAGGTTTTAGCTATAGTTAAGGCTTCATGATTCGGTATGGCATAAGCTTGAGAAAATTTGGTTAAGTCATCTTGAAGTGTTAGAATAAATTTGTTACCGTTTTCGCTTAATGGTAATGGTCCGACTATATCAAGTGCAATTCTTTCGAATGGGTATGAGGACGTGGTGGTTAATTCCATTGGAAGTTTATGTTTTTTTCTAACAAGTTTGTTACGTTGACACGATTCACACGATTTGATAAAGTTTTTGATATCACTTTTCATATTTTCCCATTTATAAAGTTCTTTTATTCTTTTATAAGTTTTATGAAATCCTGCATGTCCTCCGACAGGACTTGAATGATATTCTTCTAATACTTTATTGATGTCTTCCTTTCTTAGATTTGTTTTTAAGTTACAATAAATTTTTATCTTAATATTTGTGTCTTTAAATATATATCTTAGCATACTTCTTATTTTAGACCAATTTAATTTATCGTAATGGTTGCCAATTTTTGGCATTTTTAACTCATACTCTCCCCCCTTATTTTGGAGTAAGTGGTCTCTCACTTTTATTAGAGTTTGAAATATGTCTTCGTATTCGGTTTTATTCCAATAGTTTTGTTTAATGCAAATGTAGTAGATATAGTTATTATTTTCTGGTTTTACTATTAAATTCTTTATTTCGAGGTCTTTAGGTTTAATATCCTTGAAATGATTATATTTCTTTTCGATTTCTTTTATGTAATTGTCAGAATGTTCCAAATCGCATGATATTGGTATACAAATATTACCATTTAAGGAATCTGTCAGGTTATCGTTTATTTCTTCTATATTATTATTTATGATAATCTTATTTTCAATATTTTGTAAAAAATTCTTATAAGTATCTGGCTTAACAAGGTGAATTCTGCTTAAAGCATCTGCATTGTTATTTAATCTACCTTCTTTATAGATTATTTCGTAATCGTAATCTTCTAATAATAATCTCCATCTTACTAGTCTAGAACTTGGGTCTTTAGCGTTAAATAGCCATGTAAGTGGTCTATGGTCTGTGTAAATTTTGAATTTTCTTCCATATAAATATGGCCTGAAATGTTTTATACTCCATACAATAGCTAAGAGTTCTCTTTCGGTAGTTGAATAGTTAGATTCAGCATGATTTAAAGTTCTACTAGCATATGCAATAGGTAAATCTCTAGGTGGTGAACCTTGAGATAGAACTGAGCCTATAGCGTATGCGCTTGCATCTGTTGTTAGAACGAATTCTTGAGAAAAATCTGGATATTGTAGGATTGGTTTCCTAATTAATTTATCCTTTAGTGTTTCAAAAGATTCTTGTTGGCTGCTGGTCCATTTAAATTCTACGTCCTTTTTTAGTAAAATAGTTAAAGGTCTAGCTAATTTTGCAAAGTCTTGTATAAATCTTCTATAATAACCAACAAAACCTAAGAAGGCTTTTATATCCTTATAGTTATTCGGTATAGGGTATTTCCTTATAATTTCTATTTTCTTAGGGTCAGGTTTTATTCCTTCATTTGTAATTAAGTGACCTAAGTACAACACTTGTTTATGCATAAATTCACATTTGTCTGGCTGAATTTTTAAATTGAATTTTTCTAATCTTTTTAGGACTTCGATTAGACGTTCGTTATGTTGTTTTAATGAGTCAGCGTGAATTATAATGTCATCTAAATAAACAAAACACCTATAATTTTGGATTCCTGCAAGTACACTATTCATTAATCTTTGAAAAGTAGCAGGTGCGTTCTTTAAGCCAAATGGCATTCTGTTATACTGATAATGTCCTGAAGGGACTGAAAATGCAGTTTTCTCTGCGTCTTCGGGTGCCATTTTTATTTGGTGAAATCCTGAAATTAAGTCCAGGGTAGTAAAATATTTGGAATGACCTAACTGGTCTAAAATATCTGTAATGTTTGGTAATGGGTAACTGTCACCAATAGTAGCTTCATTTAGTTTTCTATAATCTATTACAACTCTCCATTTCCTTTCGCCTGAAGCGTCAGCCTTTTTAGGAACGACCCATACTGGCGAATTCCACGGGGAAGTTGAGGGTTGTATTATATCTTGTTCTAACATATTCTTTATTTGTTTTTCCACTTCTTCTTTGTGCACTTGCGGATAGCGATAAGTTTTTACGTTTACTGGTGCACAATCAATTTTAGTGGGTATATAATGAGATAATGCGTCTGAGCATGTTAATTTATCTCCTTCTATATAAAATACGTGATTAAAATCGTTACAAATTTTTTCTAAAGATTCTTTTTCTTCCGTATTGAGGTGAGATACACGAAGTTTTGATTTTATAGTATTAATTCGATTCGATTCATAACTGAACTTTGGAGATACATTCATTATGTTTTGTCCTCTTAATTGATTTTTAAAATCTTGTGTCAGCGGTTCTACATTTATTTGAACCTTAGACAATCTTATTTCTTTGTCATTGGTGTTGAGAATAGAAGTAAAAGTTTTATTATTCGAACATTTAATTAGACTATCAGCGATAAAAACGCCTTTCTCGATTTCGATTTTATTAATAATACCTAACTCGTGTTTAAGGTTATTCGTATTAAGTTCGACAATTTGTTCACACCTTGGTTTAATAATTATTTCGTCATTATAGACGGTGAATGAATTCGTTTTTAAAATTTTATTCGAACCTTTTAAATTATAATTTTTTCTATCACAATTATAAGAATCCTCTTTGGGAATATTAGAAAAATCCTCAATCGGAGTTTTATAGGAATCCTCTACGGGAATATCAACAAAATCCTCTACGGGAGTATTATTAGAATCCTCTGTGGGAGTCTTATTAGAATCCTCTGTGGGAGTCTTATTAGAATCCTCTGTGGGAGTCTTAACAAAATCCTCTACGGGAATATTCAGGAATAATTCTGACAATGAAACGGAAACGTTATCGTTGTTAAACGACGACTGTTTAATCACCTTTTCTAATAGGACATCACCACTGTCCATTGGAGTAGCCCTGGAGGCTGATTGACTCATTTGGGGTGGCTCATTAGATGTCTCTATGTGGAACAAGGGAATAATTTGGTCATCAAATTTAAGTACATTTTCTTCAAAGTCTATGGTGGCATTAAGACATTTTAAAATGTCATTGCCCAAAATACCATCGAAATTTATTGGAAAATCTCTTCTTACAACGTGAAATAACGTATCGTAGTTCCTATCCTGAAGCGTTAAATTAAGATACGAGTATCCTGCAGTTTTAGTGTGTTTTTCAACGTTATCTATTCCCTTTAAATATAAAATATGGTTCAAGTAAACTGGAGTTTCGTATAAAAGTTTATTTGATTTGATTAAAGAAATTGTGGCTCCAGTGTCAATAAGCAATTTGACTGGTTCGCTTGTTTGTGCGAACTTCAGTTCGACAAATGTCGTAACAGCTTTTAAATTTAAAGAATGGATCCGGCTATAGTGTTTAGATTTTCCCTCTGCACAGCCGGTTGCTGAGGGCCGTTGGAGTTTAAACGACCGCTCGGCTGTGGTTTGGAGTTGTAATTAGAATTTCGATTTTTGTTTTGAAAATGATTCCTATTGTAGTTATTTTGATTAGGGCGATGATCGGTTTTATTACTATAATTATTTTTATTTTTTAATTTAAAACAATGCTCTATATCATGATTGGTTTTCTTGCAATATTTACAAAACTTTGTTAATGAAGACGTGTGACGAACTTCCTGATTATGAAATTTGGATGTTTCAAATTTACTTTTTAATTGTTGCTCTTCGGAAAGGGCAATACCGATCGCAGCTTCCAAAGTTTCAGGTCGCTGTGATTTCACTAATATTGTCAAGTCCTTATTCAGCCCATTTACAAAAACGCTAAGTGCTTGGTTTTTTATTAAATTAACACAAGCTTCCCTACTTGCTCTATCCAAGTTACAATCTAAAGAATTGATCACTTTTATGAAACACGACTCTACTCTATTGGCAAACGACATGACGTTTTCCTTTTGTAGTTTTCGACAGGAATTCAGCTCCAATTGCCATTGTCCTAGTGTTCTCCTCTCAGAATAAGCATCCAGCAAGTGTTGTTTAAGGGTTTTCCAGTCAGGAAATTCCCTATTTCTCACTATTGCTCTGGCTTTATCGGTTATTCTTGTTTCAATTATCGCAAATAGGACCGGTTGTAGTCTTGGATCAATAAGGCTTAGGGCCTTTTCACAATTGTCGATGAATTCATATAGTTTGGCTTTATTACCATCAAATTTAATGAGCATACGCTCGGCCATTTCAAGGCTGATGGTTGTATGTGACACCTCCATTTTATTCAAATTCTGCTCCATAATAATATGTAAAATTTATCTTACTTGTGATCCTTCTATTTGAAAGGTCGACGGCCGCCGTTGATTACTCGATGAGCCTTCTTGAAGTTTACTGCAGATCTTCAGTGCTGGCTCCTTGAATATCCGTTGACTTCTTCGGTCTGTTAAACGGATCCTACCGACTGCGCCAATTTTTGTAATGGAACGGACGAAGGGCACTTATAGTCGACGACTTTGCTTCAGAATTGAAACCACGAAGTATAGAAAAATAGTCTATATTATAATGTTACTGGTACAGTGACAAAATGAAGAGTGTGTTGTCTGGTTACAATCTGGGGTTTAAATACAATCTTCGACACAAAGGAACAATTTGGAAATATTCCGCTATAGCTATCAACCCCATTCCTGCTTGCTTACACATCAGGAATTTCGATAAGCGAAGTGCACTTTTAGGGGTGCTGATAAGGAAGTTGAAGAATTCGCTAACAAAGCAATCAAGTAAGGAGTACGAATGAGTCATTATTGCAAAGGTTTAAGGAATGTCACATTACAGTACAAATTGTTTTTTTTTTTTTTTAAATCCTTAATGTGCAGACACGGCTCGTTTACGATTTCATTATATGTATATAGATATATAAATATAAATTCAATTATTCATTTCAAATACAATGTAAATGAGTTACGTATTCCTGGTATAAATCACTATATACCATTCGTTACTTACAATTCGTACTTAACTGTCTCAGAAAACTCTATTTAGTTACCTAATAGGGAATATGCACATTTTTTTATATTTTCATACGATAGGTTATATCGTTATATAACCGTAAAAAAATATTCAGCGCCAAAAAACAGAAATTTGGTAACAAAAAAGAGTTAAAATTAACTAACAGCTGCGGGCACTTTAAACACTCGCCCTTTTGGCGCACTTGTCGTGACGTCAAAGTCTACAATACAATCAAAATCACAAACATCGGGCCTTAGACAAAGTAGCATTCGCTCCGTAGCGAAGCGATATCGAAGTTCGTTATCGTCTCAGACACAAAGAAATCATGACAAGGTATCACGTGATTATCACGTGTTACAGTGTCGATTCCTTTGTCTCTGAGACGATAACGAACTTCGATATCGCATCGCTACGGAGCGAATGCTACTTTGTCTAAGGCCCATCTACACGCTAGTTCACATTTCATAGACGTTGACGTCACATTCCATAGACTTTGACGTCACATTCGATCTGACCGTTTCGAGTATTTTGAATTTCCCACATTTTTATGCACTTTTTAATAATTATTTTCTCAACGAAAAAGAAATAATATTAAAAAACATTTACATAGACATAATTCTAAAGCAAAAATGTTGATAAAAAAATATATTTAAGCCTTTTTTGAATTAGACGCATATTCTCTATTGATACAATATTTGAATGTTCAATAATTGTACACGGGAATTGGGATTCCTCATTAAACTCAGTTACCAAATCATGATGATGAGCCCCCGGAGATTAGTCTGTGTATTGCATAAATTGTATGACATACATATTTGTACCTTACTTCAAACATTTTAAGTTCCATCACTAAAACAAAAAATCACTTCGATACTATCTTGACACGTTGGACTAATTTATTGCTTGACTCCTTGTGAAGTGTGATGATAAGGGACCCACATAAATCTCTTTGGATGTGTACAAATATATCACAGTTTCGTGGCTTTAGCGGTCAGACTCACTTGCAGTACCGGACAAAGACCGTTTTCCGGAACACTGCGCGGTGGTTTGAGCATTCCTTTTATACAAAGGTGTGTGTATAATATTTAATATAATATCCGCCACGTTTCTATTTTCATGTTCTCTTGTTAAGAGAAAATACAGCTTAGAGAAAATAAGAAAATTTAATCGGCAATGTGGAAATTTTGTTATAGATGCTTATGTTTTTTTGTTATATTTTTGTGTTCGGTCCTCTTGATGGTAGGATGTAAGCACCATTAAAAGTGGGATGTAAGCACGCTGCCGACACTGATAGAATAAAAAATAAGGGATAGGAGAATGTACAATGGACATTTCTTAGTCATTCAGCAAAACAGGAGCTGTTATTTCACTAATTATATTTAGTGTTATTTAGCTGTATTTTAGGTAACTCCTAAATACATTGCTGCTGGAAATGTCTAAATCTAAAACACTAATCAACTTCAATATTTCAAGAGGAATGTTTGACAGTGATTCTAAACCCCAATTTGATTATTTTTTAATAAATTCTTGGATTTAATTTCATTAATATTCTCGTAAAATTTGTCTATAATATTATTAATAGTGTTACGACTAACTGTGGAACATTCTGGAAAAAGCGTGCGCGCCGGCCGAAAGTCTCGAACGTCCCACCCTATCGATGGTAGCCACGCCCCTTTCCGATTAGTGTCAAAGGAAATTGGTCCTTATGTTTACAACATAGAGTTTACATTTCAACAGAAATAGCATTCCCGAACTTTCAATGGTTTTTTTACAATCTTGTTTATATTTCTAGTAAATTGGAAATACACCGAGGCGTTTGGCGCCAAGTATAAATAAGAGTGCAGCCGGCCAAGAGTTAGTTTGAATGGTTCGACAACCAGCGACACGAGAGACTTTTCGGAGCTTTTACGAAGTTATCTGCGACAGTGAATGAGCGACATTAATAGGGAATCATTGACGACTTTTGGCAAGTTTATCGGAAAAGTTATAAGTTTTCATCGGAAAAGTTTAGTGAATTTGGAAGTCGTCTTGCTTTGTGAAAATAAATCGAACTTACACGGCATTTTAACTCACCACGCACGTAACAATAGTATTTTTAAATTCTCGGATATCCAGCATTTTACTTTAATTTTTTGATATACTTTTGTGAACACAGTTCATAAACTAATCAATAATAACATTGAAATTTTTTTTGAAAACACTTAAATCAAGTTTAGAAACTTAAAGCAAGTGTTCAGATTAATCCTATTCCTTAGACGACAAGTAAACATATCTTATTTACTCTTTTCCTACGTGAAAATTCAAAGCGCAGGGGATTTGATCCGGTCCCGAGACGTTCACTATTGCATCTTGCTATATATTTGGTTTACTTTCGACTTGAAATGTTTTTATTTGCCTTTCTCGGAGATTTCAATATCAAAATAGTACTTCACGAGGATCTAGCTGTTCGGTACCTACCGAGTTCAAAACTGTGGGATTTATTCTGACATAAATACAAAATGTTTTCCAACTGAAACCACTCAATAGTTCAGTGGTTGAAACATTGACAAATTATTTTCAATTTTTCATTGAATGAATTTTTTCAATTTTTCATCAACCGAAAAACTCGGTATAACATTCAGTTTGTCATTCTCTTCAAGTTAAGACACGTACTAAATTAAAACAGCTAAGAACGAACAAAATTGACAGAACCTAAAGACCTTGTGTATTTTAGGTGCAATATAGCTTCTCGGAGGTAACCGAACAGATTTAAAATTGGAAGGTTTTTCTTAAATATTGTGTGAAATATGAAAAAAGAAATAAAATTAGCCAATTAAAACTTTACTATAGCACTTAAATTAATTTTACAGCCTAAAAACAAATGTATAAAAGTATTTTTGAGCAGAAATTTGCCATTTTTTCTCCAAAAATTGATTTTTTTTTGGTAAAAACCTGCCCCTTTCAAACCTTTAAATGTGATCTTTTATGTACTGTATTTTTATTTAAATTTTAATTATACTTACTCTAAGAAGTCAAACTAGTAGACGAAAAGTAACACTTTTTTGCTAGGTCCCCCGCCTTACACAAAATATTTTCAAAATGATACCTTTACAGGTTCTATAGGGCGAGTAATTTTATACTTAAAAAAAATGCAAGTAACATGATATTAGTTTAATAATATTTTACCGCAATCCTAACTAATATAATAAAATTGCGAAAGTTTTTTTTTTTAAGGTCCGGCAGACAGGCTGACGGTCCGCTTGATGGTAGATGGCCACCGTCGCCTATAACACAAGCAATCCCTAAACTGCTGCAAGTGCGCTGCCGACTGCAGTAGGATTAAGGATAAGGGATTTGGAGTGGATAGGGAAATGGACTCTGGCATCTCTTACTCACTCACCGAAACACAACAGCACACATGCTGTTATTTCACGGTGGTCTTCTGTAAGGGGGGCTTCCCAAATGACTGCGAAACGCAGTGTGCCCTGAGACTACTTTCCAAATCCAGACCAGAGCCAAATTTGAAAAGTTGATTTTTCAAAGTTGACCTTGCCGGGAATCGAACCCTGACCACTCATCCAACGGGCTCGTCAAAGTTATATAGAAAGTGAATATGTTTGTTTGTTTGTAACGCTTTCACGCCTTAACAATTCAACCGATCATAGTAAAATTTTAGATACACCTTGTTGAGAATACAAAAAATGACATAGGGTACCTTTTATTGTGAAAAATGACTTTTTCACGAGGATATTCTAAAAAATTCAACGCCTGACGAAAAATATGAGCTATGAAGATTGAATAAATAAATGTTTTAATACCTAGGAAAATTCAAATAATTTCAAAAATCAAAAAAATCAAAATCAAAATATTTATTTATCAATTAGGTTTCTCCAAGAAACTCTTATGATCGTCATTTGGAATTACCAGTTAAATTTAAATTTACCAGGGTTTCGGAAAAAAAGCCAAGATGACGATCCTGAGAAGAAACCCCGAAAGAAACTCAGGATACTATTCTTTTTGTCAACTTTACAATATAAAAAAAATACAATAATACTAAGCATAGTATGAGCTCCGAATCCAGGCTTTAATTCCAGGCTTCATTGTCACTTAAATAATCAGTAACCTTATAATAGCCTTTCGAGAGGAGTTTGGTTTTAATGACAACTTTAAATTTATTTATAGATAAGGTTCTGATCATCTCAAAAGAATACTTATAGCTGTACTTAACGTAGAAGAACATACTAGAGCGTAATGTTTGAGTTTAATTAAAACCATGTGAGAGTGTAACGCCCCCTTGCAAGTGTATAGTGACATTAAAGGAGAGATTTACATAGCCTAAACCCGAGTCTATGGCTAAAATATTTGGCTTTGTGGTGAACAACAAAATTAAATGAAAACAATGTCGGGCTAACTAAGACGATCCTATCGGAAGCCGCAACTAACAAAGCTTCTCGTTACGTATTGTTTCGGGAGCAGGGAAGAATCTTCAGAATAAGCAGTTTGTATATAATTACATTATATATATATATATATATATATATATATATATATATATATATATATATATATATATATATATATATATATATATATATATATATATATATATATATATATATATATATATATATATATATATATATATAGTTATCTCTAATAGATAAATGTTGATCAGGGGCGACTTCAGGCGAGCACTTTGTTGATCTAAAAACGCATGTTGATCCGGTACTCTTTTGTTGATCCCGTATTTATCTGCAGTAACAAATGTTGATCCGAACAGGTCTATATTTGAGCCGTCATGGTTTCGACAAAGTGTAACCGCTTGTTGATCTCTTATACAATTCTACCAGGTTAAATGTTGATCTGATTCAAATGTACCAATAGCAATGCGGTGAATATGTGATTGGGTAAGGTAAAACTTTTTTAATATTTTATAGCCACAATAAAACAAAAAATATTAGCTAATTATATAATCAGCAATGCTCCTTACATTATTTTAGGCACATAATTAATGTAAATTTTTAAAACCTTAGTAATTAATTATCTAACGTAAACACAAATTATACTTTAGACTTTAGTCTAAACAAAAAAAATCTTAACATAAATTTTGAGCAATAATTAATAAAACTCGATGAAACTGCATAGATAAAATATAGAAATTAAATCTAAGATTGTGGTTTGTCAATTATTCTTCAAATAATTTAATTTCGAAATGTGACGTAATTATAAAACGCGTTGTTAATTTGAGTCACCTGTTACAATACGAGTATATTAGTTTCTACCACTTTATTTTGACTGTGAAATTTTATCGAGTTTGATTAGACCTACTCCGATTATATTGAACGTTTCGTAAAACCAAGTGGCTACTTCTTCTTATTAAATTTCTTATTAAGTTTCTTATTTCTTTTTCTTACATTCTTACATACTTTTCTCTTCTTCATATTTATGTTAATGTATCTGTAATATAATCAAGCATATTCTCAGTTTTAATATTAATTTTTACTTTTTCTTATAAATATTGTTAACATAGGTATTTAATTGCATCCATGTCCTATTTCGGAGAATAGGTTCTTTATTTAAAACTTCCACACATTTGCTTTTACCAGGATTCTTTTTTTTTATTATATAGGTTTGGAAATATTTTTTTACTGCCTCTATTTCTTCGTACGACCACTTTCTATGCTTAGTTTTATTTCTTTTCTGAACTTCTTTTTCTTCATCACTAACACTGTCACTTGAACAGCTTGAATATTTTGTATATTTGGTTTTCTTTATTTTTGGTATATCTTTGGTTTGTTTAGTTTTAGGTGTCTGGTTATAAAAATTCTCTTGATATTCATAATTTCTAGTTTTTGGTCCATCATTTTCTGCTACTATGCTACTATTTTTTATTACAATTTTAGGTGTTTCATTTTTTCTGTCAGCGTTTAGAGTTATGCTTTCAATGTGTACGCTTTGATCTAAAGATGTTCCTGATTTCTTAATATTTTTGTCTTTTAAAAAATCTGAATGTGATTTTGTGCTTTCTATCATCGTCTGTTTCTTTTCTGTAAATATGTTTTCATACTCAATAAGTTGTGTTCCTACAACAGCCTTTTGTAAGACTTGCATGGGCAATCTGTAATTTTTTGCATGAACTGATAGATCGTGTCCTAGAAACCCTGCTAAATGTTCAGTATATTGGTCGTTTTGTTTCGCATGTATTTGTGACATAGTTGCTATATGGTGCCTCATGCCAGTAGAAGTCAGTGTTTGAGGTCGTTTCAAATTGCATTGCTTTTTAATTTTTTCGAGACACTTACCACCATCAAAAGGTTCTTGCGTACTAGGTCTAGCAAATAAATATCGGTTAGAATTGGGAATATTCAAATCTTCACGGCAAGCTATAATTAAATCAATATTTTCTCTCATTGTTTTTGTTAACAAAATCGGTACAGCTCGTGTTCTTTTTCCAGGAATCTGAAATACATCTAGATCTTCAATAGATTTTCTTTGCTCTGATGTCAGAGTTTGTAATAGCTTTTCTGGCACCTCTTCATTCTTTCTATTTATGTAAAATGTCAGTTCGGCTTCTGCTACATCACCTGCTCGTTTTCTATCCAGCAATATTATATGCGCTATTGTTACTATGCATAACGACTCATAATTAAGTGCGTCTGTATTTTTTCTTAATTTATCCGCAAATTTAATTTCCAATTTGTGAATTTTTCGCATAACGGTAGCAATGTCTTCATCCAGTGGGATAACACTTTCCTTAGTCATATTAACTCTCTTTCTTGTTTTTTCAGCATTTGATGATATCTCCCACTGCCAATTAATTTCTATAAGACGTTTAAAGTCATCTAGTTTCTTTTTATAAGACTCCTTATAAGCTGTAGATTCCGTTGACATAATAGACTGAGTGTACAGTATATCAATGCATCCCAATACAGAGGGTCGCATTCGAGCTGGTATGCTTGTAATTTTAACTGTCCCCGTTTGTTCATCAAACCCACACATAGTTTTTATAGAATCTATAAATAATTCATATTTTTCGGGATCAATTACATCTGTAAGAGTTTCGATGCTTGAATCTTTCTTTCGAATAATGGTCAATAGACTACCCAAGTCCCTCATTTTGGAACATATTGCTTTTCGACTGCGACGTTCTTTTTTCTTTTTAAGAAGTCGTGAGCCGTATGCTATAATCAATGGATCATTTTTCACCACTAACGAAATTTCATCGGAACGAAGATGCGATAAAATCTTGTCTCTGAGCTCTACTGATGCATTCGAAGTATTGGGAATAATAGTTATACTATGATTATACAATGCTCTTTTTTTTAGAGATGGTAGTTTTCCTTCGTTGCTACTGGTATTGCAATTTTTCAAATGTCTGAAAAAAGTCGTCCTTTTAAATGTACCCAAACAACTCTTACAAGTTGCATAACTAGATGGGCTTGAAGTACCTTGGTTGTTTCGTTTCTTTGGTAATAGGGTTGATTCACCATCTCTGTCAAAGCTAACTTTGGAGTTGTGTATAAAGTTTCCCTTGTTTCTTAATTTATCTGTAATTGCTTGCCGTTTTTGTTTTCTTATTTTAGGATCTTCGTCTTTGATAGATTGATAGTTAAGCACTTCAATTTCGTTAGCGTGGTGTCTTAAAAGGTGCCTCGAAAAGTTAGTCACAACTTGTTGGCAATAAAAACAAGCATTTCTTCTATTCCAAGTGCGTTTTCCAGGCAATCTTTTAGCATTTTCTTCAATATTTATTTCTTCAGTAATTTTTTCTCTTTTATTTGATACCACTTCAGCAGTCATTCGCTGCTCATCTCTCTGAACCTTTTCATTTCTCCTTTTTTCTATTAATATTTCATTTTCTTTATTATTTTCCTCTACAAAATCTTTACTTCTTTTCGATTTTACTATTTTCTTTTTCATAATTTGTAACTTCTTTTTTCTTTTATTACACTTTCCTTTTTGGTTTTTCTTTAAACCTTTCGAATCTGTTACCATTGGGTCATCGTAATACTCGTCTTCAGTTACCTGTAAAAAGAAGAATTTTATGTATAACACTCTGTATCACAAGGTGACACAATGCAACACAGGTCGATTTGGAACAACTTAAGTTGAGGCTTATTGTGCAGTTTAATTACCTCTTCACAGCTACCATCGCTATTAAAGTCAACTTTTTTTGGGTCAAAATCAGATCCATCACTAAATGAGAAGTCGTTATCTTCCGAAAAGTCATTTCTTGACATAATCTGTAAAAATTAAATAGCTAGTATATACAAAACCTTCATTGAGCCCTAATATCAAGTCAGCAAAATAAAATAATGAAAAATAAAAAATAAAGTATAAAGTTACACTTCGGGATGATTCAAGGCATGTATAACAAATACATACCTGTTCATCTTTAGTTTTCCAATCTTGAAACAAGTATTGTTGAAGATCTAGAGATGGTATTTTTTCTGTTAGACCGGAAATATTTAGAAAAGATGATAGCCCGGATGCACTAAAAGTAGATACTGTTGAATCTGAATAGTGAGGCTGACTTTCTGTCATTTTGTTATCATTTACAGTGTTTAATATTGCAACTTTAGAAACTTCTTGGTTTTCCGCTGGGTTCTGTTTTTCTTCATATGTCTGTAAAAATAGATAAATAAAATAAACATATTTCTTTTATATAACATATTATCATATAATTTTTTTTTTTAATTAATGAATTAATTTTTAGGCTTGTCAAATTCTTACGTTAATAGGGTTCTCTTATGTATTAATTTGACGTTTGCGCCATATTTGTTTTGAGAAACCCAAATTTCAACTATTTTTCAAAATTAACTTATTTGCCTATACCAGGTAATTACCTATACCCGGATTCCATCACTTTGTCGTGCTGGCCGGTTGTCGAGGCACAAAATAAGCAAAATTGCATCTAAACTAATTAATGTTAATGTAATATAGATATGATTAGTAGGTACTTACGTTCATCCAGTTGCCTATATTCGTACTTGTGCCGGGATTCGTTAAAGCTATAGGATCTAGATTATCATCGTCTGATTCATCGGAATAACATATCATGCTATCAAATCGTAATTGGTCTCTTTCGCTAATTTTTATAGTAGGTATTATGGAAATTGCAGAACTTCCTGATGTCTGTTCAGACATAGAATCTAATTCCGGATAATGGTGATTAGGATTTTCCATGTTTTCTGAAAATAAATAGATTAAGGGATTTATGGAGTCGATAAAATTTTAACTTTGGACG
Organism: Bembecia ichneumoniformis; assembly: GCA_910589475.2. Lineage (NCBI taxonomy): Eukaryota > Metazoa > Arthropoda > Insecta > Lepidoptera > Sesiidae > Bembecia > Bembecia ichneumoniformis. The sequence continues at coordinate 2,170,603 of OU342526.1, read as the reverse complement.
TTTCATCTCCCATTCACCCGATCCTGCGATCTCACAGGATCTACCAGAGATGCAAACGTAGGATAAAATATAGGTGCTAGGGAAGTGTTAGTCAGTGTAAGACTATCACTATGTGTGCCTACATTATTACTAGATTTACCGCGTCACACCTACCTATACCTAATAAAACAAAAATCAAACACATGTTCATTAGCGTAAGCGTAAAGTGCTTAAATATGATTAGAAAAAAACGTTGCCGTCGTCCGATTAGTAGAACGAAACAGTTGGACTACGCGGTCTGTGGGATTAGTTCAATATGAAGGGTTCAGACAAATGCCAATTGGCTAGGTATTTAAAATATGACGTAATAATATAGTGATAGGTGAGTTTTGGTGGTGAATCAACAATTGTTAAAAATTCGAATGAGAACAACATTATATTGCTTCAAACTCAATATTAAATACATAAAAGATGTTTTCCTTATAGTACATACATTATATCAATATCATCTTTGTGTTATTCTAATACTAGAACGTAGGGAAATGAATATGTAGCTAATAGCTTCCAATTTGTAACTTATGTACACAACTATGTGAACAAACTACCCAGTTGCTTCGATCTATCGCCTTACTGCATTTATATTAATCAATATTTAGAGTATTAAATATTAGAGATTGTTGTAAAATTAATCCTGTCACTTTTCATGATAATAAAATAATAATAGTAATGAGGCTATAAAAAGATAACTTATTATTCCATTTCATGCTACAAATACAGTAACTCTTAATTTCTATTCACTAAAATATTTAAAACATATTCCAAAATACTTACCGTCATAGTCCGATTTATCTGCCACGATAAACTGAGAACACTCAATAAGAAGCACACTTCGCGTGCGACCATTTGCGCAGTGTGACTAAGGAAGGAGATAGCAGACCCAAACCTCGAAGTTATCCCTACCACCGACCGCGTGTCGGATCAACATTGTCTTGATGGATGTAGTCTGTATGGCGCGTACACCAAGTACGCATCGGATGTGAAAATGACGTTTCTGTATATTTATTTTTACCGTTAGTAGATCAACAAAAAATGGATATTTCGATGGCAAGTATTTTGAAAACTGGTCAATGTAGATCCAGCGTCGCCATGTACTTCTTAACTTCGGATCAAAATATATATGTTTTCTTTAAGAATACCCAAAAATACACAAGAAAAAGGCGGATCAACAATTGTTCAAAGTTTTTACTAGATCAACTATAACCGTAAAAGGTTAAATATATATATATATATATATATATACTCAAAGCGTTAATACAATGTATGGGTATATAAGATTTAAATAATATTTAAAATCAATCCATGAACATTTTCTTTGTAAAAATCGTCAGACAGGCTGATGATCCACTTCATAGTAGCCTTCGACTGACACAAACAACGCCACATGGGGTTGCAAGTATGTTGCTGCCAAAGTGATCAGAACGTGTAAACATTCTCATTATTTTGTAAAATTATTGTAAATTTATTTACTATCTTCTATAATGTATTTTGCGTTTACGTTTTGGTGCAATTTTAAAGCATATACGGATAATTCCCATTATTCCCATGTGCCGGCAGCAAGTAGTGGGTACTTTTTCTTATGTTAAGGTCGGCAGACAGGCTGACGGTCCACTTGATGGTAGGTGTCTACCGTCGCCTATAACACAAGCAACGCCTAAACTGCTGCAAGTGCGCTGCCGACTGCAGTAGGATTAAGGATAAGAAATTAGAAGTGGATAGGGAAATGGGCTCTGGCATCCCTTACTGACTCACCGAAACACAACAGCACACGTGCTGTTATTTCACGGTGGTCTTCTGTAAGGGGGTGGTTACTGCCGCCAGACGGGCTGCCCAAAATGACTGCGAAACGCAGTGTGCCCTGCCACTACTTTCCAAATCCAGACCCTAACCAAATTTGAAAAGTTGATTTTTCAAAGTTGACCCAGCCGGAAATCGAACCCGGGAACCCTAGAACAGAGCCTTAAGGCAAGCACCCTAACCACTCATCCAACAGGCTCGTCAAGATGAAATAAGATAACTTGTTAAGGTGTACGCGACCGTCGGCCTCCAGCAGGAAATGCGGTGGAAGCGGAAATATTTCTCTCTTGGAGACCAGCAGCTACGACAAGGTCCGCGTTACGCGGATCAGGGGGGGTTTCGGACACTTGGCTATCAGCCTATGCCGACAGCCAATAGTCCAGGAGGTAACCAAAATTACTTACCCTATTTCCTTGTCGAGTTTTCGTCTTTTGTGTAGACGGTCCATGCCAAGGAAATATTATATTTAATATACATAGGGAGTCGAGAAATAAGGGTTAGGAAATACCATGTCCTTCAAACAACTGCTGGGTCCCGACACAAACTCCCGCCACGATAAATGTTGATTCACTCTCACTAGTCTCACCACAAATTGTTTTTATTCCGGAAAACAAAAAAAAAAAAACAAAAAAAAAAAACAAAAAAGGATGTCCCTTTTGAATACAGGTAGTCAAAATATCAGGTTTAAAACCACGCCGCGCGCGTCCCGATGCTACCGACGATATTTTCGTGTTCTGGCACGAAAATAAAAAATACCTAACTCCTATAATATTTGCATAGCAAAGATGAACCGAAAGATAAAAATTGTGTCGGTTCCAAACTGTAGCTAAGTAAAAGCAGCCATGGTTTTGTGGACTTCACGAGTCTTTTACCTTCTCTCCGATTTATTTTACACTAGTTTCGTAACTAATTTTAATCAACTTTTAATGAATTTAACTTAAATTTAAATTAGTTTCGTAACGACTTTTAACTTCATACTTTGTGTTTTTATCTGTGAGTAGGGTTGCCAGGTGTCCGGCTTTAGCCGGACATTTCCGGCTTTTTACAGTCGTGTCCGGCCAAATATATACAAGTCCGGCCCGTCCGGCTTTTATTAGGATTTGGTCAACCACTCAGCGGCCAAAATCACACGGACACGCATGATTCGTGATCTTACAAATTACTTTAAGAAAACAATATATAATAAATATATGATATAATAAAGAGTAGAGCAATTATATATAGAGCTATGATATATAATAAAGAGTAGAGCAAGTCTTAAAGTAATAAATGCACAAATAAAAAGAACTATTTCTTTTAAAAACCAGTGTGTCAGGTTTTTGTGGCAAAATGTCCGGCTAAATAGAGTCTGTGTCCGGTTTTTCAATTTTGAGGGCTGGCAACCCTATCTATGAGTCTTTATTTTTAATCGGAATTATTTGAACACACACATACTCCCTTAATCAAGCATACATAGAAATTGTATAGGTATATAAGGAAATTAAAATATCGTCTTTGAATAGGATCGAATTTGTCTTACAATAGTCCATTCTTCTGCAGTTCTCAATTACAAATTCTATGAGGAACAAGAAATCTCACAGGTTTTTGTACGCAACGATACAAAACTAATAAAGACCGCAACATTTTCATGCCAAATTTATGACATTTACTTTAAAATTCTATGATTGATTTAGGACTTTATTATAGAAGCATAAAAATTTACATACAATTAATACAGCATTGAAGGATTATTTTTATAAATTGTGTATCATATAACAAATGACATATAGAAAAGCACATTTATTGATATTTATCGACCTTGTTCAATGTACATCAACTTGTTATTATATCATGGGTTATCTGACTTGTGGCCGCGACTTGAAAAATGAAAAATATAACACCTGAAAAAATATCTGACATCTTCATCGCTGTGACAATCTGACCCAATTTTTTATATGTATATTTAAACGATCCCTCGAGAACCTAACTTTTTTCCAGTATAAATAGTATCCCATTATGTTAACCCGGGTAATAAACTGTCTGTGTTCAAAATTTTATCCAAATCCGGTAAGCCGTTTTTGCGTGAAAAAGTAACAATCATCTACACATATTGCCATCCTTTTTTTTACGTTGGGAAATCCATCATGGATACCCGGAGGCGAAGGTGGCGCTGCGGGTTATGCCGGGCTCCCGGCTAAAACCGAACGACTTTTTAGCGCGGCCGTAGATGGACGGGGTCGCGGGAACATTGTTACACAACTTCGGCGACCCGCCACGGCTGTCCAGGGAGGACTACGCTCCCTGTCGGAACCTCGGAGTACTCGAAAGTAGAGGAGGTATGCCGGCCATCTCGGGGACCTCACAACGGGCGTTAGTCTCCGCTTAGATTACCGTCCAGGTCCCGGTCAAGGGGGAAGGTGGAGTATATAGGCGAGCCGCCTCCTCCTGAGCCTCCTCCGGCGGTTCGGCTGGGGAGAGGGGATCCTCTTCCCGTTGCCACTCCTCACAAACTTTCGCATTTTTAATATGTATTAGTGTGGGAAAGTGAGTTTGTTTGTTTCTTTGTTTTTCACGTTTTCACGCCTTAAGTTAACGTTGTCAGGGATACATAATAAGACATATGGTACCTTTCATACAGAAAAAAACACGGCAATAAAAGTTGAATAAATCTTTTAACATCTAAGAAAAAGGTCGCAGACGCAGTCACGGGCAAAAGATAGTTCAACTATAAATGTTTTTGATTAATTCGAAATTATTACATAATAATAATATCCTGTTTAATTATAACGAGCGTATTGTTTTACTATAACTGCATTTTGCATTAATTCAAGTTAAATAATTTTAACAGTTACATACGCAAACGCCATCAGCTCATAACTTAAGCAACGTTAAGTTGGCAAGGTAGATGCCGGTAACTATGATGGATGATCGCATTAGCATTGCTGCCCCTTATTTATCTCGTTCAAGTCGCTATCAACTAAATATAATAAAGATAATGTTTGTTTTATTGCTCTTCAATAAGATTATTTAAACTTAAGGGGGAGACAAACGCTAAATAGTAAAAATATCCATTGTTTAATGAAGATGTTACAAGAAATAGACAAGACAATTGCTTTGAAAAATATATATATATATATATATTATACTTAAACATGTGAAGAACCAATTGTATTAATTAGAATTTTTGTTAAAGTAATAGAAACTCCACAAAAAAGTTAGAACACAAGAAGAATTTGACCTTTATTGAAAACTCTCTCGAAAACGGCTTATTGCACGCATGTGAATCCCGTACCTATTAATAAGTTAATATCAGATAAAAAAATTGTATTAATAAAAAAAAAAATGTGTAATGTTCCAATGGTAAAAACAAAAAAACACCATTTCTAGGCCTGTTGAATTGGATCCGCCGCCAGCGAGTTCTATAGTAAAGTGTCATTTGCCTCAGTGAATCCCTTAATCAATATTATTATCTCAGAAGTTAAAGTATCATTTAACCATACAACAAATTTTGTGTATAATGCAATATGCATTTCGTCTTACATTCCATCTTACAAAAAGGAGAACCCCTGTTTCTCATACCTACAGGCCAGGGCTATGACTGTACAGATCTGGAAATTTGACTCTAAATTAGAACATTAAAAAGATTCCATGAGCCCACTCTTCACAATTTATCAGCAATGGCAAGATTGTAAATAAATCGTACAATATACACATTTGAAGTTTAGTCGTCGATGTGTGTTGCGTTTTGTGACACGATGAGACTCATAATTGCAATGAAAAATCATAAATCGTGACATTTTATGTCACAATAATTACATTAATGCCACTTATTATCTGTATAGGTGTTCTAGGCTAGGTAGAAGCTATTGACATTAATGATTGTAACATAAAAATTTAAATATATTTTATTTCGTCTTATGCGCTTTACAATAATTTATTTAGGTATATAATTATTACAAGGCATAAAATTAATTAAAATATTTGAAAGTTATCTTCTTATATATAAAAATGAATTCCTATTTCTCCTGGTCACGGCATCACACGCGAACGGGTAGACCGATTTTAATTCGGTTTTCGCTAATGGAAAGAGAGGGATAAACGGGGAATGTTCATATATATATATAAATTGCACGCCGGGCGAAGCCGGGGGCGGGTCGCTAGTGTGTTATAAATATGAAAGTAACTCATACTTCATACCTCTAGTAACTCCACAAAAAAAGTACTATTCCCGAGGGATCATCTAACGCGTGGCAAAGCTATAACTGCAATAAATATGTTAGACGTTACATATTATTGCTCATATATTTAGTCGGGCGTTTTTTCAACACGGGCAAAGCCGCGAGCACCAGTGTTATATAAAAATATTAGCCTCCTGACAGAACACATTAGTTCTGTCATCCGAGGTACACTATCACTCACGCCTTAATCGGGAAGCCATTGAAATTTTCAAGCATCCAAATAATTTCAACAGGAAGGAGGAAAACCTAAGGCTACACAACATTTGGTATCCGGCACTACGCAAGAATAATAATAATGAAAGAAAGAGAGGGCATTATAACCCCTCTCCTAGTGACCACACCCCACCAATTCAACCACGGGGTGGGGATATAAATATAGACACATTCCAGTCGACAAATCAGTCTCGCTCGAGAAGTCGAAAAGTGCAGAAGTGAAGAGCAGTGATGTGATGTACTTTTTCTTCTAACTCGGACTACACCACTGAGGATGTCAACCGCAGTTGTTGACGAAACGTTTGGAAGAATTTCCAACAGACCTGGGCCATCATCCCGGAAACCCACAACTCATATGGATACCGGCCGAGAAAACCTACATTCTACTATTAGCCTCCTCCACATAAACTTTCAATGTATCAAATTTCACATCGCAATTTTCTTAAAAAGGGGTCCAAAGTTTACCCTTCACGTATTTATAAAGATTAAAAATACAAGAAAAGCATCAAAATGTAAGGGGGTCTCTGTTCGTTATTGTAGCTGCTAACACCCCCACCTATTTTTTTATCTTATTTCACCAGATTCAGCAGCACATTTGCTTTCATCCCAGTGATCCTTGTAAATGAATATTTTCTATCAAGTGTGTGTTTCAAAACTTATTTCATTCCCAATCGAAAACCATAAAATATTTTCTTGTGTCATCTGACAAATAAACAGAATTATTACTAACAAGGTTTACTTCATATTATGTCGGAGTAAACTAGATCAAGAGCTGCCGTCATCTCTGAAGTGTTTGATAAAATTGCTGCTGTAATAGGGTTTATAGGGTAGTTTCTTGTCTATTAATATTAATCGTTTAATTTAGGAAGTTTAATTTTTTTTTCTTTTTTTTTTATGTTATGTCGACAGACAGGCTGACGGTCCACTTGATGGTAGGTGGCTACCGTCGCCTATAACACAAGCAACGCTACAGGTGCTGCAAGTGCGCTGCCGACTACAGTAGGATTAAGGATAAGAGATTAGGAGGGGATAAGGAAATGGGCTCTGGCATCCCTTACTCACTCACCGAAACACAACAGCACGTATATGCTGTTATTTCACGGTGGTCTTCTGTAAGGGGGTGGTCACTGCCGCCAGGCGGGCTGCCCAAATGACTGCGAAACGCAGTGTGCCCTACCACTAATATAGAGTATTTAATATAGAGTTTTTAAGTTATTTTAATTAAATTTAGATTTTTCTCTATACTTATTAGTTTTACTTTCATTAAATTAAATCACGGTTTGGATAATGATGATATTTTTAAATATATTGTCAAAAACAAAAAAAAAAAATTAATCTACCACCAATTCGGAAAGCCATTTGTAATGAGAAGAAACCAACAAGAAATCGTAGTTGCTGTTTTCAAATAAATCTTCAATTAACAAAAAAAAACATTAAATAATAAATACATCTATTACTAATATTATAGAGAGAAAAGATTTGTATGTTTGTAATGAATAAACTCAAAAACTACTGGACCGATTTTAAAAATTCTTTCACCTATAGAAAGCTACATTATCAGCGAGTTTTCCAAAATTAAAAGACTCGTCCTTGTCCGTGTTTCAGATAATTAACACTAGTTTATTTTTGACATTTATTCCAAATTTCCGAAATAATTATATTCCCATGTATAATTTTTTTTTTTTTTGATAATTTTATTTTGATAATTTTTTTTTGATATTTTTATTTTCTAATTTTATTGCCGGGATGCTACTTTGACTTTTATTGGCATAGGCTGTGCCTTCTTTAATTGCGGCGGCGGCATCTGCCATGTTATTTTTTTGTCCCTTGCTGTGTGTTTTTGTTCGGTGCCTAGGCACAATTATCATATAATAAATAATTTAAATTTAATTATAGAGAGTCGTTTGTTTTGTTTTTGTTAATTACGGTTACATTAAAATACTTTTAATGTTCTTTTAAAAGGATTTTTTAAGTTTCATTTTATAGGATATTTCTAAGGAGAAGTAGAAGAATCAAATCGTTAAATGATGTTATTTTAAATCGTGTGTACTTCAGACCTGAGTTTTCTTGATAAACTAACCTATACTCGTATGTATATGGACTCCACCGAAGCTTTGCGTCTAGTGTGATGACAAGAAAGACAGTTTAATCCTAACTTTATAATATAAATGCAAAAGTGAGTATGTTTCTTTGTTATATGCTTGTGAGTATGCTTTCACGCCTTAACTACTTAAGACTTTTCAGGAATATAAAAAAGGATATAGGATACCTTTTATCTAGAGTGCTGTTCCCGAGGGATCTTCTAAAAAAATAAAACGACAAAAATATATGAGCAATAAAGAGTGGATAAATACTTTAACACTTAAGAAAAAGGGACGCGCACGAAGTTGTGGGCAAAAGCTAGTAGACTAAACCTTGACAATACCGTTATCGTTTAAATTGCACGCAATAAATTAATATTTGATGTTATATCATTATTAGCTGACCCAGCCATCTCTCTCGCTCTGCTAGTGGGTGACTAACTGACCCAGCAGGCGTTGTCCTGCCCGATCTCGAAAATAATTCTTTAACCCGATTGTGGCGCCGCAATCTTAACGACCTACCAAATAAACCAATAATTTTATTTACAAAAAAAAATCGGTCCAACCGTTTTGGAGGAGTTCGACCACAAACACCGTGACACCGTGAACTTTTGGAATCACAATAGGGGATCGGACAGTAATCAGATTAAAATCTAAAATGTACTTAGAAAGAAAATATATATTTTTTTTACGATTATTTATCGAATAATAATTTAATATAATTCATTTAAGTAAATATTTTTAAATGAAGAAATAAAATTTTATTTTTTACAATATTTTTAATCTATACTGAAACACCAATCACAGTGCGTGACGTCATTTGTGGGCAATCATTGTCTTATGCCAATGCAGCTGTTTTGTTATGATATGATCACAAATGACGTTACGCGCTCTCAGATGAACTATCGTGGCGTTTTGGCGGCATTTTCAAACAAACAATATTAAAACATGATTTTGAGTACCTAAAAGGCTATAAATAAATGAAATAGTATTTTTTATGGGAATAAATATCCATCAAGATTAATTTAAAACACTTTCTGAAAATTTGTCCGATACCCTATTTTCAAATAAGCATTTTCTTTCGTTTTTTCAAAAGTAATTTAGTGAAGAATCGAACAATATATAAATAGCGATTAAATTATAAATGGTGAGTCCTATAATCACAATGAGTTTAGTTTATTTAAAAGGATCAAAGTCTTTACCCATGTCAGAAAAACAGCCGCGTCAGGGATACAGTTGCTATACCCACATGTTACGTAATAATTCAGTAGGTACAAAGATCTGTACAAAATCCTTACAAAAGTGTAGTTGAAATATATTGAATTTGTTTGTTGATAAAATTAAATATATAGAATATATAAAGAGGGCATTGGGAAAATTTTCCTACAAAAATATTGATCCTGATCGCCGAAATCAGGATGTACGGTTGGTGTAAGTGTAGCTTGTAAAGTTGGTGATGGACTGAGTGATTTTATACGACGTGGTTCTAAATGTCGCATTACGGATTGAAACAATAAACATTGAATAAATTATTGTGATTTAATGTAATTTTTAATTGAGAGAAAGAGTTTTAACAATAATGATAATATTTTGCGCAGTAACTTAAGAAAGATGTCGTCTTTTTAATCTTGACGTTTTCATTCTATTTTTACAGGATGAAACTGAAAAAATTCGGCATTTTATGGCACGGACCCTTATAAGAGTCTCTGTAAGCATATTTTGGCAAAAGGGAACCTCTAATTAACCTACTCCCGTCCATTTTGCTGTTTGGTATTTGTACATGGAGACTATGTATGAGCACTGTATCTTAAAATAGAATGAAAGAAAAGGAACCGGCGTCTGGTAGAAGTTATGGCCCACGAAAATTGTCTGACAGTGTTGAATATTATTTTGTAAACACAAAAAAATATATAAAAATCTTCCTTTAGAAAATAAGTGAAGTTAGTCCTATTTTTACTCACATTTCTCACCTGATAGTACTGAATTGGCCGTCTATCCAGCTTAGCACATAAGTATACGTTCAAAGTACATAGGAACATTACTCGATTGCCCACTTTTTGTCTTTTAGAAAATAAGTTATGTCTAGCATGCCTGGGATCTATTTCTCGGCAAGCTTGAACACATAATCCCAACTCAAGCTGCCCGTGTTTATTTGTTTTTTTTTTAATGTTATGTCGACAGACAGGCTGACGGTCCACTTGATGGTAGGTGGCTACCGTCGCCTATAACACAAGCAACGCTCTACAGGTGCTGCAAGTGCGCTGCCGACTACAGTAGGATTAAGAATAAGGGATTAGGAGGGGATAAGGAGATGGGCTCTGGCATCCCTTACTCACTCAGCGAAACACAACAGCACGTATATGCTGTTATTTCACGGTGGTCTTCTGTAAGGGGGTGGTCACTGCCGCCAGGCGGGCTGCCCAAATGACTGCGAAACGCAGTGTGCCCTACCACTACTTTTCAAATCCAGACCAGAGTCAATTTTGAAAATTACATTAAAATTTCCAAACTTGACCCCGCCGGGAATCGAACCCGGGGCCCCTGAGACGTTAGGCAAGCATCCTTGCCACTCATCCAACCTCATCCAACGGCTGTTTTCCTTAAGTTCGAAAATATAATCACAAAGTTGGACTACAATAAAATTTATTCAACTTTATATTGTATAACTACTATATTTGTGGAATTTCCAATGTAACTCTTCTATTAAGTTAAAAATAATATGAGCTGGTTAGTACGTTTTCTTATTATTTCTTTATTACCCATGTTTGCCAGTCTAATCCTACTAACGTGCGACCCTAGAAATAAACCGAATGATATGATTCGCCGCAAAGATACAAAACACCTACTCCTCCTTCTAAGCATCTAATATTTTAAATAAGTAAAATTATGTCTATATATACTTGTTTCTGTAGACAGGCTGACGGTCCACTTGATGGTAGGTGGCTACCGTCGCCTATAACACAAGCAACACCAAAGCTGCTGCAAGTGCGCTGCCGACTACAGTAGGATTAAGGATCATGTTGATCTTTGGACTTCAAACTGATTTCAAATTTTTCTTTCACAAATATGAAGCTATATTATCTGTGTCTAATATAGGGCACATTTTATTGACTAAGTCCTGGCTATGAGTAGAATTTTTTATCGAGATTAGGGAGAAACGGAAGTCATTCATTTAAGTTTTAGACCTATTTTTAAGATAGAAATATTTATTTATTATCTACTGCGATACAGTGTGCTTGTGACGCTACCAATCTTCAAAAGTGGAGAAGCAGGGACGGTAATACGCACCAGGGAATCCACAACCACGACACGTCCATCCGTATACATATCGTCATCTTCACGACCAACACCTCTCTGATAAGAGTGTGAGACTCCAATAATGACACCAATGACCTATTTTTAAACACTGGTAAATTTTCAGATAATAATTACTTGTAAAAATAGTTATTTAAAAACTTGTAAATAGATAAATAAATTGAATTCTTGAATAGTTGGGACGATATGCTATTTAAAGAATTAGATCACGTATTCCAACAATTTTGCAATTCGCATAATTTCGCGATAAAACCAAAATAACATAGTAACTATTAAGGGAAAAAATTGTTTTTAATAACTAAATCGTTTGAGTTTATAATCATTAAAAAAAAACAGGAACATTCTTGAATTTCCTGAGTGAAGACTTGCGTCAGCCGGATTCCTGAAATGTTCGCGTTGTAAATAAAGCAAGAGGACTTTTTGGTAAAGTTAACGAATTTCCTCATGCAGATTATAAACAAATACTTTGGAATTCCGAATTGATTTAGTAAATGAAGGCAGCGCTCAATCAAGGAAACAGCTCTGAAGTTAAAAAGGTGGTAAGGCATTCATTATTCGTAAATAATTTCACAGTATTGTAGTGTAACAATTCTGAAGGTGGCGGGTTGTAAGAAATGGAGATTTCGAGGAAACACTACACTTTAATTTCACTAGAGTCCCTATATGAACACAAAAAAACACTATAGTCCTTATATATTTATATATAGATAATTATATCTTCCGTTGATCACGTCTTCCGTTGGATCTTCCGTTGGAGTAGCTTTATTCCCTTTTTCGACAGGATCACAGGTAAAGATAGGATCTCGTCCACTTAATAAAAATAAGAGTTGGATTCGTTCAGTCTGCGTGTGATAATCGTAAAATCGTCAGCTCGATCGCCTTTCTGATTCCTTTTTAACACGTTGGCAGCGGCACCATTTTTTTATTTTTTCCATTCCTGCGGTACGGGACGTTTAAAACCTCGTATGAAAACTATCATAATGGCGTTACGGGGCTTATTAGATCCCGTGACGTTTAAGAAACTAAAACTTTTTTTTTTTAGTTAAATCTAAAATAAAATATATGAATTTTTGATATGCTATTATTAATTATGAATTGATTGACCTAATCCTTAAAGCGTACATCGGAGGGTTGGTGTATTTAGAATCTGTAGGTAAAAGAAAATGAGGGGTCTTATGAACCTCGTACCGCACTCAATAAGGGAAGTTTACTTAGATTTTGGTGATGGGAAACAACAATATCGGTAATTGTTTTTTACTTTATTTTTATTTTACTTATATATATATATATATATGTATCTCGTTAAAACAATTTAAACATAAAAATGTTTGACATCTAACACATTGTATGACAATTTTTTTAACTTTTTTGTCCGCCTCATTGCTCTACAATTCATTACGCAATCAGCAGATTTTCTCCTCTTCGAACATCTTCTGAGATGATGTGTTTGTTTATTTGATGCCGTTTCTAAAAAGATAAAAATTATTATCACTAGATACATTATATCAAACAAAGTTTGATTTCTGTCTGCGTGAACGCGATAAACTCAAAAAGTTCCAAACTGATTTTCATACGCACCTCATCTTCTTCGGTGTTCAATACATATTTTTTTTCGCCAACGTCTCGCCATTATTATTGGAAAACTCACATGTGTTCTCGCGGTCGACACATGCACTCATGCACAACACTGGTCGCGCGCGACTACCGCTGTGTGCGGTACGAGGTCGGGCGGGGTACGGGGTCTTCTAAGCCCCGTTTCGCACTGTGATAAAATTTTATTTCTTCAGTGCGGTACGTGGTCAAAATGACCCCGTATTAAAGTAGGTACACCACTGCATTCTGTTTTCAATAGGAATCATATATATATATATATATATATATATTTATCTCTTTCCTACAATATATCAAATAGATGTTACGGCCTCCGCACGACAGAGAAGTCTATGTTTTTCTTAGCCGCACCGCAAGGGAGACATATACGAGGCATATTAGATCTCCAGAATATACTGTGTCGTTAAAAAATTCTTTTCTTCGATTCTGTAGTTCTTTTTCATTTGAAATCCCGCCGGCCAGTGTATATGTAATATAAGTAAGTAAATAAAAAGGTCACATTATAAACAGGAAACAAAAAGGTTTATAATGAAAGAGAAAAGCGAATGATGATGAACCCTACAGTATTCTAAACACTATAATTATTATTAGGTATAATAAAAGGCACCGTTCGAGAAGCTCCGACACATGTTCTTGTAAAATGTGTTGTCTATATTCTTCAGGAATATGTGTTGTCAGTGATAAAAGTGATGAAACGTGATCTCTAATGATGTGTCTCGTAAGAATGCTCAACTTCGCTCATCGTCGTTATGAAGAGTTGGCAAAATCGAAACACAAATGAGAAATCCATAAACAAATGAAGTCACCGACATAATACGGTGGCATAGTAAGTTGAAGTGGCAACGGGTAGATCCATAGTATGGAGTGTGGCTAGAGTGGACACCACGGACCGTCAAGCGCTGCGTAGGACCTCTACCCACAAGATTGACTAACTACCTAATAAGGGCAAGAGCCGACGCTGGATCCAGGCTGCTTTAATTTGGTCCTATTGGGAAAATATAGAGGAAGCCCATGTTCAGCTGTGGACGACTATGGCTGACAGTGATTATGATGAAGATGATATAATTATAACTCAATATGAGAAATATGATTAGGTAATCTTAGTTCATATACCTTACAAATAAATACAGACTCTAACTCTAATACATACCCTTAGCCAACCTTGCAAATTCACCTGAATGTACTACAAGCACTCGTAGTACTCGTACTCGGACCTTTGTTACACCTTTTTTTTACAAGAGGAATCCATCATGGATACCCACCGGCTTGGGGACAGACCGGTGGGTTATGTCGGACTCCTGCTCCGAGATGGTAGTGGGGTAGACCTACCGACAAAACCTCTTGGCGTCCTCCTTATGTGCTATTGGTGAAGTTGCGAGGTCGGACGAACACTCTTCCACGGACCCTTGGTACACCTGGGTTACCATCTATGAACCGTTTCCTTTACAGAAAATTAATAAAAGCGAAAAGCGAACCTTCATGGCTTCTATAAGAAAAGAAAATTCGTATTGCTGTTTCTAAGAAATATCATTTCTTACTGTTTTATGTAGACATCTCTTCTTCATGAAGAGGTAAGGACTAAAGTTCACCAAGTTGGTTCAAGATTTTCAATTTTTAAAGATTACTGAGCTTCTTAGACAAGCAGGATTCCTCGTAACGTTTTCCTTCAACGTTAGAGCAAGTGATCAACATATTATTCCACATAATATTATGATATCTAAGCGAATTAGCGAGGATGGCATTACTTGTATTTGAAACTTATTTTACTGTCTTGTTGGTTTCTTAATCTGTCACTTCTTACATAATATAAAACTCGTATTGTTAAAATATTGTTTGTATTGTTCGTATTGTTATTTTAAAACATGAATTTTAAAATCACTGAAATTATTTTCGGGAGTTCATCATAATTTAAGAAAATATTACAATCCCTGCAACGTAAAGGGTGGCGACATTGTTACATTCACGCAAGAATAAAAATATTGTAAAAGATCAGAATTTGCTTTTATTATAGGTACATATAATATGTAACAAAAAGCAAATATATTAAATAAAGTCACTAAAACACGTTAAACCCAAGTATCTTAATGTTTCTACAAACAAGACTAAATACGAAAGAACTTCGTTAAAGAAGCTCAAAAGAGAAACTATTTACTTTAACTCTGCGACAATTTTGGCTCCACGAACCATTTTCATAATAAGTGCTTTTAATGCAAAAACTTATCATGAATAATAATGGAAACCATCGCTTTGTAACAATTTTCAGTTAAAAGCCATGTAGGAGTCAAGTCAGTATTTTAAGCAGCCAAATAATGGAAGAAATAATAAGTTCAGCAAATAGATAATTATAAAAATAATCTTTATATCCTGTATAATACATGATAAAAAATCATAGAGTTATGCCATTGTACATTAAAAACCCGTCTAGATAGGCAGCGCTAGCAGACCAATGTGCACTAAAAGCATAGGTACTGTTATACACGTATATCGATCCGTAATTAATGGTTGCAAAAATCGACTACTTTATCCATACAATTATATTTTTAGGTTCAACATTTTATATGCATACTTACTGCATACTATTTTATATTTCCAAAGTTGGCTCTGGATCTGGAAAGTAGTCGCACGGCACACTGTGTTTCGCAGTCATTTGGGCAACCCGTCTGACGGCAGTATCCACCACCTGACAGACCATCGGGAAATAACAGCACGTCTTTTTATTTATTTATTTTCTTTTCTTTTATGGTAAGGTCGGCAGACAGGCTGACGGTCCACTTGATGGTAGGTGGCTACCGTCGCCTATAACAACGCCAAAGCTGCTGCAAGTGCGCTGCCAACTGCAGTAGGATTAAGGATAAGGGATTAGGAGGGGGATAGGAAAATGGGCTCTGGCATTCC
Source organism: Bembecia ichneumoniformis (assembly GCA_910589475.2). Lineage (NCBI taxonomy): Eukaryota > Metazoa > Arthropoda > Insecta > Lepidoptera > Sesiidae > Bembecia > Bembecia ichneumoniformis. The sequence continues at coordinate 2,154,438 of OU342526.1, read as the reverse complement.
TTACTCACTCACCGAAACAACAGCACACGTGCTGTTATTTCACGGTGGCCTTCTGTAAGGGGGTGGTTACTGCCGCCAGACGGGCTGCCCATATGACTGCGAAAACGCGGTGTGCCCTGCCAATACTTACCACGTCTGCTGTTATGTTTCGGTGAGTGAGTAAGGGATACCAGAGACCTTTTACCTAACCCTTTCCAATACCTTATCCTTAATCTTACTTTGGGTGCAGCACATGTGGCGTTGCTTGGGCTGGCCAAATGACCGCGAAACATAGTGTGCCCTACCACTTGTCCACAAGTCCACTTATCCACTTGTCGCAGTCAGTCATGAAATAACAGCGCGTGTGCTGTTGTGTTTCGGTGAGTGAGTAAGGAATGCCAGAGCCCATTTTCCTATCCCCCTCCTAATCCCTTATCCTTAATCCTACTGCAGTTGGCAGCGCACTTGCAGCAGCTTAGGCGTTGCTTGTGTTATAGGCGACGGTAGCCACCTACCATCAAGTGGACCGTCGCCTGTCTGCCGACCTTAACATAAAAAAAAACTACCATTTCTCACAAGTCAATCTCTTCTGAGTAAATGTGTACGTTGATTAACAAAGAGTAAAGTAAGTTTCGAATTGTATATTGTAGGTAAATGAACCGAAAATCAAAGGTCCCTGTAAAGGGTAAAACTGATAATATTTCAAGCGAGATTAATTTGAAGCTTGAAATCGAATTACTTGGCCTCGGACGGATTATTCCCTTTGGCCTTGAGATATCATTTTTATATAGAAACGCAGAAGCGCGGAAATTGTAGCGACCGCTGTCTTCTCTTGTTTTATGTTTCGGACGCAATTCGTTTTCTTATCTAATTCCGTTCGACCGATTTGAACCTACGTCACTTGAATGTTTGAAAGTCATACCACAGAATAAATAATAGTACTTACTAGCGTACAGAAGTTGCACTCCTTTCACATTCAATGTGAGCGACCACACACGGAGTGACAGAGGCCTGGTAATACATACTATTACACTGGTATTAGCGTGTCTTTATTTTAAATACTTTTTCTAATTAATTTAATAAAAAATAAATTTATCCAAATTCTTCCTTTTCATGAGCTAATAAGTTTCCCTAACAAAGATTTAAACAGATTACGGCAGATTCGGTGACGCGATATAAGTTAATCAATCAAGGGTGTGAAAATATATCAAACTAGCGGCCCGCCCCCGGCTTCGCCCGGCGTGCAATTTTTATATAACCTAAAACATTCCCCGTTTATCCCTCTTTCCATTAGCGAAAACTTACAGCGAAATTCTTACATAATACGTAATCTAGTAAATAACTGCTTTTTACCAAATTAATATCAAAGTAAATACGGTATTTATAACTAAATAAAACTATAATTATAATAAACTAATATAAACTATAATCGACAGTCCTAATTTTAATATAAAAACTAAAATATATTATTAAAAGGAGTCCCTTTAGGCAAGGTTCCGAAGATACTGGCAGCGTTCCCCCTTTGAATTAAAGTATATATTTCTTTACATATATATAATACTTCCGAATGATGATACTATTTTCCATTATTGCACACAATTTCGTATTATTATAATTTTTTCAGTTTCCTCTTTGTTTTTTTTTTTCAGCTTTTAACATTTATTGTATCAATTTTCTTTATATATATGACGGCGCTTCGTTATTTTAGTTATAATATAAATTCGTAAATTTAATTTTAATTGTATGTCAGCGCCATCCACTTATGGTGTTCCTAACATAAGTGTGTGTCGTGATTGGTTAGGGTGCCGGTCAACCAGTGGCCTCGTCCAATGAGTGTGCAGTTTAAGAATGATGTCATTGGTAGCAGAGGCAATGGCTGGTTCAGATGAAAGAGGAGAGGAATGTTCGACAGTCTTCGAGTGAATCTGTTTGCGTCAACACGTGATCTGCGGAACGCTCTGTCCGATATCTTTCTTGTTTTGTAATCTTGCGCAATAGTGAAAATTTAAAAGTGATTATATGGAATATTATTTTAAACTCTTCGCCCGCTAACCCACGCATTACAACACTGATATGACTGATCAAGGCTCTCAAATGCCGTTATTTATATGAAACTTGGGTGTGATGTGAGAAATTAAGGATACCTTTACCGTAAAAAGAAAATTCGTAGAAAACTGTTACCCCTATAAGATACTTGAAATTTTTGGTATAACATTATCTTTCATTGTTACGACTTATCAATTTCATTCCATTTCGACCTCTTACTATCCAAAAGCGTAAAAATTATGATCATCTCAGAATAGCGTCTTAGACTCGACGTAACGGGAATCGATATAAAGGGAATATATTCACTAAATATGAAATCAATTCACCATGAAGATACGGAAACTTATTAAGTAATTATCACTTTAAAAACTTTAAAAATCACTTTAAAAACAATTTTTGAACAATTTTTGTAGTCGGCAGCGCACTTGCAGCACCTGTAGCGTTGCTTGTGTTATAGGCGACGATAGCCACCTACCATCAAGTGGACCGTCAGCCTGTCTGTCGACATAACATAAAAAAAAATAAAAAAAAAATATTCTTAGATTTTAACCCTTTTTATTGTTAAGGCAAAATTAAAAAACTTTTTGAAACATCAAGTAAATTAAAATTAAAGGAGTGAATTTTAAAAACACAATAGAAATTATCGGAACCTAAAGTGTCAATATAATCGTGATCACCCCACAAGCGTCCACTGTTGAACATAGGCCTTATTAATTGAGCGTAATCTCGCTCTGCCCTCCGCATCCATCCAGTGCCATAAGCTTTTTTGAGGTCTTCTGTTTAGCGAGCAACGGGTCGGTCATGGTATCCACTTCACCAATAAAAAAATTATAAAAGCTATTAAAGAATAACATATATCTACAAGTCTATAAAGGTTCGCGACATCTGTCGTCAGGTGGACCCGAACGCTCCCCAACTCGATCAGATTTTGCATTTAATCTCCCAGATTTCACCGAAAACTTTATTGCCTTCGCGGACCGCTTTTGCGAAACTTGTTCTTTTTGAGAAACCACAAAATAAAGTGGTCGGGGAAATATTGTATTCCGAAGTTATGACCGAGTTGAAACATGCCGCTCGAGTTTCGGTGGCGAAAATTGTCTTCGCCCTCCCTCGATCACGTTTAATGTTTAATGTCAAACTTCAACCAACTTGTTACTTCTTCGTTACATTATTGGATGAAGCGTTTTTTGAAATTATACTGTAAATAATAATTCTGCATTGAATTTACAAAAATATTCCGTAGAGAAACCGACACAGAAAAAGTGTTAAAATATTATTCGTACTTCCGCTCAGATTCGTGTTAAATTTAATGGTTAATTGCTAGGAGTGATTTTTCTGAATTAGTTATGCAAAGACACATATCATAAAATAAATCAGTTCGTCTGGCGGCAATAACCACCCCCTTACAGAAGATCACAGTGAAATAACAGCACGTGTGCTGTTGTGTTTCGGTGAGTGAATAAGGGATGCCAGAGCCCATTTCCCTATCCAGCCCCTTATCCTTAATCCTACTGTAGTCGGCAGCGCACTTACAGCAGCTGTGGCATTGCTTGTGTTATAGGCGACGATGGCCACTTGCAATCTAGTGGACCGTCAGCCTGTTCTTAACTTTAAAATATATATATATATGGACTTGTCCCATTGGAAAAAAGAGATTTCATTGTAGAAAAGCCTTACTACTGCTTTTCCTAAAATAGTTTACATTTGATGTTTTTATGAGACAATTTTAATATAGACCGAGGGACGAAATATAATGGAAACAATGTCATATTTCGTGTTCATTAAACGCAAACTAGAAACCACTGCAGTAAGAAATATAATTATTAGTTTGAAACTCTATAGGTGTGACGTACTACTGCCAAAGTAACTAACAAAGTAACTAAGTCTCGTTAGTTACTTTGTTAGCACCAAAATGGATATCGTAATAAAATTTTGCATGCACGACAATGTACATGAAAATTTTAACACCACCTAGATGAAGTTTATTTCATATCTGCGTAAAAGATGGTATTTCACGTAAAAGCGTAAAGATTTATGCGTAAAGATCGTGAGTTTTATTTTTGTTAAAAATAAAAAATAATCGAGACCATAAGACATTTAGAAACTAATTTTTTAAGAAAGTTTGGATGTGTGGCAAGGATGCTTGCCTAACGTCTCAGGGGCCCCGGGTTCGATTCCCGGCGGGGTCAAGTTTGCAAATTTTAATGTAATTTTCAAAATTGACTCTGGTCTGGATTTGAAAAGTAGTGGTAGGACGCACTGCGTTTCGCAGTCATTTGGGCAGCCCGCCTGGCGGCAGTGACCACCCCCTTACAGAAGACCACCGTGAAATAACAGCATATACGTGCTGTTGTGTTTCGGTGAGTGAGTAAGGGATGCCAGAGCCCATTTCCTTATCCCCTCCTAATCCCTTATCCTTAATCCTACTGTAGTCGGCAGCGCACTTGCAGCACCTGTAGCGTTGCTTGTGTTATAGGCGACGGTAGCCACCTACCATCAAGTGGACCGTCAGCCTGTCTGTCGACATAACATTAAAAAAAAAGTGGTTGAAAATATATATTTTATTATTAAAAGTGGCAGACAAGCCGACGGTCCACTCGATGGTAGGTGGCTATCGTCGCCTAAGGATACAAGCAACACCAGGGGGGTACATGTGCGTTGCTGACCCTGCAGGAATTTGTTTACTGCTCGCTTGAAGAAGCCCATATTTTAGCTAAATGGAAACACCTTAGAAAGGAGTCCTTCCAAAGTTCGCGAATCCGCGGGATAAAGATTCCACTCATCCGAACTGTGCGCAGCGGCATCTTACCCAAGTAATGCGGATGAAGTTCGCATCTTTACAAAACGAGTCCGCGAGTCCGCGGCCGGTGTTTGCAGATATATACAATTACATACTGTACTAAATTAAACTCGCCGGTTAAGTCGGCGGGGTGCGGGAGACGCGAGAGAGGGGCTACTTCGCACTGGACTCGCCGAAAAATAGGATGGTGTTCTATTCAACTCGACTTAACAACGACAATAAGAACTTAACTCGCCGATGAGGCAAGTTAACTCGCTATGTAAACCGGGCATAAGAAGAAAGACACAGTTGATCCCATAAGATCACGTAATTTCAGTACACATACGAGGAATTATTTCATAGGAAGAAGCTCCTAGTTTATATTCGAAAACCTTCAATTCTATAATACTAGAAGTATATACGGAACAACATCGATCAAGAGACAAACAGTTGAAGTTTCATATTTTGAAACTGCGCAATAAATTTGGATAAGAAACAAAAGTTTGGGAACTACATTTTGGAGTCGCGTGGGTAACCTTTCGAGATAACATTATCATAAGAGACATAATCCAGCACGCTATACTAAAGCCTCGTAACGCAAACTTTGAAGCCTTTATCTCTTCAAATCGTTGACACCGTTCCAAGTCGTTCGGGAACAATGCGATTTTGGAGTTGCAAAGTCGTCAGACTCCGTACAGCGTACACGGAGAGTCATACAAACGCAGAATCTAAACACTAACTTTAATACGTACTTTTTAGAAGACATAAGATACATTTACCCATTGTACTTTAAGATGGAATGCCGCCTTCATCGGCTTGTACCTTAAGGCGACGCCAGCCCCTAATGATAAAAAAATCCACTTATTTGTAACCGTTTTCCTTTTAAATCATCATAATAATTATAATTTAAAAAATACTCATATCATCTGCAGGATATATGAAAGGGGATCATCATAATTATTTTTTTAAATTATATTTAATTATATACATAAAAAATTACTAAATTGCGGTCTAATATCGATTTTGTAACCGTGCGATTTGCTTAATAATCAATATTTTAAATAGCTAATTCTTAAGATAAATTTTAAGATCCACTATCTGAAGGCTCATCAAAAGAAAAATTTGAATTATGCTTTATTTAATTTTTAAATAGATATTTCCGAGATGTGCAAGTAGCGACTCCCCCAATTCAGTACAGAACGAGTTTTGCGGCTGGAGTCGCCTTCAGCCTGATATTCAATAAAAAACAATCATATTTAATATTATAAATGCGAAAGTTTGTATGTTTTTATGTTTATGTGTTTGTTATTCAATCACGCCAAAACGACTAAACTGATCTGGATGAAATTTGGCACACAGATAGAGTATTGCCAGGATTATCAAATAAAATAATTTTTATCCCAAAAAAATTTTAAGTTCCCGAAAGATCATATAAAAACATAAGACAATTGGCGCCACCTTCGTCATAGCAATAAAGATTTCAGGCATTATATTACTCATATGTTTTCTCGGGTGTTATATTTTTTACCTTTCAAGTCCCAGACACTTACTAGCTGTTAAAATTATTTTGTTAGATTGGTGATGTGGTCACTTGATGGTACATTATTATATAGTCAACAACGGCACAGGGCTTGCATAAGGAGCGAATAAAGGATTGACTTTGACATCCCTTACTGAATTACCTGCTGTTACTTCACGATGGTAACTAAGTAGCCAGTTTATGACTGCGAAATGTTGAGCTATGCTAGCTTGCCACTGAAAATTCACAATTAAAACCAAGATTTTACAGTCTAAAGTTAAGTATCCATCTTCAGACATATAATATGTACATATTTCCAATTTCGTTTCAATATCGAATTAGTCCATCTAAAACAGTTTCGGTTCTATTTCAACCAAATCCAAAACATTGAGTACTGTATTATCCATATACCCTGTTTCTAGCTAGTTTATTTACGCTCCCAACAACTTTTAACGATACCTACATTATTGAAGCGTCAGCGGCGACAACAAAAGCTGTTTGATGCATTGTCATGTCTGCTGAACGACCAGTGTGGAAACTTTAGAAAATAGGAAAGTTTATTTCATGTCTTCGAAATTAAAATACAGCTAAAATGTCAATACTGTCTTCATATATTTTTTTATTTTTTACTTAATTGCTAAAATTATGCAATCGTAGACGTCCATATCACGGTACCAGGTTACCGTCACTTGAGGATACAAACAGCACCAGGGCGATTCATATAATTTTTTAAAACATTTGATTAAACTATATAAAATTTTATAACATGAATACAAAGCGAAAACCAATTTTTGTTTACCTTAAATTCGCAAATAATAAATCAAATCTTAGTAACGGATAAATAAATTTAAATTAACGTCATAATTGACTTGACTTCATATCTTTTAATTTTAATGTTAAGGGCATCAGACAGGCTGTCTGTCCACTTGATGGTAGGTGGTTGCCATAACCTATGACACAAGCAACATCACAGATGCTCCAAGTACACTGCCAACCATAGTAGGATTAAGGATAAAGGAATTGAGATAGGGCAATGGACTCTGGCATCCTTTACTCACTCACCTAAACATGCCGTTATTTCGTCATTGTCCTCTGTAAGAAGGTGGTTACTGCCGCCACACAGGCTGCTCAAATGACTGCGAAACCCAGTGTGCCCCCCTACTACTTAAAGTACCAACATTTTTTTTTTAAATGTTAAACTCGATAGACAGTTTTGATGGTATAGATGGCTACCGTCGCCTATAACACAAGCAACGTCACAGGTGCAGCAAGTGTGCTGCCTACCATAATAGGATTAAGGATAAAGGGATTAGTAAAGGGATAGGGCAATGAGCTCTGGCATCCCTCACTCCCTCACCGAAATACAACAGTACACATGCTGTTATTTCATCATGGTTTTCTGTAAGGAGGTGATTAGGTACTGTCGCTAGAGGAGCTGTCCAAATGAGTTTTTTTTTTCATGGCAAAATCTGCGAACCAAATCATCAACGACCATTTTGAGACCGGTGACACACATAACCTCTTGCCCCCACCAAAAGCAATGTGCCCCCTTCCACTGCTTAAAGTAACTAAATTAGAAAGAAATTTAATTCGTATAACAGATACGAAAACAATACTACCCGTATCGTTTTGATTCGCTTAAATAGAGAATTACATTTATTTAAATGTAATAAAAAATAATTTTGATTTTTGTATATTTTGTTTACTTATTTCATTTTTTTTTTTAAGAAATTTAATTTAATTCACCTAATAAGTTAATACAAAATTTATTGATTCTGAAACGGAAGTTCGCCGGGTCAACCAGTACTTGATAAATAAAGATTTATTATTATTGTGTTATAAAAAACTGGATTCTTAGGACAGAGTATTGGAAAAAGTTGAAGGAGGCTTACACTAAACTAATAGAGCAATGCTTTGAGCAAACATAGGGGAAAGGAATGGTTTGTCAATAAGGAACGGAAGGGAATGTCCAAATATATGAAAATGGTAACTCATGTTTTTAAAAATTCATTTCCGAACGTGGCTTACTCAACTTCGCCGAAGAGTACAGAGACTCGATCCGAATATTATAGATAAATTGTGCGCCGAAGATAATAAAACTCGATAGAATAGATCACTTCAAGTTTCATATCGAGTTAACATATGTATCGAGGGAAACTTCGAGGATTGCTTTCTCATGAAAATCTCTTTCGTATTTGTTGCGAATGTGAACTGATTTTCGACGTTGGTCCGTAATATTGAAATATTAAACTTACCTTTGGCTCATCAGTATTCTGATCCACGAAAAATTTATGTTTGCATCTAGGTTGAAGTTGGATTACTTCTGTTATAGTCTAGTTCAAAAGTTCAAATTGGTGTTAATTCTTGATAAAGGTCCTAAAAATATGAAAGATAGCTGATTGGATTCAGAATGGTGACTAGAAAAGTGTATTGAAATATTTCATCCGAAACATAAACAATTGTAAAAGTTATTTATAAACAGATAAAGATGAGAAGAAAAAGACATTTAGTTTTTCTCTGATAATTCAAAAATTATAAACGTTATTGAAAATCGGATAAAAATATTCTTGAAGAACAGAATGTTTTCGATTAAAAAAAAATCTGTATTCCAGATTTCTATCTCCGTTATTTATAATTTTAATTTGACGCTGAAAACAGGTCTTTCGGGGCCGCTACGGCATGCGCTCGCCGCATCTAAATAGGGTACATCACATTAAACATTTCGATGGCCCCATAAATGTGTAAAATGACAACTTCTCAGAAAAAAAATAACGCTCTGTACCCGGGTTCGATTCCCGGCAGGGTCAACTTTGTAAAATTAACTTTTTAAATTTGGCTCTGGTCTAGATTTGGAAAGTAGTGGCAGGGCAAACTGCATTTTCAAGCAAGCATATTTTCACGAACCAAGATGACTTTCAAAATTACTAAACTTGTCCGATGAAACCGTTAAACTTGCCAAAAGTCGTCAATGATTCCCTTAATGTGTCGCCGGTTCACTGTCGCAGATGACTTCGTAAAAGCTCCGAAGAGTCGCTTTCGTATCGGTGGTTACGCAACACACCTTAACTCGCCCGCCTGCTCTCTTATTTATACTTGGCGCCAAACACCTCGATGTATTTCGAATTTTCCAGAAAATGTAAACAAGATTGTAAAAGAGCCATTGAAATTTCGGGAATGCTATTTCTGTTGAAATGTAAACTCTATGTTATAAACATAAGAACCAATTTCCTTTGACAAGGGGCGTGGCTACCATCGATAGTGTGGGACGTTCGAGACTTTCGGCCGGCGCGAACGCTTTATCCAGAAAGTTCCATAGTTAGTCCTAAAACTATATTCTAGTTAATAAAGTTACATCATGAAAAAGTTTTTTTATTTTGAATTAACATAAAATGAATTTTTAAGAAAATGTTGTTTTGTTGTTTTCATATCTAAAAGAATAAAAATTACGTCATTTGTTTATAATCAAATGGGGGTAACATATTTTTTTACCCACTCAATAAAAGTGCCTTTCGACCCACTTTATCATGATAGGATATAATGCATTATAAAGAGTAAAAAGAGTTGCTATTTCTCTATTATCCATTTGATAGTCACAACCTATTTTAACGAGACATACGACACGGTATTAAATTTGTCTGATTCGCAATAAATAATATGTAAGTTATTTGGCGTAACATTGCAGACTCCTGGAAAGCTGAACGATAAAAATTTTTATTTATGTCGGTGCCCGCAGCTTTTTGAACTATCTCCCGAACACCTTGGCTACCAATTGTGGCAATTTTTCTTTTCATTTAGGATAAAATGAAAATTCTTGTATCTTTGAGGATACAAAGAAAATTTACTCTCACATACGCTCGCAACCGGGCGTTCGTTACGGTATTTGCAAATAAACGACGACTATTTTTATTTTTACTCTGTTACTCAGGTGATTCGCAACGGATGTCCAAGTTTCGTGCTGTAAAATATATATATCACAGGAAAACGATAAAATATTGTTTAGGAAAAAAATTCTTTTCAGCTGTGGGTATTATTTTGAACGGAATTTTCAACGAATTCGCATATTATACCGTTCACCTTTATCGAATAAAAAAAGGCTTCTCTTAAAAAACTAGTAAAAAAAAAATAGTATAATATTTTTTTTACATTCTACTTATAATTTTTACTCATTACAGCTACTTTCTAAAAAAAATCTGTTTCAGCGCTATTTTAAATTTAGACTTAGACTTAGACTTGACTTGAAGGCTTTAGACCTTGTTATAAAGGAAACGTATCCATTATTGATTTTAGAAAGCCTTGTTTGGTGTATAGCCAACTTTTTTTGTTATAATCATGACAATCGCCGCCTTAGTTTGGTACTTAATTCACGCGGTCTACTTAGTTTGTCCACACTAAGTAGACCGCGAAGTAGTTAAAAATACACAGAGGCTCATAATAAGAGACTTCATAATCAAGTAAACCTTGAAAGTATTCAGCTTCTCGAATTCACAAATATAATACAAAAATTTTGAATTATTGATTCGTAAGTAATAAAGTTAGTGTTACTTAGAATGAGAACACAAACACAATCCTCTTAATAGAGACAATAAGAATCGTGTTAATGGACATGTTCTCAGTTAATAAACAATTTAGTAATCCTGGTTAAATTAAAATACTCATTATAGTCTCACGACTAGATTGTAATTCTAAAATTGTACTTTTCCCAGGTACACGCCCATAAAAAAATGTAGCTTCCATTTAAAATCCAATTTATTTATTTATTTTTAAAAAGAAACTAAGTGACTGTTCAGAGAGTTTTAGCATGATTAGTAATTTTTTTCTAAAACGAAATTATTTTCCTAAAGTTTTATGCTTTACGTTTTATAATATAACATTATGTCTATTTCACGTTGGGGGCCCACTCCAGCTGTTTTGCTGGGTGACGCCCCTTTCCAATGCATTTTTTCTATTGTACTCATCATGAAATAAATCGAAAATGTAATTATTTCCAAAGAATTTTAGTCAAAAAACACAGATACTTAGTCAGAATATTTTGTCTTCTTTATTTAAATTTTCTTAGAACTACTATTCGTCTGGCGAAACTTCTAATAATACCCATATTTTATTTTTATATTTTCTAAAACGTCTTGTATAATGACACAAGTAAGTATGGTTAAACACACTAGGCTTGATTCCGTTACAATGTAACACAGGCGTTCATATTCACTGAGTGCTATTCACAAAAATAGTCTAAATACTCTTATTCAAAAATAGTCTTCTCTAAGACTCTGTTGCACCAGTTTTATGCGTTGTTGTTTCTTCTGCTAACATATTCAACAATTAAACATGCACTGTTGTTACGGGATGGTTTTTCTCATCCCCAAAATATATATTTTTCTAACTTAGTATTAATGTTTTTAAATATATATTATTTATATATAATTATATATACTCGCATATTACGTCTAGTTTGTATGAGGAGGAATTAGTATGAACTATAGTCAGACAAAAAAACTACTTTTAAATTTAACATAATTTAAGCATCAATTTATTGATCCTTAAGTTTTAAGTTTTTTATTATTCTGATTAGCTCGTTTGTAAACAACAATAACTCTTATACATAAGATAGTGCCTTTAGAATGGTAAAAGTAAATCAAGAACACAGTTTCTTCAACATTCCGAAACGGAAATAAACTGTTACTCTTATCAATTTTATCTACGTCTATATCTTTGAAGTTGTATGTACCGGGTTTCACTATACACGTGTCCTTATCAAAGGGTATACCGAAAATATTAAAGAGGATTTGAAGAAATTTGCTATTGCATTCAATTTCATTGATATGTAGTTGCCAACGGTCACCTGCATTTTTATGTAGACCATATTTAATTCCCAGTTTCATGTCTCTTGTGTCGCCATATATTGTAATATTTCCTCGTATTAATTTTGTTCTTTTTACAGCATGCACATCGACGTGAGTTACAATTGTCTTGTTGTCTTCGTATGGTGGACTAGGATTAACACATTGCTCTATGTTCTTAAGAACAGCTTTAAATTCTTGTTTCTCATTTGAATCCACAACAGGTATTGCAATTATAAGTAAGAAGTAAATAATAAGTGTAACACAATTTACGTGCGTCCACATCGTTATCCCGAAATTTTAATGAGTATATTTTTTATCCAAATTGAGTTTAACGAGATCATCATTGCACTCGTAAAACTGTCATTATGGCATGTTATAAGATCGTCGGAGTGGATAAGATCAATTTTAGCATAAATACATAGTATGTAAATTTATAATTTTAAAAAGTAGAAATATCGTCTGTCCGTGTGTATGTTGACTGGACTCTTCCTAAATGACTGGACCAAATCTATTGAAATTTTTCGTTTGAGTGGCCCCCCGGATGGTTTAGATTCCTAATTGAACTCGACAGGTGGCGGTGCGATCGGATTTTTCCGGTTCGGGCAGGACGACGTCCGCTGGGACCGCTAGTTAACATAAAAACTACCTAGGTGGTGTAGGTTTTCGTGTAGTATATGTAGGCTTAAATTGTTGCTATTACTTATCTATTAAAAATTTTATAACTTTTTTTCTATTATGTTATTAATAAGTTCAGGATAATTTACTAACAAATCAAAATTTGATTTGTTTAAGTTTTTTTTTTTAAGTTTTTTTATTTAAGTTTTGATTTGTAAATAAATTTTTGTGGACTATAAACCGACGTTGGCTTTGAGTTTTCGGTCAGTGTCAATTTCAGTGTACATATTTTACTACTATCTTTATTTTTTACTACTGTAATTAAAAGTAATGTCCTAAAATCATTTTCGTATAGATTTACATTCTGTGAAAATATGGTAATTTTTTTTTTCTGTGATATCTAAGCGGCGTAGGTCTTTTGATAATGTTCAAAGTTATTATTTCAGATATTATGTTTTCCTTATAACGTTTCAATTCATCGTTCGAACAAATTATATTTATTTTCAATTTGTTTATGAGTTATGAAAAGATTCAAATGATTTTCGGTCCGCTATTGAACAAAAATCACTGCTTTTTGTACAAAATAGTCGTTCTATTTTTATAATAATTTAAGATGGTTATACATTACAAAGGCAGTGAAGAGGGTTGATTATCGTTAATCAAGTTTATTCAACATTAATTATAAATAACTATAATTGGCATGGTAGGCTGTGAATTCTAAGTTTTAAATTCTTAATTAATTATTATCAATTCTTATTAATTTAATTTACTAGCCAACTGTTTAACTAACACAGAGTGTCAGTAAAACTAGACTTGCTCTACATCAAATGGGGTAGAAATGACGCCTTCGACAAAGTAATAAACCTGTACAAATATACACATTTATGAAAGACTTTTGTATCTGTCCTTAATGGAGCCATGTAGCGAAAGCCTCTCTAGCGAAGTTGGGACAAAGATACATCTCACATCTTTCAACTTGAGTTAAATCTTGGGAATAGTAGCTGCATGTTACATAGTAGCCACTTGCCTAGCTACTAGTTGAAAAAAAACTCCCCAACAATTTTCGTTACTTGCAAAGAAAATTCACGCCGTAACTTTGTTATTTCTTTACGGTCGTGTTTCGATTAGAATTGCAGATTTACAAAAATACTAGAAATAAGCGAGTTATAAACAAAAAGATAATGCGAGTGGGTAAATTCGTATTGTCGGTAAACGTGCCTTACGTATAAAGAGGAGGCCTCGCAAATGGAATATTTCCCGTGAAACTGCTTTTTTGAATAAATTTGAATATATGACTCGCTACGTCGTCGTCGTGATAATTGGCGATTGTTCCATGTTTTTTTATAAAGGCAAGTCATTAAACATTTAAGGGTGATCTGGGACTTTGTAATCCAATGAATCGGTGGTTAGACATTGAAAACTAAAGTTTCATCCGCTTTTACTTCGAATGGGGTTGTTTACCTACAAATGACCTATATGTTCATTGCTAAAGCAATCAATGATTACTAAAACTCATTCTATTTCTGCAATTTTGTTTGTTTTGATTCAACTTGTCTTGTTTTTAAATTAATTTAACCAAATCTTTCTTATTTTAAGTATAGATTTGACTTTTATTTTAAGTACTACATACCCATCTGGCGACAGTAGCCTTCCGCTCAAACTACCGTAAAATGAACTCGTGTGTTCTTGTTATATTGTCCTCTTAGTCTTGTACTAAGAGGTTAGGTTGAAACTCATTAGTATTAAAAGAGTGCACTAAAAAGTGAGTTTGAAATAATGGCAAAGCACACTACATTTTGCAGTCGTTTGGGCAGCACGTCTGGGGGCAGTAACTACCCCTCACAGAAAACCACCTTAAAATATCATGTGTATTTCAGTGAGTAAATAAGGGATGCCAGAGCGACCTATACATTAAAAAAAAAGAGAAACTGTAATATAATTTTTATACACACATACACATTACTTCACCGAAACACGAGACTCTGATATCACTGGGCCTACTGCCCTGTTAGGAGGGTGAATGGAAACTCTCGTGGAGTACGTAGATCATGTCGCGTGAGGAATAGCAACTGAACATAAGACCAAGCTTCTATGAGCTTGTGCTTAGCTCGATGACCACCGGATGCCATACTTGGTCCTTTTCCTCGATAAGACGTCGTGACTTTGCCCGCAACAAGTTTCTCAGTCTGTCCCCTGATGTTGTTCATCAATTTGACAGCCAGTTCCGATTTATTCCGAACTTATGATGAATATGTTGTCATGTTATCTTGTACGATGGGACGATTTAAATTCTACATATTTGCTATTTCAATTAGGCCAGGGCCAGCGGTGTGCTTAAGATGTTTTTCTTAAAAAATTCAATCTCGCTAAGCCCTCAGTATATCCGTGACATTCCTTATATAGTTTTCCTTGTTGATGTATTTTGAACTTGAATCCTGGCTGACTTGAAAAATTGAAATGAGAATGTTAACCTAAAAAAAGACGAACAGAAATGATGTGTTTTTATAATTCTCATTTTATTTCATAAAATGTATTATACAGAGAAGATAATATAATGTGCACATTAATATTGAACAGTGTGTTTTTATTTAATTGTGATCTTTAGATCACAAAACGCAGTGGAGGCATTATTTTAAAAACCAATAAGATTCCTGACCACAATGGCAATGACAAATGACACATGTCAATTTTAAGACAAGGTCGTTGACATGTAGTGCAAGTACATTCGTCACAGAGCACAGAAGATTCCTTACCAGATGGAGGTAACACAGTGCACACCTTTAACATGATTGTATAAGTTTATTGCTTAACTCTAATTCCTGATTCCGAGGTTTTGTATAATAGCTCCAAGCGATGAGCCAAACCGGAAACTTATCGGCTTCAGTCACCGAAACTAATGTCATTATTTTTCAACTGAAATTCCCTTAAAATTAGTTGCATTAATAACAAAAGCTTGTTGCGGCGATGAGAGCAATCATGCGGTTAAAAGCTTATAAAACTTTAGCATTCGACGAATTGCGAGCGCTTGCTGCCGCTTTGTGCAGATTTTGTTTTTAGTAAAATTGCTTTCGAGTTTTTGCTGGACGCTGTTGGAATGTTTGTGTAAAAGGCAAATAAATAATTTTAGTTACGAATTTCATAGGCGAATACTTGTAGTGACTTAAAATGTTTACTTACTCTTTATACTAAGGAAAGAAGATAAAATTGCATTACAATATTTGATATATAGAAATTAATACTACTAATGTATTGAAAAAAATCTTTTACAAAAAAGAAAGTAAGATAGAAACTCTATATTTTCTCTAAGATAGAAACTCTATAATAACTCTATAATATTACAAAACAGGTGTAGTGTGCGTCCAAAATAGTAATGCGGTAGGGGAGACACACTTGAAATTTAAAAAATGCTGGGTACATAAAAACGGTCGATATTTGGGTTCCACACGAGCTCACTGAAAAAATCATTATGAATCGTGTATTCATTTGAGATTTTTTATTGAGACGTAATGAAACCGAACCGCTTTTGAAGAGATTGATAACTGGTGATGAAATATGGATCACGTACGACAAGAATTTGCAAAAAAGGTCGCAGTCAAAGGTCGGTCAGGCTTCACAGACTGTGTCAAAACCCGGGTTAACTCGCAATAAGGTGATGCTGTGTGTATGGTGGGATTGGAAAGGCATTGTTCATTATGAGCTTTTACCGCCGGGAAGAACCATCGATTTGGATCTTTACTGCCAGCAATTGATGAGATTAAAACAAAAAGTTGATAGAAAGCGGCCGGAATTAATCAATAGAAAGGGTTTGTTCTTTCATCACGTCAACGCTAGGCTACACAAATATTTCCCTGGGGTGGATCGGAGTTGTTGCCTAGGCAGAACCCGGTCCACACCGCTCAAAGGGCAAGGAGACACCGGGGAGTTTTAGTGGTGTAGGACCAGTCCCTTGACTGGGTGAGTCCCACATATCCCTACCGTCTAGCCAGCGGTAGGGAATCCGTAAATGGATTTCTCCTCGTAAAAAAAAAAAGGCCACACAAATATTTAGCCACTCAGCAAAAATTAAGAGAATTTCGCTGCAGTGTTAATGCATCCGCCATGTAGATCTGACCTTCAGATTTCCACCTGTTTCGGTCTCTTCGAATTCTTTAGGCAGTGTCAGGTTAACATCAAGAGAGGACTACCAAAACTCCTTGTCGCGTTTTTTTGATCAAAAGTCCCAAAATTTCTAGCCTGTAGAAGTACGAAAAAAAGTGTTTCTTCCAAATTATACTTTGGAAGATTACTTCCAGTTAACATAGGAAGTACTAACATTGTTAAATCTGTTAATTAAAAAATTACAATAATTTTAATAGATAAATAATACCAACAATTGAAGCTTACACCACACGAAAACCTACACCAGCTAGGTACATGACAGTTTTTATACTGATCCGCTGAGATCGCTAGTGACCTGCCCGAACCGGAAAAATCCGATCGTCACCTGACGAGTCCAATTGAGAATCTAAATCATTCAGGGGCCCACTCAGACACACATAAAAAATTTCATCAAATTCGGTCCAGCCGTTTAGGAGTTTACTCACATACACACGGACAGAAAATATTTTTACTTTTTAAAATTATAAATTTACATAGGTACTATGGTACTTAAGCTAAAATTGATCTTATCTATTCCGACGATGTTATAACATGCCATAATGATGGTTTAACGAGTGTAATGATGATCTCGTTAAGCCAAAATGGATAAAAAATATACTCTCATTAAAATTGGCGATAACGATGTCGACGCACGTAAATTGTGTTACACTTATTATTTACTCCTTACTTATAATTGCAATACCTGTTGTGGATTCAAATGAAAAACAAGAATTTAAAGCTGTTCTTAAGAATTTAGGGCAATGTGTTAGTCCCAGTCCACCATACGAACACAACAAGACAGTTATAGCTCACTTAGATGTGTATGCTGAAAAAAGAACAAAACTAATACGAGGGAACGTTACGATATATGGCGACACAAGAGACATGAAAGGAGGAATGAAATACGGTCTTCATAAAAATGGAGGTGACCGTTGGCAACTACATATCAATGAAATTGGATGCAAGAGTAAGTTTGCTCAAATCCTCTTAAATATTTATGGTATACCCATTGATAAGGACACGTGTATAGTGAAACCTGGTACATACAACTTCAAAGATATCGACGTAGATACAATTGATAAGGGTAACAGTTTATTTCCGTTTCGAAATATTGATGAAACTGTGTTCATGATTTATATTTACCATTCTAAACGCACTGTCTTCTGTTTAAGAATTGTTATTGTGTACAAACGAGCTAATCACAAAAATAAGAAACTTAAAACTTAAGGATCAATAAATTAATTTTTAAATTATGTTTAATTTAAAAGTTTTATTTGACTATAAGTTCATACTAATTCCTCCTCATACAAACGAGACGTAATATGCGATTATCTATACTTACTTACTAATATATAAAGCTGAACAGTTTGTTTGTTTGGTTGAACGCGCTAATCTCAGGAACTACTGGTTCGAATTGAAAAATTCTTTTTGTGTTGAATAGTCCATTTATCGAGGAAGGCTATAAGATATATAACATCTCGCTACGATCAATAGTATTATATACATATAAGCATCGCGTAATATCCAAGTAGACGGCTAATACCTATTTATTCTCAATGCAAATAAAATTGTTCTGGCAAGATGCGCGGGCGCGGGGTACTGAACACCAATTGGTCCGATCAAGGTCACGACGAAATTCTATTGGTCGTTACTGCCCGAACATTACCGGGCGTGGAATTATATTTTATTTTATTTTATTTTATTAATGAAGGAAAACTAACGGCTAATACAATGGTTGTTAAAAAAAGAAAATACATCAGAAGGCCACTTAAAAGTTTTCACAAATATTACTACGTAGGTATTAAATAATACATAACATTAACATAATAATAACATTAATATTATACAAACACTAAATTCACTTGACTTTATAGGCGCTAATAGTATTAAATAAGTCTATATCTATAGTGCTTACTGAGATTGAGTTATAGCACTGGCACGCTCTAATCATAAAACTATTTTGTCTATAACCAGTTTTTACAAATGGGACGTGTAATAAATTACGGATTCTTAAATAATATCTGTTTCTATATATAATATCTGTTTCTCTAATGTGTTGTCTGAAGGCGTTCGCCCTGTACTAGAAGTCTAGTTGGATATTACGTCGATGTATATAAGCAGTGTCCAGTACCGCGCGCCCCAGGTGCATGCCGTCTTTGCATGGGCCGCAGCGGGGTATAAATAACTGCGAAACGCACTATGCCCTGCCAATATAGGTATAATGTTATAGTAAATTTTTGGACACAATCACCGCTTGCAATTTTGATTTAAGAGTTCCTCTGGCTTCTTCTTAATTCTGATACTTAAACCTGGTTACCTCACAATTTATTGTGGAGATATATGAAAATATTAAGATCTGACCTATTGTAATATGAGTGCGAACCAATAGGAACGAAGAGCTCCAAAAATACACAGGTAAAGTGAAGGCGATTACTCAATATTGAACTAATGAGTGGGCGATCATATCTTTTCCTCGACATCTGTTGTAGGGTCATAAATGCTCATGTGACCTTCTGAGCCCAAAATAAGATTCTTTAATAATTTATAAATGTCTCTAAAATTGTATATGATTTTTGACAAAAGGTCACTGAAAACAATTAGCTACTCAATTTGGTTTTATTAAAAAGATAAATTAATTTATCAACGCAGTTATAAGCTATCTTTGGGCACAGGATTCTTGCGAGACGTATCTTATTCTGTTTTAATTCAATTACTTCCTAGATTCTATTCCCTCCAATTTACCGTGGAAACTCTAACCATTTCAAATTTCTATTTTCTAGTTGGGATTCAAAATATCGATTGAGATTTAGTTACTTTTTAAAATAACCCTGAAATAAATGATTGAAAATTAAAACGCTTTTATAGTTGAGAATAAAAAGAAAATCCAAAGAAAATGAACATAAAATAAAACAATTAGCAATTGTTTTAAGCCAAGCAATTTCACTCTCTTATTGGATTGCAACACTGATGAGACTATTTAAATAAAAATGCTAAGTATTGGCTTAAGATACTCTTAGAGTTTTCATTTCTTTTGACCCTAAGATTGTGTTTAAAAACGTAATATGCATTTTTTATATATTTTATTAAAAGTGGCAGACAGGCTGATGGTCCACTTGATGGTAGGTGGCTAGCGTCGCAAAGGACACAAGCAACAACAGGGGGGTACCTGTGCGCTGCCGATTTCGCAGGAATTTGTTTACTGCTCCCTTGAAGAAGCCCATATTGTAGCTAGATGGAAACACCTTAGAAGGGAGACCTTCCAAAGTTCGCGAATCCGTGGGATAAGGTCCGTCCGAACTGTGCGCAGTGGCATTTTATCCATGTAATGCGGATGAACTTCGCATCTATGGCGCGCAGTGCGGTGGTAAAAGTTGAAGTAGGCCTTAGTTGGAACATTGTACAGCCTGTAGAACACACATAGAGAGTCTACATCTCTTTTTAAACTAAGTGGTTCTAATCGTTGCTTTATGAGCACTGGATCGTCGACAAATCGAACAATTCGACGTTGCAAGGTGTCAAATGGAACTAGCTGGTACTTAGGCGCGCCATCCCAGAGGTGAAAGCGGTACTCCATGTGACGCCTAATTTGGGTACAGCCTAATTTCATAGTAGGACTGACAGGACATGAATGCAAGTTGGTTTCAGTATGCAAGTTGATTTCACTGTATGAGTACTGGGCTCGAGCGCGGGTGACGCTAGTTCGGGCCTACGTTGGTTCGTGCCGCGCCGCTATTTTCCCTGGTGTGGATCGGAGTTGTTGCCTCGGCAGAGCGTAGTCCATCCCGCTCAAAGGGCAAGGAGACACCGGGGAGTTTTAGTGGGTATTCCCAGTGCCGCTATGTTCAGGTGCTGGGCGACCCCCACATACTCCTACCGTCTAATTAGCGATAGGAAATCTGTAAGCGGATTACTCCTCGTTAAGAAAAAGGACTGACAGGACACATTGTTTTCATATTATAGGCAATTCTTCTCAAAAGAGATGTAATTATCAAAGGGATAACAAAGCAAAAAGTCTGCTTTTCATTCTACGATTCCCGGTTTGATCTTATGTCTTCTCGGTTCCGTGAGTGTGTTAGACGTGTACAGTTCTGTCAGGCATTGATTTTTTTATATATTTTTGCATGATTACTCTTTTTTTTTATTAAATCGAGGTAGCGCTTGACCACTATCTCACCTGATGTGAGGTGCAGATGCGGCCGAAGGTAGACCACGCTTACCCAGTAAATGCCCATTTACCCTGGTTTTGAAGACCCCGAGGTTGTAGTCCTGTGGGAACACAGACGCAGGCATTGAGTTCCACTCGTTAGTAGTCCGAACAAGGAAGGTGTAACTGAAGCGCTTCGTGCGTGATCGAAGAACATCGACCACGAAGGGATGAAAGCCTCGCCCACGCCTAGTGGTCCGCAAGTGGAACGGTTCCGGTTGGATTAATAGATGCACACCCTCCATAATGTAGGACTACTGTCCATAGGAACAGTATTTTTTTTTTCTGAATGAAATGTACCCTATGTCCTTTTCTACAACTCTGACAACGTGTATGCAAAATTTCATGATTATCGGTTCAGTAGTTAAGGCGTAAAAGCGTAGCCAACAAAGTCACTTTCGCATTAACAATATTAGTTATGATGAAAGTTGATAAAAAAATGGATGTTTGACCTCTCGAATATTTCATGCTAAAGCGAGATTATTTATTCACTGTTTGTGAACTGAAAGGATTTATTACGATCATTGTTTGTTAGAAGTGAAACAATTTTATTAAAATAAACTATGAAATTTGAAATATATTTTACAAAATAAACTCAATTTCACTGATGTATTATAACAAGCTTGCCGTAACATTTAATGTTTGTTTTATTCCAATCGGTTTACAAAAGTTTTCTCAGGTGTTATATTTTTTATTTATCAACGCGGACGAATTCGCGGGCACCAGTTATAATTATATAATGAAATTGTCGTTTGCCTATTATGCCTTTGTGCACGCTAATCTCAGAAACTGCTTCACCGATTTTAATGTGGTTTCCACTTATGTATTGTAGCAAGCTTCCGGTAATATTTAGTGTTTATTTCATTCCAATCTGTTTACAAACAAAAAAGTTACGCGTTATTCCGAATACCACGCGTCTCCTTTCGGGAATAACTAGTTTAGTAATATATACCGATATGGGTAAAATTCTTAAAACATTTATTTAAATTTAATTTATTCAAATTATGCAAAATTATGTTATTCAGAAATTTCTATTATTAAATTTATTAGTTTTACCTGTGGTTTTACAAAGAGATTAAATATAAGTAATCGCATTATAATTTGCACAGGCACTATTGAAACATTCATAACGTTCGTATAATGGGTTTTTAATAATGTCAAAATAGAATAGATTTTTATTCACCATAATCGGAAGTGTTGTGTCTATATCAGGCATAAAGTTATTTCTTTATTGTCCGTATATAGCAACGAACCTGAAAACATGAAGGCTTCCTATTATCACTTGCTGATATTGACATTCTGGGCGATCCCCGCATTGAGAGGGTTGTCTAAAAAATTTGAATACACCACGACCGTTTCCAAAATAAAGAGGTGCGATAATCCCGATCCGCCTTACGAGAAAGATAAAACTGGAGATGTGTTCGTTGAAATTTACAAAAAGAATAATAGAAATTACTTCAGAGGCAACGTTACAATCATCAAGGACACCACGACGGTTAGAGGCTCCATAAAGTATGGCGTAAAAAAGGATGGTGTTGACAAATGGTTGATACAAATAAGAGGATTACGTTGTACCAATACATACGCACAAAAAATGCTCGAAGTATATAGAATACCTTACACTAAGCAGACTTGTGCTACAAAACCGGGCACTTATTTTTTTGACGATGTAGATATTGATGACATTGAAAAAGTTAATAAAATGCTTCCAATAAGGTTGAGGGGCGAAGCTATTTTTGTTGTATCTGTGTACAGTCCAAAAGGTACAATACTTTGTTTAAGATTATTAATTAACTATGCACCCAAAAATTAATATTTTCATTATGTAGCAAATTGAAAGCTTGTATTTCATTTAAATTTTTAAACATTTTAATTTAATTATACGCAATAATACACAATAATAATAATTTAATTACACCCCCTTACAGAAGACCACCGTGAAATAAGAGCACGTGTGCTGTTGTGTTTCGGTGAGTAAGGGATGCCAGAGCCCATTTCCCTATCCACTCCAAATCCCTTATCCTTAATCCTACTGCAGTACGCTTACTACTGCAGTAGTAATGCGCACTTGCAGCAGCTTAGGCGTTGCTTGTGTTATAGGCGACGGTAGCCACCTACCATCAAGTGGACCGTTAGCCTGTCTGCCGAACTTAATATTAAAAAAAAAATTGGTATTTCAAATAATGTGGTTTTCTTTTATTTACCATGACTTTGTATAGAACAGAAATGCATTTATTTCATTGCATTGAATGTACGATTTTAATGTTACATTTTATACTTATTAGTGTAAAAAAATATTGTTTTTATGTTGTTTAAAATATTAAACGTCATTTATTGCCTTAGCGCTCTGTTCTAGGGTTCCCGAGTTCGATCCCTGGCTGGGTCTTTGAAAATGAAAATGAACATTTTAAAGTTTGCTCCGATCTGGGCGGCCCGTCTGGCGGCAGTAACCACCGTGAAATAACTGCACGTGTGCTGTTGTGTTTCGGTGAGTGAGTAAGAGATGTTAGAGCCCATTTGCCTATCCCCTGCTAATCCCTTATCATTAATCCTAGTGTAGAAGGTAGCACAATTGCAACACCTGTGGCGTTGCTTGTTTTATAGGCGACGGTAGCCATCTACCATCAAGTGGACCATCAGGCTGTCTGCCGATCTTAAATAAAAAAAAATATATCTAACATTATTTTCAAAATTTCTAGAAATTTATTGTTTTTAAAGCTCATTATTTTTTAATTTTTGATTTGCACGCACGTATTAATTACTTATCTTCTTATCAAAAATACAAAAATCTTACACAATTTTTGAAGATTTCATTAATTAAAGTTTAACAATATCTTTATTCGCTTTATGTCTGTAACTTTCATATAAAATCGCAAAAATATTTACTTAACAAATATTAGAAACAGTGATGCCTGCTCTATCCTAATTTTCGTCCCGATATGAAGAAGTCCCAAATTTCCATTCCAGATGTGTACCCTAATCGTACCCTTCGCCAGATGTTGAAACGTAAACAAGGCATTTTATAGTCATTGGCGTTGAACGGGTTGAAACTATTGTAACACTTTAAGTTGAGGAAAGTAGCTAATGTCATAAATAAATTTATGAAAACTAAAATTTGAATGAATAGACGTGAAAAAATGAAGATTCATTTTAAACTGCTTTTGAGGAGCACATTGGTCGAGTGGTTAAGGTGGAATTCCGAGTTGGCAGTCGCGACTCTGCAGCCGCGGCCGACAGTCGCGTCTTACTGCCCTTGCTCTGCAGCGTACCTCGAGACAGTCCAATAGCCGGCAGCCGCTGCCGGGCAGTATACTGATAACAGTATTGTGTAACAGTCTTGTCGTGTGTTTAGCCAAGATAAATTATTCCAAACGGGCCTAATACCCACCATTGTACCTAGGTATGTACTCATAATCTCAGCCGTAGGACTTCCAGTTCTGGACAAATGCCTCCCCCCTAATTCTCCAAAAGTACCGATCAATAGCAGCCTGGATTCACTGTAGTGTTGACCCGCAGCCCTTAGCAGGTGGTCTGCCCACCTTGTGAATAGACGTCCTACGCTGCGCTTGCCGGTCCGTGGCCTCCGTTCGAGGACCTTGCTGCTCCAGCGGCCGTCGACTCTCCGTACTGCCACTTCGACTTATTAATCCTTCGGATTATGTCGGTAACTTTCATTCATCTACCTACGAATCTCCTCGTTTCTGATCTCGGAGTGTAACTCCGAGCATAGCCTTCTCCATGGACCGTTGAGTTGAGCTTACTTACGAGGCCCATAGTTAGAGATCACGTTTCAGCGCCTATTTTTGCGATATTCTCCCAAATATTATCACGAACCACATTTTATATTTAACATTTGAGTAAAGCACTAAAAATAGGAGGATTTTTAGCAATAAAATGGTCATTTTGGTCACTGAGTGGCTCCACGTTTTATATTTTGCAAGGGTCGCGGTGCCGGTCTGCTACTGGGGCAATCAGGCTGTGCAACTCAGACGCCGATATCGGAAAGGGCTCCATACAAACCCAGAGTGAGGGGTGCAATGCGACCAGGCAACCGACTGCCGACTTTAGCGATTGCCAAAATCGAAATGCTACTTTTAAGGTGCTTGTCAACGCTTTGTCTCAAGTGTTCCCCAAGTTCGATCCCCGGCAGGGCCTACTTTAGAAATATAGTTTTCAAAATTGGCTCTGACCCATCACCCCCTTACAGAAGACCACCCTGAAATACCTAACAGCATGTGTACTATTGTGATTCGGTGAGTGAATAAGGATGCCAGAGCCCATTTGTCTATCCCTTCCTAATCACTTATCCTGCCGACCGTTTGGTCGGCAGCGCACTTGCAGCACCTGTGGCGTAGTTTGTTTTATAAGCGACAGTAGCCACCTACCATCAAGTGGACCGTCAGCCTGTCCGAGGAAAATTCAACTTTGTTAACGTATGCAATTATAACTTTATATTAATTTAATATTTCAATCTTTTTAGCTTGTTATTATGTTTTATTTATTAAAAATATATATCTTTGTTTTATTTCTTCCCTATAGTCGCTTGAGGGAATGTTAGGTATACAAAAAATGCTTACAAAGTGGTCACCTATTTAACTGATTTAACTTGAATTACTTATACTTTAATTATAATAATACGATCCATCCTCACTGGTAAATCCTTTGTTCGACTGT
This sequence comes from Bembecia ichneumoniformis, assembly GCA_910589475.2. NCBI lineage: Eukaryota > Metazoa > Arthropoda > Insecta > Lepidoptera > Sesiidae > Bembecia > Bembecia ichneumoniformis. The sequence continues at coordinate 2,128,648 of OU342526.1, read as the reverse complement.
GTTAGCTGGTATGGGATCTTTTGTTCTTGATATTAGAATATAACACAAGCGTAACCGGATCGAGGAATTAATATTCAATTTCAGTCTTAAGAATCGAAATGTTAGTAATTTCTCTAATATATCAAACATCTCAGTCATTTATTAGATTTTTTCATCCTTCCTGCAACCAGAACTTTACTATCAGGACTCACTGGGAGAATCGAAAAATTGCCTATGTGTTTAAAAAAAAATCGTTTCAGATAGAGATCAGACCAAAGGTTTCTACAAAATACCATGATTTTTAAGAATTACTTCTTTAAAATTTACCACGATTCCTTTGGCTATAAAAAAAATCAAGTACTTTAGAATTTCTATTATGATCTTCAATATTAACTTTTATGTAACTCTCTTTTACATTCAAATATTTACTACAAAAATATATCCTTTGTAGAGCTCGATATTAAATAAAAGATTTACAATTCATTCTTCTCTTTAAGTCATTTTAAGTCTTTAACACATTGTTGTAGTACGACCTATTTTTGAAAATTGATTCATTAACTTTTGAGTAATGGAATATCACCATATCGAAAAATGTTTACACGTTTTTCGCTTCAATGCGTATAAAAGAAAGATATCGTACTGGCTCGTATAATAATATTGTAAGCCACCTTTATTTAATTGTATGTCTGGGTGACAGTTGGGTTATAATCTTCGTTAAACAATATTCAGATTATCTGATAATTGACTTCAAATTTAAAGATAAAGTTTGGCTGGCAAGGTAAATTCAATTGTGAGTGAATTCTAGTGAATTCTAGTGCGCTACCATCCCAGATAGGATAAAGAGTAATGAACCTCTAGCATCCCTAACCTACGCAAAAAAAAAACCATAACAGTGCAGGTTGTTATTTCACAAAAGTCTATTTGTAAATTTCTCTGCTTTTAGGCCTCTGGCTACAACTCAGTTAACAACACCCATCTGGCTACAAGCATTTATTTAGTTATTGTTTATTATTATTATTATTTAATTAATTCTTCTCGTCTCCCCCTCCAAAAGCCAAAATGAGGGGGAGACGGTGTTACCCCCGACAGAAGCACAGTCGGTCGGGGTTCAGGACCACAAAGACAGAAACCGACGCACGATCCTGGCCGTATCGAGCAGCACCGCCTTCTGCATTTGGGTCGGGAGGGAACCGCCACGGAATCCCAACTGCTTCAGGTTACTATTGAGGCTGGTTGGGATCAAACCGTTGACGGATATAACGACTGGGATGATTTCAGTGGACGCAACAGCCCACATGTCAACAATCTCGTGAGCCAAGTCGAGGTATTTCCTCTTCTTTTCTGTTTCAGCTTTCACGAGCTATTATTATTTATTTATTTATTATTTATTATTTTTTTAATGCAATAATATTTTGAAGGCAGCTGGAACAGTACTCGTGCTGCTAAGTACTTTAGACAAGAATTACGAGCACAGAGAAAATGTTTGCGAAAGGAGCTTAACTTCCTTCGAAAAAAAATAATACGTTAGGGCAAAATGTCATGCGGCAAAAAATATGGCTCAACGTATTTAACTGGGAAGCCTGAAAACGAGAAACAACATTAAATTATAAATCAAGAGCCCTCTCACATGTAAATAAAGATAAGATTGTACGGCCTCTAAAAGACAATGAGGTAACTTAAGTTTCAACGGTAATGGTATGTAAACAATAGCATATTATAGGGATAATCTGTTTTACTAATAAATAAAACCTTATGTTTGCATTTAGACTAAGCATAACATTTTACACTTATGATTTAGGAAGACTTTTATGCAATATAAAATGTAAATTTTAAAAATACTTACACAAAAGCTAATAAAATAAATGCTCAGCTAAATATATTTATTATTATTATTGTTAAAACTCTTTATTTGTACTATAAACATAAAAAAGAATAAAAAAAGAAAGAAAGAACAAGCAATAGTAGAAAAGGCGGCCTTATCGCTTTATAGCGATTTCTTCTAGGCAACCTTAGGGTAAGTAAAATTATATGAAAAATAAAACAATGTGGATGGTAAAGTCATGGTAAGGTCATCATCATAAACTTACATTCTAATAACTAAATACTAGTATATAAATAGAATATACACAATATTAATAACAGAAATTAATAAGATAGATTAATAAATATTTATTTATTTATTTATTTATTTGGCTCACTTACGTTGACTACATTATTATAATTACAGTAAGTACTTAATAATCTAAAATAGTTTATAATAAATATTATATAATATATATAAAATTATATAATGTACAACATTTATAAGTGAACACCACTTGCGAAATTAAACTAAAAATTTAAATACTTACATATACATAATATACATATTGTTACGTGTGGGGTGAGTCAATCTGCCGTGTAAGGGCGAAAATCAACTATTTATTGCCACAAACCAAGATGATTTCCAATAGGGCTAAACTTCTTCTTTAAATCCGTTAAACTTGCCAAAAGTCGTCAGTAATTTCGTAATGAGTCGCAGGTAAGTTCCGAAGTATTATCGCTTTCGAATCGCAGAGTCGAACTGTCTCGCTAGCTTGCCACTTCGCCTATTTATACCCGCTGCCAATCGTCTAGATCTTTCTCGAATTTAGTACAAACAAACAACAAACAATTAGAAGTAAACAACTTTTGTAAACACGTATTGTAAACAGGGTCATTGAAAATTCGGGAACACTATTTCTGTTGAACGTGAACTGTATGTTGTGTGCATAAGGATCAATTTCTCTCGACAATAATTTTTCCAGAAATTGTAGACAGGCGAAGTCGCTTTTCTAGAACGTTCCATAGTGAGTCATAACTAGAACGTTACCTGGTGAGTCATAACAATATATACATATACACAATATACATATAAATATATACTACATTGCATTGTACGAGGCACAGAAAAGAATATAATATATTAGAAGATAAACCTACATATTTAGTTATTTAATTATTGTTTCATACTTAAAAATCAGGAAGATTTTTAAGTTAATATGTTATTTACTGTTTTTAATTTTACGAATCAGGAAGATTTTTCATCGTCATCATCATCATTTCAGCCTTAGTATGTTCACTGCTGGACAAAGACTTGCCCCATAACTCTCCAAAAGGACCGATCAGAAGCAGCCTGGATCCAACGTCGAACCGCGGTCCTTATCAGGTCGTCTGTCCACCTTGTGGGTGGACGTCCTACGCTGGGCTTGCCGGTCCGTGGCCTCCACTCGAGAACATTCCGGCCTCAGCGGTCGTCGGCTTTCCATAGTATGTGTCCTGCCCACTTCCACTCCAACTGAATGTTGTTGAAATGAGTTAGATTAGTAAATCGTCCGGGTTATGTCGGTAACTTTCATTCGTCTACGAATGCCCTCATTCCTGATTCGATCTCGCAATGTAACCCCGAGCATAGCCCTCTCCATAGCTCGTTGAGCGACGTTCAACTTTCTTACGAGGCCCATAGTTAGAGCTCATGTTTTAACGCCATATGGTATCATCACTGGCAATACACGTTGGTCGAAAACTTTTGTTTTAAGGGGGAGACAAACGCTAAATACTAAAAATATTCATTGTTTAATGAAAATGTTACAAGAAATAGACAAGACAATTGCTTTGAAAAAAATATATATTATATTTAAACATGTGAAGAACCTATTGTATTAATTAGAATTTTCGTTAAAGTAATAGAAACTCCACAAAAAAAGTTAGAACACAAGAAGAATTTGACCTTTATTGAAAATTCTCTCGAAAACGGCTTATTGCACGCATATGAATCCTGTACCTATTAATAAGTTGATATCAGATTAAAAAATTGTATTGATAAAAAAAAATTGTGATAAAAAAAAAATTAGAAAAACACCATTTCTAGGCCCGTTGAATTGTCTCCGCCGCCAGCGAGTTCTATAGTAAATGTCATTTGCCTCAGTGAATCCCTTAAGGCACTAACGCATTTTGAACGCATTCGACGGTTGACCTTCTCGATGTAAGGACATTCTCGTGTGCTGTTGCATATTTACGATGAATTTGCCATATAGATAACTAGCTGGTGAAATTCTGCAGTAGTTTTTAAGAAAATTGCGATAATTGATTGTAGCTATTGATTGTATAATCGCGTTCTGAATTGTCCCGCGAAAATGTTTTTTTTTTTTTTCTTTAAATATCTGGTCCCTGGCAGAATATCAGTGTTGTGGTCTGCACCACAACTGTCTACTGAGCCAGGGTTCCTTTTCCTCTTTTTACTTGTTTGTATATTTGTTTTTTTGTTTTGTTTGTAATTATTATAATTTTTTTTTATGTTAAGGTCGACAGACAGGCTGACGGTCCACTTGATGGTAGGTGACTACCATCGCCTATAACACAAGCAACGCCACAGCTGCTGCAATTGCGCTGCCGACTACAGTAGGATTGGATAAGGGATTAGGAGGGATTTGTTCATATATTGTTTGCATTAGAGGAATAAAAGTTGCTTTCTTTCTTTCTTTCAAAAAAATATATTGTGGTTATGGAGCAAAATTTATCTCATAACTGAGTCTTATTACGCATCTTTTTATGCCGCATACGGGGATCACGTAATTAGTGTTAAGTAGTGATTGCTGGATGCCGTGAGTGGTTGCAATTATAGCCATACCTGCATCATCAGCCAACGAGGTAAGCCACAATGCCGGTCTACACTGCCGGTGGTCTAAGGCTAATTACTATTTATAGTAAATAGTGTAGTATAGTGTTACTTACTTACTTACGTTAATTACTTTACTATAACACGCGGTATATTTCGTTACTATGTTATGGTTATATATAATATAACGTACGAAACGAATTTATATAATATAAACGAATATATAATATTTATATATTCCTTTAGTTGTGATCTATAGCTAACAATTTTTGGATAAATACTGTAAGAGATATCGCATAAAAAATATCATTTTCTCTAAATAATAAAATTGTAACTAAGCATTACAATTTGGATTTAGTCATTTAAATTGTTTTAAATAATTAAAATTCTAACATTCACCTACTTACTGATCTATAGCATACGTTAATTGATAGGTATTGTAGATCGGTGGTCTTTATTGCGTAGCGAATGGTACCTGAAAAGGTTTGTAGGTACTCAATACAATAACGAAGTGAAGCATCTGCAGTAGTCTTAATCTATGAAAAAACATAAAATGACCTTCACAACTTAGTACATTAAACATAATAATTCTGTGTTAATCTCTCCTTTTGTTTAAGGTGAATTTCCCTTGTAACCCACTTCCATATAAATAATTCTGTGTACAAAGACATTCGGTCCAAGTCGGCTGGAGACTAGACGCATTGTTTTGGCGACAGTGTTCAATTTTAACTCGGATCCCTTATTTCAAAACAAAGCATCGAAAATCTAACTAAACAATCTGCAATTTCTCCCTGGCTCCCTGCTCTTAAAACGGAAGCATGTTTTTAAATAAATTACGTCAGTAATAAGAAATTAATTTTGTAATTTCAGTGGAAATTTCTCAGTTGCGGCAGACAGCCCCGGTTCACTGGTCTTCCACTTGGCGCCCTCAATTTTAATACCATTGCCTAATTAAAATATTACAATCAAATGATCCTTTGTTTCACTAAAACGAAGTGTACTCTTAAACAATGTGACAACTCATTTTAAACATAATAATAAAGAAGTAATTTAGATGATCTCATTTTATCTATTTAAATGCCATCATATCATACTACTTTATAAAACAAAGTCCCCCGTCGCGTCTGTCTGTCTGCATGTCTGTATGTATGTTCACGATGATATCAAAAACTACTGAACTGATTTTGATGCGGTTCTCACTAATGGATAGGTCATTAAATATATAATAATTATTATAGTGACCCCCCGGTGACAAGACACTTCACCGGGCGAGTCCTACACTGCCCCTCGACGTCATTTCCCCTCCTAAAAAAAGACACACTGCGTTTCGCAGTTATTCGGGCAGCACTTCTGGCGACAATAACCACCCCCTTACAGAAGACTATCGTGAAATAACAGCACGTGTGCTGTCGTGTTTCGGTGAGTGAGTAAGGGATGCCAGAGCCCATTTCCCTAACTCTTCCCAATCCCTTATCCTTAATCCTATTGTAGTCGGCAGTGTACCTACTTGCAGTGCCTGTGGCGTTGCTTGTGTTATAGGCGACGGTAGCCACCAATTGAATCGTCAGCCTGTCTACTGATCTTAACATAAAAAAAGCACACGAGTTGTTATTTTATGATGCGCTATTTTTATTGCCACCAGACTTGGAAGCTGCTACACGAAAGTGGTATCGAGTGCTCATATTAAACCATTCTTTTAAATTCCTCAACCGGGATGGATTTCTCCTGCCTCTGCTACGTTTTACCTGTTTTTTTCTTTGCAAAACTAGTTGAAGAACATGATATACTAAATGGCGACCGCGGCTTTGCCCGCGTTGAAAATTTAAAAAAAAATAACGCCTGACTAATTATATGAGCAATGTAACGCCTAACATTTTTATTGCAGTTATTGGTTTTCCAGGCATTAGATGATCCATCGGAAACAGTACTATTTTCTGGATGAAAGGTACCCTATGTCCTGTCCTGCATCCCTGATGTATGCAAATATAATGATGATCGATTCAGCGGTTTAGGCATGACTTAGAGGTTCATGTAATGCATCCTCCATGATGTACTGGCATAATTTCGAATCTGTTTTGAATATTTGAAATCGAACGAGAAATTGACACGAAATGAAAAAGAAACAAGTGCAGAGAGACGACGACGAGCATTCAGACGGAGACTGCGAGGATCGAGAGAGCAGACAGAGGATCCAGGATTTCTCATCTTCAGCAAAAGTCCCTGAAGATACAAAGAGAAAGACCGTAGTGGCAGTGTGTTGCAAATATGTATAAAGTGTACATAGTGATGTGTTTAATGTAAATATTTTTGATTTTTTTTAATGGTGAAATTTTATTCTTTATATTTGTGAGTGTTTTGTGATGTGGATTCTTTATTTTGTGAATATATTTTTCTCTTGTGTACAGACAATAAATAGTATTTACTTCTTGTGTTTTGGAGTCAGTTTATAGAATAGTTTTGAAGTAGGACAACCGCTCCTACAAACAGACAGACAGAGTTACTTTCACATTAGTAAGAATTTTGTGCCTAATTACTTGCCCGCTATTGCAGCTTCTTCTCCTTCCATTATCTTTCCCATTCGACACAAAACTTCAACATTTATTATCTTCTGCACCCGTGGCATGCCTCACATGCGCCTGTAAATCCACAATTCAAGCATGCAAGCGAATTTCGGTAGTATGTGCACAGGGGCGGATCCAGGATTTCATTTGGGGGGGGGGGGGGGGGCATTCTGACAAAGTTCGGAGTTAGGGTTAATATCACAAGTAATTTTTTTGTGTATTTTTTTTTACTAGTTGAGATGCATTATGGTTGTATTGCAAATACTTTTAACCCGCGTAATCGCGTATTTGAACTGTCTCAAATGTCTGACATGAATTATGAAACTTTCGATAACTTTGATTGACATGGATTATATTATTCTATATTCAGTTCATATATGAATTGAATTGTACTTGAATTGAATTGAAAAGTTAAGTCAAAAATATGGAATTCCTGGGTCTTTCGCCTCTGTTTAATTATTTACACATGCAGAATATGTTAGACATTTAACAAAACATACACCAAAACACTGTCTCGCTCGCCTTTTAGAGATTTTGACTTTTTAATTTTAAATATTAACATAGAGACAAAGGCACCAACGAGTGCTGGGGATCCGCAGAGGATAATAAAATATGTTAGAATATCACCCACCTCTAGTGATACACGTTTATTTCCCACGAGATATACCCCGCATGTAATTTACATAAAGCGCCTAATGTCGGATTGTCCATAACATAAAACCAACGTTTTTTACGAGCATAACTCGGAATCTGTTAAAAAAATGTGACAGCATTTTGACAGCACTTTTTAAAATAACCTTTTTTTGAAAATACATATTTTTCGGTAGTGGTAGGGTGGCGGCAGACTCTCACGGTATACCTCCCTGAAATAACAGCATTTATGCACATGTTGTGTTGTATTTCGGTGAGTGAATAATAGATGCCAGAAATTTTCATATCCCTTCAAAATCCCTTATCCTCAATCTTACCGGCATCACCTATGTCGTTGTTTATTGCTTAGTCACCTAGTCTTGCTTAGTCAAGTGTACCGTCAGCCTGCCTGAAGCGACATAAAAAATTGTACCTATTCCTAGCATTGATACTAATTTTGAAGACACATTCGTTACAGTTAAATTAAAGAAAAGTTAAAAATTCCTTACATATAAATAGACTTGAATGTATTTAAAAAAGAGTGAGTAAGTAAGGTATGGCAGAGCCTTATCCCATCCTAATCCCTTATCCTTAATCCTACTATGGTCGGCAGCGCACTTGCGGCAACTGTGGCGTCGTTGCTTGTGTTATAGGCGACGATAGCCACCTACCATTAAGTAGACCGGCAGCCTGTCTGACGACGACCTTCAAATATAAAAATAGAACAGAGAAAAATAGAACATTAGAATAAAGTGAAATAAGGCAAGAATAAAGTGAATAAGGCATATATCCAGCAGTAGATGTCCTGCGGCGGAGATGATGATGATGATGATGATGATGATGATGATGATGATGATGATGATGATGATGATGATGATTATGATTATGATGATGATGATGATGATGAAATATTTGTTTTTAAGTTTTCTTCTGAATACTATTCTTAAATTGAAAGAAGAAACAAAACATGCTGTAACTAAATGCCTAAAGTTTTTAGACGCTTTTTTGTTTATATATTTTTAAAAAATAGTGAAAAACGGGACAAGTGCGAGTTGAACTCGCGTGAAGAGGGTTCCGTGCGTAATATCATGGATTTCTTATAGGTTTTCCTATAATCTATAAGTAGAAAACTAATTTCTGTATTTTTTTCCAAAATTTTAGGTTCAGTAGTTTTGGAGATAATGGGGGGGGGGGGGAAGATGGTCGGACAGACGGACACACGAGTGATCCTATAAGGGTTCCGTTTTTTTTATTCGGACTTACGGAACCCTAAAAATCACGATCTTGTATAATATTAATTTAGGACGTTTTATTGTAGAAGAAAGTATCTAATATTTATTAATTATTTGAACAGAAACAGCTGCTGGCATGTCTGTTTATGTTTGACAACAGTCAAATTTAACAGTAAGGAAACTCAATATTTTCTTAGATCTTTATCTCGTTCACTCGTTGGTCGGTAAATTATCTTGGCTTGAGGCGTTGTGGTGCGAAAACATGGACAACTCGCCTGAAACACTTCACCGTGAAATAAAAGTGCGTATGATATTTTACCGAACGAGCAAATGATGCCAGAGCCCATTTCCTTAATTTCATTCCTAAGTGATGTTAATACTCCTAAGTTCTAAAAAGACTAAATATCGAACGCATATTTATATGAACTATAGTAAATACCTACATAGGCGTAGTAAATTGAAAGCTACGCAAGCTAGTGTTCTGTCTGAATATTTCTTATAATATTAGTATAAGTACTGACTTGCATCCGTTCGAAAAACATGACAATACTCTGTTTTCTTCAAGGTTACCTACTGATTTTATTTTGATGGTGACTTTGTGGGTGCGTTTACTGGCGCGGTTTTCAAATTTACTACAAAATCGTTATTCATAACTGGTTCTTGGGGAGGAAAATTCATTTATTTTTAATTAAATTTTAACATATTATGTAGTCTGCTAATTACTTTTCGAGGCTCATAAATATGCTTTTCTCAAATATTATGATATTAACTCAGGCAGAACAATTTTAGTTTAAAGTTTCATTGAGTTTTTAATTAAAATAAATTTAATGCTCATATCGTGTTAAAAAACAGCCCTTCTTTGTCTTGTATATAATACATTGACATTTAAATGTATGTAATACATGAATTAAAATAATGGGCTTAATGACATTGATCTAAATTTGAAGAAGTCTAACAGCGAGAGGTATTTTTCATGTCTGAAATACTTGTATTCATGCACATTCAGAACATGTGCAGTGTTGCCATTTTACAATAATCCACAGTACAGAATGGAACATATCCCATAGTTTCCCAAAAAGAAGAGTCCGTATGTTTATCAATGTGACATAATAAGTTATGTAATCACTAAGAATACTCAATAAACCATTAGTAATTACGGATAAAACTTGGTCATCAGAAACTACCCTTAAATTGAGTTAGTCTGGCAGGGTCGGCTGCGCACCTACATCCCCCCTGGTATTGCTTGTATTCTTACCAATTGCCTGCCATCGAGTGGACCGTCAGTCTGCCTGCCATCCTTGATAATATAAAAAATGCCCAGTTTACTTGCTAGCGAGTAGACATGCGGTACCGTGAAGTTTCAAAAATATTTTAATTAAATTGTAAAAAAATTAGCATTAGCAAAGAAATTGGATGGAATTACATTCTATGTAAATATAAGTAGTTCTTTCACATGTCTATTCATTTACGAATTTCATTATTCACAGCGCATTTGCAGCAACTATGGCATTGTTTGAGTTATGGCGACGGTAGCCACCCACCATTAAGTGGAACTTCACCCTGTCTGACGACCTCCATATTAAAAAATGGCTTTAAATGTTATCACAAACGAGCCATCCATTTTGTTTTAATAGACAATTCAATTTTCATTAAACGCTCGTTCTGTCTGATTTGTACTCCGAAATTACTAAAGAAGGCTGATTGGAGGCTGATGATACATATTATTTCTTCTCCTCTTTTATAAGGACATTTTCCAATACGTCAAAACTTGGCTAAAAAGCATATATTTAAAAGTTTTATATTTCAATTCTCTTATATTAATAGGAGCGGCAGCATACACTACACATTTCGTTCCACTACGCAGTGTATCTGACGACAAAAGATGGCCATTGTAGAAGACCATCGTAAAATAACAACACATATCATCATCATCTCAGCCGTAGCTCCACTGCTAGACATACGATTCCCATAATTTTACAATAGAACCGGTCAGAAGCATCGGTTGCTGGATCCAACGTCGACCCGCAGCCCTTATCAGATCGTCTGTCCACCTTCTGGGTGGATGTCCTACGCTGCGTTTGCCGGTCCGTGCCTCCACTCGAGAATCTTCCGCCCCCAACAGCCCTATCCAGAACAAAATAATATGTGCTCCATCCAACATATCCAAAACAACATGGATGACGAAGCCTTCTCTGACTTAATCATACTTTATCCTGTCTTTCCCTATACACTTCTAGCCCTCATCCTTAATCCTACTGTAGTCGGCAGCGCACTTGCAGCGGCTTTGGCGTTGCTTATGTTATAGGCGACGGTAGCCACCTACCATCAAGTGGACCATCAGCCTATCTGCCGATCTTAACATAACCGGCAACACATTTGGCTATGTTAATAGTGTTACCATCTACCTATCAAGTGGACCCTCAGTCTACCAGCCTAATTACTTAGAACCAACGCAAAAATCCAACTTATTTTACTTCAAATCTTGTTTGTTTTTTTGTTTATCACTTTTGCAAACTTAAGGTTGCTTGAGCAACATCAAGGTTGCTATTCAATTGGGCATGATGAGATTGTTGTCATTCCATCGTTACCATAATGACATGCAATCGAACTAAAAAGACTCACACTTAATGCCAGTTCCGTGACATCTCGTTTGAAGTAATGACACCTTTCAATGATGCAATTAGAGCCGAGATAATTGATCGCTCGAACAATTAATGGTCAATTACAAACCGTTCACAATAACATTGTAACCTATATTTTAAGGAAATCGAACTGTTTTTAAAATCATGTTACGAAGCGAATTAACAAGTAAGGTATTTATTACTAACTAATATCACCTGGCTTCGCTTGAGAGAGTTTTAATTTCCATTAAAAAATCGACGTGTTTTTAGTATATTAAAAGGCTACCATCACCCATTAACGAATTTCCTAGATAGGATAAAGGATGAAGATTAAGTAGGGATAAGGGATGGCTTCTGACACCAACATTAACCACTCGACAAGGGGCTCGTCAGTGCCAAGGGGGTAAGTGTCAGTGATGCCTGACCGTGGCTCCTGACTGTTGGCCTATTGAGGAGACTCAAGGTTACTCTGCTTTTTATGGAAAAAGCTGTGCTCTGTTTTTCCTTACAAGATAGAATCTATTATTAGGTTTTTAGGAAATAAGTAACGTCACCACATAGATCAATAGAATTAGTAACCATTGAAGAAGATATGTTCTCAAGTACATCCAAGTACCGAGAGTCTCTCTCTCTAGGCCTCGACTGGGGCATCTGTTGGCAATGGCTTGACATGACGATTATAATGATTGATTGAAACACTTTTGGGGTGATTATAATAATTAACTCAAGACCGTTACAGAAGACATCTTTGAAATGGCAATATGTATGATTTTGTTTTATGTACGAGAGTTAGAGATAACAGACCTTGGGCAGTGTAATATTTACATCGCCATCATCATCTTTTAAGTCTCCGGTATAATTTTCCAATAACAAAATCATATATTTTTATTTAAAGGCGAGTACAGGATTTATTTACAGCCTTTCTAACTTCCTTTATTTCAAATGACGGAAAAAAACGGCTAAAAACAGAATGTGCATTAAAACTGTGCCTATAATATTGTAAGTAGGTAATGGTACTTGAGAATATTCATGATGACTGATTTTGAAAAACTATTCCACGGTGTTCCTACTCATAAAAAAACAGGTTTTGAAGGAAAAATAGATGTTTTAATTGATGTTTTTAACTTTGCGCCAAAACACTAGAATAGCAATGTCGTCTGTTGTGACGTTACGCTTTCTTAACTCAGGAACAGTTTGACAATTTCACAATTCAAGCGACAATGTGATATTTATGAAAGCGTGACGTCATTCGCTCTGATTGGTATTTTATTGCAGTATTTAAACTTTTATTTAATTGAAAATATTACTAATCTTAATTTTTATATTAAATCTGTTGTTTTTTTTTTTCAACATACCTATATGTTTTACTAATTCTTCAATACCGTCATCATGCCTATTACTGCCTGTTCGGAGTGCTGATAAGATTAAAAAGATCGAATCAAGTAACTTCATTTCAGTAACTTACAGTTTTATCATTGCATAATTATGTAGCTATTTTAAATTTATTACCTAATGGCAAAGCTTACACTTCACCTGCGATTCTGTTGTGAAAGAGTACAATTACATTGAAAAGATGACACTAGTCTTTTTCGGTGTGAAGCTATTAATTTATATTTTTGCTTAAATCGTAGCAATCAACAGACTTAGTAAATGAAGACGGTGTTTGGCTGTGTGTATAACATAAACAATGTTACATAACCAAAACATTTCTTTAAATTACCAAAACATTCACTCAAGAAATTAGATATGATTACACCAACTAAATATGTATACCAAATTTACAGTCATGTAATAGCGAAGAAGACATGCCAACTATTAACGTTCGCCCAAAAATAATTTCGAACCGTACTCTGTGGGTAGCATTGCAAATTGGTGTTATTTGGTATCAAACCCTCGGATCCGAAATGTGGTATAATTTGGCATAGAAAATTGGAGAACCGGAATCTACGATTCATATATTAGCTTTCAACATGCACATTAAACACAGGACTCGTCGTAATATGGATAGAGCTATTGTGGGAGTTTTCTTAAATCCCTAAAGAAGGGATTTGTTGCGAAAGGAAAGTCTTTTATAGATATGTTGCAAGATCAGAACAACAAACGATGCCAAAGAACAATGGCATTAACGATCTAACTAAATAGTAAGATGCGGAGAAATCCATTGCTCAAAGCGATATTAATAGTTTTTTATAGCCTAAATAATGTAAAATCTATTAAAATTAAAAGTCGATAATTGAATGGTGATTTTATAACTGACTGGTAGCTTGTCCTGCTAATCCAATCTATACTAATATTATAAAGAGAAAAGGTTTGTATGTATGTGTTTTTGTATGTTTGTAATGAATGAACTCAAAAACTAATGGACTGATTTTAAAAATTCTTTCACCTGTAGAAAGCTACATTATCAGCGAGTAACATAGGCTACTCATCCTCCCCCCATCTCTGCTCTTTACTCCCCTCCATACAAATATATGTTTGTAATGAATAAACTCAAAGACTACTGGATTAATTTTAAAAAATCTTTCACCTATATATTAAGCTACATAATCAGCGAGTAACCGGCTACTCACCTTTCCCCATCCCTCCCTTTATCCCCTTTCCATACAAAATTGCTGTTTTCCACCAATAATATTTTATAAAGAGACGCGGACAAAGTCGCGTGCAACAGCTAGTAATTTTATAAATGCGGTATGTTAGATTGTATGTTCGCAGGTTTGTTACTCAGTCACACCAAAACGGTTAAACGGATTTGGGAGAATAATTAAATTGGTATGAAATGTGTGATATTTATGTTTGGGATTAATAATTTATTTCATTCCTTATTAAGAGACATCCTTATCTTATATAAAATATATAAAAATCTCGTGTCACGATGTATGTTCGCGGTAAACTCTGAAACTACTGAACCGACTTTGATCAAACTTCGTAAGTATCTGTTATTTGGTCCAACTTAAAAGATAGGATAGTTTTTATCTTAATTATTGACCTCAGTATTTGTTATTGCAAATTAAATGGTTATTATAGAACAGTAGTGTCTGTTTATACATTAGTTCGACGATTTATTAATAGATGGCTCTGCCTTGCTATCATAAACGGCATCCGAAGTTTACCCTTTGTGTCCAACTTGCAACTTCTTACGTAAGTACGATAGAGAGAGAAAACTTCGAATGACATTCATGGTAGGCCTACTATTAACGATATACTGATTCATATCATCATTAATTCCTGTGATTGAACGAAAACTGAACGTCCCACTATTACATTGAACATGGCAACATTATTTCACAAAGTGACATCGATTTTTACGATTTTTTTTTTTTGTATATTTGGTAGGTATGAGAATAGGTCTTCACTTTAACATATGATTTGAAAATAAAATTGGACCCGATAGGTGGCGCCACAATCGGTTTACGGAATTATTTTCGGGTTCCGGCAGGACAACGTCTGCTGGGTCAGCTAGTATTTGTATAAATAAATAAATAGTTATAATCTGTGTAAAAATTAAAAGTTATACATTATTAGATAATTCGAATTTTTGTTCTAAATTTTTCTAAATTTTATTGTAGGTAGAACCAGCGATATTTAAGAGCGGCCTTTCCCCTGAATTTAAATTCTCTTTACAAATAATAATGAAGTACTTATGATCCATTTATGGTCTTATCGAATATTCTGTCATTTGAATATTAAATTCCAGAGCATCAAAGCGACCTTAGGGAGATTTCACAAGCTTACTCCTATACATTTAATTTCGCAGACCTGTAGGATGTTTATTAATTTTCTTCAAAGTATCATCGTTACTTATCGTTAAGGGAACCGCAATTTTCACTAAGCATTTACTCTGTTTTTGTTGCTCATAATATATTTTATTTATTTATTAGGCTCACTTACCTTAGCTACATTATTGCAATTATAGTGAAATTACAATTACAGTATTATTATTGCAATTACGGTAAAAAACCAAAATTTAGGATGATACATATTACACCGTGCCGGCGGCGGCGGGGGCACGGCCGTGGCACGGACATCGCCCAGTGAAGTATGAATTTGTTCATACAAAAGCATATTATGCATATCTTGACCGGGACACGGTCCGGTGTAATATAAATCCACCTTAATTTATAATAAATGCGTAGAACATTCATAAGTGAACACCACTTGTGAGATTTAACAATAAATTTAAACATATACATATAAATATATACTTACATCTTAATATATAAAAATGAATCCCAATTACCCTTGGTCACGGCATCACGCGTGAACGGGTAGACCGATTTTAATTCGGTTTTCGCTATTGGAAAGAGAAACGGGGAATGTTCATATATATAAAAATTGCATCCCTGGCGAAGCCGGGAGCGGAACGCTAGTTGCATATAGTAGTTAAGGCGTGAAAGCGTTACAAACAAACTGTTGAAAATATCTGTGTTCATGCAATCATGATGTGTCAATGTTATCTACGGGGATTGTTATATATTGTTTCGTCATTTATCAACACAAACCATATCACGAGCCCGTTGGGTGAATGGTTAGAGTGCTTGCTTTAACACTCTATTCTAGGGTTCCCGGGTTCGATTCCCGGCAGGGTCAACTTTGACAAAAGAACTTTTAAATTTAGCTCTGGTCTGGATTTGGAAAGTAGTGGCAGGGCACATTGCGTTTTCGCAGTCCTTTGGGCAGCCCGTCTGGCGGCAGTAACCACCCCCTTACAGAAAACCACCGTGAAATAACAGCACGTGTGCTGTTGTGTTTCGGTGAGTGAAGAAAGGGATGCCAGAGCCCATTTCCCTATCCCTTCCAATCCCTTAATCTTAATTCTATTGTAGTCGGCAGCGCACTTGCAGCAGCTTTGGCGTTGCTTGTGTTATAGACGACGGTAGCCACCTAACATCAAGTGGACCGTCAGCCTGTCTGCCGATCTTAACATTTAAAAAAAATTCAACGCGGACAAATAACGCCTGACTAAATATGTGAGCAATGTAACGCCTAACATCTTTATTGCAGTTATAGCTTTGCCAGTCATTAGATGATCCCTCGGGAACAGTACTTATTTCTGGATGAAAGATACCCTATGTCCTTTCCTGCATCCCTGACGAAGTGTATACGAAATTTCACGATGATTGGTTCAGCAGTTTAGGCGTGAAAAGGTAACAGACAGACCGAGTTACTTGTTATTGTATTATATTGATTTAGGGCTGTTAGGATAATAAGTAAAATGTATTTGATACTTTATGTATTTAAATCTATCTTTATATCTAAACATACTTATATCATCACATATTATATAATAAAACCGTTGTTTTTCTGTGTGTTTGTGCACGCTTATCTCTAAAAGGCTTAACCGATTTGAATGCGATTTTCACTGGTGTATTGTAGCCAGATTCCCGTAATACTTAGCTTATTGTTTCATTTCAATTGGTGGACAACCAAAAAAAGTTACGCGCTATTCCGTATAGTATACTGAACCCGCAACTTCGTACGCGTGGTATACGGCGTACGAAGTTGCGGGTTCAGTTAGTGTGAAATAAAATCGCTATCCGTCTCTGTCTGTTAACTCCGCTAACTTCTTGTAAACTATGCGACAAATTTTGATGCGGTTTGCACTCAAAGAAAGAGCGAGGCCAGGAGAGGGTCGCTAGTGTTTTATAATTTAATATGAGCAGTAATAACATAATCATTTATACAGGACCTTCATCAAAATAAGAGAAAAACAAATAGATAACAAGAATGAATGTTCACGTATTCGAAGTAAATGTATTTTCTTCGTTCTTTGATTTTATAATTTACGATGTTTGCCTTCTGCTCCGGTACTAAATCAGGTCTCGAAAAATTTGCTTTTGTAATTTCGTTGCAAATGTTTTGTGATGCCGGATTGAGTTGTCCTACTCTTATTAGAAATATAATAAACGTGAACGCGCCTTGTTTGTATATTAAAGATTTTTTCAAAAATCAATTTGTACGCGTTCTACATAAATATGTTACCAAAATCAAAAAAATAGCTTTTAGAATTATTGTCTCTTTATCTGTACGTTTGTGCACGCTAATCTCAGAAACGGCTTAACCGATTTGAATGCAGTTTTCACTTGTGTATTCTAGCAAACTTTCCGCAACATTTAGTGTTTATTTCATTTAAATCAGTTCACAAACACAAAAATTGCGCACTATACCGAATATCACGCATTAATGTACTTATACGCGTTAATATACTTCACTTACATATATTTTACTAGCTGAAGTCGGCCACGCTTCGCTGCGGCTTCGGCACGGCGGCGCGGGCGGCGTGTGCGTGGGGCGCGCGGTACTGGTCACTGCTTATATATAATACTATTTATCGTAGGGTGATGATCATTTATCGAGGATCCTATAGCCTTCCTCGATAAATGCACTATTCAACACAAAAAGAATTTTTCAATTCTAACCAGTAGTTCCTGAGATTAGCGCATTCAACCAAACAAACTCTTCAACTTTATATATTAGTATAGAAGTATAGGTTAAAATATTAATTATATATATTAGTATAGATGATTAACCAATGGTATTGTCCCTTAATCCCCTTTTTATGAAGATTACTCATTCCGTTCGAGAATAAAAGTGAAATTTCCCTTACTTTTAAGCACAGTGCATCTAAAATGAAAAAGGAGTTCTTCTCATCAATTTTGAAATATTTTCGTCATTAGTTAAACAATAAGAAAAATGTTATTTGCTTATTTAAACATTCGAAGTTTTAAACTTTTGTATAACATACGAAAACATAAATTAACAATTAGGGAGATAAAAAGGTCACATCCGTAATAAGCAACTTATAAAACATCAAACGTAAGTACGTTAATCGAATCATAAGAGATACAAAATTAGAACGTCCTCGTCCATTATAAACAAAGTGTGCTCTTAACATTTTGAACGCTTGGCTTATTCAATTATAATCATTAAAATAACGTTGATTCCGTTTTCTTATAATTTGTTAATGAAAACTACATAGGTACTAAAGAAGGTACTACTTTTACTGTATTACTACCTGTGGCACGGGACTTCGTCCGCGTCTCTTTATAAAATACTAGCGTTCCGCCCCCGGCTTCGCCCGGGGTGCAATTTTTATATATAAGAACGGGGAATCCGTTTATCCCTCTTTCCATTAGTGAAAACCGAATTAAAATCGGTCTACCCGTTCGAAAGTTATGGGAGTACATACATTTCGAAGATCCATTTTTATTTAAATAGATAGAAGACTAGCTGAGCCCGCAACTTCGCACACGTGGTGTTCGATATACCCTATAGCGCGTAACTTTTTTATTTGTACACCGATTGGAATAAAACAATGTTACGGGAACCTTGCTACAATACATCAGCGAAAACCGCATTCAAATCGGTGAAGCCGTTTCTGAGATTAGCGTGTTATACCTATAAGCATCATCTCTATCTACTTAACTTAGTATGACAAAGTGACAGAAAACGTAACGCTTTTTAGTTAACGCTTGTATCAATTTTACGCGTAAAATTTCCATACCTCATGATAGTTTTTTCTAATAATTAACGTTTTATGAAAATAAAACAACGTGCTCGTTTTGAACGGAACAAAAGAACAGAATTATTTATTATTCATAGACAATGTAGGTAAGTGCACAGAGTAATAACATAGATAGGTTTAGGGTGTTTTAACTATTTTGAGAACAATCACAACACCCCCACTCTCAAAATACAGATGCATATCAAAATACTACACTTACAATTCCTAACTTCTTAACAAATTTATGATGCTTAATGGAGTTTAAGCTTTTTGTTAATATATCTGCTGGCATATCTCCTGTGGGCAAATAATTTACTTTAACAATCTTATTGGAAATTACTTCTCTACAATAATGATGGCGCACATCAATATGTTTTGTTCTATTATGAAACATAGGATTTTCTGATAACTTTTGCGCACTTTGATTATCATTATACATGTTAATTGTATATGTTTGTCCAGTTATCTCATTCTGCAAATTCATAAGATACACAGCTTCTCTACAACCCTCAGTAATTGCCATATATTCAGCCTCAGTACTTGAGAGCGCTACAGTTCTTTGCTTTTTACAACCCCAAGATATAACAGCACCAGACAACACAAAACAGAAACCTGAATATGACTTTCTATCTGTAACATCATTTGCCCAATCTGCATCACAATAACCTTCAATATTAACATTTCCATTTTTACAATATTTTAAACCTAATTTTTTTGTTTTCTTTAAGTATTTTAACACTCTCTTTGCATACAACCAGTGTTCTTTATTATGACAATTATTGAATTGACTGAGAAATCCTACTGCATAGGCTATGTCTGGCCTTGTAAGGACAGCCAAATACATTAAGCTCCCAATCAGCTGTTGATATGAG
Source organism: Bembecia ichneumoniformis (assembly GCA_910589475.2). Lineage (NCBI taxonomy): Eukaryota > Metazoa > Arthropoda > Insecta > Lepidoptera > Sesiidae > Bembecia > Bembecia ichneumoniformis. Next base: position 2,108,616 of record OU342526.1, on the reverse strand, counting down.
TTATCACCTGTTGAATCTTGACTTTTCACAATATTTAAATTAACCTCCATGGGTGTATCAACGGTCTTACAGTCAGACATATTAAATTTATACAACAACTGATCAATGTATTTTTCTTGACTCAGAGTGATGACATTATTTTCTTTGTTAATATTGACAGTCATACCAAGACATTGTTTAATTCGTCCTAGGTCTTTAATTTTAAACTGACTACTTAAAGCCTCTTTCAATACTTTCATTTCTTTCTTATCATTAGAGAAAATGAAAAAATCGTCAACATACAAAGTTATAATGGTTCTTAGACCATTTACAAATTTTGTATATAAACAAGGTTCTAATCTAGACTTTTTATAACCTATAGCTAACATTGTACTGTCAACTTTCTTGTGCCAAGCCCTAGAGGACTGTTTGAGACCATATATAGCCTTTTTAAGCTTAAGAACTTTAGATTTTTCATTATTAGAACACTTAAAACCATCTGGCTTCTGCATATATATGGTTTCATCCAATTCTCCATTAAGAAACGCAGTCTTAACATCTAGATGGGCAGTTTTAAGATCTAGTTGTACAGCTAAAGCAAACAATAACCGTAAAGTAGTATGCCTGACCACAGGAGAGAAAGTTTCGTCGTAATCGATACCACACTTTTGATTATATCCTTTAGCAACTAATCTGGCACGATAACAAATATTGTTGTCGTTATCACATTTTCTTTTTAACACCCACTTACACTTGAGAACAGTTCCATCTTTTGGAACATCTGTAAGCTCCCACGCACTATTATTTTCAAAACACTGTAACTCTTCTTGAACAGCACGCATCCAATGCTCCTTCTCCGGACCCTGTAGGACTTCCTCCAATGACAACTCACTGACTTCTACATTGGTACTTTCTGTACACATATTTGAGAAACCATACCAATCTGGTTTACGTCTTTCTCTAGCAGGTAATGTCTTCACTACACTGCTATTACTTCCAGTAGAACTGTCAGAGTCTTCATACTCACTAGGCAAATATGTAGCATCAATGGTTTTGTCTACAGAAATAAATGAATCATCTGATTGACAACTGTCCCCCACTGAATCTAAACTGTTTTGTTCATTGTTTGTTTGAGTACCCGAATAAGAATTCTTATCTTCAACAGTGATATTGCTGACATGCACATCTTTCTCAATAATAATGACATCGCGACTTATTGTAAGTAATTTGGTTTTAGGATTATAAATTCTATATCCTTTCATATCTTCAGAGTAACCCACCAAGATACACTCTTCTGACTTCTTATCCCATTTTTTTCTTTTTTCATTAGGCACATGTTTCATTACAGTACTTCCGAACACTCTTAAATGACTAATATCTGGCTTAGTATTAGTCCACAGCTCATACGGTGTTTTATTATTTAATACAGCTGATACCGTCCGATTCTGTAAGTAAACGGCAGTATTAGTAGCCTCTGCCCAAAACTCTTTCTTCAAATCAGCATCAAATAATAAACATCGAGCCTTTTCAACGATTGTACGGTTCATCCTTTCACTTAACCCATTTTGCTGAGGCGTATAAGGGTTTGACTTTTGATGTACTATGCCTTTTTGTTTTAAGAAGTTTTCAAATTCAGTATTGCAAAATTCACAGCCATTGTCACTCCGTAACACCTTGATTTTTCGATCAAGTAGGTTCTCTACCTTGGCTGTATAATTTTTAAAGCACTGAAATGCTTCACTCTTATTTTTCATGAAATAAATATGAACCATACGGCTATAGTCATCTATGAAGAGTATAAAGTACCTTGATCCTCCCAAGGCGACACACTCCATTGGTCCACACACATCAGTATGCACAACATCCAGTAATTGAGTGCTTCTGTTATCGCTAATTGGAAATGGTAAGCGACTCTGCTTCCCTTCACAACAGGTAACACATGAAGATTTACTTATGTCTGCTTTCTGGTCAATGGAAATACCTTCAACAGCATTCTGCATTTTATTCAGGTAGGTACTGTTGACATGACCAAGTCTTCGATGCCACATCTCGTTAGACACCACCGCTGCAGCTGACAGATGTACTGGTGTATTTAGCTTATACACCCCATTGACTAATTTGGCTGTAGCTACCAAAGTTCCTCTTCTATTGTATATATCACAACCGCAGTCTCTAAAGTTCACTGTGTTTCCTTTCTTAATTAGTTGACTTACAGACAAAAGATTAGTTGTGAGACTCGGAACACACATAACCTCTTCCACTGTCACATCAAAATCACAATCATCGGTACAAGTAGTGATCTGCACGTCACCGGAACATTTAACAGGCAACTTGTTCTCATTTGCAACAACAATCTCTTTCATGCATTGATCGTAAGACGCATTTTTGATCCAATGTTCATTTGTTGTCAAATGCACGCTTGCTCCCGAATCAACATACCAGTCTGACTTACTGTATAAGCCACTGAGAAACACTGCACTAAATGCATTCGTTTGATTCCGTTTCATTTCTGCACAATTTGTTGTATTGGTGCACTGATTCCGGTAATGTCCGATTTGTTTACACTTGAAACATCTAATTATTTTGCCCTTTGACAACTGCCCGCCATCTTTACCGCCACTATAACTTTTGTGTAAATGCTTGTCATTTTTCTTATGTTGGCTGGACTGATTTTTATATTGAAAAACTCCAAATACAGCATTATCGCATCCATTCACTTCCGTTTCCATGTCTAATAATTTAGATTTAATGGCGTCCGTTGTTATACTCATTCCAGAGTGTTCAATAGCCATTATCATTGGCGAAAATTTTTCTGTTAAGCCGGCTAGCAGTAATGAACCGATCCACTCATCATTAATGTTAAAACCAGTTCCCGCCAATTTTTGACCCGTTTCCACTAATTGAGTTACGTATGAATTCATGGATGTACAATTTTCCAGTCGTATCGATATGAGATTTCTTAATAGACTAATTTTTCTAGTAAATCCTGAATCATCATATAAAGATTTCAATTTATCCCACAATTCCTTAGTTGATTTCACTTCTTTGATATGCACATAAATGGAGGGATCGATAGTCAAAATCAATTTGGCTCTGGTCTTAGCATCTTCTGCTGCTGAAACTGCCGGTTGACCTTCCTCTGGCTTGATGCTTCTTAGCGTGCCTTCCAACACTAAGAAATTCTCGGCCGCAAAGCACCACTCGTTATAGTTTTCGCGCCCTTTGAGTTTGGGCACGCTTACTAAATAATTTGAGTTAGACGCCATTACTGTTCCTTCACAAAACGACTGCACAAATCATAACACAACTAACTGTTCTCTTACTGCAACGAATTATCACAAGTCCAGATAACACTCTGTCGCGAGAAAGTAGTTAAAGAAGCCAGGAACGCCCTGAGCCCTAACCTGATAGTTTTTTCTAATAATTAACGTTTTATGAAAATAAAACAACGTGCTCGTTTTGAACGGAACAAAAGAACAGAATTATTTATTATTCATAGACAATGTAGGTAAGTGCACAGAGTAATAACATAGATAGGTTTAGGGTGTTTTAACTATTTTGAGAACAATCACAACACCTCATATGAAAATCGATCCGTAAGGAGTAAACTCCAAAAATATAATATTAGTCACATTTTAACTTAATAAGTTAGGCTAGAAATTTATCGGAAACAAGAGATGTCCATTGTATTGTAGCAATTATCGTAAAACAACAAAACCAACTAAGTGCAACCACAGTCTCGCCACAGGCGAATGCAACCAAAACACGATTCCTCCATTTATTTTAAACCATGAGTTACACTCAAAACATTTCAATGCAGCTGTGAATATGTAGCTCTGTATTCAAATATTACGCAGTGCAAAACAAATACTAATAAAATTGTAAATTTATGATTTTATTTTTTTCTTTATACTAGTAATTTTAACTTTGTTAAATCAGTATTGTACTGATTTAACAAAGTAGCCTAATAAATTAAAGGAATATTTTTTAAATTGTATTCGATTATATCAACATTGTAATTAATTGTACATAGTTAGATGTTAAATCTTTTAATATTTTAATAATAATTTAAAGCATTATGATGGCAAACGGTTAAACCTAGGTGGTTTTTAATGTATATTTAGTTTTTTTTTTATTGTTAAAATTATAAATAAATAAATAAATTTAATCTAACTAGTTTTCGGCCATTTGTCGAAATACAACCACAACGAAGTGAGTACAATGATAATTGTTTCAGTTTTCTTCATATTGAACGTTATCTCAATATTATCTCATATTTAATTTTAGTCGCTACTAAACAAAATAAATATGAAAATCTGTTCACAAACATATGAGAAAAGTATTGTGAACTGTTATGTCTTTGTTCATGCACATACATTTACGATAACTATAGGTGAAAATAAATAATAATAATAAATAATATGATTTCAGTTTTAATTAACCTTTATGCCATTTATTATTTTTCTAGACAAACTTATTTTTTTAGGAAAGCCCTGTAGATTGCACCATAAGTGAAAGCGGAATTAAAAAGGGGATGGTCAATTTTCGTCTATTTTCTTGAATAACTTGGAAACTATTTCACAAGACGATGCAGTTTAAAAAAAAAAATTATTTTCCACTTTCCCCTCAAAAATGACCTCCCATATACAGATTTCATCTATTCACGTTCACGTTTTTTTATTCGGACGTACGGAACCCTAAAAATAAGCGAATTATGTAAACACTTTAGAAAGACTATTTTATACTATAAAGATAGAAAGAGAGGCTGTGATGCAAACTAGAAATCACCTTTCTCCTAAATTATATCTTATGCAATACTTGATCGCAGTGAACATGTTATGATTCTCCTAAGGCAGGACTTGGTGGATTTCATTTAAAAAACAACGCAATCAAGAAATATACTATAAAACTGCAATTCATTTTACGTGTTCAACATCTTTCAAACTAATTACACAATAATTTAATACTCCAAAACAATGACATACATCTTGAATGCAAAAAAAAATTTCTTTTAAGCATGCAGTTCGCATCGTTAATCATTTTCAATCGTTATGGTGTCCAAAAAAATTAAAGAGAGGGCATTAAGAATTTTTTCCTACAAAAATATTGATCCTGATTATCGTAATCAAGATGCCCATGGCGTAGCTAAGTAGCCTTGTAAAGTTGTGATGGACTGAGCTATTTTGTACCACGTGGTTCTAAATTTCACATTACGTATTCTTTCGTCTTGCCCGATCCATACAGTTGAAAATCTTTGATTATGTCATTATATTTGGCTTGAACATTATATTATTTCGATGTTTACCAATGATTAAATATATAATTTTATATGTAACCAGCTGTTGCGACTTCGTCTCTTTATAAAATATTATTCGTGGAAAACGGCAATTTTGTATGGAATGGGGGTAAAGAGGTAGATGGGGGAGGGTGAGTAGCCTATGTTACTCGCTGATAATGTATCTTTCTACATGTGAAAGATTTTTTTAAAATCTGCCCAACAGTCTTTTAGTTTATTCATTACAAACATACAAAAATACATACATGCAAATATTTTCTCTTTATAATATTAAATATTGATTATAAGCACTAATAAAATAGTAAAATAATTACAATAATTATACTTTTTATGACTTCTTTTTATCGCCAACTAAGTTTTATTATTTTTTATAACTATTTTAATCACTTAAGGGCTTCACTGAGGCAAATGACATTTACTATAGAATTCGCTGGCGGCGGATCCAATTCAACAGGCCTAGAAATGGTGTTTTTCTGTTTTTACCACTAGAAAAATACACAAAATAAAAAAAATTATTAATACAATTTTTTAATCTGATATTAACTTATTAATAGGTACAGGATTCATATGCGTGCAATGAGCCGTTTTCGAGAGAATTTTCAATAAAGGTCAAATTCTTCTTGTGTTCTAACTTTTTTTGTGGAGTTTCTATTACTTTAACGAAAATTCTAATTAATACAATTGGTTCTTCACATGTTTAAGTATAATATATATTTTTTTCAAAGCAATTTTCTTGTCCATTTCTTGTAACATTTTCATTAAACAATGTATATTTTTAGTATGTAGGGTTTGTCTCCCCCTTAATGTGAAAATTTATATCTTTTTAATATGTATTCATTTATTTCCAACTAGATTTTGTATGCAATAAACTACCAGTCTGCGGCTACTTTGACTACACCTAAAGCACAGATTATACCACTATCTATTACGATTTTTTTTTTCATATTTTTTTTTAATGTAATTTTCAAAATTGACTCTGGTCTGGATTTGAAAAGTAGTGATAGGGCACACTGCGTTTCGCAGTCATTTGGGCAGCCCGCCTGGCGGCGGTAGCCACCACCTTGCGGAATGCCACCGTGAAATAACAGCATATATGTGCTGTTGTGTTTCGGTGAGTGAGTAAGGGGTGCCAGAGTCCATTTCCTTATCCCCTCCTAATCCCTTATCCAATCCTACTGTGGTCTGCAGCGCATTTGCAGCAGCTGTGGCGTTGCTCGTGTTACAGGCGACGATAGTCACCTACCATCAAGTGGACCGTCAGCCTGTCTGTCGACCTTAACATTTAAAAAAAATGCGATCGGCTCCTGGAGCCATTAGCAGATAGTTTGTGTGACTGCAGTTGACGTGCGAGCCTTCCAATGTAGATCCTGTCACTCCCCTCATATTATGTCCCATGTGTACTGGGGTCTGAGTCTTCTACTCTGTAGGGATTCACCAAGACCTACAGCAAGACTGTTGGTGTGTGCGTCTATGCGGTTCTTATAGCACTTTGATCTGTGTTCTATCTCTTCCCTCACTGTTCTGAAGTTCTGTTATTTTTGTTGAGCATTTGTTATTATTTTTAAGTACATTATTCTGGTACCGTTGCAGTATTTCCACGTCTATTACGAAATGTCGTAAAAATTGGAATTTTGTTCATTGTTTTATCCAGTGAAAAGATAACAGAATGACGCAGAAAGTTACTTTACAATATTATAAAGGTATACATGTATTTTGTTGGAATGCAATATACATTTTTCCTGTTTCTAGAAACCATGGAAACAGTGATAATATACCTAAAGTTAAATCGACATATCCATTATCGTGCACCCCTTATTTTTATTAACGATTGTTCTAAGTTTGAAGTAAATGGCAGTTGCCCTGCGCCTTTTAAAACGACTACACGCGAATCACGCGCTGCCTCGCCGGTAACAATTTTTTTACGCAATGCGCGATATTGGTCTATAAATAACTTACGTACAATAATCTACAAGAGAACTTTATCAATAGATTTTTCGTCTACTTTATAATTCGATTTGTGTGATGTGATTGGTTTCCAAAATGTCTTCAGTCCCGTTAGTCCGAAGGGCAATCGTTGGAGCGGCTCTTGCTCACGGAAGTCAGACTCCTCAAGATGTCACAGTGATACCTTCGCTGACACCGCAAGCCACACAGGAAAACCAATGGACACCCGCCGCCTTAGAGAGAGCTGGTTCCACTTTGAAGGCTCTAAATCGTATGGCGAAACGACCACCGGTACACATAATGTTTGAGGATATCAACTTCACGGTCAGCAATCACAAGGGTAAGTTAGAAAATGTTTTATTTCTTCTTCTTCTTCTTGAGGTACCTCTCCAACTAGTGAAGGTTGGCGATCAGAGCCTGGCACAGTCATCTTTGACTTTTGTCGTTGGAACAGCTCATCCCGGTCCACTCTCTGATGTTCTTCAGCTACGACTTGTTTCTTTATCTCTTTTTTAAAACGTCGTAAACTTTCTTAAGATATATCTTAAGATCAATTGTGATTATTATCGTCTGAATAATTATATATCTTTTAAAAATAATAACAGTAAATGAGGTAATTAAAATCAAGTTATTTGAATTTATTCATGAATTTTCCACATAATATACATTATACTTATATAGATTATACATTTATACTTAAAATAAAAAAGTATTATAATATAGATTATAAAAAATCAAAATTCTATAATGTTTATTAGATATGTTATAATATATCAAAATCGTATTCAAATAAGGATACATTTTTTTTTAATAAATTGGCTTTTACAATGTATTGAGAAGCACCTATGAGATAGAAGTCACGTAATCAATTCGCACACTACGAGATATCTTCTAGAGCTACTGTTTATACAGTAGTACCGACAGCAAAACTAGGGTTCCTATTTTTAAAGCTAATAATGAGAGGTAAACTTGAGCAAATGGAGAAATAATTAATCAAACCTTTTTTTTACTATGTGAGGCAAGATTAGTGTGTTCTATTAATATTGTGACTTGATTGATATTCTCTTATTACTAGAAATAAAATAATAATTAAAATTTAAGTTCCTTATTTACTCCAACATAAATCATTTTACTTATAAATTGCGATAAAAACGTTTGTCTAAATAGATAAGTTGATAAGGCCTTATTTTCAATTTACACTCTTTTATCAAATATGTATAGAATTTATTGACAACACAATGATGAAAATACAAGTATATTAAGGCAGATGACCTTAATATACTTGTTTTTGTGTTATTTTAACGGCCCGTTGGATGAGTGGCAAGAATGCTTGCCTATCGTCTCAGGGGCCCCGGGTTCGATTCCCGGCGGGGTCAAGTTTGGAAATTTTAATGTAATTTTCAAAATTGACTCTGGTCTGGATTTGAAAAGTAGTGGTAGGGCACACTGCGTTTCGCAGTCATTTGGGCAGCCCGCCTGGCGGCAGTGACCACCCCCTTACAGAAGACCGCCGTGAAATAACAGCATATACGTGCTGTTGTGTTTCGGTGAGTGAGTAAGGGATGCCAGAGCCCATTTCCTTATCCCCTCCTAATCCCTTATCCTTAATCCTACTGTAGTCGGCAGCGCACTTGCAGCACCTGTAGCGTTGCTTGTGTTATAGGCGACGGTAGCCACCTACCATCAAGTGGACCGTCAGCCTGTCTGTCGACATAACATAAAAAAAAAAAAAAAAAAAAAAAAAAAAAAAAAAAAAAAAAAAAAAAAGATTATAAATTGTCTTGTGCATGCAAAATTATTTCATAACGATTTTGTAATAGTTATAAAAAAATCAGTAATATGCAAATCATGTGACTATGGCTCTCATGTTAAAAATCAAAGATCAAAGATTTGTCCCTAATCTGTATTCCAATGGTATTTATTTATTCATTTATTAAAAACTTTGCGTACATTCTGGTACAAAAGGCGGACTAAATGCTAGGAGCATTCTCTACCAGTCAACCTTTGGGATAAATAGAAAATACAACAGATAAACAGAAGGGATAACAAGCGCGCAAAGTGACTAATCACGACCACAAATTAACTAAATACAAAATTTTAAAAAATATGTATATACTAAAAACAAACAAATAAAACATAAGGTAAAACATATAAAAATAAACTATATACATATAACACACACATAGTATGCATAGTATACAAATATCTAATGAAAGGTTACTTATGTTGCGAAGTTTCCTGAGGTAATCCCAAAAATTGTGACCTGTAGCTATAATAATTTGAGAAATTAAAAATGTTTTAATATTTATTTATTTATTTATATATTGAATAGCAAACCTAACAGCATACAAAAAATTACAAATACATTTTTAAAAAAATTAAATTTTTACAAAGCCTATTACTAGGTCTGACAAATTATAATTTAAAAGTACAAATATATATACACAAACATACATATAAATATAAACATATATGGGTGATTGTATGTTGTAGGGTGAGTGATTTATTAATGTTAATGTGTGTGTTTTGTGTTGTGTGTTTGGTACCGCTCAATGGAGGAAACAAATTTACTTTTCAATATATTATACATATATATGTATATCGCTAATATAATCCAAAAATTCTCTTTCTTAACACATATGTTAAAATGTGTCACACGATCATTTAAAAATGAGATACAAAAATTTAAGACTTATCTAAATGTGTTTAAAATGATAATTTAATAGCCGATCATTAGGTCAATTTGAAACTAAAGAATTAACGATTCCTAGTTTTTCCTTTTAATATTATGTACAAATATTTTTGTTATTTGAGTGTTAATTTTCCTTGTTTTTTTTTTTTAATTTGAAGGTTCTGATTGGATACGTTTGTGTTTATAATTTTTTTAGTGCGACCTTCTGTCACACAATTATCTGTCAATTAGTGTGTCCGGTCACCAACGGTTAAAGTACTTAATTAACAGATGAAAACAAGCAACTTATCTCTTCGTTTTATTTCCTATATTACCGTAAAAGTTAATAATTTAAAAAATAATATTAACAGACACTCTTACACTATACTTCCACACAATATTCTTTTTTTTTTACTTTTTGTTCTTATTGATGTTCTTATCTCTTTCATTCATTTTTTTTCTGCATAACTTAAGCATAAATTCCAAAAAATATATATAAAAAATAATTGAATGTTATATTATAACTTATTTCGATGATATAATACGCCTATTTTATTAGGAACTCGGCCACGCTTCGCTGCGGCCCATACGGCGGCGGCGTGCGCATGGGGCGCGCGGTACTGGACACTGCTTATATATAATAACTATTTATCGTAGCGTGATGTTATATAGCCTATAGCCTTCCTCGATAAATGGACTATTCAAAACATTTTGTTTTGAATAGTTCCTGAAATTAGCGCGTTCAAACAAACAAACAAACTATTCAGCTTTATAATATTAGTATAGATTGAAATGTAGATTACGATCTCTCATAAGCGTATAATATAAATAAAATATCATACAAAATTCTTATCGTAGATTATGAAATCTGTGATAAGGATTTTATATTTTATTTACTTGTATAGAAGATGATAATTGAATTGAAATATTTTGGTGGCTTATGTATAAAGGAATAACACTGAATTCGACCTAACCGATTGTGGGTATTGATAAGATGCAATATTCAAATATGCATCTTATCCCGCGATCAGTTGGGAAGATTTCGCCGTGTTGAAATGCATAGCAACAGATCGTGTGATCCGTTGGGAATAAGCCTTTATTTATACATGATTTTGACGACCAATTGGTCGAGTGGTTAAACGTGCTATCCTAAGACATTTGTCCTAGGTGCTATCCTTAACGCTCTAACCTTTCATCGAGTCCCGTTTTCGATTTCCGGTAAGGTCAACTTTGAAAATGAACTTTTTAACGCTTCGCAGTCAATTAGGCAGCCCGTCGGTTGGCAGTAACCATCCTCTTTTAGAAGGCCACAATGAAATAAGAGCACATCTGCTTATCCCTTATTCCTTATCCTTAATCCTACTAAAGTCGGCACCTGTGACATTGCTTGTGTTATAGGCGACGATAGCCACTTACCATCAAATGGAGCGTGTCTGAGATAAGTATCTGAAGACGTTTACATTTAAAAAATGAAAATACACACATTTCATTTATCTCACTGATGGACAAAAGTCTCCCCACTAATTCTAAAATTACCGATCAGAAGCAGCCTGGATCTTTTTTTTAATTTTTTTATGTTATGTCGACAGACAGGCTGACGGTCCACTTGATGGTAGGTGGCTACCGTCGCCTATAATACAAGCAACGCTACAGGTGCTGCAAGTGCGCTGCCGACTACAGTAGGTTTAAGGATAAGGGATTAGGAGGGGATAAGGAAATGGGCTCTGGCATCCCTTACTCACTCACCGAAACACAACAGCACGTATATGCTGTTATTTCACGGTGGTCTTCTGTAAGGGGGTGGTCACTGCCGCCAGGCGGGCTGCCCAAATGACTGCGAAACGCAGTGTGCCCTACCACTACTTTTCAAATCCAGACCAGAGTCAATTTTGAAAATTACATTAAAATTTCCAAACTTGACCCCGCCGGGAATCCAACCCGGGACCCCTGAGACGTTAGGTAAGCATCCTTGCCACTCATCCAACGGGCCGTTCCTTGCCACTCATCCAACGGGCCGTTCAACCCGCGACCCGCGAACATTTCGATATACCGATCCGATGGTCAATGCGACATTGCTGCAAAGCCTCGAGCACTGCCCATGCGTGTTTCGATCGAATCGAAAGTCTTCTCATAGTCCTCATAGCCTTCTCATAGACATAGTGGAAGGTTATACTTCTCGGTTTTCTGTATAACTTAAAAACTACTATATACATACTTGAAATTTTGTAACCAAATTCGGTCTTAATTTCAAAAATAAATAACTTTGAATGTTTCGCTGTTGTGCTATACAATCGGTATGCAATAAAAACTGCGGACTTTTTTTTTAATAAAAATATAATTAAGTATTTATTTTGTAGTATTAAAAAATTTCTATTTTTACGTAAGAAGACAAGTTTGGGCTAAAAAAAATATAACAGAGCGGCGTCTATTGCCAGTATTGTTGGAATTTCGCTTCCTCGACCCGAGGTTCTTTAGCATTTTTAATTTTTATATAAGATACTTCAATTTACTGAGTATTTTTTCTGCTTATTACTTTTTACGTTAAATTTGAATAGTTTTGGAATTAGTGTGAAATTTAAATATCTAAAATAACAGGGTTATTAAAATTTATATTAGAAAAAGAAACTATGAGAAAAATTTTATTGTGTGAAATATTATTTGTTATGTTGTCCACTTTGTTAATAATGCAAAATGACTTTATGTGTCTTTGAAGATTTTTCCTTCATCGTTCAAGCAAGTCATCGTTATATGACATCGAAAGCATTCATAAATTGTGGCCTGATCGGAATTTGAACCTACCTGTTCAACTTCAACGCCATTAATTCTAAACTATTTAAATAAATAAAAATATGTATGAGTACCTAATTAAAATATCAAAGAGGGAAGCATTAGTTCACACGTCTAAACAAGTTTTGACTTTAAGCACCCAAACCTATCTAATGAATAAAGTTAGTGTAATTTACCGCCACAGAAACTGTGGAGTGTGGCTTTACCTACCTTTAGTGTACGGCATTATTAACTTTCCCTTTCTAGATAGTCTAGGCCGTAATGCGTTTGCAGCTCTCTACGGAAATAATGTCATTACATTTAGTGCTTTCATTTTTTTTTATCGGTTTTCTTTTTTCGTCTTCTGTTTTTTCATATAATAGGTTGGGGAAAAAGTTTCTTCGCATTTTATACGAACATTATAGCATATGTGCTATTTTGTTCGATGACTTCTTGCCATCTTGTAGGCAGTGATATGATCCCGTTGCTGTAGAAATTTTGGGACTTCCGATCAAAAAAAACGCGACAAGTAGTTTTGACAGTCCTTCTTATTTTTATTAAAGATGGGTTTTCTCTTGACTAGCATCTATCCATGTAGGAAAGATGAGGCCGACGATGGAGCGAGCTCACCCAGAAGATGCCTATTCATTCGAACCTTGAAAAGATTTGGGTTGTATCAGCTCGGAATTATACAGACGCCGCCGCCGGCAGGGAATTCCAATCCTTAGCAGTGCGTATTCTAAAAGATGTTTTAAAGCGCTTGGTCCAAATTACAGGGATTTCGACAAGGTGAGGATGGTAACCAGCCGTACGTCTGCATGTCCGATTGAAGAAAGCGGAAGGCGGTATGATCTCATGCAGCTCTCTATTGATCAGTCAGTCAGTCCGCTATTAATGTTAACCTGAGACTGCCTAAAGAATTCTGAAGATAACGAAACAGGTGGAAATCTGAAGGTGCAAGGTCAGGATTCTATGGCGGATACATTAATACCTCCCAGACAAACTTTCTTAATTTTTGCTGAGTGGCTAAAGATGTGTGTGGTCTAGCGTTGTAGTGATGAAAGACCACGCTTTTTTCTATTGATCAATTCCGGCCACTTTCTCTCAAATTCCTGCTTTATTCTCGTCAGTTGTTGGCAGTAGAGCTCCGAGTCGATGGTTCTGCCCGGCGATATAAACTTATAATGAACAATGCCCTTCCAATTCCACCATACACACCAGCATCACCTTATTGCTAGTTAACCTGAGTTTTGGCACAGTCTGTGAAGCCTGACCAATCTTTGACCACGACCTTTTTCGCAAGTTCTTGTACGTGATCCACTTTTCATCTCCAGTTATCAATCTCTTCAAAAACCGTTCGGTTTCATTACGTCCACGTACATTACATTAAATTGACTTCATTGTATTTACAATCAGCTCCAACTTATAATGCTCCAACCTCTATTTTATTTTACAGTAACCACCTTGAACAAATATTTATACGAAAACCCAAATCAGATTATTTACGCTTTGTGAAAACCTGTTTATGTAGGTATGTTTACATTAGGGAATGGTGTATGTGTGAAGAAACGAGTTAACGACCCTTAAAATCGAAGCAAGGTGAACGAACTGAAGAATTTCCTGCCACTGTCCAAAGGTTTCAACGAACGCAGGAGGTGACCTTAATAGCAAGCGAACTAAACTTTTATATTAAGAGCTCATTTTGTGGCACTTTCACTGCCGCAAATCCTTGACAATCGCCGCCAAAATTATGAGAATAATTTTAATCTTTTTTTGGCAAAATACTTCTAAAGTTAACCTTGCACTACAACGTTTAACTAGGAAATACTTTTTGAATGCGCAGTAAAAAGGAAGAACAATACATTATATGTAATAGTTATTACTTACATTTATTTAAAATTAAAAAAAAGAACACGTATAACAAAAATCTAAATTGAATCGGATTTTATCAAATCTTAAAGAAAGCAATATAATGCATATACTGTATAATAATATATAAAACTAGCGTTCTGCCCCCGGCTTCGTCCGGCGTGCAATTTTTATATACCCTAAAACATTCCTCGTTTATCCCTCTTTCCATTAGCGAAAACCGAATTAAAATCGGTCTACCCGTTCACGCGTGATGCCGTGACCAGGAGAAATAGGGATTCATTTTTATATATAAGATTTACATTCAAGTAACTTTTAGAAGAAAAAAAAATTAACTGTGTAAATATTTATAACTAGCTGAGCCCGCAACTTCGTACGCGTGGTATCCGGAATAAACAATAAATGTTACGGGAAGCTTGCTACAATACATCAGTGAAAACCGCATTCAAATCGGTTAAGCCGTTTCTGAGATTAGCGTGCACAAACAAACAGACAAGAAATTGTTTTTTGAAAAAATATTAAATTAATTAGAGTAAATGAGTAATTAGAGTAAATGAAAAATTATTATATTAGAGATGATTGAGTGAGTGAGTGAGTGAGTGAGTGAGTGAAAGGGTCCGAAGGTAGGAAGACGCCATTATTACCACGACGGAATAAATGTGTGTGTGAAAAATAAAAATCTTGAAGAAAATCAGCTGCTATCATTAAGACCAAAGCATACATACATATTATAAAATAAATTATCTCTGTTTCTCCGCTAACAGATACTGTACCACAGAATAAATAACAGTAAACTGTGCGTGAATAATTGATTCCAGAATCCGTTCTCCCACCTTATTCTATGTCACCGTCTACCTATTTTCCTGATTAGTGGCACCTGGCACCATTGCGTCCATCTTAAAACAATAACGGGGCTGTGGTCCCCTGCTTGTAAATCACACATTAGCATAAAAAAATACTTACGAGTATTCACGCTAAAGGGAACTGTGGCAGCATGTAAGCCAGGATTTCACAATGGCCAGGTACCTACTGAAGAGTGACGGTTCTGAGGTCACGTATGGATATAATTGCGTATGGAGACTGGAAGCCTTGACATAAAGAAGGTTGGAAGAAAATAATGATTACACGTTACCCTTCGACATCTATATCTATGTATAACTACATATAATAAAATCGTACACAAGCCCTGTATGTACATTAAATATTTTTTCAAAAAAAAAAAAACAATTTGTTCATCTTGTACATATATATGTTATAGTACATAAAAAATAGTTTTTAGAATTTTTGTCTGTTTGTACGTTTGTGCACGCTAATCTCAGAAACGGCTTAACTGATTTGAATGCAGTTTTCACTAATGTATTGTAGCGAACTTTCCGTAACATTTAGTGTTTGTTTCATTCCAATCGGTTTTCAAACAAGAAAGTTACGCGCTATACGGAATATACCACGTGTACGAAGTTGCGGGCTCAGCTAGCCAATAATAAAATTTAATAAACACTTACCATCAGATGAGCAACAGTTTCAATACACTTCCGTTTAAAACTAAGTATAATAATTTTTTTTATAATATAGTTTACACACAAGTTCCGTGTATTTTTATTTTCCATGTTAGGTACTTTTGCATTGTCATTTACGTCTCTAACTAGCGAACTACTGGTTCGAATTTTTCAATTCGAACCAGTAGTTCCTAAGATTAACGCGTTCAAACAAACAAACAAACTCTTCAGCTTTATAATATTAGTATAGATTCAAAGTACTATTTTTACTTCATTCGCGTCGTTATCCTTTATTTAAGCAATGCATCTTTCTCTCAATTTTTATGCTATTTTTACATTTGCTGCAATTTAAAAAAAAATCGAGAGAAGGCTTGTCTCTACAACCTATCAAATGAGCTCAAATGGCAGTTTAAATAAAATAATTATTAGCCTATTGTCAGGCATAAAAAATATATTTATTTTTTAACAATCTCTCGGGAAGAGTACTTTTCTCAGGATAAAAGGTACCCATTCTTTTCTGTATCTGACAAAGTGTGTATGTAAAATTTCACTATTATCGGTTTAGTATTCAACACGTTAAAGCGTAACGTACAAACAAAGAAACTATCGCAGTTAAAATGTGTTGATTTCAAGTAAATTACTTGAGAACGTTGGAGTTTCATTCGATTTCAAGGACTTTTGACAATAACAGACGAACACAAACAGTAAGCGAGTGGCTTTACATACATTTATATACAATATTTAAAATACACTTTTTTTACCCAGACAGTATGATTTAAGAGTTCAAATTTAAGACAGTATGATTTAGTTTCAAATGCAAACACAAAAAAGGTGATTGGGATACACAATATTTAGTAATATTTTCTTATTATCAAGAAGGATTAAAGTTCACTTTCTGGGTGGTGGTAAACCACCGTTGACTAAGACATAAGCAGCACCATATTGAACGCTTCTGAGCTGTAGTGCTTGCAGAAATTTATTTACAGGTATATTTATATTCGCCTAATGTCATAATTACCATTACCGCCAACTGCAGAACAAATTTCCCTATCTCCTGCTTCTTATCCTGTCGAGGTTGGCAGCGCAAACGCTCTAGCCAACAACTTATCTATGGATATTTATGTTTAAAAAAAAAACTTTTTATTTGCATACGTTATTAGGAACTTTTTTAAACTTATCCGTGGCAATCAATAATAAAATCTTGAACGCAATATAAAATTAAAATAAAATACTTATTTTATATGTGTTTTTATAATTGTTGTCATAAAATATACAATATGAAACATACCGAAAAGCAATCACATCTGTTATACTGTAAATATATTTTGTGTCTATGACGTTGTTTATGCGAATAGGCAACGGATTAGACATCTATGTCTACCTACGCACCATACCATAAAGAAAACTTAAACAATATTTAAATTCTCTGTATTAGACCTTATTATATTTCGATGACTAAGACTCTACAACAGTTTGATTTAGATAGCGATAATAGTCATTAGCACTATACAAAGTACTTAATATGGCTAATTTGAGATTATAAACGGAATTTAAGGATATGTCTTTTGAAAGAGGCATTGGCTAAGAGTAGATTGTGTTTGTGACAATCAACACATTCTACAACACAACACATTGAACAACACTGAAACAAATCAACACATTAGTTAAAGCAATGCCCTTGTATATGTATAATCGTAAATTGGAATACAATTCGAACTTATACAAGTATATATGTATAACTTGTATACATATATATATATATATATACTTAAGTATATATGTATGTATATATAAACTTATATATGCTATATACTTATATATACTTATACAATATAAGTATGTTTAATGTTGGGCATCAAACATAAATGTTAGGTACGGTTAGAACCAAGTTTCTTACGACTAGAAATTGAAAACGTCCTCAATAATGCCTGTTATAATAGCATCGCAATATCCTATCATGTGTAAATCCGGCATCAACCGCGGTTTGCCGAAACACCATTTGAATTGTAAAGCCGGGTAGAATACATGCAGTTGTGTTGTTCGACGCCGGCGTTTTCCGCCGTTTAGGTAATTCGTCCTATTGTCAGCCGAGTTTCGCACACGTTTGAGGTTGTGGTCACAGTTCGAGCGAATTTATACCTTTCAAACTAAAAAGACGACTCCAGCCGCAAAACTCGTCCTGTACTGAATTGACGGGACTGCTGAGGAGGAATCGCTACTTGCAAATCTCGGAAATATCTATTTAAAAATTAAATAAAGTATAATTCAAATTTTTCTTTTGATGACACTTCAGATAGTGGATCTTAAAATTTATCTTAAGAATTAGCTATTTAAAATATTGATTATTAAATAATCGCACGGTTACAACATCGATATTAGACCCCAACTTAGTAATTTTTTTATATATATAAAATTAAATATAATTTAAAAATAATTATGATGATCCTATATATCCTGTAGATGATTTGAGTATTTTTTAAATTATAATTATTATGATAATTTAAAAGGAAAACGGTTACAAATAAGTGGATTTTTTTATCATTAGGGGCTGGCGTCGCTTTAATCAACTCAAACTTTACACTACATAAATTTATATAAATAAATATATATTTATATAATCAATTCATATAATGAAATTGTAACGAGCCGTGTCTGTATATTAAAAATTTTTTCAAAATAATTTGTAAATGTTGTACTTATGTTAGTGAGGTCAAAAAAATAGTTTTTAGAATTATTTTTGTCTGTGCGTTTGTGCACGCTAATCTCAAAAACGGCTTAACCGATTTGAATGTGGTTTTCTTATGTATTGTAGCATGCTTGTCGTAACATTTAGTGTTTGTTTCATTCCAAATGTTACCAACCTAATTTTATAGAATAATATTATTATTTTTTTGTTAAGGTCGGCAGTCAGGCTGACGGTCCACTTGATGGTAGGTGGCTATCGTCGCCTATAACACAAGCAACGCCTAAGCTGCTGCAAGTGCGCTGCCGACTGCAGTAGGATTAAGGATAAGAGATTAGGAGTAGATAGGGAAATGGGCTCTGGCATCCCTTACTCACTCACCGAAACACAACAGCACACGTGCTGTTATTTCACGGTGGTCTTCTGTAAAGGGGTGGTTACTGCCGCCAGACGAGCTGCCCAAATGACTGCGAAACGCATTGTGCCCTGCCACTACTTCCCAAATCCAGACCAGAGCCAAATTTGAAAAGTTGATTTTTCAAAGTTGACCCAGCCGGGAATCGAACCCGGGAACCCTAGAACAGAGCGTTAAGGCAAGCACCCTAACCACTCATCCAACGGGCTCGTCAAAAAAAAAATAAGCACAGGTAAAATTCATACAAGCTTACCGCGTTCAGTGTGGCCACAAATCAAAGCCCGCGTCACAAATTCGCTGAAACTTCACTAGTATAGTGTGTCCAACTCTGCACGGGCATTCACCGCTCGTTTTTTCCTTTATTCTTTGTTCGCTTCACGCATGCATTTTTTATTGAGAACAATGTATCAACTCACCATTGTTTGCGTTGTGTTAACTGTCTCTTAAATATTTCAACAACTTTAATGTGTCATACATCTTCAATATTTTGACATAAACAAAGAATCACAATACGATACATTTTTTACGTAGGTTACTTTTTATATCGGAAATTTCATGATTTGTATAGGAAACAATTACTCCTTTTTCAAACCTTATACTTTACACCATTAGAGTCAACAGCACATTTGCAACAATCCTCCTGGTTTTGGTTATATTTACAAAGGCCGTAGTCAGTTAATAAATAAATAAATAAATAAATAAATAAAAAGCCTCTATTCTTTACATTATTTTGCACAATATTAACTTATTTCTATTATTTTTTGCTATAACTTATTAACTTATTTCTATTATTAATGCAAGGACCTCGAATTGGGTGAAACCCTCCTTCAAAGATGCCCATATGTCTATTCTTTGTTATCTGGTTCCAGTTTAAAAACTTGCCGTTTTTATGATCTCGTCTTCCCATCATGTCAGTGTCGATTAATCACCTACAATCATATTGACCAAAAAAAAGAAAATTGCTATCTGTCCAGGGGCCCTAGCCAAGATGCACAAAATGCAAACGCTTCCTGTGCGTACTTACGAAACGAAAGAAATAAAGCCCGGTGATTGGTTGTTGTAACAGTTGTAACTTCAACAACCAATCACCGGGCTTCATTTCTTTCGTTTCGTAAGTACGCAAAGGAAGCGTTTGCAATAGTTTGCATCTTGGCTAGGGCCCAAGTTTAAGCTTGCCGTTCTCGTCTTCCCATCGTGTCAATGTCGGTTGTGGTTACTCACCTACAATCATATTGACAAAAAAAAAATAATTGCTATCTGGAAATACAGCAGCTCTTTTTCTTATATTTATTTGCTCAAAATACTAATTTTCATCTTTATTCATAATCTTAAGATATTATCATACAATGAAATTAATTATTTTCGTTAGACGTTTCATTTTTTTTATGTAAAGGTCATCTGACAGGCTGTTAGTCTACTTGATGGCAGGTCATCAAGTGCAAGTGCCCTGTCGATCGAGGGATAGGAAAATGGGCTCTATCATCCTTTACTAACATTGAAAGAATTATTGTGAAATAACGTGAGGTGATTTATGACTGCCCAATATATGATTACGAAACGCAGTGTACCCTTCTTTAACGTTGGGAAATCCTCATGGATTTCCTGGCAGACTCCTATCGGCTAAAACCCAACGTCTTTCTAGCGCGGTCGTAAATAGGCGTGGTCGCAAGAACGTTGTGACACAACATCCGCGAACCGCCACAGCTGTCTAGTGCGCGGAGGACTCCGCTTCCTGTCGGAACCTCGGCGTACCCGAGAGTGGAGGTACGCCCGCCATCTCGGGGGAACGCACTGTGCCCAGACTGGAGCTAACTGAAAAGTTCATTTCCAAAGTTTGCCCTGCCCGAAATCGCTAAGCGCTAATTATAGCACAAATAAATAAATTATAGCTCAAACAATTAATAGGAATTTAAAAAAGTGTATGTGTTACTCCTTTTACTCTTTCAAATGTATAAAGTTTTCCTCGTATCAATACATAACTGGATACCTAATTACTTTATATTATTTAGTTACATTCTGCATACTCAGATGTCACGTGTTCCAACAAAAGTTATGTTAGTTACGTTCGGTATACACGGATGTCACTACGTATTATAAGTTCATATTATTTTTTCGATGACAGATGTCGATGCGCCGGAAGGTTAAACGCGTTCCTCAACGCGAACTACACTTTTCGACGTTTGCATTTATAAGTCCAGAGAATAGAATTAAGGAACATAAATGTCTAAGTGACAGATAACGTTACGATTTTTAGTTAACGCTTGTATTAATTTTCCTCCTCATAAAATTTTCATACCGGGGGCCTTGTATGAATTCTTAAGGAGTTAGATTCTTCTTGGATTCTTAAAAAGTAAACTCCAAAAATAACTTTCATTAAGTTTTTTTTTGTTACATTGTATTTTCAAATACTTTTCTCTGTGACGTCAATACTTCAAACAAATTTCTCTGTGACGTCAATTAACGTGATGTGGAAATTTAGTTGCTTTTATATCACCACAAAACTTGTTTACTTATGATTCATGTTATGAAAATTAAGCTAGAATAACATTCATTTATACATATTATGGAAAAATACACAAAATTTAAAGCAATGCAACCGCGCTGGCGACTTGATGAATCGTTGCTTCGCTCTGAACTAAAACTACACAGACCTAAACAATGAATCAGCTCTCCTCAACTTAATTTATTTTTTGCTATATCAAACGTCCTCTTATAAACAGTTTTCAGTATATATACGAATAATTGTTCAATTTGTTATACCTTACTGAAACTATTTTATATCGACAAATTTGTAGTGGCAGAGCACACTGCGTTTCGCAGTCTTTGGGCAGCCCGTCTGGCGGCAGTAACCACCCCCTTACAGAAGACCACCGTGAAATAACAGCACGTGTGCTGTTGTATTTCGGTGAGTGAGTAAGGGATGCCAGAGCCCATTTCCCTATCCCCTCCCAATCCCTTATCTTTAATCCTATTGTAACAGGCAGCGCACTTGCAGCCGCTTTGGCGTTGCTTGTGTAATAGGCGACGGTAGCCACCTACCATCAAGTGGACCGTCAGCCAGTCTGTTAATCTTAACATAAAAAAATCAACGCTGAAATGATAATATGTATTAATTATTCTATTTTATGTAGTCACATGTGTAAAGGAACACAAATTCGAAATAGATCGAGACGTTTGGCGCCAAATATAAATAAGAGAGCCGGCGTACGGGAGAGACAGTTGTGTGCATAACAGCGACTCTTCGGAGCTTTTGCTTGTGTTATAGGCGACGGCAGCCATCTACCATCAAGTAAACCGTCAGCCTGTCTGCCGATCATAACATTTAAAAAAAATCGTACTATAAAAATTGATAATTCCTTTTGTATTTTTGGAATAGATAATTTTTTTTTTCATACATTTATTTGTTTAATTGTTATTTTTTTTGTGCCAGTTTTTTTTTTAGTTGAAAACAGTATGCGTGAAATGAAAAAGTGAGAACTGTCACGCAAATCATCATGCAACGAAAATACTATAGTAACACCGTAACACTAGTATTATTCCATTAAAAAAATTATTATAACTACATGAAACTGTTTTATATTTTATCACTTAACAGCCTTAATGCAGGCAGCGCACTTGCAGTACCTATGACGTTACTCGTGTCAACTTGCTTGGCTTAAAAATTAAGATATTAACCCCAGACATTCTGTTGAGACCATTCTAATAAGCCCAAAATGGCTATGTCTGCTGTGAGTTTCTATGGAGTCCCACTACTTGACGCTTGACGCTACAGAATCAGTTACCATGTCATAGAAATATAACCGAAGTAACAGTACACGAAATTTAAAATCAATCGAATCTGTGGAAGTTAGTGAAATCCCTTTGTCAACTAAGAAATAAGTTTCAAACGCCTGAACAAATCTTCATAAATAATTCATAATTCATAGCTAATTCATAATTCATAGCTAAGAACTATCTCTATTACATCAGCTTTCAAATTAAAAGAAACAGATCCAAATCGGTCCATCCGTTTGGGAGTTATGATGCCACAGGTAGACAGACAGATACACACAGACAGACACATAGATATACTCTTTTGCGTCGGGCGTCGGGGAACAAAAAGCAATACGAATGGATTTCGTATCTTATCGCACAATCGCAAAATCGCGATAAGATAAGATGGATTCTTATCTTATCGCACAATAAACCTGTCAACGCTTAAACCTTCAGATAGATAATTAGATTCCATGAAGATGAAAACTTAGAGGGCTCTTTCCAACTCGAACAGCTTACTTATTTCATACTACGTAATTCTATGATTACACATTAATTATAGGTCGTAGCAATACATAAAAACATGACATTTCTAGGACATAATATGAAGGTTTGGGTCGCAACAAAAAACTAAAATTAATTTTATATCTAGTATAATTAATTTTTAAAATGTGCAGAATTTGTGACATTTTCGCGGGTTGAATTCTTGTTACTACTGACTAAAATCTAAACATGTTTTTCGATGGAAACATCCTACCTATAATGTACATTTCAAATTGGGATGTCTATAGCTAACATCTATAAAGCTTTTTCTAAAATATTGGAATTGCTGGCTGTTTTATTATTTTCGCGAGTTGAATAAATGGCGCGAATGTGTTGCGTCGCATTCTGTCTTCGGTTATTCGCATTATAGTAAGTTGAGACAACAATTAGTGAGTTCCCACGCTCGTACAGAGCCACCTTGATAAAATGCTGTTATAATTTATTACAATCGTATTTTATTCTACAATTAGGTTAGTAGAGAGTTAATCTAGAACTAGGTTTTTTTTACATTATTGTAATAATATTGACGGTGTTAAAGCACAGAGAAATATTAAAGTATGGTGATTTTCCTTTCGTTCCAGTTGAATCTAATTGATTTTATATGGCGAAAATATTTTTTGTATATGACTGAAAATTAGAATGGACTATAATTATCTTCAATCTATATATCTATTAAATTAAATATTTAAAAAAAAATTGTACACGTTATACTTATGTTACCGAGGCCAAAAAAAATAGTTTTTAGAATTTTTGTCTGTTTGTTTGTGCGTTTGTGCACGTTAATCTCAGAAACGGCTTAGCCGATTTGATGCGGTTTTTACTGATGTATTGTAGCAAGCTTCCCGTAAAATTTAGTGTTTGTTTCATTCCAATCGGTTTACAAAAAAAAAGTTACGCGCTTTTCCAAATACCACGCGTACGAAGTTGCGGGCTCAGCTAGTACTTACTAAATCGATTGACTATCAACGCACAGTCAAAACTACTAAGTCAAAAAAGCTGTAATTTGGAATATAGGTTTTTGTTATGTTAAGGTCGCCAGACAGCCTGACGGTCCCCTTGATGATAGGTGGCTACCGTCGCCTATAACATAAGTGCTGCAAGTGCGCTGCCGACTATAGTGGGATTGCGGATAAGGGATTGGGGAAAGAATAGGAAAATGGTCTCTGGCATCCCTTACTCACTCACATACCTACTGTTATTTCATGATGGTCTTCTGTGTATAGTGTGTGAGGTTAAAAATTGCATGTTAGGTATATGACCTTTGTCACATCACTCAAATGTACTATTATTTAATGTCTTGGGGAACTTTGCGCTTCAGTCTGCGAACCAAGAGATTATCATCCATCAGAACTCTCGCCAGGGTGTTGGGGTGATTTGTAATCCGTTTTTTGTAAGGTTTGGCATGTCGTTGTATTTCATTCGCGAACGTATTAACGTGTAGATCGTGATGTAGCTTTTTTTTTAATGTTAAGGTCGGCAGACAGGCTGACGGTCCACTTGATGGTAGATGGCTACCGTCGCCTATAACACAAGCAACGCCAAAGCTGCTGCAAGTGCGCTGCCGACTGCAGTAGGATTAAGGATAAGGGATTAGGAGTGGATAGGGAAATGGGCTCTGGCATCCCTTACTCACTCACCGAAACACAACAGCACACGTGTTGTTATTTCACGGTGGTCTTATGTAAGGGGGTGGTTACTGCCGCCATACGGGCTGCCGAAATGACTGCGAAAACGCAGTGTGCCCTGCCACTACTTTCCAAATCCAGACCAGAGCCAAATTTGAAAAGTTGATTTTTCAAAGTTGACCCTGCCGGGAATCGATCCCGGGAATCCTAGAACAGAACGTTAAGGCAAGCACCCTGACCACTCATCCAACGGGCTCGTCAACGGGCTGTCGTATTGGTTATTAATCTTAACATCTCATTCTGAAATCTCTGGACAATTTCAATATTGGAATGAGAGACTGTTCCCCAGAGTTGGATTCCATAGCTCCAAATCGGTTTCAAAATGACCTTATACAGAAGGAGTTTACTGCTGAGAGATAGTTGGGATCTTCGGCCAATCAGCAAATATAGCTTTCGCATTTGTAGATCTAGCTGTTTGCGCTTAGTAAACATGTGCTTTTGCCACGTAAGTCGCTTATCCAGATATAAGATCCAACTTTAAAAGTTCATTTCTTTTATAACATAAGTATCCGCTTAAAAAAGATTTTTCAAAATTTCAACATCGTGTAAACCCGGGGCGTATCGCTATTATATATGATAAACATCAACTTATGAGTTATCCATTCAAATTTTTCCAGCGAGTTTTATACCTACCAACGACGAAGTAACTTTTTTATGTTGTCCTATTCGAATAGGTATGTTAATAATTTTTAAAAAAACATTTTCGACCTCTGAGCTACCAATTCAAATTATTCTTTTTAAGTATCACGCCACAAAAAAAACGTCGCCAACAACAAAAAACTATACCTTTTTTTATTGTATAAACTTAAAGCACACTTCACATATATTCCGCAACTTCGTACACGTGGTGTATTCGGTATAGCGAATACACCACGTGAACCTATTGCAATAAAGCAATCACTAAATGTTTGTAATTGGATGAGTGGTCGCTCTGTTATAGGGTTCGCGGGTTCGATTCCCGGCAGGGTCAACTTTGAAAAATGAACTTTTCATATTTGTCTCTGGTCTGGGCAGCCCGTCTGGCGGCAGTTGCCAGAGCCCATTTCCCTATCCCTTCCCAACCCCTTATCCTTAATCCTATTGTAGTCTGCAGCGCACTTTCAGCAGCTTAGGCGTTGCTTGTGTTATAGGCGACGGTAGCCACCTACCATCAAATGGACCGTCAGCCTGTCTGCCGATCTTAACATAAATTTAAAAAAATGCAAGCTTCCTGTAACATTTAGTGTTTGTTTCATTACTATCGGTTTACAATAAAAAGTTACGCACTATACCGAATACCACGCATACGAAGTTGCGGGTTCAGCTAGTAGGTATATCTCTATATATAAAAATGAATCCCCATTTCCCTTGGTCACGGCATCACGCGTGAACGGATAGACCGATTTTAATTCGGTTTTCACTAATGGAAAGAGGGATAAACGGGGAATATTCTTTTATATAAAAATTGTATCCCGGGCGAAGCCGGGGGCGGGCCGCTAGTAATAAAATGAAATCGTAACGAGCCTTGCTTGTACATTAAATTTTTTTTATAATAAAAAAAATAAAAAAAAACATTTGTACACTTTGTACCAACTTATGTTACGACTTTGTGTCATTTTGTGTCCTAAGTAGACAATATTACTATTTTATCACTTCCAGGATTGAACATTTCTACGGAAAAAGTGTTTCCATATCGATACGCAATTTGGCAGAGCAGCGTATAGCGGGCTGTACGGGCGTGCCCATATCTGACTGCAATAGTGATTGGCCACTTTCTTCGGAGTTACTCTTTTTATTTTCATTATGACATTAAATTTGAAGCCGATTTTTACAAAAGTCCTTGTTATTACGTTAGTGACCCGCCGAGGATTCAAGCGGATGGAATTGACTAGATAAAATTGTCTCTTTTGTCGTAATTATTACTTAGATGAGATTTACTTTTTTATACTATTTTACAAATTAAATTTAAATTATTGTGTATATTTGTAAAAATCTTTAAAAATGACTGGGAAATGGTATTAAAACCGCTTAAATATCTGTTGCTAAGTTTTTTTTTTATAAAAAAGAGAAAATATTTATTTAAATTTCAATGATTATCAATAGAATTACTTATAACATGGCGAAACTTTGTTTTGGTAAGAAAAATCTATTATATATATATATGTATACAAAGTTCTTTGTACACTGTAGAAAATATATACAAGATGATACTAGCTAGTGTTCGCAACTTCGCTTGCCTTGAAAAATGTAATAACGTCTGAAAACTAACATTTTTTCAGGATGAGAGTATCCTATGTTTTAATCCAGATAATA
Organism: Bembecia ichneumoniformis; assembly: GCA_910589475.2. Taxonomy (NCBI): domain Eukaryota; kingdom Metazoa; phylum Arthropoda; class Insecta; order Lepidoptera; family Sesiidae; genus Bembecia; species Bembecia ichneumoniformis. The sequence goes on along the minus strand of OU342526.1, from coordinate 2,081,224 downwards.
AACTATCTGTGTTCCAAAGTTCACCCAAATCCGCTAATCCGTTTTTGCTTGAAAGAGTAACAAAAATCCATACATACTCATAAACTTGCGCCTTTATAATATTAGTAGGATATGCACAAGTTATTTTATAAAAATGCATAAATTAAGGAATTAATTTATAAGTATTGACGAGCCCGTTAGATGAGTGGTTAGGGTGCTTGCCTTAACGCTCTCTTCTAGGGTTCTGGAGTTAAATTCCCGGCAGGGTCTACTTTGGGGATTCACTCTTGGCGCTGGTCTGGATCTGGAAAGTAGTGGCAGGGCACACTGCGTTTCGCAATCATCTAGGCAGCCCGCCTGGCGACAGTAACCACTCCCTTCCAGAAAACCACCGAGAAATAACAGCGCGTATGCCGTTGTGTTTCGGTGAATGAGTGAGGGATGCCAGAGCCCTCATCCTTAATCCTACTGATATAGTCGGCAGCACACTTGCAGCACCTGTAGCGTTGCTTGTGCGAAGGTAACCACCTACCATCAAGTGGACCGTCAGCCTGTCTGTCAATCTATTTAAATAATATATTATTGTATGATTAATGAAATATCTATGTTATTTCTTATGCACCCATTGTATACAAATATTAATTCATAATAGAGTTAATAAAGAAAAGACACCACGGAAAAATAATCATTGAAACTAAATAATAATTATAGTATATTTCATTACAAGTGCGGAAAGGCTGTCATTGCAAAGAGTTCCGACAAATGCCTACCCGAGCCGAAGGCGAGGGTTGACAGTCGGAACAAGTTACAATGACGGTTCCGCATGAGTACTGAACGACTATTTTTAATACAGTTGCGAAAAAATGAAGCAATTTAATAAAACAAACAACTAAACTCGCAAAGAAAATTTCTGGAAAATGGCGCCAACCGTAGAATATAAGCAGAGATTTTTTTTCTTCAACCATTCTGGTAGGCAAAGGAAACTATGCCCATACAGCCAAGTCTTCAGTAGAATTTTTTTATTGATTTGAAATGAAAATGAAATTTAATGAGATGAAATGAAATGAAACCTAACCTAACTCATTAAATCAAATCATTAAATCTGATATTGAAACAAATTCGTAGCTTCTTTTTAGAAATATACGTATTTGCATGAATCATAAAAACTTTTTAGTAAAAACTTCATGGTTGGTTTTTCTTTTTAATAGACATTATTTTGACAGTTGGGAAAGAGAACGCACGAGTGCGGGAAAGGTAAAAAAAAAGCACGAGTGTGTAATAGCCCACATCCCGAACGCTATACGTCCCTGCAATACGCCACTTTTTGAGCTCCGGCTTCAATATAATATACACAAACCTTCTTTGCTTATCACATTTCCATTAGTGATCGTTTACAAGAACAATGATTTAATTTTACAATAATATGTTAGTATTAATAAATTTAGTGTATTTGTTTGTAATAAAAATATAAAAAACTAGCTGAATTCGGTCACGCTTCGCTGCGGCCCATACGGGCGTGACGTGCGCGTGGGGCGCGCGGTACTGGACACTGCTTATATATTGATATATATATAAGCTATATATATATGCTTATATATTGATCGTAGCGTAATGTTGTATAGCCTATAGCCTTCCTCGATAAATGGACTATTCAATACAAAAAGAATTTTTCAATTCGAACCAGTTGTTCCTGAGATTAGCGCGTTCAAACAAACAAACAAACTCTTCAGCTTTATATATTAGTATAGATTGTTATAACCACGTTATAACCACACCTCTTTAGACACAGTCCCAACACTAAAAGTTACATGCGGGACTTTTTTGTCTATGCATGCGCTGATTTCCACCGATATATTTCTGATATTGCTATTTTAGCTCAGAATGTTCCCGAAAATTTCATATTTGCGAAAACAAATTGCTGATATGCTCTTACCTATTCTAAAGCGGTCGTTTCGCTGTAAACGGAAATGTTTTGACCGTTGTGTAAAATACAATAAATTCTGAGCAACATATATATAATATTATGTTTGTAAGCCAAGTTTAACCAAAATTGTGACGTTATTTTGTGAAAAAATTATATAAATATTTCACATTATCTTGCATTCTTCCGCAGTCATATAGTGGGTCTGCGTGATGGTCTGTATCCCTTGAAGAGACACCTGTGCCCTGCAGTAAAACTTCTTTCATACAATTGTCGTCAGACAGGTTACGGTCCACTTAATGATAGGTGGCTACTATAGGTGCTGCCAGTGCACTTATGACCATAGCAGAATTAAGGATAAGGGATTAATAAGGGGGATAAGGAAGTAGGCTCTGGCATCCCTTACTCACTCAACAAAATACAACAGCACGAATGCCGTTATTTCTTCTGTAAGGGGGATATAAAAAAAAATCTTTATTTACGCGAACACGTGTTTACAGGTGTTATTGTTTATGTTGTTATTGAAAAGATCTCCATTTACAACAAGTGGTAAACGTTGTTATAGTTGTTATATAGTTGTACAATATTAATTCGTTTTTTCTTCTTCTCAAACTTACCACTTGTTGTCAACAAGCAGTGCTACTAAACGTGCCAGCATTTTAACTAAGATAATGGAATAATTTTCAATAAAATATTTGAAGGTTGCTCGCCTTCACGGTGACGTTTTTAAATGATCATATTTGTGTTGTGCATAATTTCTTTGACATAAAGTTTTATAATTTATATATTTATATAGTTTTATGATGATGGTTCACTGTCAAAATTCAATTATTGAACTAAAAGACATATAATTTTTAAAAAATATTCGTACTGAAAAAACTGTGAAATAATATTTTTACTTTGGTACTTATTTGATTTTATTAAAGAAACAAAAACTGTTATTTTATATTCCATTATAATCTACTTACATACTTTTTAATGGTGTTTAATTTTTAATATTTTAATATACGACTATATCGTCTTATATATGAATAAAAGCATACATAGGCAAATAAATTAGTTTATCAACAGTTATTATTATTGTATAAAAATAGTGTTAAATCAATAATTAATTATATTTTAATTTAAATGACTAATAATGCTTCATTATAGTAGTTACACTTGAATATAACTAATAGGTAATAATAATTAAATAATCATAAACACATTAGAACCTTCGCTTGTGTTTGAATAGAGGCAGAAGCAGAAGGTTATATAGGTAGATATTGTAATTTATTGCGTCATTTTATAGAGTGTTAATTTTATAGAGTGTGTTTGCGTCGTTTATTTTTAGCATTATCTAACACTAAAGGATACTAAAAATGTAATCGTCTTTATTTTACAATAATATTTAAACTGTTAGTTTTACTGGCGAAAAACCAAGCGGAGTAATTTTCTTCCCCAACGGAACTTTAAAATTAAATGAAATTAAGAATTAAACAAATTAATATGATTTTTTTCACATATTTTTATTAAAATAGTATGTTGTTTATAATAAATTGGGCAATTTGGGGGCCCATTTGGCGGCAGTAACCAATCTCTTAAAGAAAACGACCATGTATTAACAGCATGTGTGCTGTTGTGTTTCGGTGAAGTAAGGGAAGCTTCTTTAAGAAGAATTCTTAATAAAGTTCGGCACAAACAACTTTTTCTTTTGGGTGGGAAAATCTGCGAACCAGAGCTTCGCGAACCGGCGAAGCTCCAACTGACAATAGGAACCTCCCAACATTTCCTCCGCCACGAGCCCGCTCGGAGCACTCACGTATGTGCTTTCTTAGTTTCCCAGCGACAATCCGTTCAGCCTAGCGAAGTCCGGTGACCTCACTGACCCTTGCAACCGCCCGGATTGTCGAGGGTTAAGCCCCCGCACCACGACAAGGTCGTAGCACACCTAGGGGTGACCTACAAACTTATCTGACGACCTTTTCACTAATGGAAAAAACGATAAACGAGGAAGCTTCTATAATTTGCAGAAAAAAAATCATGCATGCAAACCCGGGAAAGGGTCGCTAGCGATTATTGAAAAGATTTCCATTTACAGTAAGTGGTAAACGTTGTTATAGTTGTTATGTAGTTGTACAATATTTATTCGGTTTTTTTTTTCTTTTCTAAAAGTCCACTTGTTGTCAACAAGTAGTGCTACTAAACGTGCCAGCATTTAACTAAGATAATGGAATAATTTTCAATAAAATATTTGAAGGTTGCTCGCCTTCACGTGACGTTTTTAAATGATCATATTTGTGTGATGCATAATTTCTTTGACATAAAGTTAATATGGTAATGTTATTATCTCACTTAAGTTAGCTTTGGAATAAACTTATCTGCACCTTACGCAACTTTTTAAGGTTTAAACTGTTACAAGTTGTTGATAAGTTAATATAATCACCATACATAAGTATTTTCTTTAATCGTCCACCGATGACGTCATAACTAACCTTGACCAGTCTGTAATAAAATATCATTTCCTATTCACGCTCATCGTTAGATAAATTGTGAGTAGAAGCTTCAAACTGATAGTTAAAAATGAATCTAACACCATTTAAGCGAAATATTTTTGGGGATAACTAAAGAGTTTGTAGTAAAAAATTAATTATTGTACATGATTAAATAGGAATGGATTGCCCAGAAGCAACATATGCAGTTAAAATTAAAACAAAGTCAAATTGAAGGGAACATTGTGTATGTTAAATGGTGGTAGGCAGGTTGAAGGTCTATATAATGGAATGTGTCATCAACCATCAAGTGATACAGATAATCTACTTGCCTATCTCTAAAACAAATTAATAGGGCTTGTAGTTATTCTCTGCCTACCCTGAGAGAATAAAGGAAAAAAGACGCAATGGAGAAGATATGATAGGGTAATGGGTTCTGGTATTCCTTACACATTATCCGCTCCTATATGGACTTCGCTCAAGGTTTACTAAAAAAATCTAAGACCAAAATTTCAGTAGTGGCATATCACATTAAGTTTCATAGTCATTAATTAGGCAGTCCATCTAGCGGTAGCAACCAATCCTTATGAAAGACCCTTACAGAAAAAATAACAGCACGCGTGCTATTATATCTTAGTAAGTAAGCGATGCTATAGCCCATTTTCGTGTCCCTTTTCATATTCATTTTCATGTGTTAACAGACGACAATAGCCACTTACCATCAAGGTCACCATCAACTTTTTAAAGTTTCCATAATAAATGCTCTTCCAGAAATCGGTTAGCATTAATCACTCGAACAATAGACGTGTTGCAAATAAATCTTCTAGGTAGACGAGTTCTTAGACTCATTTCTAGATTCATATCAAAGGAAAATCTAAATTAGCGTAACGAGATTTCCAAATTGTTAACATCCTACCATTTTGATATATAAGTTAATATAAGATACAATAATATAAGATGTAATAGGTTTGTATACCAAACAGAAAAGACGTGTTCAGCTTTAATTGGCTTGCACACTGGACCATAAATGTTGAATGTTAATGCTAATAAACGTTAAGTGTGCTAAGCTGTTGCTGAAGTGAATAAATAAATAAATAAATAAATGATATTTTTTTTGTCGTTTTTCTTTCTTCTTTTTTTCACATATTTTAGCATTTCTGTTATGTTAATAGAAGTTTAATCTAATTTATCTAATTAGTTTAATCTTTTCTTCAGATTTCTGTTTTATTCTTTTTATTTTTTAATATTGCCTTGCATAAGCTCCATGAGGTATTGTAGAGGGCTACGGGCCCTGAGTGAAAATCAGCTCAGTGGGTCTCCCCTAACGCATTATGCTGAGTCAGGGACCTACCTATTTCGGACGCACCTCTATCTACACCAATTATGTAATTAAACGTATTGTGATACATTCATTTTTAATGTGTAACAAAATTAAAGTTTTATTTCTTTCTTTTTAGGGTTCCGTACGTCCGAATAAAAAAACGGAACCCTTATAGGATCACTCGTGTGTCCGTCTGTCCGACCATCCCCCCCCCTTATCTCCGAAACTACTGAACCTAAAATTTTGAAAAAAATACAGAAATTAGTTTTCTACTTATAGATTATAGGAAAACCTATAAGAAGTCCATGATATTAAAATAACATGGTAAATCACTCAATATTGTGCGGATAGGTAACATCGTACGGAACCCTCTTCACGCGAGTTCAACTCGCACTTGTCCCGTTTTTTTTTTCTTATTTCATTTTCTTCATAATTTTAAAAGCTATGATGTTACGAATGTGTTACGATTATTTTGTGCGTTCAAGTAGAATAAACATTAGGAGTTACTTTCTCACAAATTTATAATACGGTTATTAAATAAGTCGTTTTGAATAACGAGTTCCAAGTCATCAAATGTGATTTAAAACGGCATTTTTTCCTAACAATTTAAATAAATAACGTCGCATTAATAAAAACCAGACGCTTCATAAAAAAATTTATTTTATATGTATAAATTATATCGTAATCAAAGTTATGAGTGATTTATTTATCTTGCAGCCCTTGAACTTTGAACAAATTAGCTGTGCCCGCGACTTCGTGGTATTAGGAATAACGTATTTTGTAAACAGATTGAAAATAAATATACACTAAATATTACCGAAAGCTTGTGGAAATTCAGTGGAAACCACATTAAAATCGGTTAAGCCGTTTCTGAGATTAGCGTGCACAAAAGCATAATAGGCACACAACGATTGTATTATAGACAAAACTCACAGCCGTTTTGCTGTAGCTGACTGCCGAGAAAGCTGAGATCTTTTTCTAGGCATTTTATTAATGTAAACATTATTATACGATGAGATATAATAATACTTACATTACAAAAACTTAAAAGAAAACTTTAAAGAAGATTATCGCAAATTATTTGTATTTTGTAAAATTCTACCCATAGAAGAAAAAACACAGTTTATATTATTAAAGGAACTATATTTTAAGGAAAATTTAAAAATTCCAAAAATAACTTACTCAACCAGATTATTTGATGAATCAAAATACAATTTACCCAAATATAACAACCTTTACGGAAAAAGACGTCTTGCTTATGTCATACCGAATTTAATAAATCAACTACCTAAGCAACCTAAGTTTAAGTTTTTATATATAAACCAATACATTAAGTTTTTATATAAAAAAAAAACTACCTAAAACATTAAAAAGCGACATAACTCCCAAAAACATCACATTTAAGCTAAAACAATACTATTTACAATTAACTACAGATAAATATAATTTTAACAACAATACAAAAATAGTTATGAAAAAGTAATACTAATTATTATTGTCTTAAAGTAATTGAGGAGTCTGAAGTGTACGTGGGCGTCAACTGAAGGTTTATTTAAATTTTGTGTAATCGGCACATGGTGTACGGTAAAACTCTAATGAGTTTTTGTTTACACCAATGTTAAGTCAAATGAAAACTTATTGTATAAACAAATAATAAATAATAATAAAAAATAATATCGCAAAAAAATATTTAAAAAAGCAGTTCGCTGAACACAACCGTTCCGTAGGCGTCTGAGCCGCGTGGTTTTGTTCTAAGATGTTCATTGAAATCAAATGATGTCAAGGGCAATATTGTTAAAATTAAATACTTTTGATGAATAACGTATTTATTTGAATAAGGATTATTGTCATGTTTATAAAAACACCTTCGCTAATAATGCATTATTTTAGAACAAATTTGAATACCATAATAAAGGTTATAGGGAGTCAACCTTAAAAGATAGACATATGCTGCCTAGGACTTTTTTAGAACTTTTAAAGGGGAACAATTTCGTCATACATGTTTTTTTTTCATAACTTTAACCGTTTACGCAGCGCACGCAACGGAAGCTCTCAAAAGGGATAATTTTCCCTTTTTTGCAATATTTTTCATTGAAGCTCCGCTTCTATTGGTCGTAGCGTGATGTTATATAGCCTATAGCCTTTCTCAATAAATGGACTATCCAACACGAAAAGTGTTTTCCAATTCGAACCAGTAGTTCCTGAGATTAGCGCGTTCAACCAAACAAACAAACAAACTATTCAGATTTGTAATATTATACCTAGTACAGATGATAATGTAAAAATTTATACTATTGACGTAAAGCATGTTTTAAAAGAGCAGACTTAGGGTCACTCTCAACACCTTCATGTATAGTGCCAAATGCTTACATCGCGGTTTAAGTATAACTCGGCAAAATAAAATAACGAGTATCATTTATCAGTAAACTCGGCGGTTAACTGAATGATCTAGTAATTGTCCACGAGCCAGGTACTAAAATATTGTCAGTAATTTCCTCTCGAGCGATAACTCGTAAAATACTTCAGAGAGTTGTATCATGAAGCCTTGTGAACGTCAGCTGCGGCTCCGTGGGTAGGTTGAGCAAATTTTTAGTCATTTCCTCCCAATTGAAATTTTATCAAATTATAGTTAATCTAAAATGATGAAGAAAAAAAGTCAGCTGACTATAAAGTGATGGATTATACCAATGATTTCCTGTCAGTTGAAAATTTATCAGATGACAGTTTATATGCTACGTATTATGAAAAAATAAAACTGTTCTCGGTGGAAACATTGTCAGCTGATGTCCTGCGTGTGTAACGCAGATGGGAGCTATTGCGAGAGTTTTCGCCTCCACACTGTTAGCTAATGTTTTTTTTTACTTACATTTTCATGTTAACAATTAGCATGCTATTTTTTTTTTATTTCATAGAAAATGACGTGATTCTAAAGTTGTTTGACTTTACACTCAATGCGCAACAGTATGCTGAGGGAAAACTCGCAGCTGATGTATTAATAGGCAATAGATGCTCCCGTCTAGCTCCTGCATTACACCCTTCAGGTCATCAGCTGACAATGTTTCCACTGCCATGCAGCCAGCTGACATTTCTTTTTTTTTTTTTTCATCATAATAAATAATAAAAATTAAAAATTAATGCCTAAATTTTAATTATTTTTTTTTAATTAATATTGAATTATTTTTTTTTTAAGTTCGTGTGATTAGCTGACGTATAATCCATCACTTTATAGTCAGCTCAATTTTTTTTTCTTCAATATATTAGTTAACTATAATTTGATAAGTTTTCAATCGGGTGGATATGACAATTTTTTTTCTACGTATATGGGAGAGTACTGCTGTTCAACTCACCCACGGAGCCATAGCTAACGTTCACAAGGCTTCATGATACAATTTCCTGAAGCATTTTAAAAGGTATCGCCCGAGAGGAACTTGGTTATAAAAACCTGTTGTTGGCTCGCGGAGTATAAGTTATTCCCATACTTTGTTTATACTTATTCCATACAAGTTATTCCATACAATCGTTTATACTTTGTTTTCAATACATTTTGTCAGTAAATAAACATCAAATGTCATTTTCGTTCTATTCGAAACAACATTCTTCTTTATCGTGTGTTAATTAAGTTTTGCGTTCTTTTGTAATTTGTTATTGTGTAAATGTGTGATTGTAAGTTTTGTGTGTTAATTAAGATAAATTAAGAAGGAAAACTATGAGAGAAAGAAGTGTGAATTTCTCCCCATTTTATTAATTGTACCATATTAATTGTACCTGTCTGTCGACCTAAAACATAAAAAAAAACCAGCATATATACCGTTGTGTTTCGATAAGTGAATAAGGAATGCCAGAGACCATTTTTCTATCTATTCTTAATCCCTTATCCTTAATCCTACTAAAATCGACATTTGCAGCACCTGTGTCGTTGCGTGTATTAGGCGACGGTAGCCAGTTACCATCAAGTGGATCGGCAGTCTAATCTGGCAACCTTTACCTACATAAAAAAGACAAGCCTGCCATATAGTGGAAGAACTTGTCCGCTATTTTGAAGGAAACCGAAATATATCGAACCGGAACGATCCCATTACAGTGAATAAGTGTAGCATAGCATGATAACACATTTGGCTCGTCTTGTAACGTGGCGATGCCTTCGCTGAATGAGCCGCGTAAAAAAGCTACAGTAGGGAAATTGACGTAATTTATTATGCCCAGACCGTGAAACACCAATTTCCTGAGTCGGGTACTTGGGATATTGGCTCCCCTCGAAATGAGTTGATGTGTTTTGTGATTGCGAACTCGTTTCGAAAAATAAAATAAAATTGTCTTCAATGAACTATGATAAAATGAATATAATTTCTGTGCCAATCTCGCTCCAAGCAGCTTTTTATTTTTATATTTACCTCTATGATATCACCAGTTCGGAAAGCTGTTTGGGATGAGTAGAAACCGGTAATAAACTATGTTATTGCTGTTAGCAAATAAATCTTTCATTTAAAAAAATATATTAAATAATAATCAATTCAATGTGAATGCGATGCAATTGTAAACTATTCATTTCTTCATTGCTGCGATAAGTAGGCCTAGATCTACATTGAATATTTATAATAAAGGAAACAAACAGCTATAATAATATATGCGATAAATTAGAGCAAAATAAGAAATAAAACAGTAGCCCAAACAGTTTCCAATGATAGTAAATACGTATGTAGTACTTGTAAGATTAAGTAATTATTAGAAGATTTGTGCGTTGTACAAAAAAAATATTAGATAATTTATATGTTAAAAATATCAACTTTTTAACATAAGAAATGTGTTGAGAAAGTTTGGATATATCGATGTGAAAAAAATAATTAATCATTGTGTTTATTGCAACCTTGCACTATAAAACGTTTTTAGAATAATTAGTTCATTACATCAAGGAACTGAGAACACTCCTTTGGAGCGATTACTCGACCTCCGACATCTGAAACCTATCCTAGAATCTAGAATCATATCTCCTAGAACTAAGGAGAAGAGGAAAATCAATTTGATTTCATACAAAAAACCTGGTCCCCATGTTCACGTAGTGAAACAAGCTGAATTGAAGGATTTTTTAATTTATAGAAGTTTTCACTTAAAGTTATTTTGAATATTTTCCACCTGTTCTATATAAAGTGTCCCATACTGTAGAAGTGAAGATGCTTATTCTAAGTGATTTCTAACTAAGGAAATTTATGACTTAATTAATATATGAATGATTTCAATTTACTTATTAAAAGTGTGTGGTGACTAATATTAATTATTTAATAAATCATTGGTAAATTCATACGTTTAAACTTGAACTTGAATTTCTTATTTTAGTGAGTCTTGAAATAAGAACTACTAATTTACCTTTATTTAAATCCTTAAATTTTTTAAAAAATCACTATTTTCCCTAAATTTGTTAATATTCCCAAAAAATTTAAAATGTATGGAATAGTAAATTTATATGTGCGCGATTTTTTTTTTATGTCAGGTCGGCAGACAGGCTGACGGTCCACTTGATGGTAGGTGGCTACCGTCGCCTATAACACAAGCAACGCCAAAGCTGCTGCAAGTGCGCTGCCAACTGCAGTAGGATTAAAGATAGGGGATTAGGAGTGGATAGGGAAATGGGCCCTGGCATCCCTTCCTCACTCACCGAAACACAACAGCACACGTGCTGTTATTTCACGGTGGTCTTCTGTAAGGGGGTGGTTACTGCCGCCAGACGGGCTGCCCAAATGATTTCGAAACGCAGTGTGCCCTGCCACTACTTTCCAAATCCAGACCAGAGCCAAATTTGAAAAGTTTATTTTTCAAAGTTGACCCTGCCGGGAATCGAACCCGGGAACCCTAGAACATTATTATTAATGTTTGTTAAAAAATATTAATTTTTTGTAATTTTTTACACTAAAAAATTGGCTAAATCATTAATTTATCTTTCAGAAAATATTATAAAAAAATATTATAAATTTTGAATTCTCTTAATTGATAGAGTACGGTATAAACCTACACAATACATATGACACATATCTACATACAACACATAGGATATGTTGGTCATCATCATCATCATCATCTCAGCCATAGGACATCCACTGCTAGAGAAAGGCCTCCCCTCTAATTTTCCAAAAGATCAGAAGCAAGTTGCTTGCTGGTCCGTGGCCCCCACTCGAGTACCTTCCGGCCCCAGCGGCCGTTGGCTCTCCTGTATGTCCTATCTACTGCCATTTCAATTTACTAATCTGCCGGGTTATGTCGATAACTATCGTTCGTCTACGAATTTCCTCATTCCTGTTTTTATCGAGCAACCCTCTCCATAGCTCGTTGAGCTTTCTTACAGTTACAGACCACGTTTCAGCGCCATATGTCATGACTGGTATTGTATTTTAAACTATTATAAAATAAAATATTGAGATGATCAAACACACATTTTAATTTAATAAAGGAGTACACACAGAGTAAATTGAATTGTCACAGTGATTCAACTGAGGTCTATGCTACTTACATTATTTTAAATATACACTGTGATAAGATAAGAAGGCAACAATTTCAAATTAACTTTAACAACTGGTAACACTGAGGTGAGGCACTGAGGTATTTTGGACGAGAAGATGTCTCGGAACTTCCCGAACGCTACCTATCCGAGCCATCTGCCAATCGAATCGAAGCCTGCCCGTTTGAATATGATGGTAGCTAATTAAAATTATATCACACATAAAATGTGTATAAAAAGAAAAGGTTTTCTAAGAAACTAAATGTCAGATGTGAACTATTTGGAGACAAGAGCGAATGTTTTTTTTTTCTGTCACTGACAATGTGTATTCAAAATTTCATGATGATCGGTTCAGCGGTTTAGGCGTAAAAAGTTAACAGACAGACAGACAGACAAAGTTACTTTCACATTTATAATAATAGCATGGATTTAGTTTCTCATTATTTAACTAGATGGCGCTTTCATGACTGTTAACAGTGACGTTATCTTAGTGACGAAGTGACATTCTTCTGTATATGAACACAGACATTATGGAGCCAATAATATTTCCAAGGAAATAATAATGGCTAATTTACAACTAAAAATAAAATATGAGCCAGAAACGATAATGTTATCGTGAAAGCCGACTATGTGTCTTGCTGGCAACACGACCGGTAATGTCTGTCGTATATCTCTTGGGGCTTGCGTCGGCTACCCTCAAAACCATTTGTAGATTTTACAATCCTCAGCAATATTGATCTTTATCTTCTCTGTATTTACTTACATCTTGTTATTTGAAGAATATGTTATTTTTTTGAATTGCAAATTTATTATGATCACCAAGCAAGCTCAAATAATTGGTACGCAATGCCCGCAATATTGCAAACGTGCTGCGTAACTTGATAGGGTCCAGATGAGGTTCTTTCTTTCTTCTTTTTTATTTATTAAAGATGTGTTTGCTCTTGACCAGGATCTGTCCATGTAGGAAGGATGAGGCCGATGATGGAGCGAGCTCATCCAGAAAATGCCTATTCACTGGAACCTTGAAAAGATTTGGGTTGTATGAGCCTGCAGCATCGCCGAAAAGTAGCTTGCCTATCGATTTTCTATCGTCTATACTATGGAGAGTGTGCATCTATTCTGTATGAATTAATCCAACCGGAACCGTTCCACTTGCAGAACACTAGGCGTGGGCGGGGGTTTCATCCCTTCGTGGTCGATGTACCTCGATCACGCACGAAGCGTTTCAGTTCCATCTTCCTTATTCGGACTGCTAAGGAGTGGAACTCATTGCCTGCGTCTGTGTTCCCACAGAACTACAACCTCGGGGTCTTCAAAACCAGGGTAAATGGGCATTTACTGGGTAAGCGTGGTCCACCTTCGGCCACATCTACACCTCACATCAGGTGAGATAGTGGTCAAGCGCTACCCTGATCTAATAAAAAAAAAAAAATGAGCTCGGAAATACAGAAGCCGGCAGGGAGTTCCAATCCTTAGCAGTGCGCATTATAAAAGATTTGGTCCGAATTAGAGGGATTTCGACAAGGTTGTAGATAAAAGTGTAAGGAACGAGGTAAGAAAGTGTACGAACTAACTTTTTGATTTAATTTAAATTTAAAAAATAATTTGAAGTCATAATAGCAACAGTCGTAATGACCATTCTGTCAAAGTTTCTGTAAATTTACAATCCGGCAATTCCTTTATATACTAAACGCAACAATTAAAGGATATAAAAAAACCTCTTCTAGCCTGTACAGCAGTTAAAGCATACAATAAATTACGTAATGATACACTAAACGCAACAATTAAAGGATATAAAAAAAGTTCCAAATTTTTAGGTGATTTTCAACAGGCTGTAACTTCGAAGAAAATGATCGTACAGAGCTCATTAAAAAAGGAAATTGTAGCTTCAAGTTTCTAGTTTTTGAATCCAAGCTTTAAATTTTTTTCTCGTTAACAATTTATGAGTAATAGTCAGATAATCAACGATAAAAAAAAATTGCAAAATTTTTCTCGCCTTAAAAATGGTGCAAAAGCCGTAATAATTTTTTTATTGTAATGGCACAATAAAGATCTTTTAGAAAAATTAATTCCCTACAACTTGACCTCCTCATGAGCTCTGTACAATGATTTGTAACTGTGTTATCGTCAATCAAAGCGAATAAGATCTTTTTGACTTGGACAATCGATTACTCGGGCAATAATGGTCGTACAGAAAATTAAAGTAGGGTTTTGTAAACTGCAAAATATTCTCTACAAGGTGCTTAAATTGGATTATGATAAAAAAAATTTTACAAACCGAAAATGTTGGCCGAAGAAAAGGTAAAAAACTTTAAATTTAAGGATATTTGGATAACTTGCAATAACTTTGCAAATAATGCAGATACGAAAAATCTATTCTATAGCTTTTCAACCTCAATGTGTCCTCAAAAAACCCTGAAAGTTTCAAAGTGCTGCGATTTATTTTTCTTAGTGTCCGGAATGTTTAAAGTTATCGTTTTTGCTGAAAATCAATATAACGGGCAATTATTCATTTTTTTCCCTTAGTTTGAGTTTAAACGGTTTTTTCTAGCAATAATCCATATTTTTTTCATCAGAACTCTTTAATCATTAAAATTAAAAAAAAAAATTGAAATTTTATTTTTCAATTTTTTTTTACACGTTAACGATGTTGCATGTGGTTGATTGCCTAGCTAGGCCCTTTTTTTACCACCGGCATTAGCGTTACGAAAAGAGTACAACGTGGAGGTTGCGCGGTAGATTTACGCTTCTTTTACTAATGGAGTTTTCATATTGTAAGATACGGCTGCCCATATCATAACGGATCCACCATTAAAAGCTGCAACCGGTCGCATAAAATTATCGCGATTTCGTTCCACACGACTACGCCACACAAGATATCGCCTGTCGTTGCCATGAAGACCAAATCGAGATTCGTCAGTGAAGAGAACGCAGTTCCACTGACGAATCTACGACCCCAATGACGATGGGCATGGGCATAGTTCAGTCAGGCCCGACGATGTCTAGCTGTAAGCATGGGCACGCGATTTGGGCGTTGTGCATGTAGTCCTTGCTCTCGAAACCGATTTCGAACCGTTGAAGACGAAATGAGTTGTTGATGATTTAAAAATTGATGAGCAATCGTATTCGCATGAACAGTGGGTTCCCGACGAGCCTCTCGAATGATAGCTCGCTCATCGCGGGCGGTAGTGACCCGTTGTCTTCCTTGACCCGGACGTCGGTCATAAGTACGCTGATTTTCGTTAAATCGCGCATAGGCGTGACTGATAACAGACTGGCTCACTTCTATTGTGGCTGCAACTTCCACCTGACTGCGACCATCTTGAAGAAGAGTGACGATAGGAGCCACATCTGTGGCAGATAAGTGTCGCCGTGGCATGTTAAAAGATTAGTTTAAAAGAGCTGTTTTTTTCTTTTACTCGTAATTAGGCTAATGTGAACAATTTAGACTTCAAAGAATAACAAAGAAGCGAAAAATTATGTGAAGAAAAAAAAATTTAAGAAAGAAATTTAATTTTTTTTTTTAATTTTATTGATTAAAGAGTTCTGATGAAAAAAATATGGATTATTGCTAAAAAAAACGTTTAAACTCAAACTAAGGGAAAAAAATGAAAAATTGCCCGTTATCTTGATTTTCAGCAAAAACGATAACTTTAAACATTCCGGACACTAAGAAAAATAAATCGCAGCACCTTGAAACTTTCAGGGTTTTTTCAGGACACATTGAGGTTGGAAAGCTATAGAAAAGATTTTTCGTATCTGCATTATTTGCAAAGTTATTGCAAGTTATCCAAATATCCTTAAATTTATAGTGTTTTTTCCTTTTCTTCGGCCAACATTTTCGGTTTGTAAAATTTTTTTTATCATAATCCAATTTAAGCACCTTGTAGAGAATATTTTGCAGTTTACAAAACCTTACTTTAATTTTCTGTACGACCATTATTGCCCGAGTAATCGATTGTCCAAGTCAAAAAGATCTTTTTCGCATTGATTGACGATAACTCAGTTACAAATCATTGTACAGAGCTCATGAGGAGGTCAAGTTGTAGGGAATTAAATTCTCTAAAAGATCTTTACTGTGCCATTACAATAAAAAATTTATTACGGCTTTTACACCGTTTTCAAGACGAGAAAAATTTTGAATTTTTTTTTAATCGTTGATTATCTGACTATTACTCATAAATCGTTAACGAGAAAAAAATTTAAAGCTTGGATTCAAAAACTAGAAACTTGAAGCTACAATTTCCTTTTTTAATGAGCTCTGTACGATCATTTTCTTCGAAGTTACAGCCTGTTGAAAATCACCTAAAAATTTGGAACTTTTTTTATATCCTTTAATTGTTGCGTTTAGTGTATCATTACGTAATTTATTGTATGCTTTAACTGCTGTACAGGCTAGAAGAGGTTTTTTCATGATATCTGATCATATTATATAATTTCTAACTCCCTCAAATACTGAGTTTAGGAAAAAAAAATTTTTTTTTTTCACAACTATGTACGAAAATACAAACTATGTATATACTCTCGAAGAAGAAAGCCAGTGCTGTAACGGTCTCGGTAGAATTTTAAATTGAAACGTCGTCGGCGTAAACGAAGTTTCCCAATGGAGTCAGACCCTTGCTCGTGTCACAAATTCGCCACTCGTCATTCGCAGTCGACCGTCCAATCCGTTTTCCAGTGTCACAGACAAAAGAAAACCAGTGAACGAACAAACGCACTCACATATCTCTACGCTCCAATGACATGAGATAAATGTCCTAACTAATATTGTAAATGGGAAAATGAGTTTGTTTATAACACTTTTACGGCTTAACTGTTCAACCAAAAAGAAATTTAGCATACACATTGTAGAGATACAGAAAAGACAGGCTGACGGTCCACTTGATGGTAGGTGACTACCGTCGCCTATAACACAAGCAACGCCAAAGCTGCTGAAGGTGTGTTGCCGACTATAGTAGGATTAAGGAAATGGCTGTAGAAACAAACTGTACAATTTGGAACAACACAACCTAGAGGCATATTAAACCGACATTCCACACTGTCCCACACACAATACATTGTGTCCGTCCCCTTTTTATAAGCCGTTCCCCGCAGTCCGATTTCCAACGAGAAATGGCACTTAAGGAACGGGACATTTTTTCAACTCCTGTTGTACTCTGTACCCCCTTGGGTGCTGGACATAACAAAAAAAAAACCAAAATTAAATACACTAAATGTTACAGGAAGCATGCTGCAATACATCAGCGAAAACCACAAATTAACAAACAAACAAGAATTTTTAAGTAACATTAACCTTTTTTTTAAACTATTTAATGTACAGGCACGACTCGTTTACGATTTTATTATATACTAGCTGAGCCCGCAACTTCGTACGCATGGTATACGATATAGCGCGTAACTTTTTTGCTCGTAAACCGATTGGAATGAAACAAAAACTAAATGTTACGGGAAGCTTGCTGCAATACATCAATGAAAACCGGTTAAGCCATTTCAAAGATTAGCGTGCATAAACGCACAGAAAAACAGACAACAATTCTAGAAACTTTTTTTTGACCTCGGTATCATCAGAACAACGTGTACAAATTGTTTTTTTGCTTACAGCCTACATGTCCACTGATGGACGTAGACCTTATTAAGTATCATCACACACGATAGTCTGCTTTCTTCATGCATCCTCTAATTGTCATTTTACTGAAGGCATAGGTCCAACGAGAAAAAACAGATCATTTTTTTAGATGTAGTAGATATAGATATAGATATAGATATAGATATAGATATAGATATAGATATAGATATAGATATAGATATAGATATAGATATAGATATAGATATAGATATAGATATAGATATAGATATAGATATAGATATAGATATAGATATAGATATAGATTTAGATTTAGATTTAGATTTGGATAAGGATACGGATACGGATACAGATATATAGATATTTATGAAACATAATAAGTAAAAATATTCTTTTAACAAATGCACAATATTATACGTAAAATACATAACCTTAGAAGGTTTAACATTTATCCCTTTGAAGCCTTCTTTAAATAATTTCGTATTATAGCCTCGTGGTGAAAATGAGTTTGTTTGCGTATCGTGAAAATGACGTCAAAGGCGTCGCCTTTGACTGCTTGCTACCTTGTGGGACGGTAGAAACTGTTATGTACAACAGATTTGAATTTAGAAAGCGTGAATCGCATTCAGATTGGATTCAGCTCTTTGTAAAGTAGGCTTATATAAGCCTACTTTACACAAGGAACGCTAAACACAGAAACTAATTCTTCTCTTTTGTTTACTCTTATTGTAAGTGTAACTTACTATATCTCGTCGATAGTATGTTACTTTGTAGTGAAGATAGGTTAAAAAGACGATAAAGTTATCACATTATGTCTATACAAACTACATCGAGCAAATTTCACGTAAATTTTTCCGTTGTTAGTAATATTAATTTTAAACGATTACTTTAATAGTTAAAAGTTTGTTTAACTTAAGTTTTCACATAGGCGTGTTTTTTGTTTTGCTGAGTTAACTGACAATTGAGAATTTTCTGTCAAAGTTTTATAATTAGGTTAATTTTGACACATTACTAATTAATTACATATTTTAGCACAACAGGATATCCCTAATATAAGTAAACAAATTATAGAAAATAACATTTAGTGTTGTTTCATTCCAATTCCAGTTAATTCCACTCACCGAAACACATACGTGCTGTTATTTCACGGTTTTCTTCCGTAAGGGGGTGGTTACTGCCGCCAGACGGGCTGCTCAAATGGCTGCGAAACGCAGTGTGCCCTGCCACTACTTTCCAAATCCAGACCAGAGACAATTTTGAAAAATTCATTTTTCAAAGTTGACCCTGCCGGGAATCGAACCCGGGAATCCTAGAACAAAGCGTTAAGGCAAACACCCTAACCACTCATCCAATGGGCTCGTCAGATATAGAGATTTTATTGAAAAACGCCTATGACTAAGTACTTACTTACTTCTAGTATAAGTGTTTTAATTTTATGTTAATTTGCATAATTCATATGAGTGTTAAAATATATAATAAGATACCAAATGGTATTAAACTGTTGTCTTTAAATGAATTTAAAGAAAAGCTTGTGATATGGCTAAAAGATAAAAAAAAAATAGTATTGATGAATATTTTAAATTTAAATGAATCGGTTCTGTTTTCTTTTTATTTTTTTGATATAAATAATTATTCTACATTACATCCTACTCTCCTAAATTGTTTTATGCTTGCTGTTAAATTTGATGATGTTAACTCTTATTAATTAATTTTTGCATACCTTTTTAAAACGGCGAAACATGATGTTCCTTTTGTAACTCCTTTGCAACACCTTCTATACCATGTTTTATGCAAATAAATGAATTGAATTGAAAAGGAAATAGTAAAATAAATATGTAAGTAATTAAATAAGTAAAAACACTTAGCCATTACATGTCCAATTTCACTTCTATATTGATTCCTTATGAGATAATGTGGAAACAGCAGGGTATTAAAAATATATATTTTTATTTATTTTATTCGTTTTTATTGTGTCTTTTACGCCTCTTTCTATTACGACGGCGCAGTTGTGTGTCAACTAAAGAACTATGTGTGCCTTTGTCACGCTAAGGACCAGCTATATAATATAGGGGTTATTTAAACAGAAATGGCCACGTTTTATTGTTAAAATAAATACGGCGCCAATAATGGCACTCATTGCTGCTAACCAGACGCAGTTGGAACAAATTGTTCTTTTAAACAAGTAGGTATCTCCTTCTAAAGTTTGTTCGCAACTTTGTCGGCTTCAATTAATATAAATTATGAATAAGCCTGAAATGTTCCGCGCAGTCCTAACTTGGGGTATCAATAAATTGTTCTTAACAATGCGAAATTATCTTTAGGAGCGTAGAATTTACACTCGAAATTATTTGCGTTTAATTAAAATTACGCATGAACTTGGTTCTGCCGGTTGAATTTTATTGGGCGCGCATCGCTTTCAGACAAGGGATGGGTCCATTTGCATTATACACTTTATACAATTCGATACAGCCTAACAGTAAAACGCTTATATATCGCACTTGTTAATTTACATAATTGCCTCCGCTTTTGACATCACATTATTTATTCAATAAACTTTCATTTGTCTTAATATTAATCTATAAAAAAAGATCATAAAAGGTCGCCATATTGCCATCACGGTGTGGTAGCAAAAAGATAACAATTTTTCCTGATGTGGTTTTGTAATATTATATATATACTAGCGACCCGCCCCCGGCTTCGCCCGTGGTGAAATTTTTATATATATGAACGAACATTCCCCGTTTATCCCTCTTTGCATTAATGAAAACCGAATTAAAATCGGTCTACCCGTTCACGCGTGATGCCGTGACCAAGGGAAATGGGGATACATTTTTATATATAGAGATTACAAAACCATATATATATATATATATATATATATATATATATATATATATGTCATATGTCCATCTCTGTCTGTTTAAACTATTCTAAACCTCTTAAACTGATTTTATTACGGTTTTCACTTATGGATAAAAAAATTAACGAAAAAGGTTTGTGTAAATAATTTGAAGAAAAAAATTGAGAGCCCGTACGAAGCTGTGGGTCTAATATAAAATATTGTTAGACTAACCATGGAACGTTCTGACAAAAAGGGTTCGCGCCGGCAGAAAGTCTCGAAGGTCCCACCCAATCGTCACGCCATTTCCCGGTTAGTGTCAAAGGAAATTGGTCCTTTTATTTACGACATAGAGTTTACACTCTACAGAAATAGCATTCTCGAACTTTCAACGGCTTGTTTACAATCACGGAATAGAAAAAAAATCCCGTGTTTACAATCATGTTTATGTTCTAGTGAATTCAAAATTCGTCGAGACATTTGGCGACAAATATAAATAAGAGAGCCGGTGGGCGGGTCATAACATGCGATTCGAAAGCGACTCTTCGGAGCTTTTGTGAAGTTACCTGCGACAGTGAACCGGCGACTCATTAAAGATATCATTGATGACTTTTGGCAAGTTTAACGGTTTTATCGGACAAGTTTAGCCCTTTTGGAAGTCATTTTGGTTTGTGAAAATAAATATTTCGGTTCGCCCTTACACTCACCCCGCATCTAACAATATATTTTCGAGGATAAATCCAACGATTTTAATTTAATTTTCATTGTTATAGCAACACAATTGATCCTTTTTGTATCGCTCGCCAGTACATTATTGCAAAACATCAAACGAAAGTGATCCATGAGTGCGAAATGGAAAATACGTATTTCATTACGCTCTGATAACACTGACTTGACTAACTTGCATCACTTAGCACTTAAGTAACAGTTTATCGTATTTGTTGACGTAATAAGTTTTTAATGTAAAGATCGACAGGCAGGCTGACAGTACCCATAATGTTAGGGACTATCGTCGCCTATTAATAGGTGCTACATATGAGCTGTCGTCCTTAGTAGGATAAAAGATAAGCGATTACGAGGGGATGGGGAAATTCTGTAAGGGCTGCTCAGTTTAGGACTTCGGAAACGCAGTGTGCCACTACTATAATTATATAATAATGTAGTTATATTATTTGACTAGCTGAGCCCGCAACTTCGTACGCGTGGTATTTGGTATAGCGCGTAACTTTTTTATTTGTAAACAGATTGAAATGAAATAAACACTAAATATTACGGGAAGCTTGCTACAATATACCAGTGAAAACCGCATTCAAATCGGTTAAGCCGTTTCTGATAGCGTGCACAAACGCACAGACAAGCAGACAAAAATTCTAAACTATATTTTTTTTGACCTCAGTAACATAAGTAAAACGCAGTGTGTCCTTTCCCGAATCCAGACCAGAGCCAAATTTGAAAAGTTGATTTTTCAAAGCTGACCCAGCCGGGAATCGAACCCGGAAACCCTAGACAAGCACCCTAACCACTCATCCAACGGGCTCGTCTTTCGCATTTATAATAATTATTAGTTACGAATAATTTATATTAAAATTTGCTTTTAAAATTGGTTTCGTTAGTTCATTCCTATCTTTACGTCATCAGTTCCCCGCCTTTTGAATTAGAGACAAGGGTCATCTGAATGTAAGCAATCAATAAAGCACCCTCTTTTTGCTCCAAAACCTTTTCTCTGTCTCATCGCCGCCTATTTCCTTCGAATATTCTATCTGTAACGTATGCCCTTCAACCCTTGTCCAGTCATCGCTTTAACGACTTTATCAGAAACATACACAATATACACACTTCTCACTGATTAAGTATGGTTTATTCGAGTGAGTGCCTTTTTTAGTATATAACCTGAAACATTTTTTGCATTAAACCTAAGTTCTAATTTTCTCATTCTAGTTTTTTTTTTCTCAATCTCTTTTATATAAAATCATGATTTTTATGATTGCCTAAATTAAGTGATAGTCTAGCCAGTTCTAGTCCATAGTAGTATATACTCGTTATAAAAATTTCTCAACTTTAGCATATTTTTTAAAAATGCAGAAATCATATTGTGGGTTTTTAATGAACCTACAAAAAATATGATATTTTTAATGGAGGCTTTAAATAAAAACACAAGCTTAATTTTTACTTAGTGCATTTTTTATGTTAAGGTCGAACAGGCAGGCTAACGGTCCACTTGATGGTAGGTGGCTACGGTCGCCTATAACACAAGCAACGGTACAGGTGTTCCAAGTGCGCTACAGACTAGATTTAAAGACAGGTAATGTTTTATATATTAAATTAAGTATTTTAAAATCATTATTTTACACGCCAGAGCTGGAAACTTAAACTAATAACTTAAACTTAAACTAATAAGAACTGTTTTTTTTATTGCTAAGTTCGGCAGACAGACTGACGGCCCACTTGGTGTTGGGTAGCCACCGTCGCCTATAACACAAGCAACGCCACAGGTGCTGCAAGTGCGCTACCGACTATAGAAGGAGATAGGGCAATGGGCTCTGGCATCCCTTACTTACTTACCGAAACACAACAGCACACGTGCTGCTATTTCACGGTGGTCTTCTGTAAGGGCGTTGTTATTGCCGCCAAGCGGGCTGCTCGAATGACTGCGAAACGCAGTGTGCTCTGCCACTACTTTCCAGGTCCAGACCAGAGCCAACTTTGTAAAGTTCATTTCCAAAGCTGACCATGCCGAGAATCGAACCCAGGAACCTTAGAACAGAGCGTTAAGGCAAGCACCCTAACCACTCATCCAACGGGATCGTCAAAACATTGGCCTATGTTACTAGTTAAGAAATAATTTGAAATTGAATTTTAATGTGTACTAATTCCTGAAACGAGGACTAATCAGACAAAAAAACTACCTTATTTAAGAAATTATTACATTTAACTGGAGATATAAACTTATAATAATAAATATTTGTACCTATTTATTATAAATATTATGCATAGTTCTATTAACACATTATGAAGAATGAGTGTGTCCATCGTTATAGGGCTTCACCTGTTGCTGAGCGAATCATTCCATTATTTTTAAAGGTCCAAGGGGATTAAAAATTTCATGAAATTACAACACTTTTAATCACAAATTAAATCAAAAAACCGAATAGGAATCATTACACCATATTCGACCCATAGCACTATCGTTGCTGTTACATACCTATAAATAAGTGTAATATTTTTCGTTATTATAATCGTTAGTATATATCGTTAACCTTCCGGATTTAATCTTTCACTAATGGGACTACCTTCCGCCATTACGGTTATTCCTTATACAACAAACTCTCATTTGGTCTGTTATCTGCCTATTAGCGTTTTCCCTTTCTTTGTTTAGCCTCTTATTAGTAAATAATGAACATACATTAAAAGTCATCTAAAATTTTACAAAGTAAATGATCCGGAAACCAATTTGGCGCTTTATGATCCGCTAACTTTGATTAAACGTTTTGCGTCGGACTACTAACTTATCTTCCAATGTTTACAGTGCAGTATATTTTTTTAAAGATACTTTTTTTTTATTAATATATCTGTTGATTCGTACTTTCGAATATTTGCATTATACTACTTTAGTAGTGGCAGGGCACACTGCGTTTCGCAATCATTTGGGCAGCCCGTTTGGCGGCAGTAACCACCCCCTTACAGAAGACCACCGTGAAATAACAGCACGTGTGCTGTTGTGTTTCGGTGAGTGAGTGAGGGATGCCAGGGCCCATTTCCCTATCCACTCCTAATCCCCTGTCCTTAATCCTACTGCAGTTGGCAGCGCACTTGCAGCAGCTTTGGCGTTGCTTGTGTTATAGGCGACGGTAGCCACCTACCATCAAGTGGACCGTCAGCCTGTCTGCCGACCTGACATAAAAAAAAAAAAAATTAGTTTAAATAACTGAGCTCACTCCAAATTTTGACAATACTCTCTTCTTTTTCTTTCTTACCAGCGTTCCCGGTAATTATTTCGAAAGTTGACATTCGAAATCATTTCATTTGACGAGCCCGTTGGATGAGTGGTTAGGGTGCTTGCTTTAACGCTCTGTTCTAAGGTTCCCGGGTTCGATTCCCGGCAGGGTCAAATTTGAAAAATGAACTTTTCAAATTTGTCTCTGGTCTGGATCTGGAAAGTAGTGGCAGTAGGGCACACTGCGTTTCGCAGTCATTTGGGCAGCCCCCTTACAGAGGGCACCGTGAAAGAACAGCACGTGTGCTGTTATGTTTCGGTGAGTGAATAAGGGATGCCAGAGACCATTTTCCTATCCCCTCCTAATCTCCTTATCTTTATTCCATTGTAGTCGGCAGCGCACTTGCAGCATCTTTGGCTTTGCTTGTGTTATAGGCGACGGTAGACAGTAAACACCTACCATCAAGTGGACGGTCAGCCTGTCTGCCGATCTTAACATAAAAAAAAAGTGGAGGAAAAACTTCTTCCATTTTTTTAAACGTTAAGGTCGTCAGACAGGCTGACGATCCACTTGATGGTTGATGGCTACCGTCGCCTATAACACAAGCAACGACACAGGTTCTGCAAGTGCAACGCAACGACACACATCTTGGAAGATTCCTTCTCATACATCATCAATACTTTTTTCACCGTTCAAGCATGGGATTTTGAAAAGTTTCAGAAGCAATCAAACCGATAGAACAGACCTCCCGTTGGTCTGCTTCTAATTGTTCTGTTTCTAATAACACTTGACGCATATCACAACTTGTCAAATTTAAGCATGTTAAAAACCGCATGTTAAAAAAACTGTTAAAAAAGGCTGGTATATTGGGATGCACACTGATTGCTGTCAAAATCAAGAGGTTTGAATGGTTTAGGCCGGGTGAATTTGTCCCCGTTGAGCCTCGCTTATCGTTATTTCTATAATATAAAAAAATCGGCGCCATCGTCGTCACAGCGATAAAGATGTCAGGCGTTTATATTACTCATATTTTTTTTTATGTTAAGGTAGGCAGACAGGCTGACTAGGTGGCTACCGTCGCCTATGACACAAGCAACGCCTAAACTGCTGCAAGTGCGCTGCCGACTGCAATAGGATTAAGGATAAGGGATTAGGAGCGGATAGGGAAATGGGCTCTGGCATCACTCACTCACCGAAACACAACAGCACACGTGCTGTTATTTTACGGTGGTCTTCTGCAAGGGGGTGGTTACTGCCGCCAGACGGGCTGCCCAAATGACTGCAAAACGCAGTGTGCCCCTGCCACTATTTTCCAAATCCAGACCAGAGCCAAATTTGAAAAGTTGTTTTTTTGAAATATGTTATTTCAGGTGTCATATTTTTCATTTTTCAATGCGGACGAAGTAGCGGTCACCAGCTAGTATTGTATGCTATATATACTAAAATTATAGAGGGAAAAGATTTGTATGTATGTATTTTTGTATGTTTGTATGTATTTTTGTATAAATAATCACAAAAACTACTCGACCGATTTTTTTTAAATTCTTTCTACTTTTTTCTTTACGCTCGGCTACTTAGGGTCATAGCGTCGCGATAAATAGCCTAATTTCCTTCCTCGAGGATTAGGTTATTAAATGCAAAAATATTTTTAACAGATTAAAAAAAATGCATTTGATAGGCCTGAACTGGTAGGTTCAGAGTCTAGCGCATTCAAACAAACAAACAAACTGTTCAGCTTCGATATATATTAGTTCTATTGATCATCATCGTAAGTTAGTGCAATTATGTATTAAATGACTCCACGCAATTATATGGAATTTTATCTCATTTTTTTACCAGATATTATGTGAAATAAGCATGTTTTATCGCGAGATCAAATCGCTTACGTCCGCTCATGAAGGTTTACTATTATTGTTCATCTCTTCAAAAGAGTAATCAAATGATAAAGATCTTTCCACGTGAACCATAATATGCGTTTATATTCTTTTCTAATATATTCCCCGTTTGTTTAAATTATTTGTATTAAACAATAATACATTCGTCTTGCATAAATTCATGTGGACTTAATGCATCAGCTTTTCTGCGGCGTACGCGTGGTGCACTCGCGGTATTGGACGCTGTATATAATTTTTTTCCTAAGTAGTCTAAATTACTCCCTATAACATTAGCTATCCGCCAGTGAAAATCCCGTCATAATTGGTCCAGCCATTTCGAAGATTAGCCGGAACAAACAGACAGACAGACAAAATTTTTAAAATTTTATTTTATTATAATTACCGTATATACATTTATTAAAGCAATTATTTTGACATTACAAACAGACACTTCAATTTTATTTATTAGTAGGTAAGTATAAATTTTTGTGTTTCTAATGAACAACTAAACATTTTGCAATATAAATTGAAGATATATAAATTACGTTGTTCTGAATATTTTCTTTGAATACCATAAAATTGCAGTAATTTTAAATGGTAGCAGAAAAAAATAAGTGCAGATGAAAAATTAATTAATCCTACTAAAATTATAAATGCGAAAGTTTGAGAAAATGTATGGATGTTTGTTACTTTTTCACCCAAAAACGACTTAACGGATTTGGATGTTTGGGACACATGTGGTTTATTACCTGGATTAAAATATAGGATACTTTTTATCCTGGAAAAATGTTAGGTTCCCGAGGGATCGTCTAAAAATATTAAAAAAATGGCGCCGCGCCGCGCCGCTATCGTCGTCGCAGCAAAAAAGATGTGAAGACAAGATGTTATTTAATTTTTCAACGCAGACGAATTCGCGGACATCAGCTAGTTAAAAATAATTTCTTTAAACCACCCAAAGGATTTTGATACGTTTTTCACTGATAGAAAGAACGATAAAAGAGCAAAGTTTGGTAAATAATTTGCAGAAAAAAAAATTCACTCGTGCGAATTACCAACAATGAAAAACCAGCCAAGTAAATACACACAATTGCAGCTTGAAACTCAATATTTTGAAAATAATTTTGGTGACTGACTAAGTGACTACACATGAAGCAAATAAAATAAAAATAAGCAAAAAATATAACAATATATAGAGATTGGGAAATTTTTCCTACAAAAATATTGATCTTGATCGCCGTAATCGGGATGGCCATGGCGTAGTTAAATATCCTTGTAAAGTTGGCGATGGACTTGGCGATTTTGTACCACGTGGTTCTAAATGTCACATTACGGATTCTTTCGTCTTGCCCGATCTATACAGTTGAAAATCTTGGAAAATAAGTAACTGTTATTTACAAATTAAGTCTTTCATTTAAATAATTTGCATTGTAGAAAATGTGTAAGTAATTTTTTTAATTATCGCATTAATAAATTTCACTTTTTTAAATAAAGAATCTAAATTACTGTGGCATTTTATATGAAAAGTACAGCTGGTAATGTTAAAAACGTTGGATAAACATTCGTTCTAACTTACATTGATTGATTGAAGGTTGAGGTGGTTTTGCAGCCGCTATTACGGCAATAGTGGGTAGGCCCTTAACGAAATTCAATTGCAACATCTATGTTGCAAGGACCTAAATAAGTACGAACTACTTTCCTTTTATAAGCTGTAGTACACGCTACATGCTTGTAACGATCCAGAACTAGTTATACCTATAGTGAACCAGATTGTCTGTTAAAACACGAAATCGTTTCAAAAGATCAAAATAAAAACTGTTATGATACAATGGAATCAAAACTAGACATGTACGGGTTTACATATTGAGGACCTGCAACTGTGAGTCTGACATCATGTGTGGATTGGAATAATTACTTGCTCCTGCCAGGAGTCCTGCCAATGGTGCTTTTTGGTTTATGACTCCTCAGACAAAAAAACCCACGGGTTATAAACAAACAAAATGTTGCGTGTTTCCTACCTGAATGCCATTAAGTATATTGAATACCATACTTATAATAACTTTTATGGAAATTCTAGGTACGGTTTTGATACTTCTTACCATCATCATACATCCAATGAAATTGTTGTACGCTAATCTCAAAATCGACTTAACCAAATTGAATACGGTTTTCACTGACGTGTTGTAAGTAGTATGCTCATACCAATCGATTCATAAACAAAAAAGTTATACCGAATACAAGCGTAAGATGTCGTGTACATAGCTCGTTTATAACAGATTATTTGATTTAGTCAGAAGAAAATTGGTTAAAGTCAAAGGAATAATTAATACAGCAGGAAATGAATCTTCTTTACGTATGACAATGCATTCCAATGATAAAAGTGATTTTTGATTTTGATGTGTGAAATCTAGGAAAATGTTAAAAAGTATCAAGATCACGTGTAGGGCCTAATATACATACATAGGTAATTCATTGTCAATCTTCGTTGACTTGCATTGTTATATTTGAAGTAGTATCAAGTGTTTTAAACTATTAATATATCGCAAACTAATATAATTAAATATAGTTATGAAATTTCCAATTCATCTCACATACACTTATTGAATAAAGAAAATCATGTTTTTTTTTTCTTTTTTTTCTCGCTCTTCAAGTTAAATATATAAAATACAAGCGGCCCGCCCCCGGCTTCGCACGGATGCAATTTTTTCTGCAAATTATATACACAAACCTTCCTCGTTTATCGCTATTTCCTTTAGTGAAAACCGCATTAAAATCCGTCGGGTGGTTTAAAAAAAATTACCTGAGAAACAAACAGACGCTGACAGCGACTAGAATGTAGAAAACACACACACATCACATCACTATTATCCTTTAAAGTTGAAACTTTTTTTTTTGCCTGAAATTTTCACAAAAACACAAATATTTCTCCCATGATCTCTTATAACCCTATGATTAAAAATCAAACACGTAATTGTGTTTTTATTCAAGCACCCTAAAAGCCACACTGGACTATGAAGTTAACGTGAGATGCTCAAACCTTACAAAAAAAAAGGTTCAAATCAACTGCATACCAACTTATTTCTATATCTCACCAGAGGCCATTTGAGCTATCGCTGGCAAAAACGGTCCCGAAGTGAGGAGATCGCTGATAGATGCAATCACTAGACCTTAGGTGTGATTGGACGTCTTGCCAATCCGCAGCGGTTTAGTGCTGTTAAATATTGTTACGACTAAATATGGAACGTTCTGGAAAAAAGCGTTCGCACCGGCCGAAAGTCTCGAAGGTCCCACCCTATCGATAGTAGTCACGCCACTTTCCGGGTAGCGTCAAAGGAAAATGGTCCTTATTTTTACAACATAGAGTTCACATTCAACAGAAATAACATTCCCGAACTTACAATGGACTTGCTTACAATCACGGAATAGAAAAAAAATCCGTG
Organism: Bembecia ichneumoniformis; assembly: GCA_910589475.2. NCBI lineage: Eukaryota > Metazoa > Arthropoda > Insecta > Lepidoptera > Sesiidae > Bembecia > Bembecia ichneumoniformis. Next base: position 2,051,376 of record OU342526.1, on the reverse strand, counting down.
TTTACAATTTTGTTTATTTCTATTAAATTCGAAATAGATCGAGACGTTTTGCGCTAAATATGAATAAGAGAGCCGGCGGGCGGGAGCGACAGTTGTGTGCGTAATAGCGATTCGAAAGCGACTCTTCGGAGCTTTTGTGAAGTTACCTGCGACAGTGAACCGGTGACTCATTAAGGGAATCATTGACGACTTTTGGCAAGTTTAACGGTTTTATTGGACAAGTTTAGCCCTTTTGGAAGTCATCTTGGTTTGTAATAGTTCGGTTCGCCCTTACACGGCATTGTAACCCACCACGCACGTAACAATATATAACAATATATTCTGGTTGGCTACAATGAGGAGCGAGGATTGCGTCCCCTTGTTAACAGGTAATGTCTAGCAAAAGTAATTACGAGTATTATCACAAAATTACCAAGAAAGTGAACGAACTGTTTTGGATTGACGGTTGCCTTTCAAAGTAAATTCATTAATTTACTCTCGCCTCTCACTTTCAGGAAGCTTTTACAAAATCTATATTAATAAAAATAAAAGTGTTGCTAAGCTCAAAACTAGAGAAATGCTTAACCAATTCGACTTTTTTTAATATTCGTTGAAATCCGAGGTAATTTTTTTTGAAAAGTTGCCTGAAAATACTAAAATATCATTTTCTTTTTCCCATTCAAAATTTATAACTGACAAATTCACTTTAGCTGCCATTTTAAATGACCGCAATGCTTAATGGCTGCCACAGTCAAATAGTCAAAATAAAAACGACATCTGTAGGGTCAGTCAGTTTAATATAAAATTAAAACAAGGTTTTTGATTAATTATTTTTGATTATTTTTGAACAGCAAGCATTCCTTTATGAGGAAAGAAAAGTTTACGATCATCTATCTTAATATATAAAAATGAATCTCTATTTCCCTTGGTCACGGCATCACGCGTGAAAGGGTAGACCGATTTTAATTCGGTTTTCACTAATGGAAAGAGGGATAAACGGGGAATGTTCATATATATAAAAATTGCACCACGGGCGAAGCCGGGGGCGGGTCGCTAGTTTAATGATAGATTTAATCACCACAATCCTACTGATAGATACTGTTGCAATCCACACTTAATTGTTAACTATTCAAATTGTTAATTACAAAATTAGTGTAACATTTACAAATGTAGCAAGCTTCCAGTAACATTTAGTGTTTGTTTCATTCCAATCGATTTACAAAGAAAAAAGTTATGCGGTTATACCGAGTACCACGCGTACGAAGTTGCGTGTAGATAGACGTCAGTTATGTAAGATCATAAGTGGAATTAGATTAATTTAGAAATTAGACATTCAGGTTATGTGATTATTAGACAATTAGATCTAGATGGAATTCAGTAATTATCTTAATTAAATTATATTACACGGACAGTTATTTCCTATGTAACCGTATATACTAAATTTTGTAAAATTCTCGCTAATGTTTCTCTTGCCCTCTTACTCTCGCTCACGTAAAAAGTAGTCTATTCATTCTCTTTTATCACTTTTTCATTTGTAATATTTTGTCTTCAAAATAAATATCAGTTAATATCAGGAGTGAAATGCTTGCCTTAACGCTCTGTTCTAGGGTTCCCGGGTTCGATTCTCGGCAGGGTCAACTTTGAAAAATAAACTTTTCAAATTTGTCACTGGTCTGAATTTGGAAAGAAATGGCAGGGCACACTGCGTTTCGCAGTCATCACCCCCTTACAGAAGACCACCGTGAAATAACAGCACGTGTGCTGTTGTGTTTCGGTGAGTGAAGTAAGGGATGCCAGAGCCCATTTCCCTATCCTTTCCCAATACCTTATCTTTAATCTTGGCGTTGCTTGTGTTATAGGCGACGGTAGCCACCTACCATCAAGTGGACCGTCAGCCTGTCTGCCGATCCGAACATTAAAAAAAAACGTTCAAAGGCTTCAGCTTCAAGTCTTCAAATAATTTCAAATTGATAAATAGAGAAATGTTGATTTCTCCACAAACTATCTTCTTTCATTAATAACTCCAAGTACAATCAAATAAAAATTATATACCACTTGCTGGTACTCGCGGTTTCGCCTGCGTTGAAAAATATAAAAATAACGCCTGACTAAATATATGAGCAATGTAACGCTTAACATCTTTATTGCAGTTATAGCTTTGCCAGGCGTCAGATTATCCCTCGGAAACAGTACTTTTTTCCAGATGAAAGGTACCCTATGTCCTTTCCTGCATCCCTGACAACGTGTATGCAAAATTTTATGACGATCGGTTCAACGGTTTAGGCGTGAAAAGGTAACAGACAGACATACAGAGTTACTTTCACATTTATAATATTAGTATGGATACACCCTTTTTCTCGTGATTATGCCGGAATACGTGGTTCATTTTATATATTTTTTTGTATTGGAGAGCATTTAAAGTAAATGTGCTATCATTTTTTTAATATTTATTTATTTATTTATTTATTTATTTATTTTAAAATTTACAGATAGTTTACACATATGAATAGTTTTTCGGTGACCTTTACACTAAGCATAGCTTGTATTGTAAAGGCCAGAATTGTATTTTTTTAATAGGGTTTGAACATTTAAGTACTAGCGAACCGACCCTGGCTTCACATGAGTTTTTTAAAAAAAAAATACCGAATTGGTTCAGCTGTTCTCCAATATTACGCGATTAGCGATTAATTTTAATTTACATTTTTGTATAGGTATAGATAAAAGCATAGATAGGTATATTTTTATAGCAATAACGAAATAGTGGATCGATGTATCAAATTTGCATGTATCAAATTTTAAGGCTAGGACTTAAAATTTGATACCCGAAGAAAGGGTTATTTTCTTCGGCTAATCTGATTTGTTAGACTGAAGTTAAAACATAAGGCAACAATACAGTGCACAATAGACTATATTTAAAAGAATATATTTGAATCGGACCGACTTATACAAGAAATTATGTATATTTTCTTAGAAAGATAGTAAATTACTGCCCAAAGAAGTTTTCTTGTCACAGTACTAAAAATTTACAACGACTTTATTTTTTAAGCTTATTGTACTTAAGTTTTAATCGGTTACTTTTATTTCTTTACACAATATTTTAAGATAATCTTTCCAATTTTAAATCTGTCCGGTTATCTCCGAAAAACTACAAAAAAAATTTGTGCAATACCTTAATAAGGTTGCGCCTTAATAAGGTTACCCTCTTGGAGTTGAATTTTGAGAAGTTTCAAATTTCGCTGTCAACTGACGAGTGATTAGGCTAGATCCTAATCACTCGTCTCTCCATGTTTAGGCTGGATTTACCTAAATATGGATTAGCCTAAAATCTAACTCCTAACTGAAAAATAAATAGACTGTTAGCTAATTGGCAAAGGTTAAGGAAATTTCTAAACAACATTGATAAGGACAACACTGAACGCATGATAACTTTTGATAAGCTCTGCTTCAAATATTGGTTTGGGTCCTTTGTAGAATGAGCTTGTACAAGCCAACAATAACGTAATAACTATTATACTTATGTATTATATGTAATGTATTAATATTTTATATAATACTGTATATACGGTCAATTAATTTATCGAAAGAAACTGATGCCAAATTACGGAAACATTTTGCGCCATATTATTTACAAAATAATAAATTAGAGAAAATGTACAATAAATGTATGCTGACATATTCGTTTTATTTTTGTTAACAGAAGATCGCGAAATACTCCACCATGTCTCAGGGGAGTTTCGTTCTGGTGAGCTGACCTGCATTCTTGGACCGTCAGGTGCTGGAAAATCGTCCCTACTTAACATTCTCGCTGGCTACACGTAAGTAACACTTTTTTTTATAACTTATAATAATATTATAAGTTATTATAACTTAATAATAAAAAAACGGAACCCTTATAGGATCACTCGTGTGTCCGACTGTCCGACTAATTAGGTTGAAATTTGGTAGACATATCAATTTCTGTGACCCAAACGCAAAGGTGTGACGTGAATAGATGAAATCTGTGTATGGGAGGTCATTTTTGGGGGGAAGGTGGAAAATTAAAAAATATATATTTGAAAACTGCATCGTGTGACATATCAAATGGAAGGTCTTGTTGTGAAGATCTTAAATGTTTGTAATTTTAAAATGAATAGTTTCCAAGTTATTCAAGAAAATAGACGAAAATTGACCACCCCCCACCCCCCCGTTATCTCCGAGACTACTGAACCTAAAATTTTGAAAAAAAAATACAGAAATTAGTTTTCTACTTATAGATTATAGGAAAACCTATAAGAAGTCCATGATATTAAAATAACATGGTAAATCACTCAATATTTTGCGGATAGGTAACATCGTACGCAACCCTCTTCACGCGAGTTCAGCTCGCACTTGTCTCGTTTTTTCTATTATATCTTAAGTATTAGACGACGACCACGTGGTCTATCGTTGAAGGGAAAGACTCTGAGAATGCGCGACAGACTAATTGATGGTCGACAGACTACTCATACAGAAGCCTTCGCCTACCGTGATCCTTAATTAGGACTTTATGTTTATACATAAAATTGTTTAACTTATGTTAACCTAACTTAATAGATTAGACTATCAAATCGACTATCTCACAAAAAGATGAACAGCAATCGTCAAAGACCTGCCAATTCGCAATGAACTATGTATTCACATTAAAATATATTGCCAAAACGAAGACACATGTCATGTGGGAACGAACATTAATTATTTGCAATTTTTTTATGTATTCTTTAATTCAAAAATTAATTATTCAAAAATTAATTCAATATCAAACCCGTTAATCATGTGTTTGTTAAGTTTTACGTCGATTCAAAACTTCGTTTGTAATATATTACTCGTATCGTACCACATTTGTTTGAAAAGATTTCTTGTGGCGGCCATTCGGAGATTTTTATAACGATGATAGCGCCTCTTTGGTTTCGGTCCGTACAAATTTATTTTAATACGAAATTCGTCTATTTATGTTGAACTAATTGGATTTTTTTCTCGTAGACTACCAGGATAAGAATCCACTTATTTCATCATAAATAGCTAGTATACCTATTCTTTATTCAATAAAGAATTATTCAATGAAGTAATGAGAACAAAGGTCTTCTTAATTACTTATAATCCTCCAAAGAAAACAAGCTACGCTTACGATTTAAATTTCCATGCTCTTAAAAAATTATATTGTACTCATTGTACTCCCTACTATAAGATTCAAGCTATTTCCAAGTAAAATTCAAGCTACATCCACATACTTTCGAATTTATTTTTCGATTACTTTTTAGACAAAATATTTTAGTAATAGCAGAGCACGTTTCGCAATCATTTGGGCAGCGACAGTAACCACCCCCTTCAGAAGACCACCGATAAATAACAGCACGTGTGCGTTTCGGTTAATGAGTAAGGGATTTTAGAGTACATTTCTATATTTCTTTCTCATCCCTTATCCTAATAAGGTCAGCAATGCAACACCTGTCACGTTACTTGTGTTATAGGCAACGGTAGCCACATACCATCAAGTGGACCTTCAGCCTCTCTGACGACCTTAACATAAAAAAATAATACTAACTAGATCAGGGATTCCCAAAGTGGTATCGACCACTTGGTATCGATATCGACCCTAAAAATCGACCCCTATTAATTAAAACAAGTTCTTATTTGAAAGTTTCAAGATACTGTATAAGTTGTGCTACGTGTACCAATTTTGTTAAATTTTGATGAGAAATGATGTCAAGTTTACTCACTTAACAAACCAAGCAAAGTTTTTAAATTGGTAAGTATTTTGTATCAATAGGAAAGAAACTAGAGAACTGATCTTTAAAGAAATTTAGAATAAGTTCATTTTGGAAAAGGGGTCTCTTGCCCAAAATAGTTTGGGAATCCCTGATCTAGATTAACAATTTCAACACAATCATTGATCTGTACTAATAAAAAATCACAATTTACAACGAATGGTGGTTTACATAATTTAAAAATTAAACTTGAATAGTTTGAATAGATAATGGCACCAGCAATCACCATAAATAGGCATAATTCCCACTTTATTTCAACATTGTTAATCGGTTTTCAATTCGCAGTAATAACTTAGTTAACGTGTTAATTACCTTAGAACTGTTGATTTAACTGATTAATACCAAATAGTGTTTTAATGAAGTGTGTTTGAAACGGACGAAACTGAACATTCAATTATAAACAGTCCTAAATAGATCCTGAATATTTAAGATATTTTTGCTCCATTAGCTGTTAATCTAAATCTATACATACAATAAAATCGTAAACGAGCCGTGTCTGGACATTAAAGATTAAAAAAAAAAACAGTTTGTACACGTTGTTGTTACCGAAGTCAAAAAAATAGTTTTTAGAATTTTTGTCAGTTTGTTCGTTTGTGCACGCTAATATCTGTAACGGTTTAACCGATTTGAATGCGGTTTTCACTGATATATTGTAGCAAGCTTCCGGTAATATTTAGTGTATATTTCATTCCAATCTGTTTATAAACAAAAAAGTTACGCGTTATTCCGAATACTACGCGTACGAAGTCGCAGGCACAGCTAGTTATTAATATGTATCGCACCACAACAGTGCCGAGTCGATTTAGACAAAATTATTACAAACAAAATTTTTAAAAAAATGTATATATTTTTGTAGATCTATTACCTAAATATTTAGTTAGATGGTACAAGTGTTTCACAAACCCCCAGGCTTAATTTCTGAGCCTTGCTAACGCAGTTTGGAGGCTGAATGACTCTACTAAGAAAAGTCATTGGGCGGCCGCCAACGTTTCCATTCATTCGAATCGCCATTGTATTGACCTATTGACAAACTGCGTTAAGTGCTCGTGTGTTTTTACTGAATTTTGTTCAAAAATATCTGATTTTTTTCGTTGAAAAACTAACGTCTGCGTATAGGTTGGCATCGCATAACCGTTACCGCGTTGTGTTTGGTAAATAGAACACGAAAACTAAGTTTCTCCTGCTTCTTGCGGACATCATTAACAGGCGAAAGAGGTCCACTGCTCATTGAGACCTCAAACATGGACCATTTAAAACGTCTAGAGTCTAGAGATATCCCGCGTCGACTGTTACCCGCAACTTTTCCGCTACATACCTTGCCTTATCGCGTAAAAACAAGAACAAAATTAAAGTTAGGTTAGTAACAAAAAGTTAGTCGCCTAAAGACTCAAGCAACAGCAGCAAAAATTGTAGCTGGACTCTTGAATCCCATAATAAGCAAGAAGGACACTAAAATCTCAGCAGGAAATCACAATTCTTACATCCGCATATACCAAATGTGACTCAAATTGGGTATTCGCCTATTTTTCAAAAAGTGTTTAATATTAATAATAATTAATCAATTTTAAGTTATATTTTTTGTTTTGCATAATTAATAACCAGATAACTATGATAAAACACAAAAAAACTCATTTAAATTTTGCCGCCTAATGAGTGTTGTCGTCACAATGGTGTGTATGACGTCATATTACTCAAAGGGAACAAACCATTTAATTAATATTAAAGATATCGTAAGTATAAATATTTATTTGCTTTTTTCAGTTATTTTTTCAGTGTCTCGTTAGTCCTTGTTTGAGTAATATGACGTCATACAGATCTTGTGACGACGGATGGGCGTTTAGACGGTTTTGTTTTATCGTTTATTATTATCCGATTATTATTTATGGAATACAAAAAAAATTATATAGTTTAAAATTCACCAATAATTAATATTAAACGTTTTTTAAAAAATAGGTAAATACCGTATCGGTTGTGCTGGATAAAATATATTTTTTTACAAACTTTTTCTTATAATTTCAGATCAAATGGCGTGACCGGCAGAATCACTGTTAACGGTCATTCGAGAGACATGAAATTGTTCAAGAAACTGAGCAGTTACATAATGCAAGACGATCTGCTGCAGCCTCGACTGACTGTACACGAGTCCATGAGGATAGCAGCAGATTTAAAGCTTGGAGAAGAACTAGGAAAAGCGGAGAAAGAACTCATTGTAAGTACTCTCTAATGTATCTAAACTTGTGATGTATCTAAATAATGTATCTAAATCTAATCTAAATTGTATCAACAACATTCCACAGTCCACATAAATAGTCACTTAACAGCACGTGTTCTATTGTGCTTCCGTGTAAAAATAAGAGATTCCAAAACTCATTGCTCTATTCCTTACCTGTCCCTTATCTCACCGCGGTCACTATCGCACTTTCATCACCCCCAACCCACAGTTTACCTGAGTTATTAAACTACTCGCGGGCAATTAACTCGCGTGAGCCCGCTATTAACCGCTTACTTAACTCGCGGGTCTGTATAATGTAGGGGAGTGTAACCTATATTGGACCACTTTTGATATAATGATACATATCACCGAATCCTTTCAAGCTATAAGAATGAAACATGACTCAAAATATAACCTGGTTCAGTAGCTAGATAGTATGAATCTGTTGTTATCGTAGCATAGTCGCAACTAATAAAAAATAATCATTTATTTAAGGTTATACTTCAGTCCAATTAACGCAACTGGTATCTTAAATTAGACCAACAATACCCTAAATTGTACATAAATCAAAAAGCACATAATTAATGAAAAATGAATAGTTTAGTATCATGATTATATATATTTATTCTTTAAACTTTTTTTGTCTACACTCCGTTGCATTTATCGTTAAATTTAAATTATATTGGGCAGGATCATATTTAGGAAAACTTAACTTTTCGACACAAATCAACGTGAATTAATGACATCCAAATACTGCTGCATAAAACACTTTAAAAATATGACATTACTGACTGAGCCCGCAATTTCGTACGCGTGGTATTCGGTATAGCGCGTAACTTTTTTGTTTAAACCGATTGGAATGAAACAATCACTAAAATGTTATGGGAAGCTTGCTACAATACATCGGTGAAAACTATTAGGCGCTGATAAACCGATAAACTGCCAAAAAAAAAACTATTTTTTATTATTTTTTGAAACATTTAAAAAAAATTACAGACACGGCTCGTTTACGATACATATTTTTTTATTATTTTTTTATTTTAAAATTTACAGATACTTTACACATTATAGTTATTCAGTGACCCTTACACTAAGCATAGCTTGAATTGTAAAGGCCGAAATTTAACAAGACATAAAATTAAAAAATTAATAGTCATTAAAAAGAAAAGGAGATTTGGATGCCTGAGTGTGTGTGTGTGTGTGTGTGTGTGTGTGAGTGTGTGTGAGTGTGGGCGCGCCAGCAAAATATATCTGTATATAGAATAGATTTGACAGTGATCATATCATACAGTGATTTGACAGGATAAATGATAAAAGGATGTGATAGGGAATGGACTCTGACATTCCATACTTGCTCACCGAAACACAACCCACGCTATGTTATTTCTGAGTGTTATTTTCTGTGAAAAAGTGGTTTTTGACCAGTTTTGGACTGCGGATCGCATGCCAATACTTGTATCAATCCAAGCAAATATATACTTTATGGCTTAGATAATTTATTCTAAAACCGTCTAAAGATCCTATATCTTCAAGCATTGCAAATTAGCATAACATATTATGTTAAGTTTGTACTATAATCTTTTGCAATCAAATCTTAATTATTCAAAATAGAATTTGCTTTACTTATATATTTTTAAAAAAAATATAAGTAGAAATTTGTGTTTGTTCAAAACCGCAAATCTCCGGTAATACCATGAAATTTTGCATAAAGATTGTCAGGGATAAAAAGTGACATAGGGTACTTGTCATCCAAAAAAACGACTATTCTCAATGGATCATCAAAAATATAAAAAAATCAACCCCTGACAGAAAAAGATTGCTCATGTGTGTTACTTTGTCTAAGGCCCCTGAACAGCGTTTTTTTTTTTCTTAACATTTTATTAAACGCATAATAAACTATTTTTCTTAAAACAGCTCCTACGGACATCACTTACCGGTTTTTTTTTAGTGACAGAATCAGCATTAAGAACCGGTACTAATCAAAATGTCATAAAATGTGACATACTAGTTGGAAGAGGATAAATTAGGTTTTCTCTTTCATTTTAATTAAATTATTATCAATTTTCAATAACCATATATTCGTAATTTAAAAAAAAAAATGAGAAGAAAAAATTATTTAATAACATTTACTTTTTATATTAACCGTCCCCTTCAATAAGTATTAACACAGGGTTATTAACACAACCAACGTCATAATGGTTGCTAGTGCGCGACATCCCTTGTTTACTCAACACAACACAACAGCATAAGTGCTTTTTCCATAGTGGTCATCTATAGGGTAGTTACTTCAGCCAGATAGGTTTCTCAGTTTACAGAACGCAATTATATTAATATATACATATAAAAAGTAACTTACTTATATAATAAGCATTAAAGTTTTAACAAAAAATAGTATATTTCATTACAAGTGCGGAAAGGCTGTCATTGCAAAGAGTTCCGACAAATGTCTACCCGAGCCGAAGGCGAGGGTTGACAGTCGGAACAAGTTGCAATGACGGTTCCGCACGTGTACTGAACGACTATTTTTAATACAGTTGCGAAAAAATGAAGCGATTTAATAAAACAAACAACTAAACTCGCAAAGAGAATTTCTGGAAAATGGCGCCAACCGTACAATATAAGCAGAGACATTTTTTTTCTTCACGCATTCCGGTAGGCAAAGGAAACTATGTGCCCATACAGCCAAGTCTTCAGTAGAATTTTTTTATTGATTTGAAATGAAAATGAAATTTAATGAGATGAAATGAAATGAAACCTAACCTAACTCATTAAATCAAATCATTAAATCTGATATTGAAACAAATTCGTAGCTTCTTTTTAGAAATATACGTATTTGCATGAATCATAAAAACTTTTTAGTAAAAACTTCATGGTTGGTTTTTCTTTTTAATATACATTATTTTGACAGTTGGGAAAGAGAACGCACGAGTGCGGGAAAGGTAAAAAAAAAGCACGAGTGTGTAATAGCCCACTTTCCGAACGCTATACGTCCCTGCAATACGCCACTTTTTGAGCAACTGTATTAAAAAGTATATTTTCTTAAATCTAATGACATTAATATTATTGCAAATTGTTTTTATTATTGAAATTATAGGTATAGCGATAAGCATTCAATTCATAAATAATTATTATTGCGTCAAGACTTATCGTCGGTAATTGTTTCCAAGAGGTCACTCATGTCAGTTATTATTTTTTTTTTTTTAATAAATTTAATGATTATTTAAAAACAATAACCAATCAAAAAAACAGCAAATACATCTTATATGTCTATCTATTAATATCCTTCCTTACATAGTATAAATTGAATTCGCTAACTCCTCCTAAACCACGCGATGGATTTTGATGCGGTTTTCACTAATCGAAAGAGCATTAAACGAGGAAGGTTTTTATATATAACCAGCTGAACTCGGCCACGCTTCGCTGCGGCCCATACGGCGGCGGCCGGCGTCCGCATGGGGCTCGCGATACTGGACACTGCTTATATATAATACTATTTATCGCAGCGTGATGTTATATAGCCTATAGCCTTCCTCGATAAATGGACTATTCAATACAAAAAGAATTTTTCAATTCGAACCAGTAGTTCCTGAGATTAGTGCGTTCAAACAAACAAAAAATCTCTTCAGCTTTATAATATTAGTATAGATTTGGAGAAAAAATTGCACTAGTGCGAAACCGGGAACGGGTCCGGGATCGCTATAGTATATTATAAAATGAAGTCGCTGTCCGCTTCTGCCTATTTTTCCGCTAACTTCTTCTAAATCAAAGAACCGATTTTGATACGGTGTTCACTGATGAAAATAGCGATAAACAAGGGAGGTTTGTGTAAAACCCTTTGGTCCGGCCGTCCTCGAATTTTACGATTAGCGATTCTTTTTTTTTTATGTTAAGATCGGCAGACAGGCTGACTGCTGTAGGATTAAGGATAAGGGATTAGGAGTGGATAGGGTGGCTCTGGCATCCCTTATTCACTCACCGAAACACAACAGCACACGTGCCGTTATTTCACGGTGGTCTTCATTAAGGAGGTACTGGTTACTACCGCCAGACGGGCTGTCCATTAAATGACTGCAAAAACGCAGTGTGTCCTGCGCAGTGTGTATTTTTATTTATATAGAAGAAGAAGAAGATATTTTCCCTACTTAAATTTTATTCATCTCTAAACGTGTAGTATTTAAAAAAAATTATAGTCAAAAACATCGAGTGAAATAACCATAAAAATGGCCATAGATTATTTGAGGTAAGCTTTTTTATGTTAAGATCGGCGGGCAGGCTGATGGTACACTTGATGGTAGGTGGCTACCGTCGCCTCTAACACAAGCAACCCCACAGGTACTGCAAGTGCGCTACCGACCGTAGGAGGAGATAGGGCAATGGGCTCCGGCATCCCTCACTCACTCACCGAAACACAACAGCACACGTGCTGTTATTTCACGGTGGTCTTCTTTATTTTATTTTATACACAAAAAACAACTACTTTTAATTTTATACAACTATTTTTATACAAACAAAATGGATAGATATAATCCTGAAAATTTTTCTTCGTCCTATTGAGCTTCTATAATCACTAGACATAACTTTAAGGTGTTGCACTAAAACACAAAGTTAACTGTGATACTAAACCCGTACCCCCTTCACTGCAATAAGGTTCCGTACTTAATTACATAATATAAGACTTCGCGTCGCGAATGAACACCAACTTTAAAACCAGTGGCACACGTTTGAATCTCCTTTAGGCTGCTTTAGTGTCATATTGACATAATAACATTCCTTGAAGCACATGTTTCTTTTCATCCTTTCGTTTTTCTAACACATAATAAATTTTCAGCCAATTTCAATTTTATATTAAAACTTTTTGTAAATAGTCTTTATAACTTCAACATTAAATAATCCGGTAAGCGACTGGATTTATAAGAAAATTCAATAACATCCTCAATAAAGATGTTTTTTTATGTGAAACATCTATAGGCGCGGGTGAAACTGATTGATAGCGTGGCGACGCAGTCCGTGGCGACGCGTCACCACGCTATACGGTGGTATATACATATACATATACAGTTTATGCGTAGTAGTGTGTACGGTGGTGTGGCGACGCGTGTCGTGGTGATCGTTGTTGTTGTGATTGTTGGTGGTTGTTGCAACTCGAAATAAATATTTAAATTCTTGTCTTATATATAAAAATGAATCCCCATTTCTCCTGGTCACGGCATCACGCGTGAACGGGTAGACCGATTTTAATTCGGTTTTCGCTAATGGAAAGAGGTATAAACGGGGAATCTTTTTGGGTATATAAAAATTGCACGCCGGGCGAAGCCGGGGGCGGGCCGCTAGTATTCAATAAAAACAAACGTTAAATAAATAAATAAACAGTCGTCATTTTATTTCACTCGATGTTTCACATCTACTAGGCGTCCCGTGACGGCTCACTACTAGCGAAAATAATTTCCCAATAGAATTTTATCCAATTCGTAACAATACAAATTATTTGTTTAACGCTATCTCTTATCGATTAAGAGCATAAAGTTTATGGTTTCCAAGTTGAAGGATCTACAGTCGAATGCAGAGAAAGATATATACCACACCAAACTTTCTTGATAGTTGTTACAGATTATGATAAAATTAAAATACTAGAAATAGTTTCTGAGAGCGTAAACTTTGTAGGATTAAGTCGAAGAAACGGTGTGGAATCTGGGAATTTAATTATTTAAAATAATTTAACTCTATATTATACTGAAAAAGTAAAATTTAAAAATGAAATGAAACATTAAAAAGATGTTTACTAACGAATATTATAGATTAAGTTAAAAGTTATCGTAAGTTTAAGTTTACCATAGATCTATCGTATTATGAACTAGCTGACTAACTTGGCTGGTATTGGTATAGGGCGTAACTTTTTTGTTTGTAAACCGATTGGAATGAAACACGGACAAAATGTTACGGGATACTTGCTACAATACAATACATCAGTAAAATCCATTCAAATCTGTTAAGCCGTTTCTGAGATTAGCGTGCACAAACACACAGAAAACAGACAAAAATTCTAAAAACTATTTTTTTGAACTCTGTAACAATGTGAACAATTTTTTTTCTTTAATATTTATGTACAGACTTTTATCATATGTATAGATACGCTTCTGAAGGCTGTTTGGAAGCTATTTAATTCTCATGAAGTTCTTATAACAAAAAGACATTTAACTAAAGTTATTTTCGATTCTGATGACAGATAAAAATATATATTACTAGCGACCCACCCCCGGCTTCGCCCGGCGTGCAATTTTTTTATACATATAAACATTCCCCGTTTATCCCTCTTTCCATTAGCGAAAACCCAAATAAAATCGGTCTACCCGTTCACGCGTGATGCCGTGACCAAGGGAAATGGGGATTCATTTTTATATATACAGATTCTATCAGTGCGTATAGAAAAATAAAATTAAAAATTATTTTTATTAGAGTCTAAAATTAGAGTCTTTCTTTTTTGTTTATATCAAAAATATTCAGCATAGAAATTTTAGGAGAAAAATATCATAGAAGTAAAAAATACCAAAATTTTTGGTTTTATTGACTGTTGAGTTTTCGTCGGTTTTATAAAATAAGTTGAAAGTAGTTATTGATTAGACAAACGCAATTATTGATCACTTTTATAGCAACATGTGCACCAGGTCTAAAGCGCCATGGCCGATGCGAGGTCAACCTAAGGCTGCCAACTTTCCTACATTGAAATGGGGGACGGGACAAGGATTTTCTAAGGAATCGTGAAATAAAAAAAATAAGGCTATTAAATAAAAAAACTTTTGTTAAATAAATTACTTATATTTGAAATACGGTAGGTATTGTATGTATTGTCCATACTAAACTTAAAGATATACATTAATAATTACAGGTTATAGTTTACGTACAATAGGTACAATCACTTATTTTTAAAGTCGTATTTCTCGCTAGTGTGAATTTTCTTAACTAGCTCCGGGTCGTGATTTAAAATATCTAAAAATCTCTCGCATTTACCCATGTTGAATTTGACCTGCAGCATGGCGTGTAGCGTGTCGACTTTGAGCGCCGTTTTGTCTGCGGTCCACATGGCGTTCATCAATGAAAACACTCTCTCAGTAGGTGCGTTAGTACCAGGAACAGTCAATAGATACTGCACAATCAACAAGCAATTTTTAATCGGAATAGATTCTTCATGAAAATGTTTAAAAACTTGCAGCCATCTACTTTCAGTATCACAGCTGCTTTCTGTCCATTGCTTTAACATATTCTCGTCAATGTAATTTCCCAGCCGGCATATTTCGTCAAATAAATTGTCCTCATTTATTTTATTATTATCCTGTTGTTTTACATTATTTACATAATATTTCAAAGTTATTTCAACTTCAGCCCATAAAGGACGTTTTTTGAGTAGGATCCAGGTAAAAGTTTGAAAATCTTCGTATTGGTGAGCGTATTTACTCAAGTACTGAATGCAATTATTATAAAAGTTTCGTACGTGACCCATGAAGTAGTTACGATCAATTTGACCATTTTCGACTAGAAGAGTCAAATTATTTCTGATACCTAAAGGAACATAATCGTGTTCTAAACGGTTAGTGAATTTGGATCTCAGATCATTAAATATCTGTGAAACCTCCGTAAAGCTTTTCTTATCACCCTCTATTTGTTTTACAGCATCGTGAAAAATTGCCGCTTGCGTGTGCACAAATCCTAGCCATAATTCGGAGCAATCGTTAGAAAAAAATGAATGAAGGACTGTTGGGAATTTCTCCTGTGATAGAAAGTAAGATTTCAGTGGCACGAACATCTGTAATATGCGCTCTACCGCCGGCAAAAGAGCCAGCCATCTCGTCTTGCTATATCCTAGCATTTTTTTGTACTGAATTTCGGCAGTCTCACAAAAATCGTTTAATTCAGCTACGCGACTGTATAAATGTAAAAGTAGCTGTATATTTTTACCACAATCTGTTCTGCGTCTATGGGTAATAGATCTGCAGCTGTTTGGATAGCATTATGTGCTATGTGTGCCCCACAACCAACGCCAATAAGTTTTCTCTCTAAATGTTCCTGTAGTTTAAAATATACATTTCTTTGTCCCTCTTGCTGTACTCCTCCAAAATTTGTATTTGCGTTATCAGCGCAAAACGCAACAATTTTGTTTTCCAAGTTTTTTTTTTCGAGAATTTGTACAACTGAATTATAAATCATATCAGATGTTTCTCCTGGTAAACTAGATAGATCTAATAATTTCACATTAACTCCCGTTGTTGGATGGAAAAATCTCACCAAAGTAGGGAACACCTTTATATCCTTGTGATTTGAGGCATCGGAAAATACACAAAAAAATGGAACATCATTGAGTTCCTGTATAAGAACATTTAAAGAATATGGAGCAATTACGTTTTTCACAATAGCCTCACATTTGGTTTTCCCGCACGAGAATATTTTATCGAAAACTTTTTGAATAAGTTTTGATGTACATTCCATTGAATTGAAGCTCTGGTTATGACAAACTGTGTTAAAGGCCCATAGTCCCTCAATCTTCGCTAGTTCGGCCTCTTTATCGCCATATTTATCATGACGAAAAAATTCAGTAACTGAATGAGAAGTACTGGCTGCACTCAATGCTTTTTTGTGTTTTTCTGATAACAAATGCCGATTAATATCATATTTACCTCCATTACTCACAGAAAAGGTTCCATGGCATTTATTGCAGCGAGCATCAGACGCAGCGATTTTCTGAAGAAATGGAAACTCCTTCAACATGTCCTCTGTTAATTTGCAAACACGTTTATCTTTTTTAGCCGGTGGTGGAGGCATTATTATACATAGGTAGGGTAGCCTAAATAAAATAAACTTTTCAATCCAAACAAAACAACTTTTCTTTACAAAAAACAAAACCAAACCACAGAATACTTAAGCAAAACAAACTAGATTTCAGGGTGACCATTTCAAAAATGGCAAATCTGCCCCAAATCATTCATTCAATCGCACTCAGTCATTCGTTACCATAGCTCTAACAAACGTAAACATTCCAAGCAAAGCGAAACCTCTCTCTCCTGCCTTCTATAAACGTAATCATTCGTCTCTGTCACTCGCACACACCTCATGCAACCCGGCTTAGTACAGTAGGTACCGACCTACGTAATGTAGTCGTATTAATTACGACGGTTTCGGGCATGTTTCGGGTGGTTTTAGTTTCGCGTGGTTTCGCGCGCATTTTGTACCTACCTACATACCTATTTATTTATTTTATTTTATTTTATTTTTACAGTTTTAGGAAAACTTACAGCTAATAGAATACAATGTAGTCACAGAATAGAACATCGATGGCCAATTAAAAGTTTCCACATATAGGTAGATGACATACAATATATGAAGAAGGTACGCCACTTGACCACGCAAATTTACCCATATTAAGTAACAATTTATTACACTTTACAAAATTTAGTCTCACAAGTAATTTTAAAGGTTGTTACAGTATTCAACTAAAAAAAAAAAAAACTTAATCATAAAAACGCAAGCTAATTTATTTTAAAAAAGCTGTTAGCAAGTATGTTTTTGAGCTTCCTGGGCGATGTATGGAATAGGTCAACATCAAACTGCATAGAAACAGTATTAAAACACGCACTCGCTCGCATCAGGTAGCTATTTTTCTTATAGCTAGTTTTGGCATCAGGTATGTGAAGTGCGCCCAACCGTCTACGAGAATAAGGAACACGTAAACCAATAAGTTGTAAAAGGTCAGAACAATCAATCCACCCATTAGCAATCTTAACCAAATAAACAAGATCAGCTATACGCCGTCTCTCATATAGTGGCAGAATGTGAAATTTTTGGCAACGCTTCGTATAATCTGATATGTATAGATTTGACCGAAACTGTAAATAACGTAAGAACCTTTTCTGTATGCGCTCAATGCGTGTAATATAAACATTATACGCCGGATTCCAGACTTGTGAGCAATACTCTAAGTGACTTCGAACGTAAGCACAGTATAGAATTTTGAGAATTTTGATAGATTTAAAATCCGCTGACATACGCAAGATGAATCCTAAAGTTCTAGAAGCTTTATTTACGATAGTATTTATATGTTCGTCGAATAATAATTTAGAGTCAAAAACTATTCCCAGGTCACGAATGGATTTTACCCGAGTTAAATCAGTGTTTTTTAAATTGTATGTGGCAGTGACTGGAAATGGTTTGCGAGTATATGAGCATACATAACATTTATTTACGTTTAAATCTAATTTATTAATTAAACAATAATTTTCCAGTCTAATGAGATCATCTTGTAATAGTTGGGTACACTGATAAGATTTAATAGGACATATTATTTTCATGTCGTCAGCGTAAAGCAAAATTTTGGAATTATGAAAACACAAATGAATGTCGTTAACAAAAATGTTAAATAAAAGCGGACCCAACAACGAACCCTGGGGTACGCCAGATGGTATTGGCATCGCCGATGAGGTGTATCCATTAAGCACCACAGTCTGGCATCTGTTCTCAACGTAAGATGTGAACCATCGGTACAAGTTTCCCCTTATGCCTATAGCTTGGAGTTTACGCAACAGCAAGGTATGATCCATTCTATCGAAACACTTACTATAGTCTGTGTATATGACGTCGACTTGAGAAGGCTCAGACATATGTTCTGACAAGTAGTTACAACACATAATTAGGTTTGACGTAGTAGATCTGCCTCTTATAAAACCATGCTGTTGTACTATAAAAATATGTTTTAGGCACGCATATAACTGCTTGTGAACGACCCGCTCCAATACTTTTGCAAAAAGGCAGAGTTTGGAAATGGGTCTGTAGTTTACTACTTCATCCCTTGGTCCTTTTTTGTGGATAGGAGTGATATAAGCGGATTTCCAGACAGACGGAACCTCGCCCTCTATTAAGGATCGTCTAAATATCAGAGAAAGAGGCAGAGCGAGGCTTTTAGCGCACTTGGTTATAAAGACAGCTGGTATACCGTCGGGACCGGCTGATTTGTTCAGATCTAGTGACTTTAAAAGTTTACAGATTTCTACCGGATCAACCTCGATGTCACCAATATCCGCTACTGGTAGTATGATGTCAGGTTCACTATGGGAGTTAAATGAATCGTCGAAATCAGCGCTATTTAAGAAAGTCGAGTGAAAATATTCACCGAACATGTTACAGATTTCTTCTCCACGGTTTGAAGAGCGCTGTCCGAATCGTAGTACAGCTGGAATTGCATTAGTTTGATTTCTTGATTTTATGTAGGACCAGAACGCTTTGGGATTTTTGGAGATGCTCCTCTCAATATTGCTTATGTGATTAGTAAACAGGCTTGCTTCTAACAGTTTCACACGATCTCTAAGAATTATAAACGATTGAAAATCTGAACGATTATTATATAATTTATATTTTTTGTGATATTTATATTTTTCTTTAATTAATTTTACAAGAGGTTTATTGTACCAAAGTGGATACTTCTTTGATGGATATATTATTTTCGAAGAAATGTACTTATTGCGAAGTTCCTTTAATTTATCATAAAAAAAGGACAAGGCGTTTTCTAAAGTTGAACCGAATAATTCGCGATGCCAATCAATTGCATCTATTTCGGAAGCGATAGCGTTATAATCAGCAGTATGATATAGGTATATGGTATAGGGTAGCGGGCGCAATGTGTGTAGTTGAACAAAATCTGCTGATATATTAAGCGCTGGGTGGTGCAAATCCTCTGGTACAAGGGGGTCATGGCAGCGTGTCACAGTTAATGAGCTATTACTAAAAGCTAGATCCAAAAGCCTATTGTTATTGTTACTGACAAAGTTATATTGAGACAGGTTACATAGACTAAGATCGTCAAATAAATCGGACTGTACTGAGCCCTGAATACCACTCGCTGTATAGAAGCCATCGACAGACATTTGCCAACTTAAATTAGGCATATTGAAATCACCAATTATAATAAACCTATCAGAGGGATTTTTTAAAATTATGTCATGGAGATTACTGGAAAAGGAAGCAAGCTGAGCTGACAGTGAACTCTCTGTACCTTGGTTACAGATATAGGCTGTACATAAGTGCAATTTGTACCTTATACTAGGTTTCCGGCAGTGAAGTGTTAAGGTTATCCATAAATCTTCTGCGTTTGAACACCAGTCACTGCTCGCCTCTGAGGCAAGTTCGCGCCGAACCGCAATCAAAACACCACCTCCCATGGTTTGATTTGTTCTTCTGTAGTCGCGATCGCGTCGCCACACGATGTAACGATCATCAAAAAGTTCACTGTCACTGATCCCCTGCATTAACCAAGTCTCCGTCAAACATATAACGTCATAACAAGAACTAATGCAAATGTTTCGACAGAAAATAGATGTTTTCGTACGCAAGCCGCGTACGTTCTGATAGTATAATTTAAGCATCATTGTTAACAGTAAAGAATAGGCATTGATAAGTCATAGGGCAATAAAGAGGCAGGCAGTAAAATATTATAATCACCGCAAATAAATTTAACGTTTCATCAAGGTTAATTAGTTGCAAGAAAAAAAAGACGGCAGCAAAATAATTAGCGTTGACAAAAGACACAATAGATGAGAGATGACCAACTGTCAAAGCAAAACAAAGTGACAGTGTAGGTAATTGGTAGAACGAGATGCACGCATGTTGAACAACCGAGTTGCCACTGTTCCAATCAACGAGCGAGCTGGTGCTTTTCAAACTTCTTGTGCAGATACTAAATATAAAAGTTGATAATGATAATATCAGAGATAATAACGGAGATAATGAGAGGATTAAGATATTTTTTTCAAATCTGACTCTGATATGATACGGATGACATGTGCCGTGGGGTTTTTTCGCGTATAGATCTTGCACCCTTTCACCCATACAAAGGCAAAACCCCGTTCTTTAGCTAAGCCTTTAGTTTTATTCAAAAGTAGTTTATTCTGGAGGGTGAGATGGTCATTTACGTATATGCGACTGTCACCATGGAGCCCAAGGTTAGCTGCAACAATAGTCCGCTTCTTAGCTGCTGCAACGAAATCCTCTTTCAAATATCGGCTATGTACTGAGACAATTATGGACTTGTTGCCTTTGTCATTGCGCGTAGGAATCCTCGCTATATAGTTAATCTGCTCTTTAGGGATTGAGCAGCCAATGACGTCACCAATCCTGCCGACCACTTCAAACAAATTCTCCGAAGGCGTAGATGGAACTCCCTTGATCTCGATGTTGTTAAGTCGGGACCTTTGTTCGAAATCATTTACACTGACTTCCATTTGAGCAAACCGTTGTTGCAGTTGTTGAAGTTCTTCTCTGGTTTTAAGAAGACTTTGAACTTCCTGACTGATTTCCAAGCAACGATTAGACAAAGCTTCCACGGTGCCTTGCACAAATTCTACCGAGGCCTTAATTGTCTTTAAGTCAGCAATATCGGCCTGAATGGCCTGTATATTTGCAGCTAGTGACTGGAGCGAGGTCATCTGTATGGAAAGCCGTTTTAGTTCCAGGGCAATGCTCTCCATGTTCGCAGGTGTTGGCGATTTTGCCGCTGGCGCACTCGAAGCTGAGCTTGACGAGCTTGCTACTCCTGAAATTTTGCAAGACGAGCATTTCCAGGTGCTTTTACGGTCACCCAATTTTCGGTAACCTCCTTCGGTGATGCCAGCACATGGAAAGTCAAAGTAAACTTGACACATTGAGCATTGGGCGCCGTCTCTAAATTCTGCGTTACAGCGGGCGCAACGAAACATAATTAATTTTAAATAAATATAATTTTATTTAGCCGAAAGTTTGAGAACCACTGTTTACGGGCGAATAGTGCGTCAGTGCAGGGTAAGCGCGCGCACGATCCGTCGATTGCAGACTGATGATAGTAGTTACACTTGTTGCTATATGAGTTTGAGCAAGCGCAGGTCCAATTTAATTAATAATTATAGCAACGCGTAGGGTAACTAGAAAAAACAATGTTACAACATGCACCAATTCAGGGATAAAACTGTAGAAACAGGCGCTCGCTCACAAAATCCAACCCCACAAAGCACAACCACAGTTTATAATTAGGTGAAATCACTTCTATCGCCGAAAGAACTCAAATTTAACGTAGTATTAATTTAAATTGTTTAGAGCAAGCGACACACGTCGTTATGGGGTAACACTTCGAATTTAACTGTATTCGAATTTATGTAGGTAGAGCTCACAAAATGTGCAGACAGAGCTGCCCGTTGTAGGTACTATGCGCACGAATCACAGGCATGAATAATGCGGGACATGTGGGACAAATTAGATAAATGGGGGACAATGTGGGACGGTTTCGGTAAAGGGGAACATTAAAGGCAAATGCGGGACTGTCCCCCCTAATGCGGTACGGTTGGCAGCCTAAGGTCAACCGCCTCTAACTTGGCCCGAAGAGGGTCATGAACGTTGCCCTTCGAGTGATTTTCTTTAATTGAAGTCCATTTATTTGCGTACTTCACTTATTCTGGGTAGGCGTATCACGAAACGACCTTTTTTTGGATTGCGGGCTCATTTTTATGGACCAAGATGTCCCCTTTTAAGCCAGATTAGCTTTCACGCGTGCTCGTAAATATGCATGACGTGATATGTCGGGATCGCTAGTATGTTTTGAATTTACTTTGGTTTAATGGGGAATGAGATTTTAGATCATAGCCAAATTCTGTTGCACACAGGAGATGTTAGCGACGAACATCTATAGGGTAAATTGTTTCTCCATCAACCAGTGTTATAAAAGGTCCGGCGAAAAAGACACATTCTATATGAAAATTCAAGACGATTTTTTTTCGGTTTGTTTACATTTAATTACAGTATATAATTGTGACTTCTTGTTCGATGACTTTTTGTCATCTTGTTGGTAGTGACATGATCCCATTGCTGTAGAAATTTTTAATTTTGTCAGTCCTCTCTTGATGTTAACCTGACCTGCCTAAAGAATTCTGAACAGGTGGAAATCTGAAGGTGCAAGGTCAGGGCTATATGGCGGATGCATTAACACCTCCCAGCCATCTCCGGCCTCATCCTTCCTACATGGATAGATGCTGGTCAAGAGCAAACCCATCTATAATAAAAAAAAAAAAAAACTCTCTTAATTTTTGTTGAGTGGCTAAAGATGTGTGTGATCTAGCGTTGTCGTGATGAAATACCACACCCTTTCTATTGACCAATTCCGGCCGCTTTCTCTTAACTTCTTACTTTAATCTCATCAGTTATTGGCAGTAGAGATCTGAGTCGATGGTTCATAATGAACAATGCCCTTCCAATCCCACCATACACACAGCATCACCTTATTGCGAGTTAACCCGGGTTTTGGCACAGTCTGTGAAGCCTGACCGACCTTTGAACACGACCTTTTTCGCACTTTCTTGTCGTACGTGATCCACTTTTCCCCACAAGTTATCAATATCTTCAAAAACGGTTCGGTCTTAATAAAGAATCGCAAGTGAGTACACGATTCATAAGGTTTCTTTCAGTGAGCTCGTGTAGCACCCAAATTTTTGTGTACTCAGCTTTTTTCAAATGGGTCAAAACAGCTTTATGGTCAATTACTTCAGCTATGTCGTAGCTACTGATATGCCGATCTTGCTCCACTTTTTGTCAGCATTTATGTTGACCTTTTTTTTTATATTAAAGATGGGTTTGCTCTTGACCAGCATCTATCCATGTAGGAAGGATGAGGCCGACGATGGAGTGAGCTCACCCAGAAGATGCCTATTCACTCGAACCTTGAAAAGATTTGGGTTAAAAAAAAAATTTAAAAAAAAATTCCAACATGCCACGTTTTGATATATTTCCAAAAACCGTTTCTATGTTTCTTGTTCTTCTTTAAAATTCAGGTGGAAGAAATTCTCCAGACTCTCGGTTTGTGGGACCACAGAGACACCAGATCTGAGCGCCTGTCTGGAGGTCAGTCGAAGCGTCTATCAGTTGCACTGGAGTTGGTGAACAATCCACCGATCATCTTTTTGGACGAACCTACCACGTAAGTTATTATTTATTTTATTTTTTCTCGATTACTTTAATGTTATTTTATTATTATACAATTTAATAAAGAAATCTTCTGTAAATCTAGTAAAGGTATCTTTCGATATCTTCTTCGTAATTTATATTTTAAAAGAAACGTCAGGTTTTAAGATTTTAAAGAAATAAGTAATAGACAAGCCCAAGACCCACCAGGCCAAACGAGATGAATTGGTGCCGCCTTATAGATTGACTTTTTAGTGGCGCATAATGGACTATGGCGGCTGATGTGTATCTTAAACATAAAAATGACTTATTCATTGATTACTTTATTCATTGACTGTCAAATAATTACTCTTGATGTGAAACATCTTTTGCGACGCCAACATTTTGTCAACACTTTGGCCAACACTTTGGCCGAACTTGTTATACGCTCTACTCGGCTTGGCAATGAGCTCGTATAGCTATAGCGTACGTAATATAGAGACTATACTGTGCATAACTGTTGATTTTAGTTGAATATTTAAAACCAACCTTTCATGCATATTTTCTATCCATACTTAATATTATAAATGTGAAAGTAACTCTGTCTGACTGTCTGTTACCTTTTCACGCCTAAACCGCTAAACAGATCATCATAAAATTTTGCATACACGTTGTCAGGGATGCAGGAAAGGGCATAGGATACCATTCATCTAGAAAAAAGCCCTGTTCCCGAGCTATAACTGCAATAAAAATGTTAGGCGTTACATTGCTCATATTAATCAGGCGTTATTATTTTATTTTTCAATGCGGGCGAAGCCGCGGGACCAGCTATTATAAAATAGTTTCGATATCACATCTACAAGGGACCCGCGACGCGTTTTTTTCGTCATAATGTTTAAACGTCAATAATATAATTGATTGAAATCTTTGAATTGTCAGCTAAGAACTTCGGAAGTATTTTACGTTTTTCCGGGCAATTTTTCCAGTTTTGCCTTCCTCGAACTTCAACGATAGTTAGATAAAAAATTAACCGAATTTGGTCCAGCTTTAGCAACAACATTTAACGATTTATTTTTATTTATATATCTAGACTAGCGGCCCGTCCCCGGCTTCGCCCGGCGTGCAATTTTTATATATATGAACATTCCCCGTTTATCCCTCTTTATATTAGTGCAAACCGAATTAAAATCGGTCTACCCGTTCACGCGTGATGCCGTGACCAAGGGAAATGGGGATTAATTTTTATATATAAGATAAGATTAGACAGATAATTTTTTTTTTTTCAACAATTTTATTCAATATAATAAGGATATTTATTTATCTAATTACAATTTTATAGTTTTCGGTTAAATAATTAAATATATATAGACAGATATATAGTTTTTGGTTCTTTATAAATTAAATTAGTATGTGTTATTTATAATGGATGTACTTACCTGTACTAAATAATTTGAAATATATTTTCTAAATGCCAATATACTTACTTACACCGCTAACTGAAGTTATTTTTGGATATAACCTACTCGCATTTATCCACTTACGGCGATTACAAAAAAAATAATTAGTCTCCACGAGGACTAATATATCCAAGGGATAATCCTTCATATGAGCGGAGAAACTCGGATTAATATAAGTAATTGCTATAATTATTTTCTCTCAGACGACCGTAGTGTGAACAATACACATTATTAGATCCCTGGGGACATCTAGGAAAGTCGTTATCGAAGCTTGGCTCTTGATAATTTACAATTATTTTGCTAAATGAGATTTTTTTCTAAAAAAAAGTAGACACTTGCAAAACTTTATCTTGGCCAAGTTTCTCAGATATTAGCTTCATTTTTAATTATATCGTTATGAAATGTCCCCGTAGTTTGAATAGTTGTGTTACAGGGATTAAGTTAAACAATGTTTCTTAGCATAATTTTTTATAGCACAACTGGTTGTGCCACAAGTCCATCATTTTCGAACCATGAACTGATCGTACAACTAGTTGTGTGATCGAGTTGGTCCATAAATACTTAGCGTTATATGCTTAGCATATATTTTATAAAAAAATGTAAAGTAGGAAAATAAAAAGCTTAGTTAAACTCAGCGCAATGATTTAATTCCGAGTTCCGGGTTCGATTCCCGGTAGAAATCAAGATTAAAACAAGCTATAATTAAATTCTAAAAACAATTATTTTTCATCTCGGCAACATAAGTACAACGTTTACAAAAGGTTTTTATTTACAGACACGGCTCGTTTACAATTTTATTACCCCAATATATATATTGACTAGCTGTTTCCCGCGGCTTTGCATACGTAGTGTTGTATTCTAATAGTAAATAAGCTATAATTGAAATTATAAACTGACCCTTGGGTTCCCGCAGGCTACATGATGCTGCAGAATCAGATCAAGGTTACCATGTCATGGAAATACCACCGAAATAACAGTATAGGTATACCAAATTTCACATCAATCTAAATTATTAAAGTTGGTGAAATCCATTCGTTAACTAGGACATGGGCTGATGGTCTTCAAACAACTGAACAGAACTTCATAAACTATAGCTGGGAACTGTCTCGATCATGTCAAGTTTCAAACAAAAAAACAGTTCGATCCATTTGGGAGCTACGATGTCATAGACAGACACACACGTCAAACTTATAAATTCAAATTCAAAAGTTTATTCTGCAAATAGGCCGCATGGGGCTCTTTTGCATGTCTTGAATCTACCAGCGCTTCGGAAAGACCATCATAGCCAAGAAGAATGCGCCGCAAGACACTTGGCAGAAAATCATCAAAAACAAGTTACAATTATATTGTTAAGTGTGGGGTGAGTCAAATTGCCGTGTAAGGGCGAAAATCAACTATTTATTGCCACAAACCAAGATGACTTCCAATAGGGCTAAATTTCTTCTTTAAATCCGTTAAACTTGCCAAAAGTCGTCCGTAATTCCGTAATGAGTCGCAGGTATAGTTCCGTAGTATCGCTTTCGAATCGCAGAATCGAACTGTGTCGCTAGCTCGCCACTTCGCCTATTTATATCCGCTGCTAATCGTCTAGATCTTTCTCGAATTTAGTACAAACAAACAACAAACAATTAGAAGTAAACAACTTTTGTAAACACGTATTGACCTTTATAAGGCTCAAGTTCGTTCTTGCTTGGAATACTGTTCCCACTTGTGGGGCGGTTCCGCTAAGTATCAGCTTGAGGCCTTGGACGCTGTTCAGAAGCGAGCCATAAGACTCATTGGCGATGACTCCCTTACCGGGGCTGGGCTGGGCTGGCCCTTACAGGACAAGGGGACCTTGTAAACGCGTACACGGCGGCCAGGCCGTGCACACAGGTCCTGGGCGTTTGGAGGAGGTCCATCCGCCCCCTCCTTTCTGGGCTTAATGTGCCAGTTCCATGTACTCCTCCCTCGCGGAAGGAGCACGGTCTCGGGCGGCGGGTAGGGCCGCATTTCGTCCTCTTATAGGTGGGGGGTTGCAACTAAGTCCCCCCATCCTGTGGTTTGCCATGAGGCCTGCGTCAGCGCAGATGGCGCACCTCGCAGTCGCCTCACACCCGCTGGCTACATGCCCTTCTAGTCCGCAACGGCGACACAGTCCGCTGCGGTCCTTAGTGGATGGGCATTTTACAGCTGGATGGCCCCGCCCCTGGCACTTGTAACAGCGCATGGGGCGCTGATCCATTAACTGGATGGAGGCGGAGCTCCATCCCACAGTGAGTCGACCAGTTTCGGCCAACTTCCTAACTGCCTCCACGGGGCAGGTGGCGAACGCCGAGTTTGTTCCATTGAGCCCCATATGAACTTTGCCTACCTTTATATGTTCAGGTGGGCAGCCTGAACCTTCTGCAAGTGCGACTTTGAGCTCTTCAGCCGACACCGTGTCTTCGAGCCCATTGACTCGGATGTCGGCTGTTTTAATCGGCCGGGTGACCCTTGCCGAGTCACCAATGGCAACTCTTATCTGCTCCGCTAGCTTCTCCGCTTGCGGGGCGGTGGTATCTTTTGGGAGCTCCATGATTCGGGCTCCCGTTATGCCTACACGAAACCTGGGTGGCCCTACACCCAGGGCGTTCAGGGACACCGAGGCTTTGGTCTTGGTAATCGCGTCCCCGTAGGTGACACCCTTATCAATCGCCTCTGGTTTGAGCGATATCACCACCGCCAGTGTTTTATTTTCCTTAGGGAGGTTGGTCCTTTTTTTAATAGGAGCCGCTTCCTTGGCAGTCTGTTTCTCCCTGCCCCGCACCACCTTAGTCCACTCCTCGTTGACAGGGGAGGGGCCATCCGAGGTCTATTTTGGAGACTCCAATAAGTTGGGGACCGCCTTCTTGGTCACTTTGCCTGTTTTCACAGCCCTGGGCAAGTTCGCCGGAGGGGCAAGTGATGTAACCGCCGTTTTTCGTGGTTCGGGGATCCTCTCACCCGAGCTGCCGTTCTCTATGGCCGTCGAAGTTGTGGGCCATTGCTCCGGGAGACGCCTTAGTTCTGACTCCAAGTTAGCCATTCGGGAGTCCAGCATAGTGCCTACGTGGGCCAAAAGCTCCTCCTGCAGAGACCCGAAGGACTCCAAAAATTCAGCCCT
This sequence comes from Bembecia ichneumoniformis, assembly GCA_910589475.2. Classification (NCBI taxonomy): domain Eukaryota; kingdom Metazoa; phylum Arthropoda; class Insecta; order Lepidoptera; family Sesiidae; genus Bembecia; species Bembecia ichneumoniformis. The sequence continues at coordinate 2,022,885 of OU342526.1, read as the reverse complement.
GGTCAGGAGCTGAGTTTCCGCCACGGTCAACGGCTGCTCGTTGTCCTGCAGGGGATTGCCCGAGGACACCGATGGGCCGGGCCTTTCAGATAGGGCCCTTTTGAGCGACTCCAATTTCCCTTGCAGTTTGTCGATCTTGCTGCGGAGACGCCCATTTTCTTTGCGCAGTCTGATCACCTCCTCAGACACGTCCTTTTGGCTGGTCTCTGACTCGTAGTCGAGATTGCCAAACTTCGCAAGCACTCTATCACATCTTTCCACCATCGACCGAGAGAAGTCCGACAAGCTCGAATCAGACTCGCACCTGTCGTCCTCCCTAAGCTCTCGTTTCGCCCGCGAGAGGCCCACATTGTGGCCGAAGGCTTTGCCTCGGCCTGTCTTAACTTTGGTCGCCTTCGGAGGGACCAAATCCTCCACTATTTCCGCAGCCGTAGGTGTTCTAGCCGACCGCTTTTTTGCCGTTTTGGGCTCCGTATTGCTCTTGGCACTTGTGCCACTCTCCTCGCCATGTCTCCGCGTGACGGGTCTTGTCACGGCCGATGAGTACGAGAGCTTAGGCCCCCCCCTCTCCGATGGGCATATATCGCCCGTCCCTGACCCTTCCGACATCAACCAGTAAACGGCCCTGCCGATCACTGAATCCGTGGGAGATTCCACCTCCGGTTATGTTTAGAGAACACAACGTAACAAAACAAGATAACAAATAACACAACAATAAACTATAAAAGTGACAGCAAACTTAATGATAGCGACAACAGAAAGTAGTTTTACAGTGGCTCTGAAAGGGCCCTTCCGAACTGTAAAACAATCCGACCAAAAAACGCGAAAAATTTGACAAGACCAAAGTTTCGAAAAACACCTAAAAATCAATTTCTCCTAAATTGATGGTGAAAACCATATCATTTAGGGTGTCAAAATTGAAATCTCGGCGAGTCGCAACTTTTCTCTATATACACCGAGGTGATCTGAGAGAAAAATTAACAAAAACCTGAAAATTTTAGCCAAAACAACAAAAACAACAATTTTACCGAAGTACCCAGCAGCAACAACAATTATTGTTGACCACCCTGTAGAGGCTCCAGATGGGCTTCGTATAGAGTGATCAGCGACAAAATCAGTTGGGAGGTGACAGAACAACAGCCAGTTGAATGGATTGAACAAAAATAGAAAAACATTAACAACAACAACAGTTTAAATCGGACAATAACAAACAGCACTTCTGCAGTAGCCCTAAGAAGGGCTCTTTCAAACTGCAAAGGTGAGCACCCGAAAAAACGAAAAAAAATTCCGAGACGAAAATTTCAGAAAACTCCTTAAATTCGCTAACTCCTAAACGGATGGTGAGAACCATGCCGTTTAACCTACCAAAATGTAGCACTCGACCAGGCGCAACTTTCCTCAGAACATTCCGTTAGGATCCGAGCGAAAAAAGAGGCGTTTTCACCTAACTACAATATGGACTTCTCCAAGCGAGCCTGCCTGAGTAAACAAATCCTTCAAGATCCTGCAAGACCTGCATACCTGATGTTGCTTGTGTCCTTAGACGATGGTAACAATATGCCATCAAGTTGACCGTTAGCCTGCTTCCTATACTATTTTAATATAAAAAAGTTATCTCCCTATTCCTATTACTTTTCGAAATTTCTTATGTTTTTTCTCTGTAAGCAAGTGATCATTATTTTAAATTCACACATGATAAAGAAAATACTACAAGGTCTCAGCCTGACTGAAATTCGAATCAGCATCTAACCGATAGAGTGTTTGTCGAGCAGAGGTTTCTACTCTTTTATTTGCCTTAAAATGCTCCTCCTCGTGACGAGCCATAAAATGCCGCAGATGATTCCATTTAGCAGCCTATAGAGACAATTCTGAAACACGTTTAGTAATTAAAGCCTGCCATTCACAATACAAGGCAGTCCAATACAGTTCGAGCGTCGAATTTGATTACAGTGAGAACAAGCGCAGACAATTCGATTTTATTGTTGCGGATACCGCATCAGATAAATGTTTGCCCACGTTGGTTCATACAAATTGTATTGTAAAAAAGTTAGGTATTTTGTATTTCAGACTGGACTACATACCTAAATACTTCGTTAAAAGTTCTGGTTCATACAATTTACACGCGTCTATTGGTCTTGTAAAATTGAGAATAATGAATGTCTTACTCGAACTTACAACTTTTTCTGCAATGACGAGCCAGTTGGATGAGTGGTTAGGGTGCTTGCCTTAACGCTCTGTTCTAGGGTTCCAGGGTTCGATTCCCGGCAGGGTCAACTTTGAAAAATCAACTTTTCAAATTTGGCTCTGGTCTGGATTTGGAAAGTAGTGGCAGGGCACACTGCGTTTTCGCGGTCATTTGAGCAGCCCGTCTGGCGGCAGTGACCACCCCCTTACAGAAGACCACCGTGAAATAACAGCACGTGTGCTGTTGTGTTTCGGTGAGTGAGTAAGGGATGCCAGAGCCCATTTCCCTATCCACTCCTAATCCTCCCTTATCCTTAATCCTATTGCAGTCGGCAGCGCACTTGCAGCAACTTTGGCGTTGCTGGTGTTATAGGCGACGCTAGTCACCTACCATCAAGTGGACCGTCAGCCTGTCTGCCGACCTTAACATTAAAAAAAATACACAAACCTTCCACGTTTATAACTCTTTTCATCAGTGAAAACCGTATCAAATTGGACAAGTTGACTCGATAGAGAAAGTAGACCGATTGGACAAGTTGACCAATTAGGAAAATAGACGGAATGCTCCGGAGGGTCAAAATCTTTTTAGAAGTTAGCGGAGAAACAAACCGAAACGGTCAGCGACTTTATCTTATATTTATTTATAAAAATGAATCCCCATTTCACCTGGTCACGGCATCACGCGTGATCGGGTAGACTGATTTTAATTCGGTTTTCGCTAACGGAAAGAGGGATAAACAGGGAATGTTTTAGGGTATATAAAAATTGCACGCCGGGCGAAGCCGGGGGCGGCCGCTAGTTTTATAATATAAGTATATGATAAATAGATAGATATGGAAGATAGTACATAATACATCATGTATAAAACGTTATTGGGTCGTGGTAAACTCACAAATTCAAGAACTAATTATGAGACCTTAGACATGTTGTGTGGAAAATCAAACACGCAATGTAAATACGTCAACGTTGGGGTTTCGCAGTTCCTTGACAATAGTTTTTTTTTTAGTATTATTCCATTTTATTTGACACCCTATCATAAAACAGCTTACTTAGGGTTAAAGACTCATTAGAATGAGATAAGTAAAGGATTCATGTCCAACTGTACGAAAAACTTGCCTGACAAAACTTTTGGTTAGGTGCTTGTAGTATGTAACCGACAAATTAAAATATAACTATGTTCCTGGTTTACACGCATTTAGGCGGTGCAAATATTCATAAAAAATGTTTATTTTCCAGAGGCCTTGATGTAGTATCGATCAGGCAACTCGTGGTCTTGCTGCGTTTATTGTCCCGTCAGGGTCGCACTATCATCTGTACAATACACCAACCGTCGGCATCTCTATTCGCTTTGTTCGACAAAGTGTATGTTTTAGCAAGAGGATTGTGCGTTTATCAAGTAAGTGACTGGATTTGTTTCGTTAAAACGTTTCTCTCAGTTTTAGTACACACATATTTACTTTTAACATCATATTCTGATTATAATTCAGTTTTATTCAAAGCTACACCTCACAATACTATTGCAGCTATTAATACTGTTACAGCTAGTCTTTCCCTGTCCAAAATTGGATGGGTTCAGTCGTAGAAACGTAGTAGACAGACTTAACTTCATAATTTAAGGTTTTTATGATGGAAGTGAGAGAAAATAATTAAAATTTTGCTAACAACTTTTAGAGTAAAAATATTTTTTCAATTAGTTTAAACCTTTACTTACTCGTACTTCTCATCTTGAACAGCTTAAGCCGGAAATGGAGCCATTTCGGCCGTTTCATCGCCAGTCGATTCGACTTCGGCCATTTCAACACTGTTTAGTCAAACTATCAGCATCACATAACAAAATCACTTCTTTTCTGACGATAAACATCTGATAGTATATGTTATGCTTTCTACAATACTGCGCATGATAAAAAAACTTAACAAGTGCGAGTTGAACTCGCGGGAAGATGTTACACAATATTGAGTGATTTACCATGTTATTTTAATATCATGGACTTCTTATAGGCTTTCTTATAATCTAAACTAATTTCTGTATTGGAGGGGGGGGGGGGGGGGATGGTCGGACAGACGTACAAACGAGTGATCCTATAAGGGTTCCGTTTTTTTATTCGGACGTACGGAACCCTAAAAAGACCACAACGATCGGCGATGAAATGGCCTACGATGAATCGGCAGGCGCTGAACGGCTGTGCGATGAATAGGCTGTGAATCATCCCAATCCCGTGAAATTGATACCCTAAGTTTGAAATATGCAAAAGAATTGTAGCCTTATATCCCAGGTTGCCCAAGTTGACAATCTATGTGCCTATACTAAATATAAATTTATTAAAAGTATTGTTTATAATTTGTTTAATGTGATTAAACAAATTATAAACAATACAAAACTATCAACATTTAATAATAATATTAAATTGAAGCAAACACAACACGAGCTTAGACAATCAGCTTCTTCAACAACAAACTTTCTCCATTATATATTCCCCATAACTCTTCACGCAACTGTCACCCGCATTGGGTTTTACTTAAATAACCTTCGATAACTTAGATCCCTTTACAACATGAATGTAGATATTAATTTAAGTTGTTCCGTGTTAATACCAAATAAGGCAGTATTTTCTAAAGTAAACCTACTAATATTAAAAATGTTACAGTTTCTAAGGATATATAATAAAACTATACAAAATATAGTTTATACATAACTAGCTATCCACCTCGTTTATGACTATTTTAGTGAAAAGTGTATCAAAATTATTTGGGTGGTTCAAAGTTAGCGGACAAACGAGCGTACAGCGACATGAGCCATATATTTATTTTGTCTATACTTCTGTACTTACTAATATTACAAAGATACCTCTTTATAATATTAGTAAGTACATAATACAACTGATCAGATTAGTACATAACTGATCAGATTTTTAAAAATCTTTCACCAATAGTTAGAACAGAATTTTAGAATTGACTAAACATTACCCCGTAAAATGAAAATGCTTTTTCGTGATAATCGAAGTTGCAAAGCAAGTCGAACGCTGCTTTAACGATGAAAGATAAATGATTGATTTCTATAGGAGAATTGTAGAGTTTGATAATGCCTACAAGAAAGTCAAGGACAGCATATTATGTCTACAAAAACTAATTTCTTTTATTAAAAATTATTAAAATCGTTAGGTGATGCTTATCGGCCATAATATTATCAACTATCATGAATCCTTATCAAAAATAGCAAGTTTGTCGTCACAAGTAATTAATACACGTGATTTTTGATTTGTACCTACTTCATATGTTTTGGAGGTATGGTTAAAGAGATATACGATATGTAAAGTACGACCGCGCCGTGAAGCCACAGAGGCAGTGCAAGTAAGTCAAGACGCGTACGCTACGATTGCGGGGTAGGTACCGAGAAACAATCTGAATTCCACGCGGGCGAAGCTGGGGGCATAGCTAGTGATATATTATATATATATATGTATATAGATAATAACACATTTTATTTTATAACTAGCTGAGTCCGCAACTTCGGCATAGCGCGTAACTTTTTCGTTTATAAACTGATTGGAATGAAACAAACAGTAAATATTACGAAAAGCTTGCCATAATACATCAGTGAAAACCGCATTCTAATCGGTTAAGCCTTTTCCGAGATTAACGTGCATAAACGAACAAACTAACAGATAAACGGACAAAAAATTTATTTATTTATTTATTTTCTATATATTTAAAAACTATTTTTGTGACTTAGGTAACATAAGTACAACATGGACAAATTGTTTTTTTGAAAAAATATGTAATGTACAGACACGGCTCGTTTACGATTTTATTATAGACTAGCGTCCCGCCCCCGGCTTCGCCCGGGGTGCAATTTTTATATATATATGAACATTCCCCGTTTATCCCTCTTTCCATTAGTGAAAACCGAATTAAAATCGGTCTACCCGTTCACGCGTGATGACGTGACCAAGGGAAATTGGGATTCATTTTTATATATATACTAGCGACCCGCCCCCGACTTCGCCCGGCGTGCAATTTTTATATACCCTAAAACATTCCCCGTTCATCCCTCTTTCCATTGGCGAAAACCGAATTAAAATCGGTCTACCCGTTCGCGCGTGATGCCGTGACCAGGAGAAATGGGGATTCATTTTTATATATAAGATATATAGAAAGATATACTCACACGTATATGGATATAGTTATAAAAAAATACGCACGAAAAAAAGTAATTATTAATAAAGAAATTATTGTATGACATATAAAAGCAACAAATATTGGTTATGTTTGCCAATAAAATTCGTCCAGATATGTTAACAATGCTGCGGACCAATTTATGTCCATTCACGCCAACACCTCCCAATGTATCATATTTAATTCATTGCCTTCATAATGCATCGAGTATTCAGAATATCGGCGTCGAAATTTCCCAGTTTTGAGTCCGATATTTCTGGTTACGAATCAACGATAAAATCCAAATGCGGACCGCGTACGCACATTAAGGGTTTTTTTTTTAATTAAAAATAAACAGAATTCAGTCGGCACGCCGCCGTGCACCGGAACAATTGTTTGAGTACAAATGTGAAATACACTACCTACATGGAACATTCAGTTTTACTGTCGTACATTTCGTATACACGTGTACACACAGAATGGTTAAGGAGGTAGTTCCGCATATATGTTATCCTTATCCTCTATGTCAAATTCAAAATTGTCAAAAATATTTTCAAGAGAATATTTTCGCTAACAAAGATTTTCGATAAGATTAGAGCCATTCAAAACCTTGTGGCTTATTGACTATTTCGCACGGACTCAATTTTTTTTTTTGCAAATTTATCGTTATCGTTTATCGTTATTTCCATCCGTTTAGTTTAGATAAGTTAGTGGATAAACAGACAGCGACTTCATTTTATATATTTTATATGTATGTATAGACAATAATAATAATAATAATAACTTTATTTCAGACTTCATTGTGTCCATAGCTTTTTAAATTATATTACTATACATTGTAGAAAATTAAAATTAAAATTAAAATATAAACTAACAATATACATAATGTGCAAGTACATATCATAGAAAATGATATGTACTTTTCTATTAAGGGTTCTATCATTTTCTATTAAGGGTGATGTGTGACATCACCCAATGTTTTATTATTGGGCAGTCCATCTCCCCAGCAATTACCTTCAACAGCGTGTCGGGGCTGCCCCGTACTCTAGTCATCAGAGAATGCTATTCTCATTCGCATTATAGCGTAAAAATCTGCAACTCTTGCATTTGCAAACATCCCCGATGCACTACAGTAGCGCGGCAGCCCCAGAAACACTCTGAAGGCATTGTTGTATTGGACGCGCAGGGCATTAAACGATTTTTGAGTGTAGTTAACCCACAGGTTACATGTATAAAAAGACTGGCAATATGTCTTAAATAATGTTATTTTCACTTCATCAGAACAATGTGCAAACCTGCGGGCCATCATATTACATCTCACCGCCAATGCCCTACGTTCCCTCGCTATGTCGATGTCATCCGACAAGTCCTCTGTAACCCAGTGGCCCAAGTATTTGAACTGGCTCACCCTAACAAGCGAGACACCGTTCAGTAATACTGGCGGAATTGAGTCATATTTTTTTGTGTCGGCTTTAAACACTAACAGCTCACTCTTGGTGGTATTATACCTGAGCCCATGGGTTTCAGCGTACTTCTCGCATATATTCAATAGTGTTCTAAGGGCATTGATCGAGGGTGCCAGCAACACCATGTCGTCTGCGTAGCTAATATTATTAATATAGCAGCCATCTATAGAACAACCGATGCCAGCGCAGCTGAGTTCTTTAACTAGTGAGTTCATATACAGGTTGAAAAGCTTAGGTGAAGTTATTCCACCTTGTCTTACACCACATTCCAAACTGTATATGTCCGACAATGAATCCGCCCATCGAACACTATTGGTTTAAAACATACATAGTTTAAAAAAAAATCTTACACATACAATTACATACAATTACAAGTTATTTCACAAAGATCGCCAGACAGGCTGATGGTCCTTTTGATGGTAGGTGACTACAGTCGCCTGTTAACAAAAGCAACGTTACAGGTAGTGCATTAGCGCTGCCGACCTTAGTGAAACTAAGCATAGCAAGCAACTACTAAGCACTAAGCATACTAAGCAAGATAACTCTGGCATCCTGAACCCATTCGCCGAAACACAACAGCACACATGCTATAATTTCATGATAGTCTACTGACGCCAGACTGGCTGCCCAAATGTCTATTGAACGCAGTGTACTAAAACACCCAACATAGAAAATATCATTTCTGAAATTGTCCTGGCCTAACCGGGATCGAACCCGGTATCCCTTAGTCAGAGCCCAACGCTCTGAATAACTCAACCAAATGGCTCCTTTACTCCATCAGAGTCATAAGCACACTTGAATGTTGCTTGTGTTTCTCTTTATCTATAAATAATAAATTCGTAAACGAGCCATGTCACGAAAAGAAACGTAAAAAAAGCAATTTTTACACCTTGTACCTACTTATGTTACCGAAGTCAAAAAAATAGTTTTTAGAATTTTTGTCTATTTGTATGTCTGTTTGTCTGTGCGTTTGTGCAAGCTAATCTCAGAAACGGCTTAATCGATTTGAATGCGGTTTTCACTGATGTATTTTAGCAAGCTTCCCGTAACATTTAGTGTTTGTTTTATTCCAATCTGTTTGGTTTTTGTTTAGTGTTTGTTTTATTCCAACTTCGTACGAGTGGTATTCGGTATAGTTACGCACTATACCGAATACCACTCGTACGAAGTTGCAGGCTCAGATAGTCATAAATAATATTTAAAAAACAGGTTTACTGTATAATATATTACGTATTGTATTAAAAACATTTATGAAGTGAAAATTACTAATAATTAATCAATTAAAATAAAACAGTAAATAATATTAGCACCAATAAATGTAAAGATGTGTGTTTTTATCTAAGTTCCTACAATGCAGATTTTGCATAGAAAACGTTCCTATTTACAAAAGAAAAATAGATAATGTAATAACTATTATAAAGAGAAATAGCTAATCCTAGAATTGAATTTTATCTAAGTTTGTAAAGTCCAAATAAGAAAATACTTATATATAGATTAATACATTATAAATAAAAGTGAAATGTGGAAAAGAAAATTTTATACGATGAAATTTTCTCGATAGAAAAAAATCACCAAATTACCTCTCATTTTTATCGTTTTTTGTTTTATTTTCAAAATGAACACATATTACAAACCTAAAAAATTATCAGTAATCTCACTTCCCAGATGATTTAGGGCTTTGAGAATTTATTTTTCATTTGACATTGTAGTTTACGAGTAATTAATATTTAATGGTACTTTTGGCACTTATAACATTTTTATTGCGCGAAATGCGCTATCTTCCGTCTCATGTTATGCATACTTTAATGCGCATTGTTTCACATGATCAGTCACAATCGCTTATGGGGCCACGCGGGTGAAATTAGAAATATTTTTTGCTTTGTACGCAGCCTTAAGGGATTCACTGAGGCAAATGACATTTACTATAACTCGCTGGCGGCGGAGACAATCAACGGGCCTAGAAATGGTGTTTTTTTGTTTTTACCATTAGAACATTACACAAAAAAAAAATTTTATCAATACAATTTTTTAATCTGATATCAACTTATTAATAGGTACAGGATTCGTATGCGTGCAATAAGCCGTTTTCGAGAGAATTTTCAATAAAGGTCAAATTCTTCTTGTGTTCTAACTTTTTTTGTGGAGTTTAACAAAAACTATTACTTTAACAAAAATTCTTTAACAAAAATTCTATTACTTTAACAAAAATTCTAATTAATACAATTGGTTCTTCACATGTTTAAGTATAATATATATTTTTTTCAAAGCAATTGTCTTGTCTATTTCTTGTAACATTTTCATTAAACAATGGATATTTTTAGTATTTAGCGTTTGTCTCCCCCTTAATGCACAGCTGCTTGAATAGAAACTGCGACTATAGATAGACCATAGGTAGGATTGAATATATAGAAGGCTGTTTCCTTTAACATTATATCCTTAAATTGATTTGAACTTTGAATCGAGCATTAATTAAGTATGAGTTACGAGCCCGCAGCACGTCACCTACACTAAAGTCCACAAGTGAACTAATGCCTTGCCTTTAAGTAACAACTTTGATTGCCGAAAGTGAACTCAGTAATTAAGGCAACTCTCGGGACTTAAGATGCTAATCTTTGGAGGCCACCACTCAATATCGTAACGAAGTTTTATGGAAAACATAATGTCTGGATTTCAATTATAATTGTATACCTAATACGCTATTGAATTTGAGAGAACTTCAAACTGTCGCAGTTATTTGGGCAGCCAGTTTGGCGACAGTAACCACCCCCTTACAGACGACCACCGTGAAATAACAGCACGTGTGCTGTTGTGTTTCGGTGAGTGAAGTAAGGGATGCCAGAGCCCATTTCCCTATCCCTTCCGGATCCCTTATCATTGATCCTATTGTAGTCGGCAGCGCACTTGCAGCAGGTTTGGCGTTGCTTGTGTATAGGCGACGGTAGCCACCTACCATCAGCCTGTCTGCCGATCTTAACATTAAAAAAAAAAGACATAGAAATACATGTCCAATTTTTTTACCATAATTACACATACTACATTCAAAATTTTTATGTACCTACTTGTAATTAGGTATATAGAAAAAGCGACCGAATATTTTTTCTGCAAATTAAACCTTCCTGGTTCCTGGTTCCCATATCCTTAATTCTACTGATGTAGTCGGCAGCGCACTTGCAACATCTGTGGCGTTGCTTGTGTTGTGTTGTCAGGCAAAAACTACTCTACCGATTTTAATAAAACTTTACAGTAATATTGTTTATACATCACAATAACACACTTTTATTTATAAAGATACGTGGATGAATTCGCTGTCAAGGACTAGTTCATAATAAACTAACAAAATTAAGAATAAATGGATAAGAATAAATAATTTCATTTAATTACAGATAATGTCCACATTAATTAAGACGTCAGTATTCAAATTAAACTATGAAGTTGTAAAAGAGCGAACTTCAATTACTTGCTGAGGACAACTTCAACACGATGTAGTCTAAAGTTTGCGTCTCGATTACACCTGAAACTTTACCAGAATTCAGTTAAAGTTTTACAAATGAATGCCTTTAACATTTCCGGTTGAGATACGATTAAGGGTTACGTCTTAATTATTAACAATTAAATTCTAACAGGATTTTATATCACTTACTTAAGATATCTACATATATTGTATGTACTATTTTATTCTTTTCTATACATCTAATAAAAGCGTAAACTAGCCGTGTCAATAAACAATTTGTGCACGTCGCACTTATGCATTACCGAGGTTAAAAAAATACTTTTTAGATTTTTTGTCTGTTTGGCTGTGCGTTTGTGCACGCTAATCTCTGAAACGGCTTAACCGATTCGAATGCGGTATTCACTGATGTATTATAAAAAGCTTCCCGTAACATTTAGTGTTTGTTTCATTCCAATCGGTTTACAAGCAAAAAAGTTACGCGCCGTACCGAATACCACGCGTACAAAGTTGCGGGCTCAGTTTATAAAATACAAGTCGCTAACCGCCTCTGTCTGTTTTTCCGTAAACTTCTTCTAAAACTACTCAAAGAGTTTTGAAACTATTTTCTCTAATCGAAAGAGTGACGAACAAGGAAGGCTTTTTTTTTTTAAATCTTTATTTTGAGGCTTTTCCATAAAGGACATGTCGCCTCTTTGGGCAAGGTCATACATACAATTTACTCGAGGAAGGTTTGCGCATATAATTTGCAGAAAAGAAAATTGCATCCATACAAAGATTTTCAACACATATTTAATCTTTTTGATACCTGCTTTGTATTTATAAAATTAATGCGGTTGCAATATCAGAACATTGGTATTCATTGGTATTTATTAGTATTCACAGATTCTATGACATCATATCATCGCACTTTGAACCTTCCGTTGTGCATACTTAATGCTATAAGATCTATAAAATATGATATAGTAGGCAGTATCGCGTGTTTTCGTAGTTTTATAATGCACTAGCGACCCGCCCCCGGCTGTGCCCGGGGTGCAATTTTTATATATATGAACATTCCCCGTTTATCCCTCTTTCCATTAGTGCAAACTGAATTAAAATCGGTCTACCCGTTCACGCGTGATGCCGTGACCAAGGGAAATAGGGATTTATTTTTATATATAGAGATAGATTAGGTACCTACATAAAAATACTTGAAATATCTATTATATAAAAGTGAATCCCCATTTCCCTTGGTCACGGCATCACGCGTGAACGGGTAGACCGGTTTTAATTCGGTTTTCGCTAATGGAAAGTGGGATAAACGGGGAATGTTTTAGGGTATATAAAAATTGCACGCCGGGCGAAGCCGGGGGCGCGCCGCTAGTCTTATATATAAAAATGAATCCCCATTTCTCCTGGTCACGGCATCACGCGTGAACGGGTAGACCGATTTTAATTCGGTTTTCGCTAATGGAAAGAGGGATAAACGGGGAATGTTTTAGGGTATATAAAAATTGCACGCCGGGCGAAGCCGGGGGCGGGCCGCTAGTTTATAATAGTTATAATGAAGCAATTAATATTGAAATATAGGAAGAATGCGTACATTTCACAGCGGGTTTGATGGAGACGAATTAGAGATTTTCTATATGAAACATTGCAATTTTTGTAGTTATAAGTATAGTAATTCTTATATTACTAGTTATAAGTATAGTAAAATGAACTTATTGGAGGTTTATAAATGCCTCGAATTTAAATATTTATTTGAATGACACTGTAGTCAATTGAACCTCTTCGAACCAGAACTTATTCCTAGTTTTTATATTATACCTTATGCTGTGTAAATTGTAAAAATAAAATTTAAATTGTACCCCTTATGTTAAAGGGGGCGAGAAAATAGGGGATCGGACAAATTTTCAGAAAGTGTTTTAAATTAATCTTCATGGATATTTATTTCCATAAAAAATACTATTTTATTTATTTATAGCCTTTTAGGTACTCAAAATCATGTTTTAATATTGTTTGTTTGAAAATGCCGCCAAAACGCCACGATAGTTCATCTGAGAGCGCGTAACGTCATTTGTGGTCATATCATAACAAAACAGCTGCATTGGCATAAGACAATGATTGCCCACAAATGACGTCACGCACTGTGATTGGTGTTTTAAAAATATTTAAATGAATTATATTAAATTATTATTTGATAAATAATCGTAAAAAATTATATATTTTCTTTCTAAGTACATTTTAGATTTTAATCTGATTACTGTCCGATCCCCTATTGTTTCAAAGCATTTTCGGGAGCTATGAAAGCTGTTAAAATTAAGTCATTATCTATACTAAGCTATACTATAATATTATAAAGAGAAAAGATTTGTATGTATGTTTGTGACATTGCTTGTGTTAACCATCAAGTGGACCGTCAGCCTGTCTGCCAACCTTAACATTAAAAAAATGTGATTGATGATTATGTATAGATAAATAACAGCTACAGATTTAACAGAGAGAAATACTTTTAAGAGTTGAAATACCTACTACGTTTCTTCTAAATTCTCTAGAAGTCTAGACGCTAGGAGTGTCATAAATTTTATAGTAAAGCGGCTATGTTACAATATTTATTTACTTACCTAACAAGTCTAACAACTAAATAGCTTAAAGTTGCAGCTCAAAAATATAGTTCACTAAGTTTTCATCGCCTCTTAGAGTCATCTTTCAAACACGATCTCTTAAAAGTTCTCCACGGCAATTTTCATATTTTCATAGAAGTTTCCTCACCGCACAACTTGAATTTTACCAAAAATTAAGGCATGATGTTCATGCCTTAATTTTTGGGATAATATTCGTAACTACAAATTTCTTCAATTTCAATTTTTCAATTCAACTCATTTCAATTCTTCTTGTAAACTATGAATTATAAGGACTCTCCTGAGATTAATTTTATTATTTGGTTAACGAACCCGTTAGATGAGTGGTTAGGGTACTTGCCTTAGCGCTCTGTTCTAGGGTTCCCGGGTTCGATTCCCGGCAACTTTGAAAATGATTTTTTTCAAAGTTGGCTCTGGTCTGGATCTGGAAAGTAGTGGCAGGCTGCACTGCGTTTCGCAATCATTTGGGGAACCCGTCTGGCGGCAGTAACCACCCCCTTACAGATCACCGTCACGTGTGCTGTTGTGTTTCGGTGAGTGAGTAAGAGCCCATTTCCGTATCCTTTCCCAATCCCTTACCCTTAATCGTACTGTAGTCGGCAGCGCACTTGCAGCACATGTGTATTATAGGCGACGGTAGCCACCTTTTTTTTACGTTGGGAAATCCATCATGGATACCCGACAGCGAAGGGACCATCAACTGGACCGTGGGCCTATCTGCCGATCTTAACATTAAAAAAAACATTATATAAAATAAAATTATTTTTGTGGAATGGACAGACAGTGAATTTTTATTTTTATTTATTTTTATTTAGGATAACAAGTACAAGGTTTAAAGTAATAGTTGTTAGGTTAAGCTTAAAATCGACAAGTACATAACTAATGAACCATTTACATAATATTATATTAAATACCTTGGTCCACGCTGAAAAAATAAATAAAAAATATAAACGTGTGTAACATTTTTTTAAAGTGATGTTGATACTAATATTTTAACTAAACGGCTATGAAATGGCTGGCGTCGAATCGGCCAGCGATGAAATGACGGTGATGAATCGTCCCATCCCGCAATTACCATGATGTGCCCACTCCAGTAACAGTTAGGAATCTGTCATGAAATTTTATTCTAACTATTGTTTTCAAAGATTACCTTACATACAAACATACAAAATTTACCTGTTTATAATATTAGTATAGATATTAGAACTCCTTTGATTGAGTGAGAGGTGGAACGCTGAACCCTCAATGTTATATTTATTTCTGTTGTGTTTCTACCATGTATCCAAACAGTTTGACCATATTTTTACAGGGTGCAGCACCACTTCTAGTTCCGTTTCTTTCTGAAGTCGGTCACATTTGTCCAACCACGCATAATCCAGCTGATTTTATATTAGAGACTCTGGTTAGCGATCCAGAAGCCACCGCTCAATTATCGGAACTGTGTCAAAATGGGAAGCTCTGCAGGAAACTGGATCGAATGACTGTCAGAGGACGGTAAGTTCAGAGGACGGTATTTTTTAACATCCTACACAAATAAAAAATGGTACTTACTAACGAAATAAAAAATGTACAGACATTAAATACTTTTTCAAAAAAAAACAACTTGTACACGTTTTACTTATGTTATAGAAGTAATAAAAATATTTTTTAGAATATTTGTCTGTTTGTGCATTTGTGCACGATAATCTCAGAAACGGCTTAACCAATTTGAATGCGGTTTTCATTGATGTATTGTAGCAAAGCTTCCCGTAACATTTAGTGTTTGTTTAGTTCCAATCGGTTTACAAACAAAAAAGTTATGCGCTATACCGAATACCACGCGTACAAAGTTGCTGGCTCAGCTGACTTCTAAATATATATATGTGACGGACACAGTGGCGGCACTAGACGAAACTTGGACGTCGGCGACATCAGATTTGCAAGGCCTTTTTCAGTTGTCAGTCAGAAAAATAATGTTTAATTTAAAAATTGCAGAATTATTACTATGCACTTCTTTCTCCGTGTGACGGGTGTTTGAATGAAGCAGAAAGAATTAACGATTCGGGGATTCCCTGACTATCGCGAATCGCCTATATTTTATTTTAATGCACTTTTACTACTCTGATTGCAATACCTTTTGAGCCAGTTGTTATTTAACTTTCATAATGTTGCGACTCTAAAGAAATATTACTATACTACTCTATGTACGAGTTTAACTACTAAATTCTTAACAATTTGAAAAACTTTTTTGAGAGGCCGCCGACATCGCCGACGCTTAACTGATAGCTAGGCAATTAATTAGAAGGGATGCTGTCGCCTATAGATCAATACAACCGCAGTAGGGCGACTATCGTGCAAAATAAGGCTAGTTAGAAAGTAAAAGTCTAAGTCTCGACTTCGTTTCTTATCATTTATCCTGTCATGTTTGGCAGTGCACTTGCATATTCCTGGTGTTGCTCGTGTTTTTAGGCGATGATAACCATGTAACCATCAAGTGAACTGTCTTGTCTGTCACAATAGGGGATCGGACAGTAATCAGATTAAAATCTAAAATGTACTTAGAAAGAAAATATATAATTTTTTACGATTATTTAACGAATAATAATTTAATATAATTCATTTAAATATTTTTAAATGAAGAAATAAAATTTTATTATTTACAATATTTTTAATCTATACTGAAACACCAATCACAGTGCGTGACGTCATTTGTGGGCAATCATTGTCTTATGCCAATGCAGCTGTTTTGTTATGATATGACCACAAATGACGTTACGCGCTCTCAGATGAACTATCGTGGCGTTTTGGCGGCATTTTCAAACAAACAATATTAAAACATGATTTTGAGTACCTAAAAGGCTATAAATAAATAAAATAGTATTTTTTATGGGAATAAATATCCATGAAGATTAATTTAAAACACTTTCTGAAAATTTGTCCGATCCCCTATTTGTAATTAAAAAAATTCAATCCAATTTATGTTATTTCACAGGAAACCAGTATTACACTCTGATGATTCCATACAAAGAATATTCTGTGAACACGTCGCGAAGGAGCAAATGCAAAAGATGGAATTCCCAACTACATTTTTGACGCAATTTCTAATTTTAACTAAGCGCATGTTTGTGCAAAATCAAAGGAATGTGGTAAGATTTTTATTTCTTGATTTAAAGGTCGGCAGACATGCTCACGGTCACCTTTATGATCGGTGGCTACGGCAAACACAGGCACACTATAGGAACTGCAGGTGTGCTGCCGACCTTAGTTAAACAAAGACGAAAGGTGCTGGCTATAATATGTTATAAGAAGTAGATTGGGAGATAACACTATTGATGCTATTTCCTTTTAAGATCATATTTCCAAAAAGAGAAGTGACTTATTATTTGATATTTATAAATTTCTTACATTTTTTTTAAATACTGTTTTATTGCGATAAAGTCTTTATAACAATGGATTTAAAACTAAGAAATTAAAAAACTACTCACTAGAAAATGCTATAAATTAAAAAAAAAAGTCCCAGGCCATCTCCATCTGGCAGAGTACCTAGCAGGCTAAGGGCATTGCCTCGCTGGATGGTGAGGCTTATTCTTTGTGCCAAATAGTTGCCGGCTCTGGGGTTTTTTTAAATTGATTCTTTACTTTAGTGGGAAAAATTAAGATAATTAGTAAACTTAAATTCTTATGATACCTTCTCTAAATCTCTGAATGAAGAATTATCTCAGATTAATTATAATTATCTCAGTTCATTTTTAGCTACCTGTAGTACAAACTTTCTACTACAAACACTACAAAATTACCAAATATTGATATTTGCTATTTTTTATTAATAAATGAATAGACAAACAGTAAAATAATTAGTCAACTAGACGTAGTAAGATATTGTTGATTTTAAAAACTTTTAATAAACATTTAATTATACCATAACAAAGAATATTTATTTGAACTCTAAAAAATACTATAACCTTTGCGGGATTGCGGATCCCAACAGTGCTGGATTACAATCCCTATGCTAAACTGTGCCCGACACAGACTACTACAATATCAAATGTTGCAGACCGCTCTATGGATCCAGCTTGCCCACCACGTGATCTCAGGTGTGTTGCTCGGATGCATATTCTGGCTGGTGGGCAATGATGGCAACTCACCAATCGTCAACTTCAAATTCTGCCTCAGCGTTATGGTGTTCTTCATGTACACCTACATCATGATACCGATTTTGTTGTGTAAGTTTTACATAGCTCTCTTAAATTTCAATGTTTTCTTTACAAGAAGACAATACAATTACTATATTGTCTTCTTGTAAATACAATTACTATATATCTATTATCTTGAGATTATACTTCTAGAGTATACTTATCTATATATTCTATATCTACACATATGTTTGAATAATGTCGCTATCCGCTTCTGTTTGTTTTTCCGCTAACCTCAACCATTCAAGGGATGATACGGTGCAAAGAGATCGCTCTTCAGAGCGATCATAACGAGGAAGGTGTGTGTAAATAAATAATTTGCAGAAAAAAATTGCGAAACCGGAGACGGAACGCTATCTACCTCCATCCAGAAAAAAGTACCATTCCCGAGGGATCATCTATAAGTAAAAATAAAAATTCAACCTCAGAAAAAACAAAATAAAATAATTTTAACACATAAGAAAAGGAATTTGACGAGCCCATTGGATCAGTGGTTAGGGTGCTTGCCTTAACGTTCTGTTCTAGGGTTCCTAGGTTCGATTCCTGGCAGGGTCAACATTGAAAAATGAACTTCTCAAATTTGTCTCTGGTCTGGATTTGGAAAGTAGTGGCAGGGCACACTGCGTTTCGCAGTTTTTTGGGCAGCCCGTCTGGCGGCCACCGTGAAATAACAGCACGTATGCTGTTGTGTTTCGGTGAGTGAAGTAAGGGATGCCAGAGCCCATTTCGCTATCCCTTCCCAATCGCTTATCCTTAATCCTACTGTAGTCGGCAGCGCACTCGCAGCAGCTTTGACGTTGTTTGTATTATAGGCGACGGTAGCCACCTACCATCAAGTGGACCGTCAGCCTATCTGTCGATCTTAACATGAAAAAAAGGCATGGACGAAGTCGCGGGCAAAAGATATTATTATATGTACGTATATGAAAAAGTTTTTAAGAATTATTGTGTGTATGTTTGTTACATTTTCACGCAAAAATTAATGAACTTTTGATCCAATTTGACAGTAATTTACCTTGCACATCAAAATAACACGAGGTTGCGATTTATAAAGATACACAGACGAAAACGCGAGCAAAAGCTAGTCTTCTTCAAAAAACCTTTAGAATACTTAAGTGAGTCATTCCTACTCTATTGGAATTCCTTTCCTCTTTATTATAAGGAAATGAAGTCCTACCTACAGTGAACAAAAGAACCAAGTATCTGTGTAATTATTTGATTAGGTACTAGCCCGCGACTTCGTCCGCGTTGAGAAATAAGACATTATACTTTTGCCAAGCGTTGAATCTTTATTTTAGTTAGCTGTTGCCCGGGGCTTTCCCCTTGTGGAATATTTACCGTATGTCTGTCGGCGCCCGAGCACATAATCTGGCAGTTTGTGATGTGCGTAGGCAGATCGTTATATATGGCGCCATTTCATGAAGTTTCCGCTTAATACCCAGCCAATTCATTAAATGGCTAATTAAAATTCAGGCAGATTGATCAAAGAAGGACGTTTGACTATTTAGTCGAAAGATATACTTCGAACGATCTGACTAACAGAAACTTCATGAAACTGCGCCATATTATATAACAATCTGCCTAGGCACATCACGAATAGGCATGATGACAGATTTTGAAATCCCCTTCCATAATGTAGATACACGTCTACCATATCCGAAAAAAATAATATTTCAGCAAAAAAACTAAATTTCAACGCGAATTATTGAATGTTTTTAAATCTATTTTGAATTACGCGCGAAAACGCTCCTAGGTGTCATGGCGTCGCGTCTGATGAACCGTGACGTCACCGTCATATCATCAGATTTTTCATTCTGTCAAAGCAAAGTCAAGCAACACGATGGCACTTACCTGGGCGTGACGTCGTTCGCTCTAATTGGTGTTTCAGTTAACATGGCCGATTGCAGTTATTTATACTTCTATTTTATTGAAAATCTTATTAATCTCAATTTTAATACAAAAAATTAGTAATTTTTAGACTCCTTTCAACATATATTTTTCTCCAAAACCATTTATTCTTTAATACCGTCATCATGCCTATTACCGGATTATACGATCGGCCGCCGACAGGTCCATCCTGAAATTCTATTCAAACTACTTATTGATGAAAGATTTTTTTTAAATCGGATGAGTAGTTTCGAAGATTACAACCTATACAAACAAACATACCGACGTTACCTCTTTGAATATAAATATATATTAGAAAATATTTGTTTGCACTTTCAGTTCCCACGGAAGTTCGCATGCTTCGCCGCGAATACTTCAATCGCTGGTACAGCCTCAAGGCCTATTATGCTGCGTTGACTTTCAGCACTCTACCAGTTATGGTATGTTCGAAATGGCAAACCGTTGTTATTATTTTATGTCCTCCATTTTGGAAGAAATATTTTTCATCTTGTATCTGCAAGGGATTTCATTAAAACATGGAAAAGCAATGAAAAAAATCATAGCTATTTTCTAAGTTTGTATAGAAATTGAATGATACGCAAATAGAAATTGGCGATGAAAGAATATGAAAGATTTGAGATGTTAAAATAATAAGCGGATCTCAAAACAAATACCTTAATTCCCGTTAATTCCCGGCAGGGACAAATTTAGAAATGAAATTTTCATTATTGGATCTGGCAAGTAGTGGCAGGACACACTACATATGGTGGTCATACGGGCAGCCCGTCTTGCGGCAGTAACCACCCCCTTACAGAATACCACCGTGAAATAACAGCATGTGTGCTGTTGTGTTTCTGTGAGTGAGTTTATTTCCCCCCTTCCTAATCCCTAATCCTTAGTCCCATTATGGTCGGCAGCTCTCTTGTAGCATCTGTAGCGTTGCTTGTGTTATAGGCGAGATAGCCACCTGCCATCAAATGGACCGTCAGGATGTCTGACTACCTTGACATAAAAACCTGTTGCCATTAGGGTATTGTAGGAGGCAATAAGGTATATTGTAGCCCATAAGGGAGACTCTTTCAGTTGATGTAAAAATTTTAAATCCAACAATTTTATTTCAGGTACTACTCGGTCTATTATTTCTCGGCATAACCTATATAATGTCCGGCCAGTTGCTAGAGTTGGATCGTTTTCTTCTGTTCTCGTTCAGTGGCATTCTTGTTGGAATATGCTCCGAAGGTTTGGGACTCGCCGTTGGATCAGCATTTAGCGTTACAGTAAGTAAATTTATATTTTTGTCTTTTATTTTCACAGTCACACGCTTTTCACTGCACGCTCTGCATGAAGCGTCGGTGGTGCAGCGGAAAAGACGCGGCCTATCATCTCGATCCCTGAGTCTGAGTTCGATCCCCCGGTCATGCCATGTACCAATGGGTTTTTGTCTAAAAAAAATTAAGTGCATTTACTGACTGCTCTCAAACGATGAAGGAAAACATCGTTTGAGAGGTGAGAAAACTGCATACGCCAAAGAAGAAATTCTAAGGCGCATATGAAGTCCACCAACCCGCACTGGGCCAGTGTGGTGGAAAGGGTAGGGCTGTGCCTCTACAGTGGGGACATATAACAAGCTGTTGATGGTGATTTGCAATAAAGCTATTCATAATAAAGTGGAAGTGAGAATCTTAAAAGATATAGATAACTAAAATGAGAACTAACTTTTAATTAGTACCTAATATATCGGCGATTAATCAACATCTTACTCATAGAGCTACGCAGTCACGTCATTACGTTCAATCAAAGCGCCATCTGTGATCTAAAGTGTGATCTGCTTGGGTTTATTTTTCCTTAACTTATCGTAGTACTGTCTGACAATTTAATAAGTTTCTATATGAATGTATTATTTATGTTTAATCTACTCTTTATCTGTACAAAATTGAAAAGCTAAATATTCAGACCAAGTCATCTTTTGCGATCAAAAAAATCAAAGGGTTATAAAAAATTACAGGACAAGCCCTATTTGTTTTTTGTTATTTCTTTATTGTTTTCTGGTCTTTTCTTCTGAGCACTTTTTTGGACCACGTTGTATAGCAAAGCTATAACTCATGTGAGCAAAAGTCAAGCTAAATTGTCGTAATAAATTCTGTTTAAGTATCTACGTAGGGTATAATTCTTTTCTCGTAAATCTGTCCCTGTCGTAATATTTATTAGGGTTGTGGTCAAATTTTCTACCAAACAACTTAATTAAAAGTGTCTGTGTCGTATATTAAACTCAATTGTGCCAATTGATGGATTAAAAATAACTACTTATCAATACTATGCTATCACAGCCTATTCTTGCAAATATAGTCTTATTTGAGAGAATGATACGAAATATTTCTTCTCGCAAACAAACACATCTAACTATTGTAAGGTCATCATACAGCTGTAGTGAAAATTGTTAAAAATTATAAACTATATTAGTAGAATGTGGCCGGTATCCATATGAGTTGTGGGTTTCCGGGATGATGGCCCAGGTCTGTTGGAAATTCTTCCAAACGTTTCGTCAACAACTGCGGTTGACATCCTCAGTAGTGTAGTCCGTGTTAGAAGAAAAAGTACATCACATCACTGCACTTCACTTCTGCACTTTTCGACTTCTCGAGCGAGACTGATTTGTCGACTGGAATGTATCTATATTTAAATTTATATCCCCAACCCGTGGTTGAATTGGTGGGGTGTGGTCACTAGGAGAGGGGTTATAATGCCCTCTCTTTCTTTCATTATTACTATTCTTGCGTAGCGCCGGATACCAAATGTTGTGTAGCCTTAGATTTTCCTCCTTCCTGTTGAAATTATTTGGATGCTTGAAAATTTCAATGGCTTCCCGATTAAGGCGTGAGTGATAGTGTACCTCGGGTGACAGAACTAATGTGTTTTTGAAAAGGATTTTATGATTGCCTTCAGAAAAGGCGTGTTCAGCTACTGCCGATTTTTCGGTCTCTCCTCTGCGACAGTTACCCTTGTGTTCTTTAATTCGGGTGTTAATGCTGCGTTTTGTGGTACCGATATATACTGCGCCACATTCACAAGGTATTTTATATACCCGTGTCGAGGATAATGGATCCCTTGGGTCTTTAACTGAACCGAGCAGGTTTCTGATTTGGCTCGTGGGCTTATATATGGTCTTGATGTTTCTGCTCTGTAACATTTTTCCTATGCGATCCGTTACTCCTTTAATATATGGGAGGAATGCTCTGCCTTTATCTGGGTTTTTGTCTTCGGTATTAGTCTTGTTTCTCCTCGGTTTTATCGCTCGCTTAATTTCAGTGGGTGTGTATCCGTTGCACCGTAGAGTATGGCTTAAATGTTCCAGCTCTTTTTGTATCTGTGTTGGTTCGCAGACTCGTTTCGCTCTATCAACCAGCGTCTTAATCATAGCCCTTTTTTGTTGAGGGTGATGGTTGGAGTTTTTGTGTAAGTACCTATCTGTGTGGGTGGGCTTCCGGTAGACTTTATGTTCCAGGCTACCATCCTCGTTTTTGGAGACCAACACGTCCAGAAATGGGAGTGTGCCATTTTTCTCATAAACACACAGCCATATTTTTTTTCATTACTTAGCATTATTTCATTGGTTACTTTTTAAGTTACCTCTGACCTTTCACTGAACAAGCTAGGTATCGTTAAGTCACCGTACAATATTTGTGTATGACGCCCACGTTATTGAGCTAGATAAACACTACTGGCAAATGCTATTTATTTATGCATTTATTATTAAAACACTTGGGTAATGTGATAACACATAAAATTATTCCAGTACTGATTCTTCAGGTTGTGACAGTAATTAATCGGGCTTTCCTATTAATTACTATTAATTATTTTTTTACTTTTTATTAAATACAGTATTCAATTGAATAAAAATTATTAAAAAAAACCTATAAAATAGTTTACTGAATATCGATAACATAACTGCAGTAGGTCTTCCTTAAGATGGCTTGAATTATGTTACGAGTAATATTCTTTTTTCTTTTCTTTTTTTCAGAACGGATCCATAATTGGTCCTGCGACGGCGGCGCCTCTTCTAGCTCTATGCTGCTACGGCATGGGCTTCGGTCCATACATAGAGCGCAGTATGAAAATCCTAATGTCAATGTCTTACTTGCGGTACGGCGTGGCTGCGTTCTCTCTGGCTCTCTTCGAAAACCGCCCTCTAATGGACTGTCATGTGGAATTCTGCATGTATGCGGATCCGAAATTAATACTGAGAGACGTTGGGTTGGCAAAAGACAATTTTTACATACAAGTTGCCGGTTTAATAGCCTTTACTGTCTTACATAGAAGCTTAGCCTACTTAACACTCAGATACAGGCTCACTGCTGAATTTTCCAACCAATTTATGGCTTACTTAAGTAAGTTTTTAAAACATAGATGACTTCCGTAACAAGTCAATTAATTACCTACTTAACTGGTACCTACATGATACTACATGCATCTATGTGCCTATGTTTTCAATAAGTTGGTAATATTTATGTATAAGTAATACCTAGTAAAATTTATTTAGTTGAGTGCTTCGTGTACCATTTATGATATACTTACTTAAATATAAATAAATTTACCAATTAGGCGAAAATAAAAAAAATGAAGGAGTCAAATTTAACTTATAAGGTTAAATTAATTGAACCAAATTTTAATAAGCTTAAGCTGCCTATTTAAATATGTTTTTGTTGTACCTATATATTAACGGAAAAGTATGTAGGTAATCCGTCATTGTATACAATTCCTAAAACAAACAAACTAAAATATGATATATTTTTTAAAATGCACTTTTTTTAGGAAATCTATAAAATTCGTAAATAGCAATTGGAAATGTATTACATTCGGGATAACGTCAGTGGGTACAGCGGGGCGCGATGGGACGATTCATCGCCAAGCTATTTCAGGGGGCCTAGCCAAGATGCAAACTGTTGCAAACGCTTCCTTTGCGTACTTACGAAACGAAAGAAATAAAGCCCGGTGATTGGTTGTTGTAACAGTTGTAACTTCAACAACCAATCACCGGGCTTGATTTCTTTCGTTTCGTAAGTACACAAAGGAAGCGTTTGCAATAGTTTGCATCTTGGCTAGGGCCCCAGGGCCATTTACAAAATATGTTACAAGTACTGGAAACTAAGTTAGGTTAGGTTCTGGAATCTTTATAAAATTAAATGCGAGCACACCCGGAACACTGGTTTTGGCAAAAATACTGTCGAAATGTGTGTATTAAAGAGAATCTTTGAAACATTATTTTGTTTACACATTTCCTAATTAAGCTCGGAATTGTATACAATTCCTAAGTTTCACGAATTTCCGGCAACATATATAAAAAATAGCTGAACCCGCAATTTCGTACGCACGTATTCGGTAAAGCACGTAACTTTTTTGTTTCTATACCGATTGGAATGAAATAAACACTAAATATTACAGGAAGCTTCCTGCAATACATCAGTGAAAACCCTAATCTTAATCTCCGAAACCGCTCAACTTGTCAATTGAGCGTAAATTTTGTAAACTCAATTTTGTAAAGCCAATGAAGAAACGAACAATTTTTGTATATTTGTATATACCTATATAATTATATAACACATAAACGTATAAATTTGTTTATTTCGCGCATCTCGGAAACGGCTCTATCGATTTAGATGAAATTTTGTATTGAGATAAGGTTTTGCCTTAAGCATACCTTTATAATTGTATTTCTTGTTTTTTTTTACACAAATAAGAATAGTGGTACTTGCATTATTGCTGATGGATTATAATCTTTTTTTTATGTTAAGATCGGCAGACAGGCCGACGGTCCACTTGATGATAGGTGGCTACCGTCGCCTATAACACAAGCAATACCAAAGCTGCTGCAAGTGCGCTGCCGACTACAGTAGGATTAAGGATAAGGGATTAGGAAGGGATAGGGAAATGGGCTCTGGCATCCCTTACTCACTCACCGAAACACAAACCGAAACACGTGCTGTTATTTCACGGTGGTCTTCTGTAAGGGGGTGGTAACTGCCGCCAGACGGGCTATTCAACTTACATTCAATTGTAATAATGCAATTATATTGTGACTATCTTAAGTCCATACGTCGGTAAAAAAAGACCGAGCGAGCTTGGTCGCCCATAGGTACTAATTTATAATGACACGCAGACGAGGTCGCCAGCAAATGCTATTTGTATTTAGATATTATAAAGTGAAAGTAACTCTGTCTATCTGTCTGTGTCTGTCTGTTAGGTACCTTTCCACGTCTAAACCGCTGAACCGATCATCATGAAATTTTATTTTGCATCTTTCATCCAGAAAAAAATACTGTTCCCGAGGGTTCATCTAACGCCTGGCAAGGCTATAACTGTAATAAAGATGTTAGGCGTTACATTGTTCTATATTTTAGTCGGGCGTTATTTTTTTTTTATTTTCAAAGCGGGCGTAGCCGCGGACACCAGTTATTTTCTTATATTCGAGTATGTTTGACTACTAAATTCAAACACACTCTGTCAGGTTCCAGCACCTAATGTCATTTTTAATTATTAACAAAAAAAAAATTATAAAGCTCTCTTCTCATTTCTCAGCCGACGTCCATTGCTGGACATAGGCCTTCCCTATAATCTTTACAATAGGACCGGTCAGAGGCAGCCTGGATCCATATTAGGTCCAGGCGGCGTTAATTAGGTCCGGCCAAGTAAGACTGAATGTATTGTAAAACGTTTTGTTCGATCGACGGTCATAATTGATTGTCACCTAAAAATGCTTCTCTCGTGAATCTCTCGAAGAATTAATAACATAAGTTATTTATTAAAATTTGTTGGAAACGTACATTTTGCCATGTTTTATTGCCATGAACGTACTTACATATTGTCATGGCAAATAAAACAAAGTTTAAAAATTAGCAATTAGATTATTTGTCATATTTAATACATTATTTTTTCAAATCCTATTCTTTCCTAGGTAGTCGGTAGCGGTAGCAATGTTAAATTAGGACTATAAGTTAACTTTATGAATTGTGTGCTTATTATCCAATATTTGAAAGGAATTATGTTGTGTATTATTCATTACAGATTTTTTATCAAGCAACTTTTTTAGAAGTTTCATTTTCGTTCTTAGTTCACTATTAGTAATACTTACCCACCTTCAGACTGTTTCTTAGTATTCAGACTGCTCCCATCAAATCTTATACTTATTTCGACTTTTGGTTTTGTGGCTTATGCTCACCAGTATGAAGTTTAGTGCACCAGTAACTACTATAGTTTATGCCAGTAGTTGCAGGTAATAATGTATTCCGCACTTATAAACTGGGCAATAACCATCGCCTTACAAAAGACCACCGTGACAAAAGCACGTGTGCTGTTGTGTTTAGTTGAGTAAACGGTGAATCTATTATGTTCGGAATCCATTTTCGTATCTGTTCCTAATCCCTTTACTTTATTTTACTAAGATCGGTACCTAATACACTTGCAGCTCCCTTATAGCGTTGCATCAGGCAACGCTTGCGTGCCCTTAGCGTCGACACAGGCAACTTGCCTGTGTCGATTGCCGAAGGTAGCCATCTGTATATACGGTGTATAATATAAATGTTACCTTGAGCTGAGTTTTTTTTTTAATGAAATCTGTAACAACAATATCTATATATTTAATATAAATTTGAATAAACACACGTCTTTAAACATGTACGTTTCATTGTGTGGAGCTAAAGCAATGCAGCGCCATCTCTTAATAAATAAAAATTAAACATATATTGGTTTAAGTTAAGGTGGGGGGTTTGCGGTATTTACTTACCCATGGTTTGACGAGGCGTTCTCCATTTATTTCTACGTATTTTATATACAAAATACATCAATTCAATAATTAAATTTTTTGAAACATACTAAAATGGAAAATTATTATTTAAAATATCTGTGATAATAATTATATACTTACGGTCGTTTTGTGTAAACTTACTTTTATCTAGAATATAATCTATGGCTACGATGGCTACATAGAAAATCTAGCCAGGGTGTTTTGATTGTTTATGTTTATGGGATATTAAAGGAACTACCTCAATAAATGTGTTTTTTTTCTTTATCCCCTGTGCAAACCTAAGTTACATTTTCCTAAAGCGATACTTAGGATTTTTACCTTTATTTTCTTATTGGTGTTTGTTCCTAAAGAATCGATTTTCATATAAGGAAATATTATGAGGAGTAAAATTAATGCAAGCGTTAACTAAAAAGCGTTATGTTCTTCTAAGCAGTCCTACCCAAATCCGATGGATGTAACCGCTTCACCTAATAAGGTATTACACCGATTTTTAAAAAGTGTCTCAATTAGATTCTGTAGTGCTAATGAACCACTAAAAAACACGAAATTTTTATTCAATCGATAAGTTTAATAAAAATGCATTTAAAATTTGCATTTTCAAATTTCGCGCGTAATTTGACGAAAACACTGGAAACCATTTTGCTCTGTGGTCATGACGTCAGTTGGCTATGTAAACCAAAGATGTTGTATTAGAAACAAATGCGCCGGTAATTGACATGACACTGACTGACACTTTTTTGTTTACACAACCGTATGACGTAAACATGGCGGCTACTATTTCATTGTGTTTAAGAACAGACTAAGAATTCTGAAAACTTTGAATTTAATTTTAAAAATTATTTTGTTATTTTACGAACTAAAACTAACATTTTCCGACTGCTTTTTGCCTAAGCTATCTCAATAATAGGTATACTTTTAGTTTTTTTTTTCATATAGACTAAAATACCCTATTCTATTGTAGTATAATAGATGGCGCGTTTATTTCCCCTCTTTTCCTATTGCATAGACAATACTTAAGGAGTAAGTAAACTCCAGTAGTGCGTCGGAGCTTGACACACATACTTTTTTATTTTACTTATTTAGTTTTAGTTAATATCAAGGTTCATCAATTTTACATTAACAGCTGCTCATAGGACTGACAATATCTGGAACCGTAAGATTATGGAGTAATATAATTAAAATGTTTTTGAGAAAATGAAATACTTAATATAAATGAATTTTAGTAATAAATACCTAACAAAAAAGTATAATGCAATAGTAATTAGAAAAGTAAAAAAATAGTGGGCATTGGCAATTCTGTTGATACCGTTGTATGTAGCTCTCATTATTCATTATACCAATTGCGTTTTCCCTTTTCTCGTCTGTGAAGTTTTAGTCTTGCTATGGACAAAATTTAAGCCATTGTATTTGTATGACTTGTGTAAAAGAGAGAATACATGAAATTATTATAATAATAAAATTATAAAAAATACCTATTATTAAATCTAAAATGCAATTGTGAGTATTGTCAGCTCGCTGAGTAGAAGGTTTAGGTTACCAAGTTACCTACCATGGAGTTCTGTGATTTATTGTCACATGTCGTCATGGAAGTAACATGTACTACGTACAACCGGAATGTGCAATGAGTACAAGTGTGTACACAAATATATACTTTATTGTCATGGCAGAAGATATATATTTAAAACGAAAGGGTAAACGAGCCGAAAGAGAACACGAGCACGAGGTCAATTTGTCTCTTTCTGTCATTGCCAGTACACATAAATAATACTTCTTAGTATATTGATAACGTTGTCAAAGTTAATATTAAATATTCAATTAATCTAATGTACACTCGGGTGGGAATCATTTTTTATTTATCACACATATGTACACATCGTAGAATCGCCGGCACATCATAGAATTGGGCATGGGTTATTGGATGGTTTTTGGTAGCACTTTGGTAGGATTTAGAATTCTAAAGTGGCAACATTCCAAGCTGTAAAATACGTAATGGCGGCTGTCTGTCTTTAGTGTCTTGCATTTTGCGTTATTTCAAGATAATCCTGGATTCTACAAACCCTATATCTTGGTAAAAATAAGGCCTGGCCGTTCCTATATTTGAGAGTGTGCATCGGCCAAGCCATATTTTTACCAAGTTAAAGGGTTTGTAGAGTCCAGGATTATCTACACAACTTGGTACCTATTTAAATCTCATTCATTTGTCAGCGAAGTTGGCTCACGGATTTTACATTTTATGTTTTGGATAAGATTTTAATTGTCTATATGAATAATCAAGTTAATCAAGAATTTCCCACGTGATGAAACTTTCGATTAGGTAGTAGAGATGACAATTCTACTTGTTGCCAAACGTGTGGCCATCTTAGCAGAGAGAGATAAAAGCACCTCGTTGTCGCTACCTCACTCGGACCGTTTTTTATAAACAGTGCACATTCCAGTTGTACGTAGTACATGCTACTTCCATGCATGTCGTTTATGTTATGACATTGTCGTCGTTGCCGCAGTCGTTGTAGTTGTCAAAAATGAGAAATGTCATAACAAAGGAAAATAAAATAATTGCGATTGCGATATATATAATAACCCTTAATCCTATTTTTTTTTCTTATAACTTATTTTATTTTACTTTATCTTACACCTACAATCACAAATCAATAAATATAAGAAAAGTAATTAGTCTTCTTTTAAGTGGAAACTCCATGATGTCATGGCTTTTGAGATATCAGAGATTTATTCGAAATTTCCCTGATGCTGCCAAAATCATATTACATCGTACAAAATCAAATCAGAGCAACTTTTTACTAAATTCAAAAGTATTATGTGGATGTAATAAGTAAGTTTCTGTTTATAAATTTTCTATAATTAAGTCATTTGAGTAACTTCACGATAAATAAACATTAAATAATATCGTATTATATTTATACAAGTTTACAGCGAGACTACAATACAAAGAAATCTGAAAGTTTAGATATGTTATTCCGGAAATTAGAATCTGATGTTCGAAGGTATGGCCAGATCACCAAACAAGATTTAGACGAAGTATTAAATGAAATTAATTTGCGGAGTGACATTACAAGTGCACAATCACTCACTGCAATAAGATGCTGTGGTAAGCTTTCATAACGTTACCATTTTTTGTATAGTTTTTATGGCTAGAATCTGCCTTTTTTGGTCTCTTAAACTATATCTTGTTAGTATCAATTTCGTATTATGTAAGTTATTTCACTCAAACTTTAGCAAGCAAACAACATTCTGCATGTGAACCACTGCTGCTGGCTTTCCACAACTGGGAATCCATAGTAAACGGTTCACATAAGGCTCTTACTACATTTCATACATAATTGAGAACATTAACATAGATTTCAGTTTTATTTTACTAACAAGCCCATTTCCCTATCCCCTCCTAATCCCTTATCCTTAATTCTAAGTCGGCGTGCACTTGTAGCACCTTTGGCGTTGCTTGTGTTATAGGCGTTGGTAGCCACCTACCATCAAGTGGACGTCAGCCTGTCTGCCGAAATTAACATTTAAAAAAATGTGGGCAGTATGGGCTTGATAAATAAAGATTTTAAACTCTAAAATTAGGTAATGGGATTTTTTTATGTTAAGGTCTGCAGACAGGCTAACGGTCCACTTGATGGTAAGTGGCTACCAATGCCTATAACACAAGCAACGCCACGGATATTGCAAGTGCACTGCTGACTACAATAACGATGAGGTTTCAGTATCATATATTCGGATCATATATGCACATATTTACAATTAGTGATTTTTCTAGTATTAAGACATATACGCCACAAATTAACATAATTATCTATTGAATTAATATAGCTTTGTTGAATTTTAAGTTCATACACTTACTTAACTGTTTCTGACAAGAAGGGATCTGGACCACTTGGATAGATAGATGGTACATTGCAGAGTGATCTTATCTTATTAATTATGCAAAAAAAAATCCAACACTGTAAATGTAACAGTCACTATATGCACTGAACCCTGCTTATATATAATACTATTGATCGTAAGGTGATGTTATATAGTCTATAGCGTTCTTCGATAAATGGACTATTCAACACAAAAAGAATTTTTCAATTTGAACCAATAGTTCCTGAGATTAGCGCATTCAACCAACTTTATATATTTGTAAGTATAGATTATTCAAACATATTTTCAATCGTATTAACTTAATATGGCTGTGGGTGATAAATCCAGGCTGCTGCTGACCGGTACTATTGGATAATTATGAGGGTGGCCTATGTCCAGCAATGGATCTGCTGCGGCTGAGATGATGACGGCTGAGATGATAAACAAACTTGCTTACAAATAAATCATATTATTACAGGGGAATTAGTGCCAGAAGAAATGCCTGAAGAAAGAACAACCCTTGTTCAAAAGATGTGGAAAGTTCTCACAGAGCAGGGAGTACCAATGGATATATCTCATTACAATGCTTTACTGAGGGTTTATCTAGAAAATGAACACCCCTTTTCCCCTGCAAAATTTCTTGAGGAATTGGAACTGAAAGGTCTTCAACCAGACAGGTACTTTGTCATTATAATTATCACTCTAATTGATATGTTATTATTTAACATAAAACGTTAACACTGAGTAATAACAACTCTGGGCAAGTATTGCAAAACTCGTACATATTTTTAAATACTGTGTTAGTTAATTTGGTTTAAAAAAATATTTACAGTTAGTCTAGTAACAATTTGTTCCATATTTTCATTATAGTCAAATACCGTATTGCATCCATACGAAGCCTGAATATGTAACATGTAGAAATGCGACTTCTTCAAATACGTAATGGAAAATAACAATTTTATATTTTGCATTTAAATACCTTTTTTAAAAAAGCATTTTTTTTATTTGATATACTTTTCGAGACATATGTTCATTTGTTAAATACAAAATACCTTACTGGTAAGTCTCGCCAACATTACATTACCACTCAAATTTTCATATAATGGGTCGGCAACTCGAGAAATACCTACTAGAGGCACTGCAAGTAAGCCTTTTAAGCTTGCCTAGTGAAGTGACTATACACAGTGCTGCCAATGACGGGGAAATTCCCGAATAGGTTGAAAGGTTGCCCTGGGGATTGAACCTGGTCGCAGTATGCGATGATGAAATCTCATTGAAAGGTATTTTATTTCAATAAAGTGCTTTGAAAATACCTATTTTGAATTTAGTATTTGAAATACAAAAAGCATTTAAAAACTTTTTGTAAACTATTTTGTAACTATTCTCTGGTAACATGAAACAACGGATAACGAACGGATGAACAAGCCTCAATGGATAGTCAACGGATGTCTGTAGGACCACCAGACAGGAAACGCATCATTCTAATGTATTATGTTGATTCTATTTAATTTCCAGAATCACTTATCAAAGACTAATGCGAAGATATTGTCAGGATGGTGATATAGAAGGTGCAACAAGGGTTTTGGAGAAGATGATGGAACTTAACATGCCCATTTCGGAACCGGTTTTAAATGCACTAGTTATTGGACACGCTTTTCATGGGGACACAGAGGGGGCCAAAGCGGTACTCAATGAAATGATTGGAACCGGACTCCAACCCTCAGAACGCACTTACACTTTATTAGCATGTGGTTATGCTAGGGAAGGCGACATCGAAGAGGTGGAAAATATAATTGCAACTTCACTTGCAAAACGCCTTATTTTATCAGATGAGGTAAGGAACCGTATATTTTTTATATAATCTAGTTACAGAGCCTTTTTACAGAAACTTGAACAATTTAGTCGCGAGTTTATTTCCCTACTGTAAATAAAATGACGATATACATATCTTTATAAAATATTATACATATTTCGTTGGACCTTGCCTGAGTCCACAGAAATTTTAATTGTGGAATTATTACAAATTGCCTTGGACTTGAATTGAAATAATTTTACCTCCTTAGAAGACTTAGTCTAATATAATTATCTTCTATAGCTTACATACATATTATGAAATAAAGTCGCTGTCCGCTTCAATCTGTTTCCCTGATAACATCTTCTAAACCACTAAACAGATTTTACTGATGAAAAGAAAAATTTGCATTGCAAAGAAAAATATAATTTGCAGAAAAGTTGTAATTCGCTAGTAAAATATATAAATCAGTTAGTAATGTAAATTGTATAAGCCAGAACGAAGTAATTAGGTACGTAGTCTAGTCTGAAAAACAAAATACCTCACTTTTTCCGATACAATACCACCCAACGGATTTTATAAAAGTTTTCACTGATGGAAGCCAGAAGCGGGTCACTAGTTCTAATAGTATAAATTAAGAATTTCTCTGTACAAGTAAATCTGTAAAAGCAAGTCTTCTTTAATCGAAATAGCTTATAGTTGGTAAGTTGACTATAAGCTACATGTTCCACTTGATGATCTACATGTTCATCTATAGCTTTGCTTATGTAAATAGGTGGCTATCGTCGCCTATTTACACGAACAAAACCATAGATGCTACAAGTATGTTGCCTACCTTAGTAGGATAAGAATTAAAAGGCTATAGGTAAATGGACTTTAGCATCCCTTAATTACTCACCAAAATACAACAACACACATGCTCTTACCACACGGTTGTCTCCTGACTAAGAATGGCAGTGTGCCTAATTTGTAAGAATTTGTATATTATTTTAAATACAATAAATAATGAATAACCTTCTAATGTTTTACAGGATCTACTAAATATTGTAGAGCAATTTGCTATAAGTGGAAACGGAGATAAAATAGAACGTTTATTTAGCCATCACATAAAAGGCCCTGGTTTTAATCAGGCCGCTCGGAACATAATTTTAAGGCTAATTAATAAAGGGCATATAGATGCTGCCAAAAAGGTGTTGAAAGTAATGGATCCTATTAATAATGAACAATGCAATACAATGTTTAAGGGAGCTTTCTTCATTAAACAATTGTTAAAGGTAAAACTGTCCTCAGAAGCAGTTGCTAAAATATGCACAGAATTGCAAACAGATAACACTGTCCCTTGCGCTTTCTATATAGCAACGAAAGAAGCGTTTGTACGTGGAGAAACCGAACTTGCACTGGCGCTTATATCTGGAATGCGTAGTAATGGTATGGAAATAAGACGTCACTATTACTGGCCTCTACTAGCTCGGAAGGGAATAGAAAACGACGAAGAAGGACTTCTACACATTGTAAAGAGCATGTCTGAAGGAGGTCTCGCGCCAACTGATGAAACATTGAAATATTACGTCGTACCTTACTTAATGGAAAAAGACGCACCCCAGAATGTGATTTTGAAATTGCAATTAGCGAATGTGTATGTCCCTCATGGTGTCAGGAGCGTTATGATTTGTTTGTTGCAATCTGGAAAGATTAAGGAAGCAGCGGAACTTGCTCAGCAATATCATCCTAAAGGTCACTATGCAAGAATTAGTCCGGATCTCATTAATGCTTTAACGAAAACTAAAGACATTGAATCATTTGTGACGATACTTGGTGTGATTAGTAAAAATCCTCTAAGTCAACGTTTAATTGACACTAGAGATGAACTGGATAAAAACGCCAAAACTGATGATGCAGAAGTAGGACGCATACTAGTGAAAGCCATGAAAACGTTACCTGATCTGGTTTCAATTGAGAAATTGTTATCTTCTCTATATTCTAAAGGTATGAACATAGACAAGGAGTCTGCAGATGCAATCGAACGATACTTAGGAAAAAAAATGACCACTGAATTGACTGACATTCTAAATAAGTTAATTTCAACCGAAGTTGATACAATGTCTTTAACGGGTGTTTCTAAAGGAAATAACACACCCTCATCACTTGCCACGTGGGAATGCTCGTACGAAACCGCCAAAAAAAAAGGTTTAAATAGCGTTAAAGGGCTTCAAAAGCAACTTCTCGCTGCTTATATAACGGAAAATAATATTGAGAGAGTGGATACTTTCCTTGAGGAATTGAAGGCTACAGATTTTGAACTGACTCTGACTTCGCTCGCGCAATTATTTGAATTTTACTGTCTAAATGACAACATCGAGAAAGCTTACGAATACAGAATTAGATTAATAGAAAAGGAACCTAGGTATTTTCGAAACAGCTCTAAAATCTTTCTACTGGCTCATGCTTTGATCAGAAGAAACAGGCACAAGGAAGCAGTAAAATTTCTGATAGATAACAAACTTCACGGTGACACAGAAAAAGAATTTGGTTACGAGTCTCATAGTTGGCGTTTATTAAATACTTTAGTTGAACAAAAGGATCCTGAAAAGGTAAAGTAAGTTTATACAACTGGTGGTGGTGCTGGTAGCAGCTTAGTCTGCGTTGAAAAATAAAATAAAGCCTCACATCTATATCGCTGGGACGCTACAGTGGCGCCCTATTTTTTTATATTTTTATTCGATCACTCGGGAATTTAGCGTAATTACAGGATAAAAAGTATCCTATAAGGCGTTTTTGGGTAAAAGAGTAACAAACATCCATACTTTCTCTCAAACTTTCGCATTTATACCTAATAATATTAGTAGGATTATCGCACTTTAACATAATTTAGTTTAAAATAGAATCCTAATAATATTATAGCGGCTGAACGGATTTGGATAAAATTTGGCAAACAGATAGTATATTACCTGAAGTGACATATAGGATACTTTTTCTCCTGGAAAAATGTTAGGTTCCTATGTGATTATCAAAAAACGAACGAAGTCGCGGGCACAGCGAGTTACACCAATTACCATAACAAATTCATTCTTTTTAACACCATGTTTTTTAATGGTATTTTACTCTTCATAAAATTTCCATACCGGGAGACTTATATGAAAATCGATTCTTAAGGAATAAACTCCAAAAAGGAAAATAAGAATAAAATGAATGTGTGTCTAGGTGCGTGTAGTGTATGAGGTAAAGGTTACTTCTCAACATGGAGCAGTTTACATGTATTAAATATTAAAATTGACAGTCATGACAGTCACTATCTATATGTTACAATCAAAAGTCAAAATTCTTAGTTACAACGCATTTTCTCTAGTTCAAACTAGTTTTTACTAAATGCCTTTGTTGCAACAAGAATTTACTGCTGCTCAAAAATGAATATAAATTAAAACTAGTTGTTACTAAACAATGAGCGTTTTAGAATTATTGGGAACTGTTGCTAAGGAACAGGGCTAGGATTTTTATGCAATATGAGTTTATTTTTAGGTGAAGGAAATGACAGAGGTATTAATCGAAAACAATTACATTGAACCAACGAGTACATTATTGGAACCATTTATAAAGGCTTACTTGTTAAACGACGACTTGAATGGAGCGTTGCTAGCCTTCGAGGAGTGTTGCAAACGGTACAGGCGCACTCCGTTGAACAGGGAGTTGATGAAGTCGTTGATCATGAAGGAAGAGGAAACCAAACTGCAGGCGGTGGTAGCACTCGGCGCTGAGGTATTGCACAATAAATATGTTTCCATGATATTTGTTATAACCTTTTGTCGATGTCTCGCTGTCTAGTAATGTCTAGCTGTGTCCCGCGGTTTCACTAGTTGTTTAATGGTATCCTATAAAATTCCTCTAGAATTGGGTCTATTCCTAGTAGTACAAGTGAGTGCATTTACATAAATTTATAGTTTTTTCTCTTGCGCGCCAAAGTGTCTCTTAGTGGGTCTCTGCTGTAATTTCTTGGTATTTTTTGGTAAAAGGTATTATTAATTAGGTAAAGGGTTCATTTTGTATTAAAAAATCTCGGCAGCCATGTGCTCCTAGAACTTTTTTAAATGATATGTGGTAGTATTAATTTAAAAAGCGTTTGAATTGTTTCGCTGTTTGATAATTTTGCAGTCGAGAAAATCATTATTGTCTAATGTAAACTACTTACTGGGAAGAAAAAAAATCCCACTATTAGCAAACCAAACAAACAAACTCTTAATTTTATCATATTAGTAAGTATAGATTATGATTTAATTCTAACTCTTATCCAGGTAAAGATTACGCTTTGAAACCTAGAGCCAAATCTAGACATACGAATTCGACAGGCTTATTTCTAATATTATTCCTGTTTGCAAGAAACGAAATACAGAAATCAGTCTTTGCTTGAAATTTATAAGTTAACTTTACAAAGTAGGTCGGTATTACATTATTATAATTTTGTTATAGTACGGTCATTCTATGAATGCGTTTTTGACATTTCTTTATGTCCATTGCATAAAGTTCATTTCCGAACAAACGATACAGAAAATGTATGGAATTGACACCTGTCAGAACAGCACTCTTATAATGGCCGGAGTATAGGTCATATATATTTGGTTGGGAAAAAATGCATTTTCATACTACTTAATATAATTATAAAAATGCAAGACA
The DNA here is from genome assembly GCA_910589475.2 of Bembecia ichneumoniformis. Lineage (NCBI taxonomy): Eukaryota > Metazoa > Arthropoda > Insecta > Lepidoptera > Sesiidae > Bembecia > Bembecia ichneumoniformis. Next base: position 1,984,839 of record OU342526.1, on the reverse strand, counting down.
TTTTGCTATTGCATTAATTATAATGAATATATAGCCGACTTGTTAGACTACTTGTTGCCATCTTGTACATAGTGACATGATCTCTATTGCAAATAGTTCTGTCAGTTTTCTGTGAATGACAACCTCACACTGTTGAAGGAGTTCTGAAGAGACCGAAATAAGTGGATATCTGGAGGTTTAAGAGCCCGGTTCATATATCCCAACAACGAATCGTTTTTGCCTACCAACGGTACTTATAGCTACGAGTCGTAAGGGCGACACGTCCCTATATTCAACTACTCGTAGATGAAACTACCGAAGCTTGTTAACGGATGGGAGGACAACCGATAACGATCCTACGTTCGTCCTAAGGCATTGAGTGATCGGTGCGTTCCTATATTATTTTCGAAACGTCAGTGAGCTGTCAAATCAACCACTCGTAGTAACAATTTTTACCGCCTGATTTTGGTCGATAATTGTAGTAGTGATCATAAAATTATTACATTTTTCAATTATGAGTTCAGATAGCGATATGGAATTATTAAACGCGTTATCGGATTGGAGTGACTCTGATTCAGACGAAAGTGGACCAAGTTCTCGAAATTAATACGAACGAATAGGTTGAAGCAAAATTTTAGATGAAAGCGATTTTAAAGTGAGATTCCGAGTGAAACGGCAGCTAAATCATTATTGCTTGAAATTACACCATATTTAAGAGTCACAGGTTCCAGGTTTGTAATGTTACTTTTATTATAATACAATCTTTTACGCAAGTATAACGTAACCTTAAAATTATGTGATTTTTGTTTTAGGAATGACAAAATCTCTCCTCTACACCAACTGTAGAAGCATTGAGGTTTTATGCTTTAGGAACTATATCTGTTGTTATCGGTAGGAGATTTTGTTGATGTTTCAAAGGCATCATCTTGTCGCATCGTGCGAGATGTTAGTTGTGCTATAGCACGAGACTATACAATAAATACGTCCATGTGCTACCAGAAACGGAAAATAAATTTTATGAAATTGCAAGATTTCCACGTGTCCTTGGTGCTATAGATTGTACTCGCATCCTGATGCGAGTACAATAAGTACTTGCACCATTTTAACTATTATATTTGTCTTCAATGCCTGATTGTTATTTTTAGCTTCACGAATAGGTGAAGAATTCAGAAACCAAAAAGGTTATTTCCCTGAAGGCAGAAGTCAACCATTGTACAATGAGGCACACATCAGAACTAGAAACTGAACAGAAAGGTCATAACTTACTATAAATCACATGTTATTTTAATTCATCTTAGTTAAACTAAATAAAGTAAATTAATTTTCATTTCATCATTTCAGCTGTTTTGGAGTCTAGAAAAGGAGGTTCCCAGTTGTTGCATTAACAATGCGTTTAGGACTTCAGAATGCTCATGCTGTTATAATTGAAACGACTGTCCTTCATAATACATGCGGAATGAGCAATATAGATGAGGTTCCTCCAGAGGTAGGAGTACCACCCTTAGATGCAGTAACAGTCCCTAACCATGATGAAGTCAGCAGGAACACAGAAGGAGAACTGTTGATAACAAATTATTTTAATAAGTAGGTAACATTTATTATTTGCAGTGTAAATATTAAAATTGTGTTTTCATTATGCGAAAACTATATTTTTAAACTTTTTTTTCAGCTTGATATGAGTGCAGTTGTGTATGAAGAATCTATTGCTGGGATGTTACTTTGATTCTTTATTGGCGTGGGCTGTGCCTCCTTTAATTGCGGCGGCATCTGCCATGTTACTCTTTTTGTGTGTTTTTGTTTGGTGCCTGCCTCGTTGGAGGCCATCTAATAATAAATAAATACTAAAGCATTCTGTGGACAATATAATGTATCACGTAATAAAAACTTCTAGAAACAAATTGTTACATTCTCACAAATGGAATGAAAAATTCATATAATTAGTAGTATGTATATGTAAGAAACTAAACCGGCATTCATTTGCTTTAAATAATTTGAGAAGAGTAGTCGATCAATCTACAGTAGTTACCGCAGTAAGTGTTCAAGGAACACTTACGAAATCTATTATAAAGCACATTATCTATCTAAATGCTGGAATTATGCAAGCTATATCTTAACACATTTTTAACAAAACCTATCAAGTTTAATTATTATTTTTTCTTAATGCTTATAAAAAGATATGATATAAGGACTTTAGCAAAAAAAACATATTAGTAACATAACATTATTTATTAGTTTTTTCTTGTAATTGTATTTTTAATAGTTCTATTTCTAAGTCCACCTTAATAGTTAGTCTTTTATAATATTGTGTAATGGCCTCGTTGCGCTCTCTTCGACCCATGTCATCAGAAGTGTTTTTGCGTTTCACTGTAAATTAAAAATAGAATAAGGAGAAAATTTTGTCCAAATATTTTTTTTAACTGTTCTGTGGTTCTGCTTGCAGAAATCAGATCTATCCCTTTACAAATAGACTTTCATATTAAGATGCAAGATTTATTTATTTTAATGCAGAATGACTATCTTCATTATATTTAACAATATGCATTTCTTGAAATAGTTGAGCATAATTTAATTTTAAATAATAGTGTTACCTCTTGGTAACATTAAAGACTTGTCCATTTTAGGCATTTTAGGTAAAACAGACCACACACCTTCTATTTTTCTCTTTTCAACTTAAAATAGTAAAGCATAATTATAACACCACCACAAGTTACTGTTTATTTATTATTCTTAGTACATTCAATTTCTTAAATAATTAAAGAATGCCAAAACCTCTATGATCCTACCAACACCAGGTTTGTGTCATATTCAGTTTTTTTTTTTATGTTAAGGTCAGCAGACAGTCCACTTGATGGTAGGTGGCTACCGTACAATGATGGTAGTTTTACAATTTAGGACATTATTGGTATATCCCTGCAATATAAGCCTACCTTCTATCTTCTACATATATAGGATATTGTCCAAAGCCTACCACACTAAAGCAATGTAGCTTTGACTTTTAACACTTACAATGCAGTATTTAAAACATTAAATTCTAAAATAGAAAAATCACACAAAAATCAAAGCAATAGGGTTTTAGTTTAAATATGTACTGAAGAAAATTTGCAGTATTAAATATATTATGTTAGTGTTAAATAAATGTAATGTAAAATATAAATGTACCTTCTTTTTTCTCTGATGTACCTAGCAGGTTGGCAACTTTCTCCAGGATTTCATCGGAAGTGATGGAATCAGACTTACCTCCTCTAGTCTAAACATTGAAGATATAAATCCATAATTAGATATAAACTTACAATATAATGTTTACATGTTAACGACCTCCATATGAAGTTACCAAAAACATTGGGAGTCCAAAACAGATAATTAATGCCAGATTCTATTTCTTAATCTTAATTGCAGTCACATTCATATCTAACTGCCATAACCCTACAGTGGTCTAACATATGTGGCATGGAACTTGGCTGTGATGCCACTTTATGCTCATTGAACTGTGACACGAGAACAAACTATTTTTATGAAAAATACTGAAAATTAACAAGGGAGTGGATAGTGTTACACATTAATGTTATAAAAAGACAAAAATTAGCATTAAACCTGTTTCAGATAAATATGTTTACGTTGTTTAAAGAAACATTGCAAGCACATAGTAGTATAATTAACACTTTTTTGTCAAAGCATAAATATAAGCTTAGTGATATATAGCCAATTACTTATTTTAAAAATATAAGGTAACAAATACATACCTTTAGTTGATTCATTCTTATTTGTTGAGCTCTTTTTCGAGCAGCTTTTTTTAAGTTGTCCCACTTTAATTTTAATTGGTCCTTTTGGCGAGGTACAAAGGAGCTTCGGCTGTTAAAAGTTTGAGTTACATAGTCCCAGGCCTCATCTTTCAATTTGTTAGTGGCTGCATTAGTCTCCTTACTTGTCAATACTTTCATATCGGCAACAAGCTCAATTAACAGAGCCACTTCCTTTTTCGTCATTGACTTCTTATTCTAAAATCCATATCAAATTTCAATGAAATATTGTTCACAATAAAGTCTACTATAATAAAAATAAGTTAGCACAGGAGTATATTAGGTCGGGGAAAAAGTCTTTTCGCATGTAGTCTGTATAAACTTGTAATAAAATATCTTTGGCCGTACTATTTGTATCTGGCTGGTTTTGATGACCTTAAAAAGATTAAATTTCAAAGAAAAGAACAAATTAGTAAAATGTTGTTTCCAGCTATTTTTCATTTGTTTTTCTTTCCATCAAAATGAGTGAATCTAATAAAGAAATTCAATACATTTTATGGTATTGTTCATTATGAGCTTTTACCGCCAATCAATTCGGATCTCTACTGCCAACTACTGATGAGATTAAAGCAAGAAGTTTGAGAGATAACTGCCAGAATTGATCAATGGACTTTCATCACTAGGGCTGCCAGATGTCCGGTATTTAAGTGTACAGTCCGATATTTTCGAGGCCTGTCCGGTAAAAAATAAATACCGGACAGAACAATGTCCGGTATTTTGAGGAGAGTTGGTACTACTGGTCACAAGCGCCTACAAAAGTAGGCATATGAAATCCTTCAAACACAAAACTCGCGCGCGCTCCTCGCTCGCTGTCTGTATCTGCGTCTGTGGCTTGTCCGGTATTTTTTCGCGACTCACCTGGCAACCCTATTCATCACAATACTAGACCACACACATCTTTAGCCACTCAGCAAAAATTAAGAGATTGGCTGGGAGATGTTAATGCACCCGCCATTTAACCCTGACCTTGCACCTTTCAGATTTCCACCTGTTTCGGTCTCTTCAGAATTATTTAGGTAGTATCAGGTTAACATCAAGAGAAGACTGCCAAAACTACTTGTCGCGTTTTTTTTTTATCAAAATTTCTACAGCAACGAGATCAAGTCACTACCTACAAGATGGCAAAAAGTCATCAAACAAAATGGCACATATATATATACTGTAACTAAATATAAGTAAACTTTGAAAAAAAAGGGTTGAATTTTCAAATATAAAATGCGAAGAAACTTGTCCCCAACCTATTAAGTTAGAAACAGGAGAATTATTCTTGCTTTGTTTCATTCGTTCTTACTAAATTTATAATGTGCCTTTGTATTAATTGCGTATAAACAATTTTTAAGTTAATACTTACCCGAATTATGTCCATATTAAAGTTTTTTGAAACCGAAGAACTACTTACTACTTAGCGAGAGTTTGAAATTCATACAAACAAACAAAAGGAAAGAATATAACCAAATGGTGCCAATATGAATGACATTGACAGCATCAATCACAAACAAAAGACAATTTGTCAAGTTCCATCGGTGACGTTTCGTTACACAACAAATAAAATTAAAATATAATGTTATTCATTTTTGAAAATTTGTTGACTAATTGTAAAGTGGTGGTTTAAACTACTTTATTCCAAATTAATATGCTTAAATTACATAACATTACTTACAGATAAATTATGTAAAGTTTCCGCATCGCATTTTGAATGAAACGAAACGTACGCTGTGTTGGTAGATAGAGAGGGCTCGGTAGACAATTCTACCAACGGACGGTCGTCTGTTGCCGTGTTACGATCCGTTACCGGTAAATTAACCAGTGACGGATGGTAGGTTATAGGAATTAGGAACCGGCTGTATATGGTGGATGCGTTACCATTCACCATATAGTTCCCAGTCGAGATTTCTGAATGACTAAAAATTTCTGTGGTCTAGCGTTTAATGAAAGACCACACCGTTTACTTTAATAGATCTGAAAATGAGAACACGATAAATAAATAGTTAATCGACAAGTACTTATCTCAAACACAAATTAGGAAACAATAACCAAACCTTGCTTGCGGGAAAATCTGCCAAATCAACAATAAAGACGCTATCGTTGCCATAATTATAATGGATTGGTGAAAAAGTTTCTTGGCTTTTCATATGAAAATTCAAGACTTTTTTTTTTTTTCAAAATTTATTTATATTTAATTACAGTATTTATGTGCCATTTTGTTCAGCTATCGATAATGTCGATATGCTCATCGATAAAAAACTAAAATATTTTTACAATTATAAAAATTAAAATATAATGTTACATTACAATTATCGAATAAATTCGCGCCGTAAGTGTTCATTACATATTCAGTTCTGTAAAAAGAAATATACTAGCAATACATTTTTGCATCGCTCCTGCAAATTTTATAATGAACACTTGCTGGATCTGGATATTTTCAGTTGTCCTATAGGAGCCTATAAACGAAGCCTTAAACAGGCCCTCGAAAGTATATTCGTGTAGTTTGAATTTGTAGTTTTCTTTTAGTAGCGACCAGTTTATCCTTTTATTTTTTGTTTTTCTCTTTCTTTTGTATGTTTATTTTTGCTTGCTTTTTTACATGTTTTCTCCTAACTCCGATGTTCTGTAGTGTATTGTAAATTATAATATGTTTTAGTAACTTAGTGGAAACTTTGCTGATTTATGTTTTTCTTATATGTATGTATATAATGTGTATCAAAATATTGTATGTTTCCCAAATATAAATAAAATAAAAAATAAAAATAAATAAAAATAAGTTTTTCTTATTGAAGAATAATCACTACTTGTTTTTATTTTATATTTTTATTTTTTGTATTAGATTCACAAGGAGAACAGTCTACACGACTTAGTGCTGTCGTTTGTCGAGTGCGGTAGACCGCAACAAGCGCGAGGCATTCTCGCCACTTCGGGACTGCAGAGACTTCTCCAGAGGCGACTGGAGACCGCATGCCAGAAATATGCCCAAGTATGTCGCTTACTTACGAAGATAGTTTACTTAATACGGGTGTCGGCTGAGATTGACTAGGTTTACACCCGAACAATAGTCAGGGTAATCTTATGTTTAAACCTTGAAACCTATGTTAAGTTGATGAAAACAAATATAATTATGTCGGTTAAGGTTCCTTTAAACTTAAGTTTGTCTTGACATGAAACAATTGAACAAAAAGCAAAAATTTTGGTTTCAGGAAGGTAAATCTGAATATCTAGAAAGTCTCCTCGAAGCGACAAGAGAATTAACACATTTTGACAGATCCAAAATATTTTACCTTTTACTTGTATCTTACTGTAAAGCTAACGATACCGAAAAGGCTCTAGAGCTATGGACAGTTTTACAAGAAGAGGGTGAAGTTCCCGGGAATGAGTTCCTCAAACATCTTGGAGATCATCTTGTTAAAAATAAAATGAATGTACCTTTTGCTATACCCGAAGACAAAGCAGATAAAGAAACGAAAGTTTTGCCTTCTAAAAATGATATGAGTTCGACTATAAGGAAATTGATTACACAGGGAATGCAAAGCGAAGCCGCGGATTATGTGATAGATGTGATGAAAGATGGTGGTGTTCCAAAAATCAGTGTGTTAACATATTTACTTAAAAATCTTGCAGAACAAGGCAACATTGAGAAAATACAACAACTAGAGGAACATTTAAAATCGAATAATGTGAAATCGGTTAAATATAATGAAATGTTGACGTTAGCCTTACACAGAAAGAGATTAGGGACTCAAAAAAACGACATGTTATTGGAAATTGAGGATATTCGACATTGAACCAGATATGGAAATTTTTCCTCCATACAATGTTATAGCAATGTAGATAATAAACAGATTATATAATAATGTGGGTTTTTTAACTCGGATAAGTTACAAATATAATGAATAAATACTATAATTATTTATGATTTTAAATATTATTTTAATCCTATTAGTCCTACCAAAATTATAAATTCGAAGGTTTGTGAGGATGTATATATATGATACAGATGTTTGTTGCTCAATTACGCAAAAACTGCTGAACCGATTTGGATGAAATTTGCCACCCTAGATAGTTTATAGCCTGGATTAACATATATACTTTTATCCTGGAAAAATGTTAGGTTCCCGAGGGATCGTCTAAAAATAGGAGTCCTATTATATTTCTTAAATCTCTCCTTGTCTTTCGCGAGTCGAAACAATTGTTCCATGGTTTTAATACCGGTCCACTCTCTGATGTTACGTAGCCATGACAACCTACTTCTTCCTTCTTTACGCTTTCGTTCTATCTTCCCCACCATCACTGTATGTAGCAGCCGGTATATCTCATGTCGAAATACATCCAAAAGCATTGGTATTTACGAAACCAAAAATTATTGCCTACCAACCAGGGAATGTCACCTCGCGAGATTTTGGTGAAGCCGAGATTGGTGATTTTTTTCTTCTTTTTTTACAAATTATAAATTGTAAGAAATAATAAGTTTGATGTAATAATTATTTTATATTTTTTTGTAAAAAATAAACGGTCTTTTTTAGTTAGTTAAGAAAAAAGATTAATTATCAAAATTTCGGAAATAGCTTCGCATAAAGTATTTGAAGTGTCGTCTGACAGACTGCCTCTAATTTTGCAGGTCATATAACCGGCTACAGAGAACGCTCTTTCAGCTTCTACACTGGTAGCGGACTACAAAGCGCAAATAATTGTCTGCAAACCTCCCTTGGACTCTCCGGCTTCATAAAGATTCATTTCTTTTTTAATCAATGACTGCAACAAATTAGAAGATGTGATTGCTCTCTCTTTTGGCTCTTTAAATGCAGTCAAAGATTATTGAAGTTCTTCCTGTAATGAAACGCTTCTGTCTCGGTATTCCCGGAAAGTAATGTAAGACCCGAAAGTCCCGGCGCGTCGCTGTTGTAGTCAGTTCGCGCTCTTGCGCGCTACGAGAAACATTTATTTACGTCCCTGTGCAATCTCGTTAATCTCGACGTTTTAGCCGAGATTAATATCGGTAAATATGGCCGAGATCTCGCGAGACCGAGATTGCATTCCCTACTATCGACCACATTTCTGAACCATTAGGATTCCGAGGGTAGCTTATCTAGCTACGATAAAACCGAAAACAAATCCAACATATGGTTTGTAACATTTTAAAAGTAACGAAATCCTTGAGACCCTCTATCGATACTTGATAACAATTTCATTTTACAATGTTTTTTAAATACACCACTAAATTACTATTTTTTTAAAATGCTCTCTGTCTTGGAATGTTATTTCTACGACCTTTAGATCGACTTTTGAATGGCAAAAAGTGGGTGGCAGCATGGCGACTTAAAAAAAAATCGGTGTTATGACTTAAAAACAGTAATTTGAGCAGTTGAAAAGCAGATATTTCAAAAAGTATGTTATTTACGAGTATTTTTTAGGATTATTATGGTAAGTATAAGTAATACGAAGAAGGTTATATTATACTAGACCCTCCCCCGGCTTCGCCCGGCGTGCAATTTTTATATACATATATGAATATTCCGCGTTCATCCCTCTTTCCATTAGTGAAAACCGAATTAAAATCGGTCTACCCGTTCATGCGTAATGCCGTGACCAAGGGAAATGGGGATTCATTTTTATATATAGATTTCGATGGAAATTTGTGAATGAAGTAAAATCGCTGTAGGTAAGTTTGTACAGCGTCTTCTATCTTCGGGGATTTTTTCAGTATTGGTCACATACCTTGTATTTTAAATAAAATTAAAGAGTGGTTCTTTCTAACTCTTTTTTTTCTTCTTTTTGTTCGTCTCCCAAGTATCGTAGCGTGGTGTTAATAGCATAGCCCAATTGTTGGAGAAGGTACCTAAGCCTCAATAGGCTATATAGGGATGTCTCCCACGTGAGTTATTGTGAAAACAAATACCTAAGTATTTTTTCATATCCGACTGGTAGTTTTAGAGTCGCGCTGCATCTCTGACAACGTGTTATGCAAAATTTCATGATGATCGATTCATCATGAAATTTTGCATCGGTTTAGGCGTGAAAATGTAACAGACAGACAGATAGATAGAGTTACTTTCACATTTATAATGTTAATGGCATTCTAATTATCATGTTTATTAAATAAAGTACGTTGAAAGTGAACTACTTTGTTTGAATATTACTTATTATGATTAAATATCGTGGTGGTGATGAATATGCCCACAACTTCTCCTGTTTTCCTATTTGTTAAGTTATAAATAGATATTCCAAAAAATAATGTTATTTTTTAATTTACCAAGTACCTATCTTTGATACCTATTCTTATTTATCTAGTAGAGTTAAAAAAGACAGTAGCTGTAAACTGCTACTCTATGTTAACAATAAAGTTATTGCTCATTCTTTTCCAATAAAAATATAATGCAAATTGCAAGTCAAAATAATTTTATCTAATGGCTTGTTTGTATTTATAGTCAGAAATAACCGAGAGCAGATAGGTAGTTAATATTGAACATGGTGGTCGGACTCCAGTGAGATATTTTTGAAGTGAAAACTTCTTTAGGCACTTCTGGTATGGGGAAAATGCACTGAACTCGCGACACCTTCAGATATATATTGTTTTACCCCGGAGTTTATGAATGCATATTCGGAACGCAGTGTGCCGTGGGCCATGACTTTACTAATATCAATGATTGGAACTGTGAAATTTTGTTTACAAGAGTGAACTATTGTAACTGACTATAAAATACCTACTTATACATTGAGGTTTCTTAAAATTACTTATCTTTTTTCTCATAGCATCAACATCACGAAAAGGTGGTGAATATTATGTTAATCCCCAACTTAATTTACCAATGACTAAAAATAATTAGAATTGAACGCGTTTACAAAATTAACACGAAAATTTTACAATATAAAATAGAGTTACCTATATAATTTTCTTAAAACTACTCCATTATTAATATTCTGTAATACCTAAACACTTATTAGATAACTATTGGCCACCATAAAATTTTCCGTTGGTCCGGTATCTGTTCATATAATTCCACTCTATTATTTTGTTTGTTTTACTGAAGTTACATAACTTTGACGTAAATGTCTCGTAAACACTGTAGTGTTGCATGCACTGTGTACGTGTATGTGTGTAGGTAGGTATTATAAATAGACCATAGATTTTACGTAATGTCGTTAATAAATAGGTAGGAAGATTCTAAATTTGAAAACATTCGATGCTCGTGGTTTACCTACAAGCAAAAATTAATCTTATGCGTTATTCTTCTTTCTTTGAGAATAAATTAATCTTATGAAATTAATTAAAACAGAACAAGAATAAACGCTTATTTGGTTATGGCTCCATCAGATCTTCTCCGATGATTTTGCCAGTGTCACTTGTAAAAATAGCAATATAAAAAACTCAAAATTCAAATTAAAATCAAAAGTAGCAGATCCCGAAACTAGTCGGTCAAGTACATTTTTTTTTCTTTAAATTTTCCAAAACAAATCCCTCAAGTCCAAAGCAGTCAAGTCCGAATAAACGGTAGTTAGGTAGGTACTCTAAGTTTCTATCCTCTGATTATCTCGGTACCTATCTATGAAAAATAAGTAGAAAAATTATTTCTTTGTTACTTACTTACATTGAAAATTTATTTATTAGGTATGTATCTATTTTTTATACTGAAAACATATTTTCGAGTGTTCCTTAAAACCTAAATACCTAATACTTATCTAATTCGTATATTCTCTCAGTGGATGGATGGATTTACAATTAGTTAGTCTGTTCTAAGCTAGCGTTAAAGACCGAGTACTATCATCGTATACCGCCCTTTCATCAAAATAAATTATTTTTAAAGTTGTGAAAAATTATAATTTATGTCGCATAATAATTAAAGTAGCATACAGTAGGTATACTAACTAGAATATGAAAGACGAAATATTCATCACGAACAATCCTTGCATAAAATAACATTCACTTGGTGATTAACCTAAAGAAATCGTAAGTAGCAAATGATCACACTAACAAATAAATGGGATTCCCCGTTCCGGAGGGACTTTTGTTCCTCTACTGCCCTCGAATTATCAAAGAGCAATGGTATCCTGGGCATCAACAACAGAAAAAAAAACTTTGTACTTATGATAATAGTGAGGTCAAAAAAATAATTTTTAGATTTTTTGTCTATTTGACTGTGCGTTTGTGCACGCTAATCCCAGAAACGGTTTAACCGATTCGAATGCGGTTTTCACTCATGTACAAATATTTTAGCAATCTTCCCGCAACATTTACTTAGTTTTGTTTCATTGCCAAACGATTTACAAACAAATAAGTCACGCGCTATTCTGAATACCACGCGTAGGTACGAAGTTGCGGGCTCAGCTAGTTTGGAATAAGGCTATAAGTACTAGCTTCAAAAAATAAAACCCAACAGGGCAAAACACCGCTTTGTAAGGCCATTAGGCCTTACAGATTAGGCCCTAAATGGAGCTCGGCTTCGGCCCGAAGTACTAGATAAATCCATTTGACTTGACACATTGCAGCGACGAATTGTTCCAAAATTGTGAAGAATAAAATCCAATCCTTCGTAAGTAGTTTTCACTAATCATAAGTAACTTTGACTAAAAACCAAAAAGAAATAGCTTCAACACAAGATAAATTGTAGTAATGGACTACCGAATATGAACGTTTTAAGTGTGCTAGATTGTACGTAGGTATATAGATATCCACATTTTCTGCAAAACGTTAACTTTTAAAAACACTTTATCTTTTTGTTTCAATTACTTTATCTCGTTGAGACATCTGCACTATTATTATTCATAAAAAAATGTAACATATCTTTGTTGTTTTCATAGATTCACTAACAACCAAAAGTACAATGAACATTAAATTTACTTGAAATTATTTATTACCATCATTTTCTTTCACAGTGGAAAAGTTTAGATCCATATCACTATATAGTTTTTATTAGATCTAACTTTTTAGACATTGACATTTTTAGACCTCGACAGTATTTAATTTAAATGTACTTAGTATTAATTATGGTATTTAGTAGGTATATTATATAACTTATTTGTATTAAGCATTATCAGTAGAATTTGACCTTTCACAAGTAAATTTTTAGTCTATATTAATTCTCTACGCAACTCAAGATTATAATTTATATTTGTGGATATAAATTAACAAGTTTCTGATAAAAAAAAAAAAAAAAAAAAAAACAATCAATAAAAACTTTAATATCCAATGGATTATGTATTTGTACAAATAAACAATAAAAATTGCCATAAACATAAAAATAAATATTTATGTAATAAAAATGTTACATAAGTAATAACTATTGAATGTGATATTACAAATCAGAAAACTTTAACCTTATGAACATGAATGTAGGTATTAGATTAGATAACGCTTTTATTTAACATGTAACTACTTTACACATTTTAAATTGTGATGGGTGATTTGATTTTGATTGTGATAAACATTTTAAATTATATTTGTTCCATTTAAAATAATTGCTCACTGCTCTCCTTAAAATTGTATAGCCTATCAAAGTCCACATGATACTTAGAAACGAGTTTTTTTTATTTTTATTTACAATTGACTTAGTCAATCCTTACAGACATCCAAAGCGTCTTGTTTCTCCTCAGCCAATTCCTTCCCTGTAGTGTCAAGCATTTGACGAGCAAAATCTGAAATGGTGAGACCTGCGACGATCGTCCATTTCCCATTGCTAACTGTAACTGGGAAGGAGAAGACAACATCTCGAGGTGTGCCATATGATCCATCAGAAACCACACCCATGCTGACCCAACGGTCACCTGTTCCAAGGAACCAGTCCCTCATGTGGTCGGAAGCAGCTTTGGCAGCCGACAAAGCGGAGGACATCTTCCTGGCAGCGATGACAGCGGCACCTCTCTTCTGAACGGTTGAAACAAATGTTGTCTTCAAGTAGTTATCATCGTTAATGGCGGCGGGGACTGCTTTCTCAACACCACCAATTTTAGCAACAGCGTTGAATGCATCTGGGAATTGTGTCGAAGAGTGATTGCCCCAGATGACTACATTCTTAACATCTTGAACTGGTATACCAAGTTTAGTGGCCAGTTGAGACTGTGCACGATTTTGGTCCAATCGAGTCATAGCTGTGAAGTTCTCTTTAGGAATTGAAGGTGCATATTTAGAGCAGATCAATGCATTTGTGTTAGCTGGATTTCCGACGACAAGGACTTTCACATCTTTCCGTGCAACTTTGTCTAGGGCTTGACCTTGCTCCTTGAAAATACGAACATTAGCAGACAGAAGATCTTTTCTCTCCATACCTTCCCTTCGGGGCATAGCGCCTACAAGGAATGCTGCGGCAACATCTTTAAATGCCTCCTCGGGATTGGCCGTGGGAAGAACTCCTGTTAGAAGCGGGAGTGCACAGTCTGCTAATTCCATAACAACACCTTCCAGGACCCCCATCATAGGGGCGATATCAAGAAGGTGTAGATACACAGGCTGCTCCGGACCAAATACAGCGCCTGAAGCAATTTGGTAAAGCAGGGAGTAGGCGATTTGACCGGCCGCACCAGTGACCACAACTTTGATTGGAGAAGCCTGAAAATAATATTAAAAGATTTTTAATGAAGACCAAAAACTAATTTAAATAACAAATTATGTTTCAGTACATATCGTGTATTCATATAGTTGTTCAATATACAATGTTTGAGATCAAAAATTTATATGGTAGTAATATTATACCATGGTAACATGTGTAGCCACAGTGACTGGATCCGTAACAGAAGTTTTTGTAGGATTACAACAGAAACATGACATTGTGATTATATAGACGACAGACACGATACAAATGGCATTCGAAAAATTTACAATGAGCGATTTTTATCTCACCTTTCGATAAAAACTATATCTACAGATACGTAAGCATATTAGGTACGTTAAAATTTCCCTAAATCGGCTGCCAATATTTAACATAATTTTTACCGGCCGGTATCTCAGCGATAAACGTCAAATTTACAATAGATTTCAATTAATCTCAATATATTCACCGAGAATTAATTTTTATTACTAATTTTAAAAATAGAATTGCATTGTAAATTGAAGGTCATGACAATGTCAACGATTTTCTGTAAGTAAATATTTTGTAAAACTTACCATAATTATATAGGTGCAACCCGTTACCACAAAACAAATGCAAGAACAAAAGCTAAAACAAAATGAATTTTGGCTAGGCTTAGGCTAGTCGTATTGCCAACTTTTGCTAACCAATAACCAATCCTAGTCCAACTTTCCACCAACTCTTCCTTCTCTTTCAACCTCAACAACTGACTGAATGAAACTGATTAACTGACTGATTGAAGTGAAGAAGATGGATGAGATGAGAGCTAAACGGAGGCCATAGACTAAGATTTTCTATCTACGACTGAGGTTAAACTACTCAATCATTAAAGAACAATTTTTTACTCATTGAAACTACTGAGTGAAACTATATTTAAATTATACTCCGGCCATTATAAGAGTGCTGTTCTGACAGGGGTCAATTTCATACATTTTCTGTATCGTTTATTGGGAAATAAACTTTATGCAATGGACATAAAGAAATGTCAAAAACGCATTCATAGAATGACAGTACAGTACTATAAAAAAAAACGCGACCAACTGCAATCACAGAACAACAAAGTTTCTTATTAATATATTTCATTTTATTAATATATTTATTGTTAATGTTTAAACCATAATTGTTAAAATGTATTTATTTTTCAACAATTATGGTTTAAACATTAACTGAAATTGGCACTACTATAATTGGCTTATGGCTAGAAAACAATATTTTACAATGCGATGAGAGATCGCGCCTGCAGGACTTGTTTTCTGGAGCGGACTACAGGCAAGGGTTGGACTCCTTAAAAGCGGAGATGTGTGAAACAGAGAGGAGAGGAGGTGCATAATAACTAAAGTTAAATAGAGATTACCTTAATTCTATTTGTCAACGTGAAACTGAAGGAGCAGCATTTTTGCGTGTTTATCGTTAGGAAATGCTAACTCAGTTCGTCTGAGAGGGCCGTACATTATCAGAATTTGTCACGTTTCTGACGCTGACCGCCCGACCACCACACACACTGTAAGAATTTCCGTCAGCAGGTTCTCGAGTTCACCGGATCGACACACACACAACTTGTCTTACCAACGTATGTCAGATACGGTATGGATGACGATACCTTATTGTTATAGGCATAAAAATAACGTCGTTACTGGGTGTACCCTCTGAATATAAGGCGACTCCAAAATAGCAAAAAAAAAAAACACATGAAGCATTCCCCGGCGGGAACATATTGAAGTAGCGGGTCGAATTATAAGTAATCTGTGCACACTGCACACTTATTATGGGACAGTTTATTACCATTTTATAATTTCTGTCAGTTTTAGTTTGTCGATGGATAACCTAAAAATAAGTTAATTTGTAATAATTCTAATTTTATTGTGCTTGCTTGTCTTTTCATCCTCATAATTTGGTGATCCATTTTCCATCGTAGTTTCTTTATAAGTACTAAATGATTACATCCACTTAAATAATATACACTTGATTTGTTAATTTTACTAAATCGGCAAAATTCATAATGTCCTCGCTCTTAAGATCAACGAAATTTGTGCGATATTTTACCGGTGCAGCTAGAACTCTCATTTTAAACTCTACAAAATCGGCCGAGATAAACTCTTTAATAAGTTCAAAATCATTATGTGCATCAAATAAGTTAGTTACTTTGAAATTTTGATAAATTTATCGGTTCATACTTTATTCTCAATCAAACTCCACTTACTACCTTTGTTTCCAGTGTACTCCGAGATTACAGTACTACAAAGAAGACTGAAAATTTAGAGCCATTACTCCTGAAATTGGATAATGAAGTTCGACGATTCGGCAAGATAACAAAAAAAGATATTGACGATGTATTTGATGAATTACGGTCGAGAAATGACATTACAAGCACACAATCACTCACAGTAATAAGATGTTGCGGTATGCTTTTTTTAATACTTTATTTTTTTTTATATGGCTTAGTAAAGGGCTGAAAAATCGTGGACATTATATTTAGCAAATAGTTTTCTGCAATACTCTACCAGCACCCACATTCTAATATTAAATTATGCCTTTTCCTAAGCTGGTTCTTGTTAAAATACGAAAACACTACATGTAAGTGTCCTAAAATATAAAAAAAAATCATTTCTCTATTTCCACAATATATGTCTATTGGTCTTATGCTTTCTTCATAAAACAGTATTAAGATTATAAATCTGACATATTACAGGGGAATTAATACCAGAAGAATTACCAGAGCAGAGGACTCTCCTTGTCCAAAAGATATGGAGTGTTCTCACAGAACGTGGAGTGCCTATGGACATATCCCACTACAATGCTTTACTTAAGGTTTACATAGAAAATGAACACCCCTTTTCCCCAGCAAAGTTTCTTGAGGAATTAGAAATGAAGGGTCTACAAGCAAACAGGTATTTTGTTAGCATTATTGTATTAATTACACATATTTATATTAATAGTTTTTTTTTTTCAAGTTAAGGATGACAGGCTGATGATTCCATTTGATGGTACGTAGCTGACAATCACTTGATGGTAGATGACTACCATCACCTATAAAACCAGCAATGCCACAGGTGCTGCAAGTGCGCTGCCGACCATTGTAGGATTAAGGATAAGGTAATGAGCTCTGACATCCTTTACTCACTCATTGAAATACAATAGCACACATGCTTTTATTTCATTGTCCTCTGTAAGGGGGTGATACTGTCGCGAGAGCCAGATGGACTGCCTAAATGCTAAAAAGGAATTAGGAAGGGAGAGCATAATGGGCTCTAACATTCTTTACTCGCTCAATGAAATACAATAGCACACATGCTGTTTTTTCACTCGGGTCTTTTATAAGGGTAATTATTTGTCAATTGGACTGGAAATAATTAAATGTGTTTGCACAAGCTTGGAGAACACTATGTTATTATTAATTTAGGCTATTTTTAAGATAGTTAAAGAGAATTTTTACTTCAGTTTTGTTGAAGTTTAATAATTTTCTGAAAATTTTCAGAGTCACTTATCAAAGACTTATGTGGAGATATTGTCAGGAAGGTGATGTAGAGGGTGCAACAAAGGTCTTGGAGAAAATGAGAGAATTAAAGATGCCTGTCTCTGAACCAGTTTTAAACGCATTAGTCATGGGACACGCATTTCAAGGGGACACAGAAGGGGCTAAAGCGGTACTTGATACCATGGCTGGAGCTGGTCTCCAACCCTCCAATCGCACTTACACTTTGTTAGCATGTGGTTATGCCAAAAAAGGGGACATAGAAGGAGTTGAAAGTATTATTACAACTTCAAGTTCAAAAGATACAAATTTATCAGACAAGGTGAGAAGGCATATTCTTTTATATATTAAATAATAAAAATCCATTTTGAATATTATAGATTAATTCAATAGATATAGTTAGTTAGTGTTCATTCCCGTACTTTAATTGTATGCAAATTGGCTTTACTAAATTTTGCTGAAAATTGAGAACTGATGTTAACTTGAAAGATTATTTTTGACACCTGAGAGGACTTGCTCTTACTCCACTCATTGTCTTCTATGATTTTTCTAAGACTTTTAATCCTGTGCATCTTGAAAATTGTAATATGTAGAAAAATGCATACTATGGTGTAAAAATCATAGTATGCATTTTTAAAAAAGATGCTATAAAGATTTAAATGGTGTAGAAAAATTACATTGTAATTGTGAATAGCATTAACCTATTCAGTATCAGTATTTTTTATTTCATACATTGACCTTCTTATTTAACAGATTTCAAAACATAATTGGTTAAAATGCAGTATTAAAATTTATTTAAAATATATCTTGAGTACTGTAAACCTGTCTGTATTCTTGCTTCCTTATTAGCCTTATATCCTGCTTTATTTACATACCTGTGTAGCTTATTGCAGTTGCTACCAATTATTATGATTAAATAATATAATAATAGGGTGTACGTAATATGTATTGCAGGACCTTCTAGATATTATAGAGCATTTGGCTATCAGTGGACACGGGGATAAAGTAGACCATTTATTTACACATCTGAGAAAAGGCTCTGGTTACAATCAGGACGCTCGGAACTTAATATTAAAATTGATTAGTAAAGGACATGTAGATATTGCCAAGAAGGTGATGAAAACTATGAATCCTATTACAAATGAAGATCTAAATACTCTGTATCGGGGATCTTTCTTTATTAAACAATTGTTAAAGTTAAAAATGACACCTGAAGCCATTGTTAAAACATGCAAAGAATTGCAAGAAGAAGCCCTTGTTCCTCATTCTTTTTACATAGCAACAGAGGAAGCGTTTCTGCAGGGTCAGACGGAACTTGCACAGGTGTTAATATCGGAGTTGCGTAATAATGGTACTGAAATAAGGCAACACTATTACTGGCCTCTTCTTGCTCAGAAAGGAAAAGAAAATGATGAGGAAGGACTTCTATACATTCTAAGGAACATGCACAAAGAAGGGGTTGAACCAAACGGAGAAACATTGAAAGATTATGTCATACCATACTTATTAGAAAAGGACACTCCACATAATGTGATTTTGAAATTACAAGTAGCAAATGTGTATATCCCTCATGGAGTCAGGAATGTTATGATTTGTTTGTTAGAATCTGGAAAGACGAAGAAAGCGGCAGAACTTGCATTGCAATACCAGCCTAGAGGCTACTATGCGTCAGTTGGTCGTTCTCTAAATAATGCTTTAGCACAAACTAAAGATATTGAATCATTTGTGACAATACTTCATGTGACTAGTATCAATCCACGATTTCAACAAGAAGATGATGTAGATAAAAATGTCAACAACGATAATGCAGAAGTTGGGCGTATAGTGCTGAGAGCTGTAAGAACTTTATCTCAACCGGGTCTCATTGAGAAATTATTATCTTCTCTGTATTCTAAAGGCATAAATATAGACGCAAAGTCTGCAGAGGCAATACAACAATACCTCGGAGAAAAAATGACAAGTGATTTATCTGAAATTCTAACTAAACTTTCGACCACAGAGTTAGAACCAGTTCCTATAATTGGTGTTCGTAGACAAAATATTGCACCCCACTTAATACCACAATTGGAATATCTGTACGATAGTGCAAAGGAAAGAGGTTTAAACAACGTCAAACGCTATCAAAAGCAACTTCTCTATGCCTATATAGCCGATAACAATGTTGAAAAGGTGCAAAGTTTTCTAGAAGAATTGAAAGAGACTGATTTTGAATTGACTGTTACCTCGCTTGGACACTTATTCGAATTTTACTGCTTAAATGACAACATAGAGAAAGCTTATGAATACAGAACCAAAATAAGTGAAAAGGATCCTGATTATGTTTTAAATAATCACAAACTTATTCTATTCGCTCACGCTTTAGTTAGAGCGAACAGACACGATGAAGCGATCAAATTTCTTATAGATAACAAATCTCAGGAGAAGGGGGAGATAGCATTTGAGATTAACTCTAAATGTTGGCAAATGTTAAACACCATGGCTGAACAAAAGGAACCAGAAAAGGTAGGCTTATCTTCTATACTAAGTCTAGAGTGCTGAAATTTGGACATAGATTTATAAATTTGGAACATAATTTTATAACTTAAAATCCGCTGTGAAAGAAATTTTGCCGCTTATCTTATTTTGACATAGGCATTCACGTGTATCGAATTTCTTCATTAGATTAACTTATTTCGACAGAAAGAAAAACAAATGAAAACATAGCTGGAAACAACATTTTATTAATTTGTTTCTTTCTTTGAAATGTAACCTTTTTAATGTCATGAAAACCTCCAGATACAAATAGTACAGCCAAAGATATTTTATTACAAGCTTATACATACTAAATGCGAAAAGACTTTTTCTCTGATCTAATATTTTATTATTTTACCTTACTATTTTGACGGTTCATAATCTCAGCCATAGGACGTATGTACACTGATGGAAAAAGGCTTTTCTCCTAGTTTTCCGAAAGGGCCAATCAGAAACAGCCTAGATTCACCATCGACCAGCAAGTGCAGTGTAGGACCATCAGAGACGGCCTACGCTGCACTTGCTGGTCCGTGGCCTCCACTTGAGAAACTTCCGACCTCAGCAGCAGTCAGCTCTCCATACTATGTGTCCTGCTCACTGCCACTTCAACTCACTAATCCGCTGGATTATGTCGGTGACTTTCGTTTGTCTATAGATCTCCTCATTCCTGATTCGATCTCGCACTGTAACCCTGAGCATAGTCCTCTCCATAGCTCGTTGAGCGACATTGAGCACATAGTTAAGAGACCACGTTTCAGCGCCATATATTATCATTGGCAGCAACTATTTACAGAATGAAAATTGTTTCTTTTTGTTATCGTTGATATACGAAATGATAAATATCAAATATCTGATATTTTGATATTTATTATAAATATCGGATTTTTGCAAACCCTGAGTTTATAATAATATTTATATCAGGCCATAAATAAAAAAGTTGTACTTATTATTGTAATATAATTGTTGTACTTTATTATTGTTTTTTATTTTATATGAATTTATTTTTAGGTAAAGGAAATGACAAAAGTCTTGTTCGAAAACAACTATGTAGAACCGACAAACATGTTATTGGGACCGAGCATTAAGGCTTACTTGTTGAAAGACGACTTAGATGGAGCCTTGAAAACCTTCGATGAGATCAGCAAACAGTACCGATGCACTCCATGGAACAGAGAGTTGATGAAGGCTTTGATCATTAAGGAAGATGCAACGAAGCTTCAGGCTCTCACGGACCTCGGCACTCAGGTATAATAACAATTTCTTAAGATAACACATGTTTACATAATGAATATTTTAGGCAAACTTCACACAGACTATACATGAAAAATTAGTTAATCCTTGAACTGATGTGTTAGTTTCCTTTTGTTCACAAATAATTTTATAAACTGTTCTCTCAGACACACCGCATGCAGTTGCTGTTTTTAGTACTATACTCTCCACATTCACACTGAATCTCTTGTTTTCAATTTACATTGATTTAAAAAGCCCTTACGGTTTTGGTGATAATGTTGGTGTAATAATACTCCATAGGTAGTATGTACATGAATGTCTTTAATTCTAAAATTGCCCTATTTATATAAAGTTTTTACATTGCCATACCGATAGGTATTAGGTATGCGACGACATATGCTTGTTCTGAAGCGTTGGCTGTGACAGCTGCTGCTGGCTCCCAATCATCATCCATCACGAATCCAGCGATAGTGGTCAAATAAATATAAAAAACTAACGCTGATAAAGAAGCTTTTCAGAGCTATTCTAATTCATCTGTTAATGGGTTGTCTATGTATTATTTTCCACACCTTCACTTGGTACGATAGCTACACGGTCTACTCAAAAATTTCATGTTTTGAATTTTTTCACATTAAGGTATTGTTATTGTCTTAGATTCACGGAGAGACGAACAACTTATACGAATTAGTACTAGCGTTTGTCGAGTGTGGTAGACTGCAGCAAGCTCGCCGAATTTTATCTACTCCTGGATTGCAAACACGCCACAAACGATTGGAGAGCGCTTGCCAAAAATACGTCCAGGTATGTCACGTTCACCTTACCTTAAATTGTTTTTCAAACTAAGGGTCAGATTAATTAAGTAAATAATAAAGTAGATCAAACGTGGAAAACAGAATATCTGACAATGCTTTGTGCCAAGTAGATATTATGTATAAAAATTCAAATCAGTCACCTCTACCACTTTATGCAAGTTGATTTCGTAAGTGTATCGATCGTCATACACACTGTCGGTATATAGACGCGTATACGCGTTTCGTATACGCGTCCACATTTGAATGTCTTTAATTGCTGTTAAAACAGCAAACATTGTTAAACAGCCCATGTTAAGATTCCATTGTTAAACAGCAACATAAGTTTTAGGCATTGCAAACTTTTTGTCAACTTCAACATGTACCAAAATAAAAGTATTTCTAAATGAATGACTTTATGTACAAAAATACTGTGATTTACAAGATGTCGCTTGGCTGTAGCTTGTGATGCTCGTAAGTATCCATGGTTTTTGATTGGGAACAATACGATAATCTTGTCACAAAACAAAGTGTGGGTAAAGTGAATGTAATATTATGTTATGTCCAAAACACTTACTGAGTGTCTAAAAGCTGTCAGGCGAGAATCAAAGACTTTGTAATTTATAAACTATGTCATTTATAAACTAATTACTTTGTTTTATGGAGTATAATTGTAATTTAACATAGTTAATATTGTTAAGATTTGCAAAAGACCACAAATTTAGGTTTTAAATTTAGCTTTCCTATTTTCATTTTATAACTGCTAAATTTTTTGTTATGATATATTATAGTACCTATATTTATAAGATTTAAGGAATATATAAGTCTAATATACATAAAAATAATCAGACTATAATGCATTAGTTCTAATTCAAATTAATCCTCTAATTTATTAGAGAAAAGTTTCTTATTGCCCTAAGGGATTTATTTGTTTAGTAAGTTTAGTCAAAATCTGAATTATACCTACATTGCGAAATAGGCAGTTTGATAAATCAACTACTTAATCCAAATGGTTATATAACTTTATGTTTTTAAATAATAAAGGATAAAATTAGCAGCAAAATTTCACTACTGATATTTTCAACTTAATGCCCTACAGTTGTAAAGCAATTTAATTCTTTATCTTGTCATAAATGTGTTATGTACCTATGTGTGTAATAGTCTAACTAAGCTCCTAAAAGGCCCATGTCCAATTGTCCTGACAACAAATTTTCGATTTCAGGAAGGTAGATCCGAATGCCTTGAAGGTCTTCTTGAAGCAACAAAAGATTTATCGCACTTTGACAGATCCAACATCTTCTACCATTTACTTATATCTTACTGTAAAGCTAACGAGACCGACAAAGCTCTAGGACTATGGACAATATTACAAGAAGAAGGTGAAGTTCCCAGCGACGATTTCCTGAAATGTCTCGGAGCTCATCTCATTCAAAACAAAAGGGATGTACCCTTCACTATACCCGAAGCTAAAATAGAGAAGAAAGAAAATAAAGTTTTACCTCAAAACACTTCTAAAATTGATATGACTTCTACTATAGAAAAGTTAATCGATCAGGGAAAGTCAAGCGAAGCGATGGATTATGTTGAGCAAGTTATGAAAAATGGTCGTATTCCACAATATAGTGTATTGAAATATCTATTGAGAAATGTCGCCGAAGAAGGGAACGTTGAGAAGATACAACAGTTGGAAAAGTATTTTAAGTCGGACACTGTGAAACGATTAGTGTCGTTCAATAATAATCTGACGTTGGCTTTGTTCAGAAAGGGATTAGGGGCGCAACATATCGACAAGTTGTTGGAAACTGTAAAAACGTCTAACACTGAAGAAGATTTAGAGAAAGCGCTAATAAACTTTCCAAGTGGTAAAACGTTGGCCTCCGTTATGGATAATGAAGAGATTTTACAAAAATGTAAGTATTTGCATCACATCATCCAAACTAATAATAATTTACCTGTGAAAATCTCATGAAAATCAGTTCAGCAGTTCCTTTGATTATAGTCAACAATCAGACGAATAAACAATCGCTTTTTGTATTATCTTACTCTTCTTTTATAGCCCCTTCTCAATTTCTGCTAAATATATTCAGTGTATCTACAGACACAGTGTGTTTTACGTATATTTTATGTATATTATTTTTTATAAGATATTTTTTCATATACTTTCTCTGTTAATAAATACACTGTGTTCTTTGTGCTAACTAATCTAATATAGATAAAAAATATAATGAGATTTTAATATTGTTACAGGTTTGCAAATAGTTGATAAAGCTGCAGAAAAAGGTTTTTACGGTCCAGCAAACACCGTGTGGGTGGAATACTTGCTCGCGGGGAGAGATAGTGAGGCGGACTTAATTTGGAATAAATACTTGTCTGACGCTAAAGGTATTATGTACAGAAGGCTACTACAAGAAAGTTACCTAAATCACAAGACGGACTTAATAGATAAACTTATACAAAAACTTAAAACAAACAATAATATGACAACAGGAGTATTTGGAAATATATATTCGAGACTTATTAACATACATTTGACGGATGACAAAGTCGATGAAGCCAAAATTATTTACCAAAAAGCAATCGATTCTGGTATAACAGTAGAACATTTGACTAAGAATTGTTTAAAACGTCTAAAGGAGGCTTTAGAAAAGAGGGGAGAGAAATTCGAATTTGCTGAAATAAACTAGTTTTAGATTATTAATAATAGGTATTGGTACCAATTTTATTTAATGTCTTGTTAAAAAAAAACATCACATTTATAAAGAAACCGTCATAATTATTCAATAGATGTGTGAGTGATGTTTTCATGATTCACAATTTAAAGTAAAGAGTCGCAAGGAGTCAGTTATTAGCGTAAAATGACACTCCTGACATATTAAAAAAAATAACCTGCTATAGTACATATTTCCTTGCCATTGCTAATCACAGGTGAGGACTAGCCCACCCCTTCAGATTCGCAGAACTCGAAATGCCTTCGTAGTTTGCTACTCTGCTCATAAAGGCGTTTTTCCTCATGATGTTTTCCGTCACTGCTACAGCAAGTGGTCTTTCATATAGTGTAGTTTGTAACATTTTAAAAGTAACTTCAACTATAAACAACAAAAGGTTGAGTATTTTCCTACCAGAATTCCATTGTATAACATAGTTCTCATAACATCTGTGGAGATTCTAGGAAAGGTATATTACAGAAGAAATAAATAGCGGAAAATGAATCTTCTTTAGATACTGATTCCAATGATGAATGTATGTTAGTAAAAAAAATCGCGTGAATTTTTTTTTTGTATCTGACTGGGAATTGTAATAATGAACCCACTGTTATGGGAATTTCATTATTTTAATTTGTTTGTGATAAAAGCACCATTAAATCTTTTTTGCCAAATTTATTATTTTGCATTTTAAAATTATTATTATTATTATTATTTTAAACCAAAATACTTAACGAATATATTGTTATTTGAAAATGAGTGAGTATTACCCACTCAACTTGAGTGTGTGTTCCCGCAGCGAAAATGTTTTATTCTTATTTTGACACTAGTATTTTAATATTTGTTGATATATAAAAATGTTTTGTATTGAAATTTTGTAGATGAATTCCGGTTTTGGACTATTATTGCTAGACAAGCCATGTTTAAATCAAAAACATTCCCTATGTTATTAAAATAAAAACAGTCTTTTAAGTTCTAGCCAAATATTCTTTTCTATCCATTATTTTCTTATTATTTCATATTTATTACTCAAGTAAATTGTGTCGTATCCAAAGATTTTCAACTTTATAGATCTGGCAAGACGAAAGAATCCGTAATGTGACATTTAGAACCACGTGGTACAAAATCGCTCAGTCCATCGCCAACTTTACAAGGCTATTTAGCTACGCCATGGCCATCCTGATTACGGCGATCAGGATCAATATTTTTGTAGGAAAATTTTCCCAATGCCCTCTATATATTCTATATATTTAGTCTTTTTGGCCGTATCCGACTTAAGATAGTCTAATTATTACATTATATTTATATTGTGCGAGCTATTGAAACTGTATCTATTTTATTTGCAAGAATTAACATAGAGAGTAGGGAACAATAGACAACAACTATATTTTATACTATTTAAAGATAATTCAGGCCTTTTAAAGTTTTATGAGATCGTTAACTCGAGTCCTGTAACACGTTGTATGGGAATCGATATAGTCCTTTGTGTAAACCTACATTAGTTTTTGTAAGTATTCGTCTCAATTCGCTGTATGAACGCTCACTTGGTGTGCCCATGTAGCTATTAAATAAATTATTAGAAGTAATATTAAAAGTTTTTATTTAAAATACCCACGAAAATTCAGTATTATCTTGGGACAAACAGTGCGATTAAGCAGAGCCAACTTTGAGAACGAGGTTAATCGTCGAATCCATCTTGAATGGGCATCGTTCGGGAAACTCCGAGACATCTCGTCCAAAATTTTCGAAAGTTTGCGACCAATATGTATTGCCACTAATGACATAATTATGGGAGAGGCCATAATTATGTCATTAGTGTCCAGCATCCAGCAGTAGATGTCCTACCAGTATATATGTTCTGTGTGTCCTACGGTTGAATGATGTATCACGAACTTAGTGACCGAATTAATAAATTTAGTTATTGACTACCTTTGTATGGGGAATATTTTTGTAGTGTAGTGTAATAAATATCATGTAGCCATGGAAGTATTATATAAGGAATAAGCTCTATCTGTGCATCTTGCAGCTAAAATAAAGAAAATAAAGCCTTATGCTAAGGTCGTAAGAGTTTTGTTGCACGCAAAATAAAAATGAAGCCGAGTGAGAGGGCCACCACTGAACGCTGTGTCCCGTTCTATAGAGTTGCCAGAGTTAAGTTGGTAGAAATGGTAGAAAAATATGCGATTGATGTAATGTAATGAAGTAAAAACATTTACTTCTAAAATGTTTCTAAATATAAATAATAATTTATTACCGACATGTTAAAGCAATATTATTTGTTGCTACGTGTAAAGCCTTATTAACGCAAAAATTTTGCGATTGGCGTATAGGTTTTCTTTTATTTGTATGAAATACGGACACCTGACCTGATAACCCCACATGAAATCGCCGACTCTGACGTCAATGGCGGAATGTTTTTGATTTCGTGATATTTTTGAAGAATTTTAATTAAAATGGGGAGAATTTGTGTCGTGGAGGCTTGCGGAAGCGAGTATTATCCTGATTGTGGTTTATCTTTTCACAGGTAATAGTTTTAAACATAATTTGTTAGTGAACAATTAGGGTGACCATGCATGACTATCCAATCCTAGTTCAAGAACAAATAACTTAAATACCTATGCATTTTTTATTCCTTTCTCTATTAACATAACGGGTTCAATTTCAGATTTCCTAAAGATCCTAATGTTAGGGAAATTATGGATAATATGGCTGCAGTCCAAGCCACCACTGGTTTGGACTATAGCTGCGACGCAGTCGGAGGCGACGACATCCACGTGTCGACAGGTACCCCTTCGCCGAGCCACCAGGCCACGTGGCATCACTTCGGCGTGGTCTGTGTGCTTTGTGTCTACAAGTGAGTGTTTAAGAGCATCCCCCGCCTTCTGCGAGGAAGATCAGGACCAACCTTCTAAACTAAATTGTTTTCTCTTTCATGTATAAATTTTCATTTGTTATATAGTGTGTAAATTTATTGGTATAGTAAAGTGTTGTGTGATTGAACTTGGCTTTCTTTTGTCTAAGTCCACCCCAGGTAGTTGGCGCCCTGAGAGTTAACACTGGTCTCGTGTAGTGTCTACCCCTGAGTTTCAGTCGGTGAGTAACGGTTGGCGAGCCCTAACGCCCCGCAGAGGTTTCGCGGTTACAAACTTAACTGTTTTTTTCTTACCTAATTAATTAAATATACCACAATAGGTAGCTTATCGTAATTTTATCTCAGTCCAGCTGCATGTCGTGTCCCACAAGGACCAGTAGGTAAGTACCTACCTATATGACGCGAGTGTGAAAAGCAAGCAAAAACAGGAAATGTATAGTACCGCAAAGGGCAATTTTATCATTAGCATCTTCGATTAAAATCCATCTGAAGCAATGATCTGCTGACGTCAAATCACAAATCATTTTTTATAATTATTGTCCTTAAATCATATTTCAATATATTCACCATCGCCAGAGAGGGATAAGAGGTACAGTTACTGATCTCTCTTTCGGCTTCAATTTTGCGACAACAGGTCATTCCTGTTGTATATAGTACTTATTACTTCCATGCATGTAGCTTCATAGCAGTATGACAGTCAAGCCCAGTGTTGCCAACTTACCTCTTAGAGCTAAATCTAACTAAAAAATGTAGCTCCTTTGCTTTTTTTCTAATGTAATTTAGCTCTTTTATTATTTTATTTGAACTCATTTTACCTTTTTTTTTATAAAAAAGACAATCACATTTACATTGATACCTATTACATAGGGCACACTGTATTGTGTGGTATTGTTTCTGGAACCGGTCACTTACATAAAAAGTATTTACCTACTTACAATATTTGAAAATGGAACTCTGGCTGTAGAATACAGTTTGTTTCACGTTAGTGTCACTTGTTTTTAAATTGTGGCGTCATTTTGAAAAATTGCGTGTTTACATCACCATGGATTTAACTCGTGAAATATTTCATACTTACTATGATTTTCTACGAATTTAAGTGTAATTTGACAACTCAGTAGAGCTTCGCTCGGCTTCAAACTGCTTTTGGCCGTGAGCATCACGCAAGACTACTATTTATAGCTGGTTTGCAGAATTCAAACGCGGTCGTGTCAATCTCAGAGACGAATTTCGTGATGGTCGCCCGCCCACCGTTGTGAAAAAAAATCGATGCTGTGCGCCGTATGATCGAAACAGACAGGCACGTGATCTACCATGAGATGCGGGCATTGATGAGTCTCAAAAAACCGACCGCATGACTTGGTGCAACAAAGAGGCGTCAAATTTGGTGTGGGTCATAGTAACAGGTGACGAAACATGGATTTATTGCTACAATCCCAGCATCGAGCAATCGAGCGTATGGGTCTTTCAATGTGCTTCACTTTTTTAATAAAATTGGACACTGTTGCTTTGGAGAATCGTCGTACCTACCGTCAATACCATTAATTTGTTTGCCGGAAGTTATTGACGAACTCCGTAAAAATAAACGTAAACGCCGTATCATATTGCACCGCGATAATGCCAGTTTTCACACGGCCAGACAAACAAACCGAATTTTTGAAGGTGAAAAACGTAGAACTTTTGAGCCAATTGAGCCATCCTGCATACAGTCCCGACCTTGCACCTTGCGACTCTTTTTGTATCCAAAATTAAGAGCCAGTTACGCGGTCAACGCCTTTCATCACCAGAAGAGGCTGTCAAAAACGTGTTTCCGAGGTCACCACGGAGGAGTGCGATGTTTACAAAATTTGTTTATTCTGTATGAAATAGTGCATTTACGCTAACGGAGAATATTTTGAGAAATAATAAATTAATTTATGACCATTCATAGTAACTTTTTTATATTCATTCCGGAAACTTTTAATCGCGCCCCACGTAGTAGGTATGTTCAACAAAAGTGAACTCTCCAAACATATTATATGCACCTATAAATGTAAACAAAATCTTCACTTACGATAAATAATATTAGTTTTACTAATGACGTGATTTGTAGTGTTTTGTTTATTTATCAAATCGCCGTTTGGATTTTTTACATTATTTTAGATCAATTAGTGAAAACACGAAAGCTCTCGCTAGAGAGTACTACTAATGTTCCTTGCACGAAAGTTTCTCAGTGAATGGCTCTCTGAACCTTCTTTTCAAGTTGGCTCAGGCAGGGAAGTGGCCAATTAAATTAGGTACCTAGGTATAATAGAAACCAAATTCGAATTAGACTAAAAATGACTAAACAAATGCAATTTTATTAATCAAATCACGCATTCGTCATTTAAAGTCTAAAGAACATTACCTACATAATTTTAAATGAAGTTTTTTAAATTTTTAATTCAATAATAAATTAGGTAGTTTAATGTTTTAATTAAATTATATAGGTAGATTATACTTAGTTTTATTTTTATATAATACAGCTCCTAAAATCCCAAATATTTAACTCTTTCTAAGCTCTATTTTTTATATAGTAGTTCCATATAGAAAAATATTAGTTGGTAAAACCACAAAACAAAACGTAGTGATTATATACTCTTTGGTAGTTGGCAACACTGAACGATCAGCAGGCAGGCCATTAGTTCGGTATTTATTTATAATATTGTTGTTAGATAACCTAAAAATTTAAGATTTCTTTCACGATTTTCTTTTTTTGTAGTTTTTATCCTACTTTTTTAACACACTGCTGCAAATAGTGTTTAAATATAAAAAAAGAAATAGTGAATTATTCGAGATTCAAGTGGTGTTTATTTTAAATGATTTAAAATCGGCAAAATATAATGTCTCTTTTAAGATCATCGAAATTTGTGCGATACTTTACTGGCGCAGCCAGAACTCTTGTATTAAATTCTACAAAAACAGCTGAGACCAATTCAAAATCATTGTGCGTTTCTAACAAGTAAGTTTGTAAACAAGTAATTTAAAGTCGTAGTGATAAATAACCTCCACATTTGTTTACATTTAAACAATATTTTATCTTGCAACTCTCAAATTAAATAGGTAGTATATTTGTTTGCAGTGTACTTCGAGAGTACTCAAATTCAAAGAGAACAGAAAGTTTGGAACCATTACTTCAGAAATTGGATACTGAAGTTCGAAGGTTTGGCAAGATAACCAAAAAAGATATTGACGAAGTATTTGACGACTTACGCTCAAGAAATGACATAACAAGTACACAATCACTCACAGTAATAAGATGTTGTGGTAAGTTTTTTACACATTGATAAGAATGTTTTCCAGCCTGGGAGAACTCTAATGCAACATTCTTCATTCTGATCTTTTTTCATTATTTTTTATGTTAAGATTGCCAGACAGGCTGACGGTCCGTTTTATGGTAGGTGGCAACTGTCTCCTATAACACAAGCAAAACTACAAGTGCTGCTAGTGTACTGCCAATCACATTAGGATTAAGGATCAGGGATTAGGACGAGATTGGGAAATGGGCTCTGGCATCCTTTGCTCACTCACCAAAACACAACAGCACCCATGCTGTTACAATGGGGTTCTGTTTAAGGAGGTAGTTACTGCCACCAGATGGGCTGCCCAAATGTCTGCGAAACACGGTGTGCCCAGCACTACTTTGTTATTATGTGGTTAGGTTTCACATTATTACACACTTATTAACAGCTTCCATACAATACTGTTTTTCTTACAGTACCCATACTGCCTTAAGAGTGTCACAAGATTTTAGAGGCATAAGCATAAAGTAATTTTTGAGTGTAAAAGTTTATGCACCCCTGCTTAAGGGGGGCAACTAAGAGAATGTTCTAGTACAAGACAATGTAGATACCCTTACAACATAAAACATTAGGTTGGTTAAGTTTACTAGTGGGACTATTACTCTACTACCTTGCTCTGCAGGCAAATAGCCTTCTGAAGACACCTTTACTATATTAAAGAATCTAATGTAATAGTAAAAGTTTGTAAAGATATTTGGATGTTTGTTACATAATCAAAGCTAAATAAAAAATATATTAGCCATTCTAATTTCATTTACTATGTAGTCTGAGTAAAGAGTAATTTTAAGTAATTTTGTACTTTAAGTATAAAATATTAAGGCGACGCCAGCCCCTAATGATAAAAAAAATCCATTTATTTGTAACCGTTTTCGTTTTAAATTATCATAATAATTATAATTTAAAAAATACTCATCATCTGCAGGATATATAAAAGGGGATCATCATAATTATATTTTAAATTATATTTAATTATATATATATAAAAAAAATACTAAATTGAGGTCTAATATCAATGTTGTAACCGTGCGATTTGCTTAATAATCAATATTTTAAATAGCTAATTCTTAAGATAAATTTTAAGATCCACTATCTGAAGGCTCATCAAAATAAAAATTTGAATTATACTTTATTTACCTTTTAAATAGATATTTCCGAGATTTGCAAGTAGCGACTCCCCCTCAGCAGACCCGTCAATTCAGTACAGGACGAGTTTTGCAACTGGAGTCGCCTTAATTTTTTCTAAATTGCTTGAAGCTAATCTCATGTAAGAATGACTTACAAACATTACAAAGGAAGTGAATGTGGTGTAATTACAGGGGAATTAATACCTGAAGAGTTGCCAGAGCAAAGGACTCTTCTTGTTCAAAATATTTGGAGTGTTCTTAAAGAGCGTAGAGTACCTATGGATATATCCCATTATAACGCTCTACTGAAGGTTTATATAGAAAATGAACACCCCTTTTCTCCAGCAAAATTCCTCAAGGAATTGGAAACGGAAGGTCTACAAGCAAACAGGTATGTTTTTTTAATATGAGTCACACAATGTATTATCTCTAACCACACGTACAATCATATTATGCAGCAAAAAGCAAAAATAACCTGTATTAAATACACTAAACGCAACAATTAAAGGATATAATATAAAAAAAGTTCCAAATTTAAATAAATTTAAAAAATCACCTAAAGGTGATTTTCAACAGGCTGTAACTTCGAAGAAAATGGTCATACAAAGCTCATTAAAAAAGGAAATTGTAGCTTCAAGTTTCTAGTTTTTGAATCCAAGCTTCAAATTTTTTTCTCGTTAGCGATTTATGAGTAATAGTCAGATAATTAACGATAAAAAAAAATTTCAAAATTTTTCTCGTCTTGTAAATGCTGTAAATGGCACAGTAAAGATCTTTTAGAGAATTTAATTCCCTACAACTTGAACTCCTCGTGAGCTCTGTACAAGCATTTGTAACTGAGTTATCGTCAATCAAAGTAAAAAAGCCATTTTTGACTTGGACAATTGATTACTCGGGCAATAATGGTTGTAAAGAAAATTAAAGTAGAGTTCTGCAAAACATTCTCTACAAGGTGCTTAAATATGATTATGATAAAAAAAATTTTTACAAACCGAAAATGTTGGCAGAAGAAAAGGTAAAAAACTGTAAATTTAAGGATATTTGGATAACTTGCTACAACTTTGCAAATAATGCAGATACAAAAAATCTTTTCTATAGCTTTTCAACCTCAATGTGTCCTGAAGAAACCCTGAAAGTTTCAAGGTGGTATGATTTATTTTTCTTAGTGTCTGGAATTTTTAAAATTATCGTTTTTGCTGAAAATAAGATAATGGCCAATTTTTAATTTTTTTTTTCTTAGTTTGAGCTTAAAAGGTTTTTTTTAGTAATAATCCATATTTTTTTCGACAGAACTCTTTAATCATTAAAATTCCTTTTTTAAATTTTTAATTTGAAGCTACAATTTCCTTTTTTAATGAGCTCTGTACGACCATTTTCTTCGAAGTTACAGCCTATTGAAAATCACCTAATAATTTGGAACTTTTTTTTATATCCTTTTAGTACACATGGGATGATGAATTTGCTGATTTTGCTAAGGATTCATAATTTTGTTGATAATATGGCCAATACACATCACCTAATGATTTTAATTTGTGTAATACAAAAAGTGTTATAGTGACTTAAATATAAAAGTGAGAATATGCTGTTGCAGACTTTTTTGTAGGTTGGAAAAAATAAAAATAGTTTTCATAGTTAAACAAAACTGGCAAGTTAGAAAAAAAGTTTTAGAGGAATATTGTAGAGAATTTAATTTTACATAAAAAATGTTCATTATGTTCATATTATAATTTTTTTGTTAAAATTTTAAAAAAATTACGTAACATTTGTCATTATTTTTAGAACATTTTTATGTAAAACAAAATTCTCTACTATATCTTTCTGAAACTTTACTTTGTAACTCTTAACATTTTTGTATAATTAAAACCTATTTATATTATTATTTTCATCCCTTTTGCAGGGTGGTATCAAGAATTTCTTTCACTCATCGATATTTTATATTTTCTAGAAACTTATATTTCATTTTGATTAGTTAGTGAATTTTTCTGGACTATTATATCTTCCTGCCTTTTAAGTTAAGCATTTAAATAATTAAATATGCAGATGTTTAGGCTATTTGACATAATGAAACGAGCCACTGTCAAAAAGACCCATATGGATGTTTTCTCAAGGTCTCAACTTATGTGGAATTTTCAGAGTGACTTATCAAAGACTTATGTGGAGATATTGTCAGGAAGGTGATGTAGAGGGTGCAACAAAGGTCTTGGAGAAAATGAGAGAATTAAAGATGCCTGTCTCTGAACCAGTTTTAAACGCATTAGTCATGGGACACGCATTTCAAGGGGACACAGAGGGGGCTAAAGCGGTACTTGATACCATGGCTGGAGCTGGTCTCCAACCCTCCAATCGCACTTACACTTTGTTAGCATGTGGTTATGCTAAAAAAGGGGATATTGAAGGAGTTGAAAATGTTATTTCAACTTCACTTTCTAAAGATATTTATTTATCAGATAAGGTAAGAAAGTTATCACCTTATCAGTATTAATATTAAATATTATTCTTCTATAAGTAATGTCTAAAATTGATCATGTTTATGTGTATTACAGGACCTTCTAGATATTATAGAGCAATTTGCTGTAAGTGGACATGGAGATAAAATAGATCATTTCTTTACCCACATGAAGAAAGGTCCTACATATAATCAGGAGGCTAGGAACCTAATTTTGAGATTAATTAGTAGAGGTTGTTTAGACACTGCCAAAAAGGTAATGACTACCATGAATCCTGTTGCTAATGAGGAATCAAGTACACGGTACCGGGGAGCTTTCTTCATTAAAAAAATGTTAAAGTTAAAAATGTCTCCTGAGATAGTTGTTAAAACATGCGGAGAATTGCAAGAACAAAACCTTGTTCCTAATTCTTTTTACATAGCAACAGAAGAAGCGCTTCTGCATGGTCAAACGGAACTTGCAGAAGCTTTAATACCGGAATTGCGTAGAAATGGACTGGAAATTAGACAACACTATTACTGGCCTCTGCTAGCTCAGAAAGTCAAAGAAAATGATGAAGAAGGTGTTCTGTCCATTCTGAAGAAAATGCATAAGGAAGGACTTGATGTAACTGGAGACACATTGAAAGATTATGTTGTACCGTATTTATTAAAAAAAGATACTCCAGATAATGTCATTTTGAAATTGCAATTAGCCAATGTCTATGTCCGTCATGCTGCCAGATATGTTCTGATCTGTTTGTTGGAATCTGGAAAGATTAAAAAAGCTGCAGAACTTGCATTGCAATATCAGCCCAGAGGTTATTATGCTGTAATCGGTCACTCCCTAAATAATGCTTTAGCAGAAACTAAAGACATTGAATCATTTGTGACAATACTTCATGTAATTAATGTAAATCCCCTACTCCTAAACGATGATGACACCAGAGACGATACTGACAAAAATGCCAACACTGATAGTGCAAAAGTGGGTCAGATCATAGTAAGAGCTGTGAGAATTTTATCTCAACCGGATCTCATTGAGAAATTATTGTCTTCTCTGTATTCTAAAGGCATAAGCATAGACACAGAGTCTGCAGAAGCAATACAACAATATCTTGGAGAAAAAATGTCAAGCAATCTATTTGATATTCTAACTAAGCTCACTTCGACTGATTTGGAACCAGTTCCTGTAACAGGTGTTCGTAAACAATATATCACGCCTCAATCAATAACACATGTGGAACACCTGTACAAAATTGCCAAAGATAAAAATCATAGCAGTGTTAAACGCCTTCAAAAGCAGCTCCTCGTTGCGTATATAATGCACAATGATGTTGAGAAAGTGCACACTTTTCTAGAGGAGTTGAAAGCAACTGATTTTGAACTAACTGCACCCTTAATCTCCGATTTATTTGAATTTTACTGCATCAATGACAATATTGAGAAAGCTTATGAATACAAAGCCAAATTAATTGAAAAGAATCCTGACTACATTTTCAATAACTATAAAATTGTTCTAATGGCCTACGCTTTAGTCAGAGCTAATAGATATGACGAAGCTATAAAATTTCTAATAGATAACAGTTGTCAGGTGAAAGTGGACAAGACGTTTGGGTACAATTCTAAATGTTGGCAAATGTTAAACGTGTTAGCTGAACAAAAGGATCCTGAAAAGGTATATAAAATTAACATGAATTTAGCAATTTCTATTATGCATGAAGTATAAGAAAATATTATTCAAAATTTTTTTTTAGAATTTTGTATAAAAATACTCTATTAAATTACGTTGATTCTAAAGATATAAAGTTAGGATTTGGGTCCCGGAACGTCACATGCCTCAAAGTCCCTGGATTTTTTTCGATAATTTTGCTGTATCGAGTCCCGGGACTTTTCGGTCAAGACACAGTTGTTAAAATTGTAAGGTAATCATGTTCTTTTCAAAATGATATACATACACAATAAACTTTATTTGCTTTACACTGTTACTAAAGGTATCATTTTTTAAAAGTCTATTTTTGTTAAATCAGCAAAGGTCTTTCTTAGTTCATTATATTATTTATAGGGCTAATGAATAGACACTATGTGAGGATTATTAATGCTTATATGTGTGGGTATATGATTCTATATTTTTATATTTAGAACATTTTAATAATAAATACATAATTGAATCTGTGATTCTTAATATAAGGATTGTGACTAATTTTATTAATAGTGGATATTAATGATTATTAATATAAGAATTTTATCTGAGTTTATAGAATTTGTTTATATTATAAATATCAGGATTTTATTTTATTTTCAACTAATAATTATTTTTTGTAAAATCCCTTTTTTTATTGATTTATCTCGCCGAAAATAAACTTGTATTCATTAGTTTCAAAGTCCCGGAATGTTGAAACTGTTGGGACTTCCCAAATTCTATATAGAGTTTATGATGCCCACTATTTGACGTGTTCAAAGCTCATCTTATATCTGCTTAAACAAAAGAAGAATTGACAGAATTAGGAATTCAATGTAATATGTATTTTATTCGTTTATAGGTAAAGGAAATGACAAAGGTATTAATCGAAAATCACTACATAGAACCAACAAAGATGTTATTGGGACCGAGTGTAAAGGTTCACTTGTTGAACGAAGACTTGGACGGAGCCTTGCTAGCCTTCGAGCAGTGCTGCAAACAGTACAGATGCACTCCGTGGAACAGGGTGTTGATGAAGTCGTTGATCATGAAGGAAGAGGGCAACAAGCTGCAGGCTATGGCGGATATTGGAACTCAGGTATCAAACAAGTAAATTCCGTCTAAAATTAAAAGTAACATTGTCCGTATCCAGGGAAAAGTTCAACTTTTTTTGATTACGTGTATTATTAAGGACCCGTTTTTGTTCTAGGTTCATGGAGAAGTGAACATCTTGTACGATTTAGCGGTGGCGTTCATCGAATGTGGTAGACTGCAGCAAGCGCGCCGCATCCTCTCCACTCCTGGACTGCAGAGACGCCAGAAGCGACTGGAGGACGCCTGTCAGCGATATGCCCACGTAAGCCATTTGCACTTTACATCAGTTCTATTCATCCTTTGTCTATCCTGTTCACAAAGGACCCTAATCATAACGGATAACTATGAGTTAATTTATTATTAATTTTTGTTGCACGCGACTTCGTCCGCGTATCTTTATAAAATACTAGCGGCCCGCCCCCGGCTTCGCCCGTCGTATAATTTTTATATATATGAACATTCCCCGTTTATCCCTCTTTCCATTGGTGAAAACCGAAATAAAATCGGTCTACCCGTTCACGCGTGATGCCGTGACCAAGGGAAATGGGGATTCATTTTTATATATAGAGAAGATAAGATATGAATATACAATTTTATAAACAAAAACACTGTTAGCTGTTCGCTCATACCATGGCAGTTTTGAACAAAAAACCGTTATTGTGACTAAGACGAACATACGAAATTTCAATTCTCTCCCTTTATGGTATTGGTGTAGATTAACTGAAATTTGCTTACAATTACAAAAATTACAATTACGAACTTTCTGTTAATTGAAAAAAAAAAGAAAGAAAAACATTTATTTCATATAAGATTTTAATGAAAGATATTAACAATGAATCCCACACCACGAGACATTCGTTTTAAGTTTATAAATAGATTTTTGCACCCTGGCTTCGCCCTGGTGGATTTGTACTTAGTATGCATAAAATCATAGATAAAATACTACTTAACCAGTATAGATGGTCACTCACGTACATTGAATCCGTACCCTATCCAATTTCGCTTATATCTAGATGCCGCCTGTGTAGTTTGTCGCTTATTTGTTGTCATTAAAAATCTGCTAGAGTCGCTGCAGTCGACCATTCAGTCAATTCTCATGCACAAGAGATGGCACTACTAAAATTTATTTAAAATATAAAAGAATTGGGCACGAACAACGATAAAAGGGCCGTATGAACGGTATAGGTTCTGTTCTAAAAAATAGGGCAATAAGGAACTAAAACGTTAATTACTGACCGATTATATCCTATAATAGAAAAACGTCTTGTCAATCGATAAAATATTATTAATTATGTTTTTTGTTAATCTTTACATACTTCGATATAATTTTGCTTAGGTACGTATGTTTGTGTTCAGAAACCTGAAAAACTGGGTGATGGATTAACTTAATTTTATGCATTTTATCACAAGAGTGTTTATATTATACTTTCTATTCCGAAGATTCAGCGGAAACGAAAATAAAAATGAGCTTACAGCAAGCGTGGCCAGGTTCAGTTAGTTATAACATAGATAAAAATTAACCAGTTTTTGGCGATTGTGTTACGAAGAAAAAAATGATAACTCACACATTTTAATTTGTTATTTTTGTACTATGGTCATTATGCATTATAATTGTAAAACAAATTAGTAACATAATGTTTTCTGATATAATAATATTAAATAACTAAATAAAAATGTTCTATCATTTTCATTAAAATATGCATGAAATGGAACAATATCATACCACAGTTTTACAATAAAACTGTGATCATACATAAAAGTACTCCCAGCAACGTCGCCCTCTAGTTATTACCACGATAATAAGGAACTATAACAGCGTGATTGAATTTGTTGGTTATAATTTTTAACAAAATACACATTAATGTTAAATTCGAGACTATTAGTGACATCTAGGGAGTGGAAATCCCAATATGAAATTGGCTTCAGATCGTTATATGGAGGTTGACCATCTATACTGGTTAAGTAGTATTTTATCTATGATAAAATATATCCTATAATTACCAAGTGGTTTCGTATATTACCCTCCTCGTGCATTAAATAAACTTAGAAATTCTCACTCTCTCTTTACAATGTTTATATAAATTAAAGAAAAAATCCAAAAGTCACAACAAAATAAACGTTTCAAATGTAAATGAAACCTATTATTTTAATATTTACAACACAGAGAAGTGTTGTGTGTACGTTTGTGTTGATGTGTTGAAGACTTGAACCACTCAAAAGCAAAGTACATCAATTTGTGTGGCTTTAAATACGTATTAATGAATTCCAAAATTTTCTTGTCCATGCACATAACGTAAAAATTGAACTATCCAGTCATAACCACCCTACTCCGTTCTATATGTTAAATGGATACATAGTACACGTGATGTGAAAAGCGAACTCTTTAAGCGTGAATATATTGATCTTTGCGAAACCAAATCATATCCAACTTGGAGCATGAACGTACTGAAGGAAATGATCAGTTTAAGTATCATGCTCGAAGGAATTCTGTTCCTCACACATCTGTAAGGGTCTCGTATAAGAGAGTAAGCCTCCAGACAGACGTGCCCGTTATTTCGCTGTGAATATTATTGTACTATTGAGGTAGGGATGGCGAACTTTTATTGACATGCATACTAATTTTAACAAAGAAAATATTTATTAACCCATAATAGACTAATATTGTTTATATGTAGTTTAGGCTGACTGATAACTTCTTCACGGCAGATGGCTACCATCACTCAGGATCACAAGCAAGACCAGAAGGGATGTGCTGGATACCCTGCAAGAATTTTTTACAGGTCTTGACTTGACAACATGTTGTAGCGAGATAGAATGAATAACCTCTCAGTTACGTAGAACTGACGTCTTTTCGGTGAGTGATCAACAAGTGATCAACTTTCATTATGAATGAAATGTGGCTCATGAAGGAATAAAACAGTTTAGTTAAGCACACATTGGGCACCTAACACCAATTGTGTGCTGTTGATTCGCTATCCATTTAGTGGATTACCATAGACTATAAAGCCACAGTATCTACTAGACCTAGACTGCTTCAATTAGTAATAGAGGGCTAGGAGCACAACTAGAAACAGTGAGAATAGGAGAAAGTCTCCGGCACTAAAAAATCAAAACACTGAATCAATTGATTAAAAGCGATTAGTTTTCGCAAAAGGAATTATTGACATCTTAACATTTCGTACTGTTTTAAGTCTTGTTGTTTGACAGTTAATTTTTGGTTTCAGGATGGTAAATCAGAATGTATCGAAGGACTTCTTGAAGCCACAAAAGAGTTACCTCATATCGACAGATCTAACATTTTTTACCATTTACTTGTATCTTACTGTAAATCAAAAGAGACAAACAAAGCTCTAGGACTTTGGACTCTTTTACAAGAACAAGACGAAATTCCTAGTGATGACTTCCTTAATTATCTTAGAGATTATCTCATTAAAAACAAAGTGGAAGTACCTTT
The DNA here is from genome assembly GCA_910589475.2 of Bembecia ichneumoniformis. Taxonomy (NCBI): domain Eukaryota; kingdom Metazoa; phylum Arthropoda; class Insecta; order Lepidoptera; family Sesiidae; genus Bembecia; species Bembecia ichneumoniformis. The sequence goes on along the minus strand of OU342526.1, from coordinate 1,943,842 downwards.
TGCGATGCCTAAGGATAGCACACAGAAGATACCGGAGCTAAATAAAGTTATATCTTCGAAAGATAAAGATGTTAATTTTGATGTGAGTTCAAAAATCAATAATTTAATTGAACAGGGAAAGCTAAATGAAGCGATGAATTATGTTATAAAAGAGATAGAAGGTGGTGGTGTCCCGAACAAGACTGTTTTAAGATACCTCCTTAAAAGTCTTGCTGAACATGGCAATATTGAGAAAATAGAGGAAATGAAAAAATATATAGAAGAGAACAATATGAAAGCATTGGTAAAATATAACGATTATCTGGCGCTGGCTATGTTTAAAAAGGGATTAGCGAAGCAACACATCGACAACTTATTAGAAACCGTGAAGATATCTAAGAGTGTACAAGATTTAGGAGAAGCACTAAAGGACTTTCCCCCGGGTAGAGCTTTGGCCTATGTTATGGATAATGATGAGATTGTACAAAAATGTAAGTATATTCATGTTTCTTTCTTAATTAATATTTTATTTTGAATAAAATCCACCCTATTTGCTATTTAAAGAAGAATAAAATCGAAAATGGTTTAGGCATAATCCACATTATATCATAATTGCCAAAATGTACTCCATGAATGGTTGTATTATGCGGGCAACGAAAAAAAAATAGTTAAATAGTTTTGAGATACTCTTATTTGTAATTTTAAATCATTATTATAATTTTTAATCAAGGACACATCTATGACACTTAAACCATAAATTGATATCAAAATTCGCCAACATTCGCCTGATTTTAACAATGGCGGTATTATCGAAAAAACCAGTTGAGCCAAGATACTAAAATTAGAAAATTGGATCTCGTAATTTGTTGGACACAAATGACGTGGGTCTATGGTTAAAATAGCCATTGTGATAAATTTTAAACACCGTTCACTCAGATGAGACATTAAAAAATCGCATAACTTTTGGGTCATTTTGCAAATTTACTTTTGTATTTAGTAATACAAAAATTATATATTTCTTGTACATGTACGAACCCTTTGGATGAGTGGTTAGGGTACTTGCCTTAACGCTCTGTTCTGTTCTGTTTCCCGGGTTCGCTTCCCGGCAGGGTCATCTTTGGACAATGATCTTTAAAATTTGGCTCTGGTCTGGATGTGGAAAGTAGTGACAGGTACACTGCATTTCGCTGTCATTTGGGCAGCCTCTCTAGCGGCAGTAACCACCCCCTTACAGAAGACCACCGTGAAATAACTTCACGTGTGCTGTTTTGTTTCGGTGAGCGAGTAAGGGATGCCAGACCCCATTTTCCTATCGAATCCCTTATCCTTAATCCTACAGTAGTCGCCAGCACACTTGCAGCAGCTGTGGCTATAGGCGACGGTAGCCACCTACCATCAAGTGGACTGTCAGCCTGTCTGCTGATCTTAACATAAAAAAATGTAATATTGTTTAGTTCTGCAATTAAATTAAAAGAAAAAATAAAATCGTGTTTCAGGTTTGCAAATAGTTGATATAGCTGCTGACAAAGAGCTATATGGTCCTGCGAACGTTATTTGGGTGGAATACTTGCTCGCGGGAAGAGATAGTGAGGCGGACTTAATTTGGAATAAATACTTGTCTAACGCTAAGGCTATAATGTACAGAAGACTACTGCAAGAGAGTTACCTGAGCAAAAATGCTATTGTAATAGAGAAAGTATTAGAAAAACTGAAGACAAATAAAAATATAACGCCAGGAGCGTTTGGAAATATATATTCAAGACTTATTTACATATATGTAATGGATAGCAAAGTGGATGAAGCCAAAAGTATTTACCAAAAAGCAATCGATTCTGGTATAACAGTAGGACAATTAAATAAGTTTAGTTTGAGTAATCTAAACGAGGCTTTAGAAAAGAAGGGAGAGAAATTGGAATACGCGGAAATGTACTAGTTTAGTTTAACGGTTAAAGGGCGTTGAGGACACTCTTGTATTACGAATGGTAAATTGAAAAAGCGTTAAGCTATTGTTTAAAACATATAATTATTTCTATTACTTTGTTTATTTGTAAATAAGAAATAAAATAGAATTTTAGTTACGTAAAATCATTACATGACAATATATCGGAATTAAGTAAGATCCGGTTTGGAATGTTGATGGTCATAACTAATCGTCATTTTAACCATTTGTGGACCCCACTAAAGCTCTTCATTCAGAGTTGGTTCTCAAGATCTCATGGCGTGATTTCTACTTTTTTTTAACGTAAATTTTATTTGCGTAAATTGTACAAGTACCCAATATTTATTTGTAATTTTTTTCGACGATTGATGTAGAATAAGTAAACAGTTATTCCAAACAGTTGTATAGTAAATTTTAAATAAATAAATTAGTAGAAGTAATGAAATATAATTTTATTATTTTAAATAAATTTTCCACAAGATACTTGTTCAGTTGCGTGTTTATTATGAGCTTTTATCGCCGGGCAGAACTATCGATTCGGAACTCTACTGCCAACAACTGATGAGAAGAAAGCGGTCGTTTATCGATAGAAAGGGTGGGAATAGGAATCAATAGAAATTTCATCATAACGCAAGACCACCACATATTTAGCCACTCAGCGAAAATTAAGAAAGTTTGGCTGGGAGGTGTTAATGCATCCGCCATATAGCCTTGACCTCGCACCCTTCAGATTTCCACCTGTTTGGTCTCTTAAGAATTCTTTAGGCAGTGTCAGTTTAACATTAAGAGGACTGCCAGAACGTTATTTTTATCAGAAGTCCCAAAATTTCTACAGCAACGGGATCATGTCACTACCAACAAGATGGCAAAAAGTCATCGAACAAAATGGCCCATATATACTGTAATTAAATGTAAGTAAGAAGAAAAAAAATGCCTTGAATTTTCATATAAAATGAGAAGAAACTTTTTCCCCAACCTATTTTATGTAGTTTTTGTCAAACAACATGTTTGACAAAAACTACATAAAATCGTTTGATTACGAAGCAACCTTTTCATTTTTAAGGAAACGCAAAGTTAGTCAAGATATTTTTGTGAATTTTCACAAGTTTTGGAGTCTTCATTAACCATCAACAGAAGCCAATCTAAATTCGTAATTGTATTATATACGTATAAAAATTTAATGTTCGTATGTACAAACCCGAAAATCTATGAAAGTACTTATCAATCAGGAAAGGACATAAGGAATCTTTCCTCCAGAAAAATACGGTACCTGAAGGATCATCTAAAAATACTTGCATCCCTGCGTACGCTTCTGACCCAACATACCCTCAGTGGTACGGTGGGTAATTATCTTTCGCTTCAATACCACCGTAGTGCTGGAGGTATGGATTGCGATTACAATTTATGTATATATAAATCTATCAATTATTTTATCAAAATGCACTCATTAAGGTGGCGCTGTACGAGCGTGGGAACTCAGTAATAGGTATTTGGGAGAATTTGTTGTCTCAACTTACTATAATGCGAATAACCGAAGACAGAATGCGACGCAACACATTCGCGCCACTTATTCAACTCGCGAAAATAATAAAATATACGCCAGCAATTCCAATATTTTAGAAAAACCTTTATAGATGCTAGCTATAGACATCCCAATTTGAAATGTACATTATAGGTAGGATGTTTCCATCGAAAAACATGTTTAGATTTTAGTCAGTAATTACAAGAATTCAACCCGCGAAAATGTCACAAATCCTGCACATTTTAAAAATTAATTATACTAGATATAAAATTAATTTCAGTTTTTCGTTGCGATTCAAACCTTTATATATTATGTCCTAGAAATGTCATGTTTTTTTATGAATTGCTACGACCTATAATTAATGAGTAATCATGGAATTACGTAGCATGGAATAAGTAAGCTGTTCCGAGTTGGAAAGTGCCCTCTTAAGGAGGATATTCCCTCTTATCTCCATGAAGTGCATTAAAATATTATGATGTGCTGTGTTTGTTTATCTATCGACCGACACAAGGCACCATGAATTTAAATAAAACAAATTTTCATTTGATATGAACGTTTTATTGGAATAATTTGTATAATATATTGATATGATTTCTGTACACCTTTACATAAATCATCAACTAGATAAATTTTACGAATATCCTAACATTATTTAGGTAGTGGCTTAATAATTTACAATTCCTAATAGTGAATAAAAAGCTATACAATAAACAGTTGACTTCCATATTAGCTAATTACCTAACTCTCCTATGTTATTGGAAAATATTACTTATCCTAACTTAGTTAATAAACTTTGTGGGAAACAACTTTTTTACATTATAAACGTAAGAAGCATGGAGTTTTTCTAACTTGGTACAGGCATATACGACTAATATATATTTAAATTTATACAAAATCAGTCTCCTACTATTTGTTAACGAGCGTCTATCTATAACATAGTTCGTGTAAACAGAAATAGTCGATAATACAATATACATTTACAAAACGAGGCAGTTCAACACTGGACGTTTGGACATAGATCAACAATTGCTTTTTATACACGACCACTTTATAATATGTAATTCATATAGATAAAATTTTAAATATTGTGTCTAGGTTTTGATTTATAGTTTTAAATTCAAGTAATCCTCTTGCCCGAGAGTGACAAAAGGACATTTCTAATTTTGGCCTTTAAACGATTACACATCATAAAGCAATCCTGTTCTTATAATTTATCAATAGATATCGATGCACCCCATCCCTACTCTTACCGTGTGAACCATTTATTTATAAATTCCTAACTAACACTATTTTCATACACCCCCCGAGTTCACTCCGAACACACTCGAATGTTTCACAGCCTTACAAACAGTCGTTCCAAGCTTTCTCTTAGCTTACTTTTTAATTAGCAATATACAGTCTGTCCTTATAGGGCTTAGGAATGACACAACGTCACGTGTACAATCACATTCCGATCGAAGTGTACTGTACAGTCAACGTCATATGGTAAGTAGCAGTCGGGATGTCTGTCTATTCGGTATGATCTAATCTAAAGTTATCGGCAACATTCATTCGACTAATATTTAATTATACAGCCCACCTGCCTTCCACAAATATATCGGACTGACGTCAGATTTAAATCGATATACGATATATAACATTAACTATTATTTTCGTGACTAGTTTTCTGCGTGAAATAAACGTCTCGGTCACTGAATACCGTACGAACTATAACGCAATCTAAATACGTGTATATAATGAGAAACTAAGTTTTAAAAGTGGATTCGTAACTTCAGACATTAAACTGTGAAATATTATCTTATGCGAAAGTTGTTACTTGGACAACATTACAAAAAGCATACCACGTTTAGTCCAGAGCGTGCTACATTTATGTGCTAATTTCCAATCAAGCTCTATGGTACCTTGGCTTCGTCGGGTACAATTGAAGTTACTATACACAATATATAAGCCTGAAATAAGATACCTTTTAAATAGTGACAGAATTCACCGAACGGTTCTAGAGATACTCGTATCTACAATATTAGGGAATACTTTGACATGTAAAGATATTATTTTAATGATTTTTTTTTCTTTATTGTTTTATATATTAAAAAGTATATTTAAAGTATACTCAAACTAATAAGAATTTAAAATAATAAGTATATTTAAAAGTATACTCAAACTAATAAGAAATGGTTCACATTCGGGCGAATTTGCAAATAAACAATTTGAATTTTGATAATGCACATAAACGAACATACAAAAACCGCTCTCTATAATAAAGCATAGATTGATCGAAACGAAGTAGGTTGACGTCGCCAGAGCTTTGACATACTTGTGTAAGCTTCCCACCAAGCGAAAAATCAATGAATACTACCGATACATTGGGACATCCCGATCGCTGCTCAGTATACGACGCCGACAGCGCAAATTATTTTAAACAACTTCTAAAGTAACTGAATTCATTAAACACGCGCGACGAGATACAATTCATTAGATTCAATCAAATAATTGCATTAGGAATAAATATTAATCGTATCAACAGCGATATATAATAATATTCATAGTTTATTTTATTTTATTATAAAACAGGTGATAACTATAATTATCACAGATCACACGACCGAGTGTGTGCGGTTTCAATGGATGCAATGTATTCTTATTAATTTTATTGGTCTAGTTCTCAAAGAAATATGTGCTGATTTTACACTGTTTGTTAAATTAAAAAAAGCTGTTTTAGTATCTAAGTTGAGAGATGATATATCAAATATAATTCCCTGAACTTACGATACCAAAACATAATTATAGTAAAAAAATAAGCTATGGATACATCTTTGACAAATTAGCAATAGACGGATTTAAAAGGGTAATATTTAATCACACATCAAACAACAGTGCATACTAATTTTCTATCAAGAATACTAATTTCACATCCAAAGACTCATCCTGTATTTAATTACACAAAATCGTCATCTAATATGTATGTTAACAAAAAGCTTGAACTTAACCAACTTGGATGTGCTTCTTTAAACGTACAAGCACTTCTGCATGGAGTAATTGCAGTGACCTTTCCTATCATTTTAAGGAAAAAGGAGAAATTGGTTGCTATATCCATACTAAGATTATAAATGTGAAAGTAACTCTGTCTGTCTGTCTGTTACCTTTTTACGTCTAAACCGTTTAATCGATCATCATGAAATTTTGCATACACGTTGTCAGGGTTGCAGGATAGGACATTGGGCACGTCTAACGCCTGGCAAAACTATAACTGCAATAAAGATGTTAGGCGTTACATTGCTCATATATTTAGTCAGGCGTTATTTTTCAACGCGGCCACCAGCTAGTAGTAAATAAAATTGATATGCAATTAGTATTTTTCCATGGAGACAATAAATGCGCGCTATGTTTATTTAGTGCAATTAAATATTTCCCCATGTAAAACAATAAATGATTTGTTTAAATGAAAAAACACCTTAAAGCAACAAGAGCCCGAATAGAGATTGTTTAAGACAATAAACAAACAACGCATATTTTATGAGACTAGAGCTCCAGCAGATTCAACTGGTCTACCCTCATAGAGTGTTTTAATCATGATAGGTTTTTAGGCCACAATACGATCTGAATATAGTATCGCAAGTACCTTGCGACTTATGTCAATTAGCTTGAAAAATAAAGTTCATGTCATTATTTTTCAATATTTAAACGAATTATTGAATTCAAAGTACATAATGAAATATTTTAGAAATACAAACTTCAATTCATTCATAGTGAAATTACATTATTTAGCATAAGCAAATTTAATCTAATTTAAAGGGGCTGCATACGTTCAGTTTTAAATGTCACATTAAACTAAATTTTAATAGTTTAAACTTGAATAGGTAGTTGAAACTGAGCGTGTGTAACCCACTTTATGTCACACCCCTATATCAAAACTGCCCTAACTGCAACATTTTCATTGCAGACTTTTTTGTCTTCACGGAAACAGCAGCGTTTCCTAGATGACTCAAGCCAGTTTGGTTGAATGAAAAACACGTTTTAAAAATAATACTTATTTAAATATATTTTGAAAGCAGACTATGAATTTTTTAAATTCATATAATATTTTGCAGTTACACTTGCATTTTTAGATCTCTTGTTTAAATTATGAAATATGAAAAAAGTTCAGAAACAGAGATTTCTTAATTACTGAAATTATTTTTAAGATAAAACACTTTTGATACATAGTGTGACATGCTGAGAATTTTATCGAATAAATATTTATGAAACACATTGAAAACTTCCCCCTATAAGTAATTTCAATGTTACTTGGAGGAAGTCTTCCAATGTGTTCTTAAGTTCATCATAATTTTAGAAATAAAATCATATTATGCAATTCCTATTTCCCAATAAATGAATACCTCGATTGTGGTGAGGTACATATTAAGGAAATAATCACATATTTTATAATTTCCCACGATTTATTATAAAGAAAAATACTTTACAATGTGAAGCGTGAAAAGTGTATGAGTGATAATAGTACAAAGTCAACACTAGGAGAACATTTCCTTTACATTTTTCATTCAAATACAAACCAAATTAAGTTACCTTAAGTAAAGCTTCCATAAATGTCAATCATTTATCGAAGCCATACTTAAAACTGTGATAAGCCCCGCAAAATACCAATGCGCCTGGCTGCCATTTTGGTGATGTGATCTCGTGACACGTTTTTTAATACCGAATGACGTCACGTGGATGTTAATGTGACAACGATTGCATTCTGGGCATTAGCAATTTGCGGATTAAAAGGTGAAGCGCTAATTTTTTTTTCTGCTCAAAAACATATGAGCTATGTAACGAAAGAGAAACTAAATCTATTATCTTTTTTGGTCATTATTCCTTATCAATTTACAGTTGATTGCGAAACAAAAAATGTAAGCCATCAATTACATACAACTGTCTTTATATTAACAATAAAATATAATATTAAACGTTTTTCTTTAGTCATTTGTAGAAGTGGTATTAGTGCTTATAGCCTATTAGTGGCAAAGAAAACAAAGTGGCTTTGTTCACATTAAAATTTGCTCCAACAATCCCCAAACGATATTACATTCCGCATTTGGTATAAAATATGACTTACTTATGAGTTAAATATGAACAATTTCGTTACATATCTCAAATACTTTTTGCTTGGAAAACGTTTGATTTGATTAAAACAAATATGTCGCTAATAAATTCACAGTTCTCTCTGTTTGAAAAAAATTAAAAATGAAAGTAGACCGTTGTGCCGTTTGGTGTTTGGGTTGTGGTTAGGAGTCGCGGCGATTGATGGTGTCGAAGTAGCGCTGCGGCCTGCCGCGCCACACGTCCGCGTCGGCGTGTGTGTCCGCGTAGAGCACGGAGCGAGTGAGCTCGAGCGCCAGGTCGTGGGGCGCCCGCAGCCGCGAGAACAGCGGCTCCAGGCGGCCCGCGCGCGCCACGTACTCCGACGCAAGCGACGCCCAATCGCCCTCCGCATCGCTCTGCCACCATCACATTCACACATCACTTGCCACACGACGCCACCTTAAGGCGGATACCCTTCAGGGAGTAACTGCACGCATTCAGCTGTTACACTTATGCAGTTCCGCTTCCATCAGCCGCGTACGGTGCTGAATGACTGAGAATCTAAGCTAGTTGCAACTTGTCGACGAGGGAGTTGAGAACGGGCCGCGTGAAACGCTGTTCATTGTCGTTAGCATGCGAATGATTAATCACATTGTCTAAAAAAGCTGAACTAACGCGTACTTACGCATCTCTATACAAAACTTATGGACAAAAGCTGAATTCAGTTGAATAAATGCAGTTACTCCCTTAATATATCTTTGGAAATCCAGTACGCGATTCAACGATATTGACAGAAAAACATTTCAAGAAAGAAAGAAATCGAATGCCTTTGAATATTTCTTTTCATATGAAACGTATACTGTAGATCCGTTCTGATTACGCGGTACCATATTAAGTGCAAAATTTAAAGGTATCCCCTTAAGCTTCAAACATAATTTATTTGATCATCAGGCTAATTGTTAAAGAGTTTTAAATATGCATTCAGAAGTGGCTCAGTTGACGCAATATCAATCAATCCCGATGTCGCATATAAATTTAAAGATACAATAATTTTTCACGGACCAACAACCTCAAAAGGGTTCCCTTGCATGTCATGGTCCTAATGAATTTTTCAGATTTTTAAACGACAATAGGTCACGTTTCATATTTATCCTGTTGAGTGAACACTCAAGAGAATCCAATAACAATTTATGCTGCCCGCTCAGACCAAATAAGAAATAAAGACAGAATTTTGCGGACAACATATTCTTTCTCTTTCTTCTTAACGTGCCGCCGATCTCTACGAAGATCGAGGCGACCATCGAGGAAACGAGTCCTTAAACCAAACCACTCTCTCAAATTCTTCAACCAGGATGTCTTTCTCCTGGTTATCCTGTATATCCAATATTTCAAATCTATTATATCCTGTATATTTCAAATGATTCCAATTTCGAGCACAAGTTAGGATCCAACTCTTCACTCTATGAACAATGGCCCAATTTCATGCGGAGTTTGAGACCGAATCATCTGCAACACAGGATCTTCCCCATTTTCACAAAGGCACCTCTTGCCTGTTCAATGCGTACCCGAACCTCCTACATTACAACATAGTTAAGTTGAGGTTTCGTGTTCCAAGCTATAAATTCAATTTTTAATTTATTCCAAGTTTCCAAGAGTTTACTTTTGTGTGAAAATTGATTCCATCCATTGTTTGAAGACTGGTTTTTACACCCTTGAAGAATGGTTGCCTCACTAATAATGCGTTGCATTTGTGTGCATTGTACAGCGTATGTACACGGCGAGGCGTAGTTTTACCGGCTTCACTCTGCCGTACACAGGGATCTAACGTTAATTCTTATTTTATCTGAGGCTTCCCGTGAATGATTTTAGGCAAACGGCTATAAATCGAGTTTTAATTTATGGACCTTGTTGAAATAGTAGGACGCAACAATTACAGCATATGCGAATCTGTACATTATTAGTGTATTTAGTCGCTCGAGAAGCTGTAAATTAATGTAAACAAACAAACTTGTCACACGGGCATTATATGTAACTGTTATAGCGCATACTTCGACGCTCGCAAGCAACTTCATTTCACTTCATTCATTCTTATAAAGAAGCGAATGTAAACATTTGGTCCGCAATTTTGACGAGTTATACTCATACGTCATTCGAATTTAAAATGAGCATGGAGTTGCTTGTAGTTTTTGCGGATTAGGTTATATATTGAATTTTATTACTAATTTTGGTTTTTATTTAATTTTGTTTTTATTAGTTAGAAATCAGTTTTATTAGTTTTATTTGTTTTTATTAGTTAGAATCGTTTTGGTTAATTGTTGTGTCACATATACATAATTATTATTCGATCCAAATATTGTGAACCCCTGAACGTTTGTTTACATAATTTACAGCTTCTCGTGACGGCGCGACGACTATAGTTCTCGGTCTTTTAAATAGGTTGATTGTTTGATATTACGACGAGTGGACTGAGCCATATCCGATATACGTGTATAAACATATTATAGTTAATTTGTGATATCCTCATTTGCGACAGATATTCAAACCTCTTTAGTGGGAATTGATTATTGTAGGGTACACAATTTAACTTACCATTGTTTAATACTTATTTTTACTATATATTTTTTAAATAGCATTGACTCTGATACCATTAGTCTTTAAATTAGTGGTGTTAGTTTGCCCTAAATAGCATTTGCAATATAAAATATATATACGTAACGTGTTCGTTGGAGTATTGCATGCGACTTGGTCAAGTGTCGTCTTGTTTTGCAAGTTGGATCTTTGAACTATCTACTTTACTATAATTACGTAAATTGCATCAAAGGTGCGTTAAGTGTAAGCTTTTTTCCTTCGAGATTTTTTCAATCGTTTTTCTCGTCATTATGCCACTATGTCCAAACAAAACATAATCGAAATAAAGTAACAATAAAACATAAATACTAAAAATTATATAAAATGTGATGATTCGTGATGTAATGACGCTCTAGCTACTGTTTTTTAGTACATTAGTGAACTTATTAATTATAATTAGAAAAGATTATTAACAAACGAACAGATGTATTACAACAATTGAATTGATATGTTATTGTAGGCATACTGAATTTTACGAGCCACTATTAGGGCTCTATGGGTTGTAAGGAATTATAACCGTGCAAATCAAACACACGCAACAAGGTAACGAGCACCTAGTGTTAGTAATGGTCGTCCGCGATTGTCGATGTCTATGTAAATAACACTAAATATTGAACAGTATGTTAATAGTTTAGTTTATGAAGCGATTTTCAGCATTTTAATTGTTATTGATAACAAGAAAAAAATTACTTAGGCTTATCATTTCGAATACAAGAGATAAAAGCATTGGGACTAATTGTATTGGAATAAACAATTAGTGAAAGTAATTTGAGTATTTTAACCCTTTTAACATGTCTGTAAGTCATACGGCTCTGTTGTGTCTGTGGAAGGATGAATTTTTTTTAAATCGAAAAGGTTATCGAAGTCATCCTCGATGATAAATCTTCACTCAAAGCTTCCATCGCCCATAAAATCATTTGAAACCTAATCAGTGGATTGCTTTTTATATGTTTTTAAATATCAATAAATTTTTCTTCTTTCTTATTTACGCAAATATTGACAACCGCAAACGAACATTTCGCGACCCATCGTCTTTCGAGTCATGCTGGGAGTTAAAACTGGTAATCGAGTGTGAATGATGTGAGCGGAGTGAACGGTACGAGGAGGGGGGTGGGGGAGACGGGAGCTACACGAACGGAACATAAGCAAAAAGAAAGATGAACGAAACTTACATATCGACATAATGGCACGAGAACTAGAGCGCGGCGCGCGTCGGTCGCTGTGGCGCCTCGGCTCGCGGCTTCACAACCAAAACCGAAACATGAGAAGGGTGCACTCGTCACACGGTGGGTTTAGTTAGTCGAGGGCTAGGAGTCTTTGGTCGAGAACCAGTGCCAGATGGAGCGGCGCACCTTGTTGTCTGCGGGCGGCGAGCGCCGCACGGGCAGCGCGGACACATCGCGCCGCAACGACGCGCGGGTGCGAGCCGACGAAGCGGAGGCGGCCGACGGCGGCCGAGGGGGTGCAGGCGAGCGTCGCGCGGGCGGCCTGGGCGCCGCCCCCTTGTTGGACGTGTGCAGGGGGATACGACTGGGACGACGCCGCGGCGTGTCTGCGCCCGCCTCGGGCAAATGCAGTGGCTCCATCTCGCGCATGCTGCTGTGCGAGCGACTGCGCTCCGGACTCGCGCCGGTCGCCAGCCGCAGCTTCGCTCGCACGCTCTCCAGCTCCGCGCTCTTCTCCTCCAACTGACGGATTGACAACATACACTACTTAAAATGATTGATCAAAAAATTATAAAGCTTCAATACAACACATACACTACTTTGCAATATGAAATCGGCATTAAAACACCAACACCAAAATTACAGGACCAGTGTAAACTTGGGACAATACGCCAGCATTTCCAAGCAGAGGTCTTCGCCATTCTAGAATGCGCGGAAATCAACCTGCGAAGAAACTAGGTCAACCGTGTAATTTACATTCATTCAGGCTGCACTTCAAGCACCGGACTCGGACTCTACAGTTTCAAAGCTGGTGCGAAACTGTGTAGACTACTTAAATACTTTATGGCGCAAGAATAAAGTGGTCCTAAGATGGGTACCTGACCATATGGGAATCGAAGGCAATGAACTTGCCGACGAACTGGCTCGAGCAGGCGCAAAAGGTAGGTTAATAGGTCCTGAACCTATGTGCGAACTACCAAATAGCCTAGCTCGCAGGACCATATGGAACCAGTGCTTTGCTAAATCTTATAAACGCTGGACTAACTTGCCAGGGCTGAACCATTCCATAGCGCTCATAAAAGCCTATAGTCGAAACGTGACAAATCAGGCTATGTCGCTTAGTAGGAGCAATTTGTGTATGCTATCTAGGGCACTAACGGGGCACTGCCGCTTAGACACCTTTAAAATAATGGGGCTCACGAGTACGGGAGAGTGTCGCTTCTGCCATGGACAGAAGAAACACCAATGACAATATTTCAGCAATGGACGAAGTGATTCTGGTACTCTAGCAGACAGAAATAGCCCAAGCACTGTCCATTTAACGAGAATGAATAATAAAATTTAAATATTCATAAAAATAAATATTGAGCTTGCATAGGCAAATAAAAAATGCCAGCCCTGTTTTTGGGGTATACTCTACAGTCGTTTTTTTTTAATAAGAGAAACCAATGAAGATAATTGGAAACTGTCTCGGCATTTTTTTTTTTTTTGGAAATCAATTATTTGATTCTCTAGTCGTAAAAAATAATAAAAATGATTAGCTTTTTGAAATGGGAACCGAAGTGCGAATCACGTCATTATATTGAAAGAAAAACAATGGGACAACTAAACTGAAATTGATTAAATAAATATAGGCCTATAACCACTCAATTATGAAAAATGCTACGCTCAGGGCTATGTGCCAAAATTAGAAACAAATAAACAAGTAGAACTAAATAAATCAACAACTTTAAATAACTTGTGTGTTATTTTTGTGATGGTAACGAAATTGGGGACGAAGATTACAATTAGGTCTTATTTGGAAAATGATAAACAAAACATACCCGAAATTTTAAGTCCTCATTGAGTTCCCTGGCCCGTTCTAGCCTTTCCATTAGAAATGTACGCTGCGTTGTGGCTTGTTTTAATCGTTCGCACGTCACCTGAAAATTTTATTAATACTTTTACAATAATTATGTACACATTCTCAAGGTATAGCAAACAACAATTCAATCACTTCGATATGCACGATGTTTAGGCAACTATCACTTAGTACATTAAAGTATGTAGAAATAAAAATCTGCCTTCCTGGATTACGTCATCCAATGATTTCAATAAAACTTTATATATATATCTAATGAATATAAGAGGCGATTAAATCATTCAGTATAGGCCAAGGTCGGTGATTCACGGTACGGAGCGATTTGATCGTGAAGAGTCTGTAGCAATAATTTGTAGACGCAAAAAATATATTGAGAATTACTAGCAAGGAAAGGAAATTAAATTTAAGTTCCTGACTTGGTCTCGAGTTTGGCTTAAACTTAGTCTTGAAAGCCAAGAGCTCACTAAAACATCAACAAAAAGTGGACTACAAACTGGTTCGAAATGTACGATAATCATAAACTTTGTCTGAACAAGTTAAAATTCTAGTATCTACTTCAAATATAAAAATGACGTTAAAATCCATTTATATAATAAGATGCGAAAATTGTTTAAATGTTTGCATAATCTATAACCTTTTGTACGATTCTGACAGATGATTGATAGTTTGAAATGATGGGTTGCCAACTAGCAAATAATTTTCGAAGCGTGACGTAAAAAACAAGCGAACATTATACTATGCGCCTCAAGGACGCCGTGGAAATGACGAAACTCATTACTAAACGTACACAGCTGGCCAACAAAAGAGAGGTAAGTGGGATATTAAAGAGTTTAATGGCGACGTTTTTCGACCGATCGCGGACACACTCCATTAGCCGTATTGTTCCGCGTAATTTTACAAAAATCACAGTTACATCAGCGGAGGCTCGTTAGTGCGCTAACAGATCTACAGCTTTACGAGCGAATGTCGTCAATAAATTTTTTTTGTAATTCTCGCCTTCAACGTGTAGGAGAAAGTGACATATATTTTTAAAATATTGCCATGCGTTAGTTGTTAGTTGGTGTTGATATGTCAGTATTGTTAGGACGGATCACAATTTTTTAACTTTTCCGTTAGAATCCAAACAAGGATTCCACTTGTTTGGATTCTAACGGAAAAGTCCACTACGAAGATATAAGATCTTATTCGCTAAAATTTGCTGAGATCAAGGAAATCTTGGCAAAGTTTAGGTATACCTATTCAACATTTATGGCACGTAACTTTTTCTGTTATAAGGAAACTGACCTGATTCTGTACAGTGGATGTGAGCAGTTGTCTTTGCAGTTCAACGGGATTGCTCTCGAGGAGAATCGCCGCGAACTTGTTGGAGTCGGGAGAGCTGACGAGCGGCGGCCGCGGAGGAGTTTCGAGCGCGCGGTCGAGTCGCCCAAGCTCAGGCATCGCGGGCGACTGGGGACCGATCGCCGCTTCCGCTTCAAGCTTCGCTTTCTGAGCGAGCAACGCGTCGCGTTCGTTCCGCAACTCGCGCATCTCCACACACGTGCACTCTCCGCATCCAGTTGACAGAGCGCGAGCGAAAGATTCCTCCGCCGTGTCGCCGGAATGCCTGTCGCCCAGCTCACCGCGAAGAAGTTCGGCTTCATCGCGCAATTTCCCGCCCTTTCTTTGGATGACGTCGAGCAGCGCCCACAGTTCATCTTCGAGCGGACGAGGTCGCGGGGCGCTCGCAGACGCGGACGCTGAAGAAGAATGGGCGTCTTTGCCGCAGGAAGTTTCCGTGCTAAAGCCCGAGTCCTGCACGGACGGCTGCGGTTTGGTGCGGGTCGACTCGCCGCCGCCGCCGGCCAGTTTCCGGCGCACGCGCACGCCCGGCTCCCAGTCGCGGCGGGTACCGCTGGCAGGAGTCGACGGCGACATTTTTGACCGTAGGTTTGGGAATGTCTCGATGACGAGGTCGCGAAACTCGAGCAAAGCTCCGACCTCATTCTGGAGTTCCTGAAAACATCGTGCGTTCTAATTACTTGTTTTTGAATTAGAAAAAACCAAACACTGAAGTCTAGACTCTAGACAATGTCCTTGTTGTCGTTGAAATTTTAAAAAACAACAATAATTTTTCTTTTAGAAAATCCTTAATTTAAATGAGGAAAATGTCTAATAGGCTCCCAGGTGACAATGAGTGGCAGAGAGGCTAAAGATTGACGAACCCGTTGGATGAGTGGTTAGGGTTCCCGGATTCGATTCCCGGCTGGGTCACCTTTGAAAAACGAACTTTTCAAAGTTGGCTCTGGTCCAGATCTGGAAAGTAGTGGCAGGGTACATTGCTCTTCGCAGTCATTTGGGCAGCCCGTTTGGCGGCAGTAACCACCCCCTTACTGAATACCACCGTGAAATAAAAGCACGTGTGCTGTTTTGTTTCGGTGAGTGAGTAAGGGATCCATTTCCCTAACCCTTACCAATCCCTCACCCTTAACAGTAGTTGGCAGCGCACTCGCAGCACCATTGGCGTTGCTTGTGTTATAGGCCACGATAGCCACCTACCATCAGGTAGACCATCAACCTGTCTATTATTGGTTGTGTAGACATCGCCCACACAAGCAATAATAGGAAAAGCTTTTATTCTGTCTTCTGTAGCAAGGTTTAATATTGGAAATAATAGAAAGGAAAATACAACTGACCTGTAGTGCAACGAGCGATTTAGCCTGTTCTGAAATGAGGTAGTGAAACGGACCAGGCGGCGAGCGCAGTTGGAGACACTCCATGCCCGAACCGCCCGAGCCCCCACTGGCGCTGTCTGCACCGCCCGTCTGTAATAAAGAAACACTCTCTTTACAGGCTTCAACAGGAAAATACAACACTTTAGGTAGTTTATGGAGAAACGCAAATTAATGTCAACCGTGTGCTCCAGCGTAAAATTGCGTCACGCTTGAGTGCGTGCATCCGGAGACCGCGTGTCATTCTTCCTTCGCGACCATTGTGCGCTGCTTTGTATTGTGTAAAAAACCCATTGCTAAATCAGTTATAGAACTAGTCGACAATTTACTTCGATCGTTAAATCATTACAGACACGACAAACTAAAAATTCTAAAACAAAGTTAACGATTTCGTTTCCATGTCTTGTAACTAACTCATCATTACTAGCAAATTGGAACTTTGGATTTAGATTTATCGCCACGATTGAGTTATCGTTTACGTACACTTAAGTAAAATCGACGGTTTCACTTTCAATTTCCCAAGTAGTTAAAGATAACCGACGTCAATCAATGCTGGCTAACATTCGAGTGAATAGACTAGAAAATTTATTATAGTTTGGTTAAAATGTTTTTCGTTGAGTAACTAGTACCCGGCCTCTGTCACTCCGTATGTGCCGTGATATAATTGCCTACTGTCGCTCACATTGAATGTGCAAGGAGTGCAAATTCTGTACGCTGTGCTAGTACTATTTTATTTATTCTGTGCTACTTTTTGAAGAACTTTATCTTGAAGAAGTGTCCTTCGAGTAATAATTATAACGACTTCAGAGAACTAAGTCCCGTCATCGAATGCGGTAGGAGTCATACACATAAAATTTGAAAAATAATAATAATAATAATAGTTCATATTTTCGACAACCGATGTCACTGCGCCGGCAGGTTATAACGTGCTATCGTTTCGTTGCTCAACGCGAACTACACTTTTCATGCGTCAGCTTTAAAAGTGATAGATAACGTAACGCTTTTTAGTTAACGCTTGTATTAATTTCACCCTCATCAAATTTAAATACCGGGAGGCTTATATGAAAATCGATTCTTAAGGAGTAACTCCAAAAAATCATATTAAGAGTATTCTATTGTCCATGTAGTTGGGCATGCTTGAAACGCAGAATCGCATTCTCTGTACTCAAGCTATACCGAGATTTGATGCCGACCCGCTACTGTAGTCCGAGGTGACGACGTGGACACGAGTTGCTTTGCAGGTTGCACAAACCGGTTAAAGGATAGAACTTGAGAGGACCGGTGTGGGATAACAAACAGATGGCCAAGGTTTCATTTTATCTAGGGTACCTAATATCTTAAAGTACGTGTCTTTTATGATAAATCGCACCTAACATTGTCAATGCTTATCAATACTTGTTGGATAAGCTTTTCATCGAGAAATATTTGTGTCAATTTCTAAGTGCTGATATGTACCGTTGTACCATTTAAGTGTAGTTATTGCTAAATTATATTCTTGTTAAACTTTTGGTTAATTAAAAAAAAAAAAAAAATTTTTTTTATAAAATACTAGGCGACCCGCCCCCGGCTTCGCCTGGGGTGCAATTTTTATATATTATAAGAACATTCCCCGTTTATCCCTCTTTCCATTAGTGAAAACCGAATTAAAATCGGTCTACCCGTTCACGCGTGATGCCGTGACCAAGGGAAATATGGATTCATTTTTATATATATAGATGTATTAATTAATAAACTAATAAAAAAATAATAAAAGAGGAAAAGAAAAAATGAAAAAAAAAAATTGTACTTCCTAACGTCAAAAGATAAAACCTAATTTATTATAAGTAACCTTGATCTACACTAATATTATCCCAGGCGCAGGATTCTTTATTTCTATAAAGTTTATTTTCAGTTTGAAATCTCAATAATAGGGGATCGGACAGTAATCAGATTAAAATCTAAAATGTACTTAGAAAGAAAATATATAATTTTTTTACGATTATTTATGGAATAATAATTTAATATAATTCATTCAAATATTTTTAAATGAAGAAATAAAATTTTATTATTTACAATATTTTTAATCTATACTGAAACACCAATCACAGTGCGTGACGTCATTTGTGGGCAATCATTGTCTTATGCCAATGCAGCTGTTTTGTTATGATATGACCACAAATGACGTTACGCGCTCTCAGATTAACTATCGTGGCGTTTTGGCGGCATTTTCAAACAAACAATATTAAAACATGATTTTGAGTACCTAAAAGGCTATAAATAAATAAAATAGTATTTTTTATGGGAATAAATATCCATGAAGATTAATTTAAAACACTTTCTGAAAATTTGTCCGATCCCCTATTAATCAATCAAGTATGAAGAAAAAACGCTGTTGCACTATCGGATCGCAGTGACCAATCGTGTGCCAACTTCGTTGGGCTAACTCCTAAGAAATCTGCGTTGATTTATACAATATGTTAATTAAGAACATTAAATAAATGAAAATATAAAAGGCTTCAACTTAGATGCTACAATCGATTTACTGAAAATCGCTCTACGTCCATACCTAATACTATAAATGTGAAAATAACTCTGTCTGTCTGTTACCTTTTCACGTCTAAATTACTCAACCGATCATCATGAAATTTTGCATACACGTTCTCAGGGACGAAGGAAAGGACATAGGGTACCATCATCCAGAAAAAAGTACTGTTCCCGAGGGATCATCTAACGCCTGGCAAAGCTACAACTGCAATAAATATGTTAGGCGTTACATTGCTCATATAGTCGGGCGTTATTTTTTTACTTTTATATGCGGGCGAATCCGCGGGCACCAGCTAGTAATGTATAAATTGACAAGACTACCTCTTTATAATATTGTATGGCCTTAAAACTGTGACTTGAATAAAGTTGCGGACAAAAACGTTACCCGGCTTAAATTTGCATTCTTTTTTCTTCAAACAAAATTTTCACTACTGTTTAGTTAGGGGGTTAAAGTTTTTAAGAAAATAGCTTCTTTGACTAGGTATAACAGTTTACAACGGCACACTCTTCAACGCTTTGCTTCCAACTTAAAAACGTTTTTGATTCTTGTGGTATGTTACTCAGGGACAGTGTAGCTGTAAGCAAATTTTAATAATAATTTTTAAAATCGATTTAGTAGTAGGCAGACTGACGATCCACTTGTTGGATTATCACGATCCACTAGCGTCGCCTATAACACTAAGTTACGTACGCTATAGGTGCTGCAACTAAATGCTGCCGATATTGGCAGGATAAAGGACGAGAGATTAAGAGGGGATAGGGAAATGGGCTCGGGCATCTCTCGCTCACCACCGAGACTCAATTGCGACACGCAGTGTGCCCCGCCATTAAAAGTTTACACACCCATAAACAAATTTTACCTCGGGTAAAAATTAAAATTATAAATTCAAAATGCTAAATTTAGTATAAAACCTAATTATTATTACAATGACGAGTGCGGTGACGATGTGAAAGCGAATGACTAGTTTGAAAATGGCGAGCCATAATTGCGGGGTGTTTGTGGACAAACCGCTACAACAATCGACAGTTTTCATACGACATTCGAGATTTGTAGTTTCACTTTCATCACAAACATTGCATCAGAAAGGCCTTATGTTATTTAAACACTGTCACTGCGATTATAACAATTCGAGTAATGTAGCGCGACATTAATGATGCGCGTGCGTGGGGGACCTCTTACGATTTAGCGGAACTCTTCAACGCTGACAATCGCTTTTTTTACCCACACGTTCAGTTTCGACGTAACTATATGCAAATAATGTTTACCTACTTTATGCTCGCGTTTCTCAATTTCACTTTCATTCGTTCGTGATTTTGAATAAAACGAATGTGTCGCCCATACCGTGGGTTCGCTTGGGTGCAATTGTGGTGTTACCATATTTATTCATCATCATTAACAGCCTATTTTATATGTCCCCACTGCAAGGGTACACCTACTCTCTCAACCAGGGCATATGGGCTATATGGTCCACCACATTGGCCCAGTGTGACAGACAGGCTGACGATCCACACGATGGTAGGTTGCTACCGTCGCTTATGACACAAGCAACGCCACAGGTGCTGCAAGTGCGCTGCCGACTACAGTAGGAATAAGGATAAGGGATTGGGGAGGGGATAAGAAAATGGGCTCTGGCATCCCTTACTCACTCATCGAAACATAAAAACACACGTGCTGTTATTTCACGGTGGTCTTCTGTAAGGAGGTGATTACTGCCGTCAGACGGGCTGCCCGGATGACTGGTGCCCTGCCACTACTTTTTAGATCCAGGTCAGAACCAACTTTGAAAAGTTCATTTTCAAAGTTGACCCTACCGGGAATCGAACCCGGGAACTCTAGAGCAGAGCGTTAAGGCAAGCACCCTAACCGGTCATCCAACATGCGCCTTAGAATTTCTTCTTTGGCGTGTGCAGGTTTCCTCGCGATGTTTTTCTTCACCGTGTGAGAGCAATCAGTAAAATGCACTAAGTTTTTAGAATAAACCCATTGGTATATGGCAAGACCGGGGACCGAAGTCGGACCTCTCGACATGACAGGCCGCGTCTTTCCCATTGCGCCACCGCGCTCTTTGAAAGATTGAGATAAAAAAAAATTAAATGTTGCTATGTTATAGTACCGTATAAAATAACTACCCAATTCAAAAATCCATACTTAAATATCAACAGTCGTAGTAGTTGAGAGCGTTAGAGTGAATTCGTAAGGATTTCCCTTGTACTGACATGTTCTTATGCAAAAAACACAAGAAACAAGAATAAGAAAACACAAAATATGTACATTTGGCTGATAAGTTCATTTGGCATTTGGTGTGAAGGGATACTAAGAAGAAACATGTTAATTATTATAAATACGACGGATCGAACAGGAAGGACTCGAAAAACCTTGTGTTAACTCTTAAAAGAGAGTTCAACTAGGAAAACTTTTCTTGGTCAGAGAGAGATTGATAGAAGACACATCACATAACCCCATAAGTTATTATTTACATTTATTTTTATAATAATAACACTAAATATGAATATAAAATGATATATAATTTTATATAATCTTTTATAATCCCTATAAGTAATTTTATAGGTATAATTTTATATTAGTTTATAGTAGTTTTTTGTTATTTACAACAACAAAGTCATTTAAATAATATATAATAAGCTATTTAAAAAATAAATGTTTTATTTATTATTTTCCATTCAGAGGTTAGATATGTTGTTTTTCACCCCAAATATCGTTGTTAATGACCCCATATGAGGGGTAATTCACAACAGCGCTTATTTTAGACAATAACTTACTACATCTTAATTTAACTACTTCCGAGGTGAATAAAAACGAAAAAACACTTGTAACTCAGTTCATAAAATATGTTATTTAACATGCAAAACAAATTAACAAAAATATGAACAGATTTTTGTTAAATTGTTAATTTAAATTCAAAATATTGTTGTTATTCACCCCCGTTTACTGTAGTACCCTTTTTTAGTAAAAAAAGGTTTTAAAATTTGAACTCTTAAAGCTAAGCTGTACGAGCAACTGCTCGCACAGGCTTTCTTTCTTGTCAGCACTTTACGTCAAAAGCATTCAGTTCGTGTTCGATTATCATACGTATCGCGCGTGCTCATTTATATCATTTTATAATATCTTTAGTTTATTTTATATCAATATATCAGTTATCAATATATCAGACTTTCATTCTTATCATTATCACAAAGATTGTACAAACGCGTACACCTTTTTTGGTCCTTCGAAAAGGGACCTCGCGCGTGACTCAGTGTAAACGTGGACTAGCAAATACGTGACTCTGTGTCACAAGTGAGGTGCACCAACGCTAAAGTTATCGAAGTTTTCAAAGCAGCAGCATTGGATTTGGTATCGTGAGTAGCCAGCGATCACGACCAGAGCAGTATCAACCACTCAAGTAAGGCGTATCTTTTACTATCACTATGTCCATTATGGAAGATTTTCTGCAAACTCAAGAACAGCTTTCAACTGCTATCGAACAAGTTTTTACCAACTTTAAAAAAGATAGTTCGGATAGAAAAACAGCAACATATATCAAACAAAGGCTTGAAAAATTAGATACTTATTGGAATGAATATCAGTCAAATCATATAAAGCTGTGTGGGTTCGGAGATAAATCTCACCAATATTTTACATCAAATCGGTATGAAATGATCAAAGAAAGGTTCTCTAACATTCGAGCTACTATCCAAAATTATCAACCGAGAGACGAAGGCAGCTGGTCTTCTACTTCACTTCTAAAGCCAGCTACCCCACTTAGCACTCAGAGCTCTCTTCAACAGGCAGAGCAGGGATCATCTCGCTCACAAGGTATCAGTAGCAAAACTGATGAAATGTTAAGGAAGCAGACTAGCAACTTCAAAGCATTTGAACATACTATCTTTAATATCAATCTGGAGAACATATCAGAGAAGTGGGAGTTTGATCATCTATTGCGGGTTGTCCAGGCTCGTTGGTCAGCAATAGACACGTTGCATTGGGAGCTGGACAGCGAATTAGGCGGCAGAGATTCCGATTACGAGGCTTCTTATTTTAGATATGAGGGAAAGTACAACGAAGTTATCAAGTGTATCAATAGAAAATTGTGGTCCGTATCACACCGTGAACAATCAACTCCTCATTTAGAATTGCCTTCATTTAGTGGCGGCTACCATCAATGGACGTCCTTTAAGGACCTCTTTGTAGAAACAATACACAATAATCCTACCCTATCAAACGCTCAACGTATGCAGTTCCTAAAATCAAAGGTCAAGGGTGAAGCTGAGCGACTCATTCAACACCTGCCGATAGCATCCGAAAATTATACCACTTGCTGGGATATACTAATACATAGGTACGACAACAAGAAATTAATTCTCAACTCTCACTTTGATATTTTGTTTAGCATTCCAGTCATGCAACAGCCATCAATAAATAATTTAAAAAGAATTCACGATACTACTCGCGAAACTTTGAACGCTATCAAAAATTTGGGAATCACCGTAGACTCGTGGGATCCACTTCTCATCTATATCCTGTGCCAAAAATTAGATTCAGAAACTCACAGCGAGTATATAGGATCATTAAAGCAGCCAAGAGAAGTTCCAAATATCACAGAATTTCTATCATTCCTTGAAAACAAATTTACTACTATGGAGACTTCACGGCGAAAACAAGAACCATCAAACAAACCGATCATGCGAAACCCTAATTATAATTCTTCGTTGTCGTCGAATGCAAAATTTAATAAAACAATGAATAACTATTCAAATATTAAGCAATCATTTCCGCCGCAAGGCCGCATAATTTCGCAACCGGTGTATAACAATAAAAATGTTTACACCGCGAAATATTACAAGTGCCCCATTTGTAAAAGTGATGATCACGGAGTATTTTGCTGTAAACAATTTTTAGAAATGAACGCAGCTTTAAAACGCAGAACTATTTCGAAATATAATATTTGCCAAAACTGTCTCTATTGCCACTATGGTAAACAATGCATATCAGAGAAAAGATGTAGAGATTGTAATCAAGCACATAATACTCTGCTTCATGATGCATTCATGCAACCAGAACCAGGTCCATCTGGTGCGTCTACATCCAAAAAACACGCAAGCACTCCTTCAACAGAGCCTATAAACACGGTGCGCAGTAACTCTCATGTATCATTACAACATGAAATTTCGGAGATACTTTTAGCTACAGCAATAATTAAAGTACAGGCAGCTGATGAATCATACAAAGACCTCAGAGTTTTGTTGGACCAGGGATCGCAGGCGTCCCTTATCACTGAAAATGCCGCACAGTTGCTAGGGCTGCCTCGTCGTAAATGTCACGGAGTAATTTCTGGAATTGGAGCTAATGAAAACAACTGCAAAGGAATGATGCATATCAAATGCTTATCAAATAACAGTGATTTTGAATTTGAAACTGACGTTTTGATCATGAATAATCTCATAAAAAACCTCCCAAGTCAATCATTTAGTAAACCAACATGGCCCTATGTACAAAATATTACTCTAGCAGACCCCGATTTCAGCATCAGTCGCCCTGTCGACTTGCTCCTCGGAGCCGATATTTATTCTTTAATTTTATTGGATGGCATATGCAAAATTAACAGTGAGACACCCCTAGCGCAGAATACGCGCTTAGGTTGGATTTTAAGTGGGAATGTCAAAACAATACAATGCAACGTGATCATAAATCAATTAGATGACATCAAGAAATTTTGGGAAATTGAGGACATCACCAACGATCCCCCCCTATCCAAAGAAAATCAGCTGTGTTTGGAGTACTACAAAAATACTACCGTGCGGCGCGAAGACGGTCGTTACGAAGTAAGGTTACCACTAAAACCGAATTTCAAAGAGCATTTAGGTGAATCCAAAAATAAAGCAATAGCTCAGTTTAAATCTTTAGAACGAAAATTCATAAAAAATGAAAACATGTACAATGAATATAAGTCCTTCATGAATGAATACGAAGCCCTCGGACATATGAAACCAGTGAGCGCTATAAGCAAAACAATCAAGCCCGACTGCTACATGACTCATCACAGTGTAGAGCGTGTCGAATCAACTAGCACAAAATTTAGAGTAGTCTTCAATGGATCGGGAAAAACCTCATCTGGGTACAGTCTGAACGACGTAATGGAAGCTGGACCCAATCTTCAACAAGACCTCTTACTACTGATTATCAAATGGAGAAAATATCAATTTGGATTCACTGCAGATTTAGAGAAGATGTTCCGGCAGATCTGCATCAATGAAGATGATCAGGTTTATCAAAAAATAATTTGGCGTAATTCTGTTAATGAAGCCATCCAGGAATATCAATTGACCACCGTGACGTATGGGACGAAGGCTGCTCCTTATCTCGCCATGATGACCTTAAAACAATTGGCTGCTGATGAACGACCAAACTTTCCTAACAGCCAAGCTCCATCTGTCTTGGAAAATTGTTTTTACATGGATGATTTGGTCCATGGTACTTACCTAGCTGACACAGCAGTACAGCTACAAAAGGACTTAATCAAGCTTCTCAAATCTGGAGGTTTCAACTTGAGAAAATGGAGATCAAACCTACCGGAGATATCAGACTTTCACAGTAAATCATCAATTCAAGACAGTTTCAATTTTAAAGGAACTGAACCGAAGAAAACCCTCGGATTGAGCTGGGATCCACACCGGGATGTTTTTCTTTTCGAATCAAAAATCAACACATCAAACGAGCATGAAACAAAACGATCTTTATTAGCTAATATATCAAAGCAATATGATCCGAATGGCTGGTTGACACCAGTTTCCACAAAACTAAAATTAATTTTCCAAAACGTGTGGTTATCAAATATCAATTGGGATGATCAACTACCAATCGAAATAAAGTCAGAATGGGATAAAATCAAGCATGACATCGTTAACATCAATCAATTTAAAATACCACGTTGGATCGGATGTCAAGAAAATGACACCATAGAATTACATGGGTTTTGTGATTCATCCAACATAGCCTATGCCTGTGTAATATATTGTAAAATATCAAGAGGAACAGAGACAATCATTAATTTATTAGTAGGAAAATCAAGACTGGTACCTACAAGCACAACACTTTCTCTACCAAAATTGGAGCTAAGCGGAGCTCTACTTCTATCAAGATTAATGTCGAAAGTCATCGAATGTTTGAAAGATCAGAAAATCAAGCTTTATGGATGGTGTGACTCTATGATTGTTTTAGGTTGGATCAATGGGGACCCATCCAGATGGAAGACTTTTGTGTCTAACCGTACGAAGGAGATAGTAAGTGTTATTCCGCGCGAAAACTGGCACTATGTGAAATCCGAAGAGAACCCGGCGGATTGCGCTAGTCGCGGATTAACAGCATCACAACTGAAAGATCATACTCTCTGGTGGAAGGGACCGTCTTGGTTACAAAATTTCAACGAAGAAGAGGAAAAACTTATTACATTTGAAACGAATTTAGAAGTAAGAAGTGTAAGCCAAGTTAACGCTACAACAGAAGAAAACATGAACCACAATATTATTTCTCAACTATTATCGAAATACAGTTCAATAAGCAAAATTATCAGAATAATATCATGGATGTTAAGATTGACTTCAAAAGGAGAAAAGGCACATTATTTAACGGTAGCAGAGATAGAAAGAGCAAGGAATATTATCATCAAACAATCTCAAAAGATTGAATACTCAAAGGAAATTGAATGCCTAAAAGAACAAAGGACCGTACACTCAAAAAGCCCGATCTGTCAGTTTAATCCATTCTTGGACAAAGACGGCCTACTAAGGGTTGGAGGACGACTAAAAAATGCAAACATTAGTCGTGATATGAAACACCCTTTAATCATTCCAAAACAATCTCATTTATCAGATCTTTTGATTGACTATTATCACAAACTTTGTTTACATGGTGGACCTCGTCTTACTGCATCATTCATCAGACAGAAGTATTGGCTCATAGGTGGAAATCGAGCTATCAAAAAGCGCCTACGACAATGCGTTCCATGCAAACGTCATGAACCCATCAAGCATAGCCAACTGATGGGCGACCTACCAGCGGCGCGCACAACACCATCAAGACCATTTTCCAACTGCGGTGTAGACCTTACCGGATTCGTAAGCATCAAAGCGAATAAAGGTCGAGGTATCAAAACTACAAAAGGCTACATCGTAGTCTTCGTATGCATGGTGACCAAGGCCGTGCACCTTGAATTAGTCTCGGATTTGTCATCATCCGCATTTTTGGCAGCCCTGCGTAGAATGGCGGCGAGACGAGGCTCTCCTCAAAACATTTTCAGCGACAATGGAACTAATTTTGTCGGTGCTAGCAGAATTATCAACAATGAATATATCAACCTAAAAGCGACACTAGATAATGAATTTTTTGCTGCGATCACAGATATGGAAATAAATTGGCATTTTAACGCCCCTTCTTGGCCCACAGCAGGTGGCCTGTGGGAAGCGGCCGTTAAAAGTTTGAAATATCATATCAAAAGAGTTATTGGCGAACAACATCTTACATACGAAGAATATTCAACTATTTTGGCTCAGTTAGAAGGTTGTTTAAATTCCCGACCTCTAAGTGCTTTGACTGAAGACCCTGACAACATCGATTATCTCACGCCATCGCATTTTTTATCAAGTGGACCCACTCTGACGATTGTCGAGACTGAGAGAGATTTAAGGACTAGATGGCAGTTAACACAAAAAATATTTAATGACATATGGAAAAGATGGAGAACAGAATACCTGTGTCAGTTATCATCCCGTAGCAAATGGCGCCAACCAAAAGAAAACTTGAAGGAGGACGATGTCGTCATCATACAAGATATCAACTTGCCCCCTGGGAAATGGGCTCTTGGCAGAATTGAGTCGCTTCACCCAGGGAGCGATGGATATGTACGTGTCGTTACTATCAAAACGAAGAATGGTCTGATCAAAAGACCTATTACGAAAATATCACGATTACCAGTTACATTTTAATCAAGCACAACAAAGACAAGAAAAGCCAATTGTGAAAAATAACATCACCGCCGCTGTAACTGTCACAATGAACCCACGAAATCATAGCAAATTCAATTTATTCAATTTCTTATTT
Organism: Bembecia ichneumoniformis; assembly: GCA_910589475.2. Lineage (NCBI taxonomy): Eukaryota > Metazoa > Arthropoda > Insecta > Lepidoptera > Sesiidae > Bembecia > Bembecia ichneumoniformis. The sequence continues at coordinate 1,915,355 of OU342526.1, read as the reverse complement.
ATCATGTTCACATTATTATTATCATTTACTTCGGTAGTACAATGCGAATATAAAATATCAAGCCTAAATAACAGTCAAGGATTTTATTTTGACAAAACAACAAACATGCGCTTGCAAAGAGATCACTGGAAACTCGTCTACGATATGAAACCATATTGGGAAGCGACGGATTTATTTATAAAGTATATTACTTACCTTGAAAACATATGCTTAAACGATAAGAACAATAACATTACACAATGTAATATCATACTTCTCCAATTGCATCACGGGTTCACCGAGCTCGAGCACTACAATGGCATGTTGCTCGGTCAGCAGCTCCCACGGCGGCGCGGACGGCGCGAGGCGTACGCGCGCACGAGACTTCGCCGCGGCCTTATCAACGGTGTCGGTTCAATCGCAAACACCTTGTTCGGAGTGCTCGACGACAACTTTGCAAAACAATACGAAAAGGATATTGAAATTCTACGAGACAATCAGAAACATTTGGCATCATTGTGGAAAAATCAAACTTCTGTCGTCGAAGCCGAATTCAACTTAATCAAACGAATAGAAAACACGATCAAGTTTCTGCGCTACAGCTGTTGCAAGCTGGCTTATTGACGACAAATCAAGGTTGTCAACTGAGATTCAACGACTTCACCGTGTACACTCACAAGCAGGAGATGAGTGATCTGCACATCACGGCAGATGTTACTGCCCCAAAGCTATCGCCGATCAACTATCTTTTCAACATATCAGTACCGAGCCACGACACTATTAGCGCAGGGGACGAGGACGTTAGCGAGCATTCAAGGCAGTTGACACATCTGCAGAAGCAGATAGAGGAAATGAAGCAGACTGTGCCGCTGCACGACAGCGTCAGCAACCACGACATTCATCACTATGCGGCAACATATGTCATCGTTATCGTGGCTGCTGTTGGAGCAGGTATCTGGGGAGCGCGCAGGATCTGGCGCAGGCGGTCGGCGCGGGCGGCGACCGAGCAGGTGGCGCAGCGCGTGGGGCGGGCGGCGCCGCCCACCCCGGAGGTGGCAAGGCAGCTGCCGCCCTCCTCCTCCACGGCGGTGATTGACAATCAGTGTGTGTGCAGTGAAAGTGACAAGTGCGTTAAAAAGGTTCCGCGTCATTTGAGTTATGTTAATCTAGGTTCTAGTGGTCTGTGCAACCAAGTGCAAGACTTTAAACGGGTGTCGTGTTCTAACGTACCTAAGCAAAACAAAGGCACGTCACCGATCTTTCGTTCTGTATACGTAATCGGTGACGATAGTGTTAAGTTTAATTCTTTGTAAATCATCAATTTGTACCTACTTTACTTACTAACAAGTGTAGGTTAAGGACAAAATGGTATCACCTTGTATCATCTCATCACTACTAACTTCTCTACTTTTCGGTGTGGGAGCATGTACGAGCAACTGCTCGCACAGGCTTTCTTTCTTGTCAGCACTTTACGTCAAAAGCATTCAGTTCGTGTTCGATTATCATACGTATCGCGCGTGCTCATTTATATCATTTTATAATATCTTTAGTTTATTTTATATCAATATATCAGTTATCAATATATCAGACTTTCATTCTTATCATTATCACAAAGATTGTACAAACGCGTACATAAGCTAAGTTAGCTTTAGCCAACACAAAAAGCCAAAATACCATTCTGGATAAGAGGACATCAGGGACATAATACCATATTATTTTTACATTTTCCCCCGACGATTTTACTGCATATTAAGTTTCCGTAAGCACAGCATGTCGATATCGACCGCATACATACTTCATGTGAGAAGTAAATTTAAGATGTGCGAACTGTTATAACCCTCCTATGTCACCTTAAGTCATGACCTCAACATAATCCCGCTGATCTAGCATTTCCTGCCCTCAACGCCCTGCCTAACGCCTTAGAGCGCCAGTCTTCATCCAGAGTCTCAACCCGGCGGTCAGACCATATCCATTGTCCGCATATAATTCTTTATTTAAATAAGTTATTTATAAGTTATAATTCTTCAATTAAATCGTGTTTCTATATTTTTATTTTTTTAAAAAGGACATTACCCAATCTCGTATAACATTTTTGGTGGCAGCGCTAAGGGATTTTGAAAATAGAAATCCCCGGTACGTCTCTGAAGTTTAACAACCATTGTGTTAAAAAATTAACTATTCTGAAGTGAAATCTAAAGTCAAAGTGAAGTGCTCTATATATTGTGGAAATCATAAATTACATGGTCAATATTCCAAGTTCAATTTGTGAAGTGTTCAAGTGTTGGTCGTTGAGAGAAATAACTCCGATCATCTATAATCCTGCTACATACATGTCAGGCGATTCAAGGCGAAAGGAGCTGTGAATATGGTACTCCTCATCATCAGCATCATCCTGTGAGTACCGACTTCATACATCGTGTTACTCCGTGTTCTCAGTGAAAGTGCCCCGAACCCAAATTTTAAACAAAGACTTAATAATTCGTAATTAATCGTCAGTGCTTAGATTAGTCATCCTGTTTGTTACATTCATTTATCCGTGAGTCATACTTATTGTGAAGCATCGATCAGCCAGACGTTCTAAGAAATCTCTTATCAGTAAACTACTCCCGACCGTTCAGTACTTAGTAACCTTTAATTAACTTTTATATTTATTCAAAATGTCAAAAGAAGAGAAAACTAAAACATCCGAAAAATTAGAAATAAACATTTTGTTTAAATTTATAAAACCATTCGATGGAAATAGAGAAAAATTAAATTCCTTTTTATCCAACTGCGAGAACGCGTATTCTTTGGCATCAAGCAGCCAGAAACCTATCTTATTTAAATATATATTAAGTCAATTAGAAGGAAAGGCAGAGTTAGCTAGTAGTATAAAAGAATTTGAAGACTGGGAGCAGTTATCAGATTTCCTCACTACACAATTTGGGGAACGGAAGCACTACACCCATCTTCTTGCAGACCTGCAAGAATGTGTTCAACAATCAAGGGAGACAGTCACACAATTTGCACTCCGCGTGGAAACATGTCTTTCACGCCTATTAACAGAATTAAAACTAACAGTAGAATCAAAAAATAAAAGCGAATTACATGGTAGGGTCGGAGCTATGGAAGACCTTGCTCTACACACCTTCCTATTGGGCCTAACGCCAAGAATTTCTAATCTGGTTCGCTGTAAAGACCCGAAAAATCTTAACGAAGCAATAAACATGGCAACATCAGAGGAAAAAATCCAACTAATGTTTCAAAAACGAAACGAGCAAAACATCCGCCCAAATCCTTCACAATCAAAATTTTCCTACAATAGGAACAAAAATTCAGGCCAGTATAATGCACCCAAACACTTAGGCAACTCATTCGTGACCAAGGATTCTTCCAATAACCAACGTTTCTGTCGTTACTGCAAATCCGAAGGTCATACTATTGAATTCTGCAAAAAACGTGAATTCAATAATAACCGTTTTAAGAATTCACAAACGCCTAATAGAACACAATCTCAGCGGGTGCATCACACACAAAATAAAGAGGGATTAATTTCAACCACTCTTGATAGTTACTACGATGACGAATTAGTAGACAACCAAGATTTAAATGCCTAAGGGTCTCGCGACGGTGTCGCGTGAGACCGCTACAAAACGCGAATAAAATAAAGGACACCACTAAAAACATCACTGTATCCAAGCACACCCACCGACAGGGTAACCAGCCCCAAAATGAAGGTGTTGCTTCCAAAACCTCTGTATCCAAGCACACCCACCGACAGGGTAACCAGCCCCAAACTGAAGGTGTTGCTTCCAAAACCTCTGTATCCAAGCACACCCACCGACAGGGTAACCAGCCCCAAACTGAAGGTGTTGCTTCCAAAACCTCTGTATCCAAGCACACCCACCGACAGGGTAACCAGCCCCAAACTGAAGGTGTTGCTTCCAAAACCACTGTATCCAAGCATACCCACCGACAGGGTAACCAGCCCCAAACCGAAGGTTTTGCTTTCAGTCCTGAAGGACATAAAAATGATCTACAAACACAAAAGGTATACGAATTAACTTGTAATCCTTCAAAAATCCTTTTACCTCATATCCTAGTAGACACTTCTGTTTCCGACATTCCATTGTCCTTATTAATCGACTCAGGATCCTCTGTGAGCTTAATAAAAAAATCAAGTATCAGGAATAGTCCAGTTCTCGAAAATGATATTATCCAAATAAAAGGGATAGACCCCGGCGAAGAGGCGACTAAATCCTCTGGCCATTTCAATCTAAAGGTTCAAATTTCGGATTCACCAAAAAAATATATATATCACAGATTCCATGTCATTCAAGATATCGATCTACCTTACGATGGTTTGATCGGTACAGACCTATTAAATACATTCAGTTGCAACATCGATTATAGCAATGATACTTTACACATAGGAAAATTCAAAATTAAATTACACTTTTGTGATCCTACTTACCTAATACCGCCTCGAACAGAAATGGTAATTGAATGCTCTGTATCTAACCACGAAATGAAAGAAGGACTCATATTGGATCAAAGCCCTTCAGATACCTTACTCATAGCGAATTGTTTAGTTCGAGTAAAAAGTAATAATAGAGTAAATATATCCGTAGTTAACACCTCTGAATTTCCACTACCTCTCAAATCTAACCTCAATTTAAAATTAAGTCCCTTAAACACCACCCTTGACCCTTGTAACATTAATCCAGTCTGTACTACCAACATTACCAAACGGACAGAACAAGTTCTGAACTTACTACGTATCTCTCATCTAAATGACGAAGAAATTAACTCCTTGGAAAACGTCTGTGCCAAATACTCAGATATATTTCACCTTCCCGACGACAAGTTATCATTTACGCCCAACATACAACATAATATTCGCACTAGCAGCGACATTCCAATATATACAAAATCTTATAGATTCCCCGAAGTGCATAAGAAAGAAGTGGAGAACCAAATAAACAAAATGCTAGCCCAAGATATAATTAAGCCTTCTATTTCCCCCTGGTCCTCTCCTATCTGGGTTGTGCCGAAGAAAATCGACGCATCTGGTCAAAAGAAATGGCGTATAGTGATAGACTATCGGAAACTCAATGATATCACCATTGGTGAAAGTTACCCTATCCCTCAGATATCCGAAATCTTAGACCAATTAGGAAATTGCAAGTACTTTTCCACCCTGGACCTGGCGTCTGGCTTCCATCAAATAACTGTATCACCAGAAGACGCAGAAAAAACTAGTTTCTCAGTCCCTCAGGGACAATTTCAGTTTAACCGAATGCCATTTGGGCTTAAGAATGCCCCTTCAACCTTCCAACGTCTGATGAATAATTGTCTTTCCGGTCTCCAAGGCATTCGTTGCTTTGTATATCTTGATGATATAGTAATCTATTCCTACGATTTGGCATCCCATATTGACAATCTGACGATGATATTTGACAGACTACGAAGTTTCAACTTAAAATTACAACCCGACAAATGCGAATTCCTAAGAAAGGAAGTCGCGTACTTAGGACACATAATCAGCGACGAGGGCGTAAAACCTAATCCCGACAAGATAAAAGCAGTTACAGATTTCCCAACACCAACGGCTCCTAAAAGCGTTAAATCCTTTTTAGGTCTTGTATCTTATTATCGACGATTCATCCCTGACTTCTCTAAAATTGCAAAACCCTTAACATCTTTACTGAAAAAGGACATCCCATTTAACTGGACCAATGAACAACAACTGGCTTTCGAAACACTAAAAACTAAACTGACTACAGCCCCAATCCTTATCTACCCCGACTTTACGAAACCCTTTATCCTATCTTGTGATGCCTCCAATTATGCTATATCTGGCACCCTTTCACAGGGTCAGGTCGGAAAGGACCAACCCATTGCTTTTGCCTCGAGAACCCTAAACAAAAACGAGTGCAATTACAGCACCACGGAAAAAGAACTGTTAGCAATCGTATATTTCTGTAAACATTTTAGGCCTTACCTCTTCGGAAGAAAATTCTTTATTATTACTGATCATCGCCCTTTAAAATGGCTTTTTAATCACACTGACCCCAGTAGCAAACTACAACGTTGGCGTTTGAAACTAGAAGAATTTGAATACGAAATCGTTTATCGTAAAGGGAAACTTAATTGTGCAGCAGATGCACTTTCTCGATACCCAATTCCTGAAAATAAAAGTATCCCCATAAATGCTATCAATCCTACTACTATTCAAGATCCACACGCGAATCCAACTCCAGGAACCTCTTATTCCCAATCTAATGAAGAAACTCTCGATGCCCTTTTACCCGACAACATCCCATCGATATCTCCAGATCCTGAATTCTCTCCTGTAGACCTTGATGCAATTATTGACGAACTACCTCAACCTGAACCTTCCCCGACTGAAGTTCAACCGACGGACGTCCCATCAACCAGTATGACGGACAATCCTCTTAATATTCCCCTTAACGAAGACTCCTACTCTGAATTTCTAAAATCCTCTCCCAATGCTGTAAACGATACCCAAATTACCGAACATAATGACAATCTCTTGAAAACGCCCAGCAAATTTATAGTAATCCCAACTTCAATTGACCTAGACGAATCTACACCTTATGTACAAGAACTAATTAGCAACTTACCAAATTCTGAAGAAGTTCTCCAAGGCGAGAGAATACTACACTCCTTCCAATCCTTACACCATAATAACAAAACATATATTCTCCTATTTGTCAAGGTCCATCACTTCGACGACTGTTCCTATCTCGAGATTTTCCAGTCTCTCCAAAATCTTAGGAATTGTGTCTTATTAAATGTAAATGAAGAAAATACACCAAGAGAAATTAGTATATCAGATTTTAAAAACCCCTTTGACCGACATTCTTTCACGAAAATATATAACATAATTTCTTATCTTTTTAACAAAACGGGAATTCATATACACATCTATCATGATAAAATAATATACCCTTCCCTAAGTGAAGTCGCAAAAATACTAAAAGAAAACCACGACATTCCCATAGCTGGTCATTTGGGCTCTTCCCGAATGTACAATAGGATAAGAGAAAAATATAATTGGAAAAATATGCGATCCGACATAGAAACCTATGTAAAGAACTGTTCCTTGTGTCAAACTAATAAAGCTTTGAGAAAAATCAATCGTGCCCCGATGGAAATCACCTCAACATCTACTGAACCGTTTCACAGAGTATCTCTCGATGTAGTAGGTCCACTTCCTGAATCAGGAACAGCCAAATTAAAATTCATTCTTACCTTACAAGATGACCTAACGAAATACTCCTGTGCCTATCCCCTACGTAACACAACTGCTGAAGAGACCAGCGAATGTCTCATCCATTTCATCTCCTTGTTTGGCATACCTAAGAAGATCCTAACTGACCAAGGTACTAATTTTACATCTGATCTTTTCAAGAAAACTTGCGAATTTCTTAAAATTAAACAATTGTGGTCTTCCCCATACCATCCTCAAACCCAAGGAGCTTTAGAAAGAAGCCACTCGACCTTGAAAGAATACTTAAAATCCTACGTAAACGACAATCAAGATAACTGGCCAAGATATGTATACACCGCCATGTTAGCATACAACACTACTCCACATTCAACAACCCATTTCACGCCATATGAACTAATTTTTGGACACAAGCCTTTAATCCCTAGTTCAGTATATGAGGAGATATCTACCACATATCCTGACTATATTAAAATGTTAAATCATAGGCTTAAACATTCACGATCCAAAGCTCTCGAATTCATTAACAAAAGCAAACAAAATTCCAAACAGTACTATGATAGCCGTAGCCGCCCCGTATCTTATAAGTCAGGCGACTATGTCTATCTCAAAAACCATCTAAGATTAAGAAAAGCCCTCTCTCCCATATGGAAAGGGCCATACAAAATCATTAAGGTCCATAATAATAACACAGTGACACTTCTCATCAACAGGCGACATGTAAAACATCATGTTGACCAAATAAAACCTGCAGTAACTCAAAACAATTAAAATAAATCCTTGTAAATATTATAACTTATGACTATTCCATTTTTACGATTTAGTGTATATCCAATGTAATTTAATAAATCCTAATTAATTATAGTTTAAATAGTTTTATAACCAATGTACAGTGTTAATTTTAATTGTCCGAGATATTATTATTTCTTTTTTTATTATTATATTTTACTAGGCCAACACCATTAATATTAATTATTAAATTTTATTTTAGTGTTGTGACACACGCACACCCTCAGTTTATCCATCCAGTCACGTCAAGCCCAGGTCTTTATTTCGATTATATCGGGAAACTGAAAATCAACAATGGACATCTTGACGTTATAATCCCTATAGAAACTTCTCATTTAGCTCTACATTTAGAAAATATTCAGTCGATATTAAATACTGTAAGTCACATATGTAAACACAGTTCCACGATGAATGATTTAGAATGCCATAATCTGTTAGAACCTCTATCAGTGCGTTACGACGACATTCTCAAGACATACAATTCTTTAGCTCACATATTAGACAACAAGTCCAAAAGGTCCGCTTGGTTTGGAGGTATTGGTTCCGTCCTCAAACATGTGTTTGGTACATTAGATGAAGATGACGACATAAAATATAACAATGCCTTGAACACCCTCTACACCAATCAAAATAAACTAAAACTATTAGTAAAACAGAATATTTTAGTTACCTCCACAACATTAACTTCTTACAACGACACTATCCAAAAATTGAAAACGAATGAAATTCTCCTTAACGACGCCATTGAGAGTCTTTCAATTTATTCAAAAAATATTTCTGATATCTCTTACAACCTAAGAATTAACTCGCAAATCAACAACATCCTTAATAGCCTAGAAACTAGCATTCTCGCATTATCCTTTCAGATGGAAGATTTGAATAACGCCATTATGTTTGGAAGTAAAAACATACTTAGCCCTTCAATCCTAACACCAATTCAACTATACAATGAACTTTCAAATAGTCATAGACATCTGGCTGATAATGTAGAACTACCGATGGATTTAGATTTAAGTTCTGTTCATGTTATTATAGATATTTCTAATATTAAGTGTTTTTATAATAATCATAATATAATGTTTGTTCTACGAATACCACTTGTATATTCAAAAGATTTTGATCTTTACAACATTTTGCCTCTTCCAATCCCACATGAACCTAATAATCCCAAATCCTTCAGTACTATAATCCCATCATTCAATTATATAGGTATAACTAGAGATAAGTACTACTATTGTAAACTGATTAGTCTTAACGATTGTAAAATAGTTAATAATGAACTATACATATGTAACATTCCAACTGTATTATCAACATCCACTACTCCAACTTGTGAAACAGATATACTCTCAAAAGCCCTAAACACAATCCCTGAAGATTGTAACACCAAACTTATACATGGTGATCTCACTATTTGGCAAAAGCTTCACTCTGGTTCATGGATATATGTGATGTCCAACGATACTAAGATATCTATAGATTGTAAATTATCTCAAACTCAAGAACTGAAAATAATTGGCTCCGGAATACTAAATTTACCATATAATTGTACAGCTTCTTGCAACGATATCTATTTACTTCAGAATTATAAATATAATATAAAGCCAATTTTGACACACTCTGATTTCCAGTTAATCAATGATTCTTGTTGTAACATTGCACAGTTTCAAAAGGTCAAACCAAAATTATCTCCTGTAAAACTAAAGAATGTAGATTTAAGGACCTTATCCGAACAAAACAAAATTGATAACTCTATTCTCATGAAACTAGACGAAGCTATAGAAAAACCCCATTTGTTAAAACATTCAAATATTTACAGCGTTTTGATTTATGTTATTTTAACTAGCTTATTCACAATTGTAATCTTGTACTTTTGTAATAAATTTAAACTGTATAATGTAATTCCACATCCTTTCCGTAGATCCTTAACCCTTGAAAATCCTTCTACGGAACCTGAATCTATATCCATAGAACCCCAGCCTATTCCACCTCCTCGACTTCGTCCAACATAAACTTCAACCATCAACCCTGAAGTTTAGTCTTCTCCCGGGGGCTGTTATAACCCTCCTATGTCACCTTAAGTCATGACCTCAACATAATCCCGCTGATCTAGCATTTCCTGCCCTCAACGCCCTGCCTAACGCCTTAGAGCGCCAGTCTTCATCCAGAGTCTCAACCCGGCGGTCAGACCATATCCATTGTCCGCATATAATTCTTTATTTAAATAAGTTATTTATAAGTTATAATTCTTCAATTAAATCGTGTTTCTATATTTTTATTTTTTTAAAAAGGACATTACCCAATCTCGTATAACAGAACGTGCCGCATATGGAATAATTTTATAACACTTGAAGGTATGTCAGAAAGAGGTGTATCGCCACAATTAATCTTGATGAATGCCCTACATGCATGAAGCTCATTAAAAAAACTTTAGGTACCGTTATAAAACATTCGCCGTTTGTCTATCATTCACGAGCGTACTTAACACACTAAAGGCGAATACCTACTTTGATAATATAAATAAAAAAATACAAATTATAGAGTTGGTGTATAGCAATTATTATTTTTAATGTTCGACACAAGGATGCCGAACAATAGGGCGGAAAATATGTAATACACATTTCCGCACGATTACTGTTTATTACATAATAAAATCGTTTCCCCTCCCAAGTTATCGAACGTCCTGATATTAAAGTAAGTAATTATCTTAGTGGACGTAGGGTGGACTCACGGTTTCCTAATCTATTTTGCATACAGTGTTAAAAATTCAAAGCCTGTATAAAATAAAAACGAATGAACGTGTATAAATAAACAAATTCCTTATGCCAATCACCGGAAATGTTTTCTATTTGATATTTTTTTATAATAATAATAATAATAATAATCCCAGCGCCGGACGATGCTTGTCGACATCGCTGTCCCGCATGACGAAAACCTCGTGAAAGCCGAAAAAGAAAAACTTACCAAGTACATCGACTTGGCTCACGAGGTGACCGCCATGTGGGACGTCGATTCGACAATTATCGTCCCGATAGTCGTCTCGGCGAACGGTCTTATAGCGAAGAGCCTCGACCAACATCTCAAGAGACTCTCGCTAGATGGCTGGATCAAGGGGCAGATACAGAAGGCGGTACTTCTGGACACGGCACGAATTGTCAGGAGGTTCCTCACTCTGCAGCCCTAACCACCGGTAGCTTAGGCCTTGCCCCGCTACTAGTGGACACCTAATTTTAACTTTTTTATAATATTTATTGTTTTTATATGCATATATATTGTAAAAAAATTAAAATTAAGAAAAGAAATATATAAATGTATAATAATAACAATCTTTATTTGCTGCGACCATGGGATATGGTAAACACCAGTTGACACTCTGTTTTTGTTCCATCATGATCAACCCGAATAATCGGCATGCAAATAAAAATCTAGTAAAATTTACAGATTACCTAAATAGCAAACATCATAGTAAATATTTTCTTAGTGTAGTCACCATTTATGTTTTAGGTATTCATTCATTAACATTATAGAAGTTATGTTTGTGAAGTTTAAATGTTTTTTTAAATTTCTCAGATTTTTTACTTTCATATATTACGGCAAATGATTGCATAATCTCACACACATAGTATATCAGTTTCTAGCATAAAGGTCACTTTTGAGGTTCGGTAATAACAATCTTATGGGATCTCTTGTATAAAATTTACATACGTCATTAACGTTTCTAAGTGTAATTTGGTTAATTTGCAGATTTCGTAAATATAAATGCATGGTAAAGGTAGAATCTTCAATTTTTGAAAGAGTGGTTTACAGCTGGTTGTCGCTGGTACATCACATATACGACCCGGCTTCTCAATTTTCATTAGTGAAATGCTTATCAAAATCCTTTGGTTGAGATAAAACTTTACAGTAATATAGTTGATACATTAGAATAATACGTAGGCTATAATTTCTAAAGAACACGAATTAAGTCACTTAATAACCAAAAAGCATATTAAGCTTTTAGGTATACTATATTAATAATTTGTATTATTAATCTTTCGTTTAAACATTTTTGTAAATACATAGGCATATTTAAAACGTACACCAATTAATAAAATACAGTTTAAAAGCAAAATGTGTTGTAATTAAGAAATTTCATAGACTTTGCTAATTTTATCGTTCTACAATCGTAAGGCGTTCCAAAACACAAAACAAACATGCAGATGTATTTGTAAACCGATTGGAATGAAACAAACACTAAATTTTACGGGGAGCTTGCTACAATACATCAGTGAAAACCGCATTCGAATCGGTTAAGCTGTTTCTGAGATTAGTGTGCACAATCGCACAGACAAAAAATAGTTTTTGACCTTTGAAAAAAATGGTTTAAGTACAACGTGTACAAATTGTTTTTTTTTTTTTATAAAAAACCTACCATAGCCACCTACCATCAAATGAACCGTCAGCCTGTCTGCCGACCCTAACATAAAAAAATATATATTATACGTATAGAAGATTATTTAAAGAATGTTAGTTTTTATCAATAAAAACAACTGTGAAAGTGGTTAATTAGAAAGATTGAAAGAAAGTACGCAGGGCGTTTGAAGCCTATCCGGTTATAAAATTAAGGATACGCGCGCATATAAAATTGCTAAACACATTCAACATAGTCGTATACTTACCAGATAAAGTAGGTTATCGAAAGCGTGGGAATAAATGAAAGAAATTCATTAAAATCTAATTATTTATAACGACCGTTAACAATGTCCTTCATATCTCAAATTTCATCTAATGACAAATTTTTACGTAACAAAGTAACATCATTGGGATTTTCTTATTGGAGATAAATTATATTGGGAAAGCTAATTTATCTCATAAATTTTACTTGAATATTTTAATGAATATTAATAAGTTGGTAGAAAATCCTTAATTGGCATAGAAATAAAATTAATAAAATCTTAGCTTCCAGTTGAACTTTGTCATCTACATAATTTGATATCCCTTAGAGAGTTTAGAAACTTTAAAAAAAATCCAATTTGGAACACATAAATGAAAATATGTAACACAATAAGACATAATGTAGTTATTAAAAAAAAAAACTTACAAAAACTATCTCATTGCTCATGTAAATGCAAAAAATGTACTTTAATGTATCAACCAGAGATTGGGCAAAAAAAAAAACGACTTGTTGATGTCTTCAATTCGGCTATTACACAGACGTGGCCTCACGATAATAACATTTGATTATGGGTTTAATGCTAAGTAGGTATAGGTATTGGGGTTTCATTGCCGACGGACATCCTGTAAGAAAACACGAAACAATTACGCTCAACATTTTTCGTCGCTTTGTTGTTTTTTTTTTAATCTAAGAACGGCTAAAATCCAAAGATTTATGTAACCAAAAGATAGATTACAAATATGAAGCACACTCTTTTTCCTCTGTCTATCTGAATCTTTTTTTTTCTGATTTATTTCCTGATTGTATCGAGGAAAAAGGAATTTCTGAGGACGGTTTATGCGTATAATTCACGAATATCTCATTTATATTTGCCGACTTATCACGGTTTTTGTCAAAGAAGGCGGGCGCCCCACGCGCATGCGTCGAGGCCCGTAAAACGGTAGATTCTGAACCTAATCACCATTATCAAAAAAAGATACACGAACGAAGTCCGGGATACAAGCCAGTCGTAAAATAAAATAGATGAAATCATTCCACTTTGACAGACTTGAGGCCGAAATTCTTTCAAAAACCTCGGCAATAATAATTTTATAAGAAATAAAAGAATCCTCTTACCTTAGTAATGTGAAAAGGATTCTTTTCACATAGTAGCTGAACAATAGAGAAGTCTCCTATGGAAGCGACAGGTCTGCGACAAAAAGTGTGAAAACGAGTTAAACCGGACATTTTTCCTCTGTCAGAAGAGACAAGTGAAAGTAATTAGTCATTACTTTAACGTGCAGTTTGTCTACGTACATTCTGCATTCAAGTGCTCTTTTATGAAGTTTACTTCATAAACCTAAGAGGCATTCTTCCCATTGCATTAGTGAGAACCATACCTATCAAAATCCGTTGCGTGCATTAGAAGAAAAAAAAGCGATAAGAGGCTTAGTGATTTTGTAACCGCGAAACCTCTGCGGGGCGTTAGGGCTCCGCAGGCGTTCCAACCGTTACTCACCGACTGAAACTCAGGGGCAGACACTACACGAGACCTGTGTTATTCTCGAGGGCGCCAACTACTTGGGGTGAACTTAGACAAAGGAAAGCCAAGACTTCAACCACACAACACTATATTTACTAAAAGAACTTACAATTAATAAATGAAGATACACACAAAAAATATATATATACAAAGGAGAAACAATTTTGAAAGTAATCTGTCCTGATCTTCCTCGCTGAAGGCGGGGATGCTCTTATACACTCACTTGAAAGACACCAAGTAGCTCACAGACCACGCCGAAGTGATGCCACGTGGCCTGGTGGCGCGGCGAAGGGAGATGTCGAGACACGAAGATGTCGTCGCCTCCGACTGCGACGCAGCTATAGTCCAAACCAGGGGTGGCTTGGACTGCAGGAAGGCGAGATCGACCCAGGAGCCGCAGGACGAATCGCACGCACGTGTGCGGATGGACCGATTCCTTCTTTTATATTAATTTGACGCTTGCCAGACACTTCTACTGTCGACGGTTAATACTTATATGTATCCGCGACCTAACGGCTAAAAAGCCATAAATATATTTATATACGACCGCGTGGTAAGTGGAAACACTAGACGGTTCGTTAAGTCTTAGAGAAATCGTAAAGTCCCTCGAGCTCCTCTTCTTCCAAACGCCGGGTGCCAAGAGACCGCCCGGCCGCTGCCACTGTCCCTACATAGCTCGGCCGGAAGTCGTGCCACTTCCTATGGCCGACATAAAAATTAACCAATCCCATAGCTTCCTCGCTCGTGCATCGGTCTAATCCTTCCCCGTCGAGCCGACATCGACAGATGTCGCTCCATAATGGTGTGTCGGGTAATCGTGCGCCAGTCAACAACGTTTTAAGGTGGTTATACCGTCATGCGGTAGATGGCGGTTATAATCACAATCTATTATAAATTTATTACCAATTAATGTTAATTTCTCTTAATGTGCCAAAAATTTACGTTACACACACCCAAGTTATATAAAAAAAAATTTTCGAAGAAAATTTTTTTCTTATGCTCGGACACCTGAGTATCCAAGCTCACCCGTAGAAGAAGGAAGGACCGATGCACACACGAAAGAATGACCTGAAGGGTCCTAATAAGGGATATAAGAAAATCCGAAACACGTTGACCTGAAGGGTCCTAGTGTATCTCCGAAGGATACCACAGTACTTTAAAATTCTAATTTTCCCTAGAAGATCTCTGAGCACATCTTCAACATAACCCTTTCACGCTCAGACATCCATCGCCTTTATTTCTCCTGTGTATTAAAAAAGAAATATTGAAAACATTAATACACAAAAAGTTAAAAATAAATAAGCAAAAAAAGCAAACTCTTAGTACAGTAAACTACTAAATTTTAATTATGTCAATTTTGAGCTAAAGATTAGTATACCGTGACTCAACATATGCATTTTTCAAAATTTGTAAGACCCATCGAGGGTGTATGCATTATGGGCCGAACCGATTGCCTAAGCATAAATCGAGTTCAATAACTTGACATGGTTGCGTGGCCATATCAAACGTTTCTACACTTATTAAAGTTGTAGAACAACCTACAGAACAACATCTAAGGAAACTAAGCCTTTACTGAAGTCGTCAAACCGAACATCATCGTTGTTCTCCTAAAACCCGTCGCAACACACTCTTCGTCATGCAAACCTTGCATCCGTCCTTTCAGTCTGCTAATCCTAAAGCTTTTAATTTTGTATGAGCAGAGAGACACAGCCGTCGTGATCCTATCGAGAGGCGTTCGGAAAATGCACAGGGTTGATCTGCGCGTGCTAGGAGTCGAAACGACCCAGAAGATCGCATCCACAGTTGATACGACTTCCCACGCGAAATCTCCCCCATGCTTGAAACTAAGTCCTGTCTCCGTTGTCACAAGTGACGGCATCTTGGAATGTGCCCAGCCAAATATCATGCGCTATGGACTAGGAACTAGTCACTGGAACAAGTCGCCATGGACGTGTGCCAGCCGCTATGACTTCAACTAGACACCAAAGCTCAGTCCAGTCTCCGTGGTGAGACAACAGGACATTGCCTTCGACAGGGTCCACCGACCGTTCTCACTGCTCAAATGGTCCAAAAGGATGTAAATAAATTTTGACAAAAAACTAAATGTGTAAGTAGATAAATGTTTAATTAACCCTAATATAAAATTAATAAATATTTAAAGTTCATCAATATGTAAAGAAACAAAATTACATTTAAGTGCTTCTAACAAAACACATCAGACTACAAACTCTTAACAAAGGTTATTTATTCCCTTTAACCAAGAAAATCTTGCAGCAAATTCAAAAAAATAAACTTTGAAGCATGTACCAAACAAAAAATGTTTCAAAGGACTGTAAGGAAACTATGTTCCTTACCTACTAACCACTATGCCACAAGATTACAAAAAAATATAGTCAGTCTGATGTGTTTCCCTACCAAAGAAAAAAAGAACCAAGTTTATACTTATACTGTGTCAGACATTATGGTTGACACTCAAACTTTATGCTATATCCTAATGCAAAATGACTGGATTGATCTGCATATGCAGAACACAAACTTACTACACGTTATTCAGTCAGCGTACTTCAGGATATCTTTAATATGGAAGTCGCCTAACACTTTGCCATCCATATCTGACAAAGTATAGACTAAAGGTGACAATTTGGCTATGACTATACACTTTTTGAATTTTGGAGCCAATTTCGAAGTGAAGTTCTTTGCCGCGCTCGATAAATAAAACGTCCTTTTATACACAATTTGTCCTACCTTTAACTCAACATGACGCTTTCTAAAATTATAATACCTCTCGTTGCGTAGGTGAGAGCGCTTCAGCTGTTCCTGTACCTTACTAAAAATACTTTCTAACTTCTTTAAGTTCCTACCGCTCTCCAGTGGACAATCAACACGGAACTGCGAGTTAGGGACTGGGTCGCCGGACCTGTAGAGGTCGCCGTCTACTATGTAATCCCGACCATGTACCAGGAAGTAGGGCGAGAACTTCGTCGTTTCGTTGACCGCTGTATTCAGCGCGCACTGTAGCTCGACTATATTCTCGTCCCACCGCCTATGGTCGTTCTTGACATAGCAGGCGATAGCGCTGACCACGTTCCTAATCGCCCTTTCCGCCTGATTAACCTGCGGGTGATATCTAGGGTTATAATATATATTAGGCACATTATATTTACCTAACAGCTGTCGGAACTGTGAGCTAACAAACTGAGGACCGTTGTCAATATAAATATACTCGCAAACGCCATGAACTAAAAATACTTGCTTTTCTAAAAATTTGGCCACTGACCGACCTGTTGCACTCCTTAAGGGGTGCAGCATAACATATTTACTAAAATAATCCGAACAAACTAACAGATATGTGTTAAGATTTCTAGACCTAGGGAATGGACCTAATAAGTCAAGCGATATGGCTTGAAAAGGTTTTGTCACGCTCTTTGGACCACCCATAAGACCTGGTCTGCCTGTGGTGACAGGCTTGTGCGTTTTACAGACCTCGCATTTGTTAACGTACTTCACCACATCAGAATGCATGGTTGGCCAGAAGTGATGTTCTGACAACCGCTTATGGGTCTTGAAGATACCAAGGTGACCACTTGTCACCTCGTCATGGTACTTGCGTAACAACTCCGCCCTATTCCCCTCTGGTATCACTAGTTTCCAGATCGACCCGGAGGTCACACCATACCTATTCCTAGAATGCCTAAATAGTCTTTCGCCATCTGTCATGTAATTAGGGAACTTCCTAGGATGCCTCTTAACATTTTCTAGCATTCGAATATACCACGCGTCACCTGCTGACGCAGTACTAATACTACCAACTTTTATACGTGACAGTGCATCTGGCACAACGTTGTCCTTTCCCTTTCTATGCACTATTTTGAAAGGGAATTGACTAAGTCGCATGCTCCACCTAGCCAAACGTCCGGTGGGGTTCTTCAATTTGTAGAACCAGAGCAACGAAGCATGATCGGTCACAACCGTACAATTCTGACCTTCTACATATGAACGGAATTGCTCCAAGGCATAAAGGACAGCTAATAGTTCACGCTCCGTCGTGCTGTAATTCACCTCATGCTTGTTAAGAGTACGACTGCAATAGGCAACGGGATGTTCTGTGTCGCCATATTTTTGTGTGAGTACAGCACCGACGGCAAACGAGGAAGCATCGGTATGTATGGTGAAAGGTTCATCAAAATTTGGACATTTAAGAATTGGAGCTGACACCAATGCAGCTTTCAAATTGTTAAAGGCTTCTCGCGCCTCATCAGTCCATAGAAACTTGTTGGTTTTGGAAGTTAGACGTGTGAGAGGTCGGCTGATCTTAGAGAAATTGGGAATGAACCTGCGATACCAGCCGGCCATCCCAAGAAATCTTTTAACCTCCTTATGGGAAGTAGGAGAGGGATAATTTACAATCGAGTCTACCTTGCCTGGGTCAGTCCTCAGACCATGCCTGTCCACAAGGTAACCCAGGTACTTCAACTCCTTCCTACAGAAGACCGATTTGCCCATGTTGACAGTAAGGCTCGCGTCCCGTAGCCTTTGAAAGACCTTCTCCAGCAGTTCGAGGTGCTCCTCAAAGGTGCTGGAGATCAAAACCAGGTCATCTTGGAACGCGAAGACCTTACCGCCAAATTCGGCACCAAAAAGTCTGTCCATCAACCTCTGCATGGACGCTGATGCACCTACAAGTCCAAAACACATTACGTTAAATTGAAACAGACCCCTACGGGGCACGGTGAAGGCAGTTTTCTCTGCAGAAGACACGTCAGAATATGGCAATTGCCAATATGCAGAACTGAGGTCAATTGATGACAAATACCTGGCATCCCTAAGCTGGTCTAAGATGTTCGATATATAGGGTAAGGGATATGCATCCGGTTTGGAAACAGCATTTAACTTGCGACAGTCCAAACACAAAGCAGGTCTCCATTGGACTTTTGCACCATAACCACAGGTGAATTCCAGGCCGATTGTGATGGCGAAACCACACCTAGCTCCAGCATGCGGTCTAACTCCTTTTCAAGGGCCTGTTGCTTGGTTGGTGACAACGGATAGTAGCGTTGCTTTATTGGTGGACTATCACCGGTATCTATAGTATGAGTTGCCAAGCTTGTCCTGCCTAAACCTACTTTGTTGGTGTCAACTGCATCAAACCTCTTTATAATAACCTCCAACCTACTCTTTTGTCGAGGACTCAACGAGTTATAGTCCTCTAAACCGTTCCTAGGCGAACTAGAATTGATGTAACTTTCACCAACCGATAGATCTACTGTGGGAAATATTCCCTCATTAAGTCGAAACTGTTGCCAGAAATTTAATCCGAAGGTAATGGGCATCTCTATTTGTGGTACAATATAAAATTTAATTATTTGCACCTCTTCCCTAAACACAATGGGCAGTAACATTATACCACTGCAGGATAGGGGTGACCCATCTGCAGTGTACATAGTCTCTATCTTATCTAATTTATGTGTCTTAATGCCATGCTCACTAAAAATAATATGGGCATTATTTCCCAATATCGAACACAGTGAACCCGAATCCAATAATCCAAAGACATTTAAGTCTAAAACTTTTACACATATGTGGGGCCTCCTATCATTCTTATTTTTAAATAGAACCTCCCCGTCAGGCCTCCTGTGACGAGAAAGGTTCTTCCTATCTAGTTTTTTGAACTGGACGAACACTTAGGACAGTCAGGTGTCTTCACACCTGGCCTACCACACTTGTGGCACACTATGTCGCGTTTTCGACAATTCTTACTGATATGTCCCCGCGAACCACACCTAAAACAACTCCCCGGCCTGCTACTGCTGGGCATAGGGCTCTTATCTACGCTGGCTATATCTTTCTTCGGTTCGCAGAGGGGTTGGATATCACGTGACATGGTGCACTTATTTATATCTGGTTCCTGGTGTCTGTCCTGCCTACTCTTAATAACTTCACGTTGCCTACACATCCCCAGAACTTCATTCATGGACTCAAAGGTCTGGGTCTCAAGTATTGCCATATATTCTGGCCTAATATTGTGTCTCAAAACCTCTAACTGATCCTCAAAGCTAGGCTGGACCGTTAACCGCGCGAACATTGCCTGCATGGTCGAAATATAGGAGACCAATGACTCATCCCTACTCATAGTGCGAGATTTAATCTCCTTCAAAAAGTGATAGTCATAGTCCGGAGTGTCGAAAACAAGTTTAAAGGCGTATTTAAATTGATCAAATGTAGCAAAGTTGCGTTTGTTCGACCTAAACCACAACAAAGGAGATTTATTTAATATCTCCGGCAATGAATTTAGTAATTGTTGATCTGAAATTGATCTCGATACTTTTAGCTCTTCTAAACGCTCCAGAAAAGCTCTAACACATGTAGATCCATCAAATTTTAAATTTAAAGAGTTAATGTTAACTTGCCTTTCGGTAACTAACATAGGTACAGTTGCCGTATCAGCAACTGGGACCTTTTGTGATTTCTCGCATTCGTCACTCTCATCACTGTCGTGTTCGGAGATGCTCAGCAGCCCTATTAAACGCGCGCGCAATTGCGTTAACCGTGTACTTTCATCTTTAATTCGACTAAGACGGTCTAACCAGTAACTAGCCCTAGCGGATATACGTCGGAGGGAAGCGGGGGTACCTGCGGTCGATTTTGCCTCCATTCTCTCAATTGCACCGGTCGCAGTGGACATCTCATTGTCGACATTCACCACGACTTCCATGGAAACAGGAAAACTCCCTCGCCTCGCCGCCACTAAAGCGTGTTTTAGGTTCCGTCGCATCACTTCGACGGTAGTCTCCTCATCTGAAATTAGGTTGTAGTTCATGAGCTCACTTGCCAGTTCCTCCTTGTTCAGGAAGTTAATATACTTTAAGAGAGGCATAGTGTTACAAGTTATAATTTATTACACCACTATGTATTAAAATTTTAATAAAATATATTTTTACACAACTGAATCTAATTAACTATAATTTACCAATATATGAATGATAGGCTATCTATCTACTAAAAGAAAATTATATATAAAACTACTGATTCAATATTTGGTGTGTGTTGCACCAAAACAATAACTATTTAGACTTAAGCTATATATCACAAAAATCACACTGATTCGAGTTCAAAAACTTATCTCTAGCACAGCATTAAGACGTACCTTTTGCTAGGCTTTATTCTACAATAACAAAAGTGAGGTTGGGTAGTGACAGATAAAATACTATGTTGTAAACAAGTATTAAGCAGCAACACACTTACAAACTATATACTGTGGAGAGGTCATACACAACAATAAATAAACTTTGTGCTTTATAGGCAACAATTAACAACAAA
Organism: Bembecia ichneumoniformis; assembly: GCA_910589475.2. Taxonomy (NCBI): domain Eukaryota; kingdom Metazoa; phylum Arthropoda; class Insecta; order Lepidoptera; family Sesiidae; genus Bembecia; species Bembecia ichneumoniformis. Next base: position 1,893,860 of record OU342526.1, on the reverse strand, counting down.
TAAAACTCAAATAAAGACCACTCACCTTGTAAAGTGTGTTGAAAAACTGCTTCTCTAACCTCTAACAAATTGCTAGCTACAAAAAAACAATTTACAAATTGTTTCACAACAAATGCAATCACAAAACTCATATAATTGAAGCTTAGCAATAAACGGCCACTACCAACAATCCCTCAATTCACTTCATAGTTTTATTTATTTGTACAGTTTAAATACACACAAGCGCTAGTGCTTTTTACGAAAAAATGTCACATTGGATTGGACACGACACACGTGCGCAGTAGCACAATCACACTAGCGACATCTGTGATCGAGTTTGTATAACTCGCTTAAAAAGATTAACAAATTTAGAAAAGACGGTAGTGTGTGCGATTGAAAAATGTTGAGAGCTGGTATTAATTGGGGGGTAGGAAATTTATAGGTAGGGTATTTGGGTATGAGCTTAATGGGAACACATGGGAATAAGGATGGGATATGGACACTGATGTCCCTAGTCTACTCAACTTAGACTAGGGAGTGGTATTTCATCAGGCGAACGTTGTCCTGGAAAAAAAAGTTAAGTTCTACCACGGAATTTAATTAATACCAGCGGCGTACTGTGGTATAAATTCCTCGTCTAAGCCTCCCAAGTAGTAAATTTATTTGTAGTGTCTAGTCCGGCTGCCAGTCCTATAGACACTCGTAACGACAGACGCTCTGCCTCACTTGCTATGCGTCGTCACTCGTGATCGAGTCCCGAGTTGGTGCGCCACTTTGTAACCGCGAAACCTCTGCGGGGCGTTAGGGCTCCGCAGGCGTTCCAACCGTTACTCACCGACTGAAACTCAGGGGCAGACACTACACGAGACCTGTGTTATTCTCGAGGGCGCCAACTACTTGGGGTGAACTTAGACAAAGGAAAGCCAAGACTTCAACCACACAACACTATATTTACTAAAAGAACTTACAATTAATAAATGAAGATACACACAAAAAATATATATATACAAAGGAGAAACAATTTTGAAAGTAATCTGTCCTGATCTTCCTCGCTGAAGGCGGGGATGCTCTTATACACTCACTTGAAAGACACCAAGTAGCTCACAGACCACGCCGAAGTGATGCCACGTGGCCTGGTGGCGCGGCGAAGGGAGATGTCGAGACACGAAGATGTCGTCGCCTCCGACTGCGACGCAGCTATAGTCCAAACCAGGGGTGGCTTGGACTGCAGGAAGGCGAGATCGACCCAGGAGCCGCAGGACGAATCGCACGCACGTGTGCGGATGGACCGATTCCTTCTTTTATATTAATTTGACGCTTGCCAGACACTTCTACTGTCGACGGTTAATACTTATATGTATCCGCGACCTAACGGCTAAAAAGCCATAAATATATTTATATACGACCGCGTGGTAAGTGGAAACACTAGACGGTTCGTTAAGTCTTAGAGAAATCGTAAAGTCCCTCGAGCTCCTCTTCTTCCAAACGCCGGGTGCCAAGAGACCGCCCGGCCGCTGCCACTGTCCCTACATAGCTCGGCCGGAAGTCGTGCCACTTCCTATGGCCGACATAAAAATTAACCAATCCCATAGCTTCCTCGCTCGTGCATCGGTCTAATCCTTCCCCGTCGAGCCGACATCGACAGATGTCGCTCCATAATGGTGTGTCGGGTAATCGTGCGCCAGTCAACAACGTTTTAAGGTGGTTATACCGTCATGCGGTAGATGGCGGTTATAATCACAATCTATTATAAATTTATTACCAATTAATGTTAATTTCTCTTAATGTGCCAAAAATTTACGTTACAATTTTAATCTCTATATATAAAAATGAATCCCCATTTCCGTTGGTCACGGCATCACGCGTGAACGGGTAGACCGATTTTAATTCGGTTTTCACTAATGGAAAGAGGGATAAATGGGGAATGTTCAAGTTCATATATATAAAAATTGCACCCCGGGCAAAGCCGGGGGCGGGTCGCTAGTATATACATGAAATAAAATCGTAACCGAGCCGTGTCTGTACATTAAAGATTTTTTCAAAAAAAAAACAATTTCTATACGTTGTCAAAAAATAGTTTTTACAGTTTTTGTCACAAACGCGTGCACGCTAATTCTAAAAAACGGCCTAACCGATTTGAATGCGTTTTTCAGCGATGTATTGTAGTAAGCTTCCCGTAACATTTAAGTGTTTGATTCATTCAAATCGGTTCACAAACAAAAAAGTTACGCGCTATACCGAATACCACGCGTTAGAAGTTGAGGGCTTAGCTAGTCTTTACTATGTATTGATACTTTTTCTATTAAGGGATTCACTGAGGCAAATGACATTTACTATAGAACTCGCTGGCGGCGGAGACAATTCAACGGGCCTAGAAATGGTGTTTTTTTTGTTTTTACCATTAGAACATTACACAAAAAAAATATTTTTATTAATACAATTTTTTAATCTGATATTAACTTATTAATACGTACAGGATTCATATGCGTGCAATAAGCCGTTTTCGAGAGAATTTTCAATAAAGGTCAAATTCTTCTTGTGTTCTAACTTTTTTTGTGGAGTTTCTATTGCTTTAACGAAAATTCTAATTAATACATTTGGTTCTTCACATGTTTAAGTATTAAACAATGGATATTTTTAGTATTTAGCGTTTGTCTCCCCCTTAAATCATAATATATTGTGTGTTTCTATACATAGACAAATTTGAATCATGCTTGTAAACCTAATGTAATGTGTATTAGGTGATACAAGTACATAAATGAATAACCCTTTCTACAAATCACTATTACTATGTTTGCGAATGAACATAGTATGTACTAGCTGAACCCTTAAATTCGTACGTGTGGTAAGTATTCGGTATGGCGCGTAACTTTTTTGTCTGTAATCCGTTTGGAATGAAATAAACACTAAATGTTACGGTAATCTTGCTACAATATATCAGTGAAAACTGCATTTAAATCGGTTGAGCCGTTTCAGAGATTTGCGTGCACAAACGCACAGACAAACCGACATACAGACAAAAATTCTGAAAATGATTTTTTTTTTCTCTTTAACATATGTATTTTTTTTTTTGAAAAAAATCTTTAATGTACAGGCACGACTCGTTTACGATTTTATTAATATTTATATGTACTATGTTCATTCTTGAACATTTTCAGGACTTTAATACTGATGAATTTAATGAATCACAATGCTGCATGGATATATACTATACTACAAACTTTGTATCCTGTTACATTAGTGGCTAATACAAGATAGGAGAATTGCGATATAAGCCTGTGGCAAAGTTAAACGAAGAATTATTTTGTACGCCTCTCATGAAAATCCGTTCGGGCAGATGTTAACGAATAAGCCTTAACAAGCGAAACAATTTCAAAACAACTTGTTGACAAACAGTTGACACTTAAACGTCGAATAAATAAAAAGGCACAAGAGCAAATTGATCCAATCGAGCGTTAAGTGCTTTCACTCTTGGTTTGAAAACGTTAATCAATAACGAAGAATGAATATGAAATCTTTTTTATTTCTGGGATGAAAACTCAAGCTATTTTTTGTCACAATATATACAATCAATAGATGTACCCGAAAGTAAAGTAGGTTTTTTATTTAGCGTTCCAGCCGAAATGAACGTTTTCAAATTTTTAATGGGTTTTTTTAAGAGTTACAAAAAACTAGCTGGGGCCCGCGGCTTCTCCAGCGTTGAAAAATAAATAAATAACGCCTGACTAAATATATGAGCAATGTAAGGCCTAACATCTTAATTGCAGTTATAGCTTTGCCAGGCGTTAGATGATCCCTCGGGACCAGTACTTTTTCTGGATGATCGCTTCAGCGGTTTAGGCGTGAAAAATTAAGATAAACTTATATAAAGATGGCGTTTTAAAAGCGGCTAAGGCAACCAAGAGGTCGAAAATATTAATTTAATTAAAATACCTCTTTAGAAATGAGGTCCATAGACCGAGGACAATCTATAGAAAAAAATTAAAAATAAAGTAAACTTTCAAATGGCTCTTAAATAAATATTTCTACCCGTTGGATATATGTACTTTAAAAAGTTCAGACACACATATACATATATGTATTGTGTATCTGCTATAACTATAATATATGGTTTCTCTAATGTACCTACTCACATTTTGCACAAATAAATATTTCTGTTTGTAGAAAATTATAAAAACATTTCGGAAGAAATTATCTAACTAAATGATTGAAAATCACACTAACATTATGTTTTGCCGTGAGAAGAACTAAACGGACAAACAAACAGACATGGAGAGATATTCTGTTTCACAATCTCTTTTGTTTTAAATTTTAAACACAGAACGATTGGAGAAAACGATAGCCTATTTTTCGGTATATAGGTATTGAATATTATGCTGCAACCGACTTCTAGGTCGAGTTTCAGTTTGTAGAAAATATTACTTTGAGCCCTCGAGGGACCCAGAGAGTAAGTTTGAACTATTTTTCAAGGTCTAATGATATAATAGAAATAAATTTCCACATGTATGCCGGAGCCACGGAGCATCATTTGAGAACGGAACGACCGATTTTGCTGATTTTATTTGTTGGGTTCGTAATTGCCAGGACAAGGTTTTTGTATAAAAAAATAAAAGTGTGTCTGTCATCAGCTCCGACGCAAGACTGGATTTTACTCCTTTAGTTATATTCTGCATAATACTCAGATGTCACGTCTTAAGTTATGTTAGTTACATTCGGTATACACAGATGTCACTACGTTTTACAAGTCCAAATAGATCATTTTTTTCGACGACAGATGTCGCTGCGCCGCGCGCCGGCAGTTTATAACGCGCTATCGTTTCGTTCTTCAACCAAGCCGGACTACACTTTTCATAGAAGAGTTCTACGTTTGCTTTTTAAGTCCAGAGAATAGAGTTAGGGAACATAAATACATGCGTCAGCTGTCGCACAGATGTCAAAGTGACAGATAACGCAACTCTTTTTAGTTAACGCTTGTATTAATTTTATGAATATATATGAAAATCGATTTTTAAGGTAAACTTTAATTTTTTTTGAAAAATTCACGGGAATAGCCGGAAAATGGGATGGTATTTTTATATGAATTTGACAGGGCAACGACTGTCGGGTTAGCTAGTTGTGTTGTAAGAAAAGACAACAGCCGAATGTTACGATGGCAGCGCAGCGAGCGAGTTACTAAACAGCATCGAACTATAATAAGCTAAACGGACATTTTCATGAAACGCTACCGCCGTTTGCATTATATGCTATAATTTAGGAGTGACACTAGCAAGAAAATTATTCTCCAAAACCCGTGTTTATCAAATTTAAAAACGCTATCCATTATGTTGAAATTCATGTACATATGAAATAACAGTGCACGTAGCCTCGTGCGTATGCATTAGTTAACTAATTGCAAATGAATTATTTTTAAGTAGAACACGCATACGGGAAGGCGTGCATGCCCGTCAACAAAATGAGCGTGCAAGCAAGAACCGCCCAAACTACCGCACCGTTGTTGCTCGACGTGAAACATCACATATGGGATGCCTTAGAAACAAACTAATACAAGACCCCTAGTTATTTGCCATTTCCAATAAGCTGACCCGAAAGTCGTTGTCCTGTCAATTTTATATAAAAATACCACTCAAATTTCCGACTTTTCTCGTGGATTTTCTGAAAAATTTCTTTCGTGACATTTACGGACACAACAATTTTTTTTTTATTTATATAGAAGATACTGATTTTGAAATATCTACTAAACAAAACTGACTTATTGTTTTAAAGGAATGATAATATGTGCAACCAATAGGTAGATGTAAATATCTATAAAAGTAGGTAATGGTTATTGTTGCACGTAAATTAAAATCACCGTCTCAAAAGCCTAAAAATAGTATTATTAACTTTCACAGCCTATGCCGCTTGGCAGTGAATTCTGGTGTTGTCTGTGTAATAGGACTATTTCAAGCTTAGCGGATATGATGGCGAAAGGTAAACGTTCAAGGTTGCCCCGCTGCACATACTTAACCATATGTTTATCAGCTGATAATGAATCAACGAGCCGCGTCTGTACATTAAATATAAAAATATATATACACATATATATAACAATTTTTACACGTTGTACTTATGTTAGCGAGGTCAAAAAACTAGGTTTTAGGATTTTTGTCTGTATGTCTGTGCGTTTAGGCACGCTAATCTCACAAAGCTTGAAATGACTGATTTGAATGCGGTTTTCACTGATGTATTGTAGCAAGCTTCCCGTAACATTTGGTGTTTGTATCTTTTAGCCCATTTCCTAATCCCCCTCCTAATCCCTTATCCTTAATCCTACTGTAGTCGGCAAGCGCACTTGCAGCAAATTTGGCGTTGCTTGTGTTATAGACGACGGTAGCCACCTACCATCAAGTGGACCGTCAGCCTGTCTGCCGATCTTAACATATAAAAAAAAAATTCTAATCGGTTTACAAACAAAAAAGTCACGCGCCATATCAGCTAGTACAAAATAAACATCAATGTCTAAAATTTGAAGCCAAAACAAGCTTTGTTTTAACTGTTGCTTTGGTTCGTTTATTGTGTTAACACTTCACAAACATAACTTACTTATTATGTATTTAAGTCAATAGAAAGTTAGAGAGCAAGTACAAAGTTATAGAGAGATCTTTCTTTAAACTTTGCTTTTTCCAAAGAACAAGTTCAATTTTAAAAGCTATATTAGCGCTTAATCTTTAATTAAGGTTTACTAGTTGAGAGAAAAGTAGCCGAACGAACGTGTGGGTATAAACTTCACAATATAGGAACTTAATTAATATTGAACAATTAATATTGAATATAGGAACTAAATTAATATGAACAACTCTGTTCTAATGAAAATTGGAAATATAAAATAATCTAATCGTGTTACGTTAAGTACCTATATTTTTAGTAAAAAAAAAAAACAGTACCCATATTACGAGAATAAGTTTTGTGCAGTAAAAATAATGTGTGAAATTCGTTAAAGTTGTTTTTTTTTTTTGTAAAGATCGTCAGACAGGCTTACGGTCCACTTGTGGTGGGTGGCTACCGTCTTCTCAACACTTGCAACGCCACAGGCGCTACAAGTGCGCTGCCGACCATAGTAGGATTAAGGATAAAGGGTGAAAGGATAGGGAAATTATAACATAAAGCTATGTTCCTTTCAGCTTTATAGATTTATTAGTTTTGGCTGTGCGTTGACAAGTCAGTCATGACAAACAATTTTATAAGATAGATTATTATAAATCACGTAGATTTTTTAAAAATTGTTTGGTTAACAAGATAACCTTAATAAAAAAAACTCAGGCGTGAAAGATAAAAAAGATGTTATGTCTGTTGACATAACATAAAAAAAAAAAAAAAAAATCTAAATATTTTTAGTGACTAATTCTTTTACATTTTTATCCATAAATTATGCTGGTTTATACCTACATTAGTTAATATTTTAACATTTTATTTTAAGTATTTGTCTTAATTTTTATTGAAATAAATAGCTTTCTTTTATAAATAAAAAAGAAAGGGATAGGATAATGGACTCTGGCATCCCTTACTCACTCACAGAACTCCCTTACACACATATGCTGTTATTTCACGGTGATCTTATGTAACGTGGTGGTTACTGCAGCCAGACGGGCTGCCCAAATGACTGCGAAACGCAGTATGTCCTGCCACAAATTGAACCCGCCGGGAATCGAACCCGGGATCCCTGAGACAGAGCGTTAAGACAAGCACCCTAACCACTCATCCAACGGGCTCGTCAAATGTCAACCAAAAGTCGTAAGCAATTTTAAGGAAATTTTTATCTACATTTTTGATTTTTAAAATCACTTGTTCCATTCATGTTGTATTATTTGATTCTAGATTTTATCGTATATAATTAATACCAGTTGTTTAAACCTCAATGGTTTAATTAAGCATATTGCTCAACACTTCTGTAGGGCATGAATGTTCCTGTACAAGGTATACAACTGATATACACTGGCGTATCTAATAACAGTTTCTGCGTTTACATAATATTTGCATATTAACTAATAGGCTATAAAACACGAAATACTATTTCTTGTGTAATCGATAATCACATCATTAATTTAAAATTGGATGTTATATGCACTGAAAAGTCTTCGCAACAACGAATAATTTTTCAGCCTAAACTTGGCCGCGAAACCTACGCAAACATAGTGCAATTTATTTTTGGTCTTTGTTTGAGGCTTCCTAATAAGTAAAGCTTAGACAATCTTTTAGTAGGACGTTCTGCCCGAAGTGGTATTATTGAATGTTCGTATTGTTTCAGCTATTGGCGCGTGGGTGACCTATTGTAGCACCCACCCGTCCGTTTTGCGCCGGCATCTAGGTAGTCAGCAATGTACGAAAGATATTAAACAATTGAATATTTCATATAAAAGATAATTTAATAATAATAATAAAAAACTTATTTGTAGTGTCACAAAAACATTGATATGTATTTATAACAATGAGACGTCGCTCGCTACTTAGCATCGCAGCGAATTTTAAAAGTAACATGATAAAGCAAATTTATACACGATAATAAACATAATACCACACTCTTGTTTCTTGGAAATGAGATCATGTAGGTCACGCGAGAATCAAACTTCTAGAATTATATTGTAAATTACACTGTAACGGATAGCAAGCATACAAGAACTGATGTTACACTTACAAATACAATTACGATATATATTTTTTAACTTATATAATACGGTGTATCTTATTATCAAGCGGCAAGGTTACATTGCGGATAATAAATACTCAATATCTGGCGAGATCACATGATTTGCAATACACATTTAAATAAATCTAAGAGTACCTACTGAAATAGATAATAAGTATAAATATCGTATTTACACAAATGGTGATGAAGAATCACAAGTTTTTAATGACGTTATTTATGAACTGACTAGAACCTTTTTAATTATTTTAATAACTTGAATTTCTCATGTAAATACCTATTTATATTTAATAAACAGTTTTATATTATGTAGTAATATAAATCATAATAGTATTACTTGCATAAAATATATTTCTGTGGGTGGATACTAGATATACTAACTACTTTCTTCATTTCCATTATCAAACAATTTAAATAACCGAGGTCGAAATCCCAGCCAGTTTTCTGTCTAGACTGGACGTCACACACACGCGCGCACTCACTTCGTCTGTTTAAAATTATAATTAAATTGCTTTAAAATATTCCAAATAGTCTAAACCTCCTTATTCACACCTTCCAAATATTTATGTTTGGAAATAAATGGGAATACCATTGTTTTCCATTTACATAAAACTACCTATATCAGATGTTTAAATGAATCAAGAACTAGTTGTTATATAGGATTAAGAGGTCCTTATATTTTATATCCCATTGATGGTGATATCTAGCTAGAAGTACGTTCGCCTGTAAGTTTACAAAATGTAATTGTTTATCGAAAATATCTTCATTTGCTTGCCGTCAAATCTTTTTATTTCAAGCGGCCTTAATGAAGATGTTATTAGACTCCCTCTTTGTCGTAGTGGCGAAGTGATTATTGTGGCCGAGGTCCAGGTGCACACTGTAGTTGCAGTCTAACAATCGTACCGAGCCGGGCTGGTTATTCATTTCATACTTTATTGTTACATCTTACCACGAAAAAGATTGTTCCGTGTATCTTATTGTGAAATTTCTGTAAGATGTAAAGTCTTACGCCGCTCTAGCTATCTTTACTTTTTGGACAAAACGACTGCAGTGATAACTTGATCCGACCGAAATAAAAAAATATATAGAGTCGAATGCGAGAATGTGAGTTCATATATATGCATGTGGAGAGTGATCTTTAGAATGACCCATTAAAAAATTCTTTCACTATTTAAAATGTACATTATTCAAGATCGACATTCTACTAATATTATAGATTCAAAAGTTTCTGAGGATGTATTATAGATGTGTGAACTCTTTTACGCAAAACTTTGCTAAACGAACTTTTATGTCACTCTACAATAATATAGTTTATAAATGAGAATAATGTAAGTATAGAAATAACGTATTTTTATACATTAGGTATTTATAATGTACGACTATAATATGATGTATACTAATTTACTCCAAGTGCACGCCAGACGCAACCGTCTGTGACGAGATTTTATGAATCGGATCACAAGTGCGACAAAATTCTGTCATCAGATCGGAATATCCCAGACGAGATCGCTATGGCAATCTAATCTCATTGTTCCTTTACAAATTACGATTGTCATAATACGAAAAAAAAAAACAATAGCTAGATAAGCAGTAGTATATATTACAAGTTTAATAATAGCGGCGGATATGTTTTTATAAAAAAAAAACGCGAACAAAATTGCTATAGTGCCTGTAACATAATATTTTAACACGCACAAGAGCCAACTTTAAATTGGCTTCAATTACGCCACAATTCGAGGTCTCGTGGTCATTGGGGCTACTGCTGCCAATCAACTTCCGGTCGCTTTACAGCCTCTTATATTCAACGTCCAAATTAAAACTAATTTTAGCCCTAATTTGCTTTCGCATCAAAAATAATTCCTAATTAAAAGAGAGAAAAAAATAGCTAGCGATTCGATTGGAATAAATTATTAAGTAATTACTTCCAATTTATCACATTTATCGGTTAGTTGAAGCAGTAATTAGGGTCTACACAGTTCAGAATTCTGATAGAGTGAGTGGTCGCGATAAAAGCTGCTCAGTGGTCCTCGATGCAATTATATATCTCCTAAGTAATTTGAAAAACGCGAGCGACGCGCTCGTAATTGCACATTGCACGACTTTTTAGTAACACGATGTAATTGTAGAGAAATAACAGAGAGCTAATTTCATCTCGTGTGTAAAATATTTTACACCGATGGCGCATCTCTATTCATGTGTTAATGGTTCGTGATTATGTGGGTCGAATCTCCTTGTACGAAGATATTCGAAAAAAAGATACGCGAGTCTTACGTCAATCACTGAGCTGCCATTTAAATTTTATCGTTCAACTGTTTCTTAGCAAATTGTTAGTTGAGAATCGGTTTAGGATAATAACAGACTTCGCTTCGTATTACCTTCATATGGAATTACATACGAGTACATATAGAATTATATAGTAGTTGGAGGCACACTGTGTTTCACAGTCATAAATTGGGTACTGGGAAGCCCGTCTGGCGGCAGTACCCCTTACAGAAGACCACCGTGAAATAACAAGCGGTGAGCGTGTAAGAGACGCCAGAGCCCATTTCATCATCCATTCCTAATCCCTTATCCTTAATGCTTTAAGGTCGGCAGCACACTTGCAGCATCTGGGGTTTTGCTTGTGTTAATAGGTAACGGTAGGTAACCACCCACCATCAAGTGGATCGTAAGTCTGCCCGACGACTATAATTTATGAAAATAAACCCCATCTACTATTCTGTTAAAATATTGTTAATTGCAATAAAGTAAATGTTTCAATGATGTTTTCAATCATCAATATATCTTTTTAAAGGACAAAATGATTGCAGTTATATCTTTACTTAACGTGTAGTCTTATAAAGACTAGGAAACATTAGATGAACCCACCATCAAGTGGATCGTAAGTCTGCCCGACGACTATAATTTATGAAAATAAACCCCATCTACTATTTTGTTAAAATATTGTTAATTGCAATAATATAAATGTTTCAATGATGTTTTCAATCATCAATATATCTTTTTAAAGGACAAAATGATTGCAGTTATATCTTTACTTAACGTGTAGTCTTATAAAGACTAGGAAACATTAGATGAAATCGATCATCGATCACTAGAGAAAGCATTTCCTACATTTAAGCACACACACACAATGATCACTTTACACCATAACATGGCGCATTATATACTAGTGTAATGTTCCTTTTGTTACTTTTTCCAATATTTCCTTCCAAAAAGCGGCGGCGAGGCCGACAAAAACACTGATACACCATGAAAGTAAACCGAAAACTAAAAATGTTTATCAATGAAGTAGATTTTAGAGAAACTGCAAATTTATACATTTAGGAAGACCATTATAATAAAAATGAATAATAATACTAGAGTTGCTCACAAATAGTTATCTTATAATTAAAAAAATAAAAACAATTCGAAAAATTGCTTCTAAAAACCTTTTGCATTCACACAATGGAAAGATCTCTTTGTATTTCTTTGCATACGAAGGAATTTGTGAATGTGTAGTATCGGGCCAAGACAAGGTCAATTGGCCAATATTTAGGATAACGACCCACTATGTTAGTGTTGAAGGTTAACAAATCTTCAGCTCGAGTAGGACTTTTCAAAACGAATATTAAAATCACTTAAGTATTAAAAGTCAGAATGAAAAGGTTGCCATACAAGGTGATGGTACCGTCGCCTATTAACACAAGCAACACCACCTTAGTAGGATTAAGGATAAGGGAACACAAAAGCCCACTGCGAAACCCAGTGAGCCCCTGGAACTACTTAAAATTAAACATATTATGAGTATCATGCGCTATACATATATGACAAAAAATATTAAAATTGGTTTTTTTTTATTGTGGTGACAATAAAAAAACATACTCTTACTCGTGCAGTCACTTATTTTCATCACCTGAGGCTTCATGGGTAGGCTTGTCTTGTCAAATAAAGAGAATTATATAAATAAATTTGCAGTTCTACGCTGTGTCACCATGGGAATTGGTTTTGTCAATTTAACCCTGATCTCTAAATTGTATATGCTTCCATTCAACTCGGACAAAGATTTACATTGAATATAAGCTAACAATGATTTTATCAATGCTAAATGCGGGCACGCAATGACTTCGAACGGTAGGTAGTTCACCTACAACGGACGCGCACAGCGGCATGACGGCCGCAGCCTGGGATTTTACAGACGCATATGCAACTGAGCGAGGTTCATTTTTATGTTCTGCATTTGAATATTTGAAACTTTGTTTTCTTCTAAACGAGTAAACAAAAAGCGCACAAGTCAGGCCATAGAGGCTCACGGTCGCTTATAACACCAACAAGACCAGGGGGGATGCAGTTGCGCTCGCTGCTAAAGTTAAAGGGTAAAAGATGTGCTCTTGCATCTCTTACTGCATTGTGTTTCGAATTCCGACAGTTCGACAGCAAATGTGCTGTTTTTAGGGCAATCATCCTCTGTGGTCACCACAGACATAGATAGTATAGATGACGCAAGTTCATCAAACTGTATGAAAACCAAGCGTGCCACATTTTTAGTGCCTACCGTGACGTCACGAGCACAATTTAGTGATGTTAAAACACAAACTAAATCGTTTCCCCTCACCCCGTAATGCAACGACGCGACGACTAGTCTATCGAATGTTCAACGCCCAACTCTACGGCGCCAATTTAGTATACGTTCAACGTGAGGTGACGCGCACACGCAGCTGGCTACGACATTTTCCAAACATTGATTTTAATTAAATTACAGCACGTATCATAAATAACAAAACTACTTACCGATGATACAAAACGTCTCCCCTCACTCGACAAACTACTTTTAACGTATTTTTACAATTAACAACAGCGCAATTAGGCATTTTTTGTTTTTCGAAAGACGACTTTCCATGAATCAGTCGAAAGCGAACTGGGGCTAGACCGGGCCGTATTTGCGCATTGCACAAATTGCGGGCACGTAGTGGCGAACGGCTTGCGGTATCTATACCTACTATATATGTTTGTGGTGGTCACTGCCGCCAGGTGGGCAACCAATTTACAAATGTGGAATTCAGCTACACCTTCAATTAAACTTCATCATTTGGCACATATCTCCAAAGTAATCTAAACTTATTTAATTGAAATAATTTTTTTATATGTAAAGGTCTGACAAGCTGAGGCTCCGTTTGATGGTAGGCGGCTACCGTCGCCAATCAATATAAGCAAAGCAAAATGTGGATTAGGAAAGGTACAGACAAATGGGCTCCGGCATTAATAATTCTACATTATTCCTGAATAATTCTATATAATTGACGAATAACATTCGAACAATGTGGTAATTTCGATAAGAAAGATGAAGATTAAGGAAATGATGTAGCGAGTAACGTAATATGGTATTACCCAACAAGTAGATTATGTACGTTCGGTTTTAAAAGGCACTATCATCTAGTGTGAAACATGGGTTCGTTACAACAAACGAGAGCGTTAACACTTGATTGAGATAAGAGGCATTCGAATAATTAATGCCGGTAGTCAGAGAGCGAGTATTGAGTGACGTAAATGAAACGAGGCCTTTATGTGAATCGCTTCTGGGCGACTCGGCTTGAGGATACTTCACTGGTGACCGACTCTATAGATTGGATTCAATTAGAAAATCATTAAAGCAAGTACTACGTTAATTATAATATATTTGAAAAGCGAAAACAAAGTTGCAAGAAATCAAATCGGTGGTAATAATATCAGAGACATTAAATTATAACTCACTAGCGGCCCGTCCCGGCTTCGCATTTATTAAAAAAAAATTGCGTTAATTCGTGGTAAACGGCAATTTGTATAGGGGGGGGGGGGAGAGGGTGTTAAAGGGCGGAAGAGGGGAAAGGGTGAGTAGCCTATGTTACTTGCTAATAATGTAATTTTCTATAGGTGAAAGAATTTTTAAAATGGATCCAGTAGTCTTTGAGTTTATTCATTACAACTATACTGTATTGTATGTTTGTAATGAATAAACTCAAAAACTACTGGACCGATTTTAAAAATTCTTTCACCTATATAAAGCTACATTATCAGCGAGTAACATAGGCTACTCACTCATCTCTCTCCTTTAACCCCCCCCCCCCCCTCCTCCTCCATACGAAATTGTCGTTTTCCACGAATAATATATTTTATAAAGAGATGCGGACGAAGTTGCGTGCAACAGCTAGTATATTATAAATATGAGTATATTATAAATATGTGACTTTGTGAGGATGTATGGATGATTGGTTTTCTTTCATGCAAAAACTACCAAATTTTGTGATCAAACTTTATAGTAATACAGTTTATAGAGTTTTACACACTAATACCTATAATATACGTGGAGGAACTCGTGCGCAAAAGATAGTATATTACATACTTATCAAATGCTAGTAAGTGTATTACGCAAAAGCAGGATAAGGGTGGTCTTCTGTGTGAAGTATATTAATAAAATGGAAGTACAATAAACTAATGTAGACTCATGTGGATACCAATTTTTTCAGTGATATTACAGGACAATAAATGACAGAACTCGCAATGACACGCTCAAAACCTCATAACGGAACTAAAGAGGTCAATGAGTGTGACCTCCTATCTAATTCAATGTGCTCAAATCGCCACCTTTGTCATATGTTACCATTCTTACCTTAGAAGCCGAAATGCAATTTGTTATTTTATTAATTGATTAAAAAAGAAAACACAATACACCGCCTTCGCGTAATTGTATTGTAATAAATTCGTAAATAGTTTTTTACGCTATTAACTCAGTATGTTTTTATGTTACATCCGTTGATTAAATTTAACAACAGTTACAAGTTCACTTTAGGTAAATGTTAAATTGAAATCACAAGTTTTGTTCAAAGCTCAACTGTCAGCCTCATCAAATATTCACACTTTGTGTCCGTCTATTGTTTTAGAAATTAAATTTATTTGAAGTCCAGAATTATAACCAAAAAAACTTTCATTGTAACTATAAATTTCCTAACGTTTTTATATTGCGTTAAAACATTTTTAGAGACAAAAGTGAAGAATATACATATGCTCGTTTCTATGGTTGAAGTATTTATAACCAAATACATATTAAGTATCTACTTACATATTTGATTTGTAGTTATAAATACTTGTTTGTTATATACCTATGAATAAGGAATATAGATACATATAATTAATAGGTACACTTAAATATTCCTTGTTAAAAAATCATGTTTTCATCTAAAGTTCAATTGACAAAATCTCAAGGAATATAATAAGGACATATTATGTCCATTTTCACTTATTATTACCAAAAATTGTGCCAATCGAGGAGATAGAAGAGGTGATTCTTTAACTTGAAACTTTCTAGTGTCTGTAGCCAAATGCACGGACTATCGCACACGATAAGTACATGACGTCATTCATGCGCGATTAACTGCATCCAACGCGACAACTACTCTCGACTGAATACTAAAGACAAAGATAACTGGGTATCTGTTTCGTTCGTATTTGCTCATCTTTAATCGCAACTAGGTCAGTTCGGCGACATCGAAACACTTGAAGAGCGTAAAAATGAGTTACCGAAAAACGTGGGCGGTAACAATGCAGTGAATCACGCGAGTGCTGTGAATGAGTTTGTACGAGTATTTGTGGGTCGGCGCTCCCTTGGACGAAAATAACTCACCGTTTTCGTTCAAAACGTTAAATAATGCCTCGCACACGTTACACATTCGTGTAATTAAAACACAAACAGAGCGTCCGCTTTCTTGCGTCCCGTGTACAATCTACATATTTCCACAGAGTTTATTCTTTCACTTATTTTCACGAGATAATATCGTGTGCGCAAAGTAAAACGCTCGTAAAACGTACACTATGGGTAAAAGATGTGTGTAAGAACGTCATATTTATACAGACTTCAGGGGCCTTAGACAAAGTAGCATTCGCTCCGTAGCGAAGCGATATCGAAGTTCGTTATCGTCTCAGAGACAAAGGAATCGACACTGTAACACGTGATACCTAGTCATGATTTCTTTGTCTCTGAGACGATAACGAACTTCGATATCGCTTCGCTACGGAGCGAATGCTACTTTGTCTAAGGCCCCAGGTTAGAAATCTTTTAAATTATCGTCAGTCGTCGTTCGTTATCTAACTACTACCAGAATGCTCAAATGGAAATAGGCACGTCATACGATCAGAGGCAAACAAAAATAGTCAGAATTCAAAGAAAGGAATCGAGATGGACCTCACAAAACGCGAGTTGATGAGTTCAAAGCTGTGACGGGTAGCACTTGGACGAGACTGGCGGATGACAAAAACAAATGGTTACAGTTGGAGAAGGTCTTTGTCAAAGGAGGCATCCAGACGAGGTAGTCGAAGTAGGATTCTAATAAACGATTAAACCATATCGTAGTGTATATTTGTCTGAATAAAGGCTGTTATTATTATAATTAAACTATCAGCACTGATTAACAAACAAGATATTTACGTATACCTACCTACTCAAAACCGATTTGAACCTAGACATTGAACCGAATTTGGTGATCTAGATCAAAAAAATTTTGATTTTAATTACGTAAGGTGTCGAAAAAAAACTAGAGCTATAAAAGACGCGAACAAAAGCCGCAAAAGCCGCCAACAGACGTGATTCTGATAATTCGTCGACGCCAGAGTCAAAGCTTTTAAACGGTTGACGTATCTATGACATATCTTGGTGACACTTCTCAGAAGGAGAATCGATTGTTCCGAGAGTGGGACACTTTCACTGAGCCCTGTCTCACGCCTCTTTAATTCATACTTTATATGATCTAGTTCCGTATAGGCGTCGCGGATTAAAATATGCATATTTCATTCGTACGGTACGAACACGTCGCGTTTTATAATCGAAAGGTTACGCTCGAGATTTATTGTTCTAAAGCTGCTTTCTATGTGGCTTGTAGATACGTAAGGAGAGGCAGCGAGGCCGTCGATCCACTGTCGAGCAACGCACTATTAATGCCAACAATAATAGGATAAAAAATAAGAGATAGAATAATGAAATGAATGCTGGCATCCCATACTCACTCACCATAACACAAAAATAAACGTGCTCATAATTCAGGATAATTTGTAATAAGGAATTTTTTTATATTAACATTGTTATTTTATAAATGGTACTTATATTTGCCCAATAATAGTCATTATTGGGATAATGACTATTATTGGGCCTTTAAATACCAGAATCATTACCTATATCAATGAAAAAGAAAACTTTAAAAGAAATATTTTATATGGCTCATCGAGTAAAATGTTTCACAGAAATGTACTCAATACCCAAACCGGTTAGAGCTCCTGATAAGCAAAGATTTAATATAATTACTAAATTACTCTGTATTCTATTACGAGTTAAGTAATCGGTACCTACTCAACTAACCCAGTTAATATACAACGGATAAATAGTTCTAAATAAGTATAGAGATACGAGTATGTACTATTATTTTTCATACAATATAAAGGGTGGCAGGCAGGTTGATGATCCATTTGATGGTATACGACTACCGTCACCTAAGGATATAAGCAACACCAAGGAGAATGCAGGTCTACTGCCGACGCTGCGAGAATTTGTTTACAGCACGCTTGAAGAAGCCTATAAAGTAGCTAGACAGAAATACCTTAAAAGGGAGATTATTCGATAGTTCGCGTGTCCGAGGGATAAAGTCTCTGCTCATCCGGACTGTGCGCAGCCGTACCTTATCGAAGTAAATGCGGATGAACTCCACAACTATGCCGCGCTATATGGTGGTAAAAACTGGAGTTGGAACCACTCATCAAAGCACTAACCACTGCACAGGCAATAAAACACACAAAGAGAGACTACATCTTCCACAAAGAGTTCTTTTATTTTCTGTTGTGTGAGAATTCTACAATTTTTGAGAATTCTACGCTGTAACGTGTCTACAAGTCTAAGGGATCTAGCTGGTATTTCGGCGTGACAGCCAAGAGGAGAGAGGCCTAAACTGGGCCTTTTAGAGAATTAGGCCACATTCAACACGCCATTTTGTTAAAGCTAAATTAGACACTTGTGGATTAATGTGCAAGCAGCGATTATGCTAATACAGAAGTGAAATTCTAGTGGAAAAATATGTATTCTGTTAAGGCACAATGCGTGAACGGGCGCATTAATTATTAGAGTGCAAAGTGTAATGAATACAGCTGAAGTATCACGTGGTAAATTGTCACACGAAACTATACCGAGGCTAGTCGCGCTTATCGCTCGACTCAACCAAGCTCTGGTTTCTTGCGGTTCACTGGTGCCGATCGTGTTCTCGTATTAACTTTCCATAAGCGAGCACCCATTGTAAAATTTCCGCGGATTTATTCAATGTTTCCATTGGACGTGGGCACAATATACTGACGACAATTAAATGGCAAGACTACACATTCACAACGACTTTATCGAAATGATCATTATTGCTCGGCATCAGCTAGCAATTTCTCTAATACGAAATAAAAATATTAACTTATAAAAACTCAGATATCTATCTACTACGTTTGTGGGCAAGAAACTTTCCATTTAATTATAATTTATCGAAATGATACAGTAAACAGCTAGTTAAGTAATAGGTAATCGTTACAATTAATGAATTTAATTCAATTTAATAATAAATGACACAATTTGAGGTGGAAGGCGGAAACTAAAGCGGAAGCGGCGTTACGGTCAATGGGCGGCGCGGTTGCGCGGACGCAGCTTCGCCTCGCCCGATACCGTGACGTCACAGACCGAGGGCCCTGTAGGGGGACAGCGGTCATATAACATCAGATAGAATTCAATCATGTTTGTTGATGCTTTAAAGGTAAATTCACACTAGGGCAGCGGGCTTCATAAACAAAGTCAATAGTCATATATACACTGATAAGTCTTATATTTTTTTTTATAATCGTTAAAAAAAGCAGCTGCGTAACAAATTAATTTTATCTGTGATGGCAATGCAAATGACAGAGTGGACTTTTAAACGCTGTTTTTGCATCCGGAATCAAGAGCCGTAACGTCCGCGGCGATGTCGTCTATTGAATACAAAAACTAAACGCAAACAGCTAATTTGTTTATAAAAACATGTCGAAGCTACTTATTTATTAAAATTATAAAAAAAAGTAGGTAGTATTCATATTTTACATGTAAATAATGAACTCGCCTACTTGTTTTGAAAGAGACATGCGGATAATGTTGCCTGGAAGTATACTATCTGCATAGTTTAGTAAAATGGTAAGTAGGTACGATCACCCCATGAAAATTCATCAAGCCGCTTCGATATACATGACACATTTCTCTTCCAGACCAATCGTTGAATATAAAGGACATAATCCCCGATTCAATTCCCACTTAATATATCTACGAGTATTAAGCCAAAATTATTTTTATATAATTAATTATATTAATTTAGTTAAATAAAGAATGTGAATTGTTTAGGCACTTGGTAATCTTGTGGGTGCACTGTTGTTCACACAATAATTCGACTCCATGGTTATGGCATTCGCTGAGTGGGGAGGACCAATTTTCGGTATTATGATTAAATATTCACACAGTTTTGTAAAAATATGGTATTAAAAAAAAATTCCTTTAAAAAAAACTCAAATTACTCGAAATACGTTAAATCTCTATATTAATAAAAATAGCTAAATGTGTTTCTAAGCGCAAAACTCGAGAACGGTTGGACCAATTCGGCTATTTTTTTTTTTTTTCGAATATTCCTTGCAGTCCTATGAAAGTTCCTATGACGGGAAAAATTGGAAAAATTGCATTCCTGAGAAGCGGAGAGCGCGGGTCTCTAGTGTAACAAATAAATGCAAATTGATTAAGGAAAAGACGTGGGTAGATATATGATCATAAAAAACGGGACAAGTCTCGCGTTGAACTCGCGCGAAGAGGGTTCCGTACGATGTTACCTATCCGCACAATATTCAGTGATTTACCATGTTATTTTAACATCATGGACTTCTTATAGGTTTTCCTATAATCTATAAGTAGAAAACTAATTTTTGTATTTTTTTTTTCAAAATTTTAGGTTCAGTAGTTTCGGAGATGGGGGGGGGGGGATGGTCGGACAGACAGACACACGAGTGACACGGGTTCCGCTTTTTTATTCCGTTATTTTTAACCCCAAAAATGCATATTTTTTTCTTTTAATTATCTAAATAGGACTATAATATTGAGCTGGAGCAGAGCGTATCGCTACTATATAGTCACCATACCAAGGTGTATAAAATTTATAAATAAATTACACGTGTGTCTTTGAAAACTAAATTATGAGTCGTACAATTTTCTAGACTTTCGAAGTAGAAAGTTATCGCTTCTCACTCGAGAATGGCGCACTAATATAACTATGAATTCAAATCGCGATTCCGATCCGCGAATGTGTCGCATCACGCGAACAATAAACATCGAGATGTCTATCGATTAACACGTAACGCGACCATTGAAAAACTGTTGCACAATCAAACAATTATTCATATATAAATCTCCTTCGATATTTAGATCCGGTTCTTGGGGTACGACCACTACGTCGATAATATATGCCATGCAATATGCAGTCAGAAATATTTAAAACTCCCCAATTAAAGTGGCAATCTTATATATATAAAAATGAATCCCTATTTCTCCTGGTCACGGCATCACGCGTGAACGGGTAGACCGATTTTAATTCGGTTTTCGCTAATGGAAGAGGGATGCGCGGGAAATGTTTTAGGGTATATAAAAATTGCACGCCGGGCGAAGCCGGGGGCGGGTCGCTAGTTGGTAATAAAATTGTAAAATACGTGTTAATTCAGTTAGGAGCTTAATACTAGATGAATGCACAACTTCGTACGCGTGGTATACGGTATAGCGCGTAACTTTTTTGTTTGTAAACCGATTGGAATGAAACAAACATTAAATGTTACGGGAAGCTTGCTACAATACAACAGTGAAAACCGCATTTAAAGCGGTTAAGCCGTTTATGAGATTAACGTGCAAACAGACAAAAATTCTAAAACCTATTTTTTGACAGTAACATAAGTACGTGTACAAATTGGTTTTTTTTTTTTTTTTTTTGAAAAAAAAATTTAATGTAACAGGCAAGATTCGTTTACGATTTTATTATATGAATAGATAATTTCAACACGCGTGCAAGTTTGCGTATTGCCAATAATTCGCCTTATTCTAAAGATTGAGTATTATGTACGAGTTTTTATAGTTGCTTTTTATAGCATCAAAATTACATAAATATCAAAGGTAAATTACAGTTAAAATAATCCAATAAATGCACATTTGAACACGTCAAATGATGGCGTTGTTTGAGACGTGACGTTTGTGGGGGGAGCCAGGCCACTAACCCATTTATGAATGGTGGGTGATGGTAATTGAATTATGTTCCTCTGACGATACTATGCGCTTGATATGTAGAAACTGCGAGTATAACTTGCCAGTTAGTTACGCAATACGCATACGTATGACGGGCATTAAAAACGTGACTAGGGTGTTTCAAAAAGCTGTTTTTCTATTTGTGGGAAGGACCCCCCACCAACCAAACTGGTGATTTACTCAGGTTTACTTTTAAAATAAAATAACCGACGATGCCTAGTAGAAAGTTCGATGTTTTAATTTTAAAATAGATCTTAAAAACTACACTCGGGACACTTCATTCGCCCGTTTCCGATAGGTACTCATTAATTACTTTTAGTTAGTTAATTAAGTTACTAAACATTTAAACCTACCAGTAGCGCCATCTATTCACTCCGCTACCAATGAAATTTACATTTAACAATTTGTATAATATTACACTATTAGAACTTGAGAATAGCATTTATGATATATCTATAAAACATTATGTACGCTCAACTTAATATTATATCTAAATTTTGGCAACAACGAAACTATTGCAATATCGGAGTTGAAGTGCTTAGCGATGGCTGTTTGAAGAACTAAAATAATGAATCAAAGTGTATAAAAATGTTTAGTGGTAGGGCACACTGCGTTTCCCAGTCATTTGGGCAGCCCGCCTGGCGGCAGTAACCACCACCTTACAGAATACCACCGTGAAATAACAGCATATACGTGCTGTTGTGTTTCGGTGAGTAAATCCCTATCCCCTCCTAATCCTTTATCCTGCTGTAGTCGGCGGCGCACTTGCAGCAGCTGCGGCGTTGCTTGTGTTATAGTCGACGGTAGCCACCTACATCAAGTGGACCGTCAGCCGGTCTGTCGACCTTAACATAAAAAAAATGTGGAAACACCTGGGGGCTGTACACATTGGGCTAAGGTGCTGGGCCAACGTGTCAGATCTACTTGGCATGTTGGTAGTTGGCCCAACGCTGGCCGGCTAACCGAATAGTGTCGGTTTTTGGTACGCACTTCAAAGGATCTTGGCGCGCTCCGCAAACAGTGTTCACACGTTGGCGTATTAATCAGTATGTTGTTATTCGTCAGCAGACACTAGCGTTGCGCGTGAGTGAAATTCTCGTTCCCGAGTTACGATGGCGATGATGATGGCGTGGACAAGCAATGAGATTTACATGGTTTACAATTTATTTAAATGTATCGTAATGGAATCCAAAGCATAGGTACAAACATAAGAGCGTTTAATTATGTAAAAAACATGCAAACATACGAAATCCCATTTAAAATAACTATTAGGATTTTGCTGTTAACACATTTCGTTTCGAAAATGTAATAAAAAACATGTTTTTCAAGTGTTTTTTCGGGTATAGTTTTAAAGACGACTTATGACATATTTTGCGGCATTTACTTACATACTCGTCAGGCAGAACATACGGCATTGCAGACGAAATCAAATGCTTACCTGTAACGAAACAGAAACCATTAAGAAATATTCATACCGTTCAATTCGTTATAATCGCTTAAGGGGGAGACAAACGCTAAATACTAAAAATATCCATTGTTTAATGAAAATGTTACAAGAAATAGAAAAGACAATTGCTTTGAAAAAAATATATATTATACTTAAACATGTGAAGAACCAATTGTATTAATTAGAATTTTCGTTAAAGTAATAGAAACTCCACAAAAAAAGTTAGAACACAAGAAGAATTTGACCTTTATTGAAAATTCTCTCGAAAACGGCTTATTGCACGCATATGAATTAATAAGTTGATATCAGATTAAAAAATTGTATTGATAAAAAAAATATTTTGTGTAATGTTCTAATGGTAAAAACAAAAAAACACCATTTCTAGGCCTGTTGAATTGGATCCGCCGCCAGCGAGTTCTATAGTAAATGTCATTTACCTCAGTGAATCCCTTAAACCGTTTTCTGTAAACACACATTCCACTCCCATTAGCAGTAAATACAGGAAGCTTTTTAGTAGAATATTGTTTTATGTAACAGTGTCATAAATATTTCTTGCGATTATTTTAATGATGCAACCATAATAATCTTATAACTTTAATAGATATTAACAGTCGTAGGCTAACTGGGTTCAGTTATTGCCGTGATGAAAATGTTGATAGGGATATATAATTTAAGTAGCGGCAGGGCACACTGTGTTTTCGCAGCAATTTGGGCAGCCCGTCTGGCGGCAGTAACCACCCCCTTACAGAAGACCACCGTGAAATAACAGCACGTGTGCTGTTGTGTTTCGGTGAGTGAGTAAGGGATGCCAGAGCCCATTTCCCTATCCACTCCTAATCCCTTATCCTTAATCCTACTGCAGTCGGCAGCGCACTTGCAGCAGCTTTGGCGTTGCTTGTGTTATAGGCGACGGTAGCCACCTACAATCAAGTGGACCGTTTGCCTGTCTGCCGACCTTAACATAAAAAAAACTTGCAATCAACATTAGCGATACTCCGAATGAATAAAATTGAAGTTAGAATAATTATTCTAATTTATTAGAATAATTTTGTTCATCGAATACGAGAAAGTTGAAATAAAAGTGAAAACATTCTATAGTTGGTGTACGATCACTTCAAGTTCACGATATCGGCGAGACCAAATTTGGTTCGCCTTTCCTTAAATTACAATTGCTAAATCTACATAGTAATACCAGCGAAACCAATGGAGGCACGTAAGAGGATATCTTTTGTCAGATCGATTGCACTATGAGGTTGAGAGTGATCAGAAAACAGATAAACGTGGTGCCGACTACGTGTGGTCTTACACAGTATTAAATATTTATAAAACCACTTCCGCCAAAACCGTACTGTGTGACCTTTGTTGATGGAAACTGGCGTGTTTTTCGGTTTTTGTTTAGAAATATAACCAATGTACGCTTTTAATCCGTATTATGTTGTTGTGCAAACAAATGTTAACAATGCTAGAAATTTGTGCCGATTTTTAGATATTTTTTTTTAATCCACTTCTTAGTTTATAATCTACATTGTTGTATTCATATGATTTATTTATTTTTAAACAAAGGTCGTTAAACAGGCTAACGATAACGCTCCAATTGATCGTATCGTAGGTCTCTTCTGTAGACCTACCATCAATTGCCGCCAGATGGGGAGCCCAATTTATAACTGCGAAACGCAATATATCCGTGCCACTTTACTAAAGTACTATTACTACATTAATACCAGGCAGAGGAATAAAAATGTTTTCTTAGTAGTATATTAATATTAATGTCGCGATTAATATCTATTCAACAATTTTTTTTATCAAATTATGTCTTTAAGTTTGGAATAAGTATACATTTGTTTTTCAAAGAAAAACGGCAGGCCTAGGTAGAAACAAAAGCAATACTGAGTTATACAATTGCGCTGATAGAATTGGCAATTCTCGGCGCACGCAGCTAAGACAACAGGAAATGTGTGAGTAAAATTCTGCAAGGGCATTGTTTCTGATGCTAGATAGGCTGACTAGTTTATGTCAGTAGAATATACTTAAGCTGGATTCTAGAGTAAAAGACCCATCTTAATTCAATGTGAAATCTGAATTACAAGCAGACGAAGTTGCGAGCAATTGTTAGTTATCGAAAAAATCTTCGGACAAATCTTGAACTAGTTAAACTCTACTATCGATAGTTCTACGAAACAATGAATATTTTTGGACACAACGAATAGGACAGTATGGCGCGGTTTCGAGCAGCATAACCACAATATTTAATAACATTTATTCAAGCAAGCGTAGGTTTACAATGAAATTTTATGTTGCTAAGCTGGCAATATAAATTCGACTTAACTTAATATTCCGTACAATGTATGGATAAATTAAGTTATTATTTTAATTCAGTATGAGTCACTATTAAGAGGGCAATTTCCAACTCGAACAGCTTACTTATTCCATACTACGTAATTCCATGATTACTCATTAATTATAGGTCGTAACAATACATAAAAAAACATGACATTTCTGGGAGATAATACGAACAAAAAACTTGAAATTAGTTTTATATCTAGTATAATTAATTTCTAAAATGTGCAGAAGTTGTGACATTTTCGCGGGTTGAATTCTTGTAATTACTGACTAAAACCCAAAATGATTTTCCTATAATGTACATTTCAAATTGGGATGTCATCTCATCTATAAAGGTTTTTTTTAAATGTTGGAATTGCTGGCGTATATTTTATTATTTTCGCGAGTTGAATAAGTGGTGCGAATGAGTTGCGTCGCGTTCTGTCTTCGGTTATTCGCATTACAGTAAGTTGAGACAACAAATTGTCCCAAATACCTATTACTGAGTTTCCACGCTCGTACAGCGCCACCTTAAGTATAAGCATTGGGCCACTTAAACTTAAAGAGTTCCAAATCCAGCTGTCTGTCTGTATTGGCCTTTGCTTTTATGCTTTGTCCATGCGATCACCAGCTTTTTCTACATATATTCCAGCTAGACCAAAACGGCCCATTTTACAGGTGCAATTGGGTGAGTTAGTATACAAAATATAAAGGACTATGTTCGTCTGAAATAATGTACCATTCAAATAGTGACTACCCTCCACATACAAACTAACAAGATAATAATATCTCAATTTTCAAAATGTGATGCTTAATTGCTCATCTCGATTAAAGCCTAACTCCAAAGCTATTTACATTATGATTTGGTCGATTGCATGGATGACTCTTATTTCTTCTCGAAGTACTTCTATTACTCCAAAATTGAGAACAGTAACTTCTAATACAAAATAAACACAACAATTTACCCCGGCTGCTGTTATTATTTTGTTTATCAATCATAGTGTGGCCCAAACAGTTGGTACAGTTGGTGTCTGCTCGTTCTGCATGAGTGGTATCCTCGTCTAGCGCAATGAAACGTGACTCGTCCACAGTGTCCATTCGGTTGTGGCTTCGGCACGTAAATAATTTTGTCTCAATATTCGCAACAGTACTAAATTACTTAACTAAAAACGAAACATCGACTATCACTTTCAATGGATTTGTTGAAAACTCGCTTGGTGATACTTATTACCAAGTAGTACTTCTTATAGGCATTTCTGTCAAGATCACAAGTTATCGACAATTGCAATTTGTCAAAGTGTTTTTTTAAAAAGTCATAATAACATTACGAGTGTATATTCACAAGCCGCGCTGAAAGTTTTTAGAACTGACCAGAAAGTAAAGACAGAAATGAAACATAAATATAAATTTCGAATTAATAACTCTTTAGAAAGCTGTCAATTTAATTTCATTCAGGTGACAATTTAATTCCGAGTTAAAGGAATGTGATTAACGATTCGATAATTCGATAAGCGGTCATCGACAACAACTGGAGTTATCTTTAATACATTCTATATTTTTAAATAATTTTAGCTTTCTAAAACAAATCCATACAATCGATTTCACATCCATTCAATGAAATTCTTTTGTTATCTCAAAATCAAATGATTTATTTCATTATTTCATAAGGATTTATCTAATAATAAAGAGAGTGATTTGGAATTTCTTTACGTTTCTTTATTTGCAGCGAGGAATTTGAAAAAAATACGTAAATGATTAAAGGCTTATTTTAAAATATAAAAATAAACAACTCTTACGAATAAAGACCCGCTTATCGTAAGTCGCTATTTATTAGATTAATAATCACAATACCGATTTTTATCTTGTAAATTATATGAAATGACAACATACATATTGCGCCATTACGAACATTTGTTATTAATTTTCATAAAATCCATAATATTTCGTTGAATCCTATTGAAAACAAATATATTTATTTACTTATATTATCAACTTGAACAAGCTTTGATATGGTATTTTTAGAAGATAGAAAAAGTCGAATAGGTTGCGTGGATTAATAAGGTAAAACTTCTGAAAAGATTTATTTAAAGAATATTATAATCATATCGAAATCTGTAGTGTTAGAAGAAAAAAGCGGAAAGGCCACTTTGTTTTGTGCTAAAGATTATAATTGGCATACCGCTTCCACACGAAGTAAACATTTGACACTTTCTATTTCTACCTAAACGACAAATATACGTGACATGAATGAATGCCACCATATACCTACTTACTGAGGTAAGCCAGTCTCATTTAGACTTGGCTTGTAGTTATCAGTAAGATATAATCTGAAAGTCTAGTTTACAAGTTTGCATTATTGAAAAATTAAGTCCTCATACTACCGCATTTATCTCGACTATATACGACGTCGCGTCGGGCTGAATTTTGCCTACATCCTGACCTCACAATGTAGGGTATCCACATTAGCCCTGAATATGTAGTAAAACTAGCTATCTACTTTAGCCATTCATCTCAAACCTAGTGCTAGTTATGTTAATTAGCATCTATAACTAGTTAAACAGTCTCTAATCTCTATAGTAAGACAAAATTTAATAATCTTGAGCCCAAAACCAAATCGAAAACCTGTTAAACCTCTGTTAATTCGACAGGGACCTAGTCTAAAATTCCCAATTTTCTGCAAACTCTCAGACAGGTTTCTTATCTTGGAGGTCAGAGTAATCGTCTCATAAAACCTTGTAAAAATATTTAGCCACAATTTCTATGCTAAGGTTTTTGAAACTAATATTTCATGAAAACAATATGTACAGTTGGTTCCTACAATCTTTATTATATTATCAGAGATCTGGATCACGACTAACAACACTCTCTTCTCTTTTAACTAGTGGACTGGCGTTGATTAATTAAAGGGTTCCGGTCCTTCAACTTCACTTCGATTATTCCAAAGGCTCTCTTATCCGTTGGATTATTTTCAAGGCTGCAATTAATCATAATGCCCGCAAATGGTGTCCATTTCAGAATATTGCATAACCACTACTTTTTACGA
Source organism: Bembecia ichneumoniformis (assembly GCA_910589475.2). Lineage (NCBI taxonomy): Eukaryota > Metazoa > Arthropoda > Insecta > Lepidoptera > Sesiidae > Bembecia > Bembecia ichneumoniformis. The sequence continues at coordinate 1,865,074 of OU342526.1, read as the reverse complement.
TGGCCGATTGTGACCGTCCGAGACACCAAGTTTTTCTTCTTTAGTGGCATGGTTTGTGTTTTCTATCACACCTAGAGAAAAATCCTTAAACTTTGTGGTTAACGTTGATTCGTTGTGTCCATTTAATAAATAGACACTCGTTTCTAGAGCTGCTCTTTGAGAGTAAAGGCCTTTCATCCGCATAGAAGCTCTGTGACTACAGTACAAGACCAAATTTTGTTGGTAGCACCTAAATCTAAACGGTTCTCTTTTATCATTACGAACAGCAAGAAACTTATGAAGTTAACAGTAACAAATGGAAAACATAAAATAGTTGGTCAGCTTTCGTTCGAGACGAGTGCACTATAGACGTAAAACCAACCGCAGTGGTGGGTTATGCGGTTGGTGATAGCGTTACCCTGAAAATTATAGAAATGATGCCGTCTAACGTTCTTGACGACGTTATTCTTGGCATAATGGGATACCATAGTGGCATGATCGTGAGCGAAGCATTTTCTATAACTGTTAGATGCGCCAAACCTCAAGATACTGCTAAACGTTTACAGTACGACGGAGGTTTACAGTATCATTATACGGGACGTGACTATTTCAAGATACAAATTTTGAAATTAGAAATTAAAAAATGTTGAACCAAAAAGTTACACTTTTTGATGTAAAGGTCGATAGGTTATCTGTGAAAGGTCGTTACACAAGCTGATGCTCTACTTGATGGTTAGGTGACTACCGTCGCCTATTAACACAAGCAGCGCCACAAGTGCTGCAAGTGCGCTTCCGACTTTAAGTAATTTAGGATAAGGGATTATCAATGGTATCAAGGATAAGGGATTGGGAAGAAAATAGTGTTTGGCAACCCTTAGGTACTACACAACATCACACATGCTGTTATTTTACAGTGGTCTTGTGTAAGGGGGTGATGGTTACTGCCGCCAGACGGACTGCTCAATTGATTGCCAAACGCAGTGTGCCCTTACCAGAACCGGACGAGAGTCAATTTTGAGAAGTTAATTTTGTTTTTGTGTAATATAAAAACATATACATATAATAATTATTTTATTATATTAGGTTATGATAATTTGTTAGGTTACGTACCTTTACCAGGCATATATTATATATCGACGAACGTAATGAAGAATGTATGTATTATTAGATTATGGTTTAATTAAATAAATGCCCCTTATCGAGGTCGATAACAAACAGCTACCGAGACAAAAGAGGTGCGGTTTGCTCGAGATCCCAAGATAACACGTAGAAAGCGGCCGTTGAAACAACACCACTGCGTTACGCGTGGTGGGCAAACTAAAAACGGAACCTTCGCGTAACAAATAAGGTGAGCTCGGTGTGAGCTTGCTCAGTGTACAACAATTGAATAATACTAGCAAAAAAAGAAGATCTAATCAAATATAAGCCTACTTTTATAACTTATTTGTATTACGTCATATTGCTAGGAACGCACGGGCGTCTCTTATGACCAAGATATGGATTACGGTCGTCCAGACTAGCCCATCACAGGCTGGCAAGACTTATATCTTCAAAGATAGAGATTTCAGTTATCAAACGATCAATAATTCTGGATGTAGGTAAGTACACAGAGTTGCAGGCTCAACAGTCTAATTTTACCTTACAAAAGCATCAGCGTCAGCCCCATCATCCTCTGAGCTAATGTGGAGCTAACAACATAGGTATAAACGACAATGCTTAAAAACTTCATTGAATCATAAATCTATACTAATATATTAAAGCTGAAGGGTTTGTTTGTTTGTTTGAACGCGCTAATCTCAGGAACTACTATTTCGAATTGAAAAATTCTTTTTGTATTGAATAATCCATTTATCGAGGAAGGCTATAGGCTACTTACTTTACGATCAATAGTATTATATATACCTAAGCAGTGTCCATTACCGCGCGCCCCACCGCCGCGCCGTATGGGCCGCAGCGAAGCGTGGCCGAGTTCAGCTAGTAGGTATATCATATATGTAAGTCATTTGCCGCATCAGAATTTATTTTTTGCTTATGATGTTGTTATATTTATGCATCGATGAAGCCCTCTCCTTTTCGTACCTGGCGCAATCCAAACAGTCTAATTTAAGACTGAGCGTTTGTTATACTGGGTTATCTACATTATCGTTAACGTTTGAGAGCATTAAAAGAATAAAAACAAAACAATTTCACACCAATAGAAACATTAAGTCGTTATTTAGATAGGATAATTATGATTAGTGGTGCGCTCACGCTATAAGATCATTGTGGTAAGTGCGCGGGCGCAAAGGCCGTTGCGTCGATCGCGGTGGAGAGAATGACAAGATTCGAAATCGACGTGCCCAATGTCAGACGGCTTGCAATGCACAAGGTCGCCTCTCACGTTATACCCGCCTCTGCAATACCATTCAGCGGAGCACAAAAGCAAACAAATGTCTATCCATCGGATTAGCAATTGTCATCTTTACATATTTGGTAAACTCCTCGAAGCGGTTACTGTTTTTGGCGAAGGCGAGTTTAATGAGTGAGCGCTAAGTACGAATTCTAACAGAGACACATGATGCAATTAACGCTTTAAGGATTTATTTTCGAAATCAACTTAGTTGTAACAGGCTATCTAGGTGACCGTCGAACGCGACGGTCACCTAAGCAGTAAGTAGTGCAAATAATCGGTGCACGTTTTGAGATCCCTTATCGCGATTTGTACAAGTACAATACGACTTCCACGTGCCAATGATTACCTCGCAGTTAACTATTGCGTAAATCTATACTAATACGTATATTATATACCGCCGTATTATTAGTGCCGGGATGCTACTTCGACTTTTATTGGCGTAGGCTGTGCCTCCTTTAATTGCGGCGGCATCTGCCATGTTATTTTTTCCTGTTCCTTGTTGTGTGTTTTTTTCGGTGCCTGCCTCGTTGGAGGCCATGTAATAATAAATAAATAAATAAAGAGATAAGATTTGTATGTATGTATTTTTGAATGTTTGTAATGAATAATCTAAAAAAACTACTGAACCGATTTTAAAAGCTCTTTCACCTACAGAAACCTACATTATCAGCGAGTAACATAGGCTACCCAACTTATGGACCGGAGTAGTTGCCCTTGCACAGATCCCGGTCTAAAGGGCCAGGAGACACCGAGGAGTTTTAGTCGGTATTGCCAGTCCCTTCAGGACTGGGTGAGTCCTACATGCCCCTACCGCCTGGCCAGCGGTAGGATATCCGTAAATGAATTTCTCCTCGTAAAAAAAAAGGCTACCCAACTTCCCCTATTACCGTCGGCATACAAATGTATGTTTGTAACGAATAAACTCGTAGAATACTGGACCGATTTTAAAAATTCTTTCACCCATAGAAAGCTACAATATCAGCGAGTAACATAGGCTACTCACCCTCCCCCCATACAAAATTGCCGTTTACCACGAATAAAATCAAAAATGTTTAAAAAATAAATGTCCACCCGTGCGAAGCCGAATTTAGCATTCAAAATAATAAACTTAGAATCAATTTTATCAATATATTCACTGGTTTGTAGATGGAAATCCCATTTGCACTTATAATAATATAAAACAAACTATTAAAGAATATTTAATATTAATATAAATGATAATAACTTTTGTTTTCAAACTTGTCTATTCACGCACACCCTTACGCTAATGAAAGTCTAGGATAAAGAAATGTGATATACTGTCTACTTACTAAACGTCATTTTTTATAGACATCCTTGTAGACATAAACGTGCACACCCATAACAGCGAGCAGCGGCTACCTTTTTATCAGATTTATGCCTCGTTCGTACCGATATCTTGTCCCACATTTCAAAAATACCTATCCTTCATTTCATTACATTATTCGATTCCTGTTTCTTCCCAAAAACTCAAGTACAGTTAACAAAAATAAAGCTAATAATATTTTATTTATTTGTTTTGTTATTACGTTTCGCTTTTAAACCTTTAATTAATTTGGTTCTGGTCTGGAATTGGAAAGTAGTGGCAGGGCAAACTGCGTTTTCGCAGTCATTTGAAGACCACCGTGAAATAACAGCACGTGTGCTGTTGTGTTTCGGTGAGTGAGTAAGGGATGCCAGAGCCCATTTCCCTATCTCCTAGTCCCTTATCCTTAATCATACTGTAGTTGGCAGCGTACTTGCAGCAGCTTTGGCGTTGCTTGTGTTATAGGCGACGGTAGCCACCTACCATCAAGTGGACCGTCTGCCTGTCTGCCGACCTTAACATAAAAAAAAAACTTGCAATCAACATTAGCGATACTCCGAATGAATAAAATTGAAGTTAGAATAATTATTCTAATTTATTAGAATAATTTTGTTCATTGAATACGAGAAAGTAGAAATAAAAGATAATAGAGTGCTTCAGAAAAAACTTGAAGTTACAAGAGATTAATGTACAGTTTTGGCAATTTATAGGATTACTAGCTTTTATCAGGCAGTATTAAAATATTTATTCAATCTTATCGGTCATATATTTTTATCATGCCCAAAATGTTTTTAAGTAGTGGCAGGGCACACTGCGTTTCGCAGCCATTTGGGCGGCGCGTCTGGCGACAGTAACCACCCACTCACAGACCACCGTGAAATAACAGCACTTATGCTGTTGTGTTTGGGTGAGTGAATAGGGATGTCAGAACGCATTTTTCTATCCAATCCCTTATCCTTAATCCTACTGTAGTCGGCAGCGCACTTGCAGCCGATTTCTTCACCCAAGGGCCTCTAGTTCTGATTTAAAAATTATTTTTATTCTATTAAATAAAATCTTTATTATATGAATTCTAAATTATAATCAATGATATTAAAAACACCTTTATCTAAATGGTCGCTTTTTTTTTGTGTGACAAAACTCAGTGGGACGAACCAGGCATTTCAACATGAAACGACACAATGACAAAACACCGTTAACCTTTTCGGCTGTTGCTTAAATTTATCATTATCTAAACTAATTCGTAAATTCCTTTTAAACTAGGTTCAAAATCACAAAAAAATCTTTTTAACGTGTCAGTGTCAGTGACGGGGCGTGATGAATTTCAGCAAAAAAAAAAATAAAAAAATAATAATCTTGCAGTAATCTGCAGAAAGTACAAACCGCGACAAAATATTAATCAATCGGTTAACCCATGGGTCGTGGCCATAGCACAGAACATTTAAACATTAGTTAACAAGAACCAGTTATTCGGCGATATAAAAACTATTTTAACACACCGGTCTTTTATTATAATCGACTGAAGAGATTGTGGCTAACAACATCTGGTTGCCGTTCGGACCTACTCCACACATTGTACTTATTTTAAACTCTGCCACCGGAAAATGTTTATTTTCTTATGACGTCCAGCTGTATTCAAAAGACAAAGAGTTGTTTTTCAATACAACTATAATGGGAATTATAGTTATATTGAAGTAAAGAAATATATTCTCGATTATAATGAAACATTTAAATAAATAATAATAGTTTTAATTAAACGTTTTATTACGCAATAAATGTTTATATTTAGAACAGAAATTTTAAGTACGAGTAAGCTGTGAGACAGTTTTACGATAATGCTCGACATGATAACAATGCGTTCTATATCCGAATGGAAAAAACACACATGATACGACATTTTTATCTTGAGAAAAAACATTCATTTGATACATGTTATCTGTCTAGTTTAACGGAGCTACGCTTTTTTGCGGTTACTTATTATTAATTGATATTTAAAAAAATAACTAAATAATTCACTGGAAGAAATATACGTACTTACTAGATTTTTCCCCAGTCATAAATACTATAATAGCTACTGATTACTTCTCTAGCACTCTTATACGTATTTAAATTTCCATAAAAGTGTTACTTACGCTGGTATTATAGAACGATTTGTAGAATGGTGTTGGGACGCAAACGTTGCAATTATAAAATTATTAACTAGAAACTTCGTACCGTATCATTTAACAATAACATTATGCATACATACATACTTTACTTATGGCATATCTGAAGTGACAAGAAAGTGACTCTCAAAAACTTATTTGTTTACGTAAGGAAATAAATAGATAAGACAAATTTTGTTATTGAAGCAAGGTTATCTAAAATGTAGAATGCTTAGTGAACTCTTTCTTTTGTTCAATATACTGCTTTTAAATTGCAACAAATAATAAATTAGTAAGCATGTATTTGAAATTTAAGCGGACTTTTTTTTTTATTTATTTAAATGTCCTTATTAAATTTAAATAATAAATTAGTAAGCTGGTATTTGAAATTTAAGTGGACTTTTTTTAATTTATTTAAATGTCCTTATTAAATTTAAATATTCATTTTTGAACAAGATTACTATTTCTGAGTAAAATATGTGTAATGTTTTATGTTGACCAACTGACATACAATTTAAAAAAAATGCATTAGGTAAAGGATTTAGGCTAAAATATTAACGCTACGACCAGTAGGATCGAAACAGTAAAGCATAAATTTTGACCAATCTAACAAGATGGAGGTATATTACGAGCGCAAACAAAGATTCCAATAAACAAATAAAACGTCGAGAGCAGATAGTGACAAATATAGATTTTAAACCAAAATTAGAGTTCTACTCACGTAACGCAAAGACAAATAGAGAGTGCTCTAGAAAATCTTAAAACATCATTTTATTCTTCCTATTAAAAAAATAACCATTATCGTATATTTAACCTTTACCGTATTTAGGGGAAAATTACGTTTGTGTCAGGCAGATTAAGTGTCAATAAAGTGTTATATTACTCCAAAATCGGATTAAGAATATTCCTACCGGAGCAGGAGATGGACAGCAGCAGTTTCCTGTGAAACTTTACACTGCGATCATCAATCCGCCTGCCAAGCGCGGTGATTATGACAAACCCTCCCAATGGCAAGAGAGAAATAAAATCACGGCCCCTATATTCCTGGTTGAGGGGAATATAGGGACTCAAAGGGAATACGCAGCTGTGGAGGAGCTGGAAGTAGAGCTGAGATATCCTTGGGTTATCAGAGGTCCGAAAAGAGGAAGAGGACACGATAACCCTAAGCTCCGGCAATATCTGAAGACCGAGTTATATAAGCAGCGCATCCTACCAGTGATGACGTATGGTGCCGAAACGTGGCCTCACGGCAGGATTGATCCACAAGTTTAAAGCTTTAGAGCGAGCTATGCTCCGTGTTTCTTTAATGAATTCTAAAATTTGCCGAAGAACCAAAGTTGTTGACAGAGCCAAGAGAATTAGCAAGTTGAAGTCACACGAATGGGTGCCACTAATTGGAAAGCACAACGTGGGACGCCCTGCGGCCAGGTGGACAGACGACCTGAAAGGCTTCGCGGGAAGCAACTACATAGGACTGAGCGTGGTGGCGAGCCTCGGGAAATGCCTACATGGAGAGATAGAGATGATGATTACTCTGATTTAAAGTAATATTTGAATAAAAGGAAAGAATAAAGTCACCGCATACAATGCGAACTTAAAACGGATTCAAATAAAAGCCTTAGGTATACTTAAATAAAAGGTAAAAAGTAAAGTTACCTATTAGCACTGGAATAGATCTTATATTTTTTTTTTTGGCAAGTGAAATTTGAATGGGCTAAACTTACAGAGGTAGAAGATATCTCACATTTGGTACAAAACCGAAATCAGAACAACCCATTTTCTATTAAGAAATTATCTGCTTCCATTGAACTCAATGTTCTGGTTGGAAGCTGACGTCACTGCAAATGTTGGTCGAATTGATACAGACTATTTAGTCCTTCATTGAAAATTTATATTTATTGCTCGTAACTAACTCGAGCCAGCGCTGTCCCATTTAAACGTTTCTACAAATAAGTAACAATATGCATTGTTCAATGTACTACTTCCATCAAATTCTATGAAGTTCTTGAGAAAACAAAAAAGAAATTGCATGTTTGATACTGAATTAATATTGGGACAGTCACAAGAACCATACATTTATTCGCTTGACTCCTTCACAATAACTAATGACAATGTCAATATTTGCAGAAGACAAGCTGTTCTACTGGTAATTAACCTTTACACTATTGTCTAGGGAAAACGGACACTGAATTGATCATTAATTTTACAGGTGTATCGGTACCTACCGATAATGAATGTTATTATTCATGTGACATCTCGGGGGCGAATTCGAACGACACTATACACCTGTCGACATTTCTTATACTTGAACCGTTACCGACAACACAATTACTTAATAACATTGTTTCATTGTGTCGAAATAAAATAGACAATTGCACAAAACAAGATAATAACTAAAAGTTGTATTATTTTTTTTTGTATGAAAAGACGAGAAATTTAATGTGTTCCGATTACGTATATTTTTATATAGGCAGGTGGACAGACGACCTGATACCTATATAGGGCTGACGGTAAATCCAGGTTACTTCTGATCGGTTCTATTGGAATCATGGGAGAAGCTCATATCCAGCAGCGGACGCCCTACGATTGAAATGATAATGATTTATATTTTTATATAGGCAACATTTTTTTTTTACACTTAATATTATTATAATTGACAAAATTAGTTTTATGTCACTTAGTAATAATGGGTACAATATAGTAATTTGTGAAAGGTAAATAGTTCAACACTTTGCTTCAGAATATCTACAAAATATAATTTAATCTATAATATAAATAAATATGAATCGCTGTATGTGTTGCCTAGTGCAAAACTCGAAAAAGACTGGACCAATTCGGCTATTATTATTATTATTATTATTTTTCAAATATTCATTAAAGAATGAGGAGGTTCTTATGAAGAAATTGGAAAAATTGCCCGGAAAAGTGTGAAAACACCATTTATCTTTCCAAGAATTCCTAGCTCACAATTCAAACATTTCAATCAAATATTGACGCCATTTTTGTTTAAATTACACATCAGCTGCCACAGTCCAATAGCTTTCGACAAAATAATGTCTGTCGGGTCAGATAGTATAGTATAAAAATGACGTGTCACGATGTGTCTTCACGTTGATCACCGAATATTTTTTTAAATGTATATCTTGAAAGGATATGGTTTATAAAGATATCAAAAATATTAATTCAGAATAGTTTCAAATAATCAGGCTGTGTCATGGTTACTTCATCCTTCATTTTGGAATATTTTATTTTTATTTTTGAAATCACTAATATCGGACAAACATACCACTGAAATGAGCATGTTACGTTGGGCGAGTGGAGTCATTCTCAAAGACAAAGTGCCGTAGGGGGAGTTTCAAAGTATAGACTATTACCGAAAAGATTACAGAGCCCAGGCGATGGCGGTACGAAAAGAGAGGAAGAGGTAGACCGCAAACTACCTGGATGACAAATGTCCGGAAGGACATGCAAAAGCTTGGCCTTATATATGACGATGCTTTCCAGCGAAGTGAATGGCGCCGAAAGGTTAAGAAAGCCGAACGGGAATAAGCGAAGAAGAAGAAGAAGAAGAAGGACAATAACTGGCCGTTGAAAATATCAAAATGGGTTTCCCCCACTTCAACGCGCTCCAACGGAAAGAGGCAAGACGTGGAAAGAGAATTGTTGGTGAGCGCTACGAGTGTATCGTCGTGGTACAAAAAATTAAGCTTCAGTCCTTCCAGAAGTTGGTCATGACATTCGACCTTTTGCATGTATCATGACGATATAGAGAATCGCTAATGGGCATCGGGAATTCAGGAACGCTGCACAGACAATAGTGCTGCGCTGCGCTGCTGCAAGATCGGCCAAAAGACGAAGAAGGACAGTAAACTAAATTATCGTTCCGGTAAGGAAATAATAAGTATATTTCGTAAGTGGAATACTACTACTATTTGATAGAATCGCGTACCGCCCGTTTCACTCCTATAATTTCTGCTGGCGACCGAAACAATACGCTCGGGATAGTTAACGACTTCGTCCCTTGATTGTAAGTCGACGCTTGATTGAATTGACGAGTAGGTACGAGTTTCTTTATTTTTTGTCGATACCATTCATCTTCACTGAATTACTTGAAGATAATAATATCATTACCCTGAAGTCAATTTTGTAAATTTACTTTAAAAAAAAAAATCAAGCTGTTGTTAATACCGTTACGTTGGTAATGACAATATAATATAGTTTCTAAATTGTCTTAAAATTAGAAATCAGCTATTTATCTATCGCAAGACTTTGAATTGTTGAATAGTATGAATCACTTGTAAATTCGCTCAGATTGTTTTAAAAGTGATTCATTGTTTAAAGAAATGATAAATGTATTGCCGTCCTAATCATTCATTCATAGTTACGTCCATATTCTGTCTTTCGAAGCTTTGTATGAATATACTGTTATTCTTTTATAATAATTTTCACAATACATCGTTGGTTTGATCCAGTATATAGAGGTTTTATCAGGCGATAGAGGTCATGGATGTAGGTATCATAAAACAATTTAATTTTAAACTATATAAAACACAGTCAGATTATAATAAACAGTAGAATTAATCATGAATGTTTCCATAAGGTAAATTAAATAATTTTTGGTTTACAGAAATGAGTTTTGACTAATTTGTAAGAATGTGAAATTTAAATGGTAGGTATATTGCATACTACATTTACAAATGAGTATGTAATAATTTCAAACAGGTCAAAGTTTATATTAAATACCAGAGGCTCTAGTATGAGTTTACGATACTACACCAATTCTACACTCGCTAGCGAGAACGTAAAACTTTTGTATGGAAAATCGTGAACTGTCAATGTCAAATTATCAATTTTCCATATAAATGTTTTACGCTCTCGCTAGCGAGTGTAGTATCGTAAACTCATGCTAGAGCCACTGGCCTTTTGTCCGCAACTTCATAGGCTTTCGTCGGTAACAGTACTTTTATTTTTTATATGAAAACTATATCTATATCTTTTATCTATATGAACCCTATGTCCTTTTCTGTACCCCTGACGTGAATGCACTTAAGGCGTGAAAGCGTAAAACAAACAAACAAACATACTCACTTTCGTATTTATAATATTAAATGAGGTTATTAAATGAAAAATACGTTCTCTAAATGTTTGCAAACTATGTATTTATTGCGTTACGAGTATTTAGCAAATTGCACGCTGATTCATGCTTTGCTCGCGTCAGTGGCCATATTATCTTTTCAATTGCTTAATGTTTAATCCCTTCACAATTTACCTTGGAAACAGCTCATATGAACCACCGATGAGTGAATAATTTGTTATTATTTAAACAGTGTAATATTTCAGGCTTTATATAATATAATTCATTTAATAACTTGCAACAATACTTGCTACAACACGAATTTACGATTCCTCGATCAGCGTTTCTCAATGCGATAATCAGTACTTGTGTCACGTGAAAAAAAAAATAGAAGCGTATTTAGTTTTTAAAAATTATTTGTGTATTGCATGTATTGTATGATGTGTTATGTATTAAATATGATTAAGAGAACTCGAGTAAGACGAATTGACATTAACTGTAGTATGCTCGACTTAAGTAACTTAAGAAATTAATATTCAGCCCCAAAATCTGTGTTCATTGTTACATTTATTAGAATTGAATCATTGTCAATGCAAGGGTATATTTTAGACGGAATAAACTTTTTCTTTCTTTCTATAAAATAAAAACGTTAGCTGGATCCGTCTGTTTGTTCTCTTAGTTCTGATAATAAATTTTAATGCGGTTTTCGTAATCATTTAAAGATTAAATTCTGGAAGATTTCCATTTATAATACCTACCTAGATTTTAATTTAGTTTTAAGTAGTGGAGGCGAGTCTACGTTTCGTAGTGTCACAGCAAACAACTTCCGGACCTTACGAGCTATTGCTTAATGCGGATTAATTAAAAAATATTCCAAATTGAATATATTATAGCGAACCTGTGGTGCAAGAACCGCCACCGTAGCTGTAGCTGCCGTTTTGCCGATGTTTGATCCGTTGTTCAGTCGAAACCACGCGGGTCAGCATGACGCCCGTCCAAGCACACTAGTGCTCCAACACCATAACGATCCATCAGTCAACGGGTTCACAACACCAACCTGGGCACATTAGCGATCGTGGAGAGCCCCGCGAATCACTAGTCCGGAACATGTAACGCACTCACTCGAAACTATTACCGTTCAGATACAGTCAGTGGGCTCTTTTCCTTAATATGACATTAAACTTCCTAATGTTTTAAAAACAATAGCAGTTCGGCTGTACTTATGATAAACAGTCGCCACGATTCCAACTTCTTCTACTCAATTAGGAATGATCTAATTGATGTGCACACTTAATTACAAAAAAACACATATATACGATATATTTCCAATATTCAAGAAACTAAGGTATACGTCGAGAAAAATCGAGCAAAATCGAAAGCGGACACAGAATTTACGTTAAAACTACGTGACGGTCCGTACAGAGTGAACGCTTTTACAATACTGGCCGTATAGGCGGCGCTATACGGGACGGAAAAAAAGAGAAAGAACTACTGTGACGTATCGAAGGTGTGAACCTCTAAAGGCTTACGTTTAAAATAGCCTCTAAAGCGACAGACCACAAAATGCATTTTGCCAAAGCAGTTTACGTTACTGGCACCCAGCTGAGTCAGTTTCCTCGAACGTTGCGTGTGGAAATTTAAGTCAGTTGAGCAGCGCAGTCATTGAGTGGGAAAGGGATGGATAAAGAACCGAACGACCGCGGGACACATCGAACAATGCCGAGAGCCAAGGCCGACCCTCGTCACGTTTTCGCGAAGACAAGACAGACGTACTGCACACGTACACAAATATTATGTTAAGTAGATATCCACAGTGTACATTAGTTTATTGCACTTTATGCAACTTGAATAAGTATAGACATAACATACCTATGTATATGCCTATATACTTAATTCTTGTGACAGACCAGAAAAATGCAAGCATTCACAAATGTCATCATTTATAAAGCGGTTTTTATGGTCACTGCACATTAATTAGTCTATGATCATTTTGAATTCTTTTCAACGTTTTCTTAAGCCCGATATAAATAATTGACGATAAACATTCACATATCAAAGTTTTAAAAAACAAATTAAAAATGTTTTAAAGCTTAAACGAATTTGTATTCCGGTCCGGTTAGTTGTCATAATTTTGCCATAAAATATGTTGACCATAATCAGGTATTCCCTGAGTGGACACGGATCTACAAACCGGCAGACATAAACAAACTATGTTTTCTCTCGTTGCATCCGTTCAGTGAGGCAAGACGGGAATCTGATGTGCCTCTAAAATTTATTGTTATCTCTGTCGCATGAATTACTTATTCCCAATGCAATACTTCTGTGAATTATTTACTATTTCATAGCTTAATCCATTAGTGTTAGTCGCTTAGAATCAATATTAAAGAGCGTGGGTGAGTGGGTCATTCAACCCGCAAATAGATTTTACGTTTTCATTTTGCACTTCTGTTTGTCTAGGACACACCCGTATTCCATTGTTTAGACCTTCTTTAATACACGCTCCTTAAAGTTGATATTGCCATCTTCTCCTTGACTGTGCAAGGTATTCATCAGCTAATTGGCGAGTACCTTTGACCTACGCTGACATTTAAAAACAAATTTATTATTGAGAAAATAGCAATGTTTGTTTAAAATTCAAGAGAGCCCGAGAGTCTTAAATTTATTACACGTGCACAGTTTGTCAAGTTCCTCGGAGAAAGCAAAAGTGTAATGTTATTCCAAATACAAAGCTTACACTTCTTTCCGGACAAACAAAACCAAGAACCGATTGCACAGTTCATAAAATAACAATTTTTATTAGCATAAGCCACACATCGGCAACTACTTTCTTTTTATCTCTCAGAGGCTGCGAGTCGGGTTCCTTCATATTCATATCCGTAAATGTCACCGAATGCCGTGCAACCAGTTGAAACCGGATGAAAAGTATAATATTTTTTTATTGACAGTTCGAATACCAACTGGTTCTAGTTAAACGCGCAACAACATTATAAACTTGTTTGTACACAATTTGTCTCTGCGCTATGGACCTTAATTAGTACTTAGGCGCGTTTTTTTTTTCTTTTGACAAATAAAACAATTACTTCACTGCAGACGAATTAAAATCGTCCAAAGAAAGAAACAAGCAGAGTCCAAAGAAGTACAAATACGGTGTCGATAATACAAGAATTATTTACCGCTCTCTTGATTAAGGATATCAATGATGAACTGTAGAAAAAATATACTTCATGAAACTTTTTCACTAATTAAAATTAATTAATTAATTAAATTAAAAATAGCTATGAACACTTTTCGATAGGCAAGTCATTATAGGCATATTTGTTTATAAATTATACTTGATAAAAAATATGTCTCATCGAGTTATCACATCGGTGAAGGTCGGTCTTCACCGGCTCTTAGACCATAATGAATTCATCTATTTTTTATTGCGATTTTTGCTGGGAAACTTGATTGAAAATTCAAAATCTTTGCTGTATTGTAAATTGTAGAACTCAGCGGTATGTCGATTGCAAGGCAATCGATGCAGAGTAGTTACATGTAATGGCTTAAGAATGGTAGTACGCACACGTAATACCAGGTAAATTAAAAATTATGCGTCATTAAGCTCCTGCTAAAATATTGTTTCATTTAAAAAAGGAATTAAATATTGTTGCAGTTAATATCACAATTTAAATTATTGACCCTAATTTGACAAAATAAAGCTTAAAGAAAATGTACCTTATAAAAAAGAAATTACCTATAAAAGAAAACAAACATAAAAGGTTGCTGAGAAAATTAGCATTGAAGATAAGAATTGAAGGTGTTGAAATACCAACAGCCAGCGACCAGTGAGTAAGTTATTCAATAGCAATTCTAACGTGCACGACATTATTTGTAATGCTAAACTGTATACAAGCCTTAGTAACGATACCGCATGCGCTTGTGCATACATCATCCATGCGTGTGACCCTTGTAACAATAATATGATAGACAATACTCGCGACTTATGATTTATGAATAAAATACGATTACTTAATGTGCATGTTGTTTATGAAATAGTCAAGGAAGTACACAGACAACATCCCCAGAAAACGTCACGTTCACTTTTCAATGTGGCTCATTAAAACGCTTGGTTCGTTTGTTTCTCTTCCATTTACGGACTATTTCTCTTAAAGTGTTCAAACATTAGTTTACCTTCTGTCTGAAACGATTTCGTTAAAAATTCCTAACACTTCTCCTTTGATGTATCATTTTATTTATTAATGAGAAACGGAACGGGCTGCCCTTTGAAAGCAAACAGGAAACGAGTCAATAAAACGCTCGCAAGCCCCTCTAGATTAGATTGAATAAACCATTATATTCAATTCGATAGGAAGATTTCGTCGTAATATCTTCATTTAGAACAGATATAGTGCGTAATTGACGTAATTTTATTGCAAATGAAATAACATGCCCAGATTATAAAGAATGACGGAATAGATTTTAAGGAAGTAATTATACAATTTTGCAAGGCTTTCAAATAGAGAATGATAAGGCAATATTTCAAGCCATATTTATTTCATCATTTGCCAAGATGACTGACTGGTGTAGACATAAAAGTGGTATACTCTTTAAAAGTTTGACTTATGGCACACTACAAAGATAACAGAAGTGACGAATTGAGCGAACGTAGGCGTGACGTGTATTAATCAAGATTTGTATTCGTTTTACTTTTGATATCTGAGTACAGATGTGTAATTATCAAGTCAAGATAAAAAAAACAGTTATATCATCAGCCATCGAGATTGTGTAATTAGTAGGGAAAGCGATTTTAGCATCACCGCCACCATCAAGTAGCGCATCCTTTGTTTAATGTGGTACTAGGTGCAGAAATGTTGTTAGTTTGCGTAACCCTCGTGAGAATCAAATCTAGTTCAATATTTTTTGCAAAAATAATGGATACAGAGTGAAACTATCGATATTGTATATGTCCAAGTGCCGATAGATTAATAGACTACGCAACTTTACCGTGGCTCATATCGTCATTGGTGCGTTCCACGTTCGGTGCAGTAGGTAATGGAATTGAATGGTTTATTGAAATTGCAAAATTTGTAAATCATAATTGATGCGCCTATTGCAAAGGCCTTATTGAGATTGAGACTTGATGAGATTTTAACATGGCATGTCGACGCTAAATGATGCATACACTAGTGAAATATACAAATCGGGACAACGACCACATCCATCAGCGAACATTTGCAAGGCAGTTATGCTCCAGTTTTAAATAATTGCATTAATGCTTGTTACGCAGCAAGAAGCTACGTACTTCGTTCACATTAGCTAACATAACACAAATTATGCATGAAAAACTAACTCGTTTTCTCCTACATCAGTAATGATGGCAAATTACATATTATATTGTTGGGTATGCAATAACAAACAGCCTACGATTTGTTGAAATAAAGAAAATAATGGATTAACGGACGTCTAATAACTCCTCCTCAATCCCACGTACGGATTGAGAATTGTCTAGTTTCCGCGTGGTAAATGACGCGTTTGAAATGCGCAAGACAATCAATACTCGAAGAAAGCAGTCGCCAGTTGGATATATTATCTGATGGTATCGTGAATTACGGCGCATCGGTGCCTGTCGCCGACGTCACCACCTACGAATATATATCACATCAATATTTTCATGTAGGCAAATTTCAGATTCCTAATATAATTGGGAATTTCATTTTTTTCGTTGCTATGCATTTGGAAACAGTTTGTGATACAACGAAAACAAGCAGGATGTACCTACTTAGGTTGCTACTTATGCATTGAGCTTTGGCAACACTAAGCGTTTTAGGCACCATCTGGTATGACTTTTTTAACATAATCTCAATTATAACATTTATTATTTGAACGCGATTTGTGTTATTGCCAGTGACATGAAAAAATATCTCAGCGATTAAATGAAAATTTTCGTGCCATGATTTTTTACGACTTTTGTCGTGGATTGTCAAGACAAGAGTGCTTCGATCAACTCACTTCGAGTTATATTTGATTTCTTATTAAGAGCACAGAGCAGGTTGTCTTTAATTTCTATATTTATCTTATATCCACATTCACTATGAATATTTTGCAAACTTCAAACTATTAGGTAGTTAATAGATTAATTTATGTCCTACTTTATGCATGGATGTACTCAATATGGTATGAGTCACAGATCATCAATTACCCGTTACCGGTAGACAGGTGTCTACCATTGCTCAAATACTCATACAATATTCATAAATAAATTGTGTACAGACGAGTTCAAAAAACTTTAAAGTAGAGTTGTAATTACTTCCTTTCAATGGTTATACAGATTGAGTTTTTATGAAGCACGTGCCAGTCTCTGATCTGCTTCAGCCTTCAACGCGAGGACGAGGCCGCCGAGCGTGAAGGATCAAACTTCTTTCCTCGAATAAGAGTACATACCTAACTTTACAAAAAATGTCCAACAAAAACATCGTATTTAATTATGTACTCGTGTATAGAAAAATACAATTAAAAAAATCGTAATATGAATACAATTATCAAGTCGTAGACAAATGTATCGTCAAAGAAGTGATCGTAGAAACCAAGCTTATCATTTAAACTAATAAACACTTAATAAATTGGCATCATTACAGATTGCAATAAATTGAACATTGAGAGAATGAGCTGACAAAATTTCACTTTCTTCCGAACAGCTTTAAAGCGTAGGATGGGCGTGACGGACGGGTGCCCGGCGGCCTCAGTCGATTGCATACTTTCCCTGTTTTTATGGGAACCTCATGAGGCGTCAACGATATAACAATATCAAGAAAGTTAGTGGGAAAACAATTTTACATGCCTTGTCGTATTACAGCTTTTCCTTGAGGTGAATATATTGCACATAATCTCGGTTGCATTTAGGTTAGGCTACATTTTCTTAATTAACGGCTTCCAAACGCTAAGCAGACTCCTTTTCATCTAAGATTATTATCTAAGTTACTGTAAAGATCAGAAGGCTACGTTCATTAATTCAAAGTACGGTTCAAGAGTGAGCATAATTATGAACACTGCACGTTGAAATTTACCATAAAATGTTACATACGTGGAACGCATGCTTATTGTTTCTAAAAGGATTTTGTGATAATGTGGGACAGTCTGAATTCTCTTTAATTGCATAGATAAGATTTCCGTGCCTGAGCGTAAATAGTAAATCATTCTGTCAGTAAAGTACTTTCAAGTTATCCTACACTCTAAGCCGCGACCCTGATTACGGGTGTGGGTGTTCGCGGCTCTATATTAGCATTGACACATATCATGATTTGCGATTGCAGCGGACATTCTAGCTATTTCGACTCAGACAATTGCAGTCAATGTTGGGAAAACTTGCCATTTGTTTTTGTGAGACAATTTTTTTTTTGCCAATTGCGTTAAATAAATTTCTCACGTTGGCCATTATGAAAGTTGATTCTTTAAAATTGAAACATTGTTACTTGTTTTTACATTTACACAGTAGATTTTATAAATTACTAGTAGTGCTCGCGGCTTCGTCCGCGTTGAAAAATGAAAATGTCGGACATCTTTATCGCTGTGACGTCGTCGGTGATGCCACCACCGTGGCGCCAAATTTTTATATTTTTAGACGATCCCTCGGGAACCTAACATTTTTCCAGGATAAAAAGTATCCTATATATTAATCCAGGTAATAAACTATCTGTGTGCCAAATTTCATCCAAATCGGTAAGCAGTTTTTGCGTGAATCCTCATAAATTTTCACATTTATGATATTATGTAATAAGATTTAAACATACATTCCAATCACATAAAATTTCGATTTTCTGTAACATATTTTCAATATCACATTAGAAATTCAATAAACACAGTATGTGTTCTTGTAATGCACTCATAAATGCATTGTCTCGTGTGTAAAAGGAGAACACATGTCAACTAGGCATCAGACAGTTATCCAAAGCCAATTATAATACAAACTGTAGTTACATACATACAAGTCGGCCAGGTCAAGCTTGCACGCAATCATACAACAAGGTCGAATGGTTCATCCTCAATATTCAATTTTTAAAAGAACTTTTTAGAGGTAACGCGCATTTACAAACAAAATTTTCTATTTATTATAGTGCGCAATATTGCCGTTTGGTATTATATATGCGATCATAGTTAGCAGTGTCACACGTCGACACAACAATAGCGGATGG
Source organism: Bembecia ichneumoniformis (assembly GCA_910589475.2). Taxonomy (NCBI): domain Eukaryota; kingdom Metazoa; phylum Arthropoda; class Insecta; order Lepidoptera; family Sesiidae; genus Bembecia; species Bembecia ichneumoniformis. Next base: position 1,845,993 of record OU342526.1, on the reverse strand, counting down.
AAACACGCTAATTTGGCTATTGTATAAAGTGATAGGCGCACGTTCTTGCGAAGAGAAATTCGACAATGCACTCTTAAAGAAAGTTAGTTTACTTTGTGAACTCGTCATAATGTGATTAAACAAACTACTTTTTCGCTCATCAAAGAAATAATAGCAACGCTTTAACACTAAGGCAGACACATTTATTCATATATCAAAAACAGGTCTCCAACTTTACGTTTCAAACGCAGTAATTGCTTGCATTTCATTAGCTTACCATTGAAACATGTGTAATGGAAGTCTTTACTACGGAAGGTGAAGAAAGTGACATGGTAACCTGCTTAATCGATACACATTGAAAGAAGCGATAGTAATCGTTCGACGTACAGATTAGTTGAAGGCGTAAGTTTAAGACAAGTGTTATGATGGGATATTCAATTAAAACATTGTCACTTAAATGAAATTAAAACCTTCATGAACAGTCACCGGCCTGGGTCAACCGTTAAAGACAAAGTTTATTATATTAGCGGAGTAGTAGTCGAAAGTGCCATTTAATTTCACTAATGAACGAGCCACAGTCACGAACATGTCGAACTGGTTCTATGCGGAGAAATAATAAAGAACATAAATTCGACCAATGTTAGTAACACAACAATTTAATGTTACCTTATTACTGTGGAGTTAAAGCATAATGCACCAAAAATTTGACAGTTATTAGTCGAAGTGTATGACGATGACGAAAACCAATTTAATACTGTACTACTTTCGCAATTGAAACCGACATTGTTCGATTGTGTAAATGCGGTAATGGTACCACGAGAGTAGATTAATGCTAAGATACAGTACATATTTGCTGTGCGGGTGTATGAGACAAATTTGTCAACTCTCGCATGGAATCGCGCGCAACAGACAGGACGAATGGTGATCATAATGCGTCGCACGACACGCAACTACTTTCGCCGTTTAAAAAGACCGACGCGGCCGCGCAAGAGATTCCTTACGTGACAGACGTTTAACGCGAAACTATTACGAAAGTACGTCACGAATCTCTGTCAACGTTGTGACCTCAAACGTCACCGATCGATCAAAAGATTGTTTTTATTTCAATGTTGTCTAATACGGAAGTGAGCTTACCACCATGACAGAACAATTATTAAAAATTAACGCTTCACACCAATTACAGCCTGTTTTTACAATATAATGTTATATGTAGTTAAAAAGTTGAATCAGAAATAAACTTTAGCTAAAGGTAGTGTATAATTTGACTAGATTTATATAATATAAATCAAGCAGTAAGCGCCTTGTTCGAAACGTACCTACTACGGACCTAAGTACTAAGTAGACCGCGCGACGATACCAAATCAGATAGGTTGTAAGAGTAGCACTCTAGAATTTTCATGTTTAATGTTTCGCAGGCTTTCTTTTAATATTAAAGTATATTTACTACCTTACTGGGGATACGTTTTTAAAAGGTTTACTGGGAAATTTATTTATTTAGTAATATGAGATATGCAAATTTCAATTGAAGTTATAATACTTGTAGGCCAAAAATAATATCTAAACATATTACAAAATAAAATCGTTGTTTACCTCTGCCTGTTTCTCCACTAACATTTTCTAAACTACTCGAACTTTTCACTAATGGAAAGAGCGTAAGCGAGGAAGGTTTGTTTATATCAATTTGCAGAAAAAATATTATATATGAAAAAAGTGCGTGTCAGCTCCGACGCACGGCTGGTGTACGTTTGTCATTGACTATGTAATAGGAAAAGCAGCGATATATTATCGGATTTGGGTAGAACTGCTTGGTGAACTCCAAAAATATAACACTATTGATGGCGCCATCTATTATACTACAATAGAATTTGGGATACTGGCTTGCACATGAAATTGTTGATCGACGTTTGCTTTTATAAGCTGTCAGCTGACGTACAGATTTCAAATTGACAGTGACAGATAACGTAACGCTTTTTAGGTAACGCCGGTATTAATTTTACTCCTCATAAAATTTCCATACCGCGGGCCTTATATGAAAATCGATTCTTAAGGAGGTAAACTTAAAAAAAAATATGTATGCGTGCGAATTTGGGAGCAACTCGCTAGTAATGTGATAATAATACGGGACAATTTTGTATTGTAATTTGAATTTTGATCAGAATAATCTCAGGCTTTAACAGACAAGAATAAATGCCATGCCCAGCAACACCTGGGACAATGAATCGAATCGCTATTGTAGTGGCGTAGCCGGTTGCCACTATCATTGATTACCGCCCCGCCCAACGATCTTGGAAACAATCCCTCATTTAAAAGCGCATTATATCGTTTACATTTAGTGCGAACTTCAAATATATTTGAATTTAACATGTAGATTTCAAAAATTAGGAGTTAAATTTGTAAATTAATATAAAACTAAAGCATTATTTTAACCTCTTTATAGAAAAAAGGTTTTTGCTTTCAATGTCTGTCAGTCCACGGTCCAGACGTTGATAAATTCATACAATTTCATACATGGGCGTAACTACAGCTTACTGATAGGTGGGGTCCACCAAGGGTCCAAAAATGTAAAAAGATAAATTATCCTAAGTATCTCTCTAAGTAGGTATCTTAAAATAAAATACTTATAATAACCGAGCGCTGAGTTTTGATGATGATATGCATATACTTTGTGGCACGAACAATCCATAATGAACACAAAAGAATATTTTTTAGCATATGCTAAGGGGTTTGTCCGGATCCCCTAAACCTCCTCCCCCCTCTTATATACGCCCATGATATACACAAGATAATAAAGCAGCTACTCATCTTTCACGAAAGCAAACAACTTCCGATTACTCAATCCAAATGACCAATTTCAATCTCAATTAATATTGTGGAACATCGTGTAATGTTCACAATAACAGACATCGGTGTTACTAACCAGGTCGATGTACCCTGATTGATGGAGGCGGCTCGTGAACTATGCCGTCGAGGGGATAGGTAGGTCTACCGATAAATTCACTTTCTCCCACTAACCGATCATGAAAAAATCAATAAATCATTATTTACAACAAGATAACATTGCTGCAGGGAGTTTAAAGATTAAAAGCAAATTCGTAACAAAGACTTGTTAAACATTAACGAGCGTAAAGTGAAATTGAGCCGGTACGCAACGAAATCTATACATATATAAAGGACTTAATTGAGTCGCTTTTGAAAGTAACACCGAAACCAACACACGAGTAATAAAATTAATTTTATACCGATACTTCAAATACTTTCCAATTTTTCGCATAAAAACAATCAAATACCGGTTCGGAATGTTTTTATTTCATTTACCAGTACATCGTTCCAAGTCTTGGCGCCTTTTAACATGGAGTCATTTATGAACCGAGTTGGTTTCACCGAGTCGTTTCCTGTGACATTGTCATCTTTGATTTCTATCCGTTTTATTATATTATCGTAACTAGCTGAGCTCGCAACTCGGTAAAGCGTGTAACTTTTTGTTAGTAAACCGATTGGAATGAAACAAACACTAAATGTTACGGAAAGCTTGCATCAGTGAAAACCGCATTCAAATCAGTTAAGCCGTTTCTGAGATTAGCGTGCATAATCGCCACAAACAGACAAAAATTCTAAAAAGTATTTTTTTGACCTCGGTGACATAAGAATGTACAAATGTTTTTTTTTTATATTTAATGTACAGACACGACACGTTTGCAATTTTATTTTACTACCCACATTGTTTTATTTTTCACATAATTTTCCTTATTCTAAGGTTGTTCGTATTTTGAAAGTCCCAAAGGAACCTAATATTTTTTCAGGATAAAAAGATTCCTCTAGATTAATCGAGGTTATAAACTATTTTTGTGCTAAATTTTATACGAATCCCTTCAGCCCTTTTTGCGTGATTGAGTAACAAACATACAAACTTTCGCATTTACATATATTATATTATTAGGATATAGTTACTCTTACAAACATTATACACAAACATCCATCTTTATACAATACTAGCTGTTGCACGCGACTTCGTCCGTGTCTCTTTATAAAATACTACTACTCTCTGATAATGTAGCTTTCTATAGTTGTGTAATGTATGTGGGTAAATGTTTTTAAAATCGGTCCAGTAGTTTTTGAGTTTATTCATTACAAACATAAGTACATACAAACATACAAATTTCTCTCTTTATAATATTAGTATAATTTTTTTTATAATATTAAAATTATAACTAGCTGACTCGGCGAACTTCGGCGAACCCGGCGGCGGCGCCTCAAACCCGTTCCATACATACGAGTACAAATGTAAGACAAAATGATATTTTAATAGTTATTCTGCCATTTTCAGAGCAGAGACAAATGCAACAAATCAAAAATAATAAAAGTCTTTCTTGAGTTATTTTTTAAATGGCGTAATTAACACGTCTTTCTTTTATACTTAATTATGTACTGACATATACATACATTTAAGATTTAGGTACACACAAGAAGATACAAATAATGTTTTTATTTTTATTTTGACGATTTATATAAATTGATTCAATTGAAAATAATAAATAATTTTTAATAATAATTTTTAATAACGATATTATTAAAAATACGAGTATATAAAAAAAAGTGGATGGCATTTAAATCGATATTGAAAGCGATAACATGTACAGCCAAATCAATTATTGTAATTCGCAAAACAATAGGATTTCGTAAGGCATTATAATATCGTCGAGTGATATTATCAGATAAATTGGAGAGTTGTGGGTCGAATCGTGAACATTAGTTGCACGGTCGTGTGGACATTATTAAGTGGCCACCGGGTACATTAGATTAAATACTGTTAGGTAATGTTATGTAAGCAAACTTAATTTTAGGTCTTTCAGATGATGGACGCCGTCACGGAAAATGTCGTCAAATTCGCGGAATGACCTCGGCAAAATTAACGTATTACGAAGATCGGACAAGTAGAGCGCGTCGTTGGACGCAAACAACAAAAAGAGTAAGTAGTCCATTGCAGAAAGCCGATCGGTCGCTTAGGTTTTTCTTTGCCTTTTTCTGTTACTTTCTGTGCAGGAATCACTTTCCAACAATTTCCTATCCATTGGAAAGCAGCATGGTTTTAGTTTTGCTTTCATGTAGTCATGCACCCGAAACGCGTGTGGATAAAGGGTTGGACTTATATGGGTTAGGCTAGTGGGAGCGGTCACGGTTAAATGGGTTATTACAGTCCTTGCCCCGTCCTATATCAACTGTAACACTATATTATCTGTCAATGCTAACTGTAGCACAATTGTATTTACAAAGACAGAATTCGTACAAATGTCAGAAAGTCAGAAGTAATTGAATTTCAGTTTAAATAAAGTCATTTTCACCTCTTCAGCACGAAAAGGGTGTTTTTGGTACCTAAAAAAAATCAAAACGACTGGATCTACAAAATGACCTTATCTCGCAGCCAAATCGATTTTGCTTCGAACGTGAGGAAAAGTGGAATTACCCGGCGCAGAAAAAAAGAAATGGTGTGTTCAGAAACTCATTTTGGCCTAGAGATTTTTAACTCACAGGAATAAAATTTTGTTTTGCTGCTGAAACGTTCTATCAAACTATAATAGTTATAGGTATGTTACTGACCTATAAAGAAAAAGGCTGTCAAAATGTTACGAATCCAATTAACATCAAACTCTTGTTTACTTTTTATGACAATCAATTTAGTTACGAACAACAAAAACAAACGTTCTTAGATCATCATTCTATTACTGAATGGTTTTATATGTATGGGTGTTGCTGTGCGTGGGGTTCACCAATTTGGGTTAGGGACGAGCTTTATGAATGTTGCATATCCACTAAGTTTTATATAACCACCCACCTACATATTTACAATTATATGTTCAAAATAAATTTCCACAAACAGAAAAGGACAGAAACATTGAGATGAAATGGAAAAAGAAAATGAAATACAATATCGAGAAATGTGAATTTCGTCACATTGGTAAAGACTAAAGATGTTTGGGTTAGCAAGGGCCGATTGAAGCTTGTATTGAATCGAGTTAAAAAATGTCATCTCTCCGAAAAAAAATATCGGAAAATGTTTATGTATTTACTTAAAGTTTGAAATAATATTTAAGAAAATTAAAAAGGATATTTTTTGCTAATATACGACAGAAAAATGATTCATATTTGTTTTTTTTTCCTTCATTTATTTTTAAATAACGTTTTAGTATAAAATTGATGCATAAAAAAAGGAAGTATAGTAACCGCAAATGTTAAAACAACAAATTTATTATTGAAAATGATTAATTTAATCGAGTACTTGGAACTAATGACGTTTATTTAGATTATTTATAATTTTTTAAATTGTTGAATTGTACGAGTATATCTATACTTTACTGATATAATAAAGCTGATGAGTTTGTTTTTGAACGCGCTAATCTCAGGAACTACTGGTTCGAATTGAAAAATTCTTTTTGTTTTGAATAGCCGATTTATCGAGGAAGGCTATAGGCTATATAACATCACGCTACGATAAATAGTATTATATATAAGCAGTGTCCAGTACCGCGCGCCCCATGCGCACGCTGCCGCCGTATGGGCCAACATATATACAAACGGGATAAACCAAAATATGCATAACAACAAAATAAATTATATTTCATCCAGTATCCTAGGTGCGACAGGATACGAAACTTGTATAAAATTATAATCAGTAGATATTTTAACAGTATATTCACGTGGGCAAAAATATGTGGGCACAATTTGCGCATACAACTCTGTTAAGTTTTGCAATTAATGACTCGCGTACGGAATTTCGAGATGAACCACACATAATACCGAAGGTATTATTATACGTACCAAACAGTAATTAAAATTTTATATTATATTTATAGTGTTTTCTCTCTCGTAAAAGCATAGTAGTTGAGTGAGACCCATAAACAATTATTAAATAGAAACATTTACCCGTGATTGCTTTAGAGTAAACTAATAACTACTATTCTAAGAGATGCACATTTTTAATTTCAACAGCTATTTCGATTTAAAGGAAATTGTATCTTTTTTTAAAAAGTTCCCTTTAGTTATGGCGTGCATATAATTATACAGACATTTTCTTATTAAATTTAAAGCAATAGAAGCACGAATTTTAAATAAGAAATCAAAAGACCATTAGAAGCGCATCGTGTAAACAGACAGTCCCAACAACAGTTGAACATATAGGATACTATTTATCTTGGAAAAATGTTAGGTTCCTGTGCGATTTTCAAAAAACTACAGCGCGTACAGCGGGCACAGCTAGTTGATTTCATAAATCTGAGACAGGGCGGATAAACTTCGAGCCTAATATTCGAGTCGACAATTCACAGTCGAATGCAGCTAACTTAAAAGTTGATTCAAGTTAGACAGGCACATTTAAGTAATTTCAAATCGTAATTCAAAATACCAAACAACACGGTTTGGTAGCTTAGGTACCGATGTCAACTTATTTTATGCCTTCAGCTTGCATTAAATCAGCCATCTGTTTTACAGTTGTCCGCAACATCGCTCTCCTGTATTTTGTCGCGTTTCCTGTTAAATTAACTACTACCGATTACGTAAATCAGGCTGACGACTGGATGCTTTCACTGAACAGCCAGGCATCACTCACGTGTCCTAGAAATGTCCTCTTAAATACAGACGATCACATTACAGATTATGACGTATTTGTTCACAGTTCGACGCATAGGGCACTGTCAATCTTCATTTTCATCCAAAATGAGTAAGAACCTATATCCTAATTACACGATAAAAAAAAAATTAATATCAAAAGACGAGTAAATCTACGTTTACGACTAAATGAAATAAATTTTACTGTGATTGTGTCCCACTATGTTTTTGTGTTGTATGAAGGTGTGCCCTTTGAAGCTTGTATACTTACTTACTTCTTTAAATGTTACTCTAAGTGCTTAAAAGTTGATAAGTTATAGAAACCATTGTTTTATTCTTTATCGGAAGTGAATATCCACAAAACAAATTGCATTCTAGCTTGCGAGTTAAATAATAAGAGGTACTTGTATGAGCATTTTGTTAAGCTTATAACGGCTGGTGCAGGCGGGTCTATTATTAATTTCACTTCAATTATACTACAGTGAATTTGGTATGATTTGCACGTTGGAAATTTTAATTAAAGTGCGAATAACAGGTGATCAACAACTGTGGCTAATTCGTGTTGTTTCCTGGTACAATGTAATACAACATTTTGTAAGGAAGCTTGTGTTACAGAGTGCAATTACCACCAGAATTATCCTTCTGATTGTGATTAAATAAATCCTAACACGTCCATGACCAGAAACACAACTATATTTTAGATGAGTGTAAAATGACTGCAGTGTCAATAAACATACCAGTTATGAATTGTTGGGGACGATAATTTACGACTTTATGTACTTACATTTAAAAAAAGTTTTATATTTTTTACTTCAGTATAATCCACCACGTGTGAGATATACATACGTTTCAAATCATGAATAGAAGGGGATGAAAAAATATTCTTTAGATTACTCTTCAATATAGCCTTTAACAGAAGTTTCCAAGAAAATCTCCGGACCCATAATTCTTAGATTCGCAGTGTGCGTTGTCTAAACAGCACATCATGAACCAAATTGTTACTGCCTAATGCTATTAAATTAGCTTAATATTGACTGATCATCGTAGTCTCTTCAGTTCAGGTAATCAATCAATAAAATTCCCAATTCAGAAAATGGTTGCCATAATCTAGACGCTGACTAATTAATTTTAAATTGGTCATTATCATTATTATAAAAATGTTTAAGTATATAAAGTATAAAATTAACTGTCTCAATAACAATATTATTTTTAAAAATAGATATTAGTACACATAGATGTAAAGAGAATCAATAAAGATATTGAATGTCGGTATTAACAAAAACTTTGAGGCTATTATTAAGCACTTAAAGCTAAACATACCGATTAAATCATTGTACAATTGAAAAGATTGAGATCGAATCGCAAGATCATCTCAGTAGCAAACTTGAAAGATGACAGCCGATAACATCGATTCTAATGCTGACGATCTTGATAAAACAGCATCGGTAACTTCATTGCGTAACATTGCGTTATTCAATCTATTGTGATGTATACCGTTCAACTGATGGTTACGATTACCATTAAAATAATGAGCAAAATCGATTCGGTATCTACTTAATGCAATACAATCACAAATATTATTATTTTCTAATAAAGCTCACATGGATGACATAATATTTAATTTTAAGCGCTTTTTGTTCAGAAATATTTCAAAATTTTATAGCAATCCATTAGCCATGATTTAATGGTCGAGTTGTGACATGGTAATTAAATGTTGGGTCACATGTTACAAATGAATGCATTTCGCTTCTATTCTACGCACCTTATAATCTAGCTGGTGCAACTGAGTGGCTATTTTGCAAGTGTAATTTGTACATAATTAATACCTACCCAACAAAACACTAGTACGAGATAGAGAGAAATCGTGAAATATAAATGTTGGAGTATAAGTTTAATCAAGACATCGCGTGACCGTTGCCGTCTATTGTAAGTGTCCTACAATTACAAAATTATTTATTAACAGAGACTATCCTACTAAGCTATACGTTATTAGTTGAAGTAACGATTATCAGTAACTGTGCCGCCTTCGCTACTTAGACTCGATTAAACCATAGTTGAAATGGAACGAGAGAAACTTATTTAATGTTAAGGTTTGAAAAACCTTGAATTGATCTAAATTATAAATAAATAAATCAATGACACTTTACCAAGTTTATTCCTCCAGATAGATACCAGTCTAAATCCAAATGTATGTTGTCACAATGTTTTCATGGAATTAAGATGCATTGACTGGTGCTGTGCCATATAGATCCATGCTGGGGTACCAATGAATGTATTTGAACTAAACACTAATCACTATAATGATATTGATTCCCTGATAATGATTGCAGCAGGATCTACGTTCATAAATCTATGCTAGGAATCTATCGCTAAGCAAAATTTTTTATATAATAAATTTTAATGTGGTAAGGTTGTATAGTATACCTACTCCTTTAATAAAACAATTATTTTATTGTATTATAACAGTAATTAATCACATACAAAAGCGTTAGCTACTCTTTTTAATAATAATGAGACTCATTGTATATCGAATTTCGTCACTTGGGGAAAGACATTAGCACGATGATACCTAACGGTAGCAAGGACGTAATCACGACATCACGATTCAGTACGAATATCATTAAAGTTTGCATGGTTATGTGAGTAGCTTGCAATGTGGCTGCCTCAGCCATTTTCAGGATTATATTTGACCTAAAAATATTTGCATTTTAAAACGAAACCGTACAAACTACATTAAATCATTAAATCTTCGTATAACCTCGTTTTTTAAGTTTTCTTGTTAATTCGTGTTAGGTATTATATACACAATTATATGTCTACGTTGGTCGTTAACAGAAGTGACAACTTGTACGCAACATGGCGTGACAGTCTACACGGAAATGCATGCGTTTAGAAATCTTTAACACATATTCTTTTATTATACCAACGATACCTTGTATACAACTGTTGGAAGAACAAATTTAGTTGAGCAGGTAAAATTATAAACATTCTACTTATGTGGTTTCTTCAAGCTTTTGTGTATAATTAACTAGCGACCCGCCCCGGCTTCGCCCGGGGTGCAATTTATATATGTTATATATAAACATTCCCCGTTTATCCCTCTTTCCATTAGTGAAAACCGAATTAAAATCGGTCTACGCGTTCACGCGTGATGCCGTGACCAAGGGAAATGGGGATTCATTTTTATATAATAAAGATTACAGTTGTATTATTTTTTGTTGATATATATCTTAGATTCATATTATTATTGAATTTGATTTGAATCTATGATATACAATCTATATCTTAGATTCATCCTATCATAAGAACATACGAATGCGAACAGGGCACACGGTGAGTGACGGTAACACCTTTAAAGAACCGTGCGTGTCCTTTTGTGTCTCGTTGGGTAAATATTTATCAATCGAACCCATTCCCTTATTTCCCCCTCGTTTCGTAACCTAAATCCTATGAGGATCAGAACCGCATTGTATCTCCCCATAGCTCAGCTGTAACTTCAGTTTTTAGGTCACGGTAGCCACCTACAATCAAATGGACCGTCCTGTTTCAAAAAAGATCATTTATCAATTTTTTCTTTGGTAATCACAGCGATAAACTTTATGTACATTATAATAATAATAATAAAGCCTTTTTATTTCCTACCAAATTAGCTTTTTACATTGATTTATCTATTTTTATCTTTAATAAGTAAGTTTGTGCTCATACACTCTGGATATATTATACTTAACTTTTAACATAATTATCTACTCCGTTTGTTTCCTTTATATCTTTAACTATTTTAACTTAAATTTTTTCTTAACTAAAAACTAACATATCTTGATTTCCACATAAGTCTTATAAATATATATGAAAATTTGTAGGAACCCCATTATTGGGTGAAGGCCTCCTCCAAATCTGCCCATTTGGCTCTGTCTTGTGCGTGTGATGATAACGTCCTGACGTTGTATGTTGCGATTTTTAATTCGGTTGAGTGTTTATTTTGTCTGCTCACCATCTGTGTGGTTTTGTTTGGAGGGTTATGATCGTAATCCTCCACGGTGATCAACCGGGTTGGAGGATGTTTTCTGTTGTTTATTTCCTGTTGCTTGATTATAGTATTCGTGCTGGAGGGGGGGATTAATTGCTATATATTATTTTCCGAGTCAACATTTTTTCGATCCGTTGTTGTGCTGTTGGTGTTTTTGTTTACCAAAAAGTTAAACATGCTTGGCTTTGTGATCCCTTCAGTTATACTGTTTGACCTTTGTGCCTGCTTGTATGGTTTCTGCGTTCGGTTCTTTTTATTGTTGTTATTATTATTTTATGTACATTAAACACATCTATTCCAAACTCATATTTCAATAGTTAAATATAAAATAAACGCAATTAGTCATATTTATTCATGCATTAAGCAATTAATTAGATAATATGATATAATCAAAAGATAATCACAAGTAAAACGTAAAAGGTTGGCAGTTTGCAAACGGTGAAAGTAATTACGCACGAATGAGAAATAAATGTAGATTATAGATGCATTACAAATCGTATACTTAAGCAGCTTTCGTTTGCTGAGCATTGGAAACTGAGCTATAACGAACGCATAACTAATAAAATATATTGCGTTTACTATTGCAGTAATCAATATATTAAAGACCACAACTTCGCAAGCGTGGAATTCGGTATAGCGCGTAACTTTTTTGTTTGTTAAATAAACACAAAATGTTACGGGAAGCCATTGAAGTATAATGTACGGGAAACTTGCTAAAATACATTAATGGAAACCGCATTCAAATCGGTTAAGCCGTTTCTGAGATTTAGTGTGCACAAACGCACAAAGAGACAAAAATTCTAAAAAAATATTTTTTTGACCTCGCTAACATAATACAACGGGCCCGTTTACGATTTTATTATAAATGTATAAACAATAATATGTTTGCGGTTAGAAAATCTGTACAAGATTTTTTGCGCTAACATTCATCAATTCTATAAAATTGTCTACAATTGACACTAAAAATATTTCTGTACCAATCTTTATACAAAAATGAACCTTTTTCAGGAGTTGAAAAGAACCATTTTACAATAGATTCGTAGTACAAACATCTAATAACCTTTTATTATGTTTTTCGAATACTTTATTTTAAGCAATTAACTTACAAAATACTATTCGACATTCGCTATTCTCCAACACTAAACATACAAATTGTATATCGCCAAAACTACTCATTTAAGGCTTGTGTTCGAACCTGGTACCATCGAGTTAGAGCGGTAGGTTGACCACTGTTACGTAATGACCCTCAACCCTCCATTATATAATTATGTACTTAGTTATAATCGCATACATTAAGAACTGTAAAACTTTCCACTGTATATTTAAGTAACGATTTTAAATATAAATAAATCATTAATTAATTAACTAATAAGTGGCCCCATGTCACTTCTTACAGAAATATATTTTTAAGATTCATTCTAATTCTTGATTTTAAGACAAACGCATCGTCTCTAACTTTATAATTTTAAACTTTTATTTTGTTACTATTTTCTTTTGAAATTAAATATCAGAGTGTAGTAAATGTATATTTTTTTAAAAATATAGTTTCGCTTGCGACCACATAACACCACTTGACCACTTTAATCACTTGACCAATGGGCTCGACGATATGTTTGATGGAAATCTGCGGCTAAGCAACATGTAAAAAAAATTTTTTTTTTAAATTGTTATAAGTTTTAATTTAAAAATAAACAATTTATTTATTCATATAGGTGTTTAGTAAGAAATGAGTCCAGTCAGACTCACTTAAAACGTAATGTTAGAATATTTCTCTTTATTATATTGTTAACTTTCAGACAATGATAGAGAAATATAAAGCTTACAAGTAGACCAAGCGATGGTAATTCGATAATAACTTGTACAGCGTCGTAAAGGATTTAATGAACTACTGTTCAAAGGTACTTGTTACATATTATTTACAGCCACTATCTCGTGAACTAGATGTTGTAGATTAAACAGAATATTCATAAACTGCATATTATATTAGTTTCCTGTTATTAATTACATATAACGATTCTGTGTCACTGTTCCAGTCGTTGGTACATAACAGCTCATTCTATCTTGGATCTGGTTTCAAAGCACGAAACTATTCTTCAATTATGTTATATTAGTTTGGTATGATATGGAATATACACGGAGTTACATACAGCATTACATAAATTGCTTGCGTGCATCTAGATTCTACATCACAAAGATTTGTCTGAGCGTCGGTGGCGCAGTAGGAAAGACGCGGTACAAGTTATTATCATCATGTCGAGAAGTCCAATGGGTTTTTACTAAAAATTTAAGTTCATTTACTGATTGCTCTCAAACGGTGAAGGAAAACATCGTAAGGAAACCTGCATACACCAAAGAAGGAATTCTAAGGTCCATGTGAAGTCCACCAACCCGCACTGGGCCAGCGTGGTGTCCCATATAGCCCATACGCCCTTGTTGAGACTGTATAAGCCTTTGCTCCTGCAGTGGGGCAGTGTGCACTCCCACTACTTGTTAGATCCAGGCCAGAGTCAACTTTGAAAAGTTCATTTACAAAGTTGACACTGCCGCAATTTGAACCACAGAGCGTCAAAGCAAACACCTTAACAGTCGACCAATAAAAGAGGCAACAATCAAGAAAGACTTCAGTGAGTAGTTGTAGGTCTGACTAGCGAAAGTTGGCACTGGAAAATTGGAGTAACTTTAAATAATATAAAGCATGGCAATTATATAAGTATGGCGACAACCGCCATCTCGTTGACAAATTAACTTTGGCATTCGCATTAGTATAAAAATTTTTCAAATAACTCTATTGCCAAATTTCGCTAACCAGTCTCTAGCTACTGCAGAAACGATAAAACGGAGTGATAATTAAGATAAGCATGAGATGCATCGCTCTCGCTAACAAGAAACAAAATCATAAGGCAGACGACCATAATTAATTTTTTAAAAATTTCTTATTTCAATTTACATACCTCTTTTTTTTCGATTAGGAAATAAAGAAAATTTTCTCCTGGCAAAGCAAGTTATATTTATAAACTGTCTCTTTGCTTGGAATTCACATGATGAAATCAAATTTAAAACATAATAATTCAAATTATTTTTTGCCAAAATAAATCATTTACTACTGGCAAAGATAATGATTAAAAAATAAGGTAAGACGTTGCATAAATCAATCGCGTTTTAATGAAAAACCGCTGAGCCTTTCATATTTAAATCGGCTGACTCCAAATGGGAAGTTGGTTCGATGTAATACAATTTGATGGCGCAACGGAAACGCAAGAAAAAGCGAATTTAGCGAATGACGAAATTCAATATTATGAAATAATATATACCTACACACGTAGACATTTATTGAATGAGTCACATTTTTTGGGGAATATAAAACATTAATTTGCATTAATAAAAATACACCTTAAATTTTTTATGCAAGTTGTTCAATTATCACCTGCCTATATTTTATTGCTACCTACTGTGTGACAAACAGGCAGATGGTAAGTTAAATGTGATGTTTTATGGATACAGAGGAGTAATACAGAGTTACTGGTAACGCGCCGTATTCCTACCAGGATGTGAAAGAAGAGCTAAAATGTAACAATTTTGACCCAAAACTGGTACTGACTGGTAAAAAATCGTTAAAATCCAAAAATCTCGAAACCTACTGAATTTCGGCAATACATATGGGGGGGTCAAAAATGTTACATTATAGCTCCCCTTTCACATCCTGATAGGAATACGGCGCGTTACCAGTAACTCTGTATTACACCTCTGTATCCATAATAAAACATCACACTTGTCACACAGTAGGTAGCATTAAAATATAGGCAGGTGATAACTGAACTAAGGTATCATCTGCAAGTTTCGATATCATTAAAGATAATTTCCATACGAACTTGTATAAAAAATTTAAGGTGTAAAAATGACTGCAAATTAATGTTTTATAGTCCCCAAAAAATGCGACTCATTCAATGAATGTAATTTGAATTTACGAATGTCTACGTGCGGATACGGCGCGTTACCAGTAACCCGGTAGCAAGTAGTGATGCCGTTGATCCCATGAGTACAAATATACTAAAGAAATTGCCCATGGCATCCACATTGCTATCCGAAATATACCATGAGTACACGTTTTTATAATTCACGGTGGTCTTTATAGATGGGTGTTCACTGTTTACAATCAGCTAAATGACATCTAATACGTTATAATCACCTGAAAAGGTGAACACGCACCAGTGTCCGCATTTTCTTCTTTTGAAACATAATCCTCTTCTTCATAGTCTGTCTCCTAACGAACTAGAAACTCACTTAGTCCTGTAATGGTAAAGTCTTAATAACTTTGAAACGTGAAACTTGTACCTACTACATTAAAGTGTTTGAACTTATTTTTTGCTTCCAAAGCATTCTAGTGAACTAAAAGTTGTTTTAATTTGCAATATCTAGAGGTCACAAGGCAGCGATTGTTTCGCAACTCTGAAGTGTACTGACAGCAAAACCGTGAACATCGCCTGTTCTGTACAAAGATTCTGAACACGCGATCGCTTGATAAGTCTAAGCTATGTACTTATGTCATAGATTCCCGAAAAATATTTGTGAGGTTTCTTTCGCGTTTTCCCGAATCGTTTCGTGTAGGTTCAATTATCCCCCGATCGCTCCCAAAACACACGTTGAAAATGCGACGATTGCAAAATGACTGAAATTTTATCTCATGCATTACAGAATAGTTTGTTTTATTGCTCAGTGTATGGTTTAGTCATTTATACATATAATGCTACAAAAGATCAAAAAAGGTACACATGGTCGCTATTGACGCTATTAAAACGAGATCAATGTATTCTTTCTAAATAAATGTATCATAATAAATTTTATGTTTAATATTCATCGCATATTTAACTAACTGCCCGCCTCCGGCTTCGCCCGGAACAATTAAATTTTCCGTGAAAAATTATCTAACCGATAGTGAAAAAAGGATCAAAATATATTGCGTGGTTTAGGAGAAGTTAGCTGATTTACAAACAGACGCGGGCAGAGACTTCTATTTATACTATGTAAGAACAAAAAATCGTTTTATAATAAAAAAATTATATTCTTTATAAATTATTTTAACAAAATTTTATCCTCTATCATACTTTAATATTTTGAAGGTTGAATTTTTAAAAAAAATATCCGAAGCGTTAATACCTACGGAGTTTCATTAAAATTAAATTAAGATTTAGGTATAGGTAACAGGCAGCCAGAGTAACGTTAAAAATTAATAACGACCTATTTTAAGGGGGTACATCACCCTATCGACAGCAACCCCAAATAAAGAGAATAATGAATCTATATTAAAAGTTTGATGGTAAAATCACGTGACCCAGTTCTATTGAATCTGTTAAATACGTCAGCAAAAAGGCAAACGATCCACTTGGTGGTGGGTGGCTAATAAGGTCGCTGTAGGACAAAAGCATCGTGAGGGGATGAAACTGAGATACGAGGCTGGTTGTCTTGAAAATTATAATGTCTTATAACTTTTTTGAAACAATATATTATTAAACAATATAACTAAACAAGGTTTATTAAAATTTGTAGTACCCACTTATGAATACGTGTTTTTAGTCTTTGGAATTTTGAGATAGATAAGTTAAACTCTAAGTAATTTTGATATTTTTTTTTATACTTGTCTGCAATACGTTCAAATTCAATCCCATTGAACTCATTGAAAAGAGCATGACGTTAAAATTAAAGTCGTTATGATATAGCCGTAATATGCAATGGAATAACAGGCAGCTAGGTGGATCAGCGCACGCGAGCACCAGCCAGCCCCTGGTACCTTAGCTCCAACAACCTTGCCTCAGACATGCGACCTCTGCTCTGAGGCAATAAAAATTTGTTATACACGGCACTATCTCCGCGTAGTATCTATGCGGTATTCGATTAAGTACTCTTGGATTTGAGGCATAGGTCGCTTGAAAATTTTAATTAAGAGAATAATACAACATTACAGTACTTCAGAAGAAAATCGAAATTTCAAGCGATATTATAGTGTGCGACACTTTAAAAAGCATTAAAGATACACACTGCATTTCAATTTGGGATAATACTAAAATTTAACTAATTTTGCAATTACGCAACGTGGATTGATATGATTCAATAAATTTGCAATACATAAAGTAATTTTTAGCAAGCTTAAGCGTAAGCAGTGGCAGGGCACACTGTGTTTCGCAGCAATTTGGGCAGCCTGTCTTGCGGTTGTAACCGCCTGTCTTGCGGTTGTAACCACCCCCTTGCAGAAGACCGCCGTGAATGAAATAACAGCACATGTGCTATTGTGTTTCGGTGAGTTAGTAAGGGATGCTAGAGCCCATTTCCCTACCCACTCCTAATCCCTTATCCTTAATCGGTAGGCGACGGTAGCCACCTACCATCAAGTGGATGGTCAGCCTGTCTGCCGACCTTAACATTTAAAAAAAACAAATATCGTATTTATAACGATTTTGATTATTCAACATACTTAGATTTTTTTACCAGACTACCAATTTGGGTTTCGAAATCTGTAGTGATATCAACCCAAAATTAGCCTCAGAGAATCAAGTGCAGCAAAGTCTACCAATGTGAAATTCACAGTGAGGCAAGGGAACTGTCCCGCAGTCACACTGGGAGATGATATTTTACCTCAAACCGAAGTAAATATATTAGAATCCACCTCGACCTTGGACAGACTTGGAGATAAACTAAGGACTAGATTTCGATTCTAAGAATGGTTAATGCAATACTAAAGCCGATATGGACGGTTTAGTTAGAGCTTTGGGGCACAGCCAGTAATTCCAATATTGAGATATTATAAAGGTTCCAATAATTTAGAACGTTCTACAATAGGCATGATGACAGATTTTGAAATTCCCTTCCATAATGTAGATACACGTCTACCATATCCGAAAAAAACAATATTTCAGCAAACAACTAAATTTCAACGCGAATTATTGAATGTTTTTTAAATCTATTTTGAATTACACGCGAAAACGCTCTTAGGTGTCATGGTGTCGCGTCTGATGAACCGTCAAAGCAAAGTCAAGCACTTACCTGGGCGTGACGTCATTCGCTCTGATTGGTGTTTCAGTTAACATGGCCGATTGCAGTTATTTATACTTCTATTTTATTGCAAATCTTATTAATCTAAATTTTAATACAAAAAATGAGTAATTTTTTAGGCTCCTTTCAACATATATTTTTCTCCAAAACCATTTATTCTTTGATTCTTTAATACCGTCATCATGCCTATTTCTAATAATTTGGAACGTGTAAGTACGAGAGACCGCACAATATGCTTTGTACACTATTAGTAAAAAAAAATATAAGTCGGTTTTCCAAAAACATTAAAAACAGTGAAAAAAATTGTTTGAATCACAACAGTTAAAATTGCTCTACAAAACATTAATTATGGATCTACGGTGGGTAAGTATGTACGATCTACCAATGAAAATGAGCCCTAAAGCAAACAGATATTGGGTCGTTCAAATATTTTTATGGGGAGTCACTTAACAAATCTGTAGATGTGATGCCTGGTGTGCGATATCTTTGTATGTTCCATAAATTTGTCAATTAAACAATATCAACATTTAAAACAAATATTTAATACTATGAACACATACAAAAGGTAATATTTTATTTCCCACATAGAAGCGCATAAAATCTTCGCGCTGGTAGAAGCGTGGGACCAAAGAGCGATTACTTATTAATGTAGTTGCACATTTCATAGCAGCGAGGTGTTCGCGCAAATTAAATTGTGTCAGCTTCTTGCCCCACATCGCATTGTTCCGACTCTTCGTGGGATCATGATACCGACGTAGTGTGATTGTTCATCGGTTGTCAACTGTTGGTGAAATAGAAAACGATAAACAATGTGAAGGGACCGGGTCATCCCTGAGCAGGATGACCGGAAGCGGAGGTGATGATACGGCGTACCGAAATAAAAGTAAACCTTTCAGGTACACAGATTTATTCCCCCCACATGGGACACCTTCTTCCTCAATAGCCCTCTACGGTTATCACACAGAACGATCTTCGAATGGGATATGAGGCACGAGTGCGCTACGCGACGCTGAGGCGAGACAAATCGTGGGCAGCGTTGCGCATGTGTTGTGGGCTATACCGACTGACTGTGGCAAAGGACCGACTGACTGGGTCCATCGACGCGGGGGTCAGGGCTTCGTGCTTGGAACCTGCGCGCTCTCCATCTCGCTCTCTCGTGCACTCATACTGACGAGCCCATTCTGGTCTGGATCTGGAAAGTAGTGGCAGGGCGCACTGCGTTCCGCAGTCATTTGGGCAGCCCGTCTGGCGGCAGTACACCCCCTTACAGAAGACCACCGTGAAATAAGTGCACGTGTGCTGTTGTGTTTCGGTGAGTGAGTAAGGAATGCCAGAGCCCATTTCCCTATCCCCTCCTAATCCCTTATCCTTAATCTTGCTTTAGTCGGCAGCGCACTTGCAGCGTCTTTGACGTTGCTTGTGTTATAGGCGACGGTAGCCACCTACCATCAAGTGGACCATCAGCCTGTCTGCCGATCTTAACTTTTAAAAAAAAATAAAAAAAATATGCGTGTGTGTGAGTGAACTGGCACAAATATCGCCACGCCACAAATGGATTTTTATTTTTTAACTTCCCACGCCAAACCGCTCGGAAGCATGTCATGAATGAAGCCAACATTGGTTCGGTGCAGAAATACATTAAACTAACTATGCATTTATATTTCCACACTCTTATAGCATCACCTCTATCGTTTCCTGATGTTACCATTTAAAATAAAATTAAATGGATGAATTTCAGTCTCCTTCAATAATATTTTACTTTTATCAAAAGCTGGAATGCACACTCTATGAGAGAGCATACTCTATGACGAGAAACGTTAAAGTTGCTCTTTTGAAAATAAAGGAGATCAATCAGTTTTGTATGGAGATCAGGCCATCAGTCAATCCGGTATGGTATTTTCGTTTTAACAGTTGAAACTTGTACTTGCACTTAAACTTAAGAAAAAATTGTAGATTTTACTGAGAAAATAGTGTAATAGGCATTTAACTTTGAAAGTATTAAAAAATCCAACTGTTTCAATAAAGTTGCGGACTAAGCTAGTATTATAATAAATTTAAAAAATATTATTGCATTTGATAGCCGAATAATTCGCTATGACCCTAGAAGACGAACAAAAAAAAAATAGATGAGAGCTGAAATGTGCAAGCCACTGTCAGTTAAAAATATATCAAGATTGTCTTAAAAAATATGTAAATGAAATAAAAAGGAAAAAAAAAATGATTAATAAGAATCAACCCTAAGCAATCCTAAGTGCAATTTACACTATAAACTAAAAGTACAACTTGCCCAGCAGTTGAGCTTCTGCCAGCTACTATTTTTATGTAGTTATTTCAGTACAAGAAACTGCTACTGATTTATAAGTAAGTAATAAGTAAGTCAGAAGTAATAAAGCTACTAGACAATAATTAAAGACGTGATCTGAAATTTTCACTTTTCTTTTCTACTTTATAAATTATACGCATAATGTGCATTACAATGGAGATAACACATTAAAATGTAAATGGCGCAACACTCCGAACTAAGATGTTGTTAAGTGTCAAAATAATTCAATTGTTATTACTGAATGTCTAAGATTTCTTGTGATATTACCAGCTCAATAAATAAATTGTGGATAATTTGTAACCAAGAGTTGGATGTTAAATTGTCAAACAATAAAAGAATATATAAGGTTAATTCTAGGGTACACTGGTTCATTCAATGAGTAAGATTGTTATAATTGAAATTGTATTAAAATGGAATCATGCATGATTGCTAAGGGAGAATATCTTAAGCAGGGACACAAATTACTATAGTCCTTGTATTTAAAATGAAATAAGAATCATCAAATAACTATGCCTCTATAACTAGTATGAAATACTAAAACTAAATGTTTTAATATTTCATATGAATTTCGCAACATTAGCTCAAGAATGATTGATTTCCTTACATTCCATTCATTTGTTCTATTGATTCATTCACGAACTAAGCTAGTAAGTGTAAACTTAATTTAACTTGCTTTTCTTGTTATGAGAAGAAATAAATAAATCCAGAACTGCTCACTTTGTATGTCTTTGTAGTATGTACTCATTAATGTATTGGTTTGATTTGGGTTCTATATTTTACATTGTGGCATTTTTATATATATTGTTAGGCTCTCTGAACACTACCTTTGTACATATTGAACTGGATTTGACTTATATTTAAATAGAAGGTTGTCAATTATTCTAACAAAGCCTATTCTAACAGATAAGCAAAAATGTCAAAAACTGGCAATCTATTTTGTACAAAAAATTATTTAATTTTTGCTGGAGTACCTCAAGGATCTGTACTGGGTTGACTACTTTATAATATATTTATCCAAGATCTGCCAAGAATACCTGGGGTATCAGTAGCCAACTTTGCTGATAACACTGCGGTATTGACATCGGGCAAAAATGACGAAGATCTAAGATCTTACAAACCGAGTTAGACAGCATTCAAAAATGGTTACAAAATAGTGTATTAAGGTTAGCGCAGCCAAATCGGACATATCACATTTACATTGAAGTAAGGAGATTGCGCCCCAGCCCAGTGATCAGGAACTTTCTCAAAGGGATTCTGTAACTTATTTGGGAATGCATCTTGACTATATTTTAATGTCTTTAACTCAGACATTTAACTTTATTTTAAAAATAATATACTAAGAGTGATTGTTAGGGCACCTTTGTGTACTTGTAACAGTGAGATCCACTCATATCTTCAAATTCCAACAATTGCGGAAGATTAGAATGTTATAGAAAAAGTTATGAGAAAAAGAATGTTTTAGAATATTAAAACAATGTATGTAGATAAATTTATTACAATAAGTTTTAATGACTTCCTTTGCATAAGGGAGGAAAAGTAAACATATAGCAAAAGTAAATAGCCACGCAAGGTCAAATAACATATATAAATTTAGTATTGGTTTGTAGATATCTTAGAAGCATTATGAATGTTATTTGATTTGTAACATCAATAAGTAAAAACCATTTAGAATCAATGAAATGGTGAAATATGTAAAAACTTACCGTGTTATTGTAATTGAAGGTCGCTGCTGCATCGGGAACATAGTAAGATTCTCTATTTATTTTGTCACCCATCTTGACGTCTTTAGTTAATAACTTTGAAACGTCTTTATAACAC
Source organism: Bembecia ichneumoniformis (assembly GCA_910589475.2). Lineage (NCBI taxonomy): Eukaryota > Metazoa > Arthropoda > Insecta > Lepidoptera > Sesiidae > Bembecia > Bembecia ichneumoniformis. The sequence goes on along the minus strand of OU342526.1, from coordinate 1,823,203 downwards.
TCGAAATTGGTGAAATCATCACCGTCATTTCTTTATAGTAATTATTCTTTTGATTAAAACAAGGAATTACCGATAAATAGTCGAATTCGAACCATTGTTGGAAGTTCGGGAGGGTCTGAACTGAACAAGCATTGTTAAGTCACATCCTTTCTCTAAGCAACTTAATTCACTTATTATACCTCATTATCTTTTAAAAATTTAAGAAAACACATTCAATAAATTTATTATAACGTTTTGAACTCGAAGATAATATAATTATTTTATGTATGATTTCAAAATAAGACTAATTTACACCATTTTGACAACTTCCCTAGCTTGACATGACATATATGCACAGAACATAATTATATACTCTCTAGCAAAGATGTTGTTTTAGTCTGTACCCTCTAGCGAGATGTGTCATTAACAGTGTGACCATCTTAAAATTTAATAAGTAATAATTATTAAATAATAAAGAATTAAAAAGAAATATTTTTTAAATAATAATTATTTAATAAATCATTTCTAAGTTGATAAAGATAGTATTTATAATGAGGCCCAAACTTGATTAGGGTACGCCTGTATCACAATATGTATTGTAAAACTATGCCTGTATCGTGAAAGTCATTCCTCACCTCACAATTTTTTTTTCTAAGTACCTACGGAATAAAATTTAACTAAATTTAGTTAGAAAATGATAAAGTTACCTACTTTAAGTTATTTTTAGGTAAAAATGTTGAGGGGTATGGAATTATTCTGGTGAAGTTTTATTTTGGTAGGATTGTGATATGGTAGAAACCAAAGATAATTGTATTAGTGTATAGATGGAACCAAAGATAATTGTATTAGTGTATAGATGGAACAATAAAAATTGAAGATTCCTTCGATACTCGATACCCGTCTTTCTAATGGCCGCATGTCGTATGTTAAAAAGAGATAACAATAACCGAATAAGACGTCTTATAACGCTGCGCGCCATAAAAGAGGCAACGTCATATTTGTTTATATCATGCTGGTTAACAAGCGCGTTTAGTTTTATGTGATTTAAAATACTTAAAAATCTGAAAGTGTGATTTCATAAATCTGTTGCTTGCCAAGAATGGCTTGTACTGTTCCCGTTTGTCCAAGTAGAGTGGGTGTTTTGAAGGAGAATAATGGAAACATATCATTTCACCGGTAAGTCGCACAGCTCGCACTCATTAATTTTGGTGTTTTGTAAACAAATTTTTATAATTATTTACTAAAAATGAATCATTGTACATGCATACACAGCTCTAAGGTTGATTTATTTAAAGAAAAGCTGGTGTTTATAACTAAAATTTACAAAAACCAAAGTTAATCGGAATTTTTGACATTTGTCTTGCTTTATAGTGCTGTAGTCTGATCTTGATAAGTTTATCGATATCGATAACTAATTTTTTTTAGTAGAGTGTTGACAATTTCTAGCATTCACTGCAGGTTGAAAGTAATTTTTATCAATTTATAACAGATTTCCCACCGACATCGATTTAAACAAAACGTGGACAAAAAATGTAAGAAAAGGCGACGATTGGAGAGCTTCGCAATATACAAGAATATGCTCGATGCATACTAGATTGTTGCTTTCGCCAAGGATTTCAGCGTAAAATTCTACACTCGTATGCAGTGCCGACAATATTCCCAAAATTACCACCATCGTGTAAACCAGTAAGTAATATCTATAAGTTATAAAGAAGTTATGCTTCAATCTATGAAAATTATGAAAATCTTTTGAATCATTAATAACCAAAAACTATTTCTTTTCAGAAATTACCCAGAAAAAGAAAACTTACTAAAAAATACGTGAATACCCAAGCGTCAACATTAACTGCAAGTCTTTAAATTAAAATGTTACTTTTTGGTTCTAGTTTTCTTTACTATTTTCATTTAATTATCTATCTCAGTTTAGAAACGATATCACAGATTATCCAATCTGTGATATCGTTTCTAAAAATAAAACTTTAAGATTATCGAGTTTTTTTTTCCTCGTAATAAAAACCTACTCCCGTTCTACCTCTTAAGGATGGAATCTAAATATTTCTACCCAAAAAATAACTATTCTTTTGAAATATTTTGGTGAAATAAATGCGAGAGGTTGCATACAATCTCATACAACCGATTAGCAATGCGGCGAGTACCAGTACACACCCACGTTTTATTTATTTTGAATAACCAAACAATACACCGAAACGCATTTAGCCATACTTTTTATCCGTCATATATTTAAAATCTATATCAACGATATCTAGTTATCGATAAAAATGCACAGCACTATTATACGCTATAACTTTAGCTTGCATTGTATAGTCAAAATGGAGACATTCACTCAACTTCGACCCGATAGATTATATATGTATGTCCCTTTCAATCTTATGACAATTTGAAGGTGTTAGAAAGAATAAAATATTGCTGCATTTTGTGATCCATCTATAGGTACAGACTAATACATCTTTGGTAGAAACGGTGAACGAGACCATGTTAATGGTCGGCTTGTGATTGGTAGATACTTCTTTAGTTAGAGTACCTTACAGACTAACTAATACAACATCTTTGCTATATAGTACCAACTGGGTGCATACTAGGTGGTACTATTAGCCTATGATAGAGATTTGGTAGAATTGTTTATTGGTATTATAGTTGTATTGTAGTTATATTTTGGTAGTTATTAGTTGGATTATTAAAGTTGTGTTATATAAAAAAAAACAATAAGTATACCTAGCATATTTTTTAGCATTTTCCTTTATCTTTACCATATTTTTGACATTTCCTAAACGTAGAGTTGTCATAATTTATTTGACTTCGCAGGATGCTCAGGATCAGGAAACCGCGTCGATTCTCAACAACTCGCAACTCTACTGGAAATCTCCTGATATTTCTGAAAATCTATAAACTAAGTCTGTCTACGCTTACTTTGCATTATTGCCTTAGCATCTTCTTTTACGTGCACACTCATTTTTCACTAAACACATGTATACAGGATGCTAATAGTAGTCGATAGGGCAGATCATGACCTTTCAGAAAAAAACACCATTTGACCCTAACTCCTAAGTTTACGGAATAAGAATTGTTGTAGCCTTCGCAACAACAAAATGAATTATGTCTGTAGCCACGCTAGCAGATTATGTCTGGGTGACAAATAATGGCGCCACTGTCCCAAAAAATGCATCTGTGTAAGGCCAGACTAGGAAAAAAGGCCAAATTTTAGTTCAGAAATTGTTTCTTTTTATGTGAAACATTTTTTGCGATGGGTGAGATCGGTTGCTGTGCTGGCGTGGCGACGCCAACATTTTCTTGTAGGATTTCTTTCAAAATGTCTCCACTGCGTTTTGAAATCTAAATAAAATGATTTCGCATTTTCGATGGTGCACACATCTTTTATTCCATTAAAATTTCATAACATATTTAAAATAATTTATTACAAAAACCAACTCATCTTTTTTTCAACTCAAAAAGCTAAAGCACACTTTCTTCCAATCTTTTTACATATTGTGTCAAAAACCACATCTTGTTTTTCTATATTTTAAATTATAAAAACTTTTTAATTTGGCCGAAGTGGCTATCACTCGGAGAGTATATTTTTTTATATCCACCTAAGTAACTGGAACATCAATACTAATAAATAAAAATGATGTGTCTGTTTATAATGTCAAAATGACTGCTCTTTTCTAAATGTATATCAAAGTATATACGGTACTTACTAGCAACAAAAAAAAACACAATTATTAAAAATTTTGTCTGTCTGCCTGTTTGTTCCGGCTACTCTCTGAAAGTGCTGGATCGATTTTAACGAGACTTTCACTGGTTGGTTGATAGCTCATGTTATAAGGAGTAACTTAGTCTACCATTATTTTAGAAAATAAATGATAACATACAAGCAGTGACCAGTACAGCGAAGCGTGGGTAGTTCATCTATTTTAAAATGAAACTAGTCTGATTTATTTTAATACCTTTATTATAAAAATTTAATATAAATATTATACCTTCACCCTTACCTTACCGTACGATAATGTAAATATGGTTTCATATATATTTTTTTATAAAGCAAAAGCAATTCACGGATTATCTTTCTTTTTGGATGCGTATTTATCCAGATACAATTGTATGTCTTCTGTGCCGACGCGTGCCTGAATAAGTCTCAGTGAAATAGCGAATACTTCATTAGCTATGTCCTTGTCCCGAGCTAGTGCAGACTCTGGGCAATAGAAACAGTTGTTAAAGTAGAGACCGGTCACACCTTCCAGCTCTGAGGCAGTGGCTGCATACACTGTCGTTGCTGCTGCTTGTTGCTGTAAATATCACATTTAGATTTAAATAATCGAATAGATTTAAGATGATTAACATGATCTCTGTCACTGCGACTACCCTGGTGTTGCATAGGTCAATGGGTTGGTTCATCGCCTGTCCATTACACAATCATATTAAAAACCTTATAATCATATGTTAAAAGAATTGTCCACGGGAGTGTCAATTGACGTTAAGAGTTTGCTTTGGTCTGGGTGGAACTCCCTGCCGGCGGCGTCTGTATTTCCGACGATTTCCGAGCTCATTATGCAACCCAAATCTTTTCAAGGTTCGATGAATAAGCATCTTCTGGGTGAACTCACTCTATCGTCGGCCTCATCTTTCCTACACTGATATTGTCTTGTTTTGTTTTTCCTTTTTTTTGTATGCAAATAATAATGAATAATATTAAAATTAAGTTTCTCACGTAAGCAAATATATGTACATACTTAATGAGAATAAACGATTCAAAATTTAAAAATGGTTTTAAATGCTACAAAATGCCAACAACTCACCAATGACTTAGTGAAAGGGCGAACGATGAAGAAAGCAAGTCTGAAGAGCCACCAAGAATTGCTGAGATTGGTGTACACCATATTGCCAGGGTGAAGGGAACTTACATTAATGCCTTTCCCCTTCCACTCTTCACTTAAAATCTGAAATTATTCTGTCACATAAACAAATGACGACACCTTTAGCCAATATTAGTCGTCTATAAAATCGAGATGTCTGCTCATATCGGCGAGTAGACCATGCACATTGTCCAATATTCCCGCTTTATCCTAGCTTATATTATACAAATGCAAAACTGAGCTTGTTAACTGATCCCCACTCATCATCAAATTTAGAATAAGTACACTTCATCAATACAGAAAAGGAGATAGGGTACCTTTTATAAAAAAAAGGGAGGATCATCGATAAATAAAAACTTTAAAGTCTGAGAAAAATATATATGCAATAAAGATTGAATAACTGTACATCTAAAAAAAGGGGCACGGACGAAGTCACAGGCAAAAGCTAGTATGTGTAATTGAATATTTTTTTTTTTTTTTTTTTTATGTTATGTCGACAGACAGGCTGACGGTCCACTTGATGGTAGGTGGCTACCGTCGCCTATAACACAAGCAACGCTACAGGTGCTGCAAGTGCGCTGCCGACTACAGTAGGATTAAGGATAAGGGATTAGGAGGGGATAAGGAAATGGAAAGGGGATAGGAAAGGAATCTAATATTTATATATTTAGATGCCTTTTGGACGTTGACCTGAAAGCGCATAAATCTATTATACACTACACAGGCTAAATCGATTTTGATGCAATTTTCATTATTGGAAAAAGTAAATACAGCTTAAATTCAGTTATTTTTGTTGTATTTCAGTAGAGGAAGTAAACGCTGTGTTCTGGGTAGCTCTTTCTAATCGTAGTATCCACCACCTTACAGAAGACCGCTGTGAAATAACAAGAGCGATGTGCGGAACCCATTCTCCTATGCACAACTTGTCTTTGATTCTTTATGTTGTCAGTCAGAATCACCCTGGACTATGTCTGTTGTGTTTATATGGATTTTTAGAACTGTTCTTTTAGCAATGTGTGTTTTGAGTTCAACAAAAAGCTCATTTCGTACCTTTGCTATAAGGGTTGCTATACATAAGTCGGACTATACATAAGCCTTTGAACATAATATGTTCGTCAAAATCGGCCAGCTTTGCTACAGGCAACTCGGGCTATGAGCCATTGGCAACAAAGGCGGTACAGCTGTGCCGAACCGACTATATTTTAAAATTTATTAATTTAATAATTACCTTTGCTGTAATAACATTGTATAATTTGGAGTTGTTGTAAGCCATCATAGAGCTGTAATGATCTTTACTCATTGCAATATTCTGTGATGTGAACACATTCTTTAAATTTGCAAACCTGAAAATGACAGCAATTGAATTAACTTAAAAAAAAAGAAGTCAAATATTAAGGATCTTTTTTGATTAAATATTTACTTTAATTATAAACTAAAACTAATTTAATTATTTTGACCCTTACAAAGTGTCTAATTATTTTAGCCAATAACAAGAAAATTTTAAGAGTAGTATTATAAGTAACTTTATTTCTTTTAGCAGTCATTTATTAGGATACATTTAATTATATTTTTATTTATTAATTTATTGATGTCACATTATGTTCTATCCAACTATTTATTGTACACGGTAGATTGAAAGTTTCCGAGAAATTAAAGTTAAAGAAAGTTTACACAATAATTACTATCTTTATTTGAATTGGCTAATATAGCAATCATCACCATAATAATTAGCCATTAGTTAATTTCTATATATTCAGAAATATCCATTCTATTCCGATTGTGTATATGGTATTGGTTGTTTGCAACCCCAACATATTGTAGACTACATAATTTGATTAATTTAAAGCTCTGATTCTGATATAAATTTAATTAAATAATGCGGTACGCTAGTACTATTATTTATTCTGTGGTATAGGTCATTATTTAATTACAAACTTACTTTGTGCTCACATTTTAAGCAAATATAACAAAAGAAAAAAAAAATGGGCGTGTACAGAGTGCCGTGTCAAAACTTCTTTGGCGATCAAATATATAGTAAGCGATGTAGATGTCAGTACAAGAAACGTTACAAGAAGCGTCATGTGTTCGTTATACTCAAGCGTCACACAATATTCGTCCTTGAAATGAAAGTGTCACTTCAAGAATACCTAAAACAAGGACAAGTAAATGTTACCTATGCGATTCGGATGAAACGAAAATGACTCTGGATCCCTTCTTCAAAAGCGGTTCCAATAACAATGCAAGATACATATGACTGAGATGATTAACTTGGAATGTTGTCTCCAACTTGTCTTCCGTTTCTGTATATGGTAATCCAAATACTCCCGCATTCAATATAAGCATATCAAGGTGGCTGTGAAAATTCATAAAATCTTATTAAAACATCTAATATGTAATTTATAGGACATAAATATTCACTATAACATTTATTCTGTGCTATAACGTTTTCTAATAACGAGATATTCAAATATCTAATAAGCAAGCACTTTTGTACATATAATGAATTTATTTCGTGTATCTCTGAAACGGTTCTAATGATTTGAATGAAGTTTGTAAGTAGATAAGGATTTGCTTGTGTATAGAGTCCGTTGAATGTGTGGTTAGGGTGCTTGCCTTAAGAAAGCGTATAAAGAGAAATAGCTAATCCTAGAATTGAATTTTATCTAAGTTTGTAAAGTCCAAATAAGAAAATATTTATATATAGATTAATACATTATAAATAACAGTGAAATGTGGAGAAGAAAAATTTATACCATGAAATTTTCGAGATCGATAAAATTACCAAATTAACTCTTATTTTTATCGTTTTTTGTTTTATTTTCAAAATGACACATATTACAAACCTAAAAAATTATCAGTAATCTCACTTCACAGATTATCTAGGGCTTCGAGGATTAACTTTTCATTTGACATTATAGTTTACGAGTAATTAATATTTAATACTTTTGGCACTTATAACATTTTTATTGCGCGAAATGCGCTATCTTCCATCTCATGTTATGCATACTTCAATGCGCATTGTTTCACATTTATCAGTCACAATCGCTTATGAGGCCACGCAGGTGAAATTAGAAATATTTTTTGCTTTGTACACAGCCTTAACGTTTAGTTCTAGTGTTCCCGGGTTGGATTCCCGGCAGTCCCGGCTTTGAAAAATAAAACTTTCAAATTTAGTTCTGGTGTGGATCTGAGTAGTGACAGGGCACACTGTGTTTCGCAGTCATTTGGGCAGCCCATCTGGCGGTCTTTCGGTGAGTGAGTACGCCAAAGCCCATTTTCCTATCCAATTTCTTATTCTTAATCCAACTGCAGTCGGCAGCGCACTTGCAGAGACTGTGGCGTTGGTTGGGTTATAGGCGACAGTAGCCACCTTCCTTCAAGTGGACCGTCAGCTCATCTGTCGATCTTAACATAAAAAAAATAACATATCGAAATGTTTACAATTTTAATAATGGCCAAATGTTAACATCAATCAGTTCATATAGGTACAGGACCAGGTACCTACTGAACACAACTTCTTACATAAGTATATAAGAAACACAATTTTTAATCTAACTTTTGTTTAAGATTATATATGGAACTATTATATACAATTTTCTTAATAAAATCTTACAGTAAAACCATATAATGTTACGAAGGAATCTATTCTCATCTGTCAGTTTACTGAATGACGAGCCCATTGGTCAAGTGGTTGAGGCGCTTGCCTTAGCGCTCTGTCTCAGGGATCCAGGATTCAATTCCCGGAAAGGGAATTTGCTCTGGTTTAGTAGTGGCTGGGCACACTGGGTTTCGCAGTCATTAGGGTGACCTGTCTGGTGGCAGTAAGCACCCCCTTACAGAAGACCACTGTGAAAAAACATGCATGTATGTTTTGTTTTGGTGAGTGAGAGGGATGGCGGGGCCCATTTTCCTATGACTTTATATCCTTAATCCTATGGTTGGCAACACACTTGCAGCAACTGTGGGACTGCTTGTGTTACAGGCAATGGTAGCCACCTGCCATCAAGCAAACCGTAATGACCTTTGCATATGAAAAAGGGTAAATGATTTTATCTACTGTCAGTACTCAATAGAAATAGCTGGTTTGTGTGGTTGTAGTGTAAAATTAAGAAAAATCGTTCAGACCAGCCATACTCAAAGTGTGCCCTGCAGATCCTTAAAGCTCCGCAAGACCTCTGTGGGGGCTCTGCGTATAAGGCTGATATAGATATCAGCCTTATACACAGAGATGAAACATAAAAAGCAGTTTCATACCTCCCATTAGATATTTGGTTATTATGTAACATAATAAAGAATACACATAAACCAGTTTTCGATTATTTTAGAGCTCCGTGAAATATTTCACTTTCCAAAAGGGTTCCCTTGGCAAAAAAATTTGAGTACCGCTGGTTTAAACAGTTAGTGACCATACAAACCTCAAGTAATTTAATGTAACTTACTCCGAAAATAATGTTTTAACGGTAAATGCACATTTTTTCACACTCTTCAAAGATGCCAAATCCAGATGTATGGCTGTCAAATTGTCTTCTAATGCATTAGTTTCCTTTACAATTGTGTTAATAGCTTGCTGTGTCGCCTCAATGTTGCGGTTAGCAAATATAATCTTACAGCCATGCCTTGCTAATGACTTTGCTGTTTCATATCCAATACCCACATTAGAACCAGTTATTAAAGCATATTTTCCTGACAAATCTACTCCATGTAAAATCTGTAATTTGCCAATAAATTAATAATTAAGTGTACTACATAATATATTTGCAGATATGTTTGAAAGTCATCCTTTGAACTAACTTATCAAAGTAAAATATAGTTGTTTAATTAATAAATAATAGTAGGGCACACTGCTTTGCATAGTCAGAAACTATGCAGGCAGCAATCAACCCCTTTATAGAAGACTAGCTTTGCTCGCGACTGCGTCCACATATCGTTACAAATTATTACTCTCTGATAATGTAGCTTTCTATAGGTGAAAGAATTTTTAAAATCAGTCCAGTAGTTTTTGAGTTTATTCATTACAAACATACATACAAATCTTTTCTCTTTATAATATTAGTATAGACTAGCTGTTGCACGCGACTTCCTCTGCGTATTCAAATTCCACATTTGTAAATGTATAATTAACTAGTTGCACGCTCAACTGCGTAACTTTTTTGTTTGTAAACCGATGAAACAAACATTAAATGTTACAGGTGGCTTGTTACAATACATCAGTGAAAACCGCATTCAAATCGGTTAAGCCGTTTGAGAGATTAGCGTGCACAAACGCACAGACAAACCAACAATATTTCCAAAAACTATTTTTTTGACCTCTGTAACATTATTTTTAAAAAATCCTTTGCGATTTTGTTACATGCATAGATTATGTTAATATTTTTATGTATGTAAAGTTTTTAGGGCTTTTGTTTATGTGAATACGCCATTGTTATTGTCCACTGGGCAAACTTTATATCTCTTTGAAATTGTTACACATTTTAAAGAAATTTATTTTCAATATTCATAGACAAGATTTAAAATATCACACAATATGCACTGTAAGTGTTTACCTGAAAAGCAGTAGAGGAAGCATCAAATCTCTGCCGGAAATCATGAGTGTGTTTCTTTTCTTCTTTGGCAAACGCCAACCGTGGGTCAATGTATGTGGTGTTTCCGGTTTCTTGATGTTTATATACAGTTTTTCCTTCTAAATCTACAGTTTTTGACCAACCGAAAGGCAACTCTTTCGGAATAACCTTTTTGCTACCGGTTCTTGGATGGGTCCATTGTATTTTCTTTGAACATATACTGGATAGAATAAAAGCAAGAGTTAATCTACAAAATCTTTACAAGTAAATTTACTATGCAATCTTTACAAACAACGTACTTAACATAATAAACATTTCCATCTTCTGTAGACTTTTCTTCCCAGCCTGGCGGCAATTCGTCTTCGCTATCAGAGTCTAAATTTTGCATTTTAAGGAATAATTATTAAGGTATCTTGCAGTAACTATATATTAAGACTAAATATTATTACGACTTAAAGACACTGATTATGATATAAAGATAAAAATAAAGACTTGTTTTGTTTTATAATAACAATATTATTTAATTGATTGACAGTAGTCTGACTGCGATAACAAACTTTTTACTTTTTAACTTTTTAATCTGTGATAGATAACTATGGTGAATTGGTGATAACCAAAGATAATTGTATTAGTGTATAGATCAAAGATGTTGTATTAGTCTGTACCTATAGATGGATCACAAAATGCAGCAATATTTTATTCTTTCTAACACCTTCAAATTGTCATAAGATTGAAAGAGACATACATATATAATCTGTCGGGTCGAAGTTGAGTGAATGTCTCCATTTTGACTATACAATGCAAGCTAAAGTTATAGCGTATAATAGTGCTGTGCATTTTTGTTGATAACTAGATATCGTTGATATAGATTTTAAATATATGACGGATAAAAAGTATGGCTAAATGCGTTTCAGTGTACTGTTTGGTTATTCAATATAAATAAAATGTGGGTGCGTACTGGTACTGGTACTCGCCGCATTGCTAATCGGTTATATGAGATTGTATGCAACCTCTCGCATTTATTTCACCAAAATATTTCAAAAGAATAGTTATTTTTTGAGTAGAAATATTTAGAATCCATCCTTAAGGGGTAGAACGGGAGTAGGTTTTTATTACGAGAGAAAAAAAACTCGATAATCTTAAAGTTTCATTTTAATCTGTGATATCGTTCATCTGTGATTCGTCAACATTTTAATTTAAAGACTTGCAGTTAATGTTGACGCTTGGGTATCCACGTATTATTTATTAGTAAGTATTCTTTTTCTGGGTAATTTCTGAAAAGAAATAGTTTTTGGTTATTAATGATTCAAAAGATTTTCATAATTTTCATAGATTGAAGCATAACTTCTTTATAACTTATAGATATTACTTACTGGTTTACACGATGGTGGTAATTTTGGGAATATTGTCGGCACTGCATACGAGTGTAGAATTTTACGCTGATATCCTTGGCGAAAGCAAGAATCTTCAAAGTTCATCGAGCATATTCTTGTATATTGCGAAGCTCTCCAATCGTCGGCTTTTCTTACATTTTTTGTCCACATTTTTTTTTAAATCGATGTCGGTGGGAAATCTGTTATAAATTGCAAAAAATTACTTTCAACCTGCAGTGAATGCTAGAAATTGTCAACACTCTACTAAAAATAAATTAGTTATCGATATCGATAAACTTATCAAGATCAGACTACAGCACTATAAAGCAAGACAAATGTCAAATATTCCGATTAACTTTGGTTTTTGTAAATTTTAGTTATAAACACCAGCTTTTCTTTAAATAAATCAACCTTAGAGCTGTGTATGCATGTACAATGATTCATTTTTAGTAAATAATTATAAAAATTTGTTTACAAAACACCAAAATTAATGAGTGCGAGCTGTGCGACTTACCGGTGAAATGATATGTTTCCATTATTCTCCTTCAAAACACCCACTCTACTTGGACAAACGGGAACAGTACAAGCCATTCTTGGCAAGCAACAGATTTATGAAATCACACTTTCAGATTTTTAAGTATTTTAAATCACATAAAGCTAAACGCGCTTGTTAACCAGCATGATATAAACAAATATGACGTTGCCTTTTTTATGGCGCGCAGCGTTTTAAGACGTCATATTCGGCTATTGTTATCTCTTTTTAACATACGACATGCAGCCATTAGAAAGACGGGTATCGAGTATCGAAGGAATCTTCAATTTTTATTGTTCCATCTATACACTAATACAATTATCTTTGGTATAGATGGAAAAATAAAAATTGAAGATTCCTTCGATACTCGATACCCGTCTTTCTAATGGCTGCATGTTGTATGTTAAAAAGAGATAACAATAGCCGAATATGACGTCTTAAAACGCTGCGCGCCATAAAAGAGGCAACGTCATATTTGTTTATATCATACTGGTTAACAAGCGCGTTTAGCTTTATGTGATTTAAAATACTTAAAAATCTGAAAGTGTGATTTCATAAATCTGTTGCTTGCCAAGAATGGCTTGTACTGTTCCCGTTTGTCCAAGTAGAGTGGGTGTTTTGAAGGAGAATAATGGAAACATATAATTTCACCGGTAAGTCGCACAGCTCGCACTCATTAATTTTGGTGTTTTGTAAACAATTTTTTATAATTATTTACTAAAAATGAATCATTGTACATGCATACACAACTCTAAGGTTGATTTATTTAAAGAAAAGCTGGTGTTTATAACTAAAATTTACAAAAACCAAAGTTAATCGGAATATTTGACATTTGTCTTGCTTTATAGTGCTGTAGTCTGATCTTGATAAGTTTATCGATATCTATAACTAATTTATTTTTAGTAGAGTGTTGACAATTTCTAGCATTCACTGCAGGTTGAAAGTAATTTTTACCAATTTATAACAGATTTCCCACCGACATCGATTTAAAAAAAAAAGTGGACAAAAAATGTAAGAAAAGCCGACGATTGGAGAGCTTCGCAATATACAAGAATATGCTCGATGAACTTTGAAGATTCTTGCTTTCGCCAAGGATATCAGCGTAAAATTCTACACTCGTATGCAGTGCCGACAGTATTCCCAAAATTACCACCATAGTGTAAACCAGTAAGTAATATCTATAAGTTATAAAGAAGTTATGCTTCAATCTATGAAAATTATGAAAATCTTTTGAATCATTAATAACCAAAAACTATTTCTTTTCAGAAATTACCCAGAAAAAGAAAACTTACTAATAAATACGTGGATACCCAAGCGTCAACATTAACTGCAAGTCTTTAAATTAAAATGTTGACGAATCACAGATGAACGATATCACAGATTAAAATGAAACAGATTATCCAATCTGTGATATCGTTTCTAAAAATAAAACTTTAAGATTATCGAGTTTTTTTTCTCTCGTAATAAAAACCTACTCCCGTTCTACCCCTTAAGGATGGATTCTAAATATTTCTACTCAAAAAATAACTATTCTTTTGAAATATTTTGATGAAATGAATGCGAGAGGTTGCATACAATCTCATACAACCGATTAGCAATGCGGCGAGTACCAGTACGCACCCACATTTTATTTATATTGAATAACCAAACAGTACACCGAAACGCATTTAGCCATACTTTTTATCCGTCATATATTTAAAATCTATATCAACGATATCTAGTTATCAATAAAAATGCACAGCACTATTATACGCTATAACTTTAGCTTGCATTGTATAGTAAAAATGGAGACATTCACTCAACTTCGACCCGACAGATTATATATGTATGTCTCTTTCAATCTTATGACAATTTGAAGGTGTTAGAAAGAATAAAATATTGCTGCATTTTGTGATCCATCTATAGGTACAGAAACTAGTCTGAATGAAATATGCAAATTAGAGATAAAAAAATGTAAACAACGGTACTGTATGTCATTGTCAAAGTGGCGTTTTTTCCTTACACATCACAGATTAATGACAACATTAATTATGATGACATTATCCATGGGTCGTTTCAGAGTTACATAGACTAAGACGAGTCGTATATGAGTAGTATGCATAGAAAAATAACTAAAGCTTAGAACATGCTTAGAACCCAGACTAAAATAAAAATCAATATTTATAGTGTGTTGCTCCTTACGCTTCTGCATTAAGACCATAAGTCAAAAAGAGATAAACATACAAATTTTGTGCTTATTTTTGATCGGCGTATCTAGGTCAAACGTCAAACTTGGTTCTTTTATGTATTTGGGGCCGTTTTATGATACCGATTTAAAGAGGCAAGCTAAACGTAACAAATGTTTTGTGCAAAGTGTCAACTTAACTTATCTGAATTTTTGTGTTGTATGTATGCGACTGTGACATGAGTGACAACGTTTTTGTTTATTTCTTGATTTCTGTATCAAAATATAATAAATCTAGCATCAAATCAATTATAACACTATTATATTAGATATCTGTGAATTCTGTGATTATAACAATGTCTTCTTCAGTGCCAGGATGTAAATCTAATGCGTCCAGAAAACAAAATGAGGATATGTTTATAAGTTACCATCGGTAAGTGATTTTGTAGTAAATATACTGAGGGCTTGTTTGTATAATAAAGAACACTTATAAATTATGTTTCTTGAATTTACGTAATATTTTCTAATTTTATAGATCACTCTGGTACAGTGGCTCTAGCATGAGTTTACGATACTACACTCGCTAGCGAGAGCGTAAAACATTTATATGGAAAATTGATAATTTGACATTGACAGTTCACGATTTCCCATACAAAAGTTTTACGTTCTCGCTAGCGAGTGTAGTATTGGTGTAGTATCGTAAACTCATACTAGAGCCTCAGAACAGCCAGACGAACATCTAGTGACAGTATATTTATCTCTCTTTAATTTATGGCCTTAAGGCAAAGGTGTACGAAGGGTCACACTATAAATATTGGTTTTTATTTTAGTCTGGATTCTATGCTTTAGTTATTATTCTATGGGAGTATGTAATATATTTTTTATCAGTCCTAATTAATAGTACTCAAATAGAGACTGGCCAATCATGGATTCTCATCTTGTGCATTTCATCTCAAAAAAACTAATTTGAAAACGGAATTTTAAAGATATTAAGCCAAAAATCCAACCTTTGAAGGAACGATTCCGAATTTCGCCCATTAAATTCTTAATTGCCATTGAAAATTATTATTATACTTCTAAACTATGAATTCTTTGATTAAATATAAAGAAATGATTATTTACAATACCAGACGTATAAAAATTTAATTGTATAGTTTTACTTGTTACTTTTGACTTCTACTATTTTGGTAATTACGTATCCAAGACTATGTTTATAAAAACAATGTCATTATCTTATCAAAAAAATATTTGTTATTTATTTTCGTTTAATAGTGTTTATTTTGTTTTTACCAGCTATTGTCCCATTTCTTGGTGCCATATCTCTTCTTTGAAACTAAAAAAAAAGAATAGGTATATCGTTTTGGTTAAAAAACGCTATAAATACCTTAACATAATACGACAGAAAACACACATTTTTTTAATCACGTACAATTTTTCTCTTCTTTAAAAATATAATACAAAATTTATGGCCTTACAAAATTTATGCATGTATTTTTTTATTTCTTCAATCTATTGTTTAGATCGTTCTAGCATGGTAAAAAATATTAAACACTGTTGGAAATGTTTCCATTATTATTATTATATTTTTAATTTAAAATCGAGAATAAATTTGAGGCGTTTAAACACCACCGTTTTCGTCATCACCCACTAGCAGAACGAGAGAATGGTTTTCGTGCACCTTCACTGACGTCACAAGGTATGTACAGCATTTGTTTACTGTCGAGTGTTCTATCAACGATACGAGTCTGTTGACATAGCATCTGACGTCACATGTCGACTCTCGCATAATTTGCGCTTTTTATTTATAAAATTACGTAA
The DNA here is from genome assembly GCA_910589475.2 of Bembecia ichneumoniformis. Taxonomy (NCBI): domain Eukaryota; kingdom Metazoa; phylum Arthropoda; class Insecta; order Lepidoptera; family Sesiidae; genus Bembecia; species Bembecia ichneumoniformis. The sequence continues at coordinate 1,806,905 of OU342526.1, read as the reverse complement.
TAAAAAGGGAATCAAATAAGGAAATTAACTATTGAGGATAACTAATTAACTAGGAAATTGATTTAACAATAATGTCCGATCGACAAAGATTTGGAAAAAAAATATTTGAGCGAAATTTAAACTATATTTTATTACTAGAGAACATTCTTTTATATTTATATAACATTATTATAATTATTATATTTGTTTAAGAAAACTAAAATGTAATTACATACCTACTTAGATCACAAACGAAATAAAATTACCAGTGACAACCCTAAGGGTAGGCGAAGTTTGGTATGTATAATCCGCGCCAAACTTCTAGTCCGCTCTGAACACAGCGCGAACCGCGTCGCAGTAGCAAAAAATAGGTATCAGCGGGGAGCGGCAGGAGGCGGCGGCGGCAGGGCGCACTCCACTTCCCCGCCCCCACACCCATCTCACCTGTGCGTGCGTGTTTGTGTGCGTTCAGTCAGAATTCTTCCGAATAGCACATACGCTTGTTTTTCGTAGCGAAGTACAGTCACTCACAATTCTGCTTTGTTTTTGTTAAGTTTTCGTTGTCTATTGTTTTCGTTATTCCGTTATTTGTTTAGTTTTTTTATTGTTCTTTTAATAACATAAGTTTAAACATGCCTAACCGGAATACGGTTTTACGTCGTCAAGCAAGAAAAATTGTGTACAATGTTTTGAAATTTATGCAAAAAGAAGCGGACGAAGGGTTTTAAACATTAAGCACGTGCAGAAAAGAGTGTGTGTTTGTGTTTCGTGTTTCAAAGAGACACGAAGAGTTTTGTGTTCAGAAGAGTTTTGTGTTTCAAAACAATATAATTTATTTGTGCGTGACTGTACCTCTGCGCGAAGCAACTTCAAAGGGGACTAGAAGTTTGGCGCGGATTATACAATGTACATTTTCAAAAACCGTCACCTAACATTGCCTGGTTAGTTAAATCGAGATAAATACTTCATTTTTAATTTTTGATAAGTTAACGATACGACTATATGGAATCTTTTGTATAGATATGATCATCATCATCTCAGCCGTAGGACGTCCACTGCTGGACAAAGGCCTCCCCCTAATTCTCCAATATGATAATATTATCTTTATTAGTTTTGGAACAACACGACAATTAACTGAGGTCTGATTAAAAAAAAACCTAAGTATATCGCATCTGACCTCAAATTCAAACGTGAAGAAGGGTCAGATTGGATCACGGAGCCACTAACCTGGTTATACTCCATAAAACTGATAAAACGTAGCAAGAGCTCTGTGACAGCTCGTATATTTTCAGCAAACATAGACTTTGTTGTAAAAAAAATTAAGTGTATATTGCATCTTTCTTGTACGCGCCTCTAGCCGCTGTGGAACGAAGCATATTCATTCTTTTTACATTAACGTTAAGGTTTATTTTAACTAAAAATATACTATCTGTCACAGAAACCAAGCTGCATTTTATGAACTATAGTAATAGCTCCATGCATTAGATCAACATTAGATTGAATCAAAATGGCTTCTTATTCTTATTTCAAATCTCTTGAATATGCAGTGTTACCACAATAATATCTAAATTGTTACCAAATAAAAATAATTAATGTTGCCACTTGTGTTTTAGATATTTCGAGATTTTTGTATTTTAGGCGAAGATTGATTTCAATGGTGAAGTTAGAGGAATTAACGGTAGTATAAAATAAAAACCACTACAGACACAATAAAGAAATAAAAATTATAGGTAATTTTTATTTCTATATGGCATGATATGTCATCTTCATTTTGATTGCTTTATACAATAAGTATCAGTGGCTCTAGCATGAGTTTACGATACTACACTCGCTAGCGAGAGCGTAAAACATTTATATGGAAAATTGATAATTTGACATTGACAGTTCACGATTTTCCATACTAAATTTTTACGTTCTCGCTAGCGAGTGTAGAATTAGTGTAGTATCGTAAACTCATACTAGAGCCTCAGGTGGATTGTTGCCGTAGAAAAAAAATTGTGAAAATATTGTTTAAAATTTAAAATTATGTTAGTGTGACCTTTGGTGTCTGGAATTGCGTAGTAGCGTTGATCAATTTGTGAATAACCGTTACCCATAAAGCTGCATTTTTGTTCATCGCCGAAAACCGTTAGAAATGCACGAACGGAGATATATTTGTCCTTGAATTTTGAAAGTAGGCATGTTGGTGAAACTGATCTTGAAAAACATTGTCAGCTCCAAAAGATGTCATTTAAAAGCTGAATTATATTTGTAAATGTTCTGTATGAGGTCGTGGTTGCAAAAAACACCTGGTTACCTCACCCAGTTGCAGCATCAGTGACAAGCAATTTTCCAAGGAATTCACTATCATGTTCAACTTCCCTAATAATTGAGACATCCTAAGTTCCGCAAACATTCTTCAGGCAGAAGGTGCAGCGGAGAAAATCCCGAAGGAATTTATAGGAATGTTGCGAATTTATTATACACTTTTAAATAGGTATACGTAAAGTTTTCAAAGAGTTGTTGAAAGAAGATTCACACACGCAATAGACCCTGATGGGATATACGACAAGTCCGAATTAAAGTTTCAATCATTGCTGGCCTTTCAAAGAACTTAATTATATTGTAAATCTGAAAATATTCTCTGTTAAGTTTCTATGGCTAAATCTTAAAAAACATATTTATGTATATCATCGTTGTCAAACCAAAATCTGCTATGTACACTTTTTTGAGATTCCCAACATTTTGATCTTAGTCTAAATAGTTCACTGCCTTATCTTGATAGATAAAAAAAACTGCCAAGTGCTTATGAGCATTATAATAAAATATGCAACAGCTGGAATCTATTACGTGCAAAATTTACCCTATTATCAAATTAATAAATAAACTGTTATATTGTCATGTTTAAAAGACCATTAATTTTACGTTTAACAACCCTGAGCTTCAAATAAATTACCTACCTACATTTTTTTTTAATTAAACTTTTTCAGGAAAACTTTTATATCAATATCTAAAAAGTATACTTTTTGCACATAGCAAACACATATAGGTTTGACAAAGACGATTTATTAGATAGGAATGATAATAATAAATACGACAGTAAGAGCAAATGGCACACAAATAAAAAGCATTATTAAATAAAATTATTTATTTCTTCTCAGGTAATTCTAATTAGCGATGTTGAAATGAAAACAATTAAAATGTTTAAGTGTTCGGCGAATAGATTTATTTGAAAAAAAGTAGGTACCTATACTTTGTGATATCGTACTTTCAAGTTTGGCTGAAAAAAAATCTACTTTTTAGTAATTTTCGTATTAGATTTTGGCAGCAGAAACGTTAGCAATCCACATACTGAAAATAAATTAAAAAAAAACAATATTTAGTAAACAGGCATTCTTATTATACTTATTATGTATATAGTGCAAAAGTTCAGGGAAGGCTATTTATTCGACTACCATGTATACCACTGGTACTTACTTAAAATAATCTACCTAGTGTCATTATCTAATACCTATATTTAGGCATCTAAGAAAAATATGTACAAGCAATGTAAATATCTTCTGTCTCTGAGAGAAATTCGTTCTTCTAGAAGACTTGAAGCTTGAAGTTAGGAGGCTAGGACTTATATTGTGCAATTACTATAGACCATTCACATAGTTACTGACCAATTAACCATGTCATAAATCAGTTTAATGGGTGAAACAACAATATAATAATGAGGCTAAATATTCTATAAGGACTTTTATTTATTAAGTAAAAAAAAAAACTATTAAATTCCTATACAATAAAATTACATAACTAAACTAAGTTACTGGTTCTTATTATCGATCAAACTTAACTTAGAACATAGGTAGGTGCTTACCATAACATGAATATGAAATTTGAGGTGGAGGATAATGAAGGATTCCTTTTAAAAGGAATGGATGATGGATCTGCGCTTCCAGAGGCAGTTAAGTTAGTGCCGGATACCGGAGTCCGCCACTTTCGGGAAATCTTTAATGAGGTTTATGGAGTAGAATTGTCACAGGCACAGAGGTAGTAATGCGTATAGGATTATAGGAATCGGGAGGCGGAGAATTTCAGCTGGATTTCAGCTCAAATTTCTGTCAGGCATACACCTATTTGTGGCCTTTTAAACGTGTGTAAATATACTTAAATAGCTTTAAAATATACTTATCTAAATAAATATACTTAACAATATAAATTTATACTTAGTTTTATAATTACCTTAACTAGCTTTTGCCCACAACTTTGCCCGCCCCCGTTTTATTCAATCTCTATTGCTCGTATATTTTTGTCGGGCGTTGAAATACAAAATGGGATAGGGAAAAACATGACACAAAAATCGGTTGAGTACTTAGTTAAAGCATAAAAGCCTAACCAAGAAACAAATTATTTATTAGTTAGGATTATTTATTACGCATTATATTAAAGAAAAATCGGATACAATGAAGTCAGCCATTATGCGCAATGGACTCTCTTAGTTTAGGACCACAGAAATGATACTTCTAGAGAATGAGCTATAGCATTGGCAAAATTAATGTAGGTACTTTAAATATTGTATGTACTTACTTATTAAGAGACCTCCAAAAGAATAGAATGTCGCTTCACAAGCAGCATTAATCATAATTCCAGCGACATTCGTACCAATTACGGATCCTAAACGACCCAACATCAATCCTAAGCTTATCGCCATCCCTCTGAAAATTTGTTATTGTCATTAGATACTATAATTTATCGTTACTAGATTCATATAAGATTTTTATACGTCCAGGGCCCTCTTTAACCCATTGGTGGTCCTGGGCACTTTAATATGACTATGACAAAGGAATATTTTATTAAGTAAAATGAATATAAAAGTCAAATTTTATATTCAACCGTTATTTTTATTTCTCTATTTTTAGAATGGGTATAATAATTATTACATAATTCAGAATAGTAACTCTAAGAAATCACTATATGCAGGAAGTTGATTAAGATGTGGCCTTCAAGCTTTAAGAAGCGCAATCACTTCACTTCTTCAAAGCCTATGTCTTTGAGTATATCATATTCTATGCACATCAGCGACAAACTGGTCAATATTTCTTGAAGCATTGTACTATTCTTTTATTCTTTTCAATTTGAAGAAGGAGCCTTTCTCAGTGCAGTTAGGCGGGAAATAGGGGGCGCCACCAATGATGGCCCTGGACCCTGTGCACTCGCCCAGATTGGCCAGTGGAAAGGAGGGGCCTGTAGGTATATGTCAATGTTTAAAAATGAAAGACAGTGTAATTTAAAGCCGCTATAGACCTTTGGGAAAGACAGTGATTAAACTAATAACTTTCTGATGTAGGAGACATTTCACACTTGGGAATGCTTGGAAGTGCAATGTAACTAGAATGATAATGTCCTGTTAGTGGTTCTTCGTCCACAAGTTTAAGGCACAAGTGCGCATTCCTCTACTAAAATGTATTTAATTAATGTTTCTCAATGTGAACATATACAAATATATATTAAAGAAATGTACCTACAAACATATTTTCACTAATAGGGGATCGGACAAATTTTCAGAAAGTGTTTTAAATTAATCTTCATGGATATTTATTGCCATAAAAAATACTATTTTATTTATTTATAGCCTTTTAGGTACTCAAAATCATGTTTTAATATTGTTTGTTTGAAAATGCCGCCAAAACGCCACGATAGTTCATTTGAGAGCGCGTAACGTCATTTGTGGTCATATCATAATAAAACAGCTGCATTGGCATAAGACAATGATTGCCCACAAATGACGTCACGCACTGTGATTGGTGTTTCAGTATAGATTAAAAATATTGTAAATAATAAAATTTTATTTATTCATTTAAAAATATTTAAATGAATTATATTAATTTATTATTCTATAAATAATCGTAAAAAAATATATATTTTCTTTCTAAGTACATTTTAGATTTTAATCTGATTACTGTCCGATCCCCTATTGTACTGTGATCTATACTGTATTCACAAATTCGAAGCAAGTAGTAAAATAGGTTCCACAGCTTTAAACGGGGCAGCCAGATTGACTTAACACTTACCTTAAATTGGTTGGGAATATTTCCACCGCGTAGGCGTTCACTGGTCCCATCCCAATAGCTGTTATTTGTAAAGAAGACAAAAGTACAGCGAAGACCGGAGTTTCTGTTATAAAATTAATTGAAATACAAAATGCTCCAAGAATTATGTACATAAGGACTAGAAGAGCTTTTTTTCCAATATACTTCAAGGTTACGCTCGCAGCTAACGCTATAAAAGCACATGAGATGTTTGCCACCGAGTTGATGATGAACGTCATTGTTTCTATGCGGTCATCACATTCTGTTAATGAGGAATCTTCAGACTACAAAGATATAAACAAATTTTTATATTAAGTACTGTATTGATCAATAGCTATAGAAAATTAAAAGTATTTTAAACTCACAACTGGGCTGCTAAATAGTATAAATCTACTTTATGGACTTCCTTGAAACAGAAAAAACAAAATAACAAAATATATTTTGGACTTGTTGTTTTGATAGAAACTTGTCAAATTTCTTTTTAGAAAGATATCTTTTGCTAACAAAATATCTAAAAACATTACACTGATAATGTAGCCCACGCATACTTCAGAATAATCTTACACTGTTTGCCTTATGCCTTATGAACCTACCTGATTAAACCTTTGTGCAATAACGGCACAAGCGGTCATGTCAGTGCCGTTGCCAGTAAGAACTCGATTTAGGACATCTGGTACCCATAAGAACAAGCCATTTAATCTGAAAATTAGCAAAATTTATTAAACAGGAAATTATGTAGCATATACGTATATTTATCCGAAAGACCTATTAAATCTTTTTATTTAAGAGTAGGCAGGCAGGCTTAGGAACATCAGGGAGTGGTCGCAGTCGAGAACAAAAGAAAAAGGCTGCCCGCCAACCTTCACTGGTTGGAGAGGCACTGCAAGCAAGAAGAAGAAGAAGAAGAAGAAGAAGGCTTACGGTCTACTCTGAGACCAATAAAAGTCTCAGAGAAAATGTAAGTGCGCTTAATAGCCCACGCATCCCTTAATTTAACTTGTATTATAACTTTTACATATAAACATAATAACTTATATCTACACTGGCAAATAAGACCGCAGGAAGACCTACAGGCATTTCTTTAAAAAATTGCTTTAGTCGATTACGCTACGTTCTATGAATACCTCCTTTGGCATTTTTTCAATAAAACTATTTATTCACAAAGAAAAGCGTATTAACGAAGCAGCAATATATATTTTTTTTTAAAATTTGGTTCAATTGAATTATTGAAATTATAAAATCGAAGACCTATTTTGGATTGACCTAATTGACCTAACCACGACAGACTGTTTCAATACACAACACATGTGTAAAGGAAAGATAATAATGATTACATAAAATAGAATAATTAATACATATTATCATTTCAGCGTTGATTTTTTTATGTTAAGATTAACAGACACTTGATGGTAGGTGGCTACTGTTGCCTATAACACAAGAAACGCTACAGCTGCTGCAAGTGCGCTACCGACTAAAGCAGGATTAAGGATAAGGGATTAGGAGAGGATAGGGAAATGGGCTCTGGCATCCCTTACTCACTCACCGAAACACAACAGCACACGTGCACTTATTTAACGGTGGTCTTCTGTAAGGGGGTGGTTACTGCTGCCAGACGGGCTGCCCAAATGACTGCGAAAACGCAGTGTTTTTTCCAATACATTCCAGATCCAGGCCAGAGCCAAATTTGAAAAGTTCATTTTTCAAAGTAGACCCAGCCGGGAATCGAACCCTGGAACCCTAGAACAGAGGTTAAGGCAAGTACCATTCATCCAACGGGCTGTAATGCTTAAGTTCATTTTTAGAAGAACGATAAAAACTTACATGGAAAACATTCCGAACAGGAGAAATCCATTTAGGGCCATCCATTTTACGTATGGAGGTTTCAGTAGTGGCAGAGTTTGTATGCTTAGAGATTTGAAAAAACTTGGTTTTGTTTTTTCACTTGATTCGCTGGATTTCAAGTGTTTTATCTAAAAAGTAAGACAGGTTTTGAGTAAAAGATCTAATAAAAGAATAGAAGTTGAATGATAAGAGTGCTATATAAACAATAAATTAGTAAAATGAGGAATTTGACATTGTTTCTTGTACAAAGTTAAAAATGTCAAAATCATAATACATAAATTGTTCCAGAAATTCATTGTATTAGAAGATGCTTATGAATAGTCCGAACAATCGGACAGATGGATGAACAGAAAGTAATTGCAAAGGTATAAATACTTAGTAAACAATATGAGTACTTAAGTCTCCGATTAATAATATAAACACTGCGGTCAGTGTTAAAGGTTATATTACAAGTTCACACTGCATTAAATAAGTGAATGCTACTATCTTACTGGATACTCGTCTGGCGATTTTCCTTTGTTTCCTGCGTATATATTCCGCAATACTTCAAGAGCTTCTTCGTGTTTTCCCTGTGAGACTAAGTATTTAGGACTCTCTGGGCCAAAATACATGAACAGGGAAGCGATTAGAAATAAACAAGAGTATAATATTGTTAGTAAACGCCAAGATCGAAAATCGTAGGAATTGAAATCTATCCGAAAATCGAGTGGTAGTATGCCCCAGGCTAACACTGAAAAAGAAAGGCAGGAATTAGAAATAAAATTATAAAAAATATATTACAAATATATTGGGTAAAACATATGAATCTGCATGTAAAAAAATAATGAAGTTGCAAGCAGTAAAATATTAGCTAGTTCTGTTAGCAATGGATGCAGTGTATTTTAACGTGCACATTTGCACAAGCCATAGTGCAACACGAAAGACCGCTCTACCTACATGGACACACATAGAACCTAAGAGTAAGTGCTTATTTAGTGCTTAGGTACATATGTACCTAAGCACGTATCACCATCTATATTATATCTTGCCATCAAAGTCGACTAAGATTATATTATTGAAACATTTAGGGAATATGCACATTTTTTTTATATTTTCATACGATAGGTTATATCGTTATATAACCGTAAAAAAATATTCAGCGCCAAAAAACAGAAATTTGGTAACAAAAAAAAAGTTAAAATTAACTAACAGCTGCGGGCACTTTAAACACCTGCCCTTTTGGCGCGCTTGTCGTGACGTCAAAGTCTACAATACAATCAAATGTTAAAAATCACAAACATCTACACGCTTGTTGACATTTCGTAGACGTTGACGTCACATTCGATCTGACCGTTTCAAGTATTTTGAATTTCCCACATTTTTATGCACTTTTTAATAATTATTTTCTTAACGAAAAAGAAATAATATTAAAAAATATTTACATAGACATAATTCTAAAGCAAAATTGTTGATAAAAAAAATATATTTAAGCCTTTTTTGACTTAGACGCATATTCCCTATAACGTTCAGGCCTAGAATCAAATAGGAGTATGATATTATAAATGAATTTTGAAATATGTTTAAGTATTAAGGATGGTCGTATACTGCGTTGGCTTCCTAATAAAATAAATAAAATAAAATAATTTAGTGTTCACCTAACAGTCAGTCGAATATATCCAACACCAGTTTGTGCTCTTCTTAGACTAGTAGTAGTAAGCGGATCTTTGGTTACTAAGTGATACTCATAGTAATGTATTGTTATAAGTCAGGTTAACATAAGTGCCATCAGTAAAATTCTAGCAGCAAAAGTGGTTTTATTTGCGTCCCAAGCGCACTTGTCGCCCATCTCCTTATCCCCTCCTAATCCCTTATCCTTAATCCTACTGTAGTCGGCAGCGCACTTGCAGCACCTGTAGCGTTGCTTGTGTTATAGGCGACGGTAGCCACCTACCATCAAGTGGTCCGTCAGCCTGTCTGTCGACATAACATAAAAAAAAAAAAAAAAAAACAGACATTTAACAAAACCATTCTTATGAAAGACATTTACAACTCTTATAGGGTACATTTTTTTCTATGTTCAAAGTCGTCTATCAGACAAACTGACGGCCCACTTGATGGTAGGTTGCTACCGTCGCTTAAAACACAAGCAACACCACAGGTGCAGCAAGTGCGCTGTTAACTATTGTAGGATTAAGTATTGGGAAGGAATGGAAATGGGCTTTGGCATCGCTTACTCACTCACCGAAACACAGTAGCACACATTCTATAAGGGGACTCATATTCTATATTGACGAGCCCGTTGGATGAGTGGTTAGGGTGTTTGCCTTAACGCTCTGTTCTAAGCTTCCTGGGTTCGATTCCCGGCAGGATCAACTTTGAAAAATGAACTTCTCAAATTTGGCTCTGGTCTGGATCTGAAAAGTAGTGGCAGAGGCATACTGCCTTTCGCAGTCATTTGGGCAGCCCGTCTGGCGGCAGTAACCACCACCTTACAGAAGACCACCGTGAAATAACAGCACGTGTGCTGTTGTGTTTCGGTGAGTGAGTAAGGGATGCCAGATCCCATTTCCCTAACCCCTTATCCTTAATCCTACTGTAGTCGGCAGCGCACTTGCAGCAGCTTTGGCGTTGCTTGTGTTATAGGAGACGGTAGCCTACTACCATCGAGTGGACCGTCAGCCTGTCTGCTGATCTTAACATTAAAAAAACGGGGGCGGTTACTGCCACCAGACGGGTTGTCCAAATGACACGAAACGCAGTGTGCCCTGGCACTACTTGCCAGATCCAGACCAGGGATAATTATAAAAAATATTTCGAAATTAAAAAAGTAAAAAGATTGAAAAGTTTCAACTAAAAAGTTTCCAAAGTTTGCTCTGTCGGGTATCTAACCCGGGATCCCTGAGATGGAACGTAAAATGACTAAGTTTCGACGTTTTTTTATAAGAAAAAGTACGTCAATTTGTAAACAAAACGATATATTCAAGGATAAGCTAATGGAAAATGAAAGATACTTACAAGGTACTAAGGCCGAGCCAAACGTTTGCATGGCATTAGTTATCGACAGTGCTAGATCTCTGTGTCTCTGTGGAAGTATTTCGCCTATGAATGTATACGGAACCGCCGCAGGACAAGCCAAGCTGTAGTACAAGAAAAATAATCATGTTACATGAATTTAAATATCTTATTATTAGTTTTAATATTTTATTTGCATTTACAAGGTGAAACAGTTGAATACTGATTTTAATCTCGTTACCTACATATGTATAAAATAATGTTCTCCTACATTAAAGTTTCAAACAATTCTATGACAGAAAATTGAATTTCGTTGATACTCTTTAATGCATCTTTATTTTGACTAATATATTAATTTAGTATGAGTTGTGGGTTTCCGGGATGAATGGCGAAAAGTGCAGAAGTGAAGTGCAGTGATGTGATGTACTTTTTCTTCTAACACGGACTACACCACTGAGGATGTCAACCGCAGTTGTTGACGAAACGTTTGGAAGAATTTCCAACAGACCTGGGCCATCATCCCGGAAACCCACAACTCATATGGATACCGGCCGAGAAAACCTACATTCTAATATTAATTTAGTGTTTTTTAATTTACAAAAAATAAAAAATAAGAACTTTCAGGTTTCATTGATAAAAGTGCTGCAGTGATAAAAGTAATTGACCCCAGCGATAAGATGATTAATGCTGGGGTGTGTTCCAGCATTGCTTGGGCCAAGGCTAATTTTGCTCTTTTGTCATTTGATCATACAAGTTCCGGCAACTCTGATAGGTCGCTCGGAACTGGTATGATCAAATCTTGTCCCGATCAAATTATGCTCGAATGAGTGCTAGAACATACCCCTGGATGTAGGTTTTCCCTATAGAGTGCCAAAGCAGATGAATAATTGTAGACTTCTTTTGACTTGTACTATGTGGTCGGATCAAATAGCGGGGGCCTTTCCAGCGTAGCGTCTTTCGGTGCATTAAGAATTGAAAATTCTTCGAAAAATTCCTCAACATTGATAATTTTACGAGATGTGCAATGTTTTTATTTAAGTAGAAAAAGTTTTAATTAGTGTTTTGCATTATTATCTTATAGCAGCCTTGGCCAGCATCTAAGCCGTGTAAGCCGAAAGATGAGGCCGACGATGGAGCGAGCTCACCCAGAAGGTGCCATAAGGTGCCCCGCATTATAAGAGATGTGTTTAAATACAAATTGTACAAAAAAATAAATAAATATCAATTAAAGTTCTCCATTTGAAATTTCTTAAGAAAAAGAATCCAAGTATCGCTCCTACTTTATCTGAGCGATACTATTGTCTCTTGTAAAATTAACAGTTATTTTTTAATTGCGAGAAGCTGTACATATTGGCTTTAATCACATTATTGTGTAAGTAGAGCATAAGTTGTTGGTTTTCCAAAATAACTATGAATTAATTAAAAAGAGAGAATATTATTAAGATCAAAAATGAAACTTGGTTTCAGAGTAAAAATATATATTTCTTCAACGAATTAATAATTATAAACTCTATAGTTATTACTTACTAATGCAATAGTTTTTTTCTTCTACTACCAAGGTTTTCTCAAATCCAAGTAGTAGTAAAAAATTTAGCTTACCTAAGCCAGTAGGTATATAACGGTGAATTATTTAGTGATGGCTACCCTGACTATTTGCCACAGATGTAGAGGATATCGGCTTTGCTTGCAAGGTGCCGTAATCCTTAGGACATGGCGACCATCTACCACCAAATGCCATCAGACTGCTTGCCACCGTTTTAATATAAAAAAAATCTCACCATAAAGACGCTATGAACTTGCAAACCGTGAAACTAATCATATCCGGCATGAATGCCGCCGCTGCTCCAAACCCGCCACAAGTGAGAGAGCTGATCAGTATCACTCGTTTTCTACCTTTCGTATCAACTAAATAGCCCCATGGGAACGAAGTGACAACAATTGCTGAAAAGAGAAAACCATGTGATTTAAAAGTTCGGAATCGACGTGGCTATACATATAGGTACCTATTAATGTGCTAAGATATATATACGTATTTTGCTTTCACAACAACTGTTGGGTAACTGAATGCTGAATATGCTATAAAATATATTTAATGGAGTCCTCAAGTGTCACCACAAGCGGAGGGTTTGGGAAATGTATGATCTTATTCGTGAAAAATAAGAAAAATATAACGTCTGACCTCTTTATTGCTGTTATACTTTCGCCAGACCGTTTTTTTGTAAACCGATTAAACAAACAAATGTTACGGGAAGCTTGCTACAATACACCACTGAAGACAGCATCCAAATTGGTTAAGCCGTTTCTGAGATTAGCGTGCACAAACGCACAGACAAACAAACAAAAATTCTAAAATCTATTTTTTTTTACCTCGGTAACCATAAGTTTACAACGTGTATCAATGTTTTTTTTTTAAATATTTAATGCACAGTCACGGCTCGTTTACGATTTTAATCTATGTATAGATGATCCCTCGGGAACAGTCCTAATTTTTTTTTGACGAAAGTTGCTCTATAAAATACGCGCTCGCCGCCCGCACATCTCTCGGCCCCCTTTCTCGTCATACCCCCGCGCCCCTGTACCGCGTATCCCTGACAATGTGTATATACAAAATTTCAAGGTGATCGGTTCAGTAGTTAAGGCGTGATAAAATTTTCTTATTTATTATATCAGTATCGATATATATAATTAAAAGTATAAACTTCTTACATATCTAACAATACGTAAGATGCTAATAAACGCTAACAAAAGTGGAAACAATTTCGTTTATGCAAAATACATAATGACAAAATAATGCTAACAACCTTTGCTAAAAGAGGCGCATTGTAATATAAAGTGTAAAAGAATAGCGTTGTGCAGATGTTTTTCGTTTAGCAACAAATTGATAACAATACTTGAATAATTAATAAAAGAACAAACATGCAACAAAATAAGAAACGTAGGTTTTATTAGAGTTAATGGCATCATATAAAAGTAAGGAACAAATGATAAGACAAGGTAAGCTAAGATTAAGTTTATAATATTATTTATACAATGTTTAATTATGCTTTGTTGTAAATGAGCCCATTATATAATGTTCAAACATTTACTCTATATTCACTTCCTTGATTTTTTTACTTTCTTCTCCAATGGAGGTGGAGGAGGGTGTTTGTTAGATTTTCACACAAACTTTTTATAGATCAGAATAATATATAGGCTATAATATAGCCTTCATAGCATAGCACAAGCATTTCTTTTTTATCATAGCAAAAGGAAAACTTTTACATGTAACGAAGAAATTGACGACCAAATTGACGCACGTTTATCATAAAAATTAGAACAGTTACTTAATTATAGTATTAATTTGGGCAAAAGTAATGGACCGCAAGCCTGCAACAGATTTTCATGACCAAGTTCCTCTCGGGCGATAACTCGTCAAATGCTAATGGGAATTATCATAAATTTCACGCAAACGCGATCACGATTCAATTATATTTTCAAACCATCCAGGGAACCATTCAAATATTCAGAAAAAAAAAAATCATCCAAATCGGTTCAGCCGTTTAGAAGGAGTTAGAGTGACAAACACACGTACAGAAGAATTATATAATAGGTTGGGGAAAAAGTTTCTACGCATTTTATATGAAAACTCAAGACATTTTTTTTTCAAAGTTTATTTACATTTAATTACAGTATAAACGTGCCATTTTGTTTGCCATCTTGTAGATAGTGACAAGATCGTGTTGTTGTAAAAATGTTGGTACTTCTGATCAAAAAAACGCGACAAGTAGTTTTGGCAGTCCTCTCTTGATGTTAACCTGACACTGCCTAAAGAATTCTGAAGAGACCGAAACAGGTGGAAATCTGAAGGTGCAAGGTCAAGGTTATATGGCGGATGCAATAACACCTCCCAGTCAAACTCTCTTAATTTTTTCTGAGTGGCTAAATATGTGTGTGGTCTATGGTTGTCGCGATGAAAGACCACACCCTTTCTATTGATCAATTCCGGCCGCTTTCTCTCAACTTCTTGCTTTAATCCCATCAGTTGTTGGCAGTAGAGATTCGAATCGATGGTTCTGCCCGACGGTAAAAGCTCATAATGAACAATGCCCTTCCAATCCCACCATACACACACCATCACCATATTGCGAGTTAACCCGGGTTTTGGCACAGTCTGTGAAGCCAGACCGACCTTTGACCACGACCTTTTTGCACGTTCTTGTCGTATGTGATCCACTTTTCATCACCAGTTATCAATCTCTTCAAAAACAGTTCGGTGTCACTACGTCTCAATAAAGAATCGCAAATGAGTACACGATTCATAAGTTTTCTTTCAGCGAGCTCGTGTGGCACCCAAATATTGAGCTTTTTTGTATACCCAACTTTTTTCAAATGGTCAAAACTGTTTAGTGGTCAATTTCTAGTTCTTCAGCTACATATGTCGTAACTACTGATATGCGGATCTTGCTCCACTTTTTCAAAAATGGTGTCCATTTTATCCACAGGCGACCAGAGCGAGATGCATCTTTAACATCAAAATTCCCGGATTGTGCTACTCTTTATCGACACTGCATTAGGTCCATAAACGTCACAATTTTTTTTCTAATTTGATTCTTTTAATGTCATCAAAACCAGTCAGTTACAAATAGTACAGCCAAAGAGATTTTAATACAAGTTTATACATACTATATGCGAAAAGACTTCCTCGACCTAATATTTATGAAGATAATTTTTTGATACTAGATTTATCGTACATAATATATAGTTCAAAGAGTTATTAAATATAACATTGTAATTTAATCATTTTCGTTCTCGCTTTTATTTGCTTATCTCCTTCTGATTCCTGTCAGAGTAGCTGTGAGAGTTGTCTACCACCACGTCTACATTATCGTCATCATTGTAATATCGGAGACAATTAATCAGAAAGAGATAGATAACACGAGCCACAGCGAGAACGAAAATGATTAAATTTAGTGTATGTCTATTGTTGTATTCTGTGGAATGGAGTGTAAAGTGCAAGTAAAATGAACTTTAGAATCATTTCCTCTTGGTAATAAAATTACATTTTTATTCATAATATTTAGCATATAAACTGTTATCTGATAAATTTTGAACTGAGAAGAAATTACTGATTCATTTTTTTTTTCAGTTCCGGTGATCAGCTGACGTATAATCCACCAATAGTCAGCTGCCTTTTTTCTTCAAGATATTAGGTTAACTATCATTTGATAAATGTTCAATCGGGAGCAAATGTCTAAAAGTATACTTTTTTTAGGAGGGTACCGCTGCTTAACCCACCCACGGAACCGCAGCTGACGTTCGCAAAACTCTCTTAAGCATTTTAAGAGTTTTCGCCCGAGAGGAAATGATTGATGAAATTTTCACCCGGCTCGTGTACCATAATTAAATGCATATATATCTACAGCTTACTTACCGATGTATGGTAAAGACGAAATGAGTCCACGCTGTGAATCACTAATATTTAAATCACATCTGGCCGAAGGAAGTACGTAGGAGTAGCCGATAACTTCCACGATGGCTGCTATGAGGAACAGTGCGAGGACAAAGCAGTACTTTATGTTGTACAGTCCTAGGCCTGTAATGTGATAACAGATTAAAGATAAAATATCTAGATTAAGGATACTATTTATATTTATCTACTATCTGAAAAATTAATTGAGTTAGTTTATTTTTGAATTTAGAACTTTATGTAATTCCATCTTAAAAATAGGAGCCAAGCGTCCTCTAAGCACGGGTTATTATTTTGTCTGAATTTATCTACTCCTTAACTCATTACATTTGAAGAGTCAATACGGTTCTTCTTTCTTGTGGCATGTGCTTACAATTTATATAAACTCATAATGGGAATACTGAAATCTAAAAAAATATAATAAAATATTTTTTGAGGTACATACGTATATTTTTGTGTTTTTTTTTGTTGGTATTTCAAAATGGTTCGGTAGAATAATCTCGATTCTTATTGTGTGTGTTTTTTGGGATATGAGAAAATTTTACAACTTATGAAGTATAGGAAAATTGTCTTCGGAACTATTAGAATGAAAGAGAGTTTATATCGTCACATAGGTACTTACTTATCTATAAATACAAAAAAGAATAGTTGCTGCATGCAAGTACTCTGTCGACAGGATAAGGGATAGGGTCTCGCATTCCTGACATTTGAATAACAAGCAAATAAAACACCGAAATACAAACAGCACACGTGCTTTTCTATTTCACGTTGATATTCTAAAAGGGGGTACCGTGGCTATTGCCGAAAGACGGGCTGTCCAGTTTATTTCAACGAAACATTGAATTTACATTTCTTTTATTGAAATCGAAAAGAGAACAAGTTTTCATAGAATATTTATATAATTGGTGAAATAAAATTTTTAAAACTCCAGCGAATGCGTTAGGGGTTAAAACCCAATTTCTCTGATCTGCCAAATTTATTAATGAAGTTGTAATTCAGAATGAGTACAATAATAAAAAAAAAAAGAAATAAATAAAAATACAGTAGGTATAGTAAGAATGCCGAAAAGGAGTAGGTACCAGCAATTTTCGAGTATCTATTTGTATATCTGTATCTATTTGTATCTATTTATCTGTATCTATTTGTATAAAAGTATCTGCATCTATTTGTATAAAAGTTATTTATAGTATATCAATACCTGCGACAGCTAACGCTTGATCTAAATCCGCCGGGACTTGGCCATCATCTTGAACTGCACCCGAAACGCTTTTAATTTCATACTTCCTGGTCATATTTGATATTTTTTTTATTTTGCATATTTCACAACACAAGAAAACTGTTTACTATGATGAAAAGAATTAATGTAATTTGAATCGCTTATCTGCAACACGTCTATAGCGAAAGAGCGTAAACTGCGAATAACGTTTTTGCTACAATAACAGAACGATTGTTTATTGCTCGGTGTTAACATCGTTTGTACATTAATATACAGTGGATAAGAGTATAAGTGTTAACGTAATTTCCAACGACACGTACGTTAGCGATTGTACCATGGGCAATTTACATGTAGTTTTTTTTTTATTTTGTATTTTTATTATTTTTTATGTTAAGATTTACAGACTGGCTGACGGCCTACTTGATGGTAGGTGGCTACCGTCGCCTATAACACAAGAAACACTACAGCTGCTGCAAGTGCGCTACCGACTAAAGCAGGATTAAGGGTCAGGGATTAGGAGGGGATAGGGAAATGGGCTCTGGCATCCCTTAACTCACTCACCGAAACACAACAGCACACGTGCTGTTATTTCACGGTGGTCTTCTGTAAGGGGGTGGTTACTGCCGCCAGACGGGCTGCCCAAATGACTGCCCTGCCACTACTTTCCAAATCCAGACTAAAGCCAAATTTGAAAAGTTAATTTTTCAAAGTTGACCCTGCCGGGAATCGAACCCGGAAACCCTAGAACAGAGCGTTAAGGCAAGCACCCTAACCACTCATCCAACGGGCTCGTCAATTTAACATGTAGTAAATTGGAATGAAGTTTGGACATGTACGACTATCACCTATATACATACATATACCATTACGATAGGTACGTCTTATTGTTGGGCACAATCTTCTCTTCATTGTGCAGGAATGGGCTATGTTCACTACACTCATCTATTGAGTGGAGCATAGAATTAGGAACTGTCGACTATGCATGTGCCTATTTCAAGATTCTTATTGCTCTTTATTTCGTGCCACCTAAAATTAATATAAGTCTTCATAAGCGACTATAAATTCTAATCACCCTTCTTACTCTAATTCATTGAAATCGATAATAGGGGATCGGACAGTAATCAGATTTAAATCTAAAATGTACATACTTAGAAAGAAAATATATAATTTTTTACGATTATTTATCGAATAATAATTTAATATAATTCATTTAAATATTTTTAAATGAAGAATTAAAATTATATTATTTACAATATTTTTAATCTATACTGAAACACCGATCACAGTGCGTGACGTCATTTGTGGGCAATCATTGTCTTATGCCAATGCAGCTGTTTTGTTATGATATGACCACAAATGATGTTACGCGCTCTCAGATGAACTATCGTGGCGTTTTGGCGGCATTTTCAAACAAACAATATTAAAACATGATTTTGAGTACCTAAAAAGCTATAAATAAATAAAATAGTATTTTTTATGGGAATAAATATCCATAAAGATTAATTTAAAACACTTTCTGAAAATTTGTCCGATCCCCTATTGGCAGCATCGTGTCAATTCGGTTTGCACGTGAACTAGCTCGTCGCGTATTCGATATTTCGAATAATGGATAAGGAATTGGACTCTGGCATCCGTTATTATTATATTATACCATACTAGCGAGGATGCTTACGTTATAAATAAAGCTATGTTCTAAATTTCAGCTTTGTAGTTTTGGCAGTGCGTTGATAGTCAATCAGGAGAAACGATTTTATATGTATTGAAAACTAGTTGTGCCCGCGGCTTCACCCGCGTGGAATTCAAATTGCGTCTCGGTATCTCGTACCTACCTCGCAGACGTAGCGCGTTTTGTTCTACTTGCACTGCCTCTGTGGCTTCACGGCGCGGTCGCGCTTTGCATAGATATATTGTATCTTTAACCATAAAACATATGCAGTAAAAAGAAAAGAATACGTGCATTAATTACTTGTGATTTTGATAAGGATTTATAATAGGGAATATGCGTCTAATTCAAAAAAGGCTTAAATATATTTTTTTATCAACATTTTTGCTTTAGAACCATGTTTATGTAAATATTTTTTAATATTATTCTTTTTCGTTAAGAAAATAATTATTAAAAAGTGCATAAAAATGTGGGAAGTTCATAATACTTGAAACGGTCAGATCGAATGTGACGTCAAAGTCTATGGAATGTGACGTCAACGTCTATGAAATGTCAACAAGCGTGTAGATGTTTGTGATTTTTAACATTTGATTGTATTGTGTTTAAAGTGCCCGTAGCTGTTAGTTAATTTTAACTTTTTTTTTGTTACCAAATTTCTGTTTTTTGGCGCTGAATATTTTTTTAATATAAGTTATATAAAGATATAAACTATCGTATGAAAATAAAAAAAATGTGCATATTCCCTATTGTTGATAATATGTCCTATAAACATAACCTAACTATTTAAATATTTTTTTAAATACAAAAAAGTAGATATTGTGGCTTAAAATATAAAAGTTAGACATATGCAGTCGCTCACTTTTTACAGCCTTTCTTTAGTTAATCATTTATCTCTCAATAAAGCAGCGTTCGAAATAAATTTGTTCGACCGTTTTTTCATCGACTTACATTGCAAATTCGATTATTACGAAAAAGCCTTTTAATTTTGCGAGATAATATATAGCCTATGTCGATCCTGGAAATCTATTTTAACTGTTGCTGAAAGATTTTTTAAATCCGATGAGTAATTTCGGAAATTATGGCCTACATACAAAGACACAAACAAACAAAGAGACAAACTTTACCTCACTATAAAATTAGTAAAGATTACAGTGAACCTAATAATAATATAATAAAAATTATGTTGAATAATCTATAACACGAAATATTCTTTCAGCGTTCACCGTTGCATAATTATTTCTAATAAAGCATGAAGTCCGACCTGGATTTGAACATGGGCCACTTGGGCTTTATTTCTCGTCGGAGTGTTTGACTCAACTAGTTCGTGCAGGTAAATGTGATATGTGGACACTCGTAGTTACGAAAAGTTTAAAAACAACATGATTTTAAAAATAACTAAATAAGAACCGGAATTTTAAAAAAAATGTCTTTAAACTTGTACTGCTAGGAATGGTTTCGACCTTTCTGGTTTTAAATAAAGAAAATAAAAGGCTTTATTTTATCCACCGCAGAACAGGCTTCGAGATTCGAGTGACGGGTGATAAAACGATTACTTATTTATAGACCCGCTTATAGACTGAGATGTATTAAAACTAATTAAAAAAATTAAAATTAATTGCATAAATAATCTACTTGGTACGTACCTAGGTGAATTAACGCAGACGAATTAAATATATTGTACCCATACTTATTATTGCTAAAACGAGCGCCGATTTAAAAAAAAATGCACATTTATTACAACACTAGCCGAGCCCGCAACTTCGTACGCCTGGTATAGCGCGTAAATTTTTTGTTTGTACACCGATTGGAATGAAACAAACACCATAAGAATAAATAATAACAAGCAAACACTAAAAGTTACGAGAAGCTTGTTAGAATATATCGGTGAAAACCGCATTCAAATTGGTTAAGCCGTTTCAGAGATTAGCGTACACAAATGCACAGACAAAAATTCTAAGAACTATTTTTTTGACCTCGGTAACATAAGTGCAACGTGTATAAATTGTTTTTTTTTTTTTTTTTTTGAAAAAAAAATGTACATACACAGCTTGTTTATGATTTTTATTATGTATAGGATATAGATAATATGTATTTAAAGTAAGCAAAAGCACCATACCTACTTTTTTTAAATACCTATTTGCTTTTAATTTTAACTAAATTATTATTAATACTTCAACTTTTTAAATTGAAATAAAACGCAAATTAAACGCTATTTGTATTTCCATTTAATACATTCCACAACTAAATATGAATATTTGTCTCACGAAACAAATTCAAATTATTCCTTGATACATCCGCACTTTTTATTAGTCTGAATCAATCTTTTCGATTTACGATCCTTGGCACTAAATTCTCTATACATTTCACTCCGTTTTGCCAATTCATCCACATTGTCTTTTAAATCCTTCATTATATTCCGTAAAGGAATTAATTCTTTCTCATGAATGTTATTGAGGAGGTTGGCAAATTTAATTTCATCGTTATTGTCATTTTGTTTAGGTTTTGAATACATGACGCCATCTGCAATTAATAAGCATTTAAATTATCAAGAAGATAAAGATGAATTATTGTGTACTTTATGTTAAACGATATTTGTTATGATAACGCGTGGCAGTTAATGATGACGATTCACTTATGGTGGGTGGCTTAGGATGACAAGCACATCCAGTAACTAGCAGGTATGTTAAAACACTGCAACCTCCAATAAGTTTACAAGAAGTTACAGAGCCCTAAACAATCTGGGAAGTGAGATTACTGATAATTTTTTAGGTTTGTAATATGTGTCATTTTGAAAATAAAACAAAAAACGATAAAAATGAGAGGTACTTTGGTGATTTTTTCTATCGAGAAAATTTCATCGTGTAAAATTTTCTTTTCCACATTTCCCTTTTATTTATAATGTATTAATCTATATATAAATATTTTCTTATTTGGACTTTACAAACTTAGATAAAATTCAATTCTAGGATTAGCTATTTCTCTTTATATGCGCTCTTAAAGAACGTCAAAATACGTTTCTCATCTCAGTCCCAGAACAGCTTATTCTTAGGAAACACCGTTTGATAGTTTAGACGGAAAATGGCAAAAAAAAGGTTTCGCAAAAATCCGATATTTACAAAAAATATCAAAATATCCGTTATTTGATATATATCGGATATATATTTAAGAAAAAGAAGCAATGTTCATTCTGTTAGTTTAAACTCTCAAAACGATAATGTAAAATAAGAAATAATAAATATAAAAAAATGCAAAATGGAGTATTTTTTTGAGAATATCAAATAACAAAAAAATTTAATCAACTCTTAGAAGAGCAAATATTATTTATACTTCTACCATCAAACTATCAGCGCTTAAAATGAAATTTTAATGCTAGTATACCTAGGTCGCTATTAGGATACACCTTTTACTTACGCCATTTTATAAATAATTTTGTAAAAGTTTAGTCATAGGTCCATACGTGCGACGTTAGACACTGGGAATTTATGGCTAACAAGCGGAGATGTTTCATGCAACAGTCAACAATATTTTATTGTGTAATAAAATTTAATTCTCTTTCAAGTATATTGTATAACTAGGGACCCGTCTCGATTTCGCACGGGAGGACATTATTTTTTTAAATATTTATGAGTTTATTCGTGGAAAATTTGACAATTCGCCCTTGACAATTTCGTCAAGGGCGGGGATGGGGGAGGGTGAGTAGCCTATGTTACTCGCTGATGATAACGTAGCTTTCTATAGGTGAAAGAATTTTTAAAATCAGTCCAAATCATACACAATACTTTGATTGTATTTGTAATCTTTTCTCTTTATAATATTAGTATAGATATAGATAAGGAAAAGTTAACGAATAGAAGAACAGATTAATATAAAATATCCTACTTAGTAAAGATCTTAAGAATTCGAGGTAATTTATTATATTTGCATACCTATTATAAATGACTAGCGACCCGCCCCCGGCTTCACCCGGGGTGCAATTTATATATATATAAACATTCCCCGTTTATCCCTCTTTCCAATAGTGAAAACCGAATTAAAATCGGTTTACCCGTTCACGCGTGATGCCGTGACCAAGGGAAACCAAGGGAACCAAGGGATTCATTTTTATATATAGAGATTAATTATTTTAAAGTTACATATTTTTTTTACATACTTTTTAGGTTTTATTTAGTTTTAGGTTTATTTAATTTTAGATGTAAACTATTTATATCTTTATAATCGTAACTATATGTATACAAATTCAGAATAAAAATAAATAAAAGTACAACGTTTTCAAGATTAAATAAAAACTATCTATACCTACATATAATAAATGTGTCTGTACATTAAACATTTTTTCAAAAAAAAAAAACAATTTGTACACGTTGTACTTATTTTAAAGTTAAATTCGATATTTTATCAAAGTAAATGTTTAAAAGTATGCACTGTGATAGTTTTAAAAATTTTGTGTAATTGAAATAATGAATAAAATATTTATTACAAATGCAGAAATAAAGCAAACTTAAATTCTAAACAGAATTATAAAATAAGACAAATCTCACATTCGATATCTACAGGAGATATCTCTGGAACTCTGATATTACAATATATTTTTTAATATCTGCCAAAGTTGTCAAACAAATCAACAAATTAAAAAAATTAACAAATTAACAAGTTAACAAATTAGCAAAAACTATATATTGAAAAGGCCTGAAAAAGGTTACGTATTTGAAGTTTT
Source organism: Bembecia ichneumoniformis (assembly GCA_910589475.2). Taxonomy (NCBI): domain Eukaryota; kingdom Metazoa; phylum Arthropoda; class Insecta; order Lepidoptera; family Sesiidae; genus Bembecia; species Bembecia ichneumoniformis. The sequence continues at coordinate 1,783,001 of OU342526.1, read as the reverse complement.
AAGAATTTTCAAAAAAATAATAATAATTAGAATAAGTAAGAAGAAGTTTGCAACAGCATTGTACTGTAAACTCTGATAGTACAAAAGGTAAAAGGTAAGGAAAAGATCGAAGAATCGGCTCTGGCATCTATCCCTAACTCAGTCATTTGCATCGTTATTAGATGACTTCTGAAACTGTAAAATGAGGCATACTACTCGTATTCTATCTTAATATGTAAAAATGAATCCCTATTTCCCTTGGTCACGCCATCATGCGTGAACGGGTAAACCGATTTTAATTCAGTTTTTACTAATGGGAAGAGGGATAAACGGGGAATGTTCATATATATAAAAATTTCATCCCAGGCGAAGCCGGGGCGGGTCGCTAGTAAAATATAAATATAGTTTCATAGTATTCATATTCTAAACCTATAAAATATATTTTCAAGTACTTATGCTTTGTTGTAAATATGTAAAAGAGATAAAAAAAGTTTCGTAGGTATCTTTTGGAATAAGAAAATTTCCAACTTACACTTACCGTTTTGTCCTTGTTTTTCTGGCGTTCCTACGGAAAACCTTAAAGTGTCTAATATACCTAGAGGTATTCTGCATGGGTTTTTATAATGTTTACTAACAGAACCATACCTAGGATAAGTTATTTTTTGTTTTTTATCTAATGAAACTACACGTTTTGCCAAATTGAAAGGCGTTTCACAATTTTTAGGGGTTGGTGGATTCAATTTGGCCTTTTCAATGTCTTTGCCGTTCTTGTGCCCTGGAACTGATATCAATTCTTCATTTTCAATTGCTTTGCTTGTAGCCTTCAAAGAATCGTCTGATTTTATATCATTAGATTCATTCGCTTTTACACTACAAACAAAACTATGCACGAAGGTAGATTCAGATGATTTCTCTAATTTATTATTACATTGTGACACATGTTTTACATTTTCATTAATAACTTGACCAATCTCGTTTATCGGAATACTTTGCGAGTTCTGAACCTGAACACGGCTTGAATGATCGCTTCTCTCCGAATGACTCATAGTGCCCAAATAAACTTTATTGAATGATATAGGATTTACAAGATTAATAGTTTCTAAATATTCCACGTCACTGTCATGTGAACTTGGAACTATATCTATTTTTGTAAATAAACCTCTGCTAAGAACAGACTTGGCTGCATTATTGAATACATTGGAAGTTTGCACATCTGCATCACTTTTTAATATATTTTTATTTCCTTTCTGAACACCCAAAAGTTCTTTGTATTTAATATCCATAGTTGTCGTTGAGTAACGCTCATCTTTGACTGAAACTTCTGAAAACATAAAATTGTAAGTTATAAAGTTACACTTTAAGTTAATTTATATGTTACTTACAATAAACGTATCAATTATATTATAATTATTATTTATAATTTATACATTGCTAAAAATAATAATTAATACTTATATAAAAGCCATTCAATAATTATTGCGTTAGAATTGATCCGCTAATGTCAGATGTTAATTCACGTACGTACAATCAAAATAGGAACCTTTAGTGCTTTTCATGGTATCTATGGAATAGTTGCTTACCATTTTTACTTAAACATCGTGAAGCGTCTTTTTTAAAATAACTAAAATCTTCTTTTACACTAATATTCTCATTAACTTCTTGGGATACAATATTTTGTAAATTTGATTTTGCATCTATAGACGATAACTCTGAATTCGCTATATCTAACGCCATAATTTGTGTTTTACAAGTGTTCGAAACACTAGCATCTTTTGAAATCGCTATTGGAGAATTTTTCAATTCACTTATAGGTTCTTTGTCGCTTTTTTCTATTGACAATGGTGTAGATAATTTTTCGAAAATTGGTTCGTTTGGTGCATCAGGCTCAAATTTTCTGTTTTTGGTACTTATGTTGAAAACATTTTCATCTTTTATAACAATTGTATCATTTGACACTATCAAACTGTCTTCTTTCGTAGCGTTAGTTCCTTGTGTTACGTTATCCTCATTATCAATCGTCCTTATGTTGTCATCAAATGATTTATTTAAGCCTTCGGAAAGCGTTATGCCCATTTTTTTGGTATCATCTTGCTTAATATATGTCTCTTTGCTAATAGCTAATTCTTTGTCCTTATATATGTTATGGATAGGAGCTTCATTGAACATACTAGTAGCTACTACATCTTTCGATTTAGCTAAAATATCAGACTCCGTATCTATATCTTCGAAATTTGTGATTAATTGGTTTGCATTTTCTTTATTTTCGATATTTTTTATTTCAGAATTTAAACTGCTTAATCTGGAATGTTTATTACTGCCAACGCATATAGATTCATTTACATTAATTAAATCTTTTGAAAGTTTCATTGAAGAATTCTCGAATTTATTAATGGGATCCTTAATTTTTTTTTCGCTAGACAATAATGTACAGAATTTTTCATTATTTAAATTGTTTGATATATCAGTCTCTAAACCGTTGAATACCCTTTCTTCATTTAAAAGAATTGCGTTATTAGGTGCTACCAAATTGTCAAGCCGAATGTAATCAATTTCTTTTGTTATTTTAATTTCATTATTAGTAGTATTTGTGTTGTCATATTTCAACACATGTAATGATTGATTCAAATCTTCAACATTAACGCTATTAACCCCAGTGGTGTCCGTTTCAGTAATTATAGCGTTGATTTGCTTTGAAATAACTTTTTTAGAATATGAATCCTTACGAAATTGTGTTTCTTCAATACTTAGTAAATACGACTTTGCAGAGATATCACTAGGTATAGTAAGATTTGATTTCGTAACAATATCGGATTCGGAATTAATATTTTTGGAACTTATTGTTAATTGGTTTATCTTTTCCTCGTTTTTCGTAGTGCTCGTTTTGCTAGTAGGTAATTTATTGAAAGAAAGTTCCTTTGAAGTTTTCAAATTTTCACATTCAGAATCTGGAGTGTTTACATTAGAATGCTTATTAATAATCCCAGCAGATATAACTTTAGCGGTTGTAAATTCCGACTGTATCGGACTTATTACTTTTTCATATCTTTTAGTTAAACTTTCGACGGTAATTACCGGAGAAGACGTAAAAAGCATATTATCAGTCTTAATGATCTCTAAATTTGTAACAACATCTGATTCATTTTCATTTCTTTCGGTACTAATATCTGAGTGAATTGATTTGTTTTTTCTTAGAATAATTTTACCGTTGGCCTCTATTACGGATTCTTTACGAGAAACTAATTTGCTTTCTTTTGACCGATGTTCTTGTTTTTTAAATATTGATGAGTCTAATGAAAGTCTCTCTGAATTTATAATATGATTTGAATCAGAATTTGCAGTCACTTCAGGTATCATACTAAAATCATAATGAGTTACCGTTTCAGTTGCTGCTTTATTTGTATTATTAATTAATTGTTTCAGAGTTGCTTTGTTTTGATCAAAACTTTTATTTGTACTTATTTCTTCAGCGACAGACAAAGGAACTATTTCGAGTAAATTAATATTACGAATAATGGACTCTACTTCGTTTTTATTTTCTCCATTATCATTATGATTCCCAGGATCCGATAGAAGTTTTTCTGAACTTAAATAGTTAGAATCTAAGTTCAATGTCTCAGAAAAGTTCTCATATGCTTGGACTGGTGTATTTTTTTCACTTCTGACGCTATGTGGATATGAATTTCTTTCATAAGTTTTTTTGAAATCGTCTACCAGAAAATCTAGGTCAGATTGTAAATCACTTACTAGAGGTGACTCAATTTTCTTGCTGCCATCATACTTCACATCATCCGTTAAGTATTCTGTTGAACCTATTAAATTCTTGCCCTCAAAATTATGCAATAGCTTAGAAGATTTGTCTGACTTGTCGAACAGAGATCTTTCTACACTTATAATGGATTCCTTTGAAATATTCTTCTTTGATTTTTTGTTGTCGTCACCAATTATGTCAGTAGTAGATAATTGGCTTAACTCAGTATTAACATTATTAGTTGAACTTATTTCACATAACTTTTTTTTGTGTAATTTTTCATCTCCGTTTGATTCATATTCGCAATTTTTTTCACAAAATAGTTTCTTAATCCTAATGTCATCGGCAACATCTACTTCATTATCTTTATTTAAAACAGTTTTATGTATTTTCATATCTTCGGCTACATTTTCTATTAACATTTGTTCTTTTTGATTTTTTTGACTTTCAGAATCAATTACCATATTATTGTTTAAGACCTTATGAGGTACATTTTCTGAAGTAGATTTAGTTGCTTTATTTGTTGAATTTAAATGAGACGGAGTAATCATTACATTTAAATTAGAATTGTCAAGAAAGGTTTGTCTTTCACATTTTTTTTGTATTCGATCTGCTGTTAATAGGTTAGCAGATATTGTGATAGAGGGCACGTCTAATAATATTGTTGGCTTAGGTTCGTATTCTTCTTTCATATGTTCGTTCACTTGAATCCCACTATCTAATGTAATATTTTTGAAGGAATTGTAATCCAGTTCAGTAATATTACTAAAAACGGTATCATCGACAGGTGTGTGTATTTTATTAGACATAGCGTCAAAATTGTTTATTAACGAATTTTCTTTTTCAAAGTGAGCAATTTGTTTGCCACATATCTTATCATTGGAAAAATTACTCGTTGTGTTTGTATGATTTGATACGTTGTTTTGGTCATTTGATTGAAGGACTTTCTGAAATTGCTTTATATTGTTTTCGGTGTCCGCTTTGCTTAGAAGAGGTGAATTACTCGCCCAATGTGTTTTGTCGTTCGGAGCGATACTTGATCTATTAAATGTATTTTCACTGGAAAACAAATCATTTTTTATATTCCTTAACTTTATTTTGTGAAAAGAGTTTGTTTCTGTTATTTCTTGTCCCAGTGATTTATCTAAGTTTGGTTCAAAATTTGTATCTGATTGTATTAAACTTTTATATTCTATAAGACTATTTGAAACTGGGGTTTGAGTAAAATTCGTTTCATTATCATCTGTAGCTTGAGTATTGGTGGCATTTAAAATTTTTACTTGACTATCAACACTTTGGCCAAGAATCTTAGGTTTAAAATTACTTTCAGTATTTTGCAAAATTTTATTTAGTTGGTCCTTTGAGATGTTACTACTATGAAAATCTCCATGAGTCGAGTTGTTTTCAAATTCTTGAGTTACTTTGGATACAAATGTATTAGAATCACTTTTGTTAGAAACTGAGATCTCCTTAACAGCAAGAAAAATTTTTTTTGGTGGTAGAAAATACCCCTGATTAGCTTCTGTGAGAAATATTTTTTTAATATTCTTGTCAGACATTTCTTTATAGAACTCGGTTGACGATGAATCTAATGGATAAGTGATAATGGCGTTGGAAAAAGAAGACTTTAATTTATTTTGAACAGATTCTACATTTTGACCACTAATAACCGAACCAATTTGACTTTCTCTTTTTGTGATTTCATTTATGTAAGTTTTTGACGCACTAATGTTTACACTTTCATTTTTTCTAATTTTTTGTGTGCATAGAGAAGAACTTTTAATTTTAGGTACATTTTTCTGTATTTCAATTGGATCTGACGTTACATATTTTGTAGTTGGTTGAAATACATATTTGTCTTCATCAAAAGGAGGGTCTAAACAACCACCTGAAATTAAATGAAATCAATAATTGTATTAAAATTCAAAATTTCATAAACCTGCAGTAATAGTATACATACCGGGCTTACATCTTCCTAAAATGCTTACTTCTTTCCCTGTAAATTCACTTGTATTCGATTTAAAATTTTGATTTGAAATGGTTGGTTGTACTTGATTTATATTATTTTCTTTTTTGGAAGTAGTAGGTTTGTAAGAATATTCATTAATTTCATCTTGTGTTTTTAAACAGCCACCTTAGAAAAATAAAATATTACATTAGCTACACCCTTACATATTATAAATTGAAGTCGCTGCCCGCGTCTGTCTGTCTGTCTGTCTTTATATCCGCTAACTCGTTAAACTACACAACGGATTTTGATGGCGTTTTCAATATCAATTAGTTCACGGAAGTCTTATATTCCTTGCGAAGCCGGAGGCGGGCCGATTGTTTGTGTATAATACAGTTACATCAAAATTTCATACTTTACCTGATTTGAAAATATGAAATATTTGCTTTCGGAGTGTTTTCATTGACTTCTGATCAGCTTCATTTCTCATTACAACGTTAAAAGACATAATAGTCTGATCACTGTTCACTAATCGAATTGTATCAGGTACTTTATGACGTCTACTCAATTTCGGTAGTGATAATATTTTCTTTTGCCCAGAACCATCTTTCTCTACCTGGTTTACTTTAATTTTAACATTTATTGGTGTGCTAGTGGTTGATTTTGATAGTACAACGGTTTCTTGGGGAACAGCCTCTATTTTAAATGATAATGTATTCAATAGTTGTTCGGTAGTATTGGGTTGTCGATCCATTGTCGCACTGTCAACAAATATATTATAGAAGTTTCATTTATGCGCAAAATGTAATAAAAATGATTTACAACTCCACCTTGTTTAATTATACCTTTCATCGGATGTTAATGTTTAATCACGATACAGACTTACCGTATGATGAAATTCCTTTAGTGGCTAAGTTCTAGTGGTGGCAGTAGCCGTATACATACTATCAATTATTATGCATATGGGAAAATAATTGAAATGACTAAATTATTACTATTTATTCATTATATCAATACATGTTTTAATAAACTCAAAATTTATTCTTCTTAAGACAAACACTTTACTGGACATAATTAATGTAGTCGTATTCGATTAACCGTCAAAGATTATAGAATATACAACACGATTGGATTTTGCTTGTTTCTGTATAATAGAAGATTCACATTTGATTCTTCTTTGAGTAATAGATCTATGCAATTTATGCGTCATTATGTTGTCATAACCATATAAATTGAGCAATTTAAATTTTTGCACGATATCATTAAGCATTACTTGTAATGGACAAAGTTCCTTCTTCACTATACTGACGAAATGGGCAACACGTATTTCTGGTAAGATTCTTTGGGTTTGCCCTATTATATTGCTATAATCGAAAATATAGTCCGAAATACATTCACCAGTAGTCACTTTGCAAGTAGTCCCGTTTTTCTTTACACCGATAATGTCCTTTCTTGTGAGACACTTACAGGTAAATAAGTTTTTATTCAATGTCAAATCATTAGTGGTGGACGGATCTTCTACAGTATTCACTAGACATATCGGTGTCAAACTTAATTTCGGTCTATTATAATCTCCCATTTTCTTTTTAATCCAACGCGTGCTGGTCTCTGCTGATTGCGTCAGTTTACTGGCAAGGAAATCGTCGAACTGAACACATTTATCATCCACTGCCATAATATGGTTGTCATTTATTGATTGTAAATTTTGACTCAAATCGTCTAAATTTTCATGGCCTGTTTTAATAGAAAAAAATTAAATCATTAAAAAATAAATATTCAGTTAAGTAGGTAACATTAAACCCATTTAAGTCATTAGATTTAACCTTTATTTTTACAAGTTACCGATTTAGATTCCATGGTTTCTAAGTAACTTGGTGATTGCGAATCTCTCGCAGAGTCAATATCTTCCTTACAGTATTTCTCCATTTTTTTAAAACTTATCATCGGAACAAGAAATTTGTAGCCAATGTCTCTTGAAAATTGAGTCAGAAAATAATTTTCGCTCGCAATTTTGTTCACATCTCCACAACCATGGTTCTCACTTATTGTGGAAGAACCATTTAAAATGTCTACACATGAATGATAATTATTTACAATTTCATTACATTCTTCATTATTGTCATCAACGAGATTGTTACTGTTGTCTTGTCGTTGTAGACGTATCTTGTAAGTCATCGGAATCGTGTATTCAATTTTATCCTGACTCCGCTTCCATTCAATGTTTTCAAAATTATGTATACACGATACTTCTGGTATAATCTCAATGCTGCACTTAGCTTCAGATTCATGTATATTATTTCTGTAGAGAGTTCTGATGAGTGGTGCAAACTTGATTCTTAAACAAGCAGCTTCCATTTCAGATGATTTACATTTGAGACTGATAGAAGAAAAAAAAAAGAAAAAAAATGAAATGAAATAAAATAAAATAAAGTTATGATTTTGTAGTCACTAAGGTGAAATAAAATTGTTTACAAGAGACTAGGTAAGTATTGTAGTTCTTAATTTAGTACTAAGTTAATAATAGATAACCTAAGTAGGTACTAAATTATAAGTATAAGTACTAAATAGATCCTTATTAATTTGTGAAATACTAGCTTTGCCAGCGGCTTCGCCCGCGTGGAATTCAGAATGTTTCTCGGTACGACCCCATAGTCGTAGCGTACGCGCCTTGACCTACTTGGACAACCTCTGTGGCTTCACGGCGTGGTCGTTCTTTATATTGGTATATCGTATTATTTCTTTAATCATACGTCCAAAACATATGCAGCAAAAAGCAAAAACTATGTGTATTTACTTGTAACGATAAACTTGTTGATAAGGATTCATAATTGTTGATAATATGGCCAATAAAACAGTTTTTGTAGCATAATTATAGTTAGAAATACGCTGCAGCTGATTTTGTTTTAGGCATCATCAAGAAGTTTTTTTCTATAGAAATCAATTATTTATCTCTCACCCTTATAGCAGCGTTCGAAAGAAACGTTTACATACGACAATTCTTTAGTCGACTTACTTTGCAAATTCGATTACCACAAAAAATCTTTTTCATTTTACGCGATAATATATTTTATAATCTATGACCATCCTGAAATTTGGCTCTAATTATTTCTGAAAGAATTTTGAAATCGGATGAGTAGTTTCGAAGATACCCCTTACATACAAAGTTTACCTTTTCATAATATTATTGAACACTTTACTTAGATGATTTTGTTAATTTATTATTTTTTACTTATTAATTTATTTCTACATAATAAAATCTATATAATTTCTATATAAATAAAGTTATTAATTTATTTCTACACTATAGGTATGTTCTTATATTTTATACACTTACATAGTTCATTTATTTAAGTGTAGCTTCATTCCCTAAATGAATTGACCCTAAATTTTAGGAGATTAGGTTCTTTAAACCAATTTACATTTGTGAAGGATGAAAACTATCACATATTTTATATATATCACATTAAATTAACTAAATAATGACACATATTGTATATATATCTTAAGTTCAAAAAAGATGCAGTGATAAATTTGATAGAATTGAGATTATGTCCCCACTGCAGGGGCACAGGTTTACCCTCTCGACAAAGGCTTATGGGCTATATGGTCCAACATGCTGGCCCAGTACGGGTTGGTGGACTTCACATGTACCTTAGAATTTCTTTGTTGGCGTATAATGTTTTCCTCGCGATGTTTTCCTTCACCGTTTGAGAGCAATCAGTAAATGCACTTAAGTTTTTAGAATAAACCCGTTGGCACATCGCATCACCGGGGATCGAACTCGGACCTCTCAAGATGATAGGCCGTGTGTTTCCCACTGCGCCACCGACGCTCAATGCACAGAAAATTTATATGCAATTTTCTAGATTAGTACGATAGAATTTTCTATAAAGATCAGAACAATAGTAAAATTTTACTTAATTTATTTTCACCAAAATATTACACTAATAAGGTGTGAACTGAGGTTAGCCATATTGAGATCTATATTTGGGCATATGCCTCTTTCTCTGTGAATAGGTATGAGCTATAGTTCATCGCTTTAGCCCTGTATGTTCCCTCAAGATTTTTCGTTTGATTTTGTTAATATCTGCCAATTATAGCAACTGATATTTGTTTTAATTCATATATAAAATGGCAAACACACAGAGGTGTACATTGTGCATCCCATCAAGATTCGATCTTGCGTTTGTCGTGGCGGCAGCAGAGTTTTGTACCCAATGAGCCATGGCAATGACTGAATAAGTAAATATATTTTTAATGTATTAAATAAATAGGTTTACATTGATTACTTACCGGTAAAATAGATTATTATAAACAATTAAATCTGATTGCTATGCATTTAATTAGTAATAAAAAAAACTAATAACATAGAATTTAGTAATAACTGAAATTTTGTAAATGCCTAAAATTCCGGAGCCATTGTTGTGTAAATTTGATATTTTGACACTGATTTTTGTCAATATCTTTCATTTACTAAGATCATGCGTTCATAGTCAATTTTCTTTTAAAAAAGGTTTGCACATACAAGCCAAAAGGGTTTTATACATTGAAGTAGGATTAATTTTATATTTGTCTAAAGTAAGGCCGTGTGTCGTGTCTAAGTAATGTAGGTATACACTAATTCTCGGTCGGATTTTATTAAATGATTAAATATTGTATCTGAAAATTTCATCATCTCAGCCGTTAGATGTTTACCCCAAGATACCGCCTCTTATAATTTTCCAATAGAAAAGTCAGAAGCAGTGCCTGGATACAGCGTCGACCTGCGGCCCTAATCAGATCGTCTGTCCACCTTGCGAGTGGACATACTACGCTGTGCTTTCCGGTCTGTAGCTTCCACTCGAGAACCTTCCGGCCCCAGCATGGCCGCGGGATACCGACTTATAATAGTATCCCATCTCAACCCAGCGGCGCCCTTTGCGGCCTTACATTAAAGTGCCCTCGCCAACTCGAATGCCAAGCGTAGCGAGTATTGGCAATTTCCCTCCATGATCTATAAATCCGAAAATTTAATAAGAGAAATAATTTAGTATGACATGCCAGACTCTGTATCGTCTATGCAATCGTCTCAGGGTTCCTTTCTAACTTCGTCAACTATGCAATTCTATTTATAATTACGCTGTTTTTACTATACTGCCATTATATGCCATCACCCTATTAAAAATGGATGATTGGTTAGGGTGCTTGCCTTAACGCTTTGTTCTAGGGTTCCCGGGTTCGATTCCCGGCAGGGTCAACTTTGAAAAATGAACTTTTCGAATTTGGCTCTGGTCTGGATCTGGAAAGTAGTGGCAGGGCACACTGCGTTTCGCAATCATTTGGGCAGCCCGTGTGGCGGCAGTAACCACCCCCTTACAAAAGACCACCGTGAAATAACAGTACGTGTGCTGTTGTGTTTCGGTGAGTGAGTAAGGGATGTCAGAGCCCATTTCCCCTCCTAATCCCTTATCCTTAATTCTAATGTAGTCGACGGCGCACTTGCAGCAGCTTTTGGCGTTGCTTGTGTTATAGACGACAGTAGCCACCTATCATCAGTGGACCGTCAGCCTGTCTGTTAAAATCGTCACAATCTCTGATCTCTAGTCTAGTCTGAGGTCTTCAGTAACTTGAAATACGTTCCGAAATGCATTGAATTATGATTAGTATAGATAAATAGGACAATAATATTTTTATTAACAATTTGTTACGTACAAATCTTTAAATTTAATTTTGATTCAAAACGTTTATGTTCTACTTTCTTTTTTCATTGAGTTCGGGGAGCCTTTAGGCAATTGCCTACATCGCCTAATGGATAATTCGGCCCTGAACACGACTGGCAGCAATAACCACTCCCTTACAGAAGACCACTCTGGAATCAAAACATGTGTGCAGTTGTTTTTCGGTGCGCGAGAGTGATGCCAGATCCCTTTTTACTTAACATGTCAAGATCGGCAGCGCTCTTAGATCCCTTTCAGTATATTGCTTGAAGGTGACAATAGTCGCCTATCATCAAATGGACCGTCAATTGTACTGCTATGTTTTATTATGAAAAACATGTGAGGATTTATTAATTTGTCACCATAAACTTGAAGAAACGACACATACACTTGTCTCTCTAAGTCCAGTACCTCCAAGTTTTTTTTAATGTTAAGATGGGAAGATAGGCTGACGCCAGAGGACATGACAAAGTAAGAATAGTGGAATGGGCTATGGCATCCCTTATTATTTCGCATATGCGCTGTTATTACCCAGCAGCATATGCGCTGTTAATTTCTAGTTCATGCGTAATATCAAAACATGTGAATATTTTGACGGGACCTTTTTTTTTTGTGAGATTATTTTTAATATTTTCCGAATTTTTTTGACCAATGTTGAGTTGATTATGTCTGCTATCCTTCAGTATTTTAAACAAACAAAATTAGGAACATCAAAAACATAAAAATGATCCTAAACACGACCACTTTTCGTAAATTTTGTGTGAAGAGGCGATGAGAAATCGTTTTTACAGTACTAAAATCATATTTTTTAAATTATTTTAATAGAATTTGCAGATAAAGAAGTAATCTAACTGTGCTATCTGTTAGTTTTATTTTTTGGTTTCATTTGGTCGCAAAATCTACCGAAAAACAACTCATTTTCGTCAGATTCGCAAACACGTCCTTAAGAGGATACTGCACAAAATTCTGGAAATTTACTCATTTTTAAGTGACTCGTACTATGCGCTGAATTAGTTAAATACATTAAAGTAACTTTTGTAGGTTAGCCTGATCCTTGCACAAGGTCACCGCCTTGTTGAAATTTGAAACAAATACATTTAAAATTAATAAAAAATACTTAAACGGAACGACTTCTAAAAATTTATTTCTTCGAATACTTCTTAAATTTTACGCATGAAGCACTAATTCTCACATGAAAATGTTTGTATTGATATTCCGCAGATCCCCCCCTTCTTAATATTCATTATAAAAGTATAAATATGAAAATATTAAGACTTTTCAATATTTAACCCAAACGCCTGATGGTTTTCCAAACAAAAAAAATTGCTCTAATAAAATCACTAGGCGCACTTATTTGTCGTATGACATGACGCCATGAGGTCAATGTCAAGTCAGCTGTGTTATAAATTTTGTATTTACATTTTACACATGTTTAAGTGTTTTTTGAAAGTGAAGGATGGGTAAACAGAAAAATAATCATTATCTAAGTGACTAAATAAAAAATTTATCCTAAGAATGCTGCTATAATGTGGTAAGTAGACTTCTATTTGGAAGTATTTTTATCGGAGAACGTAATTGTCTGTTTTTTTTTTCTAATTTGCATACTTAATAAAATTAATCATGTCATTGGTTACACTTTCAGGCAAATAAGAAAATCTGGACATGCAAAATAAAATATTGCAATTGAGTCGAATTCCGTACAGAGTAGTGCGAACGCAGAACATGCAAATGCATTCAGGTAAATACAGGCTTGTTTCCACTGAGAATAAATCGGATGGCTTAGAATTTCTAATGATTAACCATGATAATTAGTAAACAAAAAACAACTTTTCTATTAAAATAATAAAGGATTAATAATATTTTTGGAAAATAAAATCGACAAAATGAGGCGTTTAATTATGTGACACCAATCAGAGAAGCGCATGGAAGCGTGATGTCACACCTCGCGAAACGTTGTGGCTGTCATTTTCGTATAAAGTGAACAGGTTATTTCGAGTTTTCAGCAATTATTTTTAAATTAATACAGTTCGTTTTTAGTTTAATCTTGAAAGACAGGTATAATTCGCCATGGAATCAGGATTTAACAAAGCAAACAGCAGTATATTGCCCAAAATTGACGCCGTTATGCTTGGACAATTTTTTGCAGTGAACACCGACTATTGTTCATCGGAATTCCGCAATGGTAAAACTTCTATCTAAGTATTATGTGAAGAACAAACAAAGTCTTACTTAATCAGCAGTTACCAGTCAGAGAGTGGCATTTGCCTACTGTGGAATCAGCCGTCTCAAGATCGCCGGTTTTTCTTGCCCTTGACCAAAACTGGACAGAATTTTCATTTAACCATATACTAGGTACAACTGATATGAACTGAGCCAAACCCTCATTGATGAGCGCCATGGAAAATGGTATTTTATATAAAAATTTGAGAACCGGTGGAAACAAAAAATGTGTTCCACCATGTTGTTAAATACACGTCGACACTTGTCGACACAATCTTATAACTTTTGTGACTAGAATGCTTTTACAACCTAAAATTTTTAAAACATTTAAAGATTTACTTTTTGAAAGTATTCTTACTTTAAAGTTTGTTCTAAATAAAAAAAAAGTATTTTCAATATAAAATTTGTTGTAATATTGAGCTGAGAAGCCAAGAAAATGTAAAAAAATTGTTTGTTTATATCTGTATATATTCAACTTCACCTGTTAAATTACAATTAAATGGTGGCGCGTCTGTAAATTTCAAGCTATTTTACCAAATCACACGATGAATTTCTTTTGCCACTGATATCAGGACAATAAATATATAAAAATACAATTAATACGATAGTAAAAACTTAACTTGACAATATTAATAAATGGTGATTACGTTTATTTTCTAATTTGACATTGACTCAAAACCGCTGACTTTGAGGTAAGTGAATACAAAGTTTTATTTATTTTTATTTTTTTATTAAAGATGAGTTTGCTCTTGACCAGCATCTATCCATGTAGGAAGGATGAGGCCGACGATGGAGCGAGCTCACCCAGAAGATGCCCATTCACTCGAACCTTGAAAAGATTTGGGTTATATGAGCTCGGAAATACAGACGCCGGCAGGGAGTTCCAATCCTTAGCAGTGCGCATCACAAAAGATGTTTTAAAGCGCTTGGTCCGAATTAGAGGGATTTCGACAAGGTGAGGATGGTAACCAGCCGTACGTCTGTACGTCCGATAGAAGAAAGGGATGTGCTAGGCTCTGCAGCTTAGTTCTTATTAGTGTATCATCGCCAATGGGCCTCCTAGCTCTGCGATCCACCGAGTCGAGTGCGGCAAGTTGGTATTTTGATGGGCCATCCCAAAGGTGACAGCAATACTCCATGCAAGATCGGACTTGTGCCTTGTATAAAGAGAGGAGCTGTCCAAGTGTGAAGCATCGCTTCACTCTATTTGGGATGCTCAACTTTTTGGCCGCTGTTTGGGCTTTGGACTCGATAGAATTACCGAAGTTGAGATTTGAGCACAACTTCATACCAAGAAGCTCAAGATCATTGGCCACAGGTACGGATGCACATCGGAAAGTTGGAGCCAAGTCGAAAGGGCTCCTTTTTGCAGAGACCAAATACGCTTGGGTTTTGGTGGCGTTAAAATCAGCCAGATTCTTGTCACCCCATTGGCATACAAGATTTAAGGTTCAGTTAATTCGCTCAACCATTGCCCCCCAACGAATCCTGGACAAATATCTCTCTATGACCGTATTGTCATCTGCGTATACAACTACTCCTGGAAGAAGTAAATCATTAATATGAAGCAGGAAAAGAGTTGCAGAGAGAACAGATCCCTGAGGAATACCGGCATCAATTGCCATGAGGTCCTAGGAGCAGCCATCAATGACTACTCGAATTGACCGTTCATTTAGGAAATCAGAAATCCAGCTACAAAGAGACCGGAGGGGATGCCGTATGTAGGAAGCTTGCCAAGTAAACGTGCATGCTAAACCCTCTCAAAGACCTTCGATATGTCGAGTGACACAGCGAGAGCCTCGCCATGTTTCTCGATGGCTTCACTCCAGTATTGCGTGACATATACCAGAAGACCTCCGGTTGAACGTCCCTGGCGAAATCCATATTGGCGATCACTGAGCAGGTCGTTAACTTCAAGATATGTCAGCAGCTTACTATTCAGTACTCTCTCTATAACCTTACAGAGTACAGAAGTGATGGCGATTGGTCGATAATTACAGGGGTTGGCACGGTTACCCTTTTTAGGCACTGGTTGAACATTGGCAAGCTTCCAAAATGCCGGCAAGGTATTCGTCCTGAGAGAGAGATAGTACAAGCGTGTAAGTACAGGAGACAATTCAGGACCACATTCCTTCAGGACCCTTGCAGGTATGCCATCAGGTCCACTAGCTTTGTTCACGTCAAGACTCCGTAGTGCTCTTCGAATCTCTTTGTTGTGAATCTAGATCTCTGGCATTGAAGATTCACAACGAGGTATTGATAGTGGCTGTTGAGAGCTGTAATAACCTTAACTTCATCAATTTGTTATTGTTTATTGTTTGGAACGTATATGAATAATTTGTTTGGCGTTTTTATCGTTGAACTTTTATATTGGGGCACTATACAGTATTTATAATACGAGGAATTCATTATTTATTAAAAAACACAATTGACTGTCATAAACAAACACGGCTGTTTCGCGAGGTGTGACGTCATTCAAGACGCCATGACAGTCTTGGCCTTTTTCGCTGTCAATTTCAAGCTCATTTCTAAAAACTCAAAATACTAATGTAAAAGACCGATTTTTTTAAAATAATATATTTTTGGGGTGAAATAGATGCTAAGCCATAGTTTCAAACTAATTTCCAAATTTTGTCAATTAGGCTATTATCCGGTAACATTGCATATGTTAGTTTGTAATAGGAATATATATTTTTTCAGCAAATATTTATTTGGTCAGTAACTTTTTTTGGTTGACTTAGTCTAGTACTTAGTCACCAAATAGGTTTCTTAGCTAATCAAACATTTATTGGTTAGGTTAGATTAGGTTTTTTGCTTTTGATAACAGCCGTTTATAACGAAACTGTAAACTGAAACCGCGCATTAAATTTGTAAAACTGTTCATTGATAGACTCAAGTACTGAACAGTGCATGTTCGTAGACAATTTCGGAACGGAGAGGTTATAAACTATCAACTTTTAAGCGTTTTATTTTAAATTCAATGTTCCTTTCATAATATTCGTCAGTTATGTTTATTATAAACTAACGGTGTTTACAATTTGCTCTCTGTCGTTTTTAGTGTTTAATTTTATTTCAGGCTACCAATAGCAGAAATTCAAACATCCTCGGATAATCAAGACAGTGGAAAAATTCAATACGTAAATATTTCATACGAAAAAAGACTGGATAGAAAAATGGCAATTAAGGAGCCTGATTATATATTGAAAGCACTCGAAAGATAAGGTCAAAAATAAACGACAATTAACAAAATAACGATAATACCACGACAACCAAACATCACAAATTTAATAATAAAAACTTTTTATTATTTTTTGCAGTTTTTCATTTCTTCTTTCATACTTTATTTATTCTTTTCCAGATATGCAGGTAAGTATACATAGGTAGGTAAAATTATTTATAAGAAATGAACAAAACACAGTGATCAGCTGAATATTACGTTATATTATAATAATAACTAATTATTATTTACATATATTACATTCTATTATCATTTATTACATTAATTTTTACCAAAAGAAAAATTAGTAAAAATATGTTTTACTCTGTGTTGAGCCTAATCTGTAAAGTTATTTTTGTGTGCGTTCCGTCACCGCTACTCCAATTCGAAGATTTTCGATCGCGCTGCACGCTCTTAAGGGGGAGGTTACTACCGCCAGATCGGCTGCTTTTCGATTTCACGTTTGAAATAAAAGAAAAAATAAAAATACATATAGATTCGTAATTTTATTTCCAAAATGTCGCTAAGATTTTTTTACATTTTTATACCAACTTTAATTTACGATATGCGACAGTGTTATTGCTACTTAAATAAAGTCTAGACACTTGAACAATCTAGAAAATGGTTTATGTACAAATCTTAAGTTTACGTAGTTCATTCACAATTTCATGTAAAACTTTAATAGATTGTCGTGTAAATGTTACAAGCTGCGCAATATGGACAGGAAACCAAGCGTAATCACAGTTTTGTTACTTACTTTTACCTACAAGCTTTAAAAAGCAAGCTTTCTATAACGGCTGGTACTACATTAGTTTTCCGGAATTTCATTCAATGTTGTTTTAACTCACGGTTTAGTGAAATTTTTATATTTTATATTTATACGATGTTGACGTAATAAATAATTACTTATTATTATTGTTCTAATTTTGAAATAAATGTCTACATTACATATCTCTATATAAAAATGAATCCCCATTTCCTTTGATCACGGCATCACGCGTGAACGGGTAGACCGATTTTAATTCGGTTTTCACTGATGGAAAGAGGAATAAATGGGGAATGTTTATATATATAAAAATTACACCCCGGGTGAAGCCGGGGGCGGGTCGCTAGTCTCTCTATATAAAAATGAATCCCCATTTCCCTTGATCACGGGATCACGCGTGAACGGGTAGACCGATTTTAATTCGGTTTTCACTGATGGAAAGAGGAATAAATGGGGAATGTTTACATATATAAAAATTACACCCCGGTTGAAGCCGGGGGCGGGTCACTAGTCTCTCTATATAAAAATGAATCCCCATTTCCCTTGGTCACGGGATCACGCGTGAACGGGTAGACCGATTTTAATTCGGTTTTCACTAATGGAAAGAGGGATAAACGGGGAATGTATATTTATATAAAAATTACACCCGGGGTGAAGCCGAGGGCGGGTCGCTAGTCATTTATAAAAATAAGTAGTTTCAGAGATTATTGCAACTCGGAACCTTGAAATTATTGATTTTTATCACACGCTCATGTAAGTGAAGGTTTCAAGCGAATCAGTTATAACTTGTTAACATTGAATTTTGATCATTAACTCAAATTTTCAATACCCAAAACCAGTGGTTTGAAAGTCACCGATTACACTAATGTAGTAAGTACCAGTATAGATTGTTTTTAATCTAACAGATCCGATATCTCTTCAATATGAACGTTGGGACGTATATTGAAAAGAAATTGTAATGTGTAAGTATAATTAAAAAAATAAGTTTTATATTATTTATACAATTCCCTCAAAAATTCCCATTGAAAAGAAAAACCGACACGTCATACCGCGAATAATTATGTACAAAGAACTTACTTTATATTCAATTTCAATTCATCGTTTCAAAATTTCAATCTTTGAAGGTCACTTGATCATTACTGATTATTTGACTGATAATAATGCATGGCAATGAAATTATTCGTTCATTATAGCAAAACCATTTGACTGTCATTACGTTTTGTTTTGCAAATAACTAAGAAAGAGTAACTATGGAAAAAATAACAAGAAAAGTATTACGTTTCTTGCTATTTTTTTCCCAAAGAATCATTATTTCTTAATAAATGGCAATAAATGAATTTTATAATACACTAGCTTTCGCTAGCGACTTCGTCCGCGAATCTTTGTATCTTTCGAACCGAAACCAACCATTCATAAAATTTAATTAAAATCGGTTTGGTGATTTCACGGTTTCTGAGATTAGCTTGAACTGTCATAGGGACCCAAGATTTTTATACTTAATTAGGCAAAGTTTTTTATGTTTTTCTGTAAATGCACGTGAAACTTAAATGAACGATGAGACGTAACATTGGATAATTAATTATCTTCGTAACATTATGATAATTAATTAAAATGTTTAGGTGGATTCTTTACCAATGTTTATATCATTAATGATCATAGTGAATTCAAAGCAGTGAAATACTCAAAAATTTAATTAGCTACCTAATGTTATACAGTTCACACCTTATGTTACAATGTTACAATGCCACCTCGAATTAGAATTTATCATCGAAGTAAACGACGGATTACCTTAAAGAAATCTCACATTTTGAAAACATTTTAATTAATGCTTGAAGTACGATGTATCGGTGTATTTCGTTCCAGTGCAAAGGGTTAACTAATTAAAAATATTTACCATAGCGTTATTACATTAAAACTGACTAGATTTTGAGATCATTTTGAAAGCCAATTTTTTTAACCTATATTACGTTATTCCCTATTTAATAACTATATGTAAGTAAGTATACACTAACAAATCTAAAGGACAATGCGGATTGCGAACCGTTGGTTATTCACTGGAATCGCAATTATTATTTTTTACGTTAAATTTAAGTATAATATGTAATTGGACCTGCAAGGCGTTTCTTTGTTTTAGAGTAAAAATCAGTTTACACTCAAACATGCAGATGTGATTAATATTTCTTAAAACTACATTCAATTCATTATATTAAAAAATTATTAAAATTCAGAAACCGTAACTCCGTCGCAAACATGTCCTCATGTTTTTTCTCAATACACAATTCTAACTCAAAACTCTCAACGAAAATAAATTATGGTTACATTGGCTGAGCGCATTCAGCAAATATATTAGTTGTACATATGGCAAGACCTATGGATCTGGCGAAGGTTGTCAACGTAGTGACTCCTCGCTACGTATTTGTAAACGTAGATAGAAGCACAAAAGGAAGATACACGACTCACTATCCTGGCGTGGTAACTGAGTCCAGAGGCTCTAGTATGAGTTTACGATACTACACCAATACTACACTCGCTAGCGAGAACGTAAAACTTTTGTATGGGAAATCGTGAACTGTCAATGTCAAATTATCAATTTTCCATATAAATGTTTTACGCTCTCGCTAGCGAGTGTAGTATCGTAAATTCATGCTAGAGCCACAGTTTTCAATCGCTCAAACAACACTCGAACGGGGAATAACCGCTTTCGTTGGGATGTGAATGCGTAGCATTGAATCATATCGTTATCTCATTCACGCTACCGTTAAACCGTTTCAATTTGAAAACCTTTGAAAACGCCATATTTTACTATAACTCTGTGTTTTACACATATTCGATATTGGAAATTGTAGATTTGGGGGTGAATATTTACATATCTAGTTGTATGTATATCCCATTTGTCGATTACGCGATGTAAGAAAGTACCGTATCTTCGTTTTAGCTGTAAATGACCAAACACGCAAAAATACACCGTCGAGCGAGCTTGACCAATTAGTGTAAGATTCCAAGCTAGCCAGACTTAACTTATTTTCTAAAGGACAAAATGTAGGGAATCGAGTAGTGTTTCTATGTACTTTAAACGTATTTATCTGCTAAGTTGAGTTAGAGCTATCAGGTGGAAAAAGTAAGTAAAAATAGGACTAACTTCACTTATTTTCTAAAGGCTGATACATTTCTCACCTGATAGCTCCAAATTGGCCATCTACCCGACTTAGCAGATACGCATAGGTACGTTCTAAGTACATGGAAAACTACTCGATTCCCCATATTTTGTCTTTTAGAAAATAAGTTATGTCTGGCATGCCTGGGATCTTGGGCCAATTGTGTTCTGGAGCCAATACAGCAGAGTTTTTCTATATGTTGTGTTGTGTTTGTGTTGTGTAAGAGTTGCTTATGTGGAAACAATAACAATGATAATTAATTTGAAAGATATAGTTAATTGACAGATATTCATTATTAAAGCACAAAAATAAACTAATTGAATAAGCGTAACATACTTGTATTAACAATGAACATATCCATTTCAGATCATCAACTGCGACTAAAATAAAATTTTCAAATAATCCATCAAATAATCAATTTGACTTGTATAAAAATATCAAGAAACAGGAAAGATGGAGGAGCTTCACATGAAAGTTACCTTAATGACTAGGAAGTAAGAACTAAATTTCTTTGTTTCGATTAGCATGAACACTATGATACAATAGCCTGACGAGTTAATCAGTGTACAATTATCAAACAATAGAATCATTTACGTGGACTAATTTCAAGAAATAGTTTCTGGGTCAAGGCCTCACAACCATTCTTGTGCATAAATGACAAAAAAGTATCTAATGGACTTAGTATTGACTACGTCTTACTCATTTTCTCAATTTTCTCAAACTTAATAGAACCTTTTCGACAATAAGTATGATGTAATTAAAGTACATTTTTCTGAAACAGGCTTGAAAGTTAGATATGAGTTACAATTTAAAGGTACCTCTTAATGTTAAATCGGACTTTTTTAATATGTTTATGACACGCCCACAAAAACACCCGTTAATATGTTGGTAAAAAAAATCGTCCACTAAAGATAATTCTCTGTGAAAATTTTGTTGGACTCCAAAATAAATCAAACAGATTTTCAGTCCGCTTCAATCATTTAATAAGTCATTAATATTCAATGAGAAAAAATAATAGGTTTTCCATAGAGGATTTGGTCACCAGAACAATCCTCATTAAGGAAGAAGAATTCTTTTAAAATGGCAGCTTTAGTCCTGGTTTTATTGAGGTTTTTGTTTATCTGCCTACACACATCATACATATCGTCTAAGGTTTAGAGCTCCGTACAAGTGTCTGCTTTTGTATGAGGCTGACATAAATATTGACACGAACAAGGCACCACCTTAATCTTCCAAGATATTCTTTCTAGGTAAGATCACTGACAATTATTTTTTATGCACAAGAGTACGAAATAATAATAGAAAGACAACATTTATAGGTATCAAGGACGTATAATAGAGTCGGCACACACGGTATCCTAAAACTAAAAGGGGTTCCTACTATTGGAATTCTGATATCCCTTGGAGATATCCCAGGATATTCTGAAATAATGGTGCTATAGAGACCGAGGGGTAATAGGCAATACGGATAGAGGTACACTGTACACTTGTACAGTGGTCCCCGAATAGGCGCAATCGGGAAATTTTTATTAAGTAAAACTCACAAATAACCGCGTTTTTACAAATCGCATAGGTACCTATGGAAGGTTTTCCTCAAGCAAGCATCCCGGTAAGATGCATGTACATTGGAAACCCTGATCATATATAGGGTAAGGATAAGAATTTTGATGAAATAATAAATTTATTGTCCTAAAATGTTTCTATACAAAAATCTATGGATAAGGAAGTGGGATCTGACATCCATTGTTTACACTACACACCGTAAAACAACAACATACGCGTGTCGTTCTTTGATGGTAGGTTTCTGTTAAGGGGTAGCTACTGCAACTAATACCACTACTACCTACAATCTGAATGTACTGACTTACTTTGGCTGCGACAGTTATTGACGATACTACATAAGCGAATTTATACGTCCTTGACCTATTCACACTGCTATGACACTAAATTACGTCTAAATATTTAAATACTAATATTCACAAAGTTTGTTGCATTTCTAGTATACTCGTATTATTAATTATTAAAAATGTATTTTCAGCTATTAGTGTATTGCATACATGTCCCACCTATAGGTACTCCTAACCCCGCCCCAATATCACCCTACGTACCTACAATACATATTCCTACAAATTTGTAACTTCACTCGTGCTCTGATTTGCCTTCCCGCAAACATTCCAAATAATCCGCGACTAATTATTTTTACAATGAAAAAGTTTTTAATTTTAATATTATTTTAAAAGACTAGAAATTCAGATGTCCTTTGAACCGTGTACCAAAATATATTTTTAATCATAAAAAAAATAAAATCATATATAATAAAAGGTAAGCATTTGCAAGTTTTGTTTAATTTTTTTTAAATATTTATCTTTAATCTAATAAAGGCTTTCAGCTACAGGCCACACATTTATTAACTTGTTTTATAATAAATACATACTTTTGTATTAGGTGTGTACTTAATAATGAGAACTTAACAAGTACAAAGATAAGCAAACATTATCAGCAATGAGTTGCACAACTTGTTTATCAATGGACCAAAAGTCACATTTAAAATATTTTTGTTATTTTATAATTTTTTTAAATGTAATATCTATATTATTTAATAAATTATTAAATAATAACTATTTAGTAATGATATTATACAAGTAATGATTGGCAACTGACGATAAAAGAATTCCTTGTTGACAAAATATTCTTCAACTTTGTTATACATTCAATCTCTTTTTCAAGAATTGGGCTATCAATTTTAGAAAGAATTTTTAAATCTGCCTAGTATTTCTATAGTTTGGCGCGTTCAAATTGCAGGACACGTTATGTGCTACGTATCAATAATTTTGTCGAATTATTTTTATGGCACTAGCTTTCTCAATAAAGAAACAAATAAAAATATTCCATCTCAACAATTGCTTCCAACCACATGGGATGTGTTCTATATTAATTGCGTTTACGAGTCTCTCAAACACTTAAATCTATATAAAAAAACAATCAATAGAAAAAACGATGGCGAGACGTTCTTTTATTGGAAAAATAAATTAAAACACCCTAAATAAAAATATATCTAATTTAGTACGAACCCCATGTACTTCGCAATAAATTGTTGACTAAAGATAAAAACAACAAAATAATTACCAAACTTTATAAGAAACTTTAAATATTAATTAATGTTTTAATTAAGTGCTTAATTAATTAATTATTAGCTATATTTACATTATATTTATATGCAATAAAACTTCTCGTAGACGGTTCAGTTTTAAAACATGACTAGAATCACTCATCCATTTTCTGACTAGAATTATATTACACTTAAGTCTTATAATACAAAATAGGTAAAGCGATATAATAGGATTCTGTAAAACTTTTAATACTTATCTATCAGCATTTTTCACTATATAAAAATGTTTTTTTTTTATTATTTATGTACATATTTTTATATTAAGAATTTAATTTAGATTAAATATTAAGAAAGTTTATGTCTGGAAATTGATTTGTCGTTATTCAGAAAAAAATGTTTAAATATGTATGAAGCGTAGAGAGGCAATGGTGACTCCGTTATCATCATCATGAAAAGCCTATTATTTGTTCCCACAGCAGGGGTACAGGCCTACCCTTGCAACAAGGGCGTATGGTATGGACTATGTGCGGTTTGGTGGACATCAGGTGCTCTTTAGAATTTCTTCTTTGGCAGGTTTCCTCGCGATGCTTCCCTTCACCGTTTGAAAGCAGTCAGTAAATGCACTTAAGTTTTGATTTTTAGAAAAAACCTATTGGTACATGGCATGACCGGGGATCGTACTCGGAACTCTGGACACGAGGGCCGCGTCTTTCCCACTGCGCCACTAACAGAGATAGTAAACAGAGCTGCCTATAAAATTAATAGATTTTGTAGTTATAGGATATGATATATTGAAATTTTTCTATCTCTTTCTACGCCCTTGTGACCTTCATAATTCGTAGTAGTTACCATTGATTATCGGTAGCATTTTTGAACGATTTGTATTCTTAGAAAGAGATAGCGCTAAAAAGGAACAGAAGGCAATATATGTAGCAATTTTGTACGCTTAATTTCAATATTAAAATAATACATTTATTAAATAGTATACTAGCTATTCTTTCTATTTCATAATGAGGATAAGCCGGAAGTTAGACATTTGCCTTTCCACGCTTCATAATACGAATTATGTTTGTTGAAATACATAAAAAAATATCGTAAATAATAAAGGACACATTCGCTATATGGAAACATCTTAATCTATTTCGTTCAAGTCACTGGTCAGAAAGCTTAAGTCTAGATCGTCAATTGATTCTCAGAACTTCAACATGATGCTGTCGTCCGGGAAGACGGTTTTGCCGTCCGAGTATGCGCTGAGAGGCGCAGGCATGGCTCAGGTGCACAGCCCCGAGTTGTCCACAAGTGAACGCGCTAACACATCGGCCGCCGCTATGTCGCTCACTTTCCCTTCGAAGTGACCGCGCACGTGAAACATGAACTCCGCTTTGCCGGCGAACTCCTGCCGGCACATGAGGCACAGGTGGTGGGCGTGCGTGTGCTGCCTCTCCTGCGTGTAATGGGTGTGGCCGTGCGTGAAGTAAGTGCCTCCCCCGCCTCCGCCTCCCCCCTCGTTCACCACGGCCGCCGAAGACACGGAGGCCGTCGCCAACGCGTGGCCGTTCAGCAACTGCTGGTTCTGATTGTGGTGATGGAGCAGTTGGAGTTTTTCCTGATTCGATAGATGCACCTTCTCTTGTTGCTGTAACGGAGAAGATTGAAACTAAAATACAGAAGACTGTGCTTGCACGATCTGTCATTTCTTTATTATGTGAAGGTCGACAGACAGACTAACGGTCAAGTTGATGGTAGATGGCTCTCGTAGTCTATAATACAAACAACGCCACATGTTCTGCAAATTCACTGTCGACCAAAGCAGGACCAAGGATAAAAGATTAGGAAGGATTCCTTATACACAGAAACACAACATAACACATGCTGTTATTTCAAGGTGGAAATGCAATATGTCCTGCCACTGCTAATGGAACTAAAATACAGGCTGTGCCCGTAGGGTTGCCAGGTGTCCGGCTTTAGCCGGACATGTCCGGCTTTTTACAGTCGTGTCCGGCCAAATATATACAAGTCCGCCCGTCCGGCTTTTGTTAGGATTTCGTCAACCCGCAGCGGCCAGAATCACACATCTTACATAAAAATACATAATAAAGAGTAGAGCAAGTCTTAAAGTAATAAATGCACAAATAAAAAGAACTATTTCTTTTAAAAACCCGTATGTCAGGCTTTTGTGGCAAAATGTCCGGCTAAATATGAGTCTGAGTCCGGATTTTCGATTTTGAGGCCTGGCAACCCTATGCCCGCATGATCTACCTATGAATTTTTGAATTAACGTTTTTATTATCCCAAGGGGGAGTAAGATTTTATATGTTTGGGTTAACATAATCTCATAGGTAATATTATCCTTTAGGACAATAAAAATTTTAGTTCTAAACTTTAAGTTCAGTAACAATGCTGTAAAATCTGTAATTAATGTAATCTGTAATTAACGTGTAACAGACATGAAACGTCTAGGAATGTATTTCATAAATTTAAACTTCATGCTTTGAAATTTATGGTATCGGCTCCTTATGAGGATAAAAAGAATTCTAAATATGGTCCATATGACATGACGTGCATACATATATTTGTCCAATACGGTTCAACGTTGCGTTACGCATGGATGAGCGAACAACTAAACTTATGTGTTCGATAGGTGGCTACCATCGTGTATAAACACAAGCAATATCTAGAGGATAGGATAAAGGATAAGCAATAAGGAGCGTAAAACGGGATGGGCCCTGGCATCCCTTACTCACTATTTCACGGTGGTTTAATGGCTACCCATTTTATGACTGCAGAATACAGTGTGGCTTTTGCTACTACACATATTTAGAAACAAATATACGTTGGTAATACTATTAGTTCTTCATCCTGGAGTCATCTTGAAGTTTCATTCTAAATATTGGTGAACTAAGAGAACTTTACGAAATTTACCCTATTTTTCATGATAGGATAGGAAAATGAGCTCTGGCACCTCTTACCCACGCCAGTTTTATGTGCTGTTGTTTCAAGATATGTAGACTGTAAGGGGTGCCCAGTTTATGTCTACGGAACATTATATTACCTGATGCTGTGTTGCTTGCTGCATTTTGTCTTGCAATAACTTATTGTCCGGTAGATGAGATTTGGCGTGAGCACTCCATTCATCTCTGGTCGCGAATAATCTACCACAAAGTTCACAGGACCAGGAGACCACCATACCCGCTGTGGCGGCGGCTACAGCGGTCGCAGCGCTTGTATGCACCAGGTTCGTATTCTGGAAGTCGTGTATCTATTTCATTACGTGATTCGTTTCTCACAATTATGAGGTTGTTTTATTTGTTTAAATCTTATTTAAGAATTTAACTAATAGAAAACATATTATTCTATGATAATAAGTTCACATTTTAAGAAAAAAATATCTTTGACTCGATGAATAATATGAAAAACACAGAAAGTTCGTAATGTAAAGGTTGGCAGGCAGGTTAACTGTCCACTTTGATGGTAAGTGGATACCATTACAGTCATACGAAATGTGATATTGCAGAAAGATCTGATTGCACTGGGGCATAAGGCAGGGTACACTACGTTTCGCAGTCATTTGGGCAGCCCGTCTGGAGGCATTAACCAAACCTTTACAGAAGACCACCGTGAAATAACAGCACGTGTGCTTTTGTATTTCGGCGAGTGAGTTAGAGATGCCAGAGCCCATTTTCTTATCTATCCATATCCTTAATCCTACTGTAGTCGGCAGCGTACTTGCAGCAGCAAGTGGCTTTGCTTGTGTTATAGGCGACGGTAGCCACCCACCATCAAGTGGACAGTCAGCCTGTCTGCCGATCTTAACATAAAAATAGGTGCCGCTATACACGATCTCTATGGGTTGAATCTTATTGCGCGACGTATGAGCTAAGTCAAATTCCTTGAGGTGTTTCCGTCTCGATACAATATGAGCTTTTTAACTAATAGCCATTTTGCTACAATTTCAAAATTAAAAAAAAATCAAAGTGCGATAAAAATAACAAAAAATATTCAGTTGATAAAGTGCTTAAAAATATATTATACATATTAATATGGAGGAAAAAAAAAATGATGGAAACTCAGAATTAGCATATAATAGGTCAGTCACAAAATGAAAACTTTTGAATTTAGAATGCTAGCCATAAGAATATTCATTGAATTCAAATTTCGAATCTTTTATAAAAAGTGCACTATCTCGAGTTTGATTTATTTTTAAATATGGAGATCGGACTTCCGGTTATCGCGCTGCATCGGTGCGGTTAAGCGCCAAAGATTTTTGAACTTCTGAAATTTTTTAACGTAACCAAAAGATTCGTTTATCGCTCCATTAAACGATTAGAAAAAGAGTTGGTCGCCCTCGCACTATTAGGACTCCAGCCAGTGATAAAAGCTGTGAAGGCACGAAACCAAAGAAATCCCATGCGTAACCAGATACTGTTGGCCCTTCAGATGAGGTTAAGCAGAATCAAGGTGAATAGGGTGTTGAATGAAACGGCTTCGAACTTATCAAAGAAAAACAGACATAGTTTGGATGTAATGTTTCTTGAAGCTTATTCACGTTTTGTTGAAGCGGTACGCGATAAAAAAGCACCGCGAAATAATTTTTCTTATGAAAAAATTTGTTACCGTGGCGAAGAGCTACGATAAACAAAATGATATAATGTACGCCCACAACAGTGACAACGCGAGCAGCCGCATTCAGGCCATTTTCTATTGTCACTCATGGCTTGGCTGGGAGTCTCATATTTGTGGGAGGTGTAAAAACGAATGCAGTTGTGTATCAAAATACAGTTCTTATATGTACAAACTTTCTGGAACCTCTCACTCATATTATGTTCAAGAACGGATTCTGGATGTTCCAGCAAGATTCTCTGTCAGCTTATAGAGCAAAAAGTACCTACGCAAAACTGACTGGCGGCGGGTGAAACTGAATTCATCCGGCATTTGGACTGGCCCTCCTCCAGTTCAGACTTAAGTCCGTTTAATTATAAAATATGGTAACACTTGGAGGAAAATGCTTGTTCAAAGCCTCATCCTGATTTGGAGTCACACAAGGCTCCGTGCTGCTATAGACGACTGGCCGCGCAGGTTGTATTCAAAATCACGGGAGTCATTTTGAATAAGCTTAGTTAGCATAGTATCTATGTTTTAATAAGTTCCTTTTGGTGTATAAATGGTTGCTATAGAAACAAACGTGCCTCAATAGGGGATCGGACAGTAATCAGATTAAAATCTAAAATGTACTTAGAAAGAAAATATATAATTTTTTACAATTATTTATCGAATAATAATTTAATATAATTCATTTAAATATTTTTAAATGAAGAAATAAAATTTTATTATTTACAATATTTTTAATCTAAACTGAAACACCAATCACAGTGCGTGACGTCATTTGTGGGCAATCATTGTCTTATGCCAATGCAGCTGTTTTGTTATGATATGACCACAAATGACGTTACGCGCTCTCAGATGAACTATCGTGGCGTTTTGGCGGCATTTTCAAACAAACAATATTAAAACATGATTTTGAGTACCTAAAAGGCTATAAATAAATAAAATAGTATTTTTTATGGGAATAAATATCCATGAAGATTAATTTAAAACACTTTCTGAAAATTTGTCCGATCCCCACTTATGACCGGATTAGGTAAGTACGAGTAGTGTACCTACACTACAGATATTCTAACAAATGAATGCATTTTTCTAAGTTGTTAGACATGCTTTGTATTCTTATGGAAATTACCGTAAAGTTGTGTCCAGGTACCTGGCAGACCTGAATCTGCTGTTGATGCGAATGTTGTTGTTGCTGTTGCTGCTGTTGCTGTTGTTGGGCAACAGCGGCTATCTCCGCTTGACTTGGCTTCGTGTCTTCTTGCTTGGCGAGCTGCGGTTTCACGTCGTCTAATTTGAGCGCTGTTAATAAACCGCGAATGCCATAATTGTGTTATCTCTGTTATATTATCACTGCGGACTTGTTCGTTCGACTGGTTCAAAGTTTGTCAGAAATTGAGAATCCGATAAAATTGAGGATTAGATAAGCTGTCTTTATCGGCTCAATAACTGTGCAATATACTCACGTGGTATCGATATTGTCCGTTTACCTAGGGGTGCTATGTTTGAAGGGGTGACATGTTTCAATTTGTTCATATGCAGCACTAATTTGTCGCGGCGAGCGAATGCTTTGTTGCACACTTCACACACGTAAGGCTTTTCCCCTGAAACAAAAATGTCCAGTCGAGGTTGGGACTAAAATGTAACTTAACGTGAAACTTTTACAATATTCTTTGCTGTTATTCTTGTAACCATGTATATTTTGTAACGGCAGAACACACTGCGTTTGGTTTGGCGGTGTGGTTTTTGTACTGTGATTTTCTGTAAACCACAGAACCACAGAAGTTTTCTGTAACCTTACAGTGAAGTAACAGTATATGTGCTTTTGTGTAATAATGTGTGAGTAAAGATTACCATGCTGGTTTTTTTTATTAGATTAATTCAAATACAACGTATTAAATGAAATCCAAGAAATATTGTAATTTACGTAAAAACATTTAGATAATTTAAACATCAAACAGTTATTTCTATTCAATTAATATTAACTTTAGTATTCAAGATTCAAGAGTTAACACTTAGTATTCGCAGGCTAAATAAATTAGATACATACAATAACAGCACGACTGTGTGTTTCAGTGTCGGTGTGTGAATAAGTGATATCAAAACCCATTCCCCCTAGCGGTGTCTTTTCTTTCAGTATCTCTTATCCTACTAAGGACCGTCAGCTTGCCTGCCAATTTTTATATTTAAACAGTTATCGAAGACATAATTTTTTTTAAAATTATACTTGAAAGTTTTCTAACAGAGTATTCCGCAGTCTTGCAGCAGCTGTGGCGTTGCTTGTGTTATAGGCGACGGTAGCCAACAACCAACAAGTGGACCGTTAGCCTGTCTGCCGATCTTGACATTAAAAAAAATTTTTTTTGGTAAACGAGACCTTTTAAAGCTGTTTCATATAAACAGATATTACTTACCAGTGTGAATTCTCATGTGGATTGTTAATTTGTCTTTACGAGCCAAGCCCTTTCCACACACGGTACATTCAAATGCTTTCGTTCCTGCAAACAAAAGACCATTTTTAGGTATGGATTTGATCGTTTGAGACGGAACACATAGCGAAGAGCACACGTGTGTGAGAAAACAAATAATCTTCGAAGACATGTGAGGATGGCTCCAGTAGGATTAAATATTTTTGGTATAATAAAGTATATTTTTGATATATTTTAATATTGTATAATTATATAAAAAAGGCTTTCTTTGTATATTATGCTAAATTATATTATTATTAAGTGTTATTCACACAATGTTTAAACTAATAGTCACGAGTATAACACAAGACAATAAAAACTTGACTGTACATCGAACAAGGCTTATGAAATTCAATTAATATTTTATATGCCCCAGCCTTGGATTCGCACGGAATCATTTTTTTTCTGTAAATAATTTTTATTCACAAACCTTCCTCTTTTATCGCTTTTCTCTTGAGTTATAACCGTGATGCAGGGCTTGAGTCCTAGGACTAAAAGCTAAGCAAACCGGGAAATCCCAACAAAACCTTGAGGTAACTTTTGAAAACGAAGGGATAACCCTTCGCAGGTAACTTTTGAAGGTTTCCTCTCTTGTAAACAAAAAAAAAGTTATAACCGTATAAAAATCCGTTGGGTGGTTTAGAAAAAGAAAAGAAGCAAAAAGAGGTCGACAGCGACTTTTTTTATAACTAGCTGTGCCCGCGATTTCGTACGCGTGTTATTCGGAATTCGGAATACGCGAAGTAAATATATAGAGCTATGGACGATATAGATACATTCGCTTCTGTAATAAGGTCCATTCTCATATTCAAACCATACATACACCATTCAACTCATATATTGATTACTAACTGTGCCCGCAACTTCGGAAGCGCTGTAGTTTATTTTTTCAAAATCCCACAGGAACCTACATTTTTTCAGAATAAAAAGTATTCTAAATGTTAATCCAGGTAATAAACTATGTGTGTGCCAAATTTCATGCAAATCCGTTAAGCCTTTTTCCCGTGATTGAGTAACAAACATACAAACTTACTCATTTATAAAATTAATTAATAGGATTAGGATCGGGATTTGACAGTGAAGTCACTCATGACTCGTGGAATGGATCTTTTATTTTGCCGTAATAAAATCCAAATAAATAACTGCCATACCTTCAGTTGTCGAACTGGTAGGCTTTATAGCTGGATGTTTTCTTACAGCGGTGCTTTGTATTGCTTTAAGTCGGGTCCCAGGATGCATCGATCCCCCTTCCGCGTAGGGTTCAGTAAATGGAATTAAATTCGGCCTTGGTATGTTGTTTGTCACTTCAGGCGACCTGGAATTGGAAAAATGAACAGTCAAACTCAGAATACTAAACAAACCAGAAGGAGCGAACTCTAGTGTAACTGAGGCTAAAGAAACTAGTCTAATTTAGAATAGTTTTCTTGTTATCGAGTTTATGAACAATGATTTAACACAAGTACCATTATTTATCGCCTCAGAGTATAGAGCATACTTGAAACCGAAAGCTATAAAGGGAGGGATACTTTTATTTATATTAGTTTAAGGGATTCACTGAGGCAAATGACATTTACTATAGAACTCGCTGGCGGCGGATCCAATTCAACAGGCCTAGAAATGGTGTTTTTTTGTTTTTACCATTAGAACATTACACAAAAAAAAATTTTTTATTAATACAATTTTTTAATCTGATATTAACTTATTAATAGGTACAGGATTCATATGCGTGCAATAAGCCGTTTTCGAGAGAATTTTCAATAAAGGTCAAATTCTTCTTGTGTTCTAACTTTTTTTGTGGAGTTTCTATTACTTTAACGAAAATTCTAATTAATACAATTGGTTCTTCACATGTTTAAGTATAATAATATATATTTTTCTCAAAGCAATTGTCTTGTCTATTTCTTGTAACATCTTCATTAAACAATGGATATTTTTAGTATTTAGCGTTTGTCTCTCCCTTAATTTGCTAGTGAATAGAAATTCTGTGGACAACGCGTAACATCTTTACATAGTGCAAATTGAAGTTGCTGCCCGGGTCTGTATGTCTGTCTGTACCAACGCAACGCATTATGATGCGGTTTTCACTTATGGAAAGAACGTTAAAAGAGAAAGGTTTTAACATATAATTTGCAGAAAAAATTGCAGCCATGCGAAGCCGGGAGCGGGTCGATAGTAAAAAATATTTTATTTAAATTACGTCTTGTGTATTCCGACGTTCAAAAATGTCTTGCGAAAAAATAACTTAAATGGTCCTAAAGATACTTACGATTCCTTTTTGTTTTTCAATTATTTAGTACCTAATGGCAATAAGTAGCTAGTACCAAGGCGATTACTTTTTTTTACATGTCAATAAGTCATTTGTGTCATGTAGGAATAATTAAAAGCATTAAGAAATTAGTACAAATAGGTATAATAAACAAACGAGACTAACCAATTTCCAAGGCTTTGTAAAACACGAACACCTCCCTCGAAACCCATTCCTACGTCGTCTGGTACTGTGAACGTGCTATCTGGACCACCGGTACTCGAACTCACTTGCGGTACTTTTATTGGAGAACTTATTGTTGTATAATGGTGTTGTGTGGAGCTGACAGTAGGCGGTGACGGATGACCAGGATGGGTATTACCGTTATTTTGAGCCTATTAAAAGATAAAGATTAAAACAATTAAAATTAAAACTAAGCCAATAGACATTTTTGCACCTTAGAATTATTTCGTTAAATATTTACGAACTTGCAGCTCTTGATGATGTCTCGTGGCCGCGTTAGCGTTGTTATTTTGTTGTTGTTGATGCTGCTGCTGCTGCTGTTGTTGCTGTTGTTGCTGCTGCTGTTGCTGTTGTTGCTGTTGCTGCTGTTGCTGTTGTTGCTGTTGCTGCTGCTGCTGTTGCTGCTGCTGCTGTTGCTGCTGCTGTTGCTGCTGCTGCTGTTGCTGTTGTTGTTCGCGCCTCGCTGCGGCCGCAGCCTGCGCCATATGTTGTTGAACGGCAACGTGTGCTTCCAGATATGCAGTTTTTTGAGCTTCCGTCATCTTATCCATATTGACCGTGCCATCCTAAGAAAGAAAGAAAAAACATTCTTTCAATAAATTATTTTGTCATTAGAAAAAATAACATTCGACAAAAATTTAAGTCTGTTTAGCAATAAAGCTTATATTGGTATTGTACAAAAAAAAATTAAAAAAAAATGCGTCTCAATTTTTTTGTGTGTATTTGTTTGCTTGAGATAGTAAGGGCTGAAACGATTTTGATGGCACTTTCTTTGATAGATAAAGGACTAATCAAATAACAGTCTAGACTCATTTTTATTTTAAATTTTAAATATTAAGGGTTTTGGGTCCATCAAGTCGAGGGCTACCGTTGTTAATTATTAAAATCATGATTAACGAGCGATCCATGTTTTTCGAATAACATTTATTCGCGAAGTGAAATTTATTCGTAAATTAGAAATTGTGGCTTAGAATGATAGCGCCTCGAATGTCTTTGATGCGACCGGAGGGAAGCGTGGGAGGGCCGCAGAGGGAGGCGACCCCCGTGAGTGCATTCACCCCGCAGAAAGTGAGAATGGCCCCCCAGCCCCACCGACTTTCATTCCGGAACACGTTGCTAGAGCACCCTATCCTAAGCTTAATCGCCCAAATACGACACGCACAGGGTTCAACGACCACCGAACATCTTAGGGAATCGTAATTAATAAATCAGATTTCCATATAGCATAAAGACGGGGTTCAGACCTTTGTAAATGCAGAAGCACTTCAAAGATCGAAGAAGATTCTCATATATAACGTTTTAGACTACACGAATAATGATTATTATTATCATATTAATATCATCTTCTATACATATGATAAAATCGTAAACGAGCTGTGTCTGTACATTTAATATATTTAAAAAAAATTGTACACTTTGTACTTATGTTACAGAGATAAAAAATAGCTTTTAGAATCTTTGTCTGTTTGTCCGTGAGTTTGTGCACGCTAATCTCAGAAACGGCTTAATCGATTTGAATGCAGTTTTCACTGATGCAAGCTTCCCGTAACATTTAGTGTTTGTTTCGTTCCAATCAATTTGTGTGTATGTAACCGATATGTAACGTTGCTAAAGGGGTTACATGTTCTCCTAAAGTATGCATTTTTGACTCGGTTTTTCTTATCATTTACATAATTTCTTACGACAAGTTCTATTGATTTTAAGATTAAATATATAGAAGTTAGAGAAAATTTTGTGTTTTCTAATGTAAGTACGTAACTAAGTAGACAGACGCACCCCGGCTTCACCCGGATGCAATTGAAGGAGTTAGTATACATAATATATGGCCTGTGTTAATCTAGAATAATTTACCTTTGAATTGGTGGAAGTATTTTTCAAACAGGTGCAGTGGTTCCTAATTTATACAAATACGAAATCCGCGCTCTTCTTTATTATAACGTACTAGCGACCCGCCCCCGGCTTCGCCCGGCGTGCAATTTTTATATACCCTAAAACATTCCCCGTTTATCCCTCTTTCCATTAGCGAAAACCGAATTAAAATCGGTCTACCCGTTCACGCGTGATGCCGTGACCAGGAGAAATGGGGATTCATTTTTATATATAAGATTTATATATACCTAAGTATAGTATGGATCAATGTATTGAAATTTTTACACATTAATTTCTAATGTTTTCCCTCCTCTGATTAGAATAAAACAAAGTCGCTGACCGCCTTTTACCATCTCAAGTTACTTCTTTAAACCACGCAACGGATTTTAATACTGTTTTCATAAATAGAAAGAGCGATAAATAAGAAAGGTTTGCGAATATAAAAAGCATCTGTGCGAATATAAAAAGCGTCGCTAGCATATTTCATATTGTTTTGTTACACTTGGCTGAGCCTTAGGTTTTTCTGAATATTATATTAGCAGTAAATTTATATTTCAGATGTGCCAATATATAAATATTTTTTTGAATAACCTATGAAACATTTTAAGTATTAATGTTAGGAATAAATCAAAAGAAAACTCATCAAAACTGCATAGTTAATTTTAATGTAATATGAATTATTTTAATGTATTAATTTAATATGAATTATTATTTTTTTCATAATTTTTTTTTATAATTTTTTTGTTGATTTTTTTTTCTAATTTTATTGCCGGGATGCTACTTTGACTTTTACTGGCGTAGGTTGTGCCTCCTTTAATTGTGTTTTTTTTGTGTGTTTTTGTTCGGTGTCTGCCTCGTTGGAGGCAATGTAATAATAAATAAATAAATAAATGAATATTCCTGATTTGAAACGCAACCTTATGTAAATAAAAGCTACTCGCATAATTGTTTTGTTTCAACCGATTATTTCAAATTATATTCGTGGTTGGTTGATGATGATAGACGCCTTTACTTTTGTTTTTACTAAAACGTATGTCACAGTTAATTCAATTCATTTATTGAATTTTTGAATATATATAAGAATCTAAATTTTTTATTGGTTTATACTTCAAGTATTTCTGATTTTCATTTTCAAGTACAAAGCTGTAGATTCAGTTCCGTAATTGTTTTGAATTGTCTAGAAAATATCAAGACAAAATATTTTATTAAATAAATATTTGTATTAATGTTAAATGAAAGAAAATTTTAATGTATTTTAGCACTGTTAAATATCACATGCTCTGTTCTCCTACGTCTATTAGTAACCTAGGACAAAGGCAAATTAATCGAAGGTATGGAGAGATTCGACTGAGTCCTGTTTGATACACGCCATTGTATATTTATGCATTCCACATTGCAACACTCTTTCAGATGCTAAAACAGACGCAAGATGTTTTGCAAAGGCATTTATTATTCAAAACTGACGAATTCAACCTTTGATATTTGCGAACGTGGGGCCATTGTTTGAATCCCTTAGAATCTCTCAAAGAAGAGGGTGAACGGAAGGGACATACAAACCTCAGGGGAGTTATCACTGATGCACTGATTAAAAGCATACGTGACTAAACAAGGGGTCTGCCTGGATAGAGTAGGAAGTAATGATAAAAATGTTGATAAAAATTGTTGTAAGCATCACAAAATTGTTCTAAATTTTAAGGTCTTTTTACACGTCGTAGGTATGAAGGTTATTTATTTATTTAATTTTATTTATTTTTCAGATAACATGACTCTTTGTTAGTTATTATTTAATTTACATATGTAAAATGCCGAAAAACTGATTATATTAGAACATTCATAAAATGTTTAAAAATTAAAGGGTTATATCTGTCAAAAACAGTTTTTAAGATGCTTTTGGCGCTAGCTCGTGTCCTCTCTAGCAACGACGCCGTTGAGAGGCACTACAAAAACGAGGCAACCCCATCAGGATCCTAAAACCGTTGTTGTGTTGGGTTCGCAAGACATTGATGGATTTCTTGGTGTAGTTGGCCTACAAATTACTTCTGTATAGATTCTGACTTTATCCATATAAAATATTATGTTCTGACTATCAACACACAGCCCCAACTAGTAAGTCTAGAAATAATTCAGTCAATTTGTACTCTAAAGGGTCTCTAGTGGGAAAGTTTTGGGGTAGTTCTGATTTCTTTCATTATATATGTATTTTGGGGTGCTGAATCTGAATCTGAGGTTTGCAGACAAAATTTCGTGACGCAACATTAAAAAAACCGCAAAAAAAGCAAAAAAAATCTGCTTTCTTCCGGTTTTTTGCCTAAACTTGAAAACTATTAAATTTTAGTAAATGGTTTGTTTACAGGAATTAAAGTACTTAAAATTCTCTATAAATATCACTATTCAGTTTTTTTTCAGACCAATCGTTCGGTCTCAAATGCGAGTTGAAAATTGGCAAATTTCAGCGGTCTCTGCAAAACGCACTTTTTACATTCCAAAACTTTATTTTTTATTAGAATGCTGGCGTACTTTGTAGTTTATACGTTACAAGAAAATTATTAAGGCTTTTTTTTTTCAAATTATGGATTTTCTATACAAGTTTTTGTTCAAAATTTTAATATTTGTAATGTAATATTTTCATAGCTTTTCGATGCGACTTCGTCCTCCTCCCTTAGGAACATTACTTGTTTTCTGGAATTTTTCTTTACTCTTGACAACATGTATGCAAAATTTCTTGATGATTGCAACAATCAAACAAACCAACTTTTTTATGCATTTTATAATCTTAGATTGTTAGCACATTAGATTACAATATAGTTACGAATACTGATCTAATTTTTGGGGAAGTAAAATACTGTCAGTAGAAGTTCTAAAAAAAGACAACGACACGATATACCAAACACCTGATAGCATTTATATTTAAGCTATAATTACACATTTTGTAGCCGAAATTACTAAAAATATTTGAATCAAATTAAGTAATTAAGTTAAACATACTCCTAAATAAACCTTTCAACTTGAAATAAATTTTAAAGTAAACGGAGATAAGTCAGTGTTCAATAAATAAAAAAATTACTCACTCCGAGATCCCATAACTGGTTGTAATAAGAATTTAATTTCATTTTGCAGCCACTCATGATTAATTCAAAACTATACTAATTTGATATCGACATTTGACGTCGACATTCTCAATTTAAACAAGAAGTGTTTCACTAAGAAAAAAGCGAATAACATTTAGTACGACGTTCGGGTAAACACAGTTGAATGAAACGCGAATTTCGTCTTGGGGTCGTAGAGGCGGGCGTCTTCCGCCAACCCTATGCACTTAGTGTGCAAGCAACCACTAAACCGGCATCGATCGATCACACTTTCCCCTTCGCGGCGCACCTGAATTACAAGTGAAATATATTTAATCAACCCTTATAAAAGTATTACCACGTCTCGAAAATATCTAAACTAACTTTTCTTTCAAAAATTAAAAATAAATAGATACATTGTTGCATCTCTGGGAACTTAGAGTTCTAGTGAGAGTTGTTTAATTTTGTTCTCTTTTTAAGTTCTCGGACCACTAAGATCGAAACTATATATACATATTATAAAACTAGCTGAGCCTTCGTACGCGTGGTATTCGGTATAGCGAGTAACTTTTTTGTTTGTAAACCGATTGGAATGAAACAAACACTAAATGTTACCGGAAGCTTGCTATAATATATCAGTGAAAACCGCATTCAAATCGGTTAAGCCGTTTCTGAGATAATCGTGCATAAACTCACAGACAAACAAATAAATCGACAAAAATTGTAAAACCAATTTTTTTGACTTCAGTAACTTTTTTTTTTTTTTTAATCTTTAATGTACAGACACGGCTCGTTTACGATTTTATTATAAAACTAGTGTTCCGTCCCCGGCTTCGCCCGGGATGCAATTTTTATATAGATATAGAGGTTCATGTAATGCATCCTCCGTGATGTACTGGCATGCATTCGAATCTGTTTTGAATATTGAAATTCGAACGAGAAGTTGACACGCAATGAAAAGGAAACAAGTGCGGAGAGACGACGACGAGCATTCAGACGGGGACTGCGAGGATCGAAAGAGCAGACACAGGATTTCAAGATTCTCATCCTCACATTGATCAGCACAAGTTCTGGAAGATACCTAGAGGAACATTTATAGTGACAGTGTATATAGTGATGTGTTAAATGTAAATATTTTGATTTTTATGGTGAAATTTTATTCTTTATATTTGTGAGTGTTTATTTTGTGAATATATTTCTATGTGTACATACAATTAACAGTATTTATTTCTGGTGTTTTGGAGTCAATTTATAGAATAGTTTGGAAAGTAGAACAACAGCTCCTACATATATGAACATTCCCCGTTTATCCCCGTTTACCCGGGGATAACGTTTACGCGGGATTAAAATCAGTCTACCAAGGGAAATAGGGATTCACTTTTATATATAGAGATATGTATAGATAAATAGTCACTATCCGCCTGTGTCTATCTCTGCTAACTTCTAAACCATCAAACAGATTTTGATACGGTTTTCACTAATGGAAAGAGCGGGTTTTCACTAAGCGACAAACGAGGTAGGTTTGTGGATATAATTTGCAGAAAAAAAATTACATCCGTGCGAATAGTGGCGCGTCGATAGTGAAATATTTAGTGTTGCTGCAATTATATTTTCGTTCAATTTGCATAAGATCACACCTCGCATACAGGGGTAGCCCTCGCGGGGAAAACGTAGGGCTCTCGAGACATAGTAATTACTTGTAGCTAAGTATTCGTTGTACTGAGTACTAGTAATTATATTTTAATACCGACATGTAGGTAAGTGTAATTATTTTATAATTGCACATGATTATCCGTCATTAGTTTTTAATAGAGTTATTAAAGAAACTAAATAAAGAGGAGAATGGTAGTTTTTTTAATGTAAAGATCGCCAGAGAAACCCCTGATGGTAGGTGGTTACCGTCCCCTATATTCGCCGCTATTTCATCGCCGGCCGATTCGACGCCAGCCATTTGATCGCAGTTTAGTTAAAATGTGGAATCAGCATCACTTAAAAAAAAAACAATGTCACACACGTTACCAGTGCAATAAACCTTCTAACATATTTTTTAATAGACAGTTTCTTTGCCAAAACATATATTCTATTTATTCTTAAATTATATTTATTTAAATAAACGTGAATTCAAAATAATCTTTTCATTTGCTAAAATACAACTAAAATATAACAACGAACGGCGATGAATTGACCTGCGTTAAAATGGGTTGGCGATGAATCTAAGTTACATTACAGAAGACCATAGTGAGATAATGCTGTTGTTAACAAAAAGTTAAATTTTTTTATATAATTTCTTGCACTCGAATAAATGTAAATAAATTCATTCTTAATCTATGCAAAAAAAAAAAATATTGAATCGCTGCTAAGCGAAAACTAGAGAAGAACTGAAGTAATTCGGCTATTTTTTTTAATTATTCGTTGAAGTCTTAGAAAGGTTGTTATGAAAAGAAAAATTGGAAAAAATTGGACTTCTGTGCAAAGCCGGGGGCTAATCTATCTATAAAAATAAAAACGAATCGCTAAATGTCAACACATTGTAATCGCGAAACTCCAGAACGGCTGGACCGATATTTATTTTTTCAAAATTCTTTAAAGTCTGAGGAAGGTTCTTATGAAAGAAAAAAAATGAAATAATTAGGGACGGTTCACTGGTATCTTAATATGATGTTTTTTTATGTTTAGATCAGCAGACAGGCTGACGGTCCACTTGATGGTAGATGGCTACCGTCGCCTATAACACAAACAACGCCAAAGCTGCTGCAAGTGGATAGGGAAATGGGCTCTGGCATCCCTTACTCACTCACTGAAACACAACAGCACACGTGCTGTTACTTCACGGTGGTCTTCTGTAAGGGGGTGGTACTGCCGCCAGTAGGGCTGCCCAAATGCCCTGCCACTACTTAATCTGTGAGGTTCAGATGCGGCCGAAGGTGGACCACGCTTATCCAGTAAATGCCCTGCTTTTGAAGACCCTGAGGTTGTAATAAAATCGTAAACGAGCCGTGTCTGTTAGTGGGTAGGTACATTAAATATTTGTACTTACGCGTTGTACTTATTTTATCGAGGACAAAGGAATGGCTTTTTGAATTTTCGTCTGTTTGTGCGTTTGTGCACGCTTATCTCGGAAACGGCTTAACCGGTTTTAATGCGTTTTTCACTGATGTATTGTAGCAAGATTCCCATAAAATTTAGTGCTTTGATTTGATGCGTTTTGACGTTTTGATGACCACGCCTGTTGTGACGATGTACCTTAATTTTTATTATTTAAACTACTCTTTAAATCAAACATGTTGTAATTATATACGACGTATGTATGTATAAACTAATTGAACACGATACAAATTAAATTAATCAGTA
Organism: Bembecia ichneumoniformis; assembly: GCA_910589475.2. Classification (NCBI taxonomy): domain Eukaryota; kingdom Metazoa; phylum Arthropoda; class Insecta; order Lepidoptera; family Sesiidae; genus Bembecia; species Bembecia ichneumoniformis. Next base: position 1,741,320 of record OU342526.1, on the reverse strand, counting down.
AATACCTAGGTTGCAAATTCATTGGAATGTAGTCGGTAATTCGATTTTCCACTTTAACAAACAGCGTTTCGGTCATTATTGATGACCAGAATAACCTCAAACATAATTCAATTTTACCGTACCAATTCCCGGCACATTCTATTAAAACTTAAAATGGAACAGAGAAACAAAGGTAACAGACACTTCAAAGGAATAAATCCCCAATCATTACTTATAGTCTTCGATAAGTCGAGCTTCGCTTGGATGGAGGGTTAAGTACTTTTTTAGGTTACTGCTAAGGATTGGAACTCCCTGCTGGCGTCTGTATTTCCCAGCTTATATAAGCCAAATCTTTTCAAGGTTCGAGTGAATAGGCATCTTCTGGGTGAGCTCGCTCCATCTTCGGCCTCATCCTTCCTATATGGATAGATACTGGTCAAGAGCAAACCCATCTATAGTAAAAAAAAAATAAAAAAAATAAACGTGTGATGTTGTATTAGGTAAGGGATACATTCCTTTATTCCGATCTTATCTTTTATCCTTTTACAGCGCAATTTAATCTAATCATCGTGTTTACAAATCACGATGGTAGCAAAGTATTAAGTGAGTTATCAGTCTGTCTGGATAGCTTTCTCATTTTAAAAAAAGCGCTATATTTGTTCCACTGACAAACGACACCGAGTACTGTTGAGTTTATCAAGAAAGTTTATTAATATAATCTATTGCTACCTTACAGAAGACCACGACGAATAACGGTGATTTTCAGCGCTCTTGCATCCTTCTGGTTTTGTTTTTTTATTGTTTTTGTTGTTTTGCGAAAACGTTCTCAACTATAAATTAAAAAGCTTTTCTGTTACATTTACATGTAAAAAAATTGTATTTGTATTTTTTATTATAATTGAATAGTTCATGTAAAAAAATTATGCCTTGAACTATTCAATTATAATAAAAAATACAAATTAAATAATTTAGTAGAAATTAGCCATAATTTTTGACTTTTTCGTTTATAAAATAAAGGGGTTATCTAACGTCTGCCTTTTCCTCCGTTAACTTCGTCTAAACCATTCAACGGATTGATTTTGATGCAGTTTGCACTAATGGAAAGAGCGATAAACAATTAAATTTTGTGTATATCGTGCGAAGCCTAGAGCGAGTCGCATAAGTATATTAATTAATTTTAGTGAATAGCTGTAATGAAATGTAGTGTTGAGGTACTGTACGGTTCAAACGTACATTATTTTGTATTACTTAAAAATGCCTAGTTAACAACCTACTTATCGAACGCCGACCTTTTGCGAAACATACCTAAGACCATCAACATACTTGTAGTGTTAAGGACTTGCTCCTTATCCACACAGGTACAATGGACATGTTAAAACTATGTTGAAGATTAATTTATATTTGATACTATGGTAAATACATATGTTTAGAAATTTGATGTATTTAAGAATAGTAAGGAATATTACAAAAATTTACTAAATAAATTATGAAAAATATGAGTTTTAAGATATTGCATTGTAGATGCAATAATTCACCAATTTGTGAATATGTATTTATTGTCTATTTAATACCATTTAATTTAATGTATTAATAATTATATACTATATCTTGATCGACAAGAATTTGTTCTTGTATGTATGGTTATACATGATTTATGTATATAGGTATTTTTAAATTCAACGTAAAATGTTGTTCGATGATGAGTGAGGCAGGTTTTGAAGCATTTCAGTGCAAGTGATGTTCAGGCGGGCGAGCCGTGCCCCCGCAGGGTGACGGCTGGGGGGAAGCGGGGGCCTGTAGTAGGAATATCCTTCACCTCCCGAGCTAGGTCAGGGTTAACTGTACCCCCGAGCTGGGGTGACGGTGAGCCACCGTCGACCTTGAAGAGTGCGTGTGATAATGCACCAATGTAACGCCTTGCTCGAGATTAAACTTGCAGGAATATACTTGAATGCTAACTTTCTTTAAACATCACTATACAATAGTAATGCTTTTTATTATTAAGTCTAAGCTTGTATGCAGTACATTCAATGTCAGTTCGTTATAATTAAATTCTCTCTGAACAGTCAAGACTCCGAAATGAAAAGGCATCATAGTCGTACAAAAACAAAACGTCCCTGGACATGCGTAGCGCACGACGAATTTTCCTATCGGTATTGCGCACCGTGTGTCGATGACAACCTTATAACTATCGTGTTAAAGCGGATAATTCATTACCTTCAGCGTCGAACGCTGTCAGCGAATAGAGAACTTAAAATGCTTGTATTAAGGTTCGGAGTTGCGTCGCGACGAATGTTTCCTGTTGACCGTTCTTGGTTATTGTTTTAAGTGTTATGTGTTCGGGATAAGGTTGAGATTTGTGTGTGGTGTAAGAGGTGGGGTGGGTCGATACGGCCCGGGCGAACGCGATCAATAAAGGAGAGCGCGAAGCCGCCCCACCGCGGCCGCCCAGAGACTAGACCCTTGCATAGGTTCGCGTGCCTTCACTCCATACTAATAATACAATGCACTTCAACTATCAAATTGACGAATCTATCATTTCTATTAAAATTATTTTGACGAAAATCCATAAAAAATAATTTGATGTCAATATTGTTTTGCAATAAATACAGAACATTTTACACAATGAATAATCTAAAATATGTTTTCTTTCAATTTGCCTAAAGCGTTTCTTGGATCGGGCCGTATTTGAGCATTGCTTAAATTGCGGGCACATAGTGGCGAAGGGCGTGCCCGTAGCTGTCTGTGGATGTCTTATTATTCTTATTCTTGTCTTTGTGGCTATTTCTGTCTGCTAGAGTACCAGTATCACTTCGTCCATTGCTGGAATATTGTGATCGCCACGTGAACTAAGTCTGTGGATGTCACTCTTATCTGTGTTTATAAAATCGTTTGTCCTGACTGACTATCAACGCACGGCCATAACTACTAAGTCTTGCGGTGGTCTCCAACTAGCGAAGGTTGCGATCCTCCTTGTCTTTTGTTCGCCGGAACAGATCTACTGCGTTAGCTATCCCGGTCCACTTCCTGATGTTCTTCAGCCATGGCTTCTTCTTTCGTCCAACTTTGCCTCTTTCCAGCGACTTTGCCTATCATCACTAGCTGAAGCAGCTCATGTCTAGGAACATGACCCAGATAGTAAACTTTTCGCCTTTTCACTGTGAGCATCAGGTTGCGTTCTTGGCCAATCATTCGCAGGACTTTTGCGTTGGTCGCCTTTTGCATACAGCTAAGGGACATCATGCGCCTATACGTCCACATTTCGAATGCCCCTATTCGTCTTTTGAGGCTTTACACCGATAGAACACAATGCGCAATAGGATATTGATGTTACGGCTACAGAGAATTACTTACTGAGTCTAGAAAGTTGTAATTTGGGACATAGGTTTATTTTATAAAGTAAGCATTCCTTAAGAAAGGATTTTTGAAAATTTAAACTCAGTGAGAAGCTTGGGGCGGGTCGCTAGTATTGTATAAACCATAAGTAATAAGTAACATTGGCTTTTAGAGTGGTTAAGGTGTTTACCTTAACGGTATGTCTCAGGGGTTCCGAGTTTGATTCCCGGCAGGGCCAAGTTTTCAAAGTTGGCTCTGGACAGGATCCGGTAAGTAGTGGCAGGGCACACTGGCTTTCGCATTCATTTGAGCAACCCGTCTGGTGGCAGTAACCACATAGGATCACTGTTTTATTTCGGTGAGTGAGTAAGGAATGCCAGAGTCCATTTCCCTATCCCTTCCTAATCTCTCATCCTCAATCCTATTAAGGTCGGCAACGCATTTTTAGCACCTGTGGCGTTGTTTGTGTTATAGGCGAAGGTAGTCACCTACCATCAAGTGGACTGTCAGCTTGACTAATGACATTTTACATAAGAAAGAATATTTCATAAAATTTATAAAAGAACATTCATTAAATTAAAATTGAGGTATCCTAAGCTTTGTCTATGGATTAAAAATTTTTATACGAATTTGAAATTATTTTGTTAAGTACAAAAAAGTTGAAATTTATTCTTTAGTACTAAATCGCCTTAACACAGAAAACCTATATTTAGTGTTTTTTTTAAGAAAAAAAATAAAAATTTCTAAAATTTGTTTTCGAAATTTCAGAGACGATTTACAGTAAAGATTATTTTATGCACCTTTTTGAACAAATTCATGAATACAATAAAATAACATGCATATATGAGGATATCGTGTTACTAACTAGTTCATAATGGAAATCAAAAACTAAAAAAAAATGGACACTATCGATCCGTATTTCATTCGGAGATAAGATGGAACGATATGAGAATTTATGAGCGTTATCAGGAGTAACTATCGCACAAAATATTATTACAACCTACAGTGTTATATTAAATTGATGGGTTAGGAAACCAATATAAATATTATTAAAATGATCGTCTGCCTGTTTATTTGTTAATGATCGTATGTTTGTTAGGATTTGTGGGAGGTTTAATTGACTTGGATGACACTTTCGTTAGAGGGATTTTAAGAAAGTATAAGGATAAATTTTCTAATGCGGATGAATCTTTAAAAAAATTGTTTAATGCATTAGAAAAGCACAAATATAATATCATCAATTAATACAATCTATTCATATTATAAAATAAAAAAGATGTACGCCTAAACTCCAACAAATACGCGCTTGTTGATACTGTCATAGACTTTGACGTCACATTCGATTTGACTGTTTAGTATTTTGAATTTCCTAAATTTTTTAAAAGAAATAATATTAAAAAATGACATTTATTCTAAATGTTCATAAAATATATATATTTAACCCTTTTTTAATTAGACGCATATTCCCTATTGTAATTGTTTTAGACTATTATTCGGTAGTCAGTTCAGCCTATGTTCAGTCTGTCTGGAAGCAGTGACCAAGCCTTATAGAATACTACCTTGAAATAACAGCACGTGTGCTGTTTTCGTTCAATGAGTCATTAATTCTAACTTCCAATCTTGTTGATTAACTTTCATTCTTCTTTTTAACTCCTTACACTTTCTTAAATTGGCATCGGCTTCGTCGTATACCGACTAAGACACTAGAATTCCTGTGTGGTTTTAAATTTATAAAAAAAAAACTCACCTGAAAATTGATAGTGGAAGTGACGATCCTCATCGACTCCGCGTAGTTCCGAAGAACCGAATCGGTGCTGAGACAACTCTGTCGCCACTCATACAGTTGTTCGAGTCTGGTGACGCATCGCTCACAAATCTTCTTCGGCAAAAAGTCGTCTTTCGATATCTGCTAAAATATTATAGTCTGTTAGACTCTCTCTACGAGAAGGGATAAACAGACGGTAGGTGTGAAGTCGACCTTGTAGCAGTCTTAATAGAGCCCCCTTGAAACCCCATGTTCGAGTTGGGAGGGAACACCCCTAAAGGGAGTTTGTTCTACAATTTGTAGGCACCAAGAATAAAATCCAAACACAATAAACGTAAATATCATTTTTAAATTTAAGTTGTGACACTATAAAAGAAAAAACGCTCAATTATTTTATTATTATTTTTATCTTTATAGAAATTCAGATCGCTAATTTTAGTTTATTGCAATTATACTAGCGTCCATGGTTTCGTTAGCCGAGAATTCGATTCTGAGCTTTCGTGGTTTATGAATTTAGGACGTATGATTAAGTCATAGAGAGTTGCAAAGTAACTCCAATTAGGAGGATCTGAGTATGCGTGTGAGTCATCGACGTAATATCCAACTAGACTACTAGTACAGGGCGAACGGATGTCGACAACACATTAGAGAAATAGATATTATATAATTCCACGCCCGGTAATGTTCGACCAATAGAAGTTACTATGATCGGACCAATTGGCGTTCAGTACCCCGCGCCCGCGCACCTCAGTTAATTGCCAGAAAAGTTTGCATTGTGAATAAATAGGTATTAGCCGTCTACTTGGATATTACGTCGATGGTGTGAGTATAGAGAATTAATTGTCATTGCATTTGTACAAAAAATGAATATTCCGAAATATATTCTGAGATTGCAAAGAAACGTATTTTGAGATTACAAGACGTATATCTCAAAAGTATATAGAAGGCGCATTCAGTTACAAGTGCAAGTGTCTTAGAAAAGTAAATGTTTCTTCAGATTTAGGCGTGATAGCTCATTTGTTATGAAATTTAGTAAGACAGTTACTTTTGCACTCTGTAAATTTCGCGTTACCTGTGTAAATGTATGCGGTATAAACAAGTAAAATGCATAGCTTTGTATCAAGTACTTATTATAAATTTCCGTTCAATTGATTCTCAAAAAATATTTGTTTGAATAAGCTCGATGAGAGCAGTCACGTGACCGATGTCATCCCTTTGTGTGCCCGAAAGCTGCCGGCGCTTTCGTGTGTACCACCTACTCGAATAATCCGTTACATACGCTGACCCAATTCTAATAAACACCGGGATCTGAGGTCGACGAACCACGTTCGGTTCGTTCGTTATTGAGTTTCATAAACAAATTGTTAAGTTTAAGAAATTTCAATAACAAATTTTGGTTTTTAATGAACTTATTGCTACTACAAAATTATTACTATACAAAATATTATTTACTATACAAAATGGACACCAATTAATATACAAGGTTGCAAGAGTATTTTAATTTTTAAAATAACACATTTACTTTGCATACACAAAACGAGTTCAGTCAGAATTAAAAAAAAAATCTTGGTTAAAACGAGACACAGAATATTAAACGATATGAAATTTAATTAAAAAAATAAGAAAAGGCAGAGTAACATAATTCAATTATGTAATAATTGTGTCATTATTTTTCAGTGACTAATTTATTGAACAACAATTTATTTAAAAACAAATATTAAAAAAATGTTTGCTATTTATCTTGTTTAGTTTTGCTATTGAATTGCGATTTTGTAGAATAGATTTGACAATTCGATTGTACCAGACTCATTCTGTGAAGCTCTCTTAATTTCCGGCAGTCAATCATAACCACAAAGGACTACTTTTTGTAATAATAAATCTGGGATTTTTTCTAAGTGAACACGAAAGTAATTGTGTACGTTTTCTTAAAATACTGAAATGCTAATTTTAAAATCAACAGGTATCGTGATATTGGTTTGGTGTCGTCTTATTGTGTTTAGAATTCGTAGCGCGCAGGCGTCTACGAGCTACGACGAGCTACACGGTCACTCGACGCGTCTTCGTAGCTTCTTAGCAATTATTGCACTATATCCCCCCAAATTACGTCATAATCACACAATAAGTTTTTTTTAAATTTTTACATACAATTTGAACTCAAGCAAGGTTTGGCGTAGCGTTAAAACATTTCAAGGACAAATTACGGTCATTCGGAGGGGCGTTAAGAACAAAGCACTTACCATAGTGGGCAGACAGGTCCTCAGTTTGAAGAGGATCTGTCTCTGTTCCGATTCCTTGTCGAAGATGTGAAGTCGCGGTCCGCTCTTGAGCGAGCACAGCCTACATAGGTCGGTGAACGCTGTGAAGTTGAGGTCCTCGGGCTCGGTCATCGCGAAGCACCTGATGAGGAGGTCTAGGAGGCAAGAGTTGTCCATGTATACGGCGGTGGTTCTCGGGTGGCGGGAGTCGGTCAGCGCCGGGCGGGCATGTCGCGGGTGTGTGTCGGGGAGGCGTCTCGCCGCCGCTGCGTCCGGGGGGTACTGGGGCTGTCGCGCACCACCCTTCACCCCCTTCACCCCCCGCCTCCCCTTTCGGCGCCGCACGCAGCCTCGAAGCCCCCGCACCCCACTCGGGGGGCAGGACGATCCGGAAAACGCGTGATACTAGACCCACTTAAACCCGTCTGCGATTGTTGACTCTCCATCAATTCGTTATCATCACGCATTGATGATTATAATTAATAAATATTTATTTACTGTTTGATGTAAAATATTTATTCGACAGAAAACACATACCTATGGATGCTCACACTAGAGTCTAGTGTGATACACTTGTATGTCTAAGTGACTAGACATACAAGTGTATGGTGTAGTTTTCCATAAGTTTTCATCGTTTTCTTGCAGGAAAATATATAAATAACTAGCGACCCGCCCCCGGCTTCGCCCGGCGTGCAATTTATATATATATATATATGAACATTCCCCGTTTATCCCTCTTTTTATTAATGAAAACCGAATCAAAATCGGTCTACCCGTTCACGCGTGATGCCGTGACCAAGGGAAATGGGGCAGACATAAGAATATTTAGTAACAAACTTAATCACTTATAATAATTGATGTATAAATATTATAATCTAACCTACATTGAATTTACATTGTTGTTAAGATTGATGAGATTTTATCTCTTAATTAATTTTATTTTAATTTTTTTTTCAAAGGTTTTCAACTCTATAGATCGGGCAAGATGAAAAAATCCGTAATGTGACATTTAGAACCACGTGGTAGAAAATCGCCAACTTTACAAGGCTATTTACATCCTGATTACGGCGATCAGAATCAACATTTTTGTAGGAAAATTTTCCCAATACCCTCTCAATATATTCTATATATATATAATCTTTTTATTTTTTATTGATTTTAATACTAAAAACATTGCTTACTTATATGGAAAAAGTATAAATACCTACATTAACTACAATCTTCTATAATAAATGCTATAGAAAGTTTCAAATACTATTCTTAACGAGGTTTTTTTTTTATGTTAAGGTCGGCAGACAGGCTGACGGTCCACTTGATGGTAGGTGGCTACCGTCGCCTATAACACAAGCAACGCCAAAGCTGCTGCAAGTGCGCTGCCGACTACAGTAGGATTAAGGATAAGTGGATAGGGAAATGGGCTCTGGCATCCCTTACTCACTCACCGAAACACAACAGCACACGTGCTGTTATTTCACGGTGGTCTTCTGTAAGAGGGTGGTTACTGCCGCCACGTGCGTAAACGCAGTGTGCCCTGCCACTACATTTATTAAAATTTTTGTATAGGCTTATTCTGCTTGTGTTGCAAAGTTACTGACAATTTCAACTGCGTAACGAACTCTCCAAGTCGGTCTTCGTAGAAGTTTCGTTACCACTCCGTGACGTGTCGGTGTGACGTCATTATAAGTCTAATTATAGTACTTTTCTACATAATATGTAAGTACGAGTGTGTCTTGTATGGAATCTTTATTAGTATTTATTAGTTAACTGTACAACTTCATGGACCAAACTGCTTCCTCATTCACTCATTTTTGAATACAATATTATTACGATTAACTTTGGAACGTTCTGGAAAAAGCGTTCGCGTCGGCCGAAAGTTTCGAACGTCCCACCCTATCGATGTAAGCCACGCGCCTTTTGATTAGTGTCAAAAGAAAATTGGTCTTTATGTTTACAACATACACTTTACATTTCAACAGAAATATCATTCCCAAATTTCAATGGCTTGTTTACGATGGTGTTTATGTTTCTAGTAAATTCGAAATGCGTCGAGGCGTTTGACACTAAATATAAATAAGAGAGCAAGCGGGCGAGATGAGTCAGTTTGTTGCGATAACAGCAATTCGAAAGCGAATATTCGAACCTTTCGAGAAGTTACCTGAGACAGTGAACCGGCGACTCATTAAGGGAATCCTTGACGACTTTTGGCAAGTTTGACGGTTTCATAGAACAAATTTAATGATTTTGGAAGTCATCTTGGTTTGTGAAAATAAATAGTTCGTTCCGTCCTTACCTGGCAGTTTAACTCACCCCCGCACGTAACAATATAATGTATAGAGACACACTCGCACAAATAACGCAATAGCTCAAATGCGCCCAAATCAAAATTATACTTTGTTTATGTCACAGTAACAATCGATCAGTTTCTTATAAATTGTATTTGGGAGGATATTGGGTTCTAGAAGGGTTTTTTTTCTAAAATAATATTTAAAAAAATAATATTCTGTAGCGTACAGTGCTAATTTAAAAATGTACTTAGATATAAAAGATTTAATATCTTTAATTTAATGTCTGGTATATTAATTCAATAAGATGTCACATGTAGTTTTTGATAAATTTAGCTACAATAAATTTTATATGAAAAATCAATCTAAGTATAACTCGGTTTAAGCTTATGAAAATATTTTTAAACCTTAATACTGGACCATCAAAGATCCTATTCAAGTTGAGGGGATTTTTGCTAATGAAATTGGAACCGGCTATCAAAAGATTTTTAAAATCTTTCACAGTTATTACAAGAGAGCCTACAAACGTACCTATTACAATTTTTTTATAGAATATAAATATATTATTATATTATAAATAAATAATATTGCTAAATAAATCGCTAGCTTTTGCCCGCAACTTCGTTCGACGCGGACGGCAGCCCTTTATCTTCGACATTGAAACGAATTAAATTTATTTTTTAAGTTTAGATAATCCCTCGGGAACAGAAAGTAAAAACATGCCTATAACCCTAACAACGTGTACGTAAAATTTCATGGTGATCGATAAAGTACTTTCTGATCTCAGACCGTAGTTTTTGTTGGTCTGAGTTTCCGATCTGCAGTTTTGAAAAAAACGAACATGATTTTTGTATATTTGTATTTTTATACTGGCTGGTAGTCATGACTTCGTCCGCGTTGATAAATGAAAAATACAACACCTGAGAAAATATATGAGTAATATAATGCCTGATATCTTTATCGCTGTGACGACGATTTTTTAAAACTTTTAGATGATCCCTCGAGTACCTATTAACATTTTTTCAGGATTAAAATTATCCTATATTAAAGTTTCTGTGCGCCAATAGGGGATCGGACAGTAATCAGATTAAAATCTAAAATGTACTTAGAAAGAAAATATATAATTTTTTACGAATAATAATTTAATATAATTCATTTAAATATTTATAAATCACAATATTTTTAATCTATACTGAAACATCAATCACAGTGCGTGACGTCATTTGTGAGCAATCATTGTCTTATGCCAATGCAGCTGTTTTGTTATGATATGACCACAAATGACGTTACGCGCTCTCAGACTGCGTTGTAGTGGTAGGGCACACTGCGTTTCGCAGTCATTTGGGCAGCCCGCCTGGCGGCAGTGACCACCCCCTTACAGAAGACCACCGTGAAATAACAGCATATACGTGCTTTTGTGTTTCGGTGAGTGAGTAAGGGATGCCAGAGCCCATTTCCTTATCCCCTCCTAATCCCTTATCCTTAATCCTACTGTAGTCGGCAGCGCACTTGCAGCACCTGTAGCGTTGCTTGTGTTATAGGCGACGGTAGCCACCTACCATCAAGTGGACCGTCAGCCTGTCTGTCGACATAACATAAAAAAAAAAAAAAAAAAAAGAACTATCGTGGCGTTTTGGCGGCATTTCAAACAAACAATATTAAAACATGATTTTGAGTACCTAAAAGGCTATAAATAAATAAAATAGTATTTTTTTATAGGAATAAATATCCATGAAGATTAATTTAAAACACTTTCTGAAAATTTGTCCGATCCCCTATTGTCATCTAGGTCCGTTTAACCGTTTGATTGAGTAAAAAACATTCAAACATCCAAACATATAAAAACTTTTGCATTCATAATATCATATGGTAGGAAGTAGGATAATGTGTTTTTTTTTAATTCTATACAGATGATGCAGTCTCAATATGACACTATAAATGACACAAATAGAGCACTGTCTTTAATGTCACTCTAATGAAACGTAATCTCATTATTTTTAATAAATCTTAACATATTATTACATATAAAAACTATAAATACACTAACATGAATTACTGCGAGTCGATATTGGGAAAACGTAAAACAATTTCCGTTGTGTCCTCGGATTCGGAAGCCGAGTCTCAAACGTATTCTGAACGGACCCTGGCTATGATCAAACCCGAGGCTTACGAAGATGCAGAAGCCATTGAGAATCACATGAGGAACAATGCGTTCACTATTCTCGCTGTAAGTAATTAAAGCACCTTGTTAAGACTTTTTGTAAGAAAAGCAGCTGGCAGAAGACGATCACTCTGCTTGATGGCCAGTGACTATAGGTATCAGTCGTCTATATCAAAAGTAATAAGAGGGGCTGCAAGTGCGCTTCCGACTTTGATAACTATATATGTCTACGAATATACGAATTCGGACCAAGCGCTTTAAAACATCTTTTGTGATGCGCACTGCTGAGGATTGGAACTCCCTGCCGGCGTCTGTATTTCCGAGCTCATATAACCCAAATCTTTTCAAGGTTCGAGTGAATAAGCATCTTCTGGGTGAGCTCGCTCTATCTTCGGCCTGATCCTTCCTAGACAGATGCTGGTCAAGAGCAAACCCATCTATAATAAAAAAAAAAAAGAAAAGAATACATATTGTAAAATTATGTCGCTATCAGCCTCAATCTATTTCTCCGCTAACTTTTTTTTTTTCGAGGAGAAATCCATTTACAGATTTCATTGCGGCACCGGCACTAACCACTAAAACTCCTCGGTGTCTCCTTGTCCCTCGAGAGGGATGGACCGGGCTCTGCCGAGGCAACAACTCCGATCCACCGCTAACTTCTCTTAAACCACCCAACTGATTTTGATAAGCTTTCACTAATGAAACGAGGAAAGTTTGTGTATATAATTATCAGAAAAAATTGCATTCGTGCAAAACCGGGGCCGGATCGCCAGTAAGGAAGAAGCAAGGGATAGGGCAATGGACTTTGGCATCCCTTACTCACTCATCGAAAGGCAAGACACCAGCTTTTATTTTTCATAAAAAGATTTATAAGTTTTATATGTAAGTCTACTAAAATAAAATGAAAAGATCTATAATATAGGTGGTCTATGTAAAATGTTATTATTACATAATAGGTACATATAATCTCGTTATTACCCATGCGCAGTTTTCAGGCACAGGTAATAACGAGCCAGGCAGAGCCTGGCGCAAAGACACAATATTGCCTGTCTTTGTGTATTCTATAGGATGTACTTCGGAGAGTGTGCTCTGGAGTTGCATGAGATCATACCGCCTTCCCTTTTTTCTATCGGAAATTCAGACGTATAGCTGGATACCATCCTCACCTTGTCGAAATCCCTCTAATTCGGACCACGCATTTTTTATAATGCGCACTGCTAAGGATTGGAACTCCCTGCCGGCGTCTGTATTTCCGAGCTCATACAATCCAAATCTTTTCAAGGTTCGAGTGAATAGGCATCTTCGGGGTGAGCTCGCTCCATCGTCGGCCTCATGTTTCCTACACGAATGGATGCTGGCCAAGAGCAAACCAATCTTTAATAAAAAATAAAAAATATATATTCCTATAGATTCGATAAACAGTTTTTTTTTTTGCAAGTTTAGGTACATACCATAAAAACGGACTGAGTGCGTATTTAAAACGTATGAATATTGTCTATGCAATCTAGACAAGGTAACCGCAATTTTTACTTTGACGCATACCTACGGCGCAAAGGGTGTAAACTAAAAAGTTTGACCGACGTCAGGGGCTGTTCGGTAGGGTTGTTTTAGAGATGCGATATGCAAAACTTATGCACGAGGTCTCTACTCGTGCGAGGGGCGCGCTTTCATTATTCCGCGTCAAATGCAGCCAGCCCTCGTTAGTATAGGCACGCGTAGGGTTGTCACATGCATCAATATTTGTTACTTGAGAATTTTATGTAGGTCCTTTAGAATTAAATCGTCATTGGTTTGATCTCAATAACTTTATGTAAATTAAAATTGTAGGTACTTTTAATGAAACGAAATGTAGATAAACTAGCATCTCGCACGGTTACAATTATATACACAAACTTTCCTCATTTATCGTTCTTTCTATTAGTCAAAACCGTAGTAGTCCGTTGCGTGATTTAGAAGTTAGCGGAGAGAGAGACAGATGCAGACAGTGAATTTATTTTATAATACCTATATATAGATAAATAAAGTGGTTATCAAATTGATTTACGAATTACCTTCAAGTAGGTATATAAACGCTGAATATTTCTCTGCGCATGTCCAAAAGAGAGGTAGAAACGATCGGCAACTAGATCATTGCGAAGAGACAAGGTAACAAGAGACAAAGATTTGTAAAATTGCTCCCAAAATAGCTTTTTTCTACTATAAAACGTATTATTATATATATTTCACTTAGTCACAACCTTAGAGAAACTTTAAAAGTACTTGAGTCATTGTCATTTCTTAATAATAAAATCACGAGGAAACCACAGGTTGAAGAAGATTAACAACCTTTTCATGTAAAGGTCATCAGACAGGCTGACGGTTCACTTGTCAGAGGGTGGTTACCGTCGTCTATAACACAAGCAACGGCACAGGTGCTGCAAGTGGGCTGCTGACCATAGTAAGGATAAGGATAAGGGGTTAGGAAGAGATAGGGAAATGGGCTCTGGTATCCCTGACTCACTCACCGAAACACAATAGCACACGTGCTGTTACATGATGGGGGTTTTCTGTTACTGTCGGCAGCCGTGCTGGTCAAATGACTGCGAAACGCACTAGGTGCCAGATTCAAACCAGAGCCAACTTTTCCAAAGTTGGCCCTGCCGGAAATAGAATCCGGGTCCCCTGTGAGAGAGTATTAAAGCAAGCACCTTAACCACTCGACCCAGGATACATATTAGGTATATCACTAACTAAAATAAAGCCATTTTTATTCAATTTTTCAAGTAGGTAACCAATTTTGATGAGTTTATAACTATAATTTAAAATTTAACTTAAACTTAACAATTAAACAATTTATTGACTTTAATGAAATTAACAAATACTTAATTTAACATTTTAAAGTTAGTAAAAAAAAATTAATGTGAAAAATAAATATTTTACCATATCAAGAGATACCTATGGGTCTCTCTTAGGGTGTGGAAATTCTCAAACTTTTTCTAGGACTCCCCAGTCTTTTGCCTTGTTGATACAATCCTTCCTAATTGTTGTCAGTCCACCGAGTACTCGGTCTACTAATATTCCTTTTGTGAAGTCGGTCTTTTCCGTTAAAGTAGCTTCTATTCGAACGTAAAATGTGTTCTGCCAAATGCAATTATTATTGTTATATGTACACTAAAATTAAAATAACCCATAAGTGTTCACGAGTAAAATTTACATGTCGTTATTTTATTGTTACATTTGTATATCGTTATAGGTACTGGAGTACCTATACCGATCGGTAACCAATAGCGACTTTTTGTACGCCCAATGGATGACCCAACATTGCAAATCGGGGTCTAGTTTAAAAACGGTCTAATGGTCTCCTCTTGTGTGTCGTTTGATTCTTAATACAATTTAAATCAGTTTAGTTTTATCAAGTATTTTCATATACACATTTCTTAAGCACCCAGAACGGCTTTCTTGGTCAGAAGTATATAATCTTTTTTAGGACTTTCATATAATTATTTTTAAAACTGCGTAAATGTCATTGAGAATTAAAAAAATAATTTCAATTAGTGGATATTGTTTGAGACCGTTTGACAACCCTGCAAGTCTGAGATCTTCGAGCACCCTACATCTCGTCCGACGGTCACCACTGTTATCTATAGAAACGATAAAAAATCTAATTAAAAATTCGTTTCAAATGTTTCTCTAGTAGGGAATGCTTAATGCCTGGGACAATTTTAAAGATATATGTATGCGACAGTTGGTTATAATTTGAGGTGATTTTTAAATTGAGTTATTTTTTAGAAGCGCATCGTCCGTCTAACACCCGAGCAAGCTGCAGAACTTTACAGAAGTCACTACGGGCGTCATCATTTCCCTCATTTAGTGGCGCATATTTCAAGCGGGCCTGTGGTCGCTTATGTGCTAGCTGCTAGGAATTGCATACAAAAGTGGAAGACACTTATGGGGCCCGCAAGGTAATTTCACACGTCTCGGGCTTTTTTATCGACCGAGGTCTGACTTATTGTCCAAAGTTAAAAACACTACCATTGCAGTAATTTCGTATATTATCCTGTTGTGAACAAACGAAAGGTGTAGACCATTCTCTCTACCTCGTTGGATGATTCCTTGCGAGGCACTTACTCATTCCATGATAAGGTTAATAATTATTGATGTCTACAAATAAACTCAATTGCATCTAATTTTCGTGTTACTAGCGACCCAGTTCTCGGCTTCGCACGGGTGAAATATTTTTCTGCAAATCTATACTAAATATTATAAAGAGAAAAGATTTGTATTATAAACAGACCGACAATATAATATTATAATAATATAAACAGACCGACAAAAACTATACTTAGACGGAACAATACAGACCCTTAAGTGAGGCAGGTAATAGGAAGCCGATTTTGCAATAGGATGACAGCTGCTAGACAGTCTGACGCGAATAATTGATATACCTAATATTTTTTGTTTAATAAGTGTTATAATAATTAAGTGGGGTAAAAGTTTTAACTGCACACACAAACACATGGCCACTATACGACGAGTAGTGTTACATACACATCTTCAGCGAACCGGCTTCATTTTTTAAAACGTTTTTGTTCGTAAGGGCTCTGTCTATAGTTTTTGTTCGTCTGAGGTTTGTAATTAATAAACTCAAAAACTGATAGACCGATTTTAAAAATTCTTCCACCTATAGCTACATTATCAGCTAGTAACATAAACTACTGACCATCTGTATGTATGTTTGTAATGAATAAACTCAAAGACTACTGGACCGATTCCAAAAATTCTTTCACCCATAGAAAGCTACATTATCAGCGTGTAACATAGTATGTTATAAAGATACGCGAACGAAATTGCGTCACAACAGCTAGTTATATATAAAAACCTTCCTCGAGAAACGCTCTTTCCATTAGTGAAAACCGCATCAAAATCCCCTGCGTGGTTTAGGAAGAGTTAAACATACAGACGTGGACGGCGACTTTAATTTATACTATGTAAGGATAAGGATTGATTTTGACACTTAAGTCCCTTTAACACTTCCAATTAGGTACCTACCTCTTACTAAAGTTTTCCAGTCATACAATTTTCATATCTATGTTTCATTTAATTTGTTGCTTGTAAATGCCCACGAGATACAGATGTCCAACCTAGTCGGGAATTAGATTTTACCTTTTTTTTTATTTTCAATTTTGTCTTTTATTGTAAGTATATCATTATTGTATATGCTAAATACTATAATCTGCGTGTCAATAGAGTTATTATTATTATTCACCCAAATACAAAAATATTAACGGCTGTGATTTCACGGCGGTCATATATAAATTGTCAATTTTTGTCTGCGGATCGAAGTGCACATTGGCATCAAATTCCAAGTACATAGTTGAATTTAAACGACAGGGTCGCAGAAGCGCAGGCATACTGGCCGGACAGTTTGCGAGCATGCTACGGGCGGCGGACAAAGTACGGTGATTATTTTAACGCTTTACATGGCAGCGAAACCCACGCGGAGGCCGTCAGAGAAATAAATTTTTTCTTCCCAAATAGTGAGTGCATTTATTATATACACCAAGACCTAATTGTGTAGATTACGCATAAGATGTAGGCACTAACAAATGGTCTAGAGCAGAAGTGGTTTATACCTTACTTAGTATACTTAAAATAGCAAATATTTAAATCCTTTATACTAATCGCAATTTCTCGCTGCGCGCGAGGCAATAAAAAGTGGGAGCACATCGAAGCATATTGCGCGCTCACTCTCTCTTATGGCAACCCGTAGTGAAGCACAGCGCGCGTATAGATATGTAATCGGTAAATGTATACAAAATTAAAATCAAGTACTATTTCATTGTTTAACGTATTGTTATTTGAATTTTATTGTACTAACTCAAAAACGATAAATAAAATTGAATAATGATAAAATTAAATGAGGTAAGTTATAGTGGCTGAATAAAATTAATATCTTGCAATTTACGTGGATTTTCTTTAATTTCCTTTAAAAATGTCAAAACATAACACTGCGCGCTTGTTGTATATCCACACCAACAGATTTAATATTGTTATGGAACATCAAAGAACGAATGAAAGGAAGTAAAATAATAATAACTTGGTATTTAAAGACATCCCACAGTATTGTAATGAAATAATTCGCTATTTACGATCCACATGCCCACTGTTTCGTAATTACCCTTATTAACAAATAAATAATAAAAGTGACCGTTATCTCTTGAACGTTATCCAATTGTTTTGAGGAGTATACGTTACTCATTGTTTAGTTTTATCGCTAGCGCGTGCTCGAAGCAAGCACAACACTAAGCGAAACAAGTTTTATTGCTCCGCGTGCAGCGAGAAATTGCGTTTAGTATAGTCACATACATACTTCTGTGAGGTCAGACACGATATTGAGATGACTATTACCAACTTGTGACCGGGATTGCCGTGGATTACCAAACTTAAGGGTATGGTAAATGTTAATCTTTGTGTAACAGTAGAATTTCCAATTAAAGCTTTTTTTTAGCATTGTCCAGAATTTTTTAGAATCGCTATTAGGCTAAAATGTACTAGGGATAACTAATGTTAAGCCTATACCGTCCAGGAAATTTAATAGCATATCAAAATTTGAGTCCTTTCGGGGCATTTTTGATATAAGCTTTTAGTATAATATCGATGGGTGATAAAAAATTGTGATTACACCCTGTAAAAGGAGTGAAAAAAATTATAAGCGTTTTTTCCAAATTATACAAAACTGGTAAGTTAGAAAAATCTCCGAAAAATTTACATGAAAATGTTCATATAACTTTATTTGCTAAAATTAAAATTAACAGAGTTAGGAAGGTTAGAAGATAAAGTTTCTTTCACCAATCGATATTTCATATCTTTTCGAGACTTATACAAAAAATATCTCTTAGGGACTCAAATTTTGATTTGTTAGTAAATTTTCTTGGACTATAATTATTAGAGATAAGTTTCTCATCGCACTAGTGCAATATACGATTTAGTTATATGGCGAATTATATACATTAACGACTAGTCCAAGCGTTTATTTCAAACAATAGTTTAGCATATTGCGAAGCACATATTACAGTACTCATCTCAGTATATACCTTCATATACAGATAATAAACATACTCAACCACCATTATTTAAGAGGTTGGTGACTGCGGGACGCAATGTGTCTTCATGAAGTCCTGTAACGAGCATGTTTTGTCCGCAGTGATAGTTGGCCCCATTCTTCGGGATTGGCAAGTAACCGACTACATACAGAAGTTCATCACCCCCACTCTGTTGCCAGGGTTGACGGCATTAGCACACGAGAAACCGGCCGAACCTATACTTTGGCTAGCCGATTATCTAACACGGCACAACCCTAATGAGCCGGACATAATGCCTCAACCAATCGATCAGAGAGAGGACCGAAGGTGTCACACTCCACAGCCCTCTGAAGAATCCTCACATGCTTAACTGGATCCTAGATCACCAATTTGTTACACTCGACAGTATCATTTATAATCTCTTTGGTGCTGCGGTTTGTTATAGTATATATCAATGTTTTCTTGTCTTTTGAAATACATGAAATAGAAATCTACTTATATTGAATAATCTAAACATTGTAATTTTCAAAATGCACATACATATAATTTATTAATATAATTTAGATAATATTATTTCCTGCATGTTTGAATAATTCTTTAAAATAGAATAAGAATGTGACAGGAATCCGCGTTACCACAAACAAGCAATGGAATGCTTATTACGTCTTTGATTCGGACACATTTTGGTATTATTCAAGCATTATTTCAAACTTTACCCATTTACAATGAATAAATTCCTTATTGCACCGTAATAGAGTCGAAATACGGCTACACCGTATACAAAACAGTTTAATAATGACATACATACTATCGAATCAGAGAGGAATCCTTGTCAAGCCTAATCTATATATGAAATAAAATAAAGCTTAATAAAATAAACAAGAATAAATAATTTTCACCAACTTTATTGATAAAAACAGTTTACGAATGACTTATCACAGCGTAGTGTGTTAACTTGACAAATACGTTTGCAAACAAAAGTATTTTGCTTTGAATAATTTTATACACAAGTGTTTGAAAGTAATGGTTAAAAAAAAGCTTAAATCCTTACCTCTAAACACGAAAACAAAACTACTGTGACTATTTTTCTTTGCGTAAGTACACTTCTTTAAATCAATCTAAGGTATACTATTACGTTAACCTACAAATTATTTTAGTCGTGTTATAAGAGAATAATCTTTGTTTTCGTATCACATTCCATATTTAAAATAGTCACAATATTTTTTGCTAAAACTAACAAGTACACAATTTTGGTAAAAAAATGGCTTATAGATTATGAAGTATTAGTACTTGGAGATTACCGAATTTGATTGTAATCTTACTGCCGCTGACACGATCTGAAAACAATGAAAATAATTGACTTTAGACCAAACCTGTTTATTGATCTCAAAATCTTTAAAACAATTTTATTAGACAACGCTTCTAATACTTTTTAAAGTGATTTTATAGTACAAACTTAAACGATTGTACACCAACATATCCAATTGCTAAAATACATAACAATAACACGAGCTAGACGTTGCCAACTAGTACTTATCTAGGATAGAAAATAACTTATACACTACAATAAAATATAATAGATGGCGCTGAACATACCAGAGCCCGTTTATGGCATTTAGGTAGCCCGTTTGGCGGCAGTACAAACCACACAGACCCTTTCATAGAAGACCACCGTGAAATAAAAGCACATGTGCTATTATGTTTTTGTAAGTGAATAAGGGATGCTAGAGCCCGTTTCCCTATCTCTTACCCTTAATCCTACTATGGTCGCCAGGGCACTTGCAGTACCTTTGGTGTTGCTTGTGTTATAGGCGACGGTAGCCACCTACTATCAAGTGGACCGTCAGGCTGCCTGTAGACCTTAACATTAAAAAAATGTTAGAATGTATTTGTATTTCAATTGGTGATTTAGGTATAAAATATGATAGTTATAAGTTATGACAGTCTCTGATTTTCATAAAGAAAGGCAATATTAATTTGTATGAAGATTTACATTATTGTTCATATGAAGAGTATAATATATACGTACTAGTGGTGCATGCGGAAGTAGGCAGCATCAGTGGAAGCGCAAAGGCCGATCTTCTTGCAGACGCCCTTGGTGCCGAACTCTTCCACCAGGTGGATCACGCTGTCTCCGTATATCTCCATCAACGTGTGACACTGCACCCCGACATGATATCACAATTATATACATATTAAAAGCACGAAAAAATCTTATGCAAATTTATGACAAACGAGTTGTATCTTTCTGTAATTAGTCAAAAGTTTAATTTAAAAAAAAACTCAATAAACTCACCCTGCCGTTGTACTTGGCGGGTAACAAGTTGCAGGCCTTCTCTACGACGTGAACGATGTTGCGATCCACCTTGTCGTTGCCTAGCACCTTCTTCACTGCCATTACAACCGTCTCGCACACAGCACAGTCCAGGACATCAGCTGCATATGACATTATTCAATACGTTAGTAGTGGTAGAGCTCACTGCATTTCGTAATCATAAAATGGGCATCGAGTCTGGTGGCGACAACCACCGTCTGTTGTGTGTCGTTAAGTGAATACATACAGGACATAAAGAATTGTCGTGCAGTAGATGTCTTTGTTTGGAAACCATGATCAAAAGGTGAAAAGTCTATGTCAGGCAGGAGAAGCTTGTGAGCAGTGTATGAGCAGTGTATGAGCAGTGTCTTTGGAGATCACAATCAAAAGGTAAAAGGTCTATGTTAAGCAATGGAAATTTGTAAGGCCTGTTCTTGGAAACGGAAGATTCTCAACTTATCAGATCCATGTTAATGAAGTTACCTACATTTAACATCCTTGATGGAATTTTTGTCGCAGAGTTTGATTTGCTCGCACACCTTGGCAGGCTCGAGGTCCTGCGCCAGAAGCGAGATTATGAGATCCGCGTACTTTTCCACAAACTTGTCGCAATCCGATCGCACCGACTTCGGCATGTGCTTGCACACGCCGTGCACTACTTTCTTGATCTCGGCCTAAAAACACACAATCACTTGATTTTACTCTCACTGTTATTGCACGCCTAAAGACACGTTCAAAAAACAGAAAGATTCAAAAATCTAATAAACTTGTGTAGATAACGCTTTTAAAAATATAAAAAGTGTGTTGGTGTATGTGTAACATTTCATACTCAAAACTTCGAAAAAAAAAAGAAATACAAAGTAATTAACTTAACTTGTCTTTAACTTTTACTTAAAAAATATATAACTATTAAATTTTAAATAACATCTTGACTACTTCGACTAGAATTTATTTACTACAACAAAACTCGCCAGTTCTTACTACAACAAAATCTGTTTCTATGGGGAAGAAACAGACATGTAACCTCTAAATATTTTTTATTTAAAAACAGAACTTAAACAATTAAATATATTCTGATAATAACAACAAAATAATATACAAAAGTCAAAGTTTATTTCGTTTTCACTTGAAAGTTTTTCAAAACGTGCATCAGATATGGTCATTGGTCATCAGTGAAATAAAAACCACAACAAATTTTATTTTACTTTTATAGTTATTTAGTCACGATACCAAAAATGATTGAGAAACGATGACTAATCTATATCTCATAAAATATATTACCTCATTATCCTTATCCTTGATCTGGGCGTCTATCTCCCTGAGAACGAACTCGCACATAACGCAAACCGTCGATTGCCTCACTTCGAGTCCGTTTACCGTGTTGTCTGGGATTTCATTTGTTTCTACACAAACGAATATGTTCAATTATAAATGCAAAAGTTTGTATGTTTGTAATTCAATCACGCAAAAACGGCTGAATGGACTTGCATGAAATTTGGCACACAGATAGTTTATTATCTGGATTAAGATATAGGATACTTTTTATCCTGGAAAAATGTTAAGTTCCTGTGGGATTAAAAAAAACGACTACAGCGCGTATGAAGTCGCGGGCACAGCTAGTAGATTAATATGTTTCTGTTATATAGAAAGTTCTTGGGGATCGTAAGACTATGCGACCAACTAAATCATTCATCATGATCATCAGGCGTAGGAAGTCCACTGCTCTCCCAAAACTTTCCAATAGGACAGGTCGGAAGCAGCCTGAATCCAGCGTTGACCCACAGTTCTTATTAAGACATCGGTCCATCTTGCTGATACCGGTCATGAAGGGCCGTGGTCTCCACTCAAGAACCTTCCGCCTCCAGCGGCCGTTAGCTCTCTGTACTATATGTCCTGTCCATTACAACTTAAAAGTTACTAATTCGGCGGGTTATGTTGATGACTTTCGGAGTAGCCTTGAGCATCCTATCCTAAAATAGCCCTCTTGCTCGTTGAGCGACGTGAGCTTTCTTACGAAGCGCTTAGTTTAGGGCCACGTTTTATTGGCATTATGTTATCAGTGTATTGAATGTGTCGAAAAAATCTTTGGAAAAAAGTAAATCATTCAATAAAATTAAAATTACTTTGAATCATCTAATAATCGACTTAAAAAGTGCGTGGATTTGTATGGAGTTTGTATATAAATAGTAGCCAATGTTTCACCGCATACCTATATCACCTCCAGCCAGCATGGATTTCGGCAAAAGCGATTTTCCCCTGAAGTTGTTTCTGTCTGCCATTAGCTGCGGCTTCTCGTGGTATCTATCAATGGTGATTCCCAAAGGATCTGTCGTGTTATCTGTGCAGAGGTGAAGGTAGACGCATATCTCTTGGGCATTGAGGTCGGCCACTAGCATCTCGACGAGTTTGTCGCTGTACGTGTCGACAAAGTCTACGCACTGAGTGCGTAGCTTTTGTGATAGATGGTTGCAAAGATTCTCTAGTGCAGAACGAATGCTGGCCTGGAATAGAAATTTAATTTTTATAGTAATTACTTATCACTGTCAGGTTCTCCTCTATGTAACTAAGAGGTGTGTCAAATTTTCTTAAAAAGCTGTTTGTGTTTTCCTACAAGTAGCTTCCTTCACGTTTAGTATTGACGAGTCCATCGGTGGAGAGGTTAGGGTCAGCCTTAACGCCCTGACTCAGGGTCGGGTATCCCGGGTTTGATTCCCGGCAAGGCTAGCTTTGGAAATGAATGTTTCCAAATTTTTATCTGGTCTACTGTGTGTGTAGTTTCGCCCCTGTCCGTTGTACGGTTATCTCATAACACAAGCCTATAAGTGCTAACTTGGGCCATACAATTGATGTGTTTAAAGTGTTAAACAATTTCTGGTTTATTGTTGACGCACCAGTGTTATATTTAACACACTAAGCTAAAAATTATGATGTCATTTAAGAGACCACCTCGAGTTTCATCCTCCATAGATACTACCTATTAAGGACTGTGTCATTGGATAGGTAAATAGCTTATCTAGTCATTTTGTATAATTTTTTTAAACAGTTCTCTCCGTCCATGACACAACATATTAGATGGCATAGAACACAGATGTAGTAGTGCATTTTTTAAATGAGTGAAGTACACAGAATCTACCGTTGTAACATAACTTTACTGGGTACCGGTGGTTGAATTTTATCAAATTAAATGTGGAATATCATTGCATAATTATAATTTTAAATTAGAATTAAGCAAAAACAAAAAAAAAATAGACTAGTATTAGAGATATAACTAACCATACATACAGACTCTGTGACCTTGCCTTCAATTTAACCAGAGAACTCGTAATTAATCACTTGACTCTTTATAAATCTATACTTATAAAATTGTTTGTCTGACTATCAAATCACAGCCAAGACTTATAAGTTTAGAAATTGGAACATAGATTCATTTTATAAGGTAAACATCCACTAAGAAGGGGCGGATCGCTAGTGTATAGAAAATAGATAAACCACGCTATAATAATACAAAACTTCGCTAATCATTTAAACATTTAAACAAATAAACGTTTGGCAGTGG
The DNA here is from genome assembly GCA_910589475.2 of Bembecia ichneumoniformis. Lineage (NCBI taxonomy): Eukaryota > Metazoa > Arthropoda > Insecta > Lepidoptera > Sesiidae > Bembecia > Bembecia ichneumoniformis. The sequence goes on along the minus strand of OU342526.1, from coordinate 1,716,611 downwards.
AGTTTCACTTCTGCATTAGATTAGATATCTCATGTGTATGGGAATTGAAGGCGTTTTGAGGAGTGACAGTGAAAGTAATGAGAACTTACCTCCGTGCGGTTCTCTTTGATCATGCTCTCCAGCTGTTCGACGGCGAAGAGACATAGAGGACAGTTGGACTTGTCCACGTTGATGGCTACGCGGCGTACCTCGTGCACGGATGGACACACTCCGATCGCTGGGCACACCTGCAATCCGAAAGGGACACATCGTACACACGCGTCTATACTTTGCGGATAGAAGTAATGGTGACTAAGTTGAACTTTTATGCACACCTATTTGGCAGAAAGTACAATTAATTTCAATGTTGATTTAAATACTTATTAAGCCACTTCATTTGTGAGATTTCCACCCTTTGAGAAAGTCTTCTCTTAACTAGTCATGCTGTAAATCTGAGAATTGTCACATTATGAGCCGAGCATTCACTTATAAACAATTTGATCATTTACCACTTGTCTCCTGTGTTGCAATTACTGTTTAACTAAATGACCTTTAACCATGGTTTTCGACGACTGTTTTGACATATTTAATAATTTACTGACACTGAATTTAATCTAATACCAAATAATATACGACCACAAATCAAACAATTCTTGAAACCAACTTAATTTTCTCTCAATAGGAATTTGAATCTAAGTTTTCAAATTCAAATTCAAATTCAAATGAATTTATTTGCTGAAGTTTACTTTTTATATATGTGTAAATGTTCTACAACTCATTTTAATATAAGATGAAAATTACTTGTGACTTAGTACTGTAAAATAATTAAAGTTAATATTGTAATATCTCCAAGCGCACTCAAATTTTTTTGAGTCTGTGAGGTTACGTTAAGTAAATTGAAGTAATATCACTTACACTTGCGGGGTCAATTTCTTGGACAAGTAGAGCGATGACAAGAGGTCCATATTCAGTGACAAACGTCTTGCATTCTCCAGATACAGCCTCCGGGAGGTGGTCACATCCCTTCTCAACCGCTTCTTTTATTTGATCCTGTAAATGTAATTAAGTACACAAATTACTCATATCAAATTTAGTATAATAACATACAGTTGCCCCATCTAAGGTTTGTCTTAGATGCAAGTCTCGCAACAGTTTAGCAAACAATAAAAACAATAACTATAAGTATGTTTGTCACACTTGTACTTGCCACTTCTTATTTAGGGGTATAATAAAAAAAAGTATGTCCAGTCAATATTAGCTACAACAGAAATATGAATTGGTTGGTATCTGTATGACAATAAGTCTAGATTGTAAAACTATTGAAAATTAAATAAGCCTATTAGCTACATTATATTGTACTTGCTTGACCCTTAATTTTAATCCAGTTAAACTGTTAGTGTGCACCGTATCAAGTTCGCTCTATTCTAATTTCTCTCTTTTCACACACAAACAAACACATTCAAAACGATTTTTTTCTTCTTCATGCCAAATAATTAACACGTGTTCTTGCGTGAAACCATATATGAAGGAATTTTATATACCTCCTTGAGGTAGGTAAACATAATCCATTCTTTTAGAATCCTTGCTAAGGTCTGTATTATTTTGTTTTTCATGGTGCTTTTTTTTTTTTATAAAATACTTTATATTATTGAACAATAGTAATAAGAGAATACTTTTTATTATGCTTTTATTTTCTTTATCTAAACCATAAATAATAAGTTCTGCTACAAAGCTTCAAAAGTTTGAATATGATTTAAAGCCATGGGTGTAACTGTAATGGAATAATCACCTCGTTGTGAGTGTCGCTGAGTTCCACTTGAAGGTAATGCAGGAAATACTGGCAGAAGGAGCAAGCGGCTTTTCCTTGAGGCATCGCCACGAACATTCGTTCGACGGGCAGCTGCGTCTCTTCGAGACCCAACACTTGTACGTTTGTCTTCTTGTCGTTCACTGGGACGCGACCAACCTTCTACGAATAAGCACTCGGTTAAACCTTGTTACACATTATAAGATTGAGGATTTTTTTTCAGAACTTCAAAACTTTCTATTATTCAAGATTCTCGAAATAATAGTGGAAACTTAAGAGGCAACATTTGGACTCTTCTCGGGCAAAGACAAAAACCTCAAGAATTTTAATAATTACTAGCGACCTGTCTTTCCTTTGGCACTTTTCTGCAAGTATTTTTATTTTATTTTTAATTTTAATTTTGATGCATTTTTTCTGCAAACACAAATCAAATACACAAACCTTTCACGTTTACGGCTCTTTCCATTAGTGAAAACCGTATCAAAACCCGATGAGTGCTTTATAAGTTAAGGCGAGACGCAGACTGAGGTGGACAATGACTTTATTTATAATATGTAATAATGAGGATTAATAGAAAGTTATTGTAATATTTTCTAAAAGAGTTCTAAGAGAAGCTTTATATATAACACATATTGTTTTCAGTGAATCGTTAAATTTACAAAAAAAAAAATACATGTGCATGTCAGAAGTGAAACTTCTAAGGCGATCAAATATAATATAGCAAGAGGTAGAGAAGTCAGAGAGACGACATCTCTACCTCTTGAATTCGACCTTGCCGTTTTACTCTCATCGCGCGCAAAGAAGTTACACTAAAATTAATAATCAATTCTACAGTAACTTGATGGTATTGGACTAAGACGCACCACATTCAATACAATAGCTAATACAAACTATTATAAATCCGAAAGTATTGGTATTTATTATTATATATGTAAGGAATGCCGAAGCCCATTTCCCCATGCCAATCAAATTATGGTTTGCAGCACACTTGCAGCACCTGTGACGTTGCTTGTGTTATGGGCGACGGTAGCCACTTACCATCAAGTGGACCTCACATCTGTCACATCTATGCTTGCACTGATTTTTATGTGAAAATAACTTGAACCAAGAAGTACACAGGCAAATTTTTAACTATAATTAAATAGAGAACTTGATAAGTAAAGCTGAAAAAGATAAAATATACTTCACCAGGTCCATGGTGTAACTGTTGGCTTCGTCGTTGCCAATAAGTTTGGAGGAAGGAGTGATGACTTTGACAGCCAGCTCTGCGGGAAGAAGTGGCGCGAGAGGCACATCCGTGCGTTTTCCGCAGACTCCAATCAGCGCGCACACTTCACTGGCGTTCATATTGGCCGTGAGGAACTCGTAGATCACCGAAGAGTATTGCTCAACCAGGGAGAGGCATTCCGATTTGAATTTGCCCGTTTGCTTGCACAGACCTATGATATTTATCACGTATTACATCTGCGATTGGATGCTTCTTTATAGCATGGCAAAGTATTTAATTTTTTTCATAGTATTTTATAACTTAAAGCGCTTTTAATGTAAGTTAAGTTCAATTGTACTATGGAATACAATGAAATTTTAATTATATTAAAAGCACGTTTATATATTAAAATTTCATTTAAAATTTATTAAAATTGTAATTTTAATTATATTAAAAACACAAAAAAATTTAAATATTGCCATGCCAAGTATTTAATTTTTTTTATGCACTGCACTGTAAACTCTTATTCGTCGGGACAATGTTTGGGCTTAATTTTGTTAATGAATAAAATATGGTAAACAATATACCCGTGAGTATTTTGTGGAACTCTACTTCAGTTGTATTCGCAACGAGAATATCACGAAGATGTTTCACCAGTTGCTCGCAGAATTCGCATGGGACGTCACTGAAAATTGAGTATTACTCCTATTATATCAGTATTATTTTATAATAATTTTAAAGACTAAAAACAGTGAGCGACTTTTTAAAGCAGGTCACTTTAGAATTAGTATATTTAAAAAAAAAATAGTGTGCAAACAAAAGCAGTGAAAATAATTTGTTACATTGGGTGTATTCAATTCCATAATAAAAAGATGTGTAAATGAACTACTTTATATTAAATGGAACAAAACAAAATTGCTTCATTCAAACTGATCTTATTTTAATTTTACTGCAGCCAGTATACCGCAACCTCTTTCCCTTATATCCTGACTTGCTTCTCCCTAACATCAAAATTATTAGCCTGTCTGTCATCGTTCCTTATAAAATAAAAAAGCTAAACGGAAAACGTATATAAGAAAAAAAAACTTACTCCGAAGCTTTCAATTTGTCGACGTCGACGCGTGGGAAATCAAAGTCGTCGTGTTTGTGGAAGTAATGCGCGCACTGACCGCTCAGGTGGCAAACCTTCGCAGCAGTCAGATCCATCTTCGTGGCCTCCAGAATGTTCTCGTAATATTTGAACACAAGCATGGAACACGAGTCCGACAACGAGCCCAGATTGCGGCATGCCTGAAAAATAATTTAATGTGTGGATTAGAAATAATGATCTCTCTTCAGAAAAATGCCATCTGGTATTTACTATATCAATGGTCATTACGGTGGCGAGAGCTTCACAGGAGCCTTAAAACCCGGCATGCCTTAACACACGCACGACCTAAATAATATCATCTTTATTATCATGTCCTTGCAACGAAAAAAGGCTAGAGAAGTGAGATTTAGTTGGCCGTCTTTCTCCCACAAACAGGCTTCTTATCGGGCTTGCAAACGTCATCGCTTTCTCTCTTTCTAACCTATGAAATATTGACCAATAAATTTATTTTTTATGTTGCTGTTATTATGATTTTTTTTATATATATTCAATAATGAATCAAATAGTTCAATAAGTTTAAAACTAGACTTAGTCGTTTTGGTTGTGCGTTGATCGTCAGTCAGGACAAACGATTTTATAAGCACAGATAAGAGTGAAACATCCAATTACATCAATACATCAAATTAATGAACAACTTTTACCATTTTCTATAACAGACCAATTTCAATCAACAAATTGATCAATACATCATCAGTTTTTTTTTAGTTTATGAACAAAATATCCATACAAAAATCGCTGTCTGGCTTTCTCTGTTTCGCTGATAACTTCTTCTAAATCGCCCAACATTGACTTTGATACGGTTTTCACTAATGGAAAGAGCTATGAATGAGCAATTTTTGTGTATATAATTTTTGGAAAAGAATCAGAAATAAAAAATTGCTTCACCGTCTCTGATGAGATACCAGAACAATCTATGTTTTCAATAATAACCAGAAAGTCATTCCATATGAATTTACGTATACATTAAATGTCTGACAATTCTAATTTATCTTTATTATCTTATTTTGATGAGAAATTAGTCGTTTTAGATCAGAACACCGATCAATGACTGGACCAGAACGCAGTAGCTTAGACCAAGGTCAACTTTGAAAAGTTAATTTCAACTGTTACGTGACATAACATTGCCTGGAATCGAACCAGGGACCCTTTTGTCATAAGACTAATACGGCAAATACTTGAGTTATTGAAAATACCATTTAAATCACAATTGCTAAAATACATGATACAGTGTCAGTTTTGCTTTCAATTTCACTATGGCTGTTTGTTTATATACATTATTCATGTATAAGGCAAACAACAAAATCATTGGGCCAAGTTTTTAAACACATTTTGTGAATTAATAATATTATAAACACAAAAAAATAGTCAGATATAAGCAACTTTAAGACTAATTTCTAACGTTTATTGGCAAATGAAGCCTTATGTTAAAGGCCTTTATATGTCAACGATGTCTGCGATTCACATGCAGTTGAACCTTCTGCACTTGATAATAAAAACGAAAATTAAACCACTATATTGTTATTATTACCCGTAGAAGTCCATAAAGAAATTCTTCATAGCTGGTAGCATCGAACCTCTTCCTCAAGACACCGACTGTACGTTGGCAGTTCGTGCATTCTTGTCGCACTCCCAATTGACTATTCTATAAAAGAACATTGAGACATCATTATTGTTTACTCTTAAATTAAGAATTCATTCACAGGCAGTAAGTTAATAGTTGGTTACTCATTATCAGACCGGAAACGGTATAATAAAGTACTATAACTTGAAATATTGCAAGGAGTATCTGTATGATTTCGTTTATTTGTGTACACAGTGGTAATTCGGTAATTTTCAACTTGAAAGATATAATACGGCAAACAATGATTTCTATGTAACGGCAAACGTCATTGAATACTATATGGAATTGTTGACTATCAAAATAAAGGCAAATATTTAGCCGCCGGAAGTGTCCAGTGTCAGGCCAAATGACCATTATATCCGTTTTATTTCTAGCTCTTAGAATTCTTAGAATAATTAAACAATAAACAAGCTTGACAGATTGTATCAGTTTGATAACAACCTTTAGGATGCGTCCGCGTTAAAAAAATATAATATACACACACCGGCACGCACAATTAACGGAACAGAAAAAAGTATTCATTATTTCATAAAATACTGGCCTGTTAACTTACTTTTTTTTATCTTAAAGATGATTAGAGTTTAGCATGTAATTAAATTAGAATAATACAATCAACTTCTCAAACTATACAAGTAAACATTGGTTTGCCTTTGTCACCTTGTTTTGTGGAACGCGATACAACATAGTACAAACATTGGCTTATAAATCGTTAACTTCCAATATGTTTATAACAAAGGTGTTGTTAAGTATGACACACAATCAATAGTGTGATTCATACTTATTTAAATGAACGCTATACATATATACACATTGTTTTGTCTAGATATGATATTATTCACCTTTTAAGATACTTTTATATAAGTGTATAAAATGGAGAGATCCAAGACAAGCATTGTTTGTCCTTCCCTACTTTTAATAAAAATAAAAAAAACTCGTTGCACAAATACAAGGCAACTTCACCTCTGCCAGCTCGACTTATTGTTCAAGGTTCCATGAGATAGATAAAGAAAGGTAGAATCTTCTCAAAGTTATTGCTACGTTTTGAAGCAAACTACTACTTCCATCTCTGTGATTCTCAAAGATTTCGGCCCTTTCTTTAAAAAGTTGTTTATAAAAGCGAGCGCAGGCTGCTGTGTTAGTTTTTCGATTCGGAAACAGTGAGATTTAATCGTCGATACTTGAGAATTTATCGAAAACATCTGCGTGTACTATTGGACCCTTGCGAAAAAGCCTAGCGATAGCCCAGCTATAAGAACTTGGTTAATTTAGCGATATCCAGACCTACTCTTAACTGGAGTTTTCTATCAATCTAAAGCGATGCCCGAGTTGGAACTTATATCAGTCAATTGATTTCGCTTAATTTTAAAGTAGTGAAGACTTTTTCATATTTGTTCTTGAAAAGACAGAGTAAATCAACAACAAAAATGGGCCGAGAATTGAACCTATGTCGAAGCTGGAAAAAACGCCTAAATCTGTGGGCGAGCAACTCACATATCTCTCGAGCAAATTGTCTATGCGAGCGCTGTTGCAAAGTCCAGCCACGGAGCATACGGCCTGCGGGTTCATCTGCGAGGCGAGAGTCTCTACCAACTCTGGCACGAAATCGTCGGCCATTTTGATGCATTCTTTCTTCACGATCTTGACTGGGATCAATTTGCACGAACCTTCGAACACTTCTTTTAGTTCCTCCTGCATTTAAAAGAAAATTCTTTAATTTAAAAGTTTCAATGACGTAAACAATATTATAAATAAAAGTGTACAACTAAAACAAACTAGATGGCAGCTTCATACATTTCAATCATGCTTAACTTAAATTAGGTATATACATGTATCCCCAAGACGGCGTTTTACGTTATTTTAATGTTGTACATAATAACGCTGTGATTTTTTTAAACACGAGCTACACCGAGAGGGGATACAAGTGCGTTCCCGACTCTAATAGGATAAAGGATAAGTAGCAAAGGATAACTTGGGGGTAGGAGTGGCTCTGGTCATCGAATATTGACACACCGAAAAGCAGCAGCACATGTTGTTTCATGGTTTAAGGGGGTTAGTGCCACAAGACAGTTTATGACTGTGGGACGAGATATGTCCTAACAGTATCAAATTTATATTTTACTTAGGCTGCTAGTAATGAAGAAGATTAAGAAGTTCAGATAAGCCTTGGGCATATGGCATGTGTGCTGTTGGGTTTCGGTGAGTGAGTAGGATGTTAGACCAGTGGCTCTAGTATGATTTTACGATACTAAACTCGCTAGCGAGAGCTTAAAACATTTATATGGAAAATTGACAATTTGACATTGACAGTTCACGATTTTCCATACAAAAGTTTTACGTTCTCGCTAGCGAGTGTAGTATCGTAAAATCATACTAGAGGTCCTGAGTCCATTTCTCTTCCCCCTTCTAATCTCTTATCCTTTATCCTACAGCGCCTTTGCAGCACCTGTGGCTTTGCTAGTGTTAATACGAGACAGTGGCCACCTACCATGAAGCGGACAGTCACCAGCCTGCTTGTCGATCATTATATTAAAAAAAAAAATTGCCGTTATTTACTTTAAAGTTCAAACAGTTGATAAGAGTAATTACAAAAAGATAATTAATAAATAATAATAATAACTATTATCTATAATTATAGAGAATCACTCTATTTACGTTAATAATATATCGCCTCTCTGTCAATATAAAAAAAAACAATAGATAACATATCTAGAGAATATACCATGCGTAGAATTCTAAATTCTAAATATTGAATAACAAAGAATTTAAATTACATTGAAATCTTTTTGTGAGAACCTCGGCAAATAAGTTATTAACGGATTTTAAAACAGTGTATTTAAAAAATTAATATAAAGGCCTGACTACACTTTTATTGTAGATATTAGACCAAAAACGATTAGAATGTTTGCGTAAGCGTCGCGTGAGGTCTACAAAAGTTATCGGTCAAAGACGCCAACTTTACTTGAAGATTTAAATAGGTAACTTTAAGTTTTCGAACAAAGGCAGATTCGAGTAATATATTTTTTATTTGATTATTTATTTATGTAACTAAGTATATAAACCTTTTTTGTACATACATACTAGACGTCGCTCAGTGGTCGAAACCATAAACAATATTAAATAAAATTATTAACTTTCTCCTGTCCTTCTCAACTAGTCGAGCCTGTTTGATGAGTGGTTAGGGTGCTTGCCTTAAACGCTCTGTCTCAGCGGTCAACGAGTTCGATTCCCGGCGGGGTCAACTATGAAAATTAACTTTTCAAAGTTCAAGTTGGCTCTGGATTTGAAAAGTAGTGGCAGGGTATACAGCGTTTCCCAGTCATTTCGTCAGCCCGTTTGGCGGCAGTAACCACCCCCATACAGAAGATCACCGTGAAATAACAGTATGTATGCTTTGTGTTTCGGTGAGTGAGTAAGGGATACCAGAGTACCAGAGCCCATTCCCAATTTCCCTTCCTTATTCTTAATCCTACTATGGTTTGCAGCGCACTCGAATTACCTGTGTCGTTGCTCGTGTTATAGGCGACGGTAGCCACCTACCATCAAGTGGACCGTCAACCTGTCTGTCGACCTCAACATAAAAAATGTATATAATCACAATAAAATAAATTAATTAATCTACTACAGGTTAGGAAGGAATTTTCAAGAAAAATATAATGGCAAGAACCTAGTTGCTCATTTCACTTAACTCTTTCAATAAAAAAAAGGAAAATGTATAAATATTTAATTTATTGAAAGACAGGCTGACTGTTCTACTTAAAACAAGCAACGCCACACGTGCTGCAAGTTGTACTTGCATTAGAGAAGGGACAGGGTAATGGGCTCTGGCTTCCCTTACTCACTCACCGAAACCCAACTACATGAGTGGTGTTATTTTGTGGTGGTCTTCTGTAAGGGGCTTACTACAGACGTCAGACGAGCTGCCCAATTTACGACTGAAAAAACGTTTTGTCAATAGCTACCATCTATAAAGGTTTTTCTAAAATATTTTAATTCTTGGCGTATGTTTTATTATTTTCGCGAGCTGAATAAGTGGCGCGAATGTGTTGCGTCGCATTCTGTCTTCGGTTATTCGCATTATAGTAAGTTGAGACAGCAAATTCTTCTCAATACCTATTACGAGTTCCCACACTCGTACAGCGCCACCTCTTAATTGATTAATAAATTTGATGATGATGATTTAATTACTACATTTTTAATGTTAGAATTTTTAGATTATTTGAAAAAATAATTGTTGAGAACGATACCTGTGTCTCGTTGCTTTCGAGTTGGTCGCGCGCCTGTTGAACCATGTCGGTACATATTTTGCAAATGTTGTCGTTATCTGTCGGATAGTCGATTTTCGACCAGACGTGTTCGATGCAGTGGTGGGTAGATTTGCATTCCCGGGTTGTGCTGAACGAGAGAATAAAAACAACTTCATATTTCAGACTCAACTTTTTCTCTTTGTTTATATCATGAACTCAAAATCTTCTCCGTACTTGTTTATGCGGCGCAGAAATATTCATTTAAAAATAATAATAAGTCATACTCAGAATCAGAATCAGGCACTTTTGAGAAATTATAACAAAGTGCATATGCGGACAAGTGCACATTGCATATGCGTTGCATATGCGGGACAAGTGCACATCAATTCTCCTTCCGAGGAAGGTTCTTATAAAGAGGAAAATAAAAAATTGTTCTTGTGAAGCCGGGGGCGAATCGCTAGTTAATAATAAATATATATAAAATAGATTCCTGAGGGCTATTAAATATTACTTTGTAAAAATTAAATCATTAGCATATTTTTTACTGACATCATAAATTTTCTGATGAGTCTTAAACTGCTTTATTAGTACAGAGAGAATGGTGTTGCAACATATTTTGTAAAATTACGTATCGAATTTCCAAATAGAACCGTGAAATCTTAATTACACTGTCACATAACTATCATTGTAAAAACCATTCTTATTACTTAACTGCCCTATTACAAAACAAATTAAAGACACTTTTTCTTATTTTTTATACCTTATTGACGCTGTATAAATCACTGGCTGAGTCGGTGATTGGTTATGGACTATCTAGTTATAGTAGAACATTCAAAACGCATCTTGATAAAATATATTCTCTGCAACTAAGAATTTTAAAAACAATTATACCACACAACATTAAGAGACAACTTAATGATGACGACAAAATATTTGAATTTTGTAAAATCATTCCGGTCCATAGCAAGGTACAGCTAACAATATACTTTAACTTATATTCATCGTTAAAGTATTCTTGGTTAATATACTTTAACCAAGAATACTTTAACGATGAACTGAAAAACGTTAAAATAACTAATCCAAACAAAATAAATACACCCAAAAATGTAATACCTTATTGTTATAAATTGTTTATTTTATTAAAATAAAGATTAAAAAAACAACCTGTAGAAAGTGTGCATTGTGCATTCTTGTTGTCAACAAGGATGCACTTATATGTTAGCTGCATGTTAGAGTGGGACGAGCAGGTTTGTTGTATTTTAGTGTTAAAGTTGTATCTACCTACAAATATTCACTTTTTACTTTTGTCTGTATTTGTTCGTAACAAAAATTCTGTTTATATTTCTGCCATTGAAGACAACTCAGGTGTACGCTAGAAACTTAATTGAGTTTATAGTACACCTAAACTGTGTACCACCCAATGTATTTTTTCTTTGTGTAAATAAATAAAAAAAAACCGATTTTAATGTGGTTTCCACTAAAGGAAAAAGCGACAAACGAAGAAGGTTTACTAGCCGAAGGCGGGTCGCTAGTATTACAAAATAACATCAAGAGAATGTGATTGTTACTCTTCTGTTCGAAGACTGTCACTCTTCTATGACAAAAGATTTTTTTGTACAATATTTTATTCACCGTTTCATCTATTGATATAATAACTAATTCCTTAAAATCTAAGACTCATAAAGTACACAACCCCTCCTCTAGGCTTTAACTGTAATGAATATTTAATTTATTTTTAGCATATACTTGCATTGTGTGCGGCTACACGTGTTTATTATCGACAGACCTAAATTTAGATTCGGACAGAAATAGCAGAAATATTTCTTGACTGAACGACTTCATCGTAACAAAACACAAACACATTTTATAGACTCACTAGCTGTGCCCGCGAAGAATGAACGAAGAACGTACGTGTTGAAGAATGAAAATATACGAGTTTCAAGGATAAAAGGTTATCCTACAACATTCCCCGTTTATCTCTCTTCCATTAGTGAAAACCGAATTAAAATCGGTCTACCCGTTCACGCGTGATGCCGTGACCAAGGGAGTCATTTTTATATATTAAAGATTAATTAATATATTTCAAAACTTTTTTTTAAATTTATACTTACTTAAAACATAAAAACTAGTCAAGAAAAGGTCGCCGAGATCAAAGTAAACAACCAGATACACATTTTGCTGAATAAGCCAAACGCTTGCTTGTTTAAGATATGTATCTTTTAAATAGAATACAAAGCTAATAAAAATAAAAAATATGTAAAAAAAAATTTTTTTTTAAATTTATATTTAAAACATAAAAACTAGCCAAGAAAAGGTTGCAGAGATCAAAGTAAACAACCAGATACAAATTTTGCTGAATAGAATACAAAGCTAACAAAAATAAAAAATATGTAAAGATAACTGTTTGTTACCTGAAATTACTGCACCAGTAAGATGGTCCCCATGTGCATCTTTTACTTCCCAAAAGGCGATCTAAAGAAGAAAAAAAAAACATTAAAAAATGCCTACAACTTTCTAAGAATCTTTGCGGGTGTGTTTTAGCTTTTGAAAAGAAATAACATTTTTATTATTATTTTCAATTATTTTTATTAAGGAAGCTATTATTTTAAATACCATTTTTCGTGGTGCTTTAGGTATAATATGGCTTTATTATAATTACTATCTAACCTACGGTGAATTAGTAATATTATTTTTACCTAAATTTGTAATCATTTATATCTAAGTTTTGAGTCCAATCCAACAACCTTTCTTAGTCTCTTTTTGTAACACTTGTATGTTTTGTATATTAGTATACTATCACTATTATATTTAACTTTTTCCTGCACTAAGTCGAATTCGAATGGCTTCGCCCGTTTCATAGCCACAATATCCAGGAGTATGTTTGCCTCATTATATACTTGAAAAAGTAGATTCATCTTTTATCTAAATTTGAATACTGAACTAAATTCCAATATTAAAACGATAACAATAGTTTAAAGAAAAATAGGCGACAAACCCCAAAAACATTCTTCAAACAAAGCAAATTAATTACATCCGCAAATTGTCAATTAATTAACAAAGTAAACAATAAGATTCCACTGAAGCTATGGTCTATTCGTAGCTTCCTATTTCCTGTCTTATATCATTTTATTACCACATCATAATGAAGCACTCCATGACTGAGAAGTGTACTCTATTTATCTTTCTTAAAAATGAACTTTTTTTAATTATTTATAATTTACACAATTCTAGTGAGTGATTTGAATTCTTTTCAGATTTTTAGATGTATTTTTTTTTAGATGGTTATCAAAAGTGTCAAAAGTTTTTTTTAGATCAAAAGTACGTTATCTTTACTGGACGTGCGAATTGTTGCAGTTTTGCTTTATTATTTTACCTTGTTACATAGCTGAGAACACAAGGAAGTTATCTATTTTACAACATACATTTATTCGATTATTATCACATTTTTGTGAAGATAAAAAAAAAATATATTTAGTAACTTATGTTACAAAAAAACAAAATACAAACACATGGAATACATTTTAATTTTACTATGTTAATTATTTAGTTAGCTATTAAATAGTACAAAATCTCCGCTCAATTTACTTAGTCAATTTATACAGTCTTCCAATACAATTCACCCGTCTCCCTAGAGGAATATGAATAATTTCCGGGTCACCCTGTAGGTATATGTATTATTACTTGTCAGCATTAACTAAAACCTTGAATGAGTTTTTTGGAACTAGTTGCATTAACCTGTTCACTTTATCTTCTAAAATATTTTAAAAAATAAACAGAATGCGATTCTTTTGCAAATGAGGCTAACGACTTTTTTCAATGCTACCTATTGTTAATGAATCACAATGAATAGAGTTCTTTTCTTTATGTTATACACTCACAGGATTACCAAAGGGTCATTTGCGAATAAGTCATTTACGATTTGCTAAAACAATAGGGAATAGACTGAACTTGATTAATTTTACTATTTTACTATGCAATATATACAGTCATATCTTACCTGAATGAGCCGCAGGTGGTTTGGTTGCCTTTTTCTGCAAATCAAAACTGTGTTTAAAAGTGCTGGCTAAAAGGATTAATTGCCCACGGCTTCATCTCTCTATAGATAAGTGCTATAGTTCCATGCTCTATAGTTCCATAAAGTTGAACTTTTAACCTTCGAGAAGGCATTATTGGTATAAATATATCACACACGTGTTACAAGTTTCATACAAATCTCATGATTGTTTTACTCGTCGACGAATTTTTCCACATATTTTTGCATTAGCGGGATTAGTGGATACGTGTATTATCTTGTTCATGTAATGATTTATAAAATGTGGGCTTTTATTAATCATTCATAATTGTTCAAGGAAAAAATAATTAACAGACAAACTGGATATTCGGGTCTTAAAACTGCTTTCTTAAAGATACGCTATATCTATAGCTTTTTGTTATGTTAAGGGCGGCAGACAGGCTGACGGTCCACCAGAAAGTACGAGTAGGTGGCTACCGTCGCCTATAATATGTGCTGCAAGTGCGCTGCGGACTACAGTAGGGTTAAGGATAAGGGATTGTGAAGTGTTAGGGAAATGGGGTCTGGCATCCCTTACTCACTCACCGAAAGACAACAGCACACCTGCTATTATTTCACGGTGGTCTTCTGTAAGGAAATGGTTAGTGTCGCTATACGGGCTGCCCAAATGACTGCGAAACGCAGTATGCCCTGCCACTACTTTCCAGATCCAGGCCAGAGCCAACGTTGAAAAGTTCAATTATAAGGTTGACCTTGGAGGGAATCGAACCCTAATAGCTTCAATATATTAGCCTCAAAATGTATCTTGAGACTTTTTGGAGTTTACTCCTTATATAAAACACTAAATACCATAATTATTAGCATCCTTCCTTCGCATATAAAATGGTACACAAGAAGAGAGCAATTCTAGCAATAGGTATATATTTCTTTGTCATTCCTACTTCCTAAAAACGATTTCAAGAGACGATTTCGTATTGAGAGACAAACTTATTTTCTAAAAGACAACATATTGGGAATCGAGTAGTGTTCCTAGGAACTTTGCTGTAAAAAGTAATAACTACTCATGCAATTTGAATAAGTATCACATAGGAAATTACAATTTAGAGTTTACTTCTTAGGAATCTTTCTACAGACAGGCTGACGGACCACTTGATGGTAGGTGGCTACCGACGCTACCGTCGCCTATAACACAAGCAATGCCAAAGCAGCTGCAAGTGCGCTGCCGACTACAGTAGGATTAAGGATAAGGGATTAGGAGGGGATAAGGAAATGGGCTCTGGCATCCCTTACTCACTCACCGAAACACAACAGCACGTAATCACGTTATTTCACGGTGGTATTCTGTAAGGTGGTGGTTACTGCCGCCAGGCGGGCTGCCCAAATGACTGCGAAACGCAGTGTACCCTACCACTACTTTTTAAATCGAGACCAGAGTCAATTTCGAAAATTACATTAAAATTTCCAAAGTTGACCCCGCCGGGAATCGAACCCGGGGCCCCTGAGACGTTATGCAAGCACCCTTGCCACTCATCCAACGGGTTGTCTGTTTTCTTTCATATAAGCCCGGGGGCCTTATATGAAAATAGATTCTTAAGAATCCTAAAAATTATAATATGGAAATTTTATGAGCAGTAAAATTAAAACAAACGTTAACTAAAAAGCGTTACGTTAGCTGTCACTTTGACATATGTGTGACAGTTGCTGACGCATGGTTTTGCTTGTATGAAAAAGTGAGCGTTTAGGAACGAAACGATAGCGCGTTGTAACCATGCGGCGAAGCGACATCTGCCGTCGAAAAAATTAACTATTTGAATTTATAAAACGTAGTATCTATCGAGGATTATTTTTTTACGTTTAAAGGAGTAAACTCCAGTCATGCGTCGGAGTTGACACACAGCACACTTTTTTCTCTGTCCTCTGAAGATAGCGAAGGAGATAGAGCCGTGGACGCATGGATAGCGAACAGGAAAACTTACGCTCGCTGAGAGTGCGTGATCCAATTTGTCATTGTTACACATTCCGATAAGCATGCACATGGTTTCGGGGCTGGTCTCCGATTTCAGCACGTGGTACATATATTTCTCCAAAGTAGCGGAGTTCTGACGACAAGTAGCTCGCACACCCGGCAGCTGAACATCGCGACACGCAGAAGCAAATCGACTCGCCAAGTAATCCTGTACCGAAACGTCATACAAATAGGGACTACATCAAATTAACAATTCCAATTGCAATTTACAATGAGCAATAAATGAACGCATACCTCATTGATCATTTCTTTCACGTCCTTAAGTTCCTTAAGGAAATTAAGGAATTTGTCTGATATAGCATTTTTGCGTATTTCGTGCGACTGTTTCTCCCACACCGCAGAGGTGCAATGCCCAACCGCGCCGCAGTCAGCTGCGTTACTGTTACATTCCATTTTAAAAGCAATTAATTTTTAAAAATATCAAAAAGCAGTTTCTGCATACTTATATAAAAAACAGGATAATAACAGATAACTTATTATCCTTAGAACTGGATAATAATAACAAAAAATACTAAATTATATAAAGTATTAAATGCTTTAGGTACATAGTTAGCATTTGCCCCCGACTTTGTCCGATATTCATTCATTTATTCATTATCCTAATTCTAATAATATTTTAAATGCGAAAGTTCGTATGTTTGTTACTTAATCACGCAAAAACGGCTGTACGGATTTGGATAAAATTTGGCACACAGGTAGTTTATTACCTGGATTAATATATAGGTCACTTTATTCTGGAAAAATGTTAGGTTTCTGTGGGATTTTCAAAAAACGTACTGCAGCGCGTACCAAGTCGCGTGCATAGTTAGCCACACCCAAAAAGTAAATTGTCAAT
This sequence comes from Bembecia ichneumoniformis, assembly GCA_910589475.2. Lineage (NCBI taxonomy): Eukaryota > Metazoa > Arthropoda > Insecta > Lepidoptera > Sesiidae > Bembecia > Bembecia ichneumoniformis. The sequence continues at coordinate 1,699,730 of OU342526.1, read as the reverse complement.
GTTCTTATGTATTATGGAATCTCTTGTGTATTACCTCTGTTTATAATTTCACATATTTTCGAAAATTTATCAATAAACATAATCTGTAACACATAATGTGATAATTACTTTGATTAGATTGATTTGAATTGGGTTTTTTTTTTATCTTAAGGCGACATACAGTCCGACGGACCACTAAGCAACGCCATAGGTGCTGCAATTGCCCTGCCGATCACAGTAGGATTAAGGAAAAGGGACTATATAGGATGCGGATGGGGCTCTGGCAGCCATTACTAATTCACCGAAACACAACAGCAAACAAATTATAAATATGAAAGTAACTCTGTCTGTCTGTTACCTTTTTATTGCATACACGTTGTCAGCGATACAGAAAAGGACATGTTACCTTTCATCAAGAAAAAAAGTACAGTTCCCGAGGAATCATCTAAAAATAAAAATCCAACGCCTGGCAAAACTGTAAGGAATAAATATTGAATAAATTATTTCTCATAATATATTTTGTCAGGCGTTCTTTTTTTTATAACTAGCTATGCACGCGACTTGGTACGCGCTGTAGTTTTTTGAAAATCCCACAGAAACCTAACATTTTTCCAGAATAAAGTGACCTATATATTAATCCAGGTAATAAACTACCTGTGTGCCAAATTTTATCCAAACTGTAAGGAATAAATATTGAATAAATTATTTCTCATAATATATTTTGTCAGGCGTTCTTTTTTTTATAACTAGCTATGCACGCGACTTGGTACGCGCTGTAGTTTTTTGAAAATCCCACAGAAACCTAACATTTTTCCAGAATAAAGTGACCTATATATTAATCCAGGTAATAAACTACCTGTGTGCCAAATTTTATCCAAATCCGTACAGCCGTTTTTGCGTGATTGAGTAACAAACATACGAACTTTCGCATTTAAAATATTATTAGAATTAGGATAATGAATAAATAAATGAATATCGGACAAAGTCGCGGGCAAATGCTAACTATGTACCTAATGCATTTAATACTTTATATAATTTAGTATTTTTGTTATTATTATCCTGTTCTAAGGATAATAAGTTATCCTTATTATTATCCTGTTTTTTATTTAAGGTATGCATAAACTGTGTCTTGATATTTTGTTTGTTCAAGTAAGTAAGCAATAGTATAGGGCACACTATTATTGGATCCGTTGTAGTCGATGCATGATTTGGAGATTGTTGAGTATTTAGTTGTTATCAATCGTAATTTAATCAATTAAATTAGCGATATTACCGAAACATTAAATCGATAACATATAGGAGAAATATTAGAAAGCAAATATACAATGTTTTCTTGAGTTGCCTTTTCCCTAGACGTCACAAAAAAAAATGTTTTGTAGAATATTATTACAAAATAATATTCCCCATTGCCTGTGGGCCATAACTTCTGTCAGACGCTTTAAGAACCCTTCATTCTGCAGCGTGTCGCCATGGGCTGCCCAGGCCTATGACTACGGAATGCAGTGTGCCTATACTATTGCTTACTTACTTGAGATTTATAGAAAAAGGTTATAATTATATTTTTTCCAACAAGTAACAATAGGAGTAATATTTTTAGGCACACTAAAATTAATAAACACACAAAAATTCGGTAAATATAATCCAAGAAATTAGGTCCAACGATTTTTTGTGACACCCTGGCAACCTACAATTAAATAAGGGACAAATATTATCATAAACAATACTTACCTAAGATTTTGGCACCAATAACTGGGCCCTTTAGAGCAGTCCTTTGATACTTGTCGCGCTAATGATAAATCTGGAAACAAAAAATGCAGTATAATAAAAATAGTAATATCAATAGAATTTTAAAATATTTAAAACAAGACATCTAGACTAAGTCCGTTTCAACAGCAGAATATGTCCTAAGGCCCTAGCTCAAACATCATGACATTTTTTATCGTGAGTCATGAGAAAGACTATCCATATTTTATGTAAACATTTTTTGGTAAATCTCAAGTTACTCGGGGGCTAAGGAAAGTTACAAAATTGATGTAAAAATATATAAATAAAATAATAACACTGTTTACATATGAATAATATGATTGAAATAACACAGTTTTTGAGGTCAATCTGGCTGGGCGCTTATCGCAAAAACAGTTACCTATAACGTTAAAGATTGGAAGTCAATCATGGCACCAAGTTAACTTTTATGTTTTTATTTTCGTTCATATTGAATTTGCTTTATTATACAATTGCAAATTGTAAGCTTGAACCTTTTTAAGTGTTTTTATTACCCATAACTATGGAGAGTGGATACAAGATAAATAATTATATTTATTATCTTGTTATTAATAACAATTTATTTATTAATAAGCTTGCAGCATCGCCGAAAAGTAGCGTGCCTATCGATTTTCTATCGTCTGCACTATGGAGAGTGTGCATCTATACTGTACAATTTAATCCAACCGGAATCGTTCCACTTGCGGACCACTAGATGTGGGCAGGGGTTTCATCCCTTCGTGGTTGATGTACCTCGATCACGAACAAAGCGTTTCAGTTCCACCTTCCTTGTTCGAACTGCTAAGGAGTGGAACTCATTGCCTGCGTCTGTGTTCCCACAGAACTACAACCTCGGGGTCTTCAAAACTAGGGTAAATGGGCATTTACTAGGTAAGCGTGGTCCACCTTCGGCCATATCTGCACCTCACATCAGGTGAGATAGTGGTCAAGCGCTACCTCAATTTCATAAAAAAAAAAAAAAAAAATTATTTAAACAAAAAAGGACAAATAATATGCTACAGAATCTAGAGCTATCGCAAAAATTATGAGATGGCCAAGTAATTTTCTTAGTATAACAGAAATAGGCTAAAACAGTGACTTGAGGCTAAAATACAAAAAGGAAAAGAGACAAAAAAATTAAAGATGGCTGAGGAAAAAAATGGAAACATTTTTTCCGTTGTCAAAAGAACAATTGTCGTGAGAAAACTGATTTAACATTTACTATAAAGTAGTGTGGTAAGTATGTCAAAGCCTTTGTTAAAGATAAGAAAGGTTTAAATACCTATGAATATTCCAAGAGGCCAGATTTCAGAGTGAAACTTTTTTCAAAAGAAAACTATAAACATTAAACAAAAAAAAATTACATTGAATGTTCCACTATAAATTTTTATACATTCAGCTTTTAACGTGGATGGATACAGCAAAAATCAGAATAAGGTTCGAGTACGAGCTCTGATGAGGGGCTAATGCAGCAGATACTGCTCATAATGTTAATGCTGTGTTTGGGGAGGATATACATAGTTAACGGATGACTAACGAAACTTCAACTAGAAGACCAGCCACTAAGGTAAATGACGATGAATGATGGTGACGTGGAAGCCGATCCATATCAAGCTACCAAGGAATTAGCGGTATGGTTTGATCTTAGGATACCCACAATATTAATCCATTTGCAACAAATCGGTAAAATTATAAACTTGAAGAATGGATGCCTCATGTTTTGACTGGTCTGTAGAGAGCAACGTGCATTATACATTGTTAAACCGATATTAGAAATAACGTGATTTTGGATCGAATTGTAACGAAAAGTGGATTCCTTACGATATTTGCAAGCAAACAATGCAATGGTTGACGTCAAGTCAAACGCCACAACAATGCTTTAGAGCAAACAATGCTTTCTTTGCTTTAGAGCGAAGAAAATTGACGGTTTGTTGATGGTTTGGCATTGACTTCATTGTGTAATTCACTACAGCTTCTTCAGATCTGGTCAATCAATAACAGCAGAACTCAGGTCATTGATGACGAAACTTGCAATCAATCTTCCCCATTATTGCTTCATGAAAATGTAAGAACTCACTGCTCGACAAGCAGTTTTAACACTACAAAGGCAAAAAATTGTTCCTAGGCAGCAGTACAAAATGCTTTCATACAGTTTGTGGAGTCCAGGTCCTCAGAGTTCTATCATAAAGATTTAAATGATCTTTCAATTATATGGCAGGAATGTAAGACAATGAGAGTAAATGATTAAATAAATGAATTATATTCTTCAAAAATATTGTTTCAATTTTTCAGTACGAAACGGCAATTTCATACAACCTCTAATACTTTGAAAGAAATAAAATAACACATTATTGATTTTGATGATTTTCTTCTTAACATATTATGACTGGATGTAAAACTGATGTTTAATTTTGAACCACAATATTAAGTATCCATGGATGAAACACAATTAATAGTTAGTTACATAAATATATGTAACATAAGACAAATCAGATAACAGAACTGGAACAGAAGTGGTAACAGTCATGTAATTTAAAACTATTGTATATGATCCCCTTCTGTGTAATAACAGGAAACATAATGTGATAGTGAGTAATACTAGGTATATAGGTATGATTCATTTCATATTCAGCTAATAATTATTTACATTACATTTATATACCTAATATTGGTTTATGCATGTAATTTATCTTAATAATATTATAAATGTTAAATTTTGTAAGTAATTTGGCATACAAATATAGTTGTTTATTATCTGGATAAATGTTTGATGTCTAGGTGATTTTCAAAGAAGAACTACAGCACAGACTAAGTCGCATGCACAGCACAGTAACAAACAAGAAACATAGGGGAAAAATAAATTAAAAGTGCAGTAGTAGGCAGGACTCGCTTCTTACTCATATATAAGTATTGTTGTAATCCTTATAAGAGTGTACACTTGTAAAGAGATTTCAGAGCTAATTCCATTCCAGCCCTATTTCCATTCTGTCCCTCATCTTATCCAGATCAGCAGTGCATTCAGTTCCCCTGGTGTCACTTGTGTAAGGCAACAGTAGCTACATACCTACCTCATACTTATAGGCTGATACTTGCCTGCCAAACTTCATCCTAATAAAATGAAGACAATAATTCATCCTAATAAATCATGTATATAAATAAATGATGATGATTTTAGTAAAATAACTACTTACAGGCTGAGTAATTTTTCTTCTTTTTTTGGTATGTTGGTGGCGGTTTAAATACCATAAGAGCTTTGTGTGAATCAATAGTTTTTTTTTTGTTGTGTTAAAGTAATATGGGGATCCAACACATAATTAAGAATTGCCAGAACAAAGTAAATAATGCTAAGACAATCTGACACTTATTTAACAGTTTAACAGAATAATTAGGTACGTTAACAATATTCTAACTTATTGTTTTAGCTTCTCACTCTCAGTAAAAAATGTTTCTATGGCTGACATTTTATAAAAATAACTTATTTATCAACAAATTATAATAATATTTACGGTTGTTAACAAATGAGATATGTAGACAATTTAGATTTCTAGCCACTCCCTTATATCATAAGTGCTGCTGTGTTATGGTAAGTAAGGGATGCTAGGGCTCATTTCCCTATCCCCTCCTAATCCCTTATCCTACTAAGAGCAGCAGCACACTTGCAGCACTTGTGACATTGCTCGTGTTAATAGGGGATGGTATCATCAAGTGGACCGTCAGCCTGTCCGTCGACCTTAATATAATAAAAGATTAATTTAATACATACAATATAATAAATATTTATTAATGATTTCAAAGTTTAAACAGATGTTTTGTTATAGTTCAAATACGTGACGCACTCGAGTCAAATTAAAATAAATCTTGAATTTTCTATTCACTTCAAACATTACACTAAAACTATAAAGGAATTTAGGTACTAATGCATTTACGCTACGTATTTTTGGTAACAGATAAATTACGGGGTGGAAAATTTCCCAGTGACGAACAATAACATAAAAAACCAATTATAATATGGCATGATAAGCACGAAATATACTTACTTGTACAATAGAGAAGAACGAAAAATAGACAAACAGAAAACGTGTTTGTCATTTTTGTGGTATATTTCACCAGCGATTTGTATTGATTCTTTGCGCTTAAAAAGATTAACAAACACTAAACAATTTCACTTTGTTTGAAAGTTATTGCGTATTGTATTGCTCGATAAACAATCGAATAGTCGGCAACAAAGTCGGCAAGTCACTTCGTTTCGTGGTTTCGCCCTCGTCCTTGTATCAATATCAATTCGAAAATCGAATCGAATAGTACGTAATTTTTTTGCGATTGGCGAATGAAAATGAATTGAGTTGACGATTGACGAATCGAATGAGAGCGAATTTTTAATTTCAATTGTCATTGCCATGTCACAGGTCAAAAAAACTGCATGTAACAGATATTTGATGACATTTTGAAATGTATAGATCAATTAAATTATAACGTAACACATTTCATAAAAGATTAAGGTTGTAATTATGAAGTTTATTATTTTACATAAAAACATTTGCTCACTATATATTAATATTTTGTTAATTCACTATCTTGCAAATTTATTTTTAGATAACAACTATCTACTACTTCACGATAGATGGCAAGCCACAAGTATTGTCCACTCATTTATAGATGGCGCTACTTGCATGTATAAAATATTTTAACTACCTAATATAATAGGTAACCGCACGGTAACCGTGCCAACAAAATAATTGTTAAGTAGGTAAATAAAGTGGATGTAATACATACAATATTATTTTATATATTTTTATTTATATGTGATTAAAGTTGTATTTTATTATCTGTTATTTAAACTCGTGTTAAAATATAGAAACCAAATTGTAATCTTCTGTTATAAAAGTTTATAAATTTTTTCCAAAATATATTTTAATGTGTGTGTAACTACCATTATTTGACTTGCTCTGTTGGTAGGTACTTTTTGGATGTCTTGAGACGAAGTATTTTTAAATTATAGTAGAAACAACCTTTACGATAGCAGCAAAACGATAACATTTAGCTAATTGTTCGTGGTCCCTTTTTATTATTCCTCTTGCTTCGCGCTTATTACCCATCACTAATTTCAATTCTCTCATAAGACAAGCAGGCATAATTGCAAGCAGGTGTCTTAGATTTTGTTCTTTCAGCGGAACTGCTGGTTTTGGACGAATCTGAAATTACGTTCGTACCGTGTAACATTAAAATGTTTGAAGATGAAATAATAATATAGTACGAAGTTTTGATAATGAAACATAGGACCATAGACCATAATGAACATAATGAACATAGGAACATAGGACCATAATTCATTTAGATATTCACGAGCCCTATTGAGCAATCTAGGATCCCACTAACAAAATTAAGGAGGATTTAGCTTCACCTATAGGATATGGCACTACCAAGATAGGCTATTACCCTATTAAAAATGTGATTAAATGATAATTTTTGAAGCGTCTAGTCTGTTAAAATCGTCGCAGTAAATATGTAATAAGTAAAATATTCTTCAATAACTTTGAAATACATTCTGAAATGTACTGAATTATGACGAGGTAATATAAAAAAAAATTGGGCAATGATATTGTTATTAAGAATTGGTTACGTACAAATGTTCTAATTTAATTTCCATTTCAAATGTTTATGTTCTATTATTTTTTTCATTGACCTCCGGGGCCCCTAACCGATGTGGGCCCCTAGGAAGTTGCCTCTACACCGCCTAATGGATAATCCGGCCCTGGGAACATAATATATATTTATTTAATAACAATAAGAAAGAATTTTTGAAAATTTCTGCTCTTTACGAAGCCTTGGGCTGGTCGCTAGTAACTAATATAATTTGTAACAATTTATAATTATTTTATGAGTAATCCATAAATAGAATACGTTTTATGTGTTGAACAGAGAAGTTACGAGGATAGCCACACGAAATTGCAATCTCCAGGTTAGGTGTTTTCCCTGGGACACAATTATTTTCCCGAGAGGATGGGCGGCGGCGAGTCCCCGGTCGTGTAATAAAATTAAGAAGACGCCTCGGGCGTGCGGTCGTTGTAAGTCGTTCTTCGGTGGGCATAAAACAAATACTACGACGCAACCAGACCACAACTAATACTTTTTTAAATAAGTAGGTACATAAATAATGTAATAAAGTATATTTTTGACAGTTCTCAGCTCACACATTAATATAAGTCTAGGGCTGAATAAATTTTCGTTCATAACAATTTTTACTCATAGATTTTATTATAAACTAGCGACCCGCCCCCGGCTTCGCCCGGGGTGCAATTTTATATACAAGAACATTCCCCGTTTATCCCTCTTTCCATTAGTGAAAACCGAATTAAATCGGTCCACCCGTTCACGCGTGATGCCGTGACCAAGGGAAATGGGGATTCATTTATATATACACTAGCGACCCGCCCCCGGCTTCGCCCGGCGTGCAATTTTTATATATATGAACATTCCCCGTTTATCCCTCTTTTCATTAGTGAAAACCGAATTAAAATCGGTCTACACGTTCACGCGTGATGCCGTGACCAAGGGAAATAGGGTTTCATTTTTATATAATAGTCTAGATGAGCTCTCAACTTTGTAGGCGTGGTATTCGGTATAGCGTGTAACTTTTTTGTAAACCGATTGGAATGAAACAAATACTAAATGTAACAGGAAGCTTGCTACAATACATCAGTGAAAACCGCATACAAATCGGTTAAGCCGTTTCTGAGACTAGCGTATTAGCGTGCACAAACGCACAGACAAACAGACATAAATTTAAAAAACTATTTCTTTGACCTCTATAATAAAGTTAAATGGGGACAAATTGTTTTTTTTTTTTTTTTTTTTTTTTTTTTTTTTTTTTTTATATATATACCTATGTATAGATATATCATATACTTATAGATTTGATATTTTCCTAACATATCATTATTTTATTATTGTAAATACTACAACGGTCACAATTTATGTACGTATATTATGTATTATTTAATTTATGTAGGTGTGTAGGAGTTGGATTGCGCAATTTACATTTTTTTATAACAACTGATTATAGGTACATTTAGGTACACACAAAGATGATCAATTCTACACAATTAGCAAATTACACAAAACTACACAAAATTAAACAAAATCTAAGCAAACAAATTTTTGCTTAACCCGAACCGACCGCCAGACGGTAGAGGCGTGTTCATTACCTACACAATTACTTGGTTTTCTTGTATCTGAAGGTACCTACAATTGAGATAACACATAAACTAATCGCACTAGGGTATATTATATACTTATTTAAACTTAATTATTATTCATTACAATTATTTTCACATTTATTTACATTCTTTATATTTACCTGTCCCTATCCCATCTATTGAGAGCCTCTTGAGGTGTTGGTCGAGGCTCTTCGTTAATAGAAACAGTCACCATACTAAATTAGTATACTGGTTTATATCACTACGTTTACTTATCAATTTTAGAAATTCACAAAATCAAGCTCTAATAGGATCTCAATACGAGATATAGCAAAGATTTTTTTAATTTTAAATTCAGATAGAATCACAAAACATATGTATATGTACATAGACAACTACTTTCAAAATTTTATTGTTATAGTTACATAGTTCTTACAAAAATACCTAATAGGTACCTAAAGTATTCTTAGTACAGGATCTAACGCTGCTAAGTGGAACTTTCAATTTATTGTGATTTAATAAAGGTGTCGAATCAGTGTGATTAGTTAGAATCTTGTACTAAATAAATGCGTTCATATAAGCATGAAGATTCTTAAGAAACTTATTTTTATGTCTTGAATTAACACAAGGAACCCAAGAAATCGTGTGTAAAATTTATATGTGGTGTGGAATTTCAAATTATTATTGTCTTTTTATGGAAAACTTGATTTTATAAATGTTCTTTTTAATGTTAAGATCGGCAGACAGGCTGACGGTCCACTTGATGGTAGGTGGCTACCGTCGCCTATAATACAAGCAACGCCAAAGCTGCTGCAAGTGCGCTGCCGACTATAATACGATTAAGGATAAGGGATTGGGAAATGGCTCTAGCATCCCTTACTTCACTCACCGAAACAGAACAGCACACGTACTGTTATTTCACGGTGGTCTTCTGTAAGGGGGTGGTTACTGACGGACGGGCTGCCCAAATGACTGCGAAACGCAGTGTGCCCTGCCACTACTAACAACTTTTTAACAAACTTTACTACTACTTTTTAACAAGTGATAGGCAATTTACCAAATAGTGAGTGTACCAAATCGCAATGAATATCCCGGGACACCGGTGGCCGAGAAAATATAGTGGCATTGTTACGGTTCGTACGCGATGTGGAGTACGGAGTCGCGAAGTTTGCCCGCAGTTAGGAAAGATTTGTCGCGTGCCCGCTCCGAGCTAATGCCACATACTTCTACGGTTGTAAGTAAAAATTATGATTATCGCCCGGCGTGCGCTGAGCCCTTGATCCCTAACTAACGGCGGAGTACGAAGACACGAGACTTTCCTTTTCTTCTCAACTATAACTCTTTTTTATTGCCCTCCTCGCTGCAACGCCGCCGGCCACTGGATTACGACACTGACCTAAACGATCGCTCGGGGAAACTCTTCTGAACCGAGCGTCATTTAAAAATCACATTTCAGTTCGCTTTTCGACACTTGTCGTGTTATCTCCACTCTACTAATACTAAAGCAAAAATAATAATTTTATGCGTAGTTCTAAATTTCAGTCTTATTTTTCAAGATTAATCCAAGTAGCATTGCTCAATTCGTTTAATACTGAATTTGGGAATGATATTAGAATCTACTAAACTTACTTATTAATCATCATCAGCCTGTGTCTCTCCGCTGCTGGATTTAGGCCTCTCCCAAGGCTCGCCACCATGCACGGTCTTCTGTACTTCGCATCCAGCCGCTTCTTGCAAACCTTTCAAGTTGTCTGTCCATCTGGCCGCAGGGCGTCCCACGCTGGGCTTTCCAATTCGTGGTCTCCATTCGAGAACTCTTCTCCCCCATCGATTATCCGTTCTACGACAGATGCTGTGTCGATAACCTTGGTTCTTCGGCGAATTTCATGCCTTGAAATGGCAATAACAACAAAACCTTTCGTGCATAGCTAAATGTGTGATGAATACAGACAGTCTAGGGATGTCCTATCTGACATCCCTAGCTCGAAACACCGCCGCAATTGTTATTTCATGGAGGTCTTCTGTGAAGGTTACTGCCGCCCCCAAACTGACTAAGACCAGTTCATGACTGCATAACAGACACACAAACAAACAGAGAAAGACGTATAAATATTATTTAATTCATATTATATGATTATTATTATCATCATACATATGTATAATAAAATAGTTGTATATCTGTGTGTTTATGCACGCTAATTTCAGAAATGGCTTAACCGATTTTAATGCGGTTTTCACTGATATATTGTAGCAAGCTTCCCGTAACATTTAGTGTTTGTTTCATTCCAATCGGTTTACAAACCGGTTAGCATATATGTATATAGGTTAGCAAATTATATTCAGCGAAAAGCTTCCTCATGCCTAGATGTTCGTGTAAACTTGACTTGACTTGACCGAATCTGTTGGTGTGTCACTCTTTTATTTGTTTCAATCATGAGCCGCAGAGCACTCAAGATATTTTCATTTACTACCGTAGATGGACGTCCTTTACGAAAATTTGATGATTACTACAACCGCGTTTAAACTAACTGAACAAGTTATAAACTGAGCTTCGTCATGAAATTCCAATAGAAGTCTATCCATAACTTATGATTTCGAAATTACATCGACTGCTTCTCCTATTTTTGCTCATATCCGACGCACTCCTATTTTCCAATTGTGTTGTTTCTATTTATATGCGACGGTTGCCATCTGCCGTCAAGTGGGCTGTCAGCCTGTCAATCGCCCTTTAACTTCCTCTCTGTCGCGGCAAGAGTTATAGGCAGGCAAGTCGTCCGCCTGCCTGTAACTCTTTATCGTTAAAATATAAAAAAGGACGCAACTAATTAATAGCTCGAAAATTTTTGTTGATTATCTTTTAAATGTAAAAGTTGTTTCCCAAGTGCAATACAATACATAAATGAACATTGGACCCCAGGCGCGGGGTCGCGGAGGCTGCGACGGTCGATTAAGGAAGCGAGTGCAGCGTTGCCTTAGCGACGCCGCCATCTTGCCCCTCCCTGACCCCCCTCGCACGCTCCCCCACGACCCCCACTGTAAACAACCCGCTGTATCGTTGCACTGAAGCACTCGATATGTTTAAAAGCTTCCCCTACGAGTCGTTTTGTTCAATCACAGCCGCCAGATAAAATTCACAATTTATTTTAAACTAAATATAAATGGATAAAATTTATAAGTAAACAGTTATAGCTCAGTGGAACCAACGCAACGCTCAGGTTCCACTGAGACAGACGCAGATTCGAATCCTGGTAGGGCTAGCAATTTTGCCTGCATCTTTTTGTTTTCATGCGCGACTTAGATGTAATCACCTGCTCTAAAAGTGTAAGTAAATAAAGCGAGGTATTCTCAAAGTTGCTGTCCAAGAAAGCAAGCAACTTTTGAAGCTTTATCCGCATTAGGTTTTTGTCTGTCTTATTCATGAACAGATTACTTTAGTAGCTTTTCCTTGTTTAAAAACGTAAAAAGTGTGCTATAAAAATCTAAAAGATTCAAGCTATTTCCGTAACCAATTTGATAAAAAATTGTTCATTTTAAACGGATACTATTATTATTTGTTGTAATCGTTCCCTATTATTTAGTTGAAAAAATGACGAAACAATATCAAGTTGTAGTAAGTGTGACTGAGACTGGCTTGGCCGAATTCGAAGGCTCTACTGCAAAGACAAACGGCTCCTATTATTCAAGATTAGACACGCCGTTCACGTTCTCTTTTAAAGGAAATTATACCTTATAAACTGTATTTAAGTTTGAATTTTTAAGAACATTAATTGTGCATCTTTAATACTTGCCGCTGCTTGATGAGATTTCAACTCAGAATACCTACTTCTAAAATAATAAAAATATATATTTTTTTAAATTAATTAAAATGTTTTAATATCAATTAGTGGCAGATACTATTAGTGGGAAGCCATGTGGAGTTAGTAATTATTCCCTTACAACCATTTTAATATATAAGTATCTTGGTTGGTTGCTATTGATCACCGTGAAATAACTGCACCTATTTTTGTGTTTAGGTGAGTGAGTAAGGGATTTCAAAGCCTCAATTCACTTTAGCCTATTAAGATAGCCAGCGTATTTGAAATTTCTATGGCATATTTATAGGCGACGGTAGCTACCATCAAGAGGAAGTGATCAAGACCGTTGAATGAATGGTCAGGGTTAGTGCCTTAACGATCTGTTCTAGGGTTTCCGGGTTCGATTCCCGGCTGGGTCAACTTTGAAAAATGAACTTTTCAAATTTTGGCTCTGATCTGGATCTGGAAAGTAGTGGCAGGGCATACTGCGTTTTGCAGTCATTTGGGCAGCCCGTCTGACGGCAGTAACAACCCCCTTACAGAAGACCAGAAGACTGAAATAACAGCACGTGTGCTGTTGTGTTTCGGTGAGTGAGTAAGGGATGCCAGAGCCCATTTTCCTATCCAATCCCTTAAATCCCTTATCCTTAATACTTTAGTCGGCAGCGCACTTGCACCACCTAAGGTGTTGCTTGTATTGTAGGCGATGGTAGCCACCTACCACCAAATGGACCATCAGCCTGTCTGCCGATCTTAACATAAAAAAAGTTCAAGAAAAAGCGCTTTGCGTCTTCTTTTATTATGTGCAAAGCGAGGGACTGAAATTCTCCCCTACTTCAGTGTTACCTGATAGATATAACTTAATTTTCTTCAAGAAGAGAATAATAAGCTATTAAGGGGCAAGCGAACTCCATCTTCGACCTCATCTTCACTACCATCAGGTGAGATTGAGGCCAACTGCTATCACGTATACTTTAAAAAAAAGTCGCCTGCTTGCTGACTTTTACCTACATAAAAAATGTAAATATGAGTGTTAGGAAATATTTTATATTATTTACAATGGAACCGAAAACATTTTATTGCTTGAAACTTAATAAAACATATTCCATCTTTCAAACTGGAACCAACCTTAAACATGCCATAAAATTTTAATGAAATCGGTTGGGCGGTTTCAGGGATTATCATGAACGAACATCGTTACACGTGATTTCTATATGCATGGAAGCATTCTTCGCATGGAAGCAATTTTTATCTGCAAATTAAATACACAAACCTTGCTCGTTTATTGCTCTTACCATTAGTGAAAATCGTATCAAAATCTGTTGAGTAGTTTAGAAGAAGTTAGTGGAGAAAAAGACAAATGACTGAGAAAAAGACATCTGAACCGGCGTTCTGTTCCATAATTTTTATTAAATTAAAGATGGGTTTTCTCTTGGCCAGCATCTATCCATGTAGGAAAAATGAGGCCGGATGAGGATGTAGCGAGCTCACCCAGAAGATACCTATTCACTCGAACCTTGAAAAGATTTGGGTTGTATGAGCTCGGAAATACAGACCGCCGCAGGGAGGTTCAATCCTTAGCTGTGCGCATTATAAAAGATGTATTAAAGCGTTTTGTCCGAATTAGAGGGATTTCGACAAGGTGAGGTGGTAACCAGCCGTACGTCTGCATGTCTGATAAAAGAAAGGGGAAGGCGGTATGATTTCATGCAGCACTCTCCGAAGTACATCTTACAGAACACACACAATCAGGCAATTTTGCGTCCATGTGCCAGGCTCTGCAGCTTAGTTCTTATTAGTGTATCATCGCCAATGAGCCTCCTAGCTCTGCGATCCACCGAGTCGAGTGCGGCAAGTTGGTATTTTGCTGAGCCATCCCAAAGGTGACAGCAATACTCCATACAAGATCGGACTTGTGCCTTGTTCAAAGAGAGGAGCTGTCCAGGTGTGAAGCATCGCTTCATCCTATTTAGGATGCCCAGCTTTTTGGCCTCTGTTTGGGCTTTGGACTCGATAGAAGTACCGAAGTTGAGATTTGAGCACAACTTCATGCCAAGAACAAAATGTAACAAAATGTATGAGAAAAAAAAATTCTTGAATACTTTAGATGTTTTAATAGTTTTTCTGCTCTTCGAGGCGGAGAAAATTTCGATAAACAAACATTATAAAAATCGGTCTAGCCGTTCTTGTGTAAAGCCGCGTTTTCACTACGTGTTCTGAACAGTTTTGAGCGAGCAATCGTTCGTTCGTGCGTAAATGAAAACACTTGAATGAGCGAACGTGTTTGTTCAGTGATGATCGGCTGGACGCGGCGAACGATTGCTCGCTCACTCATTCGTTCAGTGTAAACGACGCCTGTGGCGAGCGAGCTGTTGATCCGTGCATTCGCTCGGCGTTGTATGTACGTGGTCGGTGGGTCTCCGATCTTTATCTGAACATTGTGAACATCTTCGCGATAGAATGGAATCAAGAAAAAACGTTGCAACTGATTGAAAATTATCGGATTCGCCAGCGAACTGTTCGGTACGATTTTTTGTTCGGAACAATTGTTCGTTTCCTCATTGAATGAAAACAGATGTTTTCTGTTTCGAGTGAGCTTTGACAGAACAGCAAACATTCGCTTCAAAATGTTTGCTCTGAGAACTAGGTGAAAACTAGAAATGGAGTAAGTAACACGACTTTTTTATTTTAAAAACTAAAATACGGAATTCTAATTCTACAAAGAAATACGAATAAAATGGTAAGATATGAAATATAATTTATAAGAACTTAAAATATTGGTGTATTTACAAAACGATGTAATTTTCTATTGAAGATGTTAAATTTTACTCGGTTGTCATATATATAGGTAGGTATGGGGTACACTTAATACCCTTTAAGTTGATATTATTAAAGTAGGAGGCAATCTGTACAACGTTTTAATGTATTATGTAGAATTATAAAGGCGTCGAGGCCCGTTCTTGTTATGATTTATTCATGAGGGAAGAACAATGTTAAATTTTAGCATGCCTACTTGAACACCGGGGACATTCGCTGCTGACTGTACACTGTTTTTCTTGGGTAATCTCTTGTATTTTGAGTTTACAAGAGTTTTATTTTAGAGTACCTACTTATTAATAATAAATGAGCTTTAGAATCTTGTAAGAAGGGGAACAAGATTGGGATAGGAGAATTATTGCACATAAACGCTGCCGACTCTGTTAAGATTAGGAACAAGGAACCTGATGGAGGTTTGTTTATAGGCTCTGGTACTCCTTACTTACTGAAACACAATAGCACATGCGTGGTCATTTCATAGTGTGGTTACAGCCGTCAAAGAGTCTAATCTATGTCTGCAAAAGCACTGTGTCCTGCCAATGCCTAAATTGTGTTTTCAGAGGACATAGTTTAAAATAGTTCTTGCATAGTTTAAAATCGCTGTTGACGTCTGTCTGTTTCTCCACTAACTTATTTTAAACCACCTAATGGATTTTCATACGGTTTTCACTAATGAAGAAAGCGATAAACTGGGAAGGTTTGCTCATATACAGTAAAATCTCCTTATCCACGGGGTATAGGTTCCGTAAATATGCCACGAATAGAGAAACCCTTGAATTTAGAATGGTAATTTGTATGGGATTATGGGATTATAGGAGATACTTTCCTGGGTGCCAAAATAAAAATCAATTTAAAGAAAATTTATAATATTGATTAATTATTATCGTCAGGCTTGGGCAAGGGTCTAAAAAACTAGTATTTTTGTCTTGTTTTGCAGTTTTTTAAAAGCTCTATCAATTCAGATTGATATTCAGCAGTGGCATTAACAATTTTATAACCAAAGAAGATGGCGGAACATCAAATCAAATAAAACATGGCAGCATTGAACAAAATCTTTAGGCACATACGAGTAATAAGATCTGTTTTACTTTTACGAGCATATGAGTCCATTTGCCGACGCGTTAACAAAGGTTTCCGAATCCTTTTAAAATATGTGCCGATTAGTCTTAGTCGCGAATAGTGAAAACGGGAATAAAGGAACCATGAATAAGGAGCTTTTACTCTAATGTAAATATAAAAAATGCAACTGTGCGAAGCCGTCGCTTATCGTTAGTAAGTGTGTAGAAATAAAAATTACATTTTAATCAATATTTTTTTTTTAAATATAACAAGGCCTCCAACGAGGCAGGCATCAAACAAAAGCACACAACATTGAACAAAGTATAGCAACACATGGCAGATGCCGCCGCAATTATAGGAGGCACAGCTTGCACCAATAAAAAGTCCAGAGTAACATCTTAATACAAAACAAAAAAGAAAGAAGAAGAAAAAAATAGAATAAAAGCAAAAATAATTATTACTTAGAGTGAACAAAAGCAAACAAAATCTATATTAGCATCGGAATACAATTTCAGCAATAAACGAAGGGAATAAGGGAACGTCGGGAATTGGCGGTGAGATGTAATATGAAGGCCAGCAGGTTTGCACGTTGTTCTGATGAAGTCAAAATAACAGTATTTAAGACATATTGCCAGTCTTTTTATACATGTAACCTTTGGGTTAACTACACTCAAAAATTGTTTAATGCCCTGCGCGTCCAATACAAGTGCCTCCAGAGTGTTTCTGGGGCTGCCGAGCTACTGTAGTGCATCGGGGATGTTTGCAAATGCAAGACTTGCAGTTTTTTTACGCTATATTGCGAATGAGAATAGCATCCCTGATGACTAGAGTACGGAACAGCCCTGACACGCTGTTGAAGGTTGACACGCTGAGAAGATGGACTGCCCAAAAATAAAACATTGGGTGATGTCACATATCACTCTCAATAGAAAATGATATGTGGCGTCAGTTTATATTTTAATTTAATTTCCATTCCAATATTTATGTAATATGTAAATGAATTTTTAAAAACCTATGGACACATGTCTGTAATCTATACTAATATTATAAAGCTGAAGAGTTTGTTTGTTTGTTTGGTTGCTTGAATCTCAGGAACTACTGGTTAGAATTGAAAAATTCTTTTTGTGTTGGCATAGATAAAATACTACTTAACCAGTAAGTAGTATTTTATCTATGGTGTTGGATAGGCCATTTATCGAGGATGGCTATAGGCATCACGCTACGACCAATAGGAGCGGAGCTTCAATGAAAAATGTTGTAAAATCGGGAAAATTTATCCCTTTAGAGAACTTCTGTTGCGTGCGCTGCGTAAACGGTTAAAGTTACGTAAAAATGATGTATGACGGAATTGTTCCCATTTAAAAGTTCAAAAAAAAGTCTGCGACAGCATATGTCCATCTTTTAAGGTTGACTTTTTTATGTTAATCAAATTTGTTCTAAAATAATGCATTATAAGCGTTTTTTTATACATGATATTAATCCTTGACATAATTTGATTTCAATGAATATCTTAGGAGATATCTTAAATTAAAAAGTACGCGGGAGAAAATAAATTGAAGCGGTCTCGCACCAACGCGACGCGAACGACGGGACTCGCTTGATGCAGACGCAAGCGTTATGTTACAAATTATATTTTTCATTTTTCAACGCGGACGAAGACGCGACCACCAGCTAGTGTATGAAATAAAGTTATTATTGTATTATTATATTGTATAAATAATTATCAAATGTCTAAACCACGGACAAGGATGAGTCTTTTTTTCGAAATCGCGTCGTTATTTCGTTATATCGTTATCGTATTTAATGAAAATACACGAACACTTGTTTGTGCATATCCCTGTAATGTGTTTAAAATAATAAAATAAAATAATAAAATATTTTATTCACTGAAAACTCGTTTACAAATTACGACATTTTTAGTACACAGATTACAAATACTTATACATACTCACAACTATATTCGCCATTTACATTATATTGCATTATATTTGCACAATATGTATGCCAATCAATGACTCTGACACCCGAACTAGGCAAATCCCTGTATCTCAGGTGCCAGCAACCTATATAATTCTAAATTCCTTAAAATTTAATTTAAAATTTTTCCGCGATAGATCGCAAAGTGTGAATATAAAATGCTCGCATTGAGAAAAGTTTGTTTGAACTCAACCTGTTCGGTTCGGTCGAAGCGACCGTGCACATAATAATTCCAAGAAGAGAAAACTTCTTTGAAGTCGGGAACAAAGCCAATCCACCGCGGTTATTCGTGATATTTTCGGGCGAACTCGTACCTTATTCGCAAACATCGAATCCCGCATACAATACAGTGCGAAACGAAATTCGAAGGATAGATAATTTCGGAGAAAAAGAAATAAGACGAAGGGAAAAAATATAAATTGAATAGTCGAATACACGCATCCCGGCATTACCATAAAGGCAACAGGGATCAAGCTGGATTCCTCTACGAACTTTTTTATTTTCCTCCAGCTCTAAATCTCGTAGGGAAAGCTTCGCGAATCTGCAAAATGTTGATTTGATGATGTCGCGCGGCGCCGACACGCGCGTTCTATGTACTCGTATTGTACATTTATTGCTCCGGACCTGCCTTTTATCGCTAAATACACGATACAATGTCACCACATGTCCGCGAAACCAGGTTCTTTCATTATTTGCGCCTTTATTGTCACCTTCAACTTGAGATTGAAGTTTTTGTAAGAAAACTTTTTTTAAATAACCGCTAGTTCGGAATGCAGATTCTGTGGGGAAGACTGAAAGATGTTTGATTTCTGTAAGCCAGACCCCATAGGTGCTCTTTTCAATATATATAATAAAATCGTAAACGAATCGAAAAAAAAATTGTTTTTTTTTTTTTTCAAAAAACAATTTGTACACGTTGTACTTATGTTACTGAGGTCAAAAAATAGTTATTAGAATTTTTTGTCTGTGCGTTTGTGCACGCTAATCTCAGAAACAGCTTAACCGATTTGAATGCCGTTTTCACTGATTTATTAAAGTAAGCTTCCCGTAACATTAAGTATGTAACCACATATCTAGGTATATTTTTCACGCAATATGAAATTGAGCATTCCATAAGATATATTTGTATAATAGGGGATCGGACAAATTTTCAGAAAGTGTTTTAATAATTTAATCTTCATGGATATTTATTCCCATAAAAATACTATTTTATTTATTTATAGCCTTTTACTCAAAATCATGTTTTAATATTGTTTGATTGAAAATGCCGCCAAAACGCCACGATAGTTCATCTGAGAGCGCGTAACGTCATTTGTGGTCATAGGTATCATAACAAAACAGCTGCATTGGCATAAGACAATGATTGCCCACAAATGACGTCACGCACTGTGATTGTTGTTTCAGTATAGATTAAAAATATTGTCAATGATAAAATTTCATTTCTTCATTTAAAAATATTTAAATGAGTTATATTAAATTATTATTCGATAAATAATCGTAAAAAATTATATATTTTCTTTCTAAGTTTAGAAAGAAAATATATAATTTTAGATTTTAATCTGATTACTGTCCGATCCCCTATTCTTGAATTTAAAGAATTGACTCAAAAAAGTGGGTTAGTCCATCCAGTTCTACTATTTGTTCTACGACAGAACAAATTGGACAGAACAAAAAGTCCAAGAAAGCTCTATGTGATGTTCATCTTGAGATAAAAAATACCACACATATAATAATTATTATTACATCGTACGAAATTTTTATATATTACTCGGTATGGTCTATCTGGAAGGCGTACACGAAGCTATAATATAATTTTATTTATGACCTGAATGTATAATAAATAATGCAAGTTTACGTTAGTTCAAAATTAAAATTCATCAGAACATTGCTTCAAAACTTATCACTAAAAATCCTGTATGGCATTGATAAGTTTATCCATTATTACCTTAAGTAGAAGTGTATATATGTATACGAAACAATTACGCCTCATCTCAATATATGTGAAGGCACTGTATTCAGAGCTAACGGCTACGGGTAAAAGGTTGTGTGAGGCAGGCGCGGCTGGAGGGCGGATTACGGTGCTCATCCATTGCGGTCATTAAGACACATTATCCTAACTCCTCTCACCCCCCATCCCCCTCTCCTACCCCCGCAACCCCGACACCAGCACGGACCCGCTTTTTAATTCAACTTTCTTCCACCACCTCCAATTTGCATGATTACTTTCGTTTTTATTATGCCCCGCCGCGCGCCGGTGACTGCCGCGCCGTACCTACTCCATTCACTAAGTATATTGCCTCTTAAGAAAGATAAACAGTGCAGATGCAAAATATATTGGGTGTTCTGTACATTCTGATGGATGTGGTGGTTATGGGATTAAATTTAAAAGTACATCTTTATTGAAAAGAAACTATCACTACTTATATAACAAAAAATCCATACCAAGCAGTTTTTTTTTAAAGAAATGTCAACAGACAGGCTGACGGTTCACTTGGTTTTAAATAGATACTCTATTCACCTTGACAGGATAAAGGCACATAAAGGGTATCTTAGAATTTAATGGGCTCTGGAATCTACCACTCATGCACCAAAACACAACAGTATATACTTGCATAAATTTCACCGTGTTTTTATTTCACGGTGGTCTTCTGAGGGATGGTTACTGCCGCCTAAAATAATAGATGTTGGTAAGTTTTGTGAAAATACTTCATTAGATCCAGTTTCTTTATAGGCCTATACGTATTTCACTTAAGTATGTATTAGGTACGTCCTACTATGGTATAATAAGCCCACACTAGTTCACTGCAGATAGCAGAACTTCATATGTCTTCGAAGGTTGTTAATCTTCTAGGAGTAACGCAGTTTTTCTTGTGATCTTTCACCGTTAGAACAAGAATCGTGATTTCTATTCTACACACTCAAAGGGGTTGGAGCCTGCGACTATTTACTATACAGTTAGTTAAGAAAAGCTTAAGAAAACAGGAACATTTCTTTCTTTAAAGCGAGAAGGTTTGAGCTATAGTTGAGATATAGCTATAGCTATAGTCCACTCTAAAAGTTTACATTTCTTAGATAGCTTCTAAAGTTACCGTTTAGAAAACCTACATATTCCCTATCAGCCTTTAGAACAAGGACATGAAATAAAAAAAAGCTCATAAACCCACATGGGGGGTACAGCAGCCTATTAGAGTTCAATTCACACTGGTATGCTTAACTTAGTTATTCTTAATTTATAAATTAGAACTAAAAATCTGAGTTAAACAGGAACTGGTGGAAGAAGGAACCAATTCAAACACAGAGACATTATCTTGTAATGCTCTTTAATTGGTCAGTTGAGTCTGACAACGACAAGCATCATAAATGAAACGATATAAATTAGATAAAGCCTTAGTGCATGTTTCTACAGATATTATCTATATTAATAACTAGCGTTCCGCCCCCGGCTTCGCCCGGCGTGCAATTTTTATATACCCTAAAACATTCCCCGTTTATCCCTCATTCCATTAGCGAAAACCGAATTAAAATCGGACTACCCGTTCACGCGTGATGCCGTGACCAGGGGAAATAGGGATTCATTTTTTTATATAAGATTTCGTCAAGGGGTACGGTAGATTCGATTGAAACCTTACCTGAATAATAAAACACAAAAAAATAAAGGATTCGAGTCGACAACATATATCCGCAAAATTCGGATTGTCAAGTATTTTGTTAAATTCTAATGGTGCTGACAGACAAATCGCAGTCGCCATATTGGCCACTCTAGCGAAACGTCACTCACTGACACCTGTGACATCTTGAGTGGTTAATAAACGTTCCGTTTCATTCATACTAGCACACATACGCCTCGCCACTCAATACGTCGTCGCACCATTTCATTTTAAAAACAAAAGTGTCCATTACAAAGAACTGTGACTCATGTGGCTATATGTAAAACGAAACGTCTTGCCGCAAACATTGAGCGAAATCTATGCCGCTTTGCCATATTAAAGGCATTCCTTGAGAATCGATAACAACAGAAATATGTACCTACATTTTGTACCCACATGTGTACATATTATGAGTCACATTACACCCGAGCGAAGCCGGGTTTTCATCTAGTATGTAATAATCCTACTAATTTTTCTATGCTATGGTCTATGCTTCCATCAAGTGGACCGCCAGTTAGTCTGACAACATTTACGAAAAAAATGTAGTTTATTTTTCTGTAATAACTATATTGAAGACTTCAGTATTGAATTCCACCAAGACAATAATTTTGATTTCATTACAGATTAATAATATTCTTTATTAGGTACAATTTAAGAGGATGTTTCTAGATTCTCGAGATAGATTCTATGTAGCCTAAACTTCGCTTCTGAAGTAGTCCGGAAACTGTACCTTCTGTTCACTTCAGATTGCTGCAAAATTTGTGGTATCGTGGCAGTTATATACGTACCTACTTCAGTCGTAAGTATGTTTTCTTGAGTGCGGGTGTAGGTAAGTATAATCATAGATAAAATACTACTTAACCAGTATAGATGGTCAACCTCCATATAACGATCTGAAGCCAATTTCATATTGGGATTTCCACTCCCTAGATGTCACTAAGAGTCTCGAATTTAACATTAATGTGTATTTTGTTAAAAATTATAACCAACAAATTCAATCACGCAGTTATAGTTCCTTATTATCGTGGTAATAACTAGAGGGCGACGTTGCTGAGAGGTACTTTTATCATTAATATGTGACTTTTATGTATGATATTATTGCCCTATTTTTTAGAACAGAACCTATACCGTTCATACGGCCATTTTATCGTTGTTCGTGCCCACTTCTTTTATATTTTAAATAAATTTTAGTAGTGCCATCTCTTGTACATGAGAATTGACTGAATGGTCGACTGCAGCGACTCTAGCGGATTTTTAATGACAACAAATAAGCGACAAACTACACAGGCGGCATCTAGATATAAGCGAAATTGGATAGGGTACGGATTCAATGTACGTGAGTGACCATCTATACTGGTTAAGTAGTATTTTATCTATGGTATAATTTACTTCCTTATTTACGTTAGTAATTATTTTGATACTAGATTTTTTGTCTATTAGTTATGCCATTCCTGAAGTGGCCGGGGAGCAGGTCTTAATACCATAATTTACCGAAGAATTACCTTTTTAAAAATAATCACTGAAACGAATATAAAATAGTAGACACACGAACCTTTTTTGTTATTCTTTATATATAAAAATTAATCCCCATTTCTCCTGGTCACGGCATCACGCGTGAACGGGTAGACCGATTTTAATTCGGTTTTCGCCAATGGAAAGAGGGATAAACGGGGAATGTTTTAGGGTATATAAAAATTGCACGCCGGGCGAAGCCGGGGGCGGGCCGCTAGTTGCTTATATTTTTAACGAAAGTGTATAACATTTCGTATCATTATCGTATCATTATTATCATAAAAAACGGGACAAGTGCGAGTTGAACTCGCGTGAAGAGGGTTCCGTACGATGTTACCTATCCGCACAATATTCAGTGATTTACCATGTTATTTTAATATCACGGGCTTCTTATAGGTTTTCCTATAATCTATAAGTAGAAAACTAATTACCGTATTTTTTTCAAAATTTTAGGTTCAGTAGTTTCGATGATAAGGGGAGGGGGAAATGGTCGGACAGACGGACACAGGAGTGATACTATAAGGGTTCCGTTTTTTTATTCAGACGTACGGAACCCTAAAAACTAATCAGCTATCAGAAAAAACTCTATGGATCTGATCACAAAACACTCTATTAATATAGAATCAGTACGTTCACTCGTTAATATGAATGTGACAATTAATTTATTTTCGAATTAGTAAGTTTCTCAACTGTGCTGAAAGACAATTAACGTGTTTGTATTCCAAGCGAAGAATTGGTGAGAGGTCTACAGCCCTTCTGAATGACATCCAGATACCGCCAACTTACTTCTTAAATAGTAAACTTAAGATAAAAAATAGTCAATAAATACACATATATCAGTTTTTTATTCCCCTCGGCGTAGATTCTCTGGGTCTTGCTATACAACGTGAGACAGCCACCATGATTGCAACCCCACATAAGGGACCCAAGCTAGATGTGATATATAATTTGTAAATAATATCAGTTAATAAACTGAATTAAAATTTTATTTTATTTTATTCGATAGAAATACCAACAGCACAGCAAAAATTCATCAAGTCACACAGAAAAATATATATAGACACATTTACATTTACTTGCCAATTACAGGTATCTACAGCTGTATATGTTGCATATTATCTTTGTTAAGAGTTTAAAAAAAATATTTACAATTGTCAACCATTTCATACAAATACCAATTAAAAATACATATTAATATTAAAAACAATTTGGAAGAGAAGGGATTTAAAAAAAAAACTACTATGCCTTCTTGTCCAATTTTAGTTATTTTTGATGACAGTCTCGCTTTATTAAAAACCTAAAATTCTACCGAACTTGTTTACGGCTATTCGAAATCTGATTTTCTCATTGAACTCGACACGCACTATCGAAACGGCAGTTTTGAAACAATTACCTTGGGCCGATATCGTAAGATTAAGACAGTCCACGGTCGGATTTAGGATCTAGAAGCGGATGAGGGCGAAGCGCTTCTTAACGACGCAACTCCACAAATTGCGGGCCCTAACGAGGTCATAAAACTCGAGGCGTACTACTGAGACGCCACAGATTGTACTCAGACTTAGTTCAGGATTAATGGTGTAGAAAACAGATTATCATTGGCTGGATTTCCATTAGTGCAAGACCCCTGCCACCGGCGCGTAAAAGCTCTGTGATAGCAACCACTCAATGTTATTATTTTCCACATAACGGAGCAGCCGCCTCTCCCAATTTAATTCTATTACGTTCTGTCGCGTTTGAACGACAGGACAATAAAGTTGTTTGAGTGGCGACGAGACGCGGCTTTTGCCAATACCAACACATACGACTATCTATAAGTACCCGAACGAAATACATAGACTTGCAGGGAAAAGACATGGCTCTGATTTTGCTTCTACCTTCGCGTTGTCTATGGGATCGTAAGAAAGCAGTAATAAGTAAATGAAGTACTTTGAGTATTATCTGTCAAAAGATCGTTCTCTTTTCCCTTGAATTATGTTTGTTCAAAGATTACACTTAGGTAAATCAACTATAGTGCCATAAATTGGGAGCTTATTATACGTATACTTGTGTTTCCACTATCAAACGTCTACAAACCTTGTGTATGTTATCGTAGTGATTTTGAATTGGAAAGAAATTGAGACATGATGTATAGAAACACATTTATTCTCTATTTTAAGTCTTAAGACAATAAGTAAATTATTAAATTAAGTTGTAACCTTCTGTCTGTTTCTCCGCCAACTTCTTCTAAACTACCCCACCGATTTTGATACGGTTTTCACTAATGGAAAGAGTGATAAACAACGAAGGTTTATCTATATAATTAATAGAAAAATGTTGCATCAATGCGTAACCCAGGGTAGGTCTTCTATCGTAAATACTATCTTCATTCTACAAAAATGGGCCATTAGAGACAACTACCAACTAGATCCGCAGTCTTTCCTCTGAGAGAAGTTCAAGATTTTAACTGTTACTGGTCAGTATACTTATGAAAATTTAACTTAAATGCATAAAAATATTAGTCAATTTAATAGAAAATGTAATTTTCACAATATCATGTTTAAAAATGATATTGATTTACATGAAACGCGACTCCACAAGATAAATAATTCTTTTATGGGTCAATATGGTTTTATAATAAACGTCCCGAGATAATCAGAGCCTTACCTATAAATAAATTTAAAACCAAACTCTTTTCGTAAGGTTATTATAAAATCGCTGATTATTGAAGCCTCGTTTCTGAGCTCATATTACGTTTAGTTAGTATTGTCTATACTGTAATTTTTATTATAATAATAAATATACCGATTTAAAAATGTGATCTTGTTATCCTATTTTGGAGAAATAAACGTTTTCATTTATAGTTTTTGAGTATTTTGAGTAGTGGCAGGGCACACTGCGTTTCTGGCGGCAGTAACCACCCCCTTACAGAAGACCACCGTGAAAAACAGTACGTGTGCTGTTGTGTTTCGGTGAGTGAGTAAGGGATGCCAGAGCCCATTTCCCTAAAACTTTCCAATCCCATATCCTTAATCCTACCGCAGTCGATAGCGCATTTGCAGCAGCTGTGGCGTTGCTTGTGTTATAGCCACCTACCATCAAGTGGACCGTCAGCCTGTCTGCCGTTCTTAACATAAAAAAGGGACAAGTGCGAGTTGAAATCGCGTGAAGAGGGTTCCGTACGATGTTACTTATCCGCACAATATTGAGTGATTTACCATAATATGTTATTTTAATATCATGGACTTCTTATAGGTTTTCCTATAATCTATGAGTAGAAAACTAATTTCTGTATTTTTTCTTCTGAGGGGGGGGGGGGAGGGGGATGGTCGGACAGACGGACACACGAGTGATCTTATAAGGGTTCCGTTTTTTTATTCGGACGTACGGAACCCTAAAAAACTAAAGTACAAAAATAAAAATTAACTTGATAATCGGAGTGTCCTTTTAAGGATAGTTTTAACAATTATTTGTGACAATTTTACTTTTTAATTACTAATTTGGTGTCACAAACATGGAACAACATGTAACAAACGTGGACTCGTTTAAAAAAAATGTTATCTACTCCAGGGAAATATATTTAGAGTATGTTCAAGTGTTTTTTAAAGGTACTTATAAATTCCGTTTAAAAACATTACACGTACGCTTTCGTTGTTGTTTTAATGAATACAAATTACATTTGCAAATGTGCTTAATCCACAAATTAGTTACATCCCCCGTCTCCTCCCTCCCGCCGTTTCAACCCTTCACCCTCCGACGTTGTTTACTCAGTTTCATAATTCACCTCATAAGAAAATTTTATTTATATACATATAAACGACCGGGTTATATTGTTAACTATAGCGTGGTATTCGGTATAGCGCGTAACTTTTTTGTTTGTAAACCGATTGGAATGAAACAAACACTAAATGTTACGGGGAGCTTGCTACAATACATAAGTGAAAACCGCATTCAAATCGGTTAAGCCGTTTCTGAGATTAGCGTGCACAAACGCACAGACATAAATTCTAAAAACTATTTTGTTGACCTCTGTAACAAAAGTACAGCGTGTACAAATTGTTTTTTTAAAAAAATATTTAAAGTAGAGTCCCGGCTCGTTCGTTTATAATTTTTTTAAATAAATGTACACTATTTTAAACGTAGCTTTTTGTTAGTGCCAGATTAACAGAATAAATTCTGTTTGAGTTAGTATCATAAACACCGATTTTTTTATTATTATTATTCAGGGACGTTAAAAACATAAAACCTGATCAACGCGTAGGTATTGTAATGTGTCTAACATAAATTTACTTAGAGAAATGGAAGTAACTTTATTTTATAATTTACTAACTGTCCAAATGACTGCGAAACGCAGTGTGCCCTGCCACTACTTTCCAGATCCAGACCGGAGCTAAATTTGAAAAGTTCATTTTTCAAAGTTGACCCTGCCGGGAATTGAACCCGGGAACCCTAGAACAGAGCGTTAAGGCAAGCACCCTAACCACTCACCCGACGGGCTCGTCAACAGATACAATAAAGACAATATTTTTGTACGTAGATTGTCTTAGTAACTTAATATGAGAATTTCCCAATCGGATTGTATTCTGACGGTGACAGGCTGACGATCTTCTTGATGGTAAGTGGCTATCGTCGAGTATAACAAAGCAACGCAACAAGTGCTGCAAGTGCGCCACGGACCATAGTAGGATTAAGGATGAGGGATTAAGAAGGGATAGTGAAATGGGCTCTGGAATTCCTTATTCAGTCGCAACAGCACACATGCTGTTATTTCACAGTGGTCTTTTGTAAGAGAGTGGTTACTGTAATCAAACGGCCTGCTCAAATGAAAGCGAAACGCAGTATTTAATTACTACCACTACTGAATCTTTACTAATAACATACTTTTTGTGGGTATAATCTTAATAGCCTATCAGTTTTTAAGTCTATCAGTTTTTAAGTGTAACTGTATATAGTTTCTATGTGTATATATTCTAACTATGTGTATTATAAAATATATATGTCCAAAATAACTGCATATATCTCAGTTATAGATTGCCGCCGGCCATTATATGATTGCCGTTTTGACAAGTGTCAATCTCCATACATTTTCTATATCGTTTAATCGGAAATTTGTAACTTTTAAGACAATATTTTATTTTAAAATCTTTATAACAATGGATTTAAAACTAAGAAATTAAAAAACTACTCACTAGAAAATGCTATAAATTAAAAAAAAAAGTCCCAGGCCATCTCCATCTGGCAGAGTACCTAGCAGGCTAAGGGCATTGCCTCGCTGGATGGTGAGGCTTATTCTTTGTGCCAAATAGTTGCCGGCTCTGGGGTCGCGGGTGGTTTCCGTTAGTTTTTTTGAAATTTCTCTAAAAAGTTTATGTGCACCCGGGCCCCATGTGCCATCGGAAATTTTATGTAATGTACATAAAGAAATGTCAAAAACGCATTCATAGAATGACCGTACTATAGTGCTGAGAACGCTCGGTTACAGACTGAGCAAGTGTAGGTTTGAACTTCAGTTCTAACTGGAGTATTTTAACTGCAGTATACCTCTGAGTATTTTGCATTTCATGTATGGATTAAGTTATCACTTGCTCAAACGCTAAAAACAGCATGGGGAAACTACAGTATATGTACAGTAGAGACCTGGATCCAGGAGTTGGTTGTAATTTGTCTAAGCTGAAATAGACACTGACATTTATTCGATAACTTACAAAGACTATTTGTTGTAGGTCGACAACTAGCTCTATCGAAGCCTACTTGTACACTAATTTGTGTTACACAGTTGTTTATCTTCTTAAATGTCCCATACATTTTCTTAACTATCCTCGAGGTGAGTATAGATAGATCCGATAACCCGAATTGGGCTTCTTTACGCCTCATCTAGCGCTCGTTATGCCTCGATCGTAAATCTTCATTCCCCCATCGCCCCATCCCTCCTTCTTGATTTCGGGCTCCTCTGCGCCACTCGAACTGGCCATCACCGATCATAATAAGGATGACGCGATAAGAACCTAATTACCCATCAACACAGCAGAATGTTGTTGAAAATATTTACTTTTTTAATCTATAAATGTTTTATTTCTTCGTATATGTATCGTAAAATCAAGAAATATTATGAACTAGTTGGTGCCCGCGACTACGTCCGTTTTGAAAAATAAAAAATGTAACGCCCGACAAAATAAATGAGCAATAATTTATTCAATCTTTAATGGTTATAGGCCGTATATTATCGGAGTTACAATTTTGTTCTTAATATAATACAAGCATGACCACTTTTTAATAATATTTCTAATTAGCTTTATTACAAAATATTTAAAATAAATGCAAGTTTTTAAATATGTATTATAATAATACATACTGATTCGGCCATTATACAACAATAAAAGACAGTAAAATAATAAAACACTAAAACACTACCTATATAACAATTAACAAATTCATGTAAACGTCGTTTTTATTAATTTATAAGGCAACACTTACAATTTTCCAAAAAAAAAACCCACACATTTCACAACAATTTTAGAATAAAATACTAATAAATATCAATTTAATTTAGAGGTTCGGCTATAGTAGTCATGACCTCACATTACCGGAGCATTTGGTCATCTTGAATTTTGAAGGTTTTACACCAATCTATACTAATATAATAAATGCCATCAAAAACATAATTTGTAAAAAAAAACCAAGTCTCGCAACTCAGTTCTACTCTTCTACCGTCAAAAGTTGTGAGATCCATGTTATGCCAAGTCGGTTAATTTATTCAGTCCCTACTTAAATAACCTTCTGTCTTGAGTTATTACGAAATTAGCTCACCTAACAACATCTTATACTGACCATATTAATATTAAAAATCTTGTATTTTTTTATAAATAAATTGACTTGGCAATCGCACTCAACAATCTAATTTAATATAATATATTAGATACATTGTGTTTTCATAAACTTAAGACAAAAAATGTATATTTTTTAAGACAAAAGTGACTGAAAAATTTAAAAAATCTGCACTTTGCATGGAACATCCGTGTTTAAAAGCATGTAAGTAGATGTTAACGAGTAGGAAGTGTATTACGCCTTCCTCGTACGTAAATGAACGAAAAAATAACTGTAAGAGAAAAAAATATATTTTCCTTCGAATTTATTAAATAAACATTTAAATCCGTGAGGCTTATTGAAGCTTGCTTCAATAACAACTGATCTGATTACATCTTGCATGTGACGTTAGAACGACGTCATTTAAGTAATCTTACCTGCTGTAAATCTTTCACGTATGCTGTTCATAGCAATCCAGGCTGGTAAACATGATTTATTGCTATTAGAGATTTTTTTTTTCATATATTTCTTCGTTAAAGTTTTATGGTACAGGGACGGAAAATCTAAATTTTAGCTACTTTGAACTTCAGTAGTAGCAAATCATACATGCCTGTATTTCGTATTCATAAGCTGGACAGACCGATTGACGACAATAACCTACACCTCACAGAAGAGGAACATGAAATAACACCATGTGTGCTTCTCTAAAAGAGTAAAAGAGATG
Source organism: Bembecia ichneumoniformis (assembly GCA_910589475.2). Classification (NCBI taxonomy): domain Eukaryota; kingdom Metazoa; phylum Arthropoda; class Insecta; order Lepidoptera; family Sesiidae; genus Bembecia; species Bembecia ichneumoniformis. The sequence goes on along the minus strand of OU342526.1, from coordinate 1,668,484 downwards.
AGAAAAGTATGCTTTGGCTCATGGGAAAATATCGGTTGACAACAAGCTCTTACTATACGTATAGATATTGAAACCCATATGGACATACGGCCTACAGATATGACATGTAGCTAGCAAAAATAACCTAATCTGCCTTCAGCGAGCTCAAAATTGTATTTTGCGTACCATGACTGATGTTCCGTGGTTTTCCAAGAATGATGAGATCCATTAATACCTGAATATTTCCACTCTTTTAAAAGAAATTGAAAAATACAGAAAAAAACACGTTGAACGCCTACGTAGTCATCCAAATAGTCGGCTGCTGGACAAATAGAATCAATAGGCTAAAGAGACAGCAAGTAATATGACGGAGAAGACTGGGCGCTGGTCGACTCTCTCTGAAAAAGATCGATCCATCTCCCTCAACAGATCCGCTTATAGTCCTGGGGGAATGATTGCAGATTCCAAACAAACCAAAAAAAAAAGAAATGTGTGCTGTTGTGTTTTGGTGTGTGATGGCATAATTCCATCTTCAGTTGATACTAAATCCTATCAGTTGCAGTGGCCAAGTACGTTGCAACTTATGTCCTATTTTTTGTCTAGTTAATTTATAGCTACTATGTAAATAAAAATCAATGTTATACCCATCCCAGTAACAGTTGGGAATTCAACTCTCGAACTTGTTGACGAGTACATCTACTTGGAACAAACAGTGCAATTAGGTAGAGCCAACTCCGAGAAGGAGGTCACTCGTCAAATCCAGCTCAATTGGGAGGCGTTTGGGAAGCTCCGAGACTTCCCCAAAATTCCTCAGTGTCCTCAGTAAAATCAAAATTTTCGATCAATGTGTGTTGCCAGTGATGACATATGCCGCTGAAACGTGGTCTAACTATGTTCCTCGTAACGGGCTCAACGTCGCTCAACGAGCTATGACGAGGACTATGCTCGGGGAAACACTGCGAGATCGAATCAGGAATGACGAGAACCGTAGACTAACGAAAGTTAACGACATAACCCGGCAGATTAGTAAGTTAAAGTGGCAGTGGGCAGAACACATAGTACGGAGAGCCGACGGCCGCTGGGGCTGGAAGATTCTCGAGTGGAGGCCACGGACCTGCAAGCACAACGTAGGACGTCCACTCACAAGGTGGACATAATACTTGATAAGGGCCACGGATCGAGGATTTATCTATTTTCTTAGCCAATTTATATAATTTATTGATGTCAATTATATGTAATTTGTTATTATTTTGGAATATAATATTATTGAGTAATTTTGTTCATAGGACAAGTTTCTGGTATATGGATAAGTGAACAATATTAATTGTTTAACCTTTAATGAACTCGCGTTTTGTACATTTTTAATTAACTCATTTGTATCCATTTTTCCTATCTGCCCTATATAACAACACTGTAAGACGAAAATTTATAATTACTGTGTTATGGGCGACACGATTTATAATAGTTGGACTCTCACATTAAATAAAGTCTGGGCTTAAAGTCTTGATTATCGACCATGTTTTATATAATAGGTACATCAATAATTTTTATAGAGAAATTAATATTTACAAGCCAAAACAATAGTATCATCTATACATATTATAATATAAAGTCGCCTCTGTCTGTTTCTTCGCTAACGTCTTGTAAACCATCGAATATTTTGATATGGTTTTCACTAATAAAAGTAATGATTAACAAGGAAGGTCTGGATATATAGGTAATTTGCAGAAAAATGCATCAGTGAGAAGCCGAGGGCGGATCTCTAGTGTTTAAAAATCAATTATTTATTGAGTGTAGAAATGTTGATATGGTAAATATATGCATGAAATCAAAGTAGGAATAAATACGAACATAGAAAAGACATATTTAATATAACTTAGAAAATTTAAGTCTGTTGGTACGATTTACAACTCAAACGTTTCGTTTTAAATAATGTATTTGAGTTGACTAGTGTTCGCAATAAATCTACGTCGCATTGCATTTTATTTACTGCGACCGCCCTACCCGCCCGCTCTACCTTGCCACCGCCCAAGTCGACCGCCCTACGAGCGATGCATGCACGATTATATACAACACATATAATATACGATATAAACCTCACTTTAGAACCTCTCTATGTTTTGTTTTAGAGACAAATTTAAAATATATGTATATTTGTCCACCGTGTGATTAAATTATTAATAGTTGATATTGTGAAGTACACAAAGCCACATTTCCGCTCTGATCCAGTGGCCAATTAGTTTATTGGAATGGATTAAAGTGGAATAGATCAAAATTACATTAGTAAAAATAAAATGATTTTTATAATAAATGGCGGTCTACTTGACGTTAATCTCTGGCATTCCTTACTCACTAACATAAACACAACAACAGACGTACTCTCTTTTAATTGCGGAGTTTTTGATGGTAGGGGGCTACCGTCGCCTATAACACAAGCAAAGCCAAAGCTGCTGCAAGTGCGCTGTCGACTACAGCAGGGTTAAGGATAAAGCTTAGGAGGGGATAGGAAAATGGGCTCTGGCATCCCTTACTCACCACCGAAACACAACAGCACTCGTGCAGTTATGTCACGGCACGGTGGTCTTCTGTAAGGGGAAACGCAGTGTGCCCTGCCACTACACTGAAGACTGGTTATGACTGCGGAACGCAGTAAGTTCTGAGATTATAAAATTTAAATTTTGTAAGTACCAATTTTCAGTTCACAATATTAATATTTGGGTAATTCGAAACTGGTGTCGAAGTAATAGAATCACCGTGATGCTATATTTTATGTTAATGCTTGATATAGATAAAGCTGATGTAAGGTTATGGGTACAGTGGAAACTTGAGGAAAAGGAGTTATGCTTGTAACAGTGACCATAACAATTGGAAAATTATATTTTACCATCATCTTACTTTTATTGTACTTTAACTTACTTTAAACTTACTTATTGTACTTTAACTAACTTTACTGTAAAAGCAGACGATTCTCACTTTTATTGTATGTTTTACACGATGTATAGCCATATCTCTGTTTTTAACCTATTTCAGCAATAAAATTAAATATCTTATTTATCTTTGAAGTCACCCTTAGTTGCAGTGGAATATGAAATACAGAAAACGCAGAATTATATATAATGCATGATCATTATATAAAATCAATCAATTGGAAAATTTAAATATTATATAATATTTAATTATATAATACTACATAATTAATTATAGTAATTTATATAATATTATTTAAAATAATATTATATAGTATACTATAATAATATTAATATTATATATTATAATAATTTGCAATACTTAATATATAAATAGTAGCAGCCCGCTTTTGGATTCGCACGGATGTAATTATTTTCTGCAAATTATATGTGTATTTTTTTTATATATTATTAAAGGTGGCTGACGGTCCACTTGATGGTAGGTGGCTACCGTCGCCTAAGGACACAAGCAACACCAGGGGGGAGGGTACATGTGCGCTGCCGACCTTGCAGGAATTTGTTTACTGTTCGCTTGAAGAAGCCCGTATTGTAGCTAGATAGAAACACCTTAGAAGGGAGAACCGTATCAAAATCCTTCGAGTGGTGTAGAAGAAGCAAACGGAGAAACAGAGAGGCGGACAGAGACTTTATCTCATAATATGATGTAGATTTGCAATTAATAAGTATTTAAAAGAAAGGATATTAATTATTTTGGCTGGGATGAAGTCCCTCAATTGCTCAAATGGACGACAAGTCTTTGAAAAAATTCGAAAGAAATAATTGTGTGGTAAGCAAATGTTTGTCTTTCTGTTGTGTTGTTCTTCTGTTTTTTTTTATCTTTAAAACAATACTTATCTATACAACGTTATATTAATTCGATTTTATTATATCCATACATGTACATATATCAAATCGTAATCGAGCCGTGTCTTAAAGTTTTTTTTAAAAGACCATTTTCTACACGTTGTACTTATGTTACCGTGGTCAAAAAAATATTTTTTAGAATTTTCATCTGTTTGTCTGACGTTTGTGCACGCTAATCTCTGAAATAGCTTAACCGATTTGAATGCGGTTTTCACTAGTGTATTGTAGCAAATTTAGTATTTATTTCATTCCAATCGGTTTACAAACAAAAAAGTTACGCGCTATACCGAATACCACGCGTACGAAGTTGCGGGATCAGCTAATTATAAAATATAGTCGCTGTTCGCTTCTGTCCGTTTCTCTGCTAATTTCTTCTAAACTGCCCAACGTTTTCTGATACGATTTTCACCAAAGAAAAGGGCGATAAACTAAAAAAGTCGACGCTGGACGCTAGAATGGATTACTAAGATGCCTGTTACATGTACTATTTAAATTACACTTCAGAACACATCAAGAGAAGGGCCAGGCCACATATAATAGTCTCTTCAGTTTTTATTGCATATAGTTAGCCATATACTGGTATAACAACAGATATATAGAGCCATCCACCAAGTGCGATATTATTTTGTAGTCGGGCGGCTTCAGACACGGAACACAATTAACTTGTAAGATTGTCTGCGGAGGCTGCATTCGCAACCCTCGCCCTCCTTCCAGCCACCCCTTCGAAACAAAACATCAATAAAGTAACGTGCACATTCCAAACTCAACCGTAACGCTAGACGAATAGTGTCCAACGTCGAATGGATTATTTAACATTTTATGTGCGGCATTTATGCCGTGTAGGTATAGGAGTCCAGTTACCCTTGATTGGTTGTCGTTCCTCTAATCCCCTTTTGATCCTTTCCACCCAAAACCTAGCCCTTTTCGCCGTACCTCAGTTAACTATTGACATGTGCGTACCTGTTCGTAGGAAACCTTCCATAAAATATGCTTCATCATGGAATCCTGTCTCGTTTATACCTAGACACAGTGGTCCAACTCGTTTACAGTGAAGTTGTAATGCCTAGGTAATACTAGTTTTAAGTGTATCGATTAGTACTGCATATATTATCAGACTACATATTTTACAAATAGTTTCCTAATTCCTAATTTTGGGATATCACAGATGTCATCTTAATAGATATTATACATACTCGTACATAGATATCTATATTTATTTGCGGACCGTTCCACTTGCGGACCACTAGACGTGGGCAGGGGTTTCATCCCTTCGTGGTCGACGTACCTCGATCACGAATAAAGCGTTTCAGTTCCACCTTCCTTGTTCGAGCTGCTAAGGAGTGGAACTCATTGCCTGCGTCTGTGTTCCCACAGAACTACAACCTCGGAGTCTTCAAAACTAGGGTAAATGGGCATTTACTAGGTAAGCGTGGTCCACCTTCGCCACATCTGCACCTCACATCAGGTGAGATAGTGGTCAAGCGCTACCTCGATTACATAAAAAAAAATACATATTATAAAATAGCTGGTGCCAGCGACTCGGTCCCCGTGAAAAAAATTAAACATATAACGCCTGACATACATTGAGACCTTTTTTTTTAAAAAAAAAAGACATACATTGAGACCTGACATTATAATTTTGCCAAGCATTGGATCTTTATTTTGAGATAGCTGGTGCCCTATTGGAATATATAGTCTATGTCCATCCTGAAATTCTATTCTAACTATTGGTGAGGTTTTTTTTTAAATCACTAGAGTAGTTTCGAAGATTACCTCCTACATACAAACATACAAACTTTACTAATATTAGTATGCAGTCATTTTCCGCGTCTGTCCGTTTGTCCGCTAACTTACTCTACGGAATTAAAACCGATAGTTTTAACTATCGGAAAAAGCGATGAATCAGGAAGGTTTTTGTATATTATAACTAGCTAATGCCCGTGAGTTCGTCTGCGTTGAAAAATAAAAAATTTAACACGTGAGAAAATATATGAGCAATATAACGCTTGATATCTTGAGCAATATAACGCTTATATATATATATATATATATATATATATATATATATATATATATATATATGAAATATATGAAATGTATATTTTGAATATTGATATCTAATCGGATGTTTTATTTGAATTAATCACGTCCGACGTTTTTCGACTTCGACCATTATACAATTTTGACGTTTTGTCTATACGTCAATACGCTTCTACATGAAAGCGTCCTTGAAGTGATAATATGTTGGTATAAATTGTATCAAATACAGCTACGCACGAAGTACCAGACGTCAGCAACGCAACGACGAAGGCGATCCTTGATAAAATAAAAAATATTAATGTTTGCTGCCATAAAGATAAAGCAAGATGACGTGCTATGCAGTCGGCCACCAATTCGTGCTTATGTAAAGTCCCATACCCATGAACAAATACTACGTAAGACTCGCTCTAACTAAATATTATAATAAAAACAGCATTGACTCTTTGATAGTGACAGCGTTCACAAACAACAAACCACTCCTCGGGCCACACTTTGACGTCAGAAACCTGTGATATTTTTACCAACATTTTTAATTGAACCCTTCAGTCAACATTTCGTTTGTGGCCTCTAAATGAGTTCTATTCATCAACCAGACGACCCGGTGATCCTTCTAACACCTAAAATTGATTTGATTGTAAATCTTCAAAAGTGATTATCAATACTAATCAAACTTACAACTCCAATTCATTGAGATGTATAATAAAAATTAATAAAACAAAAAAAAAATCTCTTGATACTATTATTAAAATAATTGAATTTTTTTGATGAGAATCAAAACTTAGGCTACGTGAGAAGTGTTTTAAATGTGCTGAAAATTTAGCTTCCTTCAAGAGTGTCTTGTTGAATATCTTGGAAAGGATACATCCATTACGCATCCCAAATTGTGATGCGACTCTATAATGGAATCCGCATCTATGACTAAGACATATTCAAAAAAGCACTCAAGACACATTTTGTGTCAAACTGCACTGAGAAAAATGTCACTTTTGCTTAATCGTAAATGATGATTACATCAGACTAGAAAAAGGTGCGTTGTCTTAAAATATAATGATAAACTTAAAATAACATGCCGGAATAAAAACATAAGATGCAATAATCTATTTGTTGGAGTGTAATCAAATTACGAATTCGTCGTACAAATTTAAATTATCATTTCAATATTTTAACATAACTTCATCATGTAATATTATTACGTAATGTGAATTTTGATGCTACTCCGAAATAAGATTAGTTTTATAAAACATAGTGAAACGTTACTGTATAATATTAAGAATTCCTATTAAATTTGAATTAACATCAACTGAAATAAGTTGCTGTCACCATATTGTAGTAAGATAGAAATAATAATGAAATAATGTGCTCTATCACATTACTTTTGTGGTAAGCATTGATAAATAATATGTATGTCTTATTAATATAATGAGAATCATACAAAAACTTGATTACGAACCACGAAATACGATTACCGTCATCCAAAAATACGACTATAATACTATATGGCAACACTCATTTTGTTCAGCCATTTATTACGCAGTCACGTACGCCCTAGCTTGCTTGTTTTTTTGGTGCACGCACTTGTTAAATTATTGATAATATCTAATAAGTTAATATTATACTTTTATTTTGATTGTGAACACCACAATGGACCAAGCTACATGCGATTTGCTGACGAAATGGAATCTAGCCCATTACGTAGACAAATTTGCCGGTAAGTAACTCAGTAGTAATAAAAGACATTTTTAAGTATTTGTAGTAAACGAGATTCATTTAAGTACTAAAATAGGTAATTCTGATTAAAACCAGTATTGAATTTTCTAAAGAAAATGAGTTATATTTATGTAAAACGTCTTGCGGGTGACGTAATACCTAACTAGACAGCTTACTTAGTTGTAGATAAATGAATTTTATTAATAGGTACTTAGTTATAATTGAAACAGCAACATACATATCCTGTCCAGATATCTGAAAACGTAGAAGATATATTTGTTCCACATTTCACAAGTTTTAATTATATCAACATCTTTGTTTTAGCTGAAGGAATAGACATTGCAACAATGTTGCTTCTTGAAAAACCAGAAATAATAACCATGTTCCCAAAAATTGGAGACAGAGTCCGGTTTCAAGCGTCCCTGGCCTTGTACAAAGATGACCAAAGAGAAGGCAACTTGGTTAGAAAACACATTGCTTATTATTACTATTTATATAAGTAATAGACTATCAAACTCTTCATTATGGAATTATATTATGAACTTTATTATGCTTATTTTTATAATACACAAAATATTTTTCATTGTATAAGTTACACTAGAAATATATTACTTTCTTTTTATTAAACAAATGTTCGCAAGTCATAGGTACATACATATTAATTTATGACCAGAATTTTGTGTACTTAATTTGTTATATTGTGTTTTCTGTAGTATAACAGCAGCCTGAACTCCATAAATACTACAATCTTGGAAGCAGTCTTTACAGACTGTATTACTGCAAGTAACTCTGAAGGAGAGCAAATTGGGGAAAAATCAAGTGTGGAAAAAAGGCCACAAGACCTTGAAGAACATATGGTATTGTATTAATACAGTTATAGTATACAATAATAGTAACATAGATAGATATATATTATATCTATAATAATATTATAAAGAGAAAATATTTAATTAAATTATATTACCTGTATTTAAAACATGTAAAACTATTGTAAGTGCTTGAAATATGCTTTGATTCAATTTGATTTATTTTGTATTTTTGTTTGTAATGCATAAACTCAAAAACTACTGGACCCTTTTAAAAAATCTTTCACTAGTAGAATAGTATACTATAACTAACATAGGCTATAAATTATTTATCGAGTGAAGCTGTGAGCAGTCAGCTAGCTAGTTATATATGTATTATTAACTAAATTATGTTCTATTCGATTTGTACATACTTTATGGAATTTTTCTGTAGCTATTTATATTTGACCACATGATCATTTTAGACTGACTAGTTCTTTCATAAGATGTTTTATTACTTGACCAAACTAGTGATAGTTAAAATGTAATATTTGATCGGATAAATAAGTATGTATTTTTAGGTGCATCTCATACCAGATTTACCTGAACTTCAAGAAGAAACAAATAGTACTTGAGGAGGTTGAAGAAATCCCAAGCACAAATAAAGTAAGATTTTATTTTACTGTACTAGCCCTCTTGCTAGTTAAAAGTTATAACTTCTTGTTGCCATTCCTCAGATGACTTGCACACATAATAATTCATTTATTTTTCAGAGCTTATAGTTACTAAATTACTAATTTTGTATTTCAGGTGTACGACATATTACAGGCTTCAGCTGAGGGAAGGCAAATTTATACTATTGGAAAGCAAGCGGGCTCTTTACCGTCTACCGTGCGTGGACGACTATGCAAATTCCTAATGCAACACATGATAACAGCCGAGAACTCTATCTCATGATATAGGGAGGTTGTTCCCTAAAGAGTCCCCACCACTATATTACGCCCCATATTTGCCTGCTGATGCCTTCCAAGCTAAGCGTAATACATCAGGCTGGTTGGTCAATGCCAGAAGAGCCCGACGTACTTATTTAATTGCCCTGGGCCTGCTAGAAAAGCCCAAGTCTCGTTCCCTCTCTAACTGTTCTACAAACTCTGGCTGTTCAAACACAGCAATTGGGATTGACATAGAAGGACTTAAAGAAGGTATGAACCCACCTAGGCAACACTTTACATCCTTGCAAATCTGAGGTTCACAGTTATTTCTAAAATTATTTTGTATTACTTAGGGGATGCGGCTGAGGTGGCTTCGGCGTTGGAGCTATTAAAAAGTCACTCGCCAGGTCCGTGGCAAGAAATCTGCGCCCTCTGGAGCGAAACAGTACGTGCACGCCTTTGGCACCTCTACTACGAGGAAGGAACTCTAAATGACTATTTTAAAAAGTACCCTATACTCCAGTCGCCTAATGGATGGCAGCTGCTGGTTCAAGATTTTGGAGAATTGTTCCCCGACAAACCTAATGGAATTAACGCTATAGAAGCTACAATGAGCATGATTTTTCAATCAGCTCAAAACAAATTAATTAATACCAGGGACAAATTTTTACGAAAAAAAATAACAGAATTGTTATCCTTAGCTGATGGTATGTTGACTTGGCTCTATTTTTGTTTTCTTCTGTAACTAAATTCTACATTAAGTCATTTCAAATACATATTATTCAATTTTACAGATGAAAAACCCCAAAAGAAGATAACAGCTGCAATTTTGTTAATAGGCTGTTTGTTTAATATACCCCCCGCCCGTCGATCTAAAAAAGACTGGCAAGCTTCACGAGCGGAAGTATTAGACGGATTTGTGACAATTGTAGATGCCGAAGCTGATGTAGAAGTAACGATTGAAGAACGTCGCCAAAAGCTACTACGAATTGGTATTACCTTACAACCGATTATAATTTGGATCCGAGAGTCTGGCGTTGCTTTTGTAGTCTGTGATAATACATTTTACAAATTAAAATCCCTCCCCGAAGCAGTTGATGTTACATTCAAAATTTTTCATGCCACTGCAGCTAAATACCCAACAGAAAGTTATAATATCTGGCTGATTATCCAACTTGCGTTTTATAAAATAAATACCTCTTACGATCGATTATCACAGTCTTTAAAGGAAACGTTAGTTACTCTTGGTGTTGCAATTTAAAAGTTACTCTAGTAAAACCAGTAAATAAAGTGACATGAAGTGTTATAATTGCAAACGGACTTACCCCACATTTTCGGCCCTCGTAAACCATATGAGGAAGGAATGTGAAAAAATAGACATTTCTGATATTTTTAAATGTGGTGAAAATGAGTGCTATCGATATTTCACAAACGTCAGATCCTTTAGAGAACATTACAGATCAAAACATTTAAAAAAGGAGAATATTCTTGAATTGCCTTCCACTTCAAGTGGCCATAGCCTTTCCAAACATAAAACTGATAATGCTAAATTAGAGTTCAATCATAAGAATACAACAATTTGTCGAGTTGAATCAGACTGCATGCATATTGATACTGAACCTGAAGTCCTTGGAAATGTTGATAGTATTATTCATAGAGAAGTTTCTAAATTTATTTCAACCCTTTACAGCAATTCTTCTATATCTCGGTCAGCAGTACAAATTATAGTTAGTAATATTCAAATCTTACTTGACAATATCACACCACCTCTGATGACCGTATTTGACTCTGACTTAACTGACAGGGAAAGTAGTTCTAGATGTGAAATTAAAGAGCAACTGCTTAAATTGAATACAGCTTTGCGAGGCGCGTTTTCTCCGTTTCGTTCAGAATATTTGCGATTACGAGAGTTTTCTTTAATGGGTTCTTTCATACCACCATACGAAGTAACTGTCGGTTACTGTTCTGACACTTCACGAAGTAACAACATTTTGTCATTAAATACCAGGAAATGTACTATGCAAATTATTAAGCTCCGTTTAGTTCTAAAGAATTTTTTTTCTATAAAAAAGATTTGGATAGATGTAATGGATTATTTAAAATGTTTAAATGGTAGCTTACAAGCCTGTGAAAAAGATTCAACAAGGCCAATGCGCCTAGAAAATGTAATACAAGGGTCTGTATGGCAACAAATTTGTTCTTCGCAAACAGGTGATATTACATTGCCTTTAATAGTTTACTATGATGATTTCGAAATAGGAAATCCATTGGGAAGCCATGCAGGGATACATAAGCTCGGAGCTATTTATGTCTCTTTGCCAGCACTCCCACCACATCTATTCTCTTTGTTGAATAACATATTACTATTTGCTATTTGTCATTCTGCTGACAAGATTAAATTTGGAAACAAAGCTATTTTTGAGCCTGTTATTAAGGAGTTGAATTATTTGCATAATACTGGAATAATTATTGATGAGGATTTTTTTAAAGGCACTGTGAAATTTAAGGTAGTTGCCTTAACGGGAGATAATTTAGGGCTGAATTCCATTCTAGGTTTTACTGAAAGTTTTTCGGCTAATAAGTGTTGCAGAATCTGTAACATAAATAAAAAAGGTTTACAAACTGCTTTATTTGAAGACAGTAACTTACTTAGGAATATGATATCTTACAAAGCTCAGTTACAAGAAAATAATGTTACTAATACCGGTATTAAAGAGACCTGTTGTTGGCTAAAATTAACTGGATTCGATTTATTCGAAAATGTTGCATTAGATCCGATGCATGATGTATTGGAAGGCGTGGCTCGGTATGTAATGCCTTTTGTCATAAAACACTATTTGACTCAAGGTATTTTAAATGAAAAAATATTGCAACAAAAACTGACGTCATTTGATTATGGACCAGATAGCGGGTCGAAACCAAGTAATTGTTTAAATTTTCAAGGTGCTAAATTAAACTTGAAGACGTCAGCATCGGAAATGCTTACACTTATTCGATACTTTAGTTTAATAGCCGGTTATTATGTTCCATTAGAAGATGAAGTATGGAAATTATATATTCTTTTACGTCAGATTACTGAAAGATTATTAAGTTTCAGGGTCTTCAGTGACACTAATATTCAACTAAAGTTATTAATCGCAGATTTTAATGATTTGTACATGAAGCTCACAAAATCACCCCTACAGCCAAAATTTCATTTTTTGACGCATTACCCAACTATGTTAATGAAGTTCGGCCCAGCGCGTTATATGTGGACCATGCGATTTGAAGCGAAACACAGAGTCTCTAAGTTGCTTGCTAGAGCTTCTTTTAATCGCGTCAATGTTTGCAAGACTCTAGCAATAAAAAGTCAGCTCATGCTTAATAACATGTTTTTAAAAAAGGTCATTCCTAATACAAAGTCATTTGGTAAAAAAACTCTTTTGAACTCTGTTGACTTGAAACAATTTTGTCTTGAAACTAATGTCGCGCTAAAATATTCGGTTACTTCAGCCACAATAGCAGGTGTTTTATGGAACATTAACTCTATTGTTACTGTAGATATAGATGATGATTTGTACTTACCCATTTTTGGCAAAATTGAAACTATTTTAGTGACTGAAACTGATGATGTTTATTTTCGTTGTTGTATGTTAGAAACAATTGATTTTAATGATCATTACAATGCTTATGAAGTAAAACGTACAAATGATTATCAAAGTTTTCCATACAAAAATGCCGTTGCTCCATGTCCAAACACACTCACTCTAATGAGAGGTAACACGTGTTATATTACAAGTAGATGGTACCTAGATTAAAATAATTGAAAATTCGGGATGTTCTTTTAATCAGTTGAATACAACTGATCACTGATATGATAACAGCTTTGCACGTTATAAGTGGAGATAATATTGTTTTTTCATTTAACGTGGAAATATTATTTTCCCTTATTATTCCACATACTACAATAAATGTAATGTTATTTATCCTTAAAAACTTATTTTTTAGGATAAATAAATGTAAACTTAAATAAGGATAAATAAATGTAAACTTATTTTTAAGGATAAATAAATGTAAACTTATTTTTAAGGATAAATAAATGTAAACTTAAATAAGGATAAATAAATGTAAACTTAAACAAGGATAAATAAATGTAAACTTATTTTTAAGGATAAATAAATGTAAACTTATTTTTAAGGATAAATAAATGTAAACTTAAATAAGGATAAATAAATGTAAACTTAAATAAGGATAAATAAATGTAAACTTAAATAAGGATAAATAAATGTAAACTTAATAAACTTAATGTAACTTAACTTAATAAATGTAAACTTTTTTTTGTTGAATAAACAAATAATATTATGTATTCTATATTTTTTACAATCTACCTTACCAAACTCGCTCTTTTTTTAGGTATTGTTTGAGCTGTTTCCTTTAAAACATCTATTTGTTCTGTTTCATCACAAATATATTGCAATATTTCAGTAAATATATATGAGAACAGAACTAAGAGAACCCTTAGAAATGTTCAGCCTTTCCTCATGCTTCCACTTTCCTTACATTTGCAGTGATTCCTCATAATACATCCTACTGTTTTCTATGCTTTCCAGTTATTTCCTGTTATTATTCGGTTGTTTTACTGTGTAGCCTTGCCTGTTCTCTTGGTGTTATAGCTGAAAAATATTCTTAACTGCTGTACCCTTGGCCGTGAAACCCGGACTTTCCTTAATTACATATATTAGCGTTATAATCAAAATTCTTAGATATATAATTTGCTATTTTAAATATAAATAAAATATTATTTACACTACGTAACATTTCAAGGCCAACGGTATAGAGGTTAAAATATTGTTCCGCTATAACACCAAGGGAACAGGCGAGGCTACACAGTAAAACAACTGAATAATAGTAGGAAATACGAGGAAAGCATAGAAAACAGTAGGATGAATTATGAGGAATCACTGGAAGTATGAGGAAAGCATAGAGATATAGTAGGAAGCAATAAGAGGAATCATCGGAAATATGAGGAAAGCATACAGAATTAGTAGGAAGCAATAAGAGGAATCATCGGAAATATGAGGAAAGCATACAGAATTAGTAGGAAGCAATAAGAGGAATCATCGGAAATATGAGGAAAGCATACAGAATTAGTAGGAAGCAATAAGAGGAATCATCGGAAATATGAGGAAAGCATACAGAATTAGTAGGAAGCTATAAGAGGAATCATCGGAAATACGAGGAAAGCATAGATAATAATAGGAAACAATAAGAGGAATCACCGGATATATGAGGAAGCATACATTTACTCTAAGAAGATATAATAGGAATTAACGCAAAATTAGTATATCCTTCCTACTAAAACACGGCGACAGGTCATCATGTTTTAATATTATCAGTAGTAACGATATTATCGTCGTACTTCTAGATGATTTCAGTATGCTCCGTACATAACGTGAATTCATATATTTTTTAACTGAATTCACCGTATTTTTCTGTGAACATTTTTCTCAGTGTGAAGACGACTTTATTTGTTTAATTTTTATATCTTCTAATATATTATATTTATTAATCTATCTTATTAATTTTGTGTTATTAATATTTGTGTATATTCAATTTATGTACTAGCATTTAATTATTAGAATGTAAGTTTATGATGACCTTACCATGACTTTTACCACCAACACTGTTTTATTTTTCATATAATTTTCCTTACCCTAAGGTTGCCTGGAAGAACTCGCTATAAAGCGATAAGGCCGCCTTTTGTACTATTACTTGTTGTTTCTTTCTTTTTTTTATTCTTTTTTATGTTTATAGTACAAATAAAGAGTTTTAATAATAAGATGAACAGGCATCAAATAGAACGACCCCTCCGAATAGTATCAATTGTATAGCACTGATACCATACCATACTTCTGACACTATATCTGCTCTCTGTTAGATACGGCCAGATATTAATCACTTACATTTGTCACAGTTATCAATTACTTCCATTTCGCGGAAGAAACCGCCATAGATGTTTTTTTAAATTACGATTTACGAACTCCTCAAAAGTCATTTGCGAGTCAAATTTCAAAAATAATTCAGAGATATGAATAACAATGCTTCTTCCGAATTTTAATGCCTAGGAAAGTTATCTAATGCCAGCCATACACGATCATGCCTTTCGTCCAATCGGCATGATGCGATCGTATTAAACAATCTATTGGCATGACAAGAATACTTAGTGAGGCTGGCATTATAGCAGAAATATTTCTATTTATTTTATTTTAGGGAAATTTACTGGTACAAATATTAAAAATTCACCAAATTAAAAAAAATTCACTTGTGGCATGAAAGATTACAATAAATCAACCTAAAATCATGGTAGGCAAGTTACATTACAATATAAAGAAGTTATAGTTTTAGAAAGCTACTGGAAGAATATTTAATAATTTTTCAGGTATAATATTTCTAGCTTTTACTACAGAGTTGTTGAACAGGTCGACATCTGTATCTAATAACATTAAAAAGTCTACATGTACGAGGCATGAATGAATTTTTCTTATAATGTGTTTTACTAAGAGCTACATGCCGCAAACGGCGATTCCTCAAGTTAGTATGCGGAATATTTAGTTATAATTTGGATAATAGCTCAGGTGAATCAATTTTACCCTTTACAGTTTTCATCGAATAACAAATATCACTAATGTCTCGAGAAGAAGGAAATTGTAGCACCTGCATCTTTGAATATAACCTTGCAATTTTTGTAAATTGTAATCAAGATATCGAAGAAATTTCTTCTGTATACTCCCAATATGTGAAATTATGTTTGATATTGCGGACTCCATATTTGTGCATATTCTAGGTGTGGCTGGTTTAAAATTTTTAACTTTTAGATATTTCTAAAATTAGCGCACTTCGCATCATGAAGCTTTATTGGCTTTAGATATAACTATTAGAAAAATATTAATTTTCTTTTATAAATTATAATATCAAAAAGTATTAAAATATTAATTTTAACAAGAATTTCTGTCTAAAGAAACATTTGAAATTAGAGTGAAAAAGGATATTGTTTATATTAAAATGTTACTACGTAACACCATAATATTATACATAGTTAAAAATGGTTTTTTTTGTAAAGTTTATTTTAAATTGACTATCTATACTAAATATTTAGAGGAACACTGCGTTACGCAGAATTGAACAAATATTAGTATTTTATTACAACTTTGTGCCATTTCGGAAGTGAATAGTTATACCGCCAAAGCAGCCAACAAAAAGAAGGGAGAATCGGAAAGTGATAACGACTAATCCGACTAATCGGAGAGCAATTGAAAAATAAAAATGTAGATGCCGGAATGATTCCATTTAGAGTCAAAACGATGCGAGAAAATAATAAAAAAGGTGCTGGCGGAACGGAGCGGGCTGCCCTCGGCGGCCGGCGACTAATATTGAAAGCAAATCCTCGGCTAAATCCTTAAAGCGCCTGGATTCGAGCACCTGGAAACTGTGTGTTTGCGTCGCCCGACTGATAATCATTTGCTGGATTATGTACCTATACATTCCGCCTAATGTCACCGAATCTGATCAATCAATTGGTTGAAATTTATTGCTGTTTCCGACCTCCATTTTCGCGTTTGACTTTTCAAAGGATTTGTAGAGATTTTTCGCGATTAACGGTAGTTAATACCCGCCAAGAGGAAATTCGTAATTTACAATACTCTGTGGCCGCAGGTCAATATTCGATTAAAAGACAATTTGTATGTTTTTAAATAGGAAAAAGATCAACATTTTTGGATTAGGTATGCTTTTAAAAGTTTTGATACAATGGAATTGCGATGAGATGGCGATACTCTTTATAAGGTTTAAGAATTTGGGGGTTGAAACCATTGACATTGTGGTAGCACTCTACCTGCCAGAAAGTTAATGGTTGAAATGTTATATTATTGTAAACAAGAGATAGTTGCCAATAGTAAGCTTCTGATTCTGTCACCGTCAGCGGAATTGAAGACGAAATATTTTGTCTACAAATTACAAGAGGATGAGCAAGCTAAGGAGGTGACAATGTTTCACATTTCTCTGAAGAATGTGATCCGAAATATGGAGAGCATTCGAAGAATCAAAGTGGTCAATATAGCTCAAAGAATCGGTCAGCTGAAGATAAATAAGCAACAAGCATATCTGCAGCGAATGGCATTGGAGTAAATAAGTCTTGGAGTGGAGACCACGCTTGAAACGCCCCGTCGACCGACGTCTCGAATAAGCGGCTGTAATTGGCTGGATGCAAAGGGCAGAGACCCTATTAAAGGCCTAAAAGTGTATCAGTGAACACTTGTAGACTGATACGAAATGGTAGTAGTGTGTAATTTTAATGGTAGATAGATATGTTCTCGAAAATTAGGTAATTTATATATGTAAGTAACATCAAGTAGAGGAATTCATAAAATAAAAATTACGTTAGCTAATAAAACTGAGACAGAACTACTCTTATAAATAGTAGTTTTCATTCTAGTATGAAGTCACTCTATTGATACATTCTAATAATAAAAGTTCGTATGTTTGGATACGGCTAAATAACACAAAAACCACTACTACTAACTAACTAACGGTTGTTACTAACAAACTGTTTATTACCTAGATTAAAATATATCACACCTTTATCCTAGAAAAATGTTAGGATCCCGAGCGACCGTCTAAAAATATAAACAATTCTGCGCAACTAGAATTCGCGAATCTAGAATTTCGCACGTTTGAATAGACACACAGGGTTTCGGCAGTCATATAGTGGGCCGTCCAGGTGCATGACTATAAGAAATGCTAGAGCGCATTTCTCTATCCTCATTATTCCTTATCATATAAACTATCAGAGTCCTCTAATGGTGTGTCATAGGCCACAGAACGAGAAAATGGATTGTCAGAATTCTTGCAGCATTTTCTAATAAAAAATTGCTACACAGAAATAATAAAGGTAAATTTAAACGAAATACCCGTATTAATACTTTTTAAATTTCTTATTCAATTGCTTTTTAACTTACCCTTAGACTTGAGGATTGTTATAGTCTAATTTGATGTTAATTTGACTATTGTGTGAGCAAAATGATCCCACTGATATTTCACTTACTGTTCCGAATCGTTGGTAGTAGGCAGTGGCTGATGGGTGTGCGCCGTGTGTTGCCATGACAACGCAATCTATCTCCTCGCGCGGCAGAACTGGCAGCCGTCGACGTCCGCGCTATAAAATAGCTTACGGTTACGGAAAATTTATTTCCATTCCAATTTAATGCACATCCCTGTTGCAACACTTCGAAAGTAATTTTGTCATTTCACATTCACTGGAAAATGTTCTCTTTTCTTTTAAAAGTTTATTTATTTATTATACCTATATATAGATAAATTTAAATATAATGTATATACCTATTTTCAAATATCCTATAAGTGCATATTAGAAATACTCCGTGGATATAATTTATTTTAATAGTCATTAATTTTTTTCTGCAACGGTCAGCAGTGGATTTACTGCTACATCTTCGCTGTAACGACGGTGGCGCCTAATTTTTTATATTTTTAGACGATCCCTCGGGAAACTAAAATTTTTTAGGATAAACATTATCTGTTTGCCAAATTTCATCTGAATCTGTTCAGCCATCTTTGCGTTATTGAGGAACAAACATCCGAACATCCAAACATACAAACTTTTGTATTTATAATATTATTAGCATTAAGATATACCACTTTAATCTTCAACGATAACCTAAAAAAAGTTCATCCTTAATATGACATTTTCTCTAAATAGGCCATTTGCGAGCTACATTTGTGTAAATAAAATGTGATAAAATGTATAGAAATAAATTCACAGTTATTTCTAATTATGAGATGATATTGATAAATACTCAGATACTTACTGGGTACTCATTGGATCTATTTGTCTGCTAGTATGTACTCGTAGGTATATCCATTTTTGGGCAGCAATGTCTTACGATCCACTGAAATGGAATTCACTCAAAAATCCAGTTCTTATTGTAAGGATCTTTTATAATTCCTGGTAAGGTTCAGGCAATTCTGTTACTCCTAACTGTTAGTATTAGCAAAACTAATCAAACTAAAGTAAATTCCAAGCCAATGTTGCTGACAGAATTTGCAAATTTAAGTGACTTAGGTATTTTAGCTCGAGTTCGTTTACTGCGGCAGTAAAATAGAGGTCCTTGAAGTATGCGAAAATAAATCATTTATCTCTTTTTAAATGTGTGACTGTGTGACCCTTGTGACTGCAATCACCGATAAGTTAGTAAAAATAAGTTATTTTCACATTACAAACAGACACTTGAATTTTATTTATTACTAGCTGAGCACTTCGTACGTGTGATATTTCGGTGTAGCGCGTAACTTTTTTTGTTTGTAAACCGATTGGAATGAAACAAACATCAAATGTTAGCGAAAGCTTGCTGCAATACATCAATAAAAACCGCTTTCGAATCGGCTAAGCCGTTCCTGAAATTAGCCAATTGCAAAGACAAAAATTCTAAAAACTATTTTTTGACCTCTGTAACATACATACGTCATGTACAAATAGTTTTTTTTTGTTTTGAAAAAATATATAGATAATGTATAGAAATTTTGATCATCATTGTCTTTTTTAGTGATACTCTGTGTTATAGGAACATAAGGAAAGTGTTTAAAGAAATCAAATCACCAAATTCTGATCCGTATTTTTTTATTATGACTAGAGGTTTTTAAGTTACAAAACAATTTGGTATCTTCTTACGTACCTACAATTTACATACAAAATAACAAACAATAAGTATAATAAAAATTCATATTTCTTTCCTAATTATATTAAAAAATCTATTGCGAATTAAAAAAAAATCATTTATTTCAACCAATTCTAACTGGACAACTGCAGAAAAATGGGAAAAGCGTTTATCCCTCTTAGTCTATTTGCTTCATCACTTTGTGATGGAATACTTATAAAGGAAAGGAAGCTGCAATATTTCGGGCACGCAATGAGAGGCGAAAAATACTCTATTCTTGAACTTGCAAACGTAGCAGAGGCAGGTGAAAGACATCCTGGTTGAAGAATTTAAAAGAATAGTTTGGTATGAGCACTTCCTTCCTTTTTCGTGCAGTAGCTTCCAATGCTAAGGTAGCCATGATGATCGCCAACCTTCGTGGAGAAGCGGCAAGAAGAAGTTCGAATTGCTGCTATGGCTTTATCTATTATTACTAGCCTTTTCTTGGAAATATGATTGTACAAATTACACGATTACAAACAAATAATTCAGAGTTCTAATGTCAAATACGACAAAGTCCACAATTTTTAAATTTAAACATTTTTTTTTATTAAAGATGGGTTTGCTCTTGACCAGCATCTATCCATGTAGGAAGGATGAGGCCGACGATGGAGCGAGCTCACCCAGAAGATGCCTTTTCACTCGAACCTTGAAAAGATTTGGGTTACATGAGCTCGGAAATACCAAATTATTATACCAAACGCTCTTTTTGCAATATGAACGATTTATTTTGTAACGAAAACGGCATAGTCACGTCCATTTCAATGTGTTTTAATCTATTGCTGTCAAAAACGATCTATTGCTATCAAAAAAAGGATCTATTGCTTATTATTATAAATCAGACATCGTGGACTTTGCCATATTTCATATTAGACAACTGAATTCATTAATTAATATTAGACACCTGAATTCAGATGTAGCTATTAGTCGAATAGAATTCTTTGCATTCTTCATACAAATTGGTTTTGAATCATAAAAAAATCTCGTTAAATAGAAAAGAACTACGAATTTCTTTACAATTAACTCACTGTTCGTAGATATACGATTGATATGTATAAAATTAAAACCTCGAGAATTCGTTGGCGCTAAACATTATATCATTATTGTTACAAATGAAACTAATTTATTTACAATTTTATAAAATTTAAAATATTTCACTGACAAGTAAGGTAGGCACACGGAAGTAGGTATCTAATTCGTGTTAAAATGTTTATTTATTTAATTATTTAAGTGTTACATTCTAATAAATACAATTATATACAATTTTCGTAAGTAGATGTTAATAAATAATGTATAAAATTAATAATGAGATCTTGTTTGCGTTAATCTCATTTGGAGGCGGCCATTGAAGTGCGATTTTATTATATTAATTTATTTTCCAGTACAATGAGCGGGGATTGTTTTTACCCTTTAGTGCTGTATTATTTAACGCATTATAAATACCAATATTATTTAATACATTATAATTTATTAATGAATTTAAAAAAATCATAAAAAAACCGCAGCTTTAGCAGAATTATGAATAGGCTTAGATTTTATGATCAAACTGTTGCCAAAAACTATTGATAATAGTTAATAATAGCTTAGCGTTTTTCTTCATGTTATTGAATGTATTACAATAATAAATATATGTCTTTGTACTTATACCGTACATGACTTAAGTTAGAGAATACTTAATATATTTAAGGCGACTCCAGCCGCAAAACTCGTTCTGTACTGAATTGACGGTACTGCTGAGGGGGAGTCGCTACTTGCAAATCTCGGAAATATCTATTTAAAAATTAAATAAAATGTAATTCAAGTTTTTCTTTTGATGAGCCTTCAGATAGTGGATCTTAAAATTTATCTTAAGAATTAGCTATTTAAAATATTGATTATCAAGCAAATCGCACGGTTACAACATCGATATTAGACCGCAAATTAGTAATGTTTTTATATATATAATTAAATATAATTTAAAAAATAATTATGATGATCCCCTTTCATATATCCTGCAGATGATTTGAGTATTTTTTAAATTATAATTATTATGGTAATTTAAAAGGAAAACGGTCACAAGTAAGTGGATTCTTTTATCATTAGGGGCTGGCGTCGCCTTACGTCGATGTCGGGAATATGCTAACAACACTCATACATATTTTGTTGCGATTATTTTCAAAAAATACATTATGTCATTCATTTATAATGTTTTCTTTTTTTAATTAAAAAAAATGTTAACCATGCCAAACGATATTACAACTTAACAAGGAGGTATTTTTCAACCTAAACGCTACAACAGTTTATAGCGTAGATAGAAGTAAATAAAGGAAGAGTGACGCACTATCCGCGCGTGGTTCTTATAAACCGAGTCCAGGAGTATCAGTTTCATAGAGTGGCTCGAGCAACTGCACTAGAATTTCTTTCTTTTGGATGTAGCGACTCATTTGGTTATCTCATTCACGCTACTGACTGAACACATTCACTCATCTCTCTCTAATATAGGAATTGTATAAGAAAGAAAAAAAAATCTTGTCGTTCCTGTTTTATACACGTTTTATGTTAAAAAAATAAATAAATAAATAAATAAACATTAATAAATATAGTAAAAGAGTGAGGTTAAATGTTGGTCTATCTATCGTTTCAGGTCATTTCTTCTGGGTATTATGTGTATGTATGTATGCATACACATATGAATTGTATAATTATAATAATTCTAAAAAAAACTTATTAACAAATATATATATATATATAAAAGAACGTCTATCTATCGTTACAGCTCATTTCTTTCAGGCATCATCAGGCACAAAGTGGTCGTTCAGTACTCTGTACCATTGTATAGCAGTACCAAATCTTTATAGAGCAAGTGGATTTAGTTCGTTTACTCTACTAGCTATAATAAGGTCTCTGATCTATGTCCCAGGAACCCTAGCCGGCAGGACAAAAAAAAAACGCAAGTGGTTGTATGTATTACATTAGTCGATTCTACGATCAACAATCGAAGAGTCGATTACACAAAGTAAGAAATTACCCTGTCTTCTTTCATTTTGCTTCTATCTACGATTTATATTGATAATTTATAGTTACATCTTCGAAAAGTAGCAACA
Organism: Bembecia ichneumoniformis; assembly: GCA_910589475.2. Classification (NCBI taxonomy): domain Eukaryota; kingdom Metazoa; phylum Arthropoda; class Insecta; order Lepidoptera; family Sesiidae; genus Bembecia; species Bembecia ichneumoniformis. The sequence continues at coordinate 1,645,383 of OU342526.1, read as the reverse complement.
ACTTGAAAAAAATATTTGACATGATAAAACAATAAAATGTTTAAGGAACCAATAAAGATTGTGCCCTATGTTTTAAATGTGCAATGCTTTATACCACCTTACAAGTAACAAGCATGTTATTCATATGGTATTTTGCTGGTCTTCATTCACGATGTCAATCAAGGTTACATAAATCCAAAGATATTTTTCAAAATTAGATTGTCACAATTAGTCTGTATTAGGTCCTTAAATACCAAAAGCTAACAGCATTAAATGCAACAGAATGCTCAAAATGAGTGTTGGTTTGAAATTATAATGAGCATGATAAGTATCCTGAAAATGTCAAATTACGTTTAGGTAAGTATTGCATAAAACTTAAAAGGCTATAATCATGCAAAATAGTACCACTTTAGTACAACTTACGTCAAAGAAGACATAACCGAAAGAACTTTACTATAAACTATAATCTCAACAAAGTGTAAACAAATGCTAAGTAGCGCAATACTTTTCATAACTAATTTTAAATATTTTTTTTTTTAGAAATATCGACATATTTCTATGTATATTGTCTTAATTGCTTTCAAAACTCTAGATTAGTTTCAATAGTTGCTGTTTGAAGCAGCCTGGATCCAGCCAGTGTCGACCCACGACCCAAGGTCGTCAGTTTATATTGTGGGTGGACGTTCTACGCCACGTTTGCCGGTCTGTGGCAATTGACTTGCCACTTCAATCTTGCAGGAAAAGTGTCAATAAATGGTTGTTAACTTGTTAGTCACAATTAATGAAAATGCTATATTGCTATAATTCTTTTAGATAACTAAATTAACTTTTTAAAGGTCGTCGTAACAATATTATGGCAGAATAACATAAAAGTAACTAAAAATCCGTTGCCATTTGTTTTTATTTGAATTTGGAATGTGAAGAAATAATGTATTTTGTTACAATTAAATTAAAAAAAGTGAACAAATTTCTTTTGAGACATATTTGTTAACTAATTGATTTATGGTTATTGCGTTTTAAGCATTTTTCAGTTAGTAAAAAAAAAGGATTTAACATCCTTTATAAATTATACTCATTTACATGGTAAACAAATATTTATAATACATGGTATTAATTCCAATAGCAAAACTGTTTTTTATAATACAATATCATAAATGCATTAAGGAAAACTTAAGAGGAATTCTCAGTATATCCATATGGTAATGCTTAAATTATATACATGTAAAAAAATACTTTTACGTTTATAATAATTTCGTAGCTACTGGTATTACCGCTACGCGATTTCGTAGCACAAATGAATGCCTTACTTCATCTTATTGCGTTACATAATTATTATTTTTACAATTTCACTACACCGATAAAAATTAACTACTTATTTTATTTATTAAACATTTGGTTCTCTTTGATTTACACATAAAAAAAAATACAAGAGAAAAAATTAAATATTAAAAAATAAATTGTTTAAAACACACCCTTTTATGAGTGTTTTGACCATAGGATAAAGCAACTCGGTTACTCATATTTACATATAATTTACATATGATTCTTTATTTATCTACACGCTTAAAACTAATCGCCTAATATTAAATTTACGTTCAAGCTTGTAAAAATTGCACACATCGCTTTGGTATACGTATACATGACTACATATACATATTTACATTAATATTAAAACGAATCGCTAACATTTTATTGCCCGAGTTTTCGTAACAACTTATATAAGTAAGTTATAAGAGTCCATTTATACACCTGTTCATACGGCAGACGGTTACCGGGTGATTCCATAAGCATGTTGGGAGACGGCTGAAACCATGAGACAAAGAAATTTGTTTCATCGAACGTCAATTATAGAGTTAAGAATAACTAACTATATTTACAGATTTTTGGAAATGGAATACAGGATTCGCAAATGGAATACGGTCATTTAAAATAAAGAGGCTCTCATTAAATACCTGAATCAAGGGTCATCAACTGATACAGAAGGCGGTACTTTTTGACATGGCGCGTATTGTCAGGAGGTTCCTCTCTGCAGCCCTAACCACCGGTAGTTTTGGCCTTGCCCAATTAATTTTTTTTAATATTTCTATTGAAAAAAAAAATAATAGAATTAAGGAAGATTAATAAATTAAAATAACGAATAATAATAAAAATAAAAATTAATTATGGGAATATAAATGGAAAAACTATGAGTAGCGGGTTAGACTTACTTATAAGTCGGATAAAGGTGTAATAAAAATTACATTCTAATTCGTTTGAGAAATAAAGTTATTTGTTTTTATACATGCCCTTTCCTTGTCTAGCTTTCAAGTTTACTGTTTCCGTCCCTGTTACAATTATTTTCATGTAACAACTAATGGAACTTTATTTTTCCAAAAGTAGAACAAAATCGAGTATTTAATTATTTTATACCAGTATCAATTGACCGTAATGTAAATAAAAATATATTGAACAGTTTAAAAAATATAACTAATTAGCTGCGACAAATTTATTAATTAAATGCAGCATTAGTTACACTTTAGAAATTTTTTTTTTTTTTAAGTGACCGAATTCTATTCCTGAATCGAGTATTTTTTTATTGCATCAATTCAAAGTCTCTTAAGATCGACTCTGTAGTTCTATTGGACAAATTTCTCTGGCTATATTTAATTATAGCAGAACACTCATATATCAGCCCATGTAAGCAGAAGTGCGGATGGCTCAATCAAACCAGTCCCAGAGGTGTCTGTACAGGCCGTGGTGCAGGTGTTCCGCGGGAGGCGGCACAGGCGGTGACTAGGAGGCGCGCGCGGCAGCTAGCAGTGGCGAACGGGACTCGTCGCGGCCGCGCATCTCCTCTCAGAGCACGCGGTCCGCCACACCGACTCCACCCGCCGCGTACTGGCAGGCGGACAGCGGGGCGGATCCGGCGCGGGACACGGGCGACACGGCGCCGTATCCACCGCCGAACCCTGAAGAGTGCTGCTTCGCCTTCAACCGCAACTGCGCTATCGACGACGACATCGCCGGACACGGCTCCGCTCTGTACATACTGTAGGGGTTTGGAGGCGCCGTGTAGGGACAAGGCGCTACGGCACCGCCCACACCTGCCGACCCTCCCACACCTGCCATACCGCCACCGCCCACTCCACCCATAGACGTCGCCGTGTTGAAACAATTCACTGAACCTTGATGATGACTCGCCGGCACCACCGTTCCGAGAGGATTCACTGGCCACGGAAAGCTCTTCGTGCCGAGCGGACTCGGCACCTTCGTCGCCCAGTTATTATACGGATACGACGAGTATAACGCATCTGTATCGGGAAATGGCTGCATCAGACCGTTGAACTGAGTGCTGAAGCCGTTCTTGAAATCGGCCGCGGCCGCGGCGGCCGCGTTCATCGCGTTCCGCTCCCGCTTCCGCCATTTCGCTCTTCGGTTTTTAAACCACACCTGTAACAATGAATAAATTTGTTACACAAACCCCTCATTACATCGCGGTACGGTCGAGAACAACCCTGTAAGAATGTGACAAGTTTTAACGAGATTCAGAATCTGAACGCGACCTGCGTGGCTATTAACTTTACTCATTAGAAAGTTGACAGTGCGATGTTGCGGAACCGTGTATTCGAGCCACGTCTGCTAGGAGGAGGAGGCGACCCCGGACCGCAGCCAACGACCCGTCTAATTGCGGCCGCAAAATGAAGATAAACGAGCGCCGCGATTGGGCGGGACGCAGACTCAGTGGCCGTGCACTGTGCGCTGTGACTTCGCATGGACTCCTACGAATCGATGTTGTTGTTTAGGGAGGCGGGTGATAAGTCGCCGTGAGCGCAGATAAAGCGAGCGCTGATGTATGGCGAGCGTCAGTCACGGAGCGATCGATCGCCGACCGACGACACCTCCGCGATAAATTGCGCAATCCACGAAGCGACTGCAATAAATATTGTGCCGCCGGCGGTATTTGTCTCACTCACTGCGGCGGGTTCAACCAGCCGAAACGGTAAATAATACCCTCTTCCCTCGGTTAAGTGAACATAAACGGTCGTTTCCACCCCATATACAAAACGTTTATTTTTCCAAACATAAATTTCACAAATTCGTAAACCTCTTCTTTTGTGTACCTTAAAAACGGGTGAATCGGGGATTCCCTAGATTACACATAAAACATTAACTTTGATACTAGTACTTTTAGTCTAGCTCTATTCTGGTAAAGTAATTTTATTTGTTTAAAATGCTTAATTGTTTTTATAAAAAATATATTATATATACACTTCAATGTTTTTATATATACACTTCAATGTAACGATCACGTGACGCTTCTTGTAACGTTTTTTGTACTGACATCTACCGCTTACTATATATTTGATCGCCAAAGAAGTTTCACTTTTGACACGCGCGTTTGTTTTTGTTCCTAGTTGATTATTATTTATATCCGTGAGTTTATAAAATTACAAACGACTTTTAAAATTTCTAAATCAAATTCGATCATTCAAGACTATTTAAAACCTATTTTGGAACTTATAAGTTTACTAGTTTTGCTTTGCAGCTTCACTTTTTTATTTCATAGCCACATAGCCTTCTGATTCAGCCTCTCAAATTTTAAAATAAAATTCCTATATTACATAAACTGTCATAGGACCAAATTTCATTATTAGCCTTTAATATTTTTTGAGATTTCCAGCCAGTCAGTAAACAAGTAATAAATAATTATTTATATGTGTAGATTAGTTACATTTTGAATGTAATAATATTCACACATTTTATTAAGCCGTAAAAATGTCTTATACTTAATTTAGACCTCATACCATAACTTGACATCAATGGAAATGTAAAAACTGATAAAAATAACTTCAGAGAAAGTTCAGGGGCGTTTAATAATGAGAAAAGAATGATATTTATTTAGGTGAACATATGTGGAAATAATATTCATTATTTGAATAGCATTGTGGCGCGGCGGGGAGCTCGATGCCAACCGGAGGAGGGTCGCGATATTGCGACGCGAGGCTAATCCTTTAAATATATTATTGCAGAATGGTGACCGTTTCTGCCCTCCGTCACCGAACGAACGAGGGACGACGATAATTTTTAATGTTTCTGAAACCTTTACTAAAGTTTGTAAGCCATCTATTTATTTATTTTAATAACGTATCGTATGCAACAAGATAAGATAACCAAAACGTATATTTCCTTCAAAATTAGACAATATTATATAAAGTTTATCTAAAAGTTGTTAAAGTATCTTGAAAACTATCCAACGCCTATTTTCTTATCCTTAATCCTACTAAGATCGTTAGCACCTGTGGCTTTGCAAGTGTTATAAGCGAGAGCCACCTACCATCAAGTGGACCGTCAGCCTGTAAAAAAATATTAAAATCAGTGGTAGGGCACACTGCGTTTCGCAGTCATTTGGGCAGCCCGTCTGGCGGCAGTAACCACCCCCTTACAGAAGACCACCTTGAAATAACAGCACGTGTGCTGTTGTGTTTCGGTGAGTGAGTAAGGGATGCCAGAGCCCATTTCCCTATCCACTCCTAATCCCTTATCCTTAATCCTACTGCAGTCGGCAGCGCACTTGCACCATCAAGTGGACTGTCAGCCTGTCTGCCGACCTTAACACAAAAAAATTAAAAAAAAAAACATTTTAGAGAAAAGTCTATCGTCAATATCAAAACATGTCTAAGTCATAATTTTCATAACGAAAGTGGTTAAACGGAACCTTTGTGAGCATAATATTATATTCGCAAAAACGCAAAAGCTCTTTAATTGCGTCAGCTCCACGTCTGTATCGCTGCCACACCTGTCTGTCTGTCTGTATATCCTCTTACTTCTCCTAAACTACGCAACGGATTTTGATGTGGTTTTCACTGTTAGAAAGAGCGTTAAACTAGGAATGTTTTTATATATAATTTGCAGAAAAAAGCCGGGGGCGAGTCGCTAGTTAATATTTTAAAAAATACTCTAATTACCAATGTATCCATCTTTACCTTAAAAGTTGGATAGAAATTAAAAATTAAAAATTTAATTAACCATATAAAAACCAAAAATATCATATATTTTTTTTTATAAATTTAGAATGAATGTTACGTATATTTGTGTAAAAAGTTTCTTCCTGGAATCTCACTCTGGAATGAACCTAATTTTAATTTATTATTGTTAAGTATGTAAAACCGGAAATTTCGTTTTTAAAGTCCCATTTTAAAATACATAAATTTTGTCAAATTTTATTTTACACATATATATGTAGATTTAAAATTAAGCGTTTTTAATACAATAGAATTAATGATAAATGGAATACCATGTTTTAGTCTCTATTTTTCTATTGAAGTTGTATGGAAAATGCATAGAAAATTTATGGAAAAAATCTATTGACCAAATTTTCAAATTACTTACATTCACGGAAATTAAATCAAATATTGTATTTTTTTGAAGCTTAGTGACACCTTAATTTTCTCTGTAGACATGATTTTTTTTTATATAATAAAGGAGTTTCGTTATCCAGAGTCTTATAATGTTATATCTCCACCTAGAAGCCTCGTTCAAACTTAAAATAAGCAATATTTTATTAAACCATACTTGTTTGTATTATCATTTTTTAATCTATACCTACTTAATAAATAATAATGAAATGTAAGGGTAATTAATGGTAAGGGAAAAGATTGCTTTGTCCACACTCACCTAATACACAACGATGAATGATGGGTTTGTCTATTGCAAATAACGAACCCATTTTACGGTCAACAGGACCGCAGGGTCGGTAAATTGCCTTAAATTTAAATTAAACTGGAATCACAGTTTTATTAGTGTCATCAATCAAACAACGCTCTATCCGAACGGGTGTCCTTAACTGGGATTCGGGGAATAGTGATCTCTATTCAAATAGAGATGAAGTCAGTTTTTGCGTGCTCCGGTTCGGCTACTCACAATGCGAAAGTCAAATAAACACGCGCTCGTATAAACGGATAGAGGATATAAACTTCGTTATTGACACGCGTTAAATAAAGGCTGATGGTTCTTGTTTATTGCATTACTAACCAAATTTCTATTTGGTGAGTAGACAATTTGGCACGTTTTCAACTATAATTAGCTTGAAACAAAGTCTTTGCCGCTAACTAAGCCATTGGTCAGCTTAGTCATAATCAATAACCGTTTACAGACACTGCTTATTTATTTATCTTCTACCATTATTTATTTATTTTCTGCTATCCGCACAGAGACAATAGTCGTGCAGAGTCAAGAGAAGAGTTCCGTGCATGAGTGTGCCAGCCAGGTTGCGGTGAGGAGTGGCGGCGAGTGGTGTGACACGCTACTCAGAAGTGATGACAACCATCACTCTGCCAAGAGATTCGGCCAGAAAGAAGAAGCAAAAGAAGCATAGAGATAAACAAGGTTTAAGTAGCTATAAAGAATTTACTCATACATTTTAAAATATGTGATTACAAAAAGAATGTGATCACAAAAACCATTCTAAACTACACAACAGACTTTAATGCGATATTTGTTATCATTTTTATAATACAATTGCATGTCTAAAATTTCAATCAAATTTGTAAAACACTTGACGAGAAGAGTCAACGTTTCAACTTAGATAACTTTGAGTTTATCCATTACAACAACAATTTATAATATTAGTTGGTGTAGATAAATAAAAATGACTGCTGTCCGGCCATTATCGCGTTATAAATATTACCTACTTATTAGAAACACCCTAAAACAAAATTTTAATTTTACATCTATATGTTTCTTGTTCTTCAAAATATTTTAGCGGAGGCTTTACCAAAATGACTTCTTAAAAATATTCTTATTGTATATGGTATGGTTCGTATGATAAAACTGTTTCATAAAATCCCATCGGATTATAGGGTACTATTTCTAGAATTCATTCATTCAACGTCTAGAATTCATTCGCACCACAACGTTAAGACTGCGCTTATCCACGCAATCATATTGCTGTTGAGCTTATCAAAATTTAAATCTATGATAGACATCATGATTTGTACTCTAAACGATTTACTGTTTGACTTTAATGCAACACTTTACGTCAATATACTTAACGTTGAATTTTGAATGGCAACAAGTATTTGCCAAGAAATGTAACAAGCAAAGCTTCTAATATTATGTTATTTGTTTACAAAAACAAATGCCAACTAGATTACACTGTGTCTATAATATGTTGGACTTATGCCAGAAGTATAAATATTTTAATATGAATTTAATTTAATACTCGGTCTTCACGTTTACGTTTTTTTAGATTTTTTTTTTTTTGGAAAAGTTGATGGAAAAATCCATTTCATAAAGAACTAAAACACATAAATAACATAAAGAATCTGTGTTATTAATATTTGTTTATATTCATAGTATTTACTTATTTGAAAGTAATTTTATGATGATTTTTACCACCCACATTGTTTTATTTTTCATATTTAATTTTCCTTACCCTAAGGTTGCCTGGAAGAAATCACTATAAAGCGATAAGGCCGCCTTTTGTGCTATTACTTGTTGTTTCTTTCTTTTTATTCTTTTATGTACGTGAATTCTTTTATGAATTTTTTCACTTTCACGTGAAAAAATTCAATATTTCGTCACAACTACATTTATATTTATAAATTATATTAGTATACAAAAAAAAAACTGAAACATTGAAAATTTTAAAGTTAATTTATAATTTTCGTGTTCACGGTTACATAGAAAAAAATTAAAATTGTCACTTGTGTACATAAAATACTGTTCACAAACAGATACCTCTATTGTTCTATTTTGACACTTACTTGCTCTGTGTAATCCACAACAAAAGTGTGTCTAAATAATTCAGTTTTTAATTAAAAAAATTTATAAAACAATATCGCACTTAATGACTTTTTGAAGTTTTTTTTGCAATCGTACATTATTATAAAAGAGTAATGTCAACAAATAAATCTAAAAATTCTTTGTCAATTTTTAATCTTCAATCACGATTCGTTAATCATTAAACGATTCGAAAAGCAGATTCCATGAGGAAGGATACTCTCTTCAACAATAAATCGTGATACAAGTCAAGAAGTCATACAATGAAACAAATAAAACAATAATGAAAGTTATAACAATCCAGGCTATTCCGACTGGTCCTTATGGGGTAGGCCTGTGTTAAGCAGTGATGACGAAGACGGTCGATAAAGGAGTGCTTACTACCGCCGGACGCGGCTGTCTATTGAGCCCTGCCATAATCCATACTAATAATATATAGGAATAAATATTTTGATCAGCAAAATATCTATTTGGTCAGCAACTTTTTTTGGCTGACCTAGTACTTGCTGCCCAAATAGTTTTCTTAGCTGATCAATCGTTAATTCGTTAGGTTAGGGTTTTTTTGCTGATCGATTAAATAACAGCCATAATATATATGTGAAAGTAACTCTTGTCTGTCTGAGACACTCTGTTACCTTTTCACACCTAAACCGTTGAAGCGATCATCATGAAATTTTGCATACACGTTGGAAAAGACATAATTTTCATCCAGAAAAAAGTACTGTTCCCGAGGGATCACCTAACGCATGGCAAAGCTATAACTGCAATAAAGATGTTAGGCGTTACATTGCTAATATATTTAGTCAAGCGTTATTTTATAGCAATAGCTAGTAATTATATATATACTTAGTTTAGTGTCGCTCGGTGAATCGATATCAATTTAGTTGAATTGCGAGCTGTGTAAGCGTGCAGAGCTTTGTAAAGCTGGCTAAACTGTTTGCGTCAACGAACAGCCAATCGACAGGGGCGAGTGTAGTAAAAGCTTCGCAAAAACAAGAGAGCCGTCCGCCGATACTGTTTTCACGTAAAGCAAATAATGTTACGTGCCGTCCGCCCTGTCGCCGGCGGACACCCGACGCATTTGATTCAAGTTTTTTTTTTTAAACTATAAAACGACACTGCGAAAAAAAAAAAACTGTAGCCGTTTAACACAGTAGTTTAAAGAGAGTCCATTAAAAATTTCTTGTCCATTAAAATTATAAGTAAGTAGGTATATTTATTTTTTAACGCTCCAAGGAAAGCTGTAGGTAAATAGAGATACATTTTTTTTAATTTAATGATAGCTAAAAAACTGACATTCATAAAAAAATAATTATACATCACCTTACCCCAAAAATAGCCTAGGAAACCATTGAAAATAATTATTAAATAACACTTATTAAGTCAAAATTTTTCTTAACCGTTGATATTGACAGTTAATAGATAAATGATTGACAGTTAATTTGAAATTATTAATGAACAGTGCATAAATAATAATAATAATACAAATAGATAATAAATAATAATCAAACAAAATTTTGACAACGCCTAAATCTCAGCAATAAATATTAAACAAGAAAAGTAAAATCGATTCACAAACAATAAGAAAAAGGTATAGAATTGTTTGCTATTACCTATTTATAAAAAGACTAACGACAAGCTCCCGGCTTCACACGGATGCAATTTTGTTGCAAATTATAAACACAAACTTTTCTCGATTATCGCTCTTTCCATTTGTGGAAACTGTATCAAAATCCGTTTGATAGTTTAGAAAAAGTTAGCGGAAAACAGACGGAAGCAGACAGCCATTTTATTTTTTAATATATATATAATGTATATTAATTACTCTGCCCTCTTAATATTCATATTTATTTAAAAATTATTTAATATTTTTGAATAATTGAAACCATTAGGTATCAACATGGATCTATTAAAATATTACTAAAATTGAATGAATTTTTTTTTAAATTATTTAAATTTTTGGCTTACCGTTGACAAAATTCGACTCAAGTCACCGTTGGCGTCGCCATTGTACCCAAATGAAATGTGTCATGTGTTATTTTACGGACGATTTAATGTTACGAATACGATATCGACTGTGGACCCATTCGCCCCTTCTTAGAACATTCGCCGACTGACAGATAAAAATGTCACAGCTAGTTGTCAAGGTTAGAAAAAAGTTTCAAACTTCTGCCGTGATAACGGTAAAAAAGCATCGCAATAAATGGTGGGGTAATGTTTTAATCTTAAACCCTTAATATAGGGTTGTCTAGACAATGAGTTTGTATTCACTGTCAGATATATAAATATATAGTTAACGGAGCTCGCTCCAATTTATAACAGTCGATATATTTTATTTTTAATTTAAATAAAATGTTTTTATTATTATTTTGAGCTATAATTATTTAAAAAATAATAAATAATAATAACAAAGATTTTTTTAAATTATTTAAAATACAAATAAATAGCATCATCATAATCTCAGCCGCAGGACGTCCACTGCTGGACAAAGCATCCCCCTAATTTTTTAAAAATAACAGACCTATATATCTGTTATTTCTAAATGAAGGTTCCTTTAAATTTAAGCTCATGTTTTTATTTGCACGTTGTTTCAATGTAAAAGTCTGCAGGCAGGTAAACCTTTGGTAACCTTTGGTAGGTGGCTACCGTTGGAGCCCCGGTGTGGGCGGAGTCCCTCACTCCTAGCACCCGGGCCCTTTTGCGGAGGCCGCAAAGGGTCATGGCGATCCGGGCAGTGCGGGCGTATCGCACTGTCAGCCACGGGGCCGCCTGCGTGCTAGCAGGCACGCTCCCATGGGATGTCGATGCCCTGGTTCTGTCCCAGGTGCATCGGCATCGGGTCGCCGCAAGGTCCCAAGGAGAGAGACCTGTCGCCGAGGAAGTGCGACGGGTCCGCGCAGAGGCGCAGGAGTGGGCCTTGCAAAAATGGAGTGAGGCTCTGCGTGTGCCTACCGCCGGCCACCGGACGATCCTCGCGGTTCGTCCGGTTTTGGAGGAATGGGTGAGGCGCCCACGAGGTGACCTCACCTTCCATATGGTGCAGGTAATGACCGGACACGGGTGCTTCGGTCATTACCTGCACAATATAAAAAGGGACACGGCCGAGCACACACTACAGGAGTGCTCGGCTTGGAGATCCCAGCGTCGGGAGTTGAGGGCGGCGCTGGGAGGTGGAGAGGTCACATTGCCAATCATGGTAAGAGCCATGATTGGGAATGTGACCACCTGGAAAGCGGTCGCCTCCTTCTGTGGTGATGTCATATCACAGAAGGAGGCGGCTGAGAGGAGGCGAGAGGAAGAGGCCGGTCTCGCTTCCCTCAGACGTAGGCGGCTGGACAGGAGAATGCGGGCATACCAAGCTCGTTTTCAAATGCCCTAGGGGACCTGCACACATGGCTGGCGTGCTATGTGTGCCTGTACAAGGTCCCCCCCGTCTGGGGATTGCCTGGGTGTCTCCGGGCAATCCCCCATTGGAGTAAGCCTAGTCAGCAATGACTAGGCTGCCCTGGGGTGGATCGGAGTTGTTGCCTCGGCAGAACCCGGTCCACCCCGCTCAAAGGGCAAGGAGACACCGGGGAGTTTTAGTGGGTAGGACCAGTCCCTTGACTGGGTGAGTTCCACACATCCTTACCGCCTAGCCAGCGGTAGGGAATCCGTAAATAGATTTCTCCTCGTAAAAAAAAAAAAAAAAAAAAAAGGTGGCTTCCGTACCCATAACACAAGCAAGTCACAGGGATTTCATGTGCGCTGTTACAAAAACGCTGGACTCCTGCTACGTTACAAAAACCCACACATGCATTATTATTTCATCTGTCTGTTCGTATCTGAAATATCAATGACGTTAGTAGAGGATTATTCAGAGAATGTACTACTTTTTTAATGTACTTTTTTTGTATGTTGCTGTGTAAAAATTATAAACCTGTACATACGAGTATATGAAATAGTTGCCGATATTTATAAACGCATCGTTGTTAGTAGTGTAATTATTTTTATTAGTTTTACCTTATCTTTTGCGCTTAGAATTTAAAAAAAATGGCAACACAATTTTTTTAATTAGATTTTTTCTACAAAGAAATTGGAAAAATATTCAAAGTAATTTCGTTGCTTGTATTATAGGCGGTTGTATACCATCAAGCGGACCGTTAGCCTGTCTGACGACGTTTGCATAAAAAGATAATAATATTAAAACACATGTTAAAGAAAAGTCTGACTTCAACATCAAACCATGCTTAATTCTTAAATTTTCATAACGAAAGTGGTTAAACCAAAAATGCACGATGCCTTTATTAGACACTAGCTGAACTCGGTCACGCTTCGCTGCGGTCCATATGGCGGCGGCATGCGCATGGGGCGCGCGGTACTGGAACTACTGGACACTGCTTATATATGCTATTTGTCGTAGCGTTATGTTATATAGCCTATAGCCTTCCTCGATAAATGGACTATTCAAAACAAAAAGAATTTTTCAATTCGAACCAGTAGTTCCTGAGATTAGCGAGTTCAAACAAAATAACAAACTCTTCAACTTTATAATATTAGTATATTAGTATAGATTAAAAAAAGCTGTGTTGAAATGGAAGCCGTTTATAAATTACTGCTTTCCTACATATATAGTATTTCTTTAAAATAATATAATGGAAGTATTTTGTACAAGAAAATGCAAATGGTCTTACAATCAAATCTCATTCAAATGTATTTAGAACAGTAACGCCCGCCGCCTAACACTCCTCGTAAATATACGCATTGGAATAAATAGCCGGCAGTGCTGAATACATAACGAATGTAAAATGTGGTTTGGTTTGACATACAAAATTTGCAATGAAATACTTTAAAGAAAACATTCAAATTAACATCTCATATTTTACGGACGCTAATTGAGTCAAAAGCAGCCAATGACCCTAATGAGTGGGTAACAAAAATAATGTGTAACGATTTATCGTTACGGACGAGCACAGATTTATTGGACGGCACATCGGCCGATGAGCGCCGCGCTAATCCCACACGGCTAGGGTTGACCAAATGCAATTTATTTATGTATTCTAAAAGATGCGTTTAGCTCAATTGTCTTAAAATTCGTAACCAATATTTGAAAAGAAACAATAAATAAAATTTCATATGTTTTTATTTGTTTTCCTTGAGTTAATTTTTAAAAAAAATCAGTTTTCACTTTTTCCATTAGCTTACTTCAAGTTTAAAGGAAAATAAATAACCCTTTTGTGTTGTGTATGGTTAATAAGAATTTTAATTAACTTTTTAAAAAGACTTAAAATTATAAAACAATTATAAATTAGTAGGTTGTGTTCGCGATTTCATCCGCGTACTTTGGGAACGGCATGTTTTTCTGAATGAAAGGTAACCTATGTACCTTGTAACCTTTTTTGTAAACTTGACAACGTGTATGAAGGTTTTCACGATGATCAGGTGAGTAGTTAAGGCGTTTTCACGTCTTAACTACTCGATGTAAAAGCGCCTTAAATATAATATTACTAACTTTTACTCGCGACTTTTTTCTGAAGAATTAGGTTATCAAATGCAAAAATATATTTCCAAAATCCGACTGGTAATTTCAGAGATTAACGCGTTCAACCAAACAAACAAACTCTTCAGCTTAGCACAACAACAAATTAAATATCAACAACAACAAACAAATACAACGGATAGGACAACAAATTCGAATTTATAATATGTAGTTAGGATAAATGCTCAATTTTAAATAAAAAAATAACATTTTAGATTTTTTTTCTTGAATACTAATTGATAATACTGTAAAAGAACGTATATTCAAAATGTGTACATGAATACGACTTGATGACGAATAGACTACCGACCAAAAGATATTCAATTGTATCCTATTATATATTATTTAATCTTTATGCCACCGACTAACAACATTTAAAGCCATATTTTTAAGTAAATGCGTGCACTTATTAAAAACTAAAATTAATAAAGAGTTTATATTAATAAAAACGATTTCAGGTCAACATTACAATATATAAATCATATACATATATAAATTATATAAATGATATAAATAACCGTTACATAAGTGTTTGAAATTTGATATTTAATATGTAATTTGGTTTTATTCTTTGGCACTTTTCATACAAGATTTCGACGTTTGCTTTTATAAGCCCAGAGAATAAAATTAGGGAACATAAATACAGTTATTACACAAATGTCAAAGTGACAGATAACGTAACGATTTTTAGTTAACGCCTGTATTAATTTTAGTTCTCTAAAAATTTACATACCGGGGCGCTTGTATGAAAATCGATTCTTAAGAGTAACCTCCAAAAAGTGCAATTAACATACCTACCTAAATAAAATAATTTTGAAAAACTTTTTCGTGTACAACCCTAGATATTTTCAAATGTTTTGAAGAACACACGCGGCCGATTTAGTGCAATCGAGTCTTCCAAGAGAACGTCTAACACTTGAACTGGAACTGTGGAATTTTATACGAATAATATCGATTTACAGCAACCTAAGAAATTTATTTGAGATGTGATTGTCAATCATAGTTAAAGCCTTCGTTATTTTTGCTTATTTTCTGCTTAAGTATTAGACATGTAGTTTCTAGTTAGAATTATTTATTAATGTTGAAACTGTAACTTCTATTCATTTCTAAGTGGAGATGTATTTATCTCTCATAAAATACATATTACAAAATATATGCTGTCCGCCTCTGTCTGTTTCTCCGCTAACTACGGTTTTCACTAGTGGAAAGAGAGATACACGAGTATAGTTTGCAGAAAAAATTCAATTATATTGTTACACAATATACCGCCTCCTTTTTTTTTTTAGGAGGGGAAATGCATTTACGCACTATTCGTGGAGGGGACGTCTCGACGAGGAATAGTGTGGGACTCACCCGGTGAGAGTCAACGGAAATACCCACTAAAACCCCTCCGGGTTCCACCATCGGCGGTGGTGTGGAACCGAGGTTACAGCTAGGCCATGTCCTCAGATCCCACAAACCGCTATGTCCGTGAGAGGACTCATCGCTCGGCGATTTTTTGGCGCCGTCACGCTAGTTGCGGCTGCCCACTGGAACCCCTGTGGGCAGCCGCGCATCAGTTTTGGTATTTTCAGGACGCCAGATGTCCCGTTCTGGCGCCCTAAAATTATTACCCGACGGTCACCACGGCATATGCGCGGCGACGTCGGCCGACTCTTCGGCGCCTGAGTGGGTCCGCCTGGGGGTCCTCCGTTAACGACAGGCCCTCGACGACGTTAGGATTGACTAACTTAAAATTGCAGAGAACCTAACAGTTGATAAATGCACAATCGCTTAACGTTACTGAACTATGTTTTTCATATTTTAAAACTTTTTTTAATTTTATTTTTAAGATCGTAATACCGAAGTTAATGAAACTTTCCATATTTACCATGATGATTATGTCATTATTTATATCAAAGTATACTTCTTTAATGTTTGTTTTAGTTCTTTTTTTATTGCAGTTAAAAAAATTATTGATTTTTTTGATTGATCATTAAAAAAAATAATGTTAAGATCGGCAGACAGGCTGACGGTCCAATTGATGGTAGGTGGCTATCGTCGCCTATAACACAAGCAACGCCAAAGCTGCTGCAAGTGCGCTGCCGACTACAGCAGGATTAAGAATAAGGGATTAGGAGGGCGATAGGGAAATGGGCTCTGGCATCCCTTACTCACTCACCGAAACACAACAGCACACGTGCTGTTATTATTTCACGGTGGTCTTCTGTAACGGGGTGGTTAGTACCGACAGACGAGCTGCCCAAAAGCGCAATGTACCCTGCCAATACTTTCCAGATCCGGACAACCACTACTTTGGCTCTGGTATAGATTCCATCGCTATTTTACAATATTTTTTATTTGCTTTCTTTCTAGTGTTATATCTTTGTCAAACCGTTCGTTGGACTGTATAAAGACATACATTTTGTAGACATAAGTTATATAATATTTCTCCACAATAAAATCGGTCGGTGTAAGGTATAAGATATGACTGACAGATTGTGTTTCGTTTACTATACAACTGCTGGTCAAAACCACTCTTGAAGGTTTTAAATTGAAATTTTACTTATATATTCCTCTCTATTATTAGATTCACAGGCTCGTGTAATGTCATCCAAATATTGCAGTCGTGGTCAAGACTTTCAACTTCCTGCTCTTGATTTGCAGAACAATCTCAGTGCATATTCATGCATGATTCCAATCATCAATATTATTATTAGCACCACATTTCGAATAAAAAATTTTAAATAAATAAACGATAAATATAAAATTTGCAGCCAATTGTGAAAGTTACATTCAAAATTCAAGAAAAGTAATTTAATGAGCCATCAAGTCTTTGTCACCAATCGTTATGGTATCAGAAACGTTATACTAGAGCCACTACTAGAGGTTTTCTATAAGCCAATATATATTAATATGAAAATTAAATTTTTAATACATATAAAATTATAATTTTAAACTTTATAATTTAATCAGGTTGCTTAGTTGTGCATATAGATATATAATTTATATTAGGTCGGGGAAAAAGTCTTTTTGCATTTAGTATGTATAAACTTACCTTTAATAAAATCTCTTTGGCTGTACTATTTGTATCTGGCTGTTTTTGATGACATTAAAAAGGTTACTTACATTTCAAAGAAAGAAACAAATTACTAAAATGTTGTTTCCAGCTATTTTTCATTTGTTTTCTTTCTGTCAAAATGATTGAATCATTTTAAAATTTCATTACAAAAAAGGAAAAATTCAACGCAAGCCGCGAAAAATTTGTGACGCTTATGAACCTAATGCAGTGTCAATAACAGTAGTTGGTTTAAGCGTTTTCAATATGGAAATTTTGATGACAAAGATGCATCTCGCTCTAGATTTATCCTGTTAATGATAAAATGGACGCTATGTTGTGTAACTAAGGCATATCAGTAGTTACAACATAGCTGAAGAATTGGGAATTGACCACAAAACAGTTTCGATTCATTTAAAAAAGCTGGGTACACAATAAAGCTAGATATTTGGGTGCCACACGAGCTCACTGAAAAAATTTGCGATTATTTTTTGTGACGTAATGAAACCGAACCGTTTTTGAAGAGATGATAACTGTGGCTCTAGCATGAGTTTACGATACTACACTCGCTAGCGAGAGCGTAAAACATTTATATGGAAAATTGATAATTTGACATTGACAGTTCACGATTTTCCATACAAAAGTTTTACGTTCTCGCTAGCGAGTGTAGAATTGGTGTAGTATCGTAAACTCATACTAGAGCCTCTGGTGATGAAAAGTGAATCACGTACGACAAGGACTTGCGTAAAAGGTCGTGGTCAAAGGTCGGTCAGATTTCACAGACTGTGCCAAAACCCGGGTTAACTCGCAATAAGGTGATGCTGTGTGTATGGTGGCATTGGTAGGGCATTGTTCATTATGAGCTTTTACCGCCGGGCAGAACCATCGTTTCGGATCTCTACTGTCAACAACTGATGAGTAAAGCAAGAAATTGAGAAAAAACGGCCGGAATTTACGAATAGGGTGGTTTTTCATCGCTAGACCACACACATCTTTAGCCACTCAGCAAAAATTAAGAAAATTTGGCTGGTAAACAATAAAAACACTTCCCAACGTGAAAAATTTCGCACAAAGTTTAAAAAATAAAAATACAACAGCGATCAAGCTTCATCGAATTCCAGAATTAATCGTCCATTGTATCTAAACAAATTTAGTCATCCGTGCATTTGAAGAGATTAACCGGCACGACACTAACTCACCACATACCGAAGAAACCGAAAGATATTCGGAGCATCCAAAAATCACTGTAAATAGAACACGGCCAGTTTTAACCGCAGAATCTAACGGAGGGCCCTCGAAAACTATTGACAGCGAGTGTGGGTGCGATCAGACTTAAGCCCTGGATTATGAAGAGACCGAAATAGACGCTCCAAATGCTCACGGATTAAGGGATTCCGTGTTCCGTCGGACGGCACAAAAATACTGGAGGCGCACCGGATGCGGTGATTATCCTAAACATATCGCTCGTTAATATAGTGCTGCATCTCCGATACTGGCACACAGCTCGTCGCGACAGGACAAAAAAGTGTCACTTGGAAACCAATGTCGTTTTAGCTACCAGTTTATAATAGTCGCAACAAATGTCTTACGAGCACGTGCCACTGGCTGTTTTTTTTTAATGTCAATTTTATTGTTTATTTATTGCTTACCTACTAAGTAAGATTTCTCTTGACAGAGTGGTATCATTAAGAGATCTTTGATGACTCTGTAGCTCTGACTTAATAACTTATCGTAATGCGTATTTTTTTATTTATTTGAGAAGGCTTACCAACTAAAGAAATACTTAAACATAATATACAACCTCACAGAAAGAAACATTACAAGTATGAATTTGAATTATAGGAAAGCACAGCTATATTAGAAATTAGTTAAATGAATGAATCAACAAAAGTCAGTGAGATCAAAAATATAAATATCCAGAACCATATCTATCCTATCTATACATCTATATCTATACTAATATTATAAAGCTGAAGAGTTTGTTTGTTTGTTTGAACACGCTAATCTCAGGAACTGCTGGTTCGAATTGAAAAATTCTTGTTGTGTTGAATAGTCCATTTATCGAGGAAGGCTATAGGCTATATAACATCACGCTACGATCAATAGTATTATATATAAGCAGTGTCCAGTACCACGCACCTCACGCGCACGCCGCTGCCGCCGTATAGGCCGCAGCGAAGCGTGGCCGAGTTCAGCTAGTTTATAATAAAATCGTAAACTAGCCGTGTCTGTACATTAAATATGTCTATTTGTCTGTTGTCTGCACAAAGCGTTTGTGCACGCTAATGTCAGAAAATCAGGTTTTCACTGATATATTGCAGCAAGCTTCCAGCAATATTTAGTGTTTGTTTCATTCCAATCAGTTTACAAACAAAAAAGTGACGAGCTATACTGGATACCACGCGTACGAAGTTGCGGGCTCGGCTAGTAAAAAACAAAGCCTCTGTCCGCTTCTGTCCGTTTCTCCGCTAACCGCTTCTAAACCACTCAACAGATATTGATGCGATTTTCACGAATGGAAAGAGCGATAAATGAAGAAGGTTTGTGCTCATAATTTGTAGAAAAAAATGGCATTCGTGGGAAGCTGGGGGCATGTCGCTACTGTTTTTCTAATATTAGCATGTATTAACTCTATAACTGAGTTAATTTTTGTTTTCAAATAGTAATGTTTTATTTAATAATTAGAATACTGTTTTCAGTAGTCCTAAAATGGGCAGCCCTTCTGGCGACAGTAACCACCCGCTTACAGAAGAAAGACGTCTGTCTGTTTAAATAAATTACCAACTTACCCTAACTCTTGCTTCCGTGAGGTTAGTCCACATCGCAATTTCTTCCCGCGTAGACATATCCGGGTAACGATTCCTAGCGAAGGTAGCTTCAAGCTCCTGCAGTTGTTGACTGGTGAAGTGCGTTCTTTGGCGTCGTTGTCTCTTGTTCTTCTTATCGCCTTTGTCGTCTAGCGAAGGCTCGTCAGGACCCACGCCCGGTGTCGTGGCTTCGGTTTTAATAGTCGGCTCCGATGTTAATTGCCGATTGTCTAAAAAGACAAAAGAATCATATTAGTAGGTATCTTTGATAGTATGATAAACTCTTGCATAGACATTATATCAGTACTTCTTTAAGCCTGTCGACCTCTATGGCAGGCAGGCTACCGTCTTCGCCTAAATACACGAGAAATACTCAAAGGTTTGACAGATTCGAGTGCTTAAGGTGCTTGCTTTAACGTTCTGTCTTAGGGATCCCGAGTTCGATTCCCGTTAAGATAACTTTGGAAATGAAATTTACAAGCCGGAAAGCGAACCTAGGCTCTGGTCTGGATCTGACAAGTAGTGGCAGGGCATACTGCGTGTCGCATTCAATTGGGCAGCCTGTCTGGCGATAGTAACCATCCCCTTTCAGAAGACCGCCGTGAAATAACAGTGTGTTTGTGTTCGATAAGTAAGGGATGCCAGAGCTCATTTCCCTATAACTTCCTAATCCCTTAACCTATATCATTCTATGGTCAGCAACGCACTTGCAGCACATGTGGCGTTGCTTGTGTTATAGGCGACGCAAACTATCTGCCATCAAGTGAACTGGTCAGCCTATCATCAGACAGGTCCTGTCTGATGACCATAACATAAAAAAAATGAAAGCGCGCTTTAATCTTAAGAATATAGGATAAGTAATAAAACGTAGGGTAAGGGAAATGGGCGTTAGCATACCTTAATCGCCACCGATGGCGAGCTGGTATAATTAGCTGGGTAGTTACTGCCGCCATCTTATAGTAGGTACTAGTTATACTAGTATACTACTAGTGTTTTTACACTAGTAGTATACTAGTATAACTAGTACTAGTATATATAGTATAATAAGTAGTGATATCCGACACTACATAAATTTTATTATATTGATGTTTGTACATTAAATGGGAAAGAAAATTAAAAATAAATTAATTTATAATAACAAGATTCATAAATTAATTCACCTTGAATTTAAGTGTATCCAAATATATACACAAGACAAATACGGAACAAGCAATTGTAAATTCCATTGATGTTTAACACTATTTTTTATGCTTTGAAGGCAATAAAAAAAACTTTTTATGACATCAAAGATATGTACAAAATTGCATTATTTGTAATAATTATATTTAATTCATTTATACCGATAACATAAAAATAAGTTAAAGGACAACTTTCTCGCTGCATTAAAATATAAAATATATTTTATATTCATATTGTACTTCGAGAAATATAACTTGTTTTTCTTTGTCTTTCTTTCAATAATATTTGTGATAGCCCATAAGACCCACAGTGGTAAACATCGCTAGGATAGGAAGTTAACATTTCTGAGAAAAGTAGCAATCAGCGAAGATACGAGTATCTAAAGACCTATGAATGTGCGTTCAATATTAACAAATATTCAATCCTTTAAGTAAATGACTAGGCTACCTACATCTACGCTAATATTATAAAGAGAAAATATTTGATTTTTTGTGTGTTTGTTTGTGATGGACAAACACATTAGAGTTGCTTACTAAAATTACAATAATGTACAGGCTACAGTAGCTTCTCATTCAGAATACCAGTTGATGATTAATCCGTCAGCAATTACAAGTATTATTGAATAAATAAATGCGCCTGAAATGTTATCAAATTTATCAGGTATTTTGTAACATGATTTACAAGAGTACCGACGGTAGCCGTAGCTTAACAGAGGATTAGGCGTTAGACTCACTTATGATTCGTTTACGATCTACGAGTAGCTGTTAAATACTATGTATTAACGAGTGAATCGGTAACACTTGTTTATGATTTCTATCTCACTCGCGTAAGTAATTTTTTTAATGTACAGTTGACGATTTTATTATACGTAGTGATTTGTCATTTTTTTTTCATTTGTTGTTTCGCAGTCTGTGGATATATGAGTAGTACACCCCGAGTTCTTTATTGTTTGTATTTGAACATTCTAAAAGCTTAACAGCATAATTTCTTAATGCCGCTCCGATCAACCATTGATTGATGGTCGGAAGGGTAAGTAGGTATATTTTTTTCAATATTTTCCTCACGTTTCCTCCTATTTTCCTTCAATATTTTTCATCTAGTTCGTCGGCGAGTTGCTCTTTGTTATTAAAGGTGGATTTGCCCTTGGCCCATATTAATAGTTTCAATTCTTAACAGTACGCATTATAAAAGATGTTTTAAATTGCTTGGTCCGAATTAGAGGGATGTCGACAAGGTGAGGATGGTAACGTCTGCATGTCCGATAGAAGAAAGAGGAAGGCGGTATGATCTCATGCAGCTCCCATACACACTCTCCGAAGTACATCTGATAGAATAGATACAGACAGGCAATTTTGCCACTATGTGCCAAGCTCTGCAGCTAGTTCTTATTAGCGTAACGCCGCCAATGAGCCTCCTGGCTCTGCGATCCACCGAGTCGAGTGCGGCATGTTGGTATTTTGCGGAGCCATTCCAAAGGTGACAGCAATACACCATGCAAGATATTATATTATACTATTATATATTACACTAGCGGCCCGCCCCCGGCTTCGCCCGGCGTGCAATTTTTATATACCCTAAAACATTCCCCGTTTATCCCTCTTTCCGTTAGCGAAAACCGAATTAAAATCGGTCTACCCGTTCACGCGTGATGCCGTGACCAGGAGATATGGGGATTCATTTTTATAATTAAGATTACTTCCTGTTTAATTTATTTTTTGAATTCTACAAATGTTAAATCCGTTATTTGCTGTAACTTGAGAATTTAAACTTGTAAATTTAACCATTAACTGGATTAAGAATTTGAATATAGTAGATTTTACAACAAGTGCACAAAACGAATCATAAAAATGGTTTTGTGGACGAGTTATAACTCTGCTTTTCACTTCGATTGCGAGGAAATAAAACAGTAGTATAACATAACATTACTTTAAACGCACGAAAAAACAAGAGCTGTTTCCCGCCGCTTTATTTTTTTTTAAATCTTACGACATTGACATTGACATTGACATCTTATAACATTGGCTTGGGCTGCAGACCTATACTGCCTACTATTAAATTAATTTTGTAATAATAATTTTCTTAAATTAATTAAATCAAATACCGTACTTGAATTTAAATTTTAATATCTTTTATGTCTTAAAAAACACATAAGGCAAATTTTAAGTAAATATTATAAAATAACAAATTCTATCTATGAACTTCTTATTGTGTTTGGCTGTATGGCTCATTTTCTTTGCCTTAATATAGATAAATTTATGAGTAGATACGTTAATGCACTTGTGCACAAAATTCGATTTTGTGCAGCCTATATCCTGCACAAATAAGCACTTTCAGAGTATGAGAAGTGAAAAACAATAAAATACTATAAATAATTGTCTATCCTGGAACCGGAAGCGTAGGATGTCCACCCGCAAGGTGGACGGACGGGTCAACGGTGGATCTAGGCTGCTTCTGATCGGTCCTTTTGTAAAATTTGGGGTAAGGTCCAACAGTCGTTTTTTTTTTAATTTTTTTTATTAAATCAAGGTAGCGCTTGACCACTATCTCACCTGATGTGAGGTGCAGATGCGGCCGAAGGTGGACCACGCTTACCCAGTAAATGCCCGTTTACCCTGGTTTTGAAGACCCCGAGGTTGTAGTCTTGTGGGAACACAGACGCAGTCAATGAGTTCCACTCCTTAGCAGTCCGAAGGTGGAACTGAAACGCTTGGTGCGTGACCACGAAGGGATGAAACCCTCGCCCACGCCTAGATAAGATGATGATGATGATGATACGAATAAATAGTGGTCCTATATTTGCAGGAACTGAACACGGTATGACTTTATGACCAATTTATGACCAAGTTATAGAAGTACTTCCCAAACTGTTCACTTAAAAATAAAGTATTAAAGTGCATGTTTAGCGTTGTTTATTATTGTGGTCGGAACGAGGGGGCCTTGCGATACGGTTGCGTTATTACATCAATTCGTTACTGATAACGCCACGATTGCAATCAGGCCGCGCATATTGGGTTTACACAAAATCCCTGTGTCAACGTACCGATTGACTGCTCCGATGCAACGTTGGACTGGGTGTCGCGATCCAAACATAACTAGATTAGTATTGACAGAGATCACTGCATTCCACTCTCATAAACTGGACAACCCGTCTTATGGCAGTAACCACCGTCTTACAGAAGACCATCGTGAAATAACACCACGTTTTCTAATGTGTTTCGGTGAGTGAGCGATTGATAACAGCAAAGCACACTGCATTTTGAACAGTATCTGGTGACAATACTCCTTAAAGAGACTACCGTGAAATAACAGCATTTATTCATTATTCTATTTCGGTGAGTTCAGTAAGGTAAGCGCCTATTTCCTTGTACCCTTCTAAATCCTTGCACACTTGCATCTATATCCAATATGGCATTTCTGCTTTTAATTTACGACAGAATCATCGAGTAGAGAGAGTAGTAGAATCATCATGTAGGCTTTTTAATGAAATGTTGTTAGACACAGCTCTATAGTTAAAACTGCTTTGGGCGAAAAATTCTTTCTGTAAACTATATAAATGCCATATACTTTAGTGTAACTTGCCTACCGTGAATGCTGGTTGTAATTACTCTTTGTATAATTTTTCACGCTATAAGTGGAAATTTTTTATTTGGCGCGTGTTTCTATTCGAATAGGGGATCGGACAGTAATCAGATTAAAATCTAAAATGTACTTAGAAAGAAAATATATAATTTTTTACGATTATTTATCGAATAATAATTTAATATAATTCATTTAAATATTTTTAAATGAAGAAATAAAATTTTATTATTTACAATATTTTTAATCTATACTGAAACACCAATCACAGTGCGTGACGTCATTTGTGGGCTATCATTGTCTTATGCCAATGCAGCTGTTTTGTTATGATATGACCACAAATGACGTTACGCGCTCTCAGATGAACTATCGTGGCGTTTTGGCGGCATTTTCAAACAAACAATATTAAAACATGATTTTGAGTACCTAAAAGGCTATAAATAAATAAAATAGTATTTTTTATGGGAATTAATATCCCTGGAGTATAATTTAAAACACTTTCTGAAAATTTGTCGGATCCCCTATTGTTACTATGTAATATTAGTGTCTCTAAAATAAAATAAATAAATACACCGTTGATTTGCTTGCTGATATTTACATAACGATAAAATAATTAATAATTGCCGGTAATAAATTTAAAAAGTTAAGTTAAACTTTAACACAATTTAAAAAAATAAAAAATGATGTGGTTAGGAAACTACTGTTCCCATGTAATTTTTTTTTTTTTTCAAATAATTAAGCAATATTTTTTAAATGTAAATGGCCCATTCTCTTCTCTGCTTATAAGAACCAGTCATGCTGGTGAGGTATATGTGTAACAATAAACTCTCAACATTAATTACACATAAAAACCCCTTAATTTCCCGTAGCGTATACTCTTTTGTATAACTCGCTAGTGAAAACCTTCAATAGTTTTTAAGAAAATTTGCAATAATTTCAGCCATGGATTGTAATCGTATTATGAATTGTCCCGCGTAAATGTTTTTTTGTTTTCTTTTTCTCTGAATTTCTGGTCCCTGGCAGAATATCAGTGTTGTGGTCCGCACCACAACTGTATACCGAGTCAGGGTTCCTTTTCCTCTTCTTACTTGTTCATATATTTGTTTGTTTATAATTATTATTTGTTCATATATGTATATTGTGTTTATTAGAGGAATAAAAGATGCTTTCTTTCTTTCTTTCTTATTTTTAAAAATATGTAGATCGAAGTTCCAGAAGCTTTACGAAGGTCTCCGTTTATGGTACCTATGAAAGATTATGATGATAATGTTGATAGTAATTTTGGTGATAATGTACCTACATGATAAGAATGAGTAGAAAATTCACATTTAATGTACATTTTTACATATTTTTATGTTAATTTTTACTTCAAAACTTTTACATTATAATAGGTACTCGGATCAACTACCCAAGGGTAGTTGGTCCGGTAGGGTAGGTAGTACTAATAATAATAGGCACAGCATAATAATTAAGTTTCAAGAAGATAAGGTGCTTATAATAACATTTTATTACTTAAAAACAATTTAACAATCAGTTGATCAATCAAGATAAGTGTAATAAAAACAGGAATGTCATAAATATAATTAAACAACTGAAGACAACTCTGATAACGAAAGATATGATAATTGATAAAATTGCTTTTTTGCGTTATCCTCATTCTTATAAATTACTAGCTATTGCACGTGACTTCGCCCGCGTCTCTTTATAAAATACTATGTTACGCGTTAATAATGTAGCTTTCTATAGGTGAAAGAATTTTTAAAATCGGTTCAGTGGTTTTTGAGTTTATTCATTACAAACATACATACAAAACTTTTATCTTTATAATATTAAGTATACATATAGATATACAAATTTTAGCTCTTAATTTCAAATCTACATTTAACTTTTGTAATATTTTATTATTTTAATTTTAGTCCTCAGGCAGGCACTTTTCAGGTATTTTTTTTTTCTTTATTGTTTAATTTTACAGCATTAGACAGCTATTATTAAAGCTAATAATGGCTTTTTTAAATCAAATTATTTGTTATTTGGTCACATAAGTACACGAGGTCAGAACTATACAAGTTGTAATTTTTTATACATATATGTCCACATATTCTACCGACAAGCGATATGCAAATCAAGACAAATTTTTCTAATAATAAAGGAAAATCCAAAAGACATGATTTAAAGACATAGTTTGCATCGTTTGCACTATATAGTTTTATCACTCAAAAATTCTTTGAGGGAATAATATGCTTTTTCCACCAGAAAATTATGAAACTAATTTAGAAAAACTAAATTAGTTTCAAGTAAGATGTTTCCAGAATGTAATTTATATATTTTTTTGAGCTTCATCTCTATTGGGTGCTATTTTTGGTAAAAGAAAGTCAATTTTTTTATTAAATTATTAAACTCATACTTGGGAAATGTGTCTAAAAATTAGTCATTTTCTAATAAATTAAATAATTGTAACGGATTTTGATACGATTTTCACTAATGGAAATAGCGATAAACGAGGAAGATTATGTAATTTGCACAAAAAATTACATTCTTGCGATAAGGCGGGGGAGGGTACATTTAAATAATTGAAACTTTACAAAAGTACCAAAGACGTTATCAATTAATACCGACTACATTATAAAGTACATGAACCGGTAGTATGTACTGTGATGTTCATTATAAATGGACACTTATTATATAACTTGTAAGTAAATAGATTAAAGGAAACGTTGCGATGCGTTATCAGCACTAGTGTCGGTGAAGTGCTTTATCAAGAACACATGTAACTGCTGTATTTACAAGTTTGTTTTATTTAGGGTTGACATCACTTCCGAGACCGGAAACGCAGCACTACCAAATTAAATTGTCCCTATCGATAACTATGGCAGGCAGGCAGTCCTTCCGGCGGCAGTAACCACTTAACAGAACTATAACCTTAATAATAAGCCACATAATTACAGAAGACCAAAGTGAAATAACAGTATGTGTGCTTTTGTGTTTTGGTAAATGATTAAAGGATGCCATTTTCTTATCCCTTTCTAATCCCTTATCCGGCGTCTTGCAGTATTACTTGTCTTAATTGGCGACGATAGTTACCCTCTATCAAGTGGACCGTCATCAGCTTGCTTTTTACAGTATATGCTATTATTGATTGAATGCCTTTCTAACCAGTTTCGTATTCTAAGAACTATTGTACACCTTTTAGGGCAATATATTTATTACTATATATTGTCACCCTAATCGCAATAATACTTAATATTATAATTGCAAAAGTTTGTATGTTTGTTACTCAATCACGCATAAACGGCTGAACAGATTTGGATGAAATTTTGCATACAAACAGTTTCTTATCTGGATTAACATATGGGATACTTTATATCCTATAAAAATGTTAAGCACTTGTGGGATTTTCATAAAACTTCGCGGGCGCAGCTAGTTTTAATAAATAAAATTGAAATAAATGCCACGAAGTAGGCAACCCTGATTTCGCGGCGGTCGAACGTAAAGGTAGTATGGAGTGATGGATGTGTCGGCGAATTCACAAAGCGTATCGATGATAACCATTATCGGTCCTATCGCCTATCGCCTCGCACCGATATCGTAGCCCTAGTAGCTTCACTGCCTGAACTTTGAGACTTTAATCCACGATTCTTTCATTAAACACCAATAAGATTTCCAGGCCGTACTGATTTTTTCCATAATCTTGTACTATTAATTCTAATACTAGAAATACATTATCTATGCCTAATATACATATAATAAAATCGTAACGGTAAGCTGTGTCTCTACATTAAATATTTTTTCAAAAAAACAATTTGTACCTGTTGTACTTATTAATTTAAGTAAAAAGGTCAAAAAAATAGTTTTTAGAATTTTTTTCTTTTTGTCTGTACGTCACGCCACTCTCAGAAACGGCTTTACCGATTTGAATGCGGTTTTCATTTATATATTGTAGCAAGCTTCCCGTAACATGATTATAGTGTTTGTTTCATTCCATCAGTTTACAAACAAAAAAAATTTCACGCTCTACCAAATTCCACGCATACGAAGTTGCGGTCTCAACTAGTAAATAAATATTTTTATTGTATCGTGACCAAATTGGAAGTGGCGATAGCTCAGTTGGCAAACGCTTGGCTACTGAAACAGAAGACTCACGTTCCGATCCCGGTAGGGCCTATTCTGTTTAACTGTTTTACATTTTCATGTGTGCATTAAAAATATTTTTTGTTTTCTCTAACGATTTTCCTTAAATATTGCGAGGGAATCTTAGATACACCTTGAGTCCTTTCGATTAATTTTTTGCTAAGTATTGTTATAAATTTAAATGTTTATTTAAGTCCAACAGTAACAAGACACATTTTGTTCTACAGAAAAAAACTCGGCTGCTCTTATCAGCAATTACCACCCTATTGTAAAGAATATTAACGTGAAATAAGGCATACCTAAGTGCTCTGATGTGTTTCGGTTGGCGAACAAGGGATGCTAGAGTCCTGTTTCCTTACCCAAATAACTTTTACCTTTATATTCTGTCAATTTAAAAACACATCCTACTAATATTGTAAACGCGAAAGTTTGTATGTCAGATTGTATGCAGATTTTAATTTGTCCACGACAATTGACAACGATTTAAATTGTTTTGTTAAAGTCTCAGGGGCTCCCGGTTCGATTCCTGGCGGGGTCAACTTTGAAAATTTTAATGTGATTTTCAAAATTGACTCTGGTCTGGATTTAAAAAGTAGTGGTAGGGCACACTTCGTTTCGCAATCATTTGGGCAGCCCGTTTGGCGGCAGTAACCACCTCCTTACAGAATACCGCCGTGAAATAACAGCATATACGTGCTGTTGTGTTTCGGCGAGTGAGTAAGGGATGCCAGAGCCCATTTCCTTATCCCCCTTCCTAATCCCTTATCCAATCCTACTGTAGTCGGCAGCGCATTTGCAGCAGCTGTGGCGTTGCTTGTGTTATAGGCGACGGTAGCCACCTAACATCAAGTGGACCGTCAGCCTGTCTGTCGACCTTAACATAAAAAAAAAAAAAAAAAAATATGATCATAGAATGCATAAAAAACTACCAACATGTTTTTTTAAGCGACCTTTGGCACCGCAGGCAGAGCTAATACAGCTGAGCCAGTCGATTGTGAACCGATTGTATGAAAAAATTTGTTTCTTTCTTTTGTTTGTAAATTTGTTTCCTACGTCATTGATCATTATCAAAGCAAGAGTTTCACTAATTTTAATGGAGTGTTCAGATTAACAAATTGGAGCTCTTTATGTTACGTCTAACTTTCTATCCTAAGATAAATCATACATTCATAGGCTTCCCAGTAGTAGGTAGATGCGTGTGACTGTTTGTGAAGGCATTAGGTTCCGCGCGCTCCGTATTTGCCATAGATTTTACGCTTAACTTAAGTTTACTTTCAGTTTTAAATTTATCACATTGTGTGGTCTCTTGTTGTGAAAAAAAAGTCCCATTTAAAAATAATAAAAGATTTGGCATTTTTTTTTACGAACAGCGATTCACTTGTATTTTTTTATTGTATCAATTTAAAAATACTAAGAACTGTTTTTTTTAACACATTAAAAACTAAATTTATAATTTTATGAATATTGAAAATGATTTTGTTGGAATTTCGACTATTTGGTGAACACTAAAATATTTAAATACCTAAATAAGTCTATATAAATAAACTATAGTCTCCGCTCGTGACTTCGTCTGCGTCCCCTTTTCTTGGTAGCGATGTGTTTATTAGGACTTGAGTTATGGGCGTTAAATATAAAAGTAAGAATTTAGAAAACGTAAATATATTGTTCACTCTATCACTAAATCGATTATGTGTCTGTAGCCTAAGAGGCATTAGTCTCTTTTAAGGAAGTGAGTCGAAACGTCTCGTGGCCTTTTATACACAGAGATTTAGGAAGGGGTGCTAGTGCGTTAAACAATTAGGTACGTTATTATGTAACATATTAAGATTTGTTTTTGTATACCTCCTAAATTAAGTAATTCCAACAGTGGTAACCCCCTTCTAGCTCTCATAGTTTCCGAGATCCCGTCGCTAATTTTTTACCAGGTTACAATCTTCAAGATTTGGGATGTTCTGGTACTCATTAAGGAACTCCCTCTACTACTAGTTATAAATGGAACCCCACGACACTCCTTCTGAGAGAACAATTATGTGATATGCCAGTCAATGGTATTTCAGCTTTATATTTTATCAAAATGAAATCAAATTAAAATCAAAATGTGTTGCTAAGCACAAAACTCGAGTACAACTGGACCAAATTGACTTTTAGTTTTTCAAATATTCATTGTATTCAGAGGAAGGTACGTATTAAGAGAAAAATCAGAAAAAAAACCTCAACTTTTTTGTTTATATTACACATAAGCTGCCACAGTCAGTCCCGCTTTTAACAGACTTTTTTGGCTGGTCAGCTAGTAAGTAAATACGAGTAGTTTATTAATTTACTGAAATAACACCGGGACACAAAGATTTTTTCGTAGCAAAATATGAACGGGCTTTCAAGACCAGAAAAAGATCACATTATTTTTTTATCTTTTATCTTGAAGGCGTGTGCATAATATTATATTTTCTAGTCATTGTTATCTTAAACATGACTATGTATAATTAAAAAAATGTCTAATTTAAACTGTAATTAGTACTTACAATTTTATGCATTGTGTATCTATTATAGGAAAGTATTTAATTACTATAATAATAATTACTAAAAAAAATTAATTAACGCCAATAAATAAAGATATGTACTCACTGTCGTCGGCGTGTTTTCTGTCGCGGCGTTGTCGTGGTGGCGCATAAAGTGACGATTGTTCGACACCAGAACCGCCCGAGGTAAGTGAGGAGTGACCACTGTCACGAAACTCGCCCGTCTCCGCCCACACTGGGAACAAGACACATACTATAACAGGGTAACATACACAGCTTTGCACAGATAAATTTAATGGACTCTTTTCATCAAACACAACATCTGGTTTTAAATAATAGATATTAATCATGAAATTCTAAAGTAGGTACTATAAAATGATTATATGATGTAGTATTAAGATAATACTATATCATATCATAATACTATACCTCATCAACACACTTAACGTAATTACACGTACACGCATGCATTCGAAAACTAAACATAATTTCTAAACAATGTACCTACTTAAGGCGACGCCAGCCCCTAATGATAGGGTCTTAGGGTAAAATCCACTTATTTGTAACCGTTTTCCTTTTAAATTATCATAATAATTATAATTTAAAAAATACTCAAATCTACTGCAGGATATATGAAAGGGGATCATCATGATTATTTTTTAAATTATATTTAATTATATATATAAAAAATTACTAATTTGCGGTCTAATATCGATGTTGTAACCGTGCGATTTGCTTAATAATCAATATTTTAAAATAGCTAATTCTTAAGATCAATTTTAAGATCCACTATCTGAAGGCTCATCAAGAGAAAAATTTGAATTATACTTTATTTAATTTTTAGATATTTCCGAGATTTGCAAGTAGCGACTCCCCCTCAGCAGTCCCGTCAATTCAGTACAGAACGAGTTTTGCGGCTGGAGTCGCCTTAAACAAGATATAGCACAGTTTTACAATTATCAAACGCTTGGTGATATATTTGTTAAGTCCAAACACGCTTAGACCGTGTTTAGACGACACATAGACAGAGCTGCAGAGATTTTCTCATATGAAAAAGTGTTAGAAGGAAAGTAAACCAGCTGCGCCATTGTTTGGAGAATATAAGTTTCATATGAGACAGAGATATGTTTTTCACTAGACTTTATTGTTTATTAATGTAGAGATAACTTTGTTATTAATAACTTTATGCAAAAAGTTATTAAGTTTTTTTTTAGTTTTTTGCTTATAAATTTAAAACTATCAATCGTGATGGTGTCCAAAGAGAAATTTTATAGAATGAAAACACCAAGAAAATGAGGGCGCAGCGCAAGTATTACTATAGATATATATGTTTCTCCATGCCTGTTGGTCTTCCCACTCTTCAATTACTTATGGATCAGCCGTTTCTCGTGATGTTCAGCTTCATTTCTAACAAATTTCTCATCGTTTTATTGCAATACCAAGATGAACGTTTTGAAGTATGAAAATTCTACTTTCGAAATCGTTTTTGTAAATTGAATTCGGACCATACCTGTCCTATGGTAAAAAATTCAAATAGCTACAAAACGAAAACTATGCATTGGACACAGTGCCTGCTTTATGCACTTATAAAGTTTATATTAATGACTAATGGTGGCCGGAGGATCTATTCTACAAATCAAATCAAATCAAATCAAATCATTTATTCATCAATTAGGTTTACAATAAACTCTTATGACCGTCAATATAGGTATAATTTACCAGGGTTTCGGAAAAAAACCCGGAAAAAAATCGGAACAATTTAAAAAATAACCCGAGTTATGAATTTAAAAAAAAACTGTACTTTAGACACTGCGCCCGATTTTCTCCTAAACTAAAGGTCCGATCGAATCGATCCGATGATCAGACCTCTCGTTTTCTTCGTGTTTTCATTCTCTACAAATTCTACTCTAAACACTATTTTTTTTTTGTATAAAATTGTTAATAACAAAGTTATAAATAATTATTTATAACTTATTATATCATATGAAATTATCAAGCAATGGCGCATCTGGTTTTTACACAAAATGCTCACTGCAAATCTCTGTAGATTAGCCTAACAGACCTAGCCGGGTCTCTAAATCAAGAATAAATTATTTTATTAACTTCTTAAGACAAGGACTAAAAAATTTTACCAAAATTGAGCGCAACCTAATCTCTATATATAAAAATGAATCCCCATTTCCCTTGGTCACGGCATCACGCGTGAACGGGTAGA
The DNA here is from genome assembly GCA_910589475.2 of Bembecia ichneumoniformis. Classification (NCBI taxonomy): domain Eukaryota; kingdom Metazoa; phylum Arthropoda; class Insecta; order Lepidoptera; family Sesiidae; genus Bembecia; species Bembecia ichneumoniformis. Next base: position 1,611,668 of record OU342526.1, on the reverse strand, counting down.
TCGATTTTAATTCGGTTTTCACTAATGGAAAGAGGGATAAACGGGGAATGTTCATATATATAAAAATTGCACCCCGGGCGAAGCCGGGGGCGGGTCGCTAGTAACCTATAAATTAAGGTGCAATATTGTTCAACAATTTTTTGTAGGTACTCGGAGATACCCGAACAGATTTAAAATTGGAAGGTTTTTGTTAATATTGTGTAAAATATAAAAAAAGTAAAAGATTAGTTTAGTACAGAACTTAATAAGCTTAAAAACAAATGTAGTTGTCGCTGAAAATTTGACGAGAAAGCTTTTTTGGACAGTATTTTAGGTACTATTTTTTTTTTCAGAAAATGTATTATTTGTATAAATTTTCCCATTTCAAACTTTTTTAAATATAGTTTAAAAAAGTTTAATTTAATTTAACTCTAACAAGTCAAATTAGGCGATGAAAATAGCGTTTTACTGCTAAGCTCTCGTCTTAAAATATTTTAGAAGCCGACATATGTATCTAGGTCGACCTAGGTAATTTAGAGATTTTAAGCATGAAGTTGAAGTACTTCACATTTTGGGATTTTTAAGTTAAAGAAATCTCACGAAACAGCTTATTATTTACACACAACTCATAAATCCAATTAACGTTGCTAATAGGAGTTTTATTTAAGTGGAACGACTTGACAAAATAATGTATACGTTGAACAGAAATGACACCCCGTCGCTTACACGGTAATTAAGTGCCTCGAACACTTGTTAACAAATTAGTCACTGTAGAGACGGTGAGAGAGCTCCCTTATTTATAGACCTACCAGACGAACACACGTGCAATCAAATGTTTTCATAAAAAAATCCAATAGAACTAGTTAAGTACTTTTTTTTAATTCATTGATCACAAGTTCTTTAGGAGATATAACATAGGATTTGAATAAAATATTAATATTTTAGAGGTAAAGTTTGTAAGTTTGTTTGTTTTTATATATGAGACAATCTAAGAAACTACTCCTCTGATTTAAAAAAAAATTCAATACTGGATATCTAAAAATAAATATCCAGTATTGGTAAAAGTATAATATCAAGCATCAATATATAATGTCAAGCAATATATTGCTTTGCATATTTTGTCCGGGGTTATATCTTTTATTTTTCTTTCAACGCGGACAAAATTGATGTGGTTATCTTGGGATTACTTCAATTTTAATACTCTTTCATTGGGATATCACGTCAAACGATCTTCTTTTTCTTTTTCCATGTTTGAATATCAAACCTTTTTAAATCAGCCAGTATTTAAGTTCAAAATACATTAACAAAAATCGCGGGCACCAGACAGTACAAGATAAAAACAAAATGAAATCAGAGATCCAAAAGTAGAAGAGATGAAACCACGAGGAAACTAAGTGTCCATCGAGATGTGTCTTAAAATTGTATATGTAAACATTCGCGAATCTTCTTTGAAGGAACCCATCATTCGATCATTTATTAGTATACTAGCTGGTACTAACGGCTTCGCCTGCCTTGAAAAATAAAAAGAATAACGCCTGACTAAATATATGAGCAATGTAAAGCCTAACATCTTTATTGCAGTTATAGCTTTGCCAGGCGTTAGACGATCCCTCGGGAACAGTACTTTTTTTCTTGATGAAAGGTACCCTATGTCCAGCGTGTATGCAAAATTTCATGATGATCGGTTCAGCGGTTTAGGCGTGAAACGGTAACAGACAGACAGACATACAGAGTTATTTTCACATTTCACAGAGTAATCATAGAATGATTATTACTATTTGTTTCCATTTACTTCCCAATTGACTATTGTGTTTCCCTGGTTTTGCTTCTTTTTCTTACCGGCAATAGTCACTATTAAATGGATCGTCACTCTGTCTGCTACTCTTTATTATAAAAAAGATAAAAACATACATCACTATTGATATAATGATAGATAGGTATCAAACTTTTGTTGTCCTAATATCTTATCTTATGAAACTGATTATAGTATAGTAGTAAAAATAAAAAAATAAATTGTTGTATTTATTTATGTATAATAAAATGTCTTTTTCGTCTTTTTTTTTTTACTTTTTTTCATTTTCTTATAGAAGCCGTTGTCTTCATTTGTGCCGACAATAAGCCTATTGTTTTCAGAAAAGTCACGAACTGCACGATTGATGTTGAAATTTAATTGCCTTTAATCACATTTCAAATGGAATGCAGAAATGTTGAATTTGCCTCTTGGCAATGATGTTACGACTGCTATAACGACGTTGGTCTTAAAATAATACGAAAAACTCATTTGTTGGTACCTATCTATGTTTCAAAATACTCGCGACCGTAACGAAATATTAAAAATTCAAATATGGAATTTGCAACCTGTCTATGGAAACATTTTCTAATAAGAATTCTGAAGAGTAATTAATCATTGTTTTTAAATAAAATAAAAATATTTAACTGAAATTATTTGTGGACAACTCACCTAGAGTTGTACAAACCAATAATTGCCAAAATTAAACTGACTTTAATATGTACTTAACCATTAAAATTTTTATTTAAAAAAATATAATATTAACATTATGACATTTCGCTTTTATGATAATTTATTATTTTGTTCAACAAAAGAAATACCCAATTTTTATGACCCATTATCTCTTAGTTTGCGAATGATATGTTTGGGAATTATTAAACAAATATTATGTCTTCTTGTTCATTACAATGTAAAGAATTTCCTCTGTTTATATGATAATAAAATATTCTAACTAGATTTATAACTAGTAGAGAAAATTTGATTTAACTTGCACAATCCTGCCTGATGTCTTGATTGGATCAGAGTTCGCGGGTTCGAACCCCGCTCAATACAAACATTTGTATATGAACACTTCTGTTTGTCTTGGTCCGAGTGTTTTCTATGTATATATATATATATACAAATATCAAGTATATACATACGTATATTTATCAGTTGCCACCATGGAGCTATTAACTTTAGTAGCTCCGTGGTTGTCACCCATAGTACAAGCTTAGTTTTGTAGTGTTAGGGCACACTGCGTTTCGCAGTCATTTGGGCGGCGCGTCTGGCGGCAGTAACCAACCCCTTACAGAAGACCACCGTGAAATAACAACACGTATGCTGTTGTGCTTCGGTGAGTGAGTAAGGGATGCCAGAGCCCAATTTCCTATCCAATCCCTTATCCTTAATCCTACTGTACTTGTACTGTGCTGTGGCGTTGCTTGTGTTATAGGCGACGGTAGCCACAGCTACCATCAAGTGGGCCGTCAGCCTATCTGCCGATATTAACATTAAAAAAAGAAAAAAATAAATGAACTGCGATTTGTAGCAAGGCAAAGTCATTAAAATATTTATGCAAATTACTATTATGTGAATTCATTTAAGCCAAACTTTCTATTATAACTTCAAAACTCACACTTTACACGGCAATGCCTAATCTGATTGGATCCGCAAAAATCCCCATTAATTATTTTCTTTGCAAATTTATAAAATAAAAATTACACATGAAATGAAATAAACAAAGACACGAGATCGTGACAATACCATTAATTACGCTTACTGTAATTTATTGTATGCTTTTTGTAGCAGAAGGGTAATTTTGCCACTTTTTTTTTCAAGATAAAACCATTCAATCTGAATGATTTGCTTCAATTTGATTGCGATCATAACTTAGAAATATATTTTTAACTCAGACAACTCAATATATATCTTAATTATAATACAAAGTTGTACTATGTTCATTTAATCTTCGAAAACCCCCCAACCGTTCTCAATAAAATTTTGTTATTATTTAAAGCTATAATTAAAGAGAAGTCACTATTAAACACTAGTAATTATTATCCAATACATTTTGCATGAAGTCTTTTACAAGTAAAAGTATAAGTTAAAAATTCTTATTTAATATGTGGGACATCCACGTATTAAATAAGAATTTTTAACTAATATAAAACGTGTTTTTTTTTAAAGTAAGCACGTGGCGTTAAAAGTGATTTAAATTTACCTTTTCTTGTCGTGTTATCATCGCCTCACAAGTGCTACAAATATAGGGCCATACAGACGCAGAGTACTAGTTCAAATAAATTTAATGTTTGCTGCGTTGATAACTCTTGATAAGAGTATACGTTCATTGTTTTATTGGGGTTGTAAAACCGACTCGTGATGCTCGTTTACAGTGATGAACTGAACATGTAAAAGTATATTCACGCGCAAAAGTGTTTAACGTCTATTCGTTTAGGAAAACGCGTTAAACACAATTTTGTAGTGTCGTAAACACACCTTAGATAAACACTGTGAAATAACAACCTACCCCATTCTTATCAATTAAGCTTTTAGTTGATAGCAGCATACTTGCAAGTTGCAACCCCAATGACGTTGATTGTATTGGCAACGATAGCCATAGGTATAGTACCATTAAATTGATAGGTTTGTTTTTTTTTTTTTAAATAAATATCCATGTAGTTATTTTTATATCTCAAAGTATTTTTATATTTGTCAAAATATTATTTTTATATCTCCCAATTTAATGTGCACTTTCTCGACCGATAAATTTATCGATAATAGAAATTAAGACTTCAATATTTTCTAAAACTAAACACTAAACTCACTTTGCATATTTCTATTTATTCATCCTTACGCAAAATTCATTGAAAAGTAAGAAAAAATTTATATTGAATTAAACGTAGTTTGTTAAAATGCTAAGTATTTTCTTTGTGAATGTACTCCATATCTGCCTTAGAAATTGTATCACTGTTCGTGTGTTACATTTATTCGTCACAACCTTTATGATAGTCCATTATGCTATACAAATTTTTAACTTGATAAACTATATGACGTCCAAAGACCACATCCATTTTTGAGTGTTTTTTTTTAAATTATTTAATTATTTTTGTTTAAAATAAATTAGAAATTTTTTTACGAAAAATAATAAATTTTCCTTGTTAAAAATTAAATAAATATTTTCTTCAGGTCATTTTTACTTTTATCGTAACTTTTAGTTTCATTCATAAATTATATTAATATTGATTTTATAAAAATACAATATTTAAAATGTTCGAAAGAAACGAAAGAGATGATTGTGTAATATATGCTATCTATATATATAAAAATGAATCCTCATTTCCCTTGGCCACGGCATCACGCATTAACGGGTAGACCGATTTTAATTCGGTTTTCATTAATGGAAGGAGGGATAAACGGGAATGTTCTTATATATAAAAATTGCATCCCGGGCGAAGCCGGGGGGCGGAACGCTAGTTTACAATAAAGATACAGGCAGCCGCTAAATATGATTTATGATTGTATGATTGTAACCCTGAACGACACTAAACTTTGAAACCGATAATTTTATTTACTTCTAGGACGTATTGCGCTGTCATAAAAAAGTCTTTTATCTTTTATAATTTTCTCTCTCAATGACTAAATAAACTCCAAACTTTTAAATATCTAAAATTGCTGTTTAAGATCGCTAGTGAACAATTAAATATTTATTCTGAAACTAGCTGAGCCCGCAACATCGTACGCGTAGTATTCAGTATAGCGTGTAACTTTTTTGTTTGTAAACCGATTGGAATGAAACAAACACTAAATGTTACGGGAAGCTTGCTAGAATACATCAGTGAAAACCGAATTTAATCGGTTAAGTTGTTTCAGAGCACAAATGCACAGACAAACCGACAGACAAAAATCTAAAAACTATTTTTTGACCTCAGTAACATAAGTACAACGTGTACAAATTTTTTTTTTTTTTTTGAGAAAATATGTAATGTACAGACACGGTTTACGATTTTATTATAACAGGTTGAGGAAAAAGTTTCTTAGCATTTCATATGAAAACCCAAGACAATTTTTTCCAAAGTTTATTTAAATTTAATTACAATTTTGTTGTGGAAATTTTGGGACTTTTCGTCAAAAAAACGGGATAAGTAACTACTGATATGCCGATCTTGCTCCACTTTTTCAAAAATGGCGTCCATTTTATCCGTCAGTGGCACCAGAGCGAGGTGCATCTTTGACATCAAAATTCACTGAGGCAAATGACATTTACTATAGAACTCGCTGGCGGCGGAGACAATTCAACAGGCCTAGAAATTGTGTTTTTTTTTGTTTTTACCATTAGAACAATACACAAAATAAAAATTTCTATTAATACAATTTTTTAATCTGATATTAACTTATTAATAGGTACAGGATTCATATGCGTGCAATAAGCCGTTTTCGAGAGAATTTTCAATAAAGGTCAAATTCTTCTTGTGTTCTAACTTTTTTTGTGGAGTTCCTATTACTTTAACGAAAATTCTAATTAATACAATTGGTTCTTCACATGTTTAAGTATAATATATATTTTTTTCAAAGCAATTGTCTTGTCCATTTCTTGTAACATCTTCATTTAACAATGGATATTTTTAGTATTTAGGGTTTGTCTCCCCCTTAAACCAACTTTGTACTAATCTTATTGACACTGTATTAGGTCCATTAATGTCACAATTTTTTTTCGCGGCTTGCGTTGCATTTTTTCCTTTTTTGTGATAAAATTTTAAAATGTATCGAATTTCTTCATTAGAATCACTCATTTTGACAGAAACAAAAACAAATGAAAAATAGCTGGAAACAACAAACAACACTAATTTGTTTCTTTTTTTGAAATGTAACCTTTTTAATGTCATCAAAACCAGCCAGATACAAATAGTACGGCCAAAGAGATTTTATTACAAGTTTATGAGAAGACTTTTTCCCCGACCTAATAGGTACCTTATAGATTTGCCAATAGATGGTGTGAGCTATATTTATTCCATGTGCTGAAAATTACTAAGCAAGCTAAAGCAATAAGTTGAGTATATTTAGACTTCGAGATTATTATGTCTTGTACTTTAATAATGTTAGAGATATTAGGTACATATTGTATTACAATATTAAATAGTATTCTGCTTTTAGCCGCAATCTGCCCGAATAATCCTACTCTATCAGAATTGTCTACACACAGGGCAGAGCGCTAAACCCGCTATGAATTATTAACAAATTAATATGTACTAGTATTGTCTTGGTGAATGTTAAACATGTTTTAGAATGATCGGATTATTTTGGTTGTTTTATTGTTATGATAATATTGCAAACACTCAGGCATAGAAATTACGATTTATAAAATAAAATTAATAGATATACAATATAAATTGTTAATATCTTCTTTGTCAATAAAAACCATATATACGCAAAAAAATGATGGCAGACTGACCGTCACATAATCCTGTCATATTTCTATTTCTTAATTCCTAACTGTTATGGGTATATTGTTTTCCTCTCACACCATCACCACGTCGGAACCAGTTACGCGGTCAACGATTTTCATCACCAGAAGAGGCTGTCGAAGAGTTGAAAATCATGTTTCCGAGGTCCCCACGGAGAAGTGGCATAAATGTTTTTAAAATTGGTTTATTCGTATGAAAAAATGCATTTCCGGCGTCGCGCCGCCGCCGCCGCCGCCGCCGGGACTCAATAGTTGTGATCCACTGTTAGGTCCAGGACGAACTTTCTTATTACTCGTGGTGCCTGTGACTCCCCTGACTCTTGGCCAATCATTAATCTATGATTTGACAGTTATGAAGCAATCTGGTATGTTTTAAGGTAAAAACATTTTTGCCTAGGTTTTGAAAACTTAGAAACTAGGTATTTAAAAAATATATTGGGAAATGAAAAGAAAAACAATGTGACATTTAACAACACAACTCAATATTTTTTTATTACAAACCTATCCAGAACAAACACGACCGGTCTCAAACTCAGCATAATGCAAGTTGTAAAAACTTGCGTTGGTCGTTCGTTAGAACTTAGATGCTCGGAAGTAATAAAAAATAATAAAAATAACATTGAAAACTTAAATCAATTGATTTGTGTTTTAATTAAAAAAATATTATAAATAATTATACAATTATAAATTAAATTAATATATTCAGAAGGCACTTGTGTCATTTCGCAGCTGTTTCTCGCTTTTTTATTTTTCATTTTATTTCTAAAATTGTGAATAGTTTGGAAGCGACACTTGGATAAAGTGTCGCTGCGCACAGTTCGGATGAGTAGAAACTTTATCCCACGGACGCGCGATCTTTGGAACAGTCTCCCTTCTAAGGTGTTTCCATCTAACTACAATATGGGCTTCTTCAAGCGAGCAGTAAATAAATTCCTGCAAGGTCGGCAGCGCACACGTACCCCCCCTGGTGTTGCTTGTGTCCATAGGCGACGGTAGCCACCTACCATCAAGTGGACCGTCAGCCTGTCTGCCACCTTTTATTAATATTAAAAAAAGAGTCTCTAATCGGCGGCAGGATATTGTTCCAGCACTTAGACGCAGTACAGCGCAGCATAATTTTTACAATATCAATTTTTAAAATAATTTTTACTTACTCTTTAAATTTTTACATTATTGTTACTGGTGGTAAAAAATGTTAAATGTTTTGTTTAAAACATGTAAAATTTAAAAGAATTTGATTGCGCACTTGAGTGGCTCGAGTTTAAATGAACACTGAACATAAGCCAAGTGTTAATCTTTACAAGCAATTAAGGTGGACCACACAGACGAATGTACGCGTCTGCATAACATAATCCTGATAACGGACGGGACGGAAGCATTGGACGAGTGCAGGTTTCCGGTGTTTGTACACTTCAAGACAACACAGTGTACGTTGTCCGGCGGATGTGACGTAACTTAATGTACAGGTTCGTTTTTTTTTTAATGATAGACTCACTGAATAGCCTAACTACTCTCAATATAGGATAGACTGTGACAGAGAAAATGACAAACAACACCAGAGGACGTCAACAAAGCCTCATATACACTAGGAGACACTAGGACACAGTCTTACAAAGTTTCACAAACATATTAATTACTAGCTGAGCCTGCAACTTCATACGCGTGGTATTCGGTACCTATAATTGTTTGTAAACCGATTGGAATGAAACAAATACTACAAATATATGTTACAGGAAGCTTGCTACAATATATCAGTAAAAACCGCATTAGCGTGCATAAAGACACCGACAAAGAGACAATCAGACAAAATTACAGACAAAAAATGTAAAAACTATTTTTTTTACCTCGGTAAAGTACCTAAGTAAATGACATTTTTTTTTTTTTTTGAAAAAAATATTTAATGTACAGACACGCTACGTATACGATTTTATTTTATGTATAAATATAGACTATATAGGTGAGCCCGCAACTTCGTACGCGTGGTATACGGTATAGCGCGTAACTTATTTGTTTGTAAACCGACTGGAAAACTAAATATTACGGGAAGATTGCAACAATATATCAAAGAAAACCGCATTCAAATCGGCTAAGCCGTCTCAGAGATTAGCGTGTACAAACGCACAGACAAACAGATAAACCGACAAAAATTCTAAAAACTATTTTTTGACGTCGACAACGTAAGTACAACGTGTAGGTACAAATGTTTTTTTGAAAAAATATTTAATGTACAGACAGGGCTACTAGTTTACGATTTTATTACATGCCGTATGTTGTTTTTTTTTTCTTTGAGACCTCAAACACGCGAGCTCTTACACAGTTACAACCATTGCTTGATTGTTTACATCATTTGTGTGGTTGTACACACAAATGACTAATCATTGATAAATACGGACTTCTAATCATTGATAGAAGTCCGTCTGTACGTCTATTTTATGTTAGATCGGTTGGCGATTTGACGCTCCAAAAAGAAGAGAGCAGAAGTCAGCATTGTCAATGCTGAATGCTTGTGTTGCACAATCTGGCGACAGATTGGTGCAATGGTGTTATGGAGCACCTGGTTTTGTACCCTTGTGTACCCTTCAACGGCTAAGTCACACAACATTAACTATAATAATAAAGACATTAACTATAATAAGAATTAAAATCGGTCTACCCGTTCACGCGTGATACCGTGACCAAGGGAAATGAGGATTCATTTTTATATATAGAGATAGATAGATGATGGCCACGAAGCCCGGCGCGGGTTCTCTGCTGAAGGACTTTACAAGTTATAATTCAGACAACCTCGCGTCCTTGGTGTTTATGTAAATTTTATTCATTTTAATATATTAGCAACCTTCTTGGATTCATTATATACAAAATAGTCTGTGATGTAAATAAAATTTAACTGTCTTCATATACAATTTCTTTTAATCTACATAGGAAACTTTTATACCTACGTTTAGAATTTACTAAACTTTTAATAGGAATGTATTGATAGCTTAGTTTGATTACAAGATAAGCAATTGTTTCGTGTGTATATATATAGCTGCCGCACATCCATTTCAATATCTATGACCAATCGCATCGCTATCACTCAAATTAATGGCGTGAAAGTTATAAATGGCCGACGGATTAGGCCCGATCCATTTTATTCCTATTTTACCTACCGTAAAGAACCTTCATTGAAAACGTACACAAATTCACGGGAGCATCCGCTAATTTTCCCTACAGCCGTCCCTCTCTCTCGTGTCGGGGTTTCTAACGTCTATCTCACTTCCTCGACCCTTTTTCTATGACGCGATTCATCATCATTTCGCGGTTTACTGCTTTTCCATTCATGTCGAGGTATTGGCGTGTGCCTCGAGGGTCTACGAACGAATTTCTCTATAATACCTACTTACACCTGTTCTCAAATGTGTAGCAACTTTACTTTCCACTTAGATGAAATGAAAACTTAAAAGTTTATTTATACAAACACGGCTACAAATAAAAAAGATTATCATTTTTAGGATTTCGTACGGCCGAATAAAAAAACGGAACCCTTATAGGATCACTCGTGTGTCCGTCTATCCAACCATAACCCCCCCCCCCCTTTTCTCTGGAACTACTGAACCTAAAATTTTGAAAAAAAAAATACAGAAATTAATTTTCTACTTATAGATTATAGGAAAACCTATAAGAAGTCGATGATATTAAAATAAAATGGTAAATCACTCAATATTGTGCGGATAGGTAACATCGTACGGAACCCTCTTTACGCGAGTTCAGCTCGCACTTGTCCCGTTTTTTATAAACCAAAAACTGATTATCCACCTTAAGACAGGTATAGCTATTATAAGTCCCATGAAATGGCCCAGTTTGTAGTGGGGTGGAGACACTTCAGCAGACAGTTAATTCAACGTTTCGCGTAACCGCGAAGTAACATTTTTACTCGTCCGGACCGTTATTGCCGCATTAGGTGCGTATTCGGTTCAAACCAGATGTTCGTGATGGTTCAAACCGGAGTCCTTTTAATTTGATGTTAAATTTTAGGAGGAAATAAACTATGGCAGTAAGCAAGTGCTTCGCCAACCTTGAAAGGATAAGGGATAATGATTAGACAGCGCTCACTCACCTTAAAACAACAACGCAAGAGCTATCATTCACGGTAGTCTTTAGTTAGGGGAAGGTTACTACTTCCAGACGTCTGTTCAGTTTATGACTGCTGAACGCAGTGTGGTTTGCCGCTAGTAAAGCCTGCTGCTACGGTCTACTGAGACCAGAAGGTACAGCTTCGCTTAAGAGCGGTTCTGTGAGTGCGTCGACGCACGCTACACTATAGGTCGTTGGCAAGTTACTTTGTACGACTTCTTAGGCCGTGTCAAATTAAAAAAAAAATAGTTCAGCCCTAATTGGAAGTTCCATAGAACAATCATAATTGGTTATCAGGTAGGATATAAGAAGAGTACTGTAGTCCTTAATGTACTAATGCTTACCCAGGGGGCACTAGTTGGCTTGGTATGTACAACAATACGAACTTCACACTATAAGGAGTCAAATAAGATCTGGACTATGGACAAATCCGCGAACAGCTTGGTAGTTTATGAAATTCCAAACAAGTTTTGCCCGAAGTGTTGTAATAAAACATTTTAAGGCTTCGTACACGTGTAATTGCTTGTCCTCCGAAAAAAGCAAACAGTTTTCGCCCATAGTCCGTAGACGTCCTCAATTAGTATTCCAAATAGCCGTCGACATATGGTACAATACACGTACATAAATGTAAAGAGTGGTCCGCCGCGGAGGCACGAACGTCGCATAACTTCTCCTGAACTGAATCGTGCACAGGCAACTTCAATCCTAAAACGACCGCAGTAAGTGCTAAAGTTGTACGCAAGTGTTACAACAGTTCGTCCCAGTCGTGGTTTCTATTTCACCGGAGCAATAACAGTCTTACCGCTCTCGTAAGTAGGTTCAAAATGATGAAGTCGCGTCCGTCTGGTGTGGAGTGCGGGACTTTGAGGCTTATGGTAATTGTAATAAAGCGGAGTGCAGCAGTTATGAGTCGTGAGAGGTTCTAGACCAAATCCCAAGTAAGCTGTAACTTCCTTTTGGATTTTCGGAAGCCATTTATCAGTCTGATGTGGGCGTCTGGAAATTTTTCATGTTTCGTTATTGTAGCGGAGAGACATGACACGTACGCTTTTAGGATACCTCGCCTCTTGTTTAGTAGCCACACGTATATCATAATCTCAAGGTCGCCATTACCTGAACCTTTATTTTTGGGTACCTCTCTCTCGGGCTTTCCATAGTTTTGCCAAAATAAACATAGTATTATTACTAGTGATAGATAAATTAGTGTTTGTGGTTGGTTCGAGGAGTCCGCAGGGCGAAATAGTGCGTCCCCAAGCGCACATTAAGCGAGATAAATCAATACAACCCTTCCACCGCCGCAAGCAAATTACGGACCACCTGAGACTTATAAAAATGCCCCACAAATTACTACTTTCATCTGAGTTCAGTTCAAACTATTTGAGGGGACATAACAATATTGTACAGGCACTAAAGTTTATTTAGTCACAAATTCGATTGATTTTCGATTTTTAAAATTTTATAAATGGTTATTAAATGGCATTGGCAGAAGGTAGAAGCGAAAAAAGAAAACAGATGTAGTTGGCCTTATAGAAATTTTGATTTAAGAAAAAATATTAAAATGAACTTTAAAATATGAAATAGATTACAACAACTCACAACAGCCCTTGTTGTTGTTGTTGTAGTTATCGTTGTTGTCGTTAACGTAATCCTCAGGTAATAACAGTCGTTGTTAGCTGAGGATTTGTAGTTGAATTTAGCTGTCATAAATTTCTTAGTACGATCATTTTATAATTTAACTAGCTGACCCAGCAGACGTTGTCCTGCCCGAATCCGAAAATAAAATTTTCTAACCCGATTGTGGCATAACCTATCTTGTCTAATTTTATTTATGTCAAAGTGACGCGACACTTCACGTCAATCAACGACGGAATTATTTGAATATTCTTCATACAATAATACTAAAATTGCGATTAAAAAATGGGGGGTGCGGGTAGGAGGTTGAAAAATACTTTACGACCTATTCTAATACCTACCAAATATACCTACACACAAAATTTCATAAAAATCGGTCCAGCCGTTTCGGAGGAGTTTTGTTACAAACACTGTGACACGAGAATTTTATATTTAGATTCGGTTAAAATGTCTAAATAAAACTGTAATTATTAGACTAGCAAAGAGGTATACAAAAATACCACTTTGCATGCCCTTGGCGGGTAGAACATAGTTTGTACTGTAACTGCTGTATACAAATTAAAATCCTGTAAAGATGTGTTCGCGCAAATAAAGATTTATTTTATTTTATTTTATTTTATTTTATAGCCAAAAAGTTATCTCTAGATTTCACCAGTTCAATTTTTCTAATAAATAGGAATTTTGATTAGTTGGTTGGTATCACAGTGACACCAAATATTTTATTATGACGCATGCATGAATCGCCAATGAGACGATAGAGCAAATAGACGATTTTAATTCTATTCGCTCGTTGATCGATTTCTAAATATTTGGCATTAAATATTAAACATAATCTATAATGCCAACGTAACATTATTCATCTCTATAAGAGAAATTGGCACGAACCTCAAAATTATACTATTTTTTTGGCTTAATAGGCGTCTAAATCAGAACAGTGCTAACAATATTAAAAGATACAAGATGATCATAAGGGGACATGAAATGGACCACAAAGAGGGCACACGATGAGATGAGGGGAACGCAACCAGAAACAATCATATGTCCCATATGGACACAAATTACTTTTACTGTGTCTACTATGATGACAAGTGGAATAGGGAGATAAGATTTAAAATATACAGCTATTTATTATTGTAAAGTAATTGTCTAAAGTATTATGTACATTGCGATTATCGCAAAGGTATTCGTTGGTTACTCAATAATATGTTTTGTTTCTCTACGAAAGTTGGCGACCATCACGGCTATCTTATCCTTGGAAGCTGCTGCACGAAAGATGGACGAATGCTCATACCAAACCACTCTCTTAAATTTAAATTAAACTCTTGGATTAACAATAGCTAGTACACGAATAAATATGCTTTGTTACAGTTGATGCAGTACAGTCTCGCACAAATACATCGCCGGCATATGTCCCTTTGGTCTCCCCGAATAGGGGATTAGGGTCGCGTAAACGATGCCAGTCTGTACGTTTTCAATTTGCATAAATATTAGTAGAAGCTATAATGTCATAAATATATTAGTGCGGTGATACAGATTTTATGGTGATTAGAGAATTATAGCCGCGATCTGTTGTGCGTTGGGGTGGCAAAAACGCATTAAGGTCGTGTTATAATATTCTACCCTTGCAAGAAGCGAATAATAAACTCAATCTTAAAACATGTGAGTTATGGTGATCGAGTGTAATGGGAAAATATAATGGCATATCAAAAATTTTCAGAAAATCGTTGGGTGTATTGTTGAGTTATACCTAATCATTATGAGGTGCGCGCCCCATACAGTCCGCTGTGAAGCCACGTCATCATTCACTATTGTTCGGCTGCATCATATATTATATTATCACATATCATCATCATTTATTTAAACGACTAACTGTTTAAGACGCATTACATTGACAAGGGTATGCGGAATAGGGTAGGTATCTATACTTATCTATTTATATTGTTTCAGTAAATAGAAAATCTTGATTCTAGAATATAATGTAAAGTATTAGATAGGTACTAAGTTTTGAACTAATCATTTTCTATCTAACAAATATTTCAATATAACAAGTAAAAAAAATCATGATGATCCGTTGAGTACAGACAGACGGAGTTACTTTCATATTTATAATATTAGTATATTATAAATATGAATTATGATTATAAACATGAATCGAAGTGTTCTTTTAAAGTTCTCAGAAGATATTTATTGGCGCAAACCAGCTTCCAACTTTCATTTACAAGAAAAAATACAATAGGGAATTTTATATTTAAGTCCTACTCTTATATGTGATTTTTTTAGGTCAAAAGGTATCTCTTCCCTAGGGCAATAAATTAGACAAACACAATGGCATATTTTGTTTACTTCGCGACCAATATTACAGTAGGGATATTATTGTGTTTATGTTTACAAATGTCCCATGATAGTGTGGCCATCATCTGTTATAACACTATTTGTTCAGTCTTTTGTTGAAGCGAGGGTGAGTAAGCAAGGTTTAGTCAACAATTTGTCATAAATAAAAAGATTTATTGTCGTGTCTCCGATGCGTTCCGTTATACACTTTAACTGTCGTTATTCCTGCCCTTTTATTACAACTAATAAAACGGGAACAAACGGAAGTTATTACTGTATAAAGGTGTGCTACAATACCTTTTAAATGATGAATAAAAGACGACAACTTATCTAATATGTTGCATAGTCTATTTAACTTACCTACCTAAGCGAAGGCATTTTTCAGAAACGTCAAATGCATTCGACAAAATGTTAGTTATATATGTTAATATAATATATTATTATGTTAGTTTATATTTTAATTTTCTACAATGTATATTAATATAATTTAAAAAGTTATGGACACAGTGAAGTCTGAAATAAAGTTATTGTTATTAAAATAAATGTGAATTATTACTCGTGCAGTGTGGCAGGGCACATTGCGTTTCGCAGTCATTTGGGCAGCTCGTCTAGCGGCAGTAACCACCCTCTTACAGAAGACCAACGTGAAATAACAGCATGTGTGCTGTTGTGTTTCGGTGAGTGAGTAAGGAATGCCAGAGCCCATTTTCTTCCATTCCTTCTTAATTCCTTATTTTTAGGTAATCTATGCTTTAGGTAGTAACTGTGCTTAATAGACAACATTAGCAAACCTATGGACAGTATGAATGAAATGGACAGTAAGCTTTACAAAGAACAATTAAATACAGGAATTTTCTGATCCCACTGACCATTCCCAATTCAAGTGACAGATGCACCGCGCACAGAAGCGCAAGGGTTAGCGCCGCATCTGTCACATACCATCAATCACACACATTGTAAACAGTGTGTTCCCAATGTTGACTTGTTGTTTGTCAATACAGTTCGATTTCATGCTGTGCGCTGTCATTACTTGACGCGTCCATTCGTCCACACCATAAATCAATTTCCATTAATTTCCTGTTAATTGGTATACATTTAAAGAACGTCGGTGGCGCAGAGGGAAAGACGCGGCCTATCATGTCGAGAGGTCCGAGTTCGATCCCCGGTGATGGGTTTTTTTCTAAAAACTTAATTGCATTTACTGACTGCTCTCAAACGGCGAAGGAAAACTTCGTGAGGAAATCTGCGCATATGAAGTTCACCAACCCGCACTGGGACAGCGTGGTGGATCATATAGGCCATCCGCCCTTGTTGAGAGGGTAGGCCTGTGACAGGGTAGGGACATATAATAGGCTGTTGATGATGATACATTTAAATAGTTATTTATAATTATAGCAGAGCACACTGAGTACGCTGTAGTAAACATGGTTTTCCTTCCAGCAGCAGTAACCACCACATTACTGAAGACCGGCGTGAAATAATGGCACGTGTGCTGCAATGTGTTCCAGTGAATGAATAAAAAATGCTAAGACCAAGTTCCGTATCCTCATTTAGTTCTTTAGCATAGAAGAGTACCGCTGCTAGTCCTCCTTCAGCCACCTTAAGTACCATAGCAAGTAAACTGTTATCCTGTCTTTTACCTTTTACCATAAATATTACTACTTCAGCATTACTACGTCAGCATAACACATATACCATAATTAATAAAAACACACGGGCGAAACCACTGACAAGAGCGAGTAAAAATACTTTTTTTTTTTTTTTCAAAAGATGCAATAAGCTCACTGCGAGATAAGAAATAAGTGGCTTCTTCATAACTTAGGTAGCTACAACTTTTTCTTTCGTCGTTACGCTAAGGGTTCAGTCCCGAACAGAGTTCAAACCTGCATGTGCTATTTTAACTGCTAAGCTTTCGTCCTACTAAGTTATTAACTAATAACGCATATTACGGTTTTTATTCAATGAAGTTTCCATTAGACAGTAGATTACGTAGTTATAACTCTTAAGTTAGTGGAAGGAGAAATAAAATTCTTTCTTAATTTATATTTAGTAAAATTAAGTAACTTATTTCATGTAGTTTATATTTTGTATAATTGTAAAGTACAAACAATAGGGGATCGGACAAATTTTCAGAAAGTGTTTTAAATTAATCTTCATGGATATTTATTCCCATAAAAAATACTATTTTATTTATTTATGGCCTTTTAGGTACTCAAAATCATGTTTTAATATTGTTTGTTTGAAAATGCCGCCAAAACGCCACGATAGTTCATTGTGGTCATATCATAACAAAACAGCTGCATTGGCATAAGACAATGATTGCCCACAAATGACGTCACGCACTGTGATTGGTCAGTATAGATTAAAAATATTGTAAATAATAAAATTTTATTTCTTCATTTAAAAATATTTAAATGAATTATATTAAATTATTATTCGATAAATAATCGTAAAAAATTATATATTTTCTTTCTAAGTATATTTTAGATTTTAAACTGATTACTGTCCGATCCCCTATTGTTAAAATTTTCCTTCTTTTAAATATATTAAAAATACATTAAATGTATAATGTAAATTTTGAATAAGATGTCTGGAGAAACTATGTGTGAGTATTTGAAAAATATAAAGAATTTCATTTTAGCTTTCTGCTGCAGTAACTTTAAGAATTCTCATTCAAAGCAAAACAACCATAAACATGTGCACAGACTATTAAACTTTGTCATCGGCAATTAGTAAAGGCGAGGATAAATAATTTAGGAGTGTATAACAGAATTCCCGCTCGTTGATACATGTGACACTCATTCTGAACGCCCGTTAACAAATTAAGCCGATTTGTTCTGTTATTCTAATAGGGCGCGCTATGGGAAGTGTTTGTGTCGAGCATATTTTGACAAAATTTATTGCCACCACGCCTCCTCGACGGTTTTTTAGGCAAGGGCGGATGCCGTGACATCTGTCGAGCCAGAAAACGTAGTCACGCCCAGTGCGCAATTTACTAAGAATTTCCAAAAAAGTTCACGGCAATCGTACGATGCAGATGTAAATTTTGTGCGGTCGACCTTACACTACTTAAATACTTATAAGTGAGTAATTAATATTTGATAGGTTGTCTTAAGGCGACTCCAGCCGCAAAACTCGTTCTGTACTGAATTGACCGAACTCTGCTGAGGGGGAGTCGCTACTTGCAAATCTCGGAAATTATCTATTTAAAAATTAAATAAAGTATAATTCAAATTTTTCTTTTGATGAGCCTTCAGATAGTGGATCTTAAAATTTATCTTAAAAATTAGCTATTTAAAATATTGATTATTAAGCAAATCGCACAGTTACAACATCGATATTACACCGCAAATTAGTATTTTTTTATATATATAATGAAATATAATTTAAAAAATAATATGAAATTTAAAAGGAAAACGGTTACAAATAAATAGATTTTTATCATTAGGGGCTGACGTCGCCTTAACAGCCGGATTTATGTGGGTGGAAGAGTCTTCACACACATCGACAAAACTATCTATTTGGTTAATTTTTATATCGGTAGGCAGATTGACTGTCTACTTGGCTAGTAAACACAAACAATGCCAGGTGGGTATAGGAGTTCACTATCGGCCTTGAAAGTATCAATGGTGTTGACAAGTTGGAAAATTTAAGGATACTCATGCGCCGAAACATAACATAGCATGAAATGACAGGGGCCTACCCAGTTTATGAAGTCCGTCGCGGTCGCCAAGATCTGAAGTGCACCTTAACACAGTCTAGCCATACTTACGTCATACAATCGGGCAACGCTCAATGTTCGTGCCTGCAAACTGAAGCGAGTTCGCCGAACGTTGCTCCACGCAAGTACATTCGTTGCCTGACTGTATAAGTATGGTTAGACTGTAACCTTAACATCAAGTAGACAATCAGCAGCAGCAGACAATAAAGAAAATAAATAAAGAGAATTGCGCATCTAAATTATTGGGTTTCTATCAATTCAGATGGGTCGTTATCAGTTTCATATAAATCTTTTATTTTCGGAAAAAAAATATGTCAATTTTGTGGCTTCTTCTTTCGTTTGGTTTTTTACCTGTTTAGTTTTACGTGATATAATGCTTAAACAAAAAAAACAGAAATGTGGTCGATCAGCACTCTGTACCATATGTATAGGTGTACTTCTTTCACAGATTAAGAAAACACCATGTTGTTTACTCTGCCAGCTATATAAGATCTCTGACCTATGTCAGAGGAACCCTAGCCGGTAGGACAAATAAAAAAAAAAAACAGCATGCCTGACGACCTTAAGATAAACCAAAATATTTTAACTTTTTTATGTTGACAAACAAACGTTACACTTGACAATAGATGATTAATGCAGAATTAACTCCAAGAGGAATAGGTACAAGCATAGATAAAATACTACTTAACCAGTATAGATGGTCAACTTCCATATAACGATCTGAAGCCAATTTCATATTGGGATTTCTACTCCCTAGATGTCACTAAGAGTCTCGAATTTAACATTAATGTGTATTTTGTTAAAAATTATAACCAACAAATTCAATCACGCAGTTATAGTTCCTTATTATAGTGGTAATAACTAGAGGGCGACGTTGCTGAGAGGTACTTTTATCTTTAATCTGTGACTTTTATGTATGATATTATTGCCCTATTTTTTAGAACAGAACCTATACCGTTCATACGGCCCTTTTATCGTTGTTCGTGCCCACTTTTTTATATTTTAAATAAATTTTAGTAGTGCCATCTCTTGTACATGAGAATTGACTGAATGGTCGACTGCAGCGACTCTAGCGGATTTTTAATGACAACAAATAAGCGACAAACTGCACAGGCGGCATCTAGATATAAGCGAAATTGGATAGGGTACGGATTCAATGTACGTGAGTGACCATCTATACTGGTTAAGTAGTATTTTATCTATGGTACAAGTAAACTGCCTACATTATTCTGCCACTAGGCGGCCTATGTAGTTTGACACAGCGAAACACTCTTCCAGTACTATTTTTATTAATATTGTAAACATAGATTAAATATATTTTGCATTAGTGCCTTTTTTGTGCTAAATGCGAAATTTAAAAGAAAAGAAGCCCTAAAGTAAAAAAAGTAATTTATTATCGCGGACCCATCAAAGAGACTCGACAACGGTACCCCGTGTTAGTTTCATATATCACAGGGGACTGCTACCTTTTTTTTTTCGAGCAAAAACTTTATAGTGAACCGATACAGACGAGACACAAGCAAGGACAGACAGTTTGGCACCATTCTGCAGATTTGTCGTTGGTAATTCAAAGGATGTTAAAACTGTAGGCAGCTATTAGGAAACTGTTTTTTTTTTTTATTTATTTATATCTACAAATATCTATATTAATAATTTCGTCAAGGTGTACGGTAGACTCGATTGAAACCTTACCTGAATAATAAAACATAAAAAAATAAAGATTTCGAGTCGACAACATATATCCGCAAAATTCGGATTGTGGAGTGTTTTGTTAAATTCTAATAGTGCTGACAGACAAATCACAGTCGCCATATTGACCACTCTAGCGAAACGTCACTCACTGACACCTGTGACATCTTGAATGGTTAATAAACATTCCGTTTCATTCATACTAGCGCACATACGCCTCGCCACTCAATACTTCGTCGCACCATTCATTTTAAAAACAAAGTGTCCATTACAAAGAACTGTGACTCATGCGACTGTGTAAAACGAAACGTCTTGCCGCAAACATTGAGCGAAATCTATACCGCTTTGCCTTTAATATTCCTTGAGAACCGATAACTACAGAAATATCTACCTACATGTGTACATATTATGAGTCACATTACACTTGAGCGAAGCCGGGTTTTCATCTAGTATTATTATAATAAATTAGCGATCCAAACCAGCTTCGCACGGGCACAGATTAAATAATAGTACTAGCGTACAGAAGTTGCACTCGTTTCACATTCAATGTGAGTGTCGGTAGGCAATTATATCACGGAGTGACAGAGGCCTGGCACGGGCACAGTATAAAATAGAGAGTACTAGGCACGGGTGCAATTTTTTTCTGAAGTTACATAAACCTTCCTCGTTTATCGCTTTTTCTATTAGTGAAAACCGTATCACAATCCTTTCGGTGATTTTGAAGAAGTAAGCGGAGAAACAGACAGAGGTAGACGGAGACTTTGTTTTATAATTATTATTATTGAATATTGATAGAAAAGGGACGAACAAAGTAATTTATTTTTTCTTAGTCTTCGTTATGATTCTGGTCGAATTTCGATCAGTGGACGATATAATATACATAAAGGCGCAATGTAAAATGTAATAACTACTTACTCATGCGACTTGAATAAGAAATTTAGTATGGACATTTTTATAGTATGGCGTATCACTTAGGAAATAATTTAAAAGAATTTTTTTTTTTTTTCAATATACGATCGATTCTTAAGAAGTAAACTTAAGGCCCCCGGTAGGGAAATTTTATGAGTAAAATTAATAAAAGCGTTAACTAAAAAGCGTTATGTTCTTCTAAGCAGTTCTACCCAACGGTTCACCTAATTCTGTTGTACATGTGGTATAATAGATAGCGTCATCAAAATAGTGTTATATTTTTGGAGTTCACCAAGCAGTTCTACACAAATCCGATAGATGTCGCTGCTTCATCTAATTCTATTGTAGTGTAATAGATGGCGCGTTTATTTACCCTCTTTTCCTATTGCATAGTCAAACAGTAAACTCCAGTCGTGCGTCGAAGCTGACACACACACTTTCTTTTTTCAACCCATAAATAATCGCATGCGAATATGCAGATAGAAGCTACTACATTAATTGTTAATCATTTCGAGGCAGTATTAGATTACCTGTAAGCAATTTAAATCTGTAGATGATAAAATAATGGAGTTTGAACGAAGTTAGAACCAAATTTTCGCATAAATCTTGCATCTTTCGTTTTCTAAAATGGCTAACAACATAAGTGGATACAGTTAATAACAATAATAATAATTTATTCATTCATCATCAATTCACTTCTAACCCGCAGACACAAAATAAAATCACAAAAAACAGACAGACAGTTAGATACAATTTAATTGGATTCCTGACTTTGAAACTATTTTTAATGTATTATCAATCAAAGTCAGGAAATTTAGCATTAAAGACTAATTATATTCAATGATAGGAAATATATATATATTTTTTTTAGTACTGTGACGGGAAAGCTTTTTTTGGGCAGTAATTTACTATTTTCTTTCTCAGGAAATATGTATAATTTCTTGTGTAAATCTGCCCGATTCCATCTTTTTGAAACATAGTCTATGATAGGAAATAATGAAAATAAATACTATACTAATAATACTAGCTTGGGTTAAGTTTTGAATTAAATTAATTATTTTTAGTCAGTTAAGTCTTCGTTACGCATTTTTCAACGAAACATTACAATAGTGTGAACTAAACTTTTTGAGAATGTATCCTCTCCTTACATAGTGTAAATTGAAATCGCTGCCCGCGTCTGTATGTTCTCTAACTCCTCCTAAACCAAGCAAAATATTTTAATGCGGTTTTCACTAGTGGAAACAGCGTTAAACGAAGAGGGTTTTTGTATATTATAATCGTAATAATATTTATTGGCTCAAGTTACATGGACTCATGTTTTTATTATATATGTATTTATTATACATATATATGTATATAATTTACAGGAATAATTGCACCCGTACGGAGCCGGGAGCGGGTCGCTACGTTAAAAATAAATTTTAAAATGAGGCCTTTTAAAACTAAGAAATATGCCAAACTACAAAGGTTTTTAACATCATATCATCACGCGTTCTAAATTTATTTTAATTGATCTAAGATATTTCTTATTATATTTATCCATCAGACGGATAAATAATCCATAATTGTTTATATCTTATTGTTAATCTTACAACAATGTATATTTGAAGTTTAACAGTTTAAATGCTCGAAAGTGTACAAATTCTTACATTAATTCTTACAGCACATACCTACACTTCAAAGTGTAAAACTGGAATCCGTGTACTATTTTCTTAAAGAGAGATCAACGGAATTCCTGGTTGAATTTAAACCGAGATAAAGTTCATAATCTTCAGCAGAGACATGAACTAACAAAACAAATATTTGTTTCACAACGTACTATGCAAGCAAACCCTTGACACGTGCACTATGTCTACAATTTATGCGTTTTGTAAACAAGTAAAGTAGAACGATTGTAATTGATAAAAAAGTTGGGGAGACTGTACGCATTTTATAAGGTTACAAATTCATTATCGTTCACAATTACATATGTACGCATTCTAGCAATTTTATAAATATGGACATATTACACCTAAGTACATGAAGCAGAATTTATAAGGACCGAAGCTCCAATATCCAGTGCGCCACTTTCACTATATAAAAATACATATAAAAAAAACTTCAAGTGCGAGTTGAACTCACGTGAAGAGGGTTCCGTACGATGTTACCTATCCGCACAATATTGAGTGATTTACCATGTTATTTTAATATCATGGACTTCTTATAGGTTTTCCTATAATCTATAAGTGGAAAATTAATTTCTGTATTTTTTTTCAAAATCTTAGGTTCAGTAGTTTCGGAGATAAGGAATGAGGGGGAGAATGGTCAATTTTCGTCTATTTTCTTGAATAACTTGGAAACTATTTATTTTAAAATTTAAAAAAAATACAATTAAGATCTTCACAACAAGACCTTCCATTTGATATGTCACACGATGCAGTTTCCAAAAAAAAAACGTCACACCTCTGTGTTTGGATCACAGAAATTGATATGTGTACCAAATTTCAACTTAATCGGTCTAGTAGATTCTGAGATAATTGACTGTGACCGACGGACAGACGGACACACGAGTGATCCTATAAGGGTTCCGTTTTTTTATTCGGACGTACGGAACCCTAAAAATATGGTTCACGGATCGACACTGGATCCAGGCCTCTTTTGACCGGTCCTTCTGACCTATGTCCAGAAATGAACGACATAATGATGATGAATATGCTCGATATGACAGAAAAATGATATTATCCCTATTGCCAAAGGGATAATAGATTAAAAATTCCAGTTAAACATAAAATTTCAATTTCCTATAGATATTTCCTCCATAAGGTTAAAGTAAAATAAAATGTGCAACGCAACTCCGCCCGCCAGAACTTGGTAATCCACTATATCAGAAATGGTCGATTACGTGAGCCCGCTGTAATCTTACACAGAACTTCGTATACCGCTTTGTTTGTCGAAGTTGCCAATGGGGCCGATAATCGATACGAATTCCACGATTTACGTTATGTAAAATAAATACTTGGTAAACTTCTCTTTTAGATTATGTGTGATGCCTTTGCTTTTTACTTTTAAAAAGCCTACTTTAAAAAGAAAAGAAAAACCTGCCTGATTGTTATTTAAAGAGACTTGACCTATGATGAGGTTCCTATGACTAGCAATGTGTATTACAGAAAAGAAATTTTACAAAGTTATTCTTGGTGATGTAATTAAAGTACAAGCCTAGCATAGATTTGGGACAATAAAGAAGATCAATCAGTTTTGTATGGAATTCAGGCCATCAGTTTATTTTCGTTTTAACGGTTGCGACGTGTACCGTTAGGTAAGAAGAAATTATAGATTTTACTGGGAAAATATCATGTAATTTTAAGTTCATTGATATTTAAGTTTGAAAATATTAAAAAATCTGTTTGAACTGGGCACTGACTAGAACAACGTATCGAGTACGTGCTTCGCGCTGAATGTAGGTGTTAATTTTCGAATGTTATGCCCGTTTACAAAATATTCACAGGAAATTACTGAAATTAAGAAAGACTTTTATTACCAATACCTCCAAAGTGTAAGTTAAAAAAATATGGCCGAAATATGATTTCGAAAGATGTCTTTTAGCTTGTTTTTGAGGTGCCCGTTTATGCAATTAACTTTAATTATATGAGTTGTAGGTTTCCGGGATGATGGCCCAGGTATTTTGAAAATTCTTCCAAACGTTTCGTCAACAACTGCGGTTGACATTCTCAGTGGTGTAGTCCACTGAGGATAAGTAGTCCAGTCTCGCTCGAGAAGTCGAAAAGTGCAGAAGTGAAGTGCAGTGCAGTGTGACACAGTTTGATGCATCGCGGTGCAATGATGTGATGTACTTTTTCTGCTAATACGGACTACACCACTGAGGATGTCAACCGCATTTGTTGACGAAACGTTTGGAAGAATTTCCAACAGACCTGGGCCATCATCCCGGAAACCTACAACTCATATGGATACCGGCCGAGAAAACCTACATTCTACTATTAACTTTAATTACTAATAAAATGTGTTGATTTTGTGTTTTTAAACGTTTGCAGTGAAAGCAAAGATGTCTTCAATGTCAGTGTTGTTTATTAACACAGTAAACAGTAATAAGTGTTGGGATTTTCCCCTATACCGTACTTGTTTTAATTACAATAGCTTATTGAATCATTTAGACTCGGATTTTTCTGAAATGATCTTCCAGAATTCAGAGTTGTACTGCTGCGACATTATGGGTGGTTAAATTAGTACGTATTTTGTGTTAATGTTTGAGAAATCTACCTTCAATTGTATAGTAGCATTATACTTGTTTGGTATTTTGTAAATGTTGAATATTCCTTTTATTACTTGATGTATGTGTTAGTATTTATACTATTACAAGTACCAGCCGCTTGCCGGGCTTCGGTCGGCCCATAGAGCGTCTAGACCTTGGCTTCCACTCAAAAACTCGTCCACCCCAAAGCCCATCATCACAGACAAAGCTCACACATTCCCACTACAGCTTAATTTAAGTAGTGGCAGGGCACACCGCATTTTCCTAGTCATTTATGTAGCCAGTCTGGCGACAGTGACCACCCCCTTACAGAAGACCACTATGAAATAACAACGAGTGAGTAAGGAATACCAGAGCCCATTACCATAACCTTTCCTAATCCTTTATCCTTAATCCTACTATTGTCGGCGGCGCACTTGCAGTTGAAAAAAATAATTATGTTATTGAACAAAATGTAAAATAAATTATGGATAAATCTTTTTTTATTCAGGTGTAAAATAGACAGATCAACTTAAGCCCATTCAAATCCCAAATAATTAATTTCCCATATTTTTCCGTGGAAAATAATGAGATTTGTTCCCGCCTTATCGCAGGCTGATCTAAAAAACCATCGACGACATATCGAACGAACGAAAGGCTTTAGAAAGATTCCGCAGAACCGGCTCAATTTAAAATTAAAGCCACGAAACGTGTTTTTCGCCTATTTTATAAAAATCTCGGGATATGAGACAATCTTCAATGGATGAGCTCACGGCACAGAGTAGTCATTGGCTCAAACATTCCACGCAGGAAACGTTCCAACTTTTGAGGCTAACAAAATATAATTTTATCACAAATATAAAACGACTTAAATCTAAAAAAAATTAGGTGAACCTTTGGTCTCTCTGTTCAGTGTGTCGTTACCTATTTAAGTTTTTTATCAGAATTTCTCATGTAAGTAACTATAAGCTTTAATGAGAATAAAGAAATATAAACCGAACCTCAAATTTTTTACTCTGATTTTATTTTGCTATCGGGTTACGTCAACAACTTATACATATAGTAATAAAATCGTACCTAATAAAAATTTAAAAAAAAAACAATTTATACACGTTGTACTTATGTTACCGAAGTAGCTTTTAGAATTTTTGACTGCATGTCTGTTTGTCTGTGCGTTTGTTCGCACTAATCTCATAAACGGCTTAACCGATTTGAATGCTGTTTTCACTGATATATTACAGCAAGTTTCCCGTAATTTTTCCCGTAATCCCGTGTTTGTTTTATTTCAATCGCTTTACAAACAAAAAAATTACGCGTTATTACGAATACCACGCGTAAGAAGACGTGGCCAAAGTTAGTATAGTATATAAATTTCTGAAATTTTTTGAAACTTTCAAGTTTAAAATAATCAACTTTTGACTTTTGACTAATAAATCAAAGGAACCCGTAGGTATTCTTCATTTTTGGCCTGAGTCTTACTTAATTTTTTTTACTTGTTAAACTCAGCCATTTGCCTGTTTTTTTTGTCTGATTATTTACAAAATAAGAATGACTAGCATCACAGTCTAACCATACAGTCGGGCAACGCTCAATGTTCGAGCCTGCAAACTGAAGCGAGTTCGCCGAACGTTGCTCTACGCAAGTACATTCGTTGCCTGACTGTTTGACGTAAGTATGGTTATAGCGTGAAGAGAAACAAAAAATTCAATTATATTTATATTCTATTTAAAACGGTTATAGTATTAAGATGTCATTATATATCGTAGAAAAGTTCTCCTTTTTAGGACAGTTTTGCAACCCTTGGCGATCTTTGGCGTAAGTGTTACATCTTTATCTTTATCTTGTCTTAGTGGCTATTTCTGTCTGCTAGAGTACCAGTATCACGTCGTCCATTGCTGAAATATTGTGATCGCCACGTGAACTAAAGCTCTCTACCTATACCTACCACGTTAAGGAACTGTAGTACTTTTTTGATAGTGGCATTCTTCACATCTTCACAAGCCATTGTGTGGCTTCCTAGGATGTGACTGCGCTTGTGCATCAGAGGGCCACACTCGCACAGGATATGCATTGGTGTTTTTTCTGCCTCATGGCTTACATGCCTCAAGTGTTACATAGACATTTTACATTTTCATTCCAACCTTCCTGGTGTTCACAGAAACGCAATATTGTATTGGTGTTTTTGACCCCACAGTCTTAACGTTTATAATTATTGAGACCGCATGAGAGATCACCTTTGAGATAGATAATTCCAGTCAGGTCGGAGTTCCTTACATGAGTGTGCTAATGAGCGATGATTGACGAAGAGAAGTGAAGCGTGTCACTAACCAGCAACAACACGACGACCACGGCCACTCTGCCAAGAGCGATTCGTAAAGAAAATGTATGGGAATTAAAGTCAAAGAGAGTTTAACACACGACCATTCAGAAGGATAACTTTGAATGTGTAGGTGAAATTTGAAAGCATTTTCCTTTGACACCTTAGAGATATTATTAGCAAACACAACAAAGGGACGAGGACGATAGAATGCCGTAATGAATTAAAGTACAATGGGTCTTTAATAAATAAAATTCACAGTAGCATTTTAATCCCCCATTTAAATTCAATGACAAAAGCGGCAAGTGCAGGGCTAATCATCGCAATATAATGCTTCGGCGAACACGGGGGGTGAGTTTTTTAATGTGCGAGTGAGAAGGAGAACGATTGTTTAGTGCGCGCAAGCGAGACAGGTTACGATTCATTTGAATTGACTTTAAATGATAGCCTCAGTTGCCCTTTTTTGTTCGACGGTGATGGATTGCAAATCATTGCGTTTACGTCACTTTTGTGTTTGCACGAAACTTTACTCTATTATTCTATAATATTTTGTTTATTGAAATATTATCAAAGAAAAAGTAAATAAATATTATAAAATAAAATCGTTGTGTGCCTCTGTCTGTTTTCCGCTAACCTAACTAAATTTGATACGGTTTTCACTAATGGAAAGAGCGATAAAGGAGATAGGTTTGTGTACCTACATAATTTGAAGAAAAAATTTGCATCCTTGTGAATCCGAGGTCGGGTCGCCAGTAACCAATAAAGTAATAAAAGAATTAGATAATGTGCATTCTTGCAAAGTTAATATAGCAAAATTGTTCTATGATAGAACAGTCAATAACTTACACATTATTATTATAAAATTATGTCTAAGAGTTAGTTGATTTGTATATAATAAGTACATATTTAGACTTATTATCTGACTAGTTGAACCCGCAAATTATTTATGTGTATAGAATATAATTATTTATACGGAAATAGGGAATAGTCGAGAGGTAGACTGGCGGCCTATTTTATGGTAGGTGATGGGTATACTTAACTAACGTCATTTAAAAAATCACAAAGATCGCAAAGGTTGCATGTCCTTGTCTCAGATAAGGGATAAAAAATACCCCTTTCTGTCCCTGCACTAAGGAGAGAGCGGATGGGCTCTGGCATCTTTTATTCACAAACAGAAACACAACAGCAAATGTGCTATTTTCCAGAATTCTACGATAAAGTAATTGATTTGTTAAAGTATCTAATAAACATATCAGTCAGCGCTTTCGAAATTATGTCCGATGAATTTTTATCAAGTCAAATTATTCTTAAAAAAATGATAACAAGATCACTTTTTTGAAGTTGATTATATATTTTACTAGGGTTTTGGTTAAAAATAGCCAAGATTATGACAAACCTGGGAAGAAACTCCGAAAGAAATTCAGGATACCATTCTTTTTGTCATCTTTAAAATAATATATATAACAATTACAATTATTATAGGTACACAAATTACAGTATATACTATACTAAACATAGTATGAGCTCAGAATCGTTCAAATCCAGCCTTCATTATCGCTTAAATAATCAGCGATTTTATAATAACCTTTCGAACAAAGTTTGGTTTTAAATTTATTTATAGGTAAGGCTCCGACTATCTCTGATTATCTGATTATACACTGACCCATAAAAGAATTGCTTATCCTGTGGAGTCGAAAATGATATTGATTTATGTAAATCAATATCATTTTTAAACCTAGTATTCATATAGTGAATATTACATTTTCTATTAAATGGACTAATATTTTTATGCATATAAATTAAATTTTCATAAATAATAATATAGTTTAGTAAACATAGTTAATGGTTTTGTTTTTGAACTTAAAGTTTAAATTAATTATGTTATGTATTCAATAGAATTCATAAATTCTTAGCCCTTAATAACTTTTTAGAAAATATTTTTTTAGTAGCTAAATTTCCTTGGAAGTCTAAAATATTTTTTTTCAGCACGCTTTTATTTCAAACATTTTTAAAAAATTCATCAACCCTAATTTATTTTTATATTAGTATCTTAGTATTAATGACTAATAAGGACTAATAAAACTTATTTTTCTCCTTTTTTTAATTTATAAAGTAGAGCATAATCCGTTGCGGGTCAGTCGCCGGGGATCTCAATATCCCTGTCCCGCGTGACTAATTGCGTAACTAAACAGTCAGAGGGGTACGTAATCCGATATTGATGTGTTTGTAAAAACTATCCGATTACTTGGCGTGATACGGAACGACATCAGTGTTGATTTGCTTGTAATAATTGCAATGGTGGGGTCTTCAGGAGAAGAGAAAAGATTCAGTAATAGATTAGAGAACTTTTTTCAAAATAAAAGAGCCTTTTTATTCGATGCCTTAAACGAGTCGTTTAAATTATGGATAGATTGTTTCTAATCGATTATTATTTTTAACACATTAAGGATATTATTTGATTATCTTCAATACATATAATAAAAATAATCTTTACTAATATTATAAAGCTGAAGAGTTTGTTTGTTTGTTTGAACGCCCTAATCTCAGGAACTACTGGTTCGAACTGAAAAATTCTTTTTGTTTTGAATAGTCTATTTATCGAAGAAGGCTATAGGCTATATAACATCACAATACGATAAATATTATTATATATATAATGTATAAACGTGTTCAGTACCGCGCGCCCCATGCGCACGCCGCCGCCGTATGGGCCGCAGCGAAGCGTGGCCGAGTCCAGCTAGGGTTCTTATTAATAGTAGCTCTAAAATTTGTTTTGCGCCATCTATTGCTGTGTCAACGAAATGATTGTAGCGTGTAAACTAACGAATAGGTAAATAATGCTTGGCGGTGACTAAGATGTGTTTAGATACACAGTCTTCACACAGGTAACATGAAGTGACGCATTTCTGTCGGTATCTGGTCCACAATAAATAAGAATGATATAATTATGCTGTGATCTAAGACGCTTACAATTACAATGTAGCCTCAAATAATTACAACAATACTAGCCTTTCATCTGCGTGTCTTTATAAATTATAGTCTATGTATTATTCTGGTGTACAAACTATAATATGTACCTACAGTAAAGTTTCATCAAAATCAGTTCAGTAGGTTTTGAGTGAAAGAATAACTGACATCCATCCTTACAAACCTTTGCATTTAAATATAAAAAATACACTTTAAAAGCAAGCAAGTCTGATATGCAAATGTGATTGGTACCTACTATTAAAAAGATAGTAGGTATCGATGCCTAGTATCGTTTTATTTCCGTAGAATAGGCTGTGACTATACTTAAGTAGAAGTGTGTTATTACCTATTTTTTAAGAAAATGTTAATATGTTTTCGTACATTTTTTTACTAATACTGTAGCGGCAGTGACAGTCAAGAGAGACGAATACCAGATCATGACATGCTTGCACAGGACGGATTTAGACTAGGCTTACTTACACCCTTGATTAAATCTTTTGTGTAAGGAAAATGACGATCATAAAGGAGATTCACAATGACTCCTCGTGGTTAATCTCCTTCACTATAGCAATTATCGAACAACGTGAAGCCCTTTCAATAGACAATAGACTTCCGAACTTGGTTCAAACAAACTGTCAGTAGTAATAATTAGAAACAATAAAAAAATATTTCGTTAATAAGTAGATATGTGAGGAAGATTCTATTTTTTCGTAATCCCCTTCACTAAAGCAATTTTCGAACAACTTGAAGCCCTTTCAATAGGCAATAGACTTCCGAACTTGGTTCAAACAAACTGTCAGTAGTAATAATTAGAAAAAATAAAAAAATATTTCGTTAATAAGTAGATATGTGAGGAAGATTCTATTTTTTCGCTAGGAGCTCTTTTATAGGTTGAACAGATATTTTAAATAAAATATATTTCAATTAACACCAACTATATCTACAGGGTGACCGCATATATCCAATATTGTATTGGGCCTATTTTAGAGAGCCATAATTTTTCAAAAAATACAAGATATTTTCAAAAGTGTCGTGTTATTGATGCGTAGATAAAAGGAGAAAATTATCGCGTGTCATCGGGGACGTGGAATAGAATAATCCTTAATTTTGTATACGTAGTGTTGTCGATGAAATTGCGCGGCCCATGCAAGCCATGCAAACCCACGTCTCGTCACGGCTAATTCGCTATGACGCGAGCAATTTTTGTGTCACGAGAGCGCCATCATAAATAAATTGACATCTTTATATCTACACACGTGCGCCACATTACATCGCTGAACCAAATTGCTCCCGTATTGTTATATCTTTTTTATTTGTTTAAACTTTAATGTGTATACAAAAGTATTGGAATCTATGCGGGAACTAGCGATAGCTTATAAACACTTGAAAAGACTAGAAATTTTCGATGTCATGTAAGTCCTAAATTAGAAAACACTTTTGATATGATGTTAGACTAGATACTCAGAAGGTCATTCTTAAAGGCTTGACAATAAACCTATTACGCCCAATAAACCAATGGTATTTCAATAAGTTTGAATCTTGAATTCTGTGATATATTACGTAGACAATTTTCAAATTCAATCACATTCGTAGAAACAGTAGTATTAGCATAAGTAGACAGAGAACCTTATTTACTTGCGTATCTAAAACCAATCGTAGTGTTCGTCCCATCGCCACGAGGCAACATATCTTCATAAAAATAAAACGGGCAAAGGAATGACTCCATCCAATGCTAGAACGTCTCGCAGTCAAATGAAACCCCTTTTATTTTATTTAGTAGCTCGGCTGAGTTTAAAACGAGATTTATATGCCAATATGGAAGTTTTCTTTACACAAACTTATCGATTCAATTGACAACTCTTCGTATATTGTGTCTACTATGATGTAGTAGTTCGGTATACCTTTTTAGGGTTCCGTACGTGCGAATAAAAAAACGGAACCCTTACAGGATCACTCGTGTGTCCGTCTGTCCGACCATTCCCGCTCCCCTTATCTCCGAAACTATTTTGAAAAAAATACAGAAATTAGTTTTCTACTTATAGGAAAACCTATAAGAAGTCCATGATATTAAAATAACATGGTAAATCACTCAATATTGTGCGGATAGGTAACATACGTACGGAACCCTCTTCACGCGAGTTCAACTCGCACTGGTCCTGTTTTTTTTATTCGGTTTGCAAAATAGCACACAATCTAACATAGAATAATATCAAATAATTTGAAAAAAAAAAATTCAAATTGAAATTATTGAAATTATTGAGCCTTTCACAATGCAAACACAACATAACAAAACAAAGTGACAGTAAGATCTAACTAATAAAAAAACGATCAAAATTCTAATACAAAAATAAAGCTAATAATATAAAATAAGCAAATAAATAAAAAAATAAAAACTTATAAATAAATATTTGTACTTACTACATACACCCTAATCTTCAAAGAGACCAAAGAACTAGAAAAAATGTCTAAGTTCGTTTGTAGTGAGTTATGAGTTACAGACGTGAGAGAGAATGTTGGCCTATATTCGTCTTCGATGACGCCGGAGTGAGGGTTTTCCTGTTGCTGAGGGGACTATAAGAATTTGGAACAGATAAATTCAGGCACTCAAGAAGATCAGGCGAGTCAATGTAGCCTTAAAGTCCTTAAAGGCGAATAGAGCATCATAAATTCTCCTTCGAACTCGCAAAGGCGAAAACCTATATGACTTAGCACGCTGTTCATGAGATTGCAGTTTGTCGCACTATCCTTTACTGTAAGTTAAACAATAGAAGAATTTTTTTGAGTGCGCTCAATGCGGGTCAATATGAACATGATAAATGGGATTTCACACTACGCTACAATTTTTCAGGATAGGACGTAAATTTGCGTTGTAAATGAGAGTTGTCAAATGAGGATTTTCAAACAACTTCATTTGCTTATATATGAAACGCGATAATTTTGATACACAACGTTATTAATATGAAAACGAGAACTCAGTGCTCCGTCGTCTGTCATTAATCCCAAGGCCCCTAATATCTCCAACATCCTCAGATTCCGATCCACTCATGCTGTAAACCACATTGGTAGACTGATGTTTCCTAGTTAATCTTAGGAAAAAAATCACTTCTTAATATTAAATGTCATTTTGTTTATTTCGCACCAGTTCACCACGTTGTCAATGTCTGATTGTAATGCTATTGTCATACAGAAATAGGTCGGTACAGCCTCAAATCATCGGCGAACATTTTAAACTTTGCTTTATTACCTGAGAAATATCGTTTATAAACAAAGAAAAGAATATAGGTTCAAGATATGATCCCTGAGGGACACCAAAGAGCAAAACCTATATTCTGATGATTCAAAGCCACGAAGTACAACAAGTTGGGAACGATTCTGCACATATGATTCACACCAGCCTAACATACCAGCGTAACAGCCATGTATGCCCACAAATCAAGTTTGTGCAACGAAAGGTCATGTTTACCAAATCTAAAGCCTTGCGGAAATCTGTGTAAATAGCATGCACCTCACCGCCACCATCGAGTGTATCTGATATGTCCACCACATACCCACAAGAGTAGATGCCGTAGATCTTTGAGAGGAAAACCATGTGTTGTTTTAGATTTTAGATGAATTACGTGAATTAGGTAATGCAATAATCTTTTTTGCCCCAATATCTTTCAAGATTGAAATTGGCCAGTAGTTAGAAACATTATTTACATATACAGGAGTAATGGGGTGGCTTTTTATGTAACTTATAAGACTTTTTTAAGTCTTATAAGTTTAAGACTTGCGAGGTTTGCAACTCAGTACCTATACATGATTTTTAAATTGATGAGCCAAACATTTTCTCCCATCGCTATTATAAATAATTATTAAAAGTTTAAATGTGGTTTTCACTGATGTATTGTAGATCGGTTTACAAAAAAAAAAAGTTACGCGCTATACCGAAAACCACGTGTACGAAGTTGCGAGCTCAGATAGTTGATAATAAATTTCTTTACAAACGGTTCAAGCTTAAATCGTGAAACAGACAGACAGGATTACTTTAAACTCATTTACTACTTACATTTGAGCTTTTCCAAAGGCTCGTGATGTAATGGAGGCGCGTGCGAATGGAGCGGAGCATGCTGCGGCTCATGATGCAACGGAGCCATGAGGCTCGAGATGGCTGATCCGACCGAAGCAGCCACTGACTCATGCAGGTGACCGCCTCCATGCAAGTCCAGCTCGGAGAGGCACAGCCCGTTCTCGCTTAGCGGCTCCATTCCGGCCGCCAGCGCTTCCTTGTACACTCGGAGATGAATGATGCTGGTTGACTAGGACGAGTGGGAAAATGCCGCTCAAGCGACTTACTCCAATTTTCACGCGATTCACGCGCTGCTCCACATACTACCACTCTGCAACAAATACAAAATGATTTGATATTTTTATGTTCATTGTAGATTACTTTATTTATTAGGCATTCAATGTAATTATTTATTATTTATTAGGCATCAGAACCTTATCTATAAATAAATTTAAAGTTGTCATTAAAACCAAACTCCTCTCGAAAGGCTATTATAAGGTTACTGATTATTTAAGTGACAATGAAGCCTGGAATTAAAGCCTGGATTCGGAGCTCATACTATGCTTAGTATTGTATATTTACTTTAGGTATTAAGTGTATGATTATAATTGTTGTAATTTTTTTATATTGTAAAGATGACAAAAAGAATAGTATCCTGAGTTTCTTTCGGGGTTTCTTCTCAGGATCGTCATCTTGGCTTTTTTTCCGAAACCCTGGTAAATTTAAATTTAACTGGTAATTCCAAATGACGATCATAAGAGTTTCTTGGAGAAACCTAATTGATAAATAAATATTTTGATTTTGATTTTTGAATGTAAGTATATAATTCTTTTTTATAATAAGGTAGACAGACAGACTGATTGTACACTTGATGACAGACCAGATGGCTACCGTTGCCTATAACACAAGCAACGTCACAGGTGCTGCAAGTCCGCTGCCGACCATAGTAACATTAAGGTTAAGGTATTAAGAAGAGATAAGAAAATGGGCTCTGGCATCCCTTATTCCACTCACTGAAACACAACACCACATAGTTATGTCACGCTGGTCTTCTGTAAGGGGGTAGTTACTACCCCCAGTTGGGCAGCCCAAATGACTACACAGTGTGCCCTGCAACTACTTGCCAGATGTAGATAAGAGCCAACTATGAAAAGTTCATTTCCACAGCTGGCCCAGCCGGGAAACGAACCCGGGACCACTAAGACAGAGCATTAAGGCAAGCACTTTAACCACTCGTCCAATGGGCTCGCTAAAAATTGATTCTAGGTCATAATTCTAGGTCATAATAGGTCATAATATTTAGAACGGCTGAAATCCGACTGAACACTTGTGCGCTTCGTCCCCCTATAAAATATGACAACTATAAAATATATTCTCTATGATTTATTTTTATTTTTAGTTAAGATTTAAATTATACAAAAAATATAATAACTAATGAATTCTCTCCAAGTTTATAATTATTATCGGAAGCTGTTCGGTTTTTATCACCCCTAGACATCGATATATTCTATACGTATGCCACTGAATGGCGAACATAGATGTCAACGCGGTTGTTGACTTGCGGCAGCCTGTGGCCAATTGTAAAAAACATCATGGCGAAATTGGTTTGAACGCGAAGCGCGTCTTTCTTTATCGGGAAGAATTTTATTTGTTGAAAGTGAATAATATATGGAATTTGTGCGACTTTGTAACAGTCTACTGTATGAAATTTTGTATCCGTGTCACGAGACAAAAGAAACAGTGATTTTAGTTTCAATTTATGTGGAAACGTTGAATGGCGGCCGTTTGAATTTTTTGTGGAATAATATTTGCACTAAAGACATTTTGAATCGTCTGAGGGGCGAACGAACATTAGTGCGTAATACTTCTTCTCTTGCATTAGATACCGACGGCCCTCGTTGGTATCTCAAGGCGAGTCTTTTGTTTTAGTAGCAAAGTCTAGTATTCATTTGGTCTAACAAATCTGGTAACACAGTTGTGTGTTTGTTTATTTTGAGCTCTACGATTCGTAGACATTAATTTTCATTTATTCCGACAGGAGTAAAATAATAGAGGCAGATATATCTGCTATATGTAGGTATACCTACTTAGAAATTTTTGAAGTATCATATCAATGAACCGTTAGCCTGCCTGCCGATCTTAACGTAAAAAATAAATAAAAAAACTATCTCATAAATCAATTTTAATTGAGAGTGTCACTATGATTTAGGGCGTGTACACAAGCACCTAAAAATACAAGCGCCATAAAGAAGCGTGATGGAGATATACAACTTTCATATATCAAACAGGAGCGTCAGCGGCTGCACGTCTCGCTACAGCCTCTGCCCGTAACTCGTCGTTATAGTCGAGAGAGGAAAAAGGCGCATAAGTGATTTACGGCTTTAATTGCCTTTTAACGGACGGCTACCGGGAATTCAATATTCAAAAAAAGAATACCACGTTCGAAACGCAAATATGGTTTTCAATAATTTCACACCGCTTAAGTTTTATAAAGTCTCAATTACTTTTATAAAATACTAGCGTTCCGCCCCCGGCTTCGCCCGGGATGCAATTTTTATATATAACAACATTCCCCGTTTATTTCCATTAGTGAAAACCGAATTAAAATCGGTCTACCCGTTCACGCGTGATGCCGTGACCAAGGGCCCCACGGACCTAGTGTCTCGACTCCGAATGGTTAGGTATATTGTTTCGATGCAATGTTTCGTTACTTTTCAGTAACGACGGTGCAAGAAACAAAAACCCATTCCCTTATCTTGATCTTAATCCTTTAAAGATCAGCAGCTCACTTGTAATTCACATATATTTGTTGTGTTCTCAGACCACGGTTGCCATCTATTATAAAATAGACCATCAGCCTGGTTAAGGCATTTTATCACAAAAAATATCACCCCTAAGGTATTGGTGCAAAAACCTCAGAGATCATGTTTGTTCTGAACTCAAATTCACGTTCTGCAACAGATTTCTTTACAATTGATTCTTTCACGCCGGCGCATGAATACGTTTAAAACGCCCCCGATTGTGAGATTATTATGAAACGTAATACAGATATAAAAACTCAAATCAGGAAATGGCGGAAACATTCGAAATACAAACAATAACACGAACGTCCTTGCATCAACTAGATACTAATCTTTACTCAGCGGTGAGTAATTGAGGAAAGCCAAAGGCAGCAATCGAGCCGGCTGAGCCTCTCTTATCCCTTTAAACCAACGCAAAGCCTTTTTTAAGCCCAAAGATTTAAGTTGGCGAAAGTGGCTCGCTCTATTAAAACACCATTCTGTTCGAATTTTACTTGGAACTCGCTCCGGCTACGATCGTTTCCGATACCAAAATACTCCTTTTATTTCAATCTACCTACTTCCTTCGACTCTATTCTTTTTGCGTAATTACACTATTGGCTTTAGGTAACTGATTTTTCAGATTTACTATCATTAAGATTTAACATTAAGCATACCATACTAGCTGAACTCGGCCACGCTTCAAATTCAAATTCAAATTTTAATTAATAATTTATTTACAAGTAACATTGGGTTACTGTGAACCAGTTCTTATTGGTTTGAATACGCATCCACATGTACTGCCATGTCTGGCGTGTAAACCACGTCTTCGATGCGGCCCATACGGCGGCGGCGTGCGCACGGGGCGCACGGTACTGGACACTGTTCATAAATGCTATTTGTCGTAGCGTGATGTTATATATCATATAGCCTTCCTCGATAAATGGACTATTCAAAACAAAAAGAATTTTTCAATTCGGACCAGTAGTTCCTGAGATTAGCGTGTTCAAACAAACAAACAAACAAACAAACTCTTCAGCTTTATAATATTAGTATTATCTATACTGATATTATAAAGCTGTCCAATGTGCGCTTTTTTTTTCATTAAAATACATTAAATTACATTTAAATAACATTATGGCAGAGCAATTATGGCCTTGCATAAACTGGGCAGTCGATTTAATGACAATAATCATTTTCGTGAAATAACAGCATTTGTATTTTGATGAGAAAGTAAGAGATGCCAATATCTAAGAGAAACAATAAGAGAACCCATTCTTCTTTCTCTATCCTATCAAAACCGACAGCACGTTTAGGCGACGGTAGCCACTTATAATCAAGTTCACTGTTAGACTGCTTTACATTAAAAAAATCTAAGAGACAGATTAAGTGAATACCTTATCAATGTTAAAAAAGACGCAATGATGCCGGTCTGAATTGAGCATAAAAGGCCTTCATTACTATAGAGAATTTGGCTCTGAAATCTCTTACTAAAGCATTTTTGGACCCTTGGCACACCTACCTAGGTGTAGTACCCACAGAAGCCATCTGTAGGGTGGAT
Organism: Bembecia ichneumoniformis; assembly: GCA_910589475.2. NCBI lineage: Eukaryota > Metazoa > Arthropoda > Insecta > Lepidoptera > Sesiidae > Bembecia > Bembecia ichneumoniformis. The sequence continues at coordinate 1,572,161 of OU342526.1, read as the reverse complement.
ACTCGCACCAGACGGGCTACCCAGTTTACAACTTCAGAAAGTAAGATGATTATAAGGTAGTTTTAATGTAGTTTAAATTGGTGTACAGAACAAACTACTTGACTTAAAATACAACGTTTACACGAACAACGCTAGGTATCTTATCATTCGCTATTAAGGACATTAAAGGAAACCGCTCAAAGAGACAAGACAGTTGGACAAAATCATATCTCTATTGCATGTTAATGATGAATGTTAACCGCGAACAACATATGACATATCTCGTCTGCAAATATTTGATCCTATCTATTTGTTTACTTGTACCTTGTGTCGATAACGACGGTGATAGGAAACACTCGTGGGAGGACAATTTTTAATATCACTATTTGTATTGACCGGTGATGTAGCGTGATGGCTTGACTCACGACAGATCCATATTTGGGTCCCGTTTAAGCCTGTTCTTTAGAATATTTCGTTTTTTTTTTATGTGCAGACTTGAAATAATAGGGTATTACACCCATTTTTAAAAAGTGTCTCAATTAGATTCTGTAGTGCTAATAAACCACTAAAAACACGCCAAATTTTTATTCAATCGATAATAAGTTTAATAAAAATGCATTTAAAATTTACATTTTCAAATTTCGCGCGTAATTTGACGAAAACGCTGGAAACCATTTCGCTCTGTGGTCATGACGTCAGTTGGCTGTGTAAACAAATGCGCCGGTAATTGACATGACACTGACTGACACTTTTTTGTTTACATAACCGTATGACGTAAACATGGCGGCTACTATTTCATTGTGTTTAAGAACAGAGTAAAAATTCTGAAAACTTTGAATTTAATTTTAAAATTTATTTTGTTATTTTACGAACTAAACCTAACATATTCCGACTGCTTTTTGCCTAAGCTATCTCAATAGCTCTCAATGCTTTTAGATTTTTTTTCATATAGACTATAAAATACCCTATTATAATTTCCTCAAAAGATGACAAAAACTATTATTAGAAACCTTGGTATAAAACAGTCTGCATTGGCTACATTGATGGACTATATATAGTAGAGACTATAAGTTCACGTCCAGAATTGGGAATATTTATAACATAATTTGGGCACTAGCCATACTAACACTAAAATTTATACTAATAATATAAAGAATAAAGTTTGTATGTTTAAACTACCTACTTCGAAACTACTCATCCGATTTAAAAAATTCTTTCACCAATAGAGTGAAATTTCAGGATGAACATAGGCTATATATATCACTGGCTTTTTCGTGGCAATCAAATTTACAAAGAAAGGCGACGAAAAAACGGTCGAATGAAAACAGTGAGAGATATATTATTGATTTCTATAGAAAAGTTATAGAGCTCGATAATACCTACAAAAAAGTCAGCGACACTTTTTTGTACAAAGACTAATGATAAAGAGATAATACGTATGTATATGTAACCGCGCCGCGACCGCGCCGTGAAACTATAGAGGTAGTGCAAAGTCAAGACGCGTACGCTACGACTGCAGGATAGATACGTAATTATATTTATATTTTTAAGTCATGCCTTTGGAATCCTCAAATCATGGAAAACAGAAATTACAATATATTTTTTTGTGTAAAAATTGGCAGCCACACTGACGGTGCTCTTAATGGTAGGCGGAACACCGACAGGGAATGCAAGTGCACTACCGACTTTGATAGAATTTTGAGCAAGAGATTAGGAGAGGATAATGGAATGAATCTGACATCCCTGACTCACTCACGGAATTATTTCTACGTGGACTTCTGTAAGGGTTTGGTTATAGCCACCCAAAGGACTGCACGGTTTTTGGATGTTTATAACAGTTTCTGAACGCGGGATGCTATTTCTATATTGCCTGGTAGTATACATATATTAAGAATATAAGCAAAAATATAAGCAAGAATATAAACTATTTATGCCGAAACACTGCAAAACTAACGCTGGTGAACGTGCGCCTTTGTACCGTGTTATACATGCATATAATAGTTTCTTTACACAAATTGACCTGTTTGCAACTAGTCCACAAAAATATAGAAAAGATATCATGAAATCAATGCACTAGCTTAATGAGTTTTTATTGTTCTTTTATTGTTCTTTTTTTTATTGATTTTTCTCTCTTGGTTTTTTTTTATTGGTGTATTTTTTTATATGTCCTCTCTGTATAAAATTGATTTACTACTTTGTGGAAAATGTTGTTGATTGCACTATTATTTAAGTTTATGTATGTTTTTTTTTCTTTCTTTAGTCTAATATACATGGTGTAATTGTTTGTTTTCCCTAATAAAATAAAATAAAATAAAATAAAATAAAATAAAATAAATAAATAAAATTATTTTAATACAGTAAATATTACTATACCTACATATTAATACAGCAGATAATATATTTCAAAGACTCGCTATTGAAGAATTCGACTAAATCCAATACTTGGAATTATATTGATCTAAATAAGCTAAAGTGCATAAATTTTGGCAAGTGAACGCTAGCATTCCAAGTGGATGCATTAGAATTTGAAGTAATTTCGATTGTTTTTACGTGTTTTTATTAAGCGTATGGCCTTTACATGTGGAGCGATGCTTTATCACTTCGTTATCAATGTACCGAGCAGAGATAGGTGAACTTATCGTCGCTATCGTGCACCACGCCGCACCAATACTAACCCAAATAAGTGCATCGAAGGAGCCCCGCTTGTTGTTTTAACTAAATTGTAATTGTGATGTGCGGCCTTGTTTTTTTAATATAAATTTAAATAAGCCTCACAGGCCTTCAGGTTTCAGGTTATGCCCGTACATGCCTCACAACTACAACGGCTATGAGGAAAGTTGAGGACAGGGTGGAGTGGAAACGGCTGGTGGTCGATGTCACCAAGGCATTTCAAGGGTTGACCTTCAGCAATGACTATGATTGATTGATAAAAAAGTCTACAAGGCGAAAAAATAAATGTCTAACACTGACTAACAAGCCAATTTAAGCCTATAAGCGGTAATTGGAATCAAAAGACAACGGATTTAATAAGTTTGTTTATATTTGAATAATATCCTGAACCACTGCATCTAAGAATTATCATTATTATTATTATTATTATTATTATTTATTCATTTTAATTCTTAATTCTAAGTTTTTTACAATATGTATCTATCTATCAAAAAATATATATATATATTACAAAAAACTTAAAACTAGTCTTCCGCAGGTAGCGAGACAAGGCCCAAGCTACCGGTGGTTAGGGCTGCAGAGTGAGGAACCTCCTGACAATTCGTGCCGTGTCAAGAAGTACCGCTTCTGTATCTGCCCCTTGACCCAGCCATCTAGTGAGAGCCTCTTGAGATGTTGGTCGAGGCTCTTCGCTATAAGACCGTTCGCCGAGACGACTATCGGGACGATAATTGTCAAATCGACGTCCCACATGGCGGTCACCTCGTGAGCCAAGTCAATGTATTTGGTAAGCTTTTCTTTTTCGGCTTTGACGAGGTTTTCGTCATGAGGGACAGCGATGTCAACAAGCATCGTCTGGCGCTGGGATCGGTCAATAACCACGATGTCAGGCTTATTGGCGACAATAGTCCTGTCCGTGATTATTGACAGATCCCAGTAGAGCGTGGCGTGACCATTTGCGAGAACTGGCGCAGGTGCATATTGATAATACCACAGACTCAACAAGGTGGTATCGAAGAGCAAGTTGTTGGTGAATAATCCTGGCTACTTGATTATGTCTGTGCAAATACTCGCCGTTAGCAAGATGAGAACAATCGGAAATAATATGTCTCAATGATTCTCCGGGACGGTGGCATGCTCGACAAATGTCGGCCGTGCCGTCCTTGAGAATATATTTCCGATAGTTTCTCGTCTTTATAACTTCGTCAGCTATTGCACAGACAAAACCTTCGGTTTCCCCAAAGAGGTCACCGAAACGTAGCCAGTTTATAGAAGCGAGCGGGTCTACATGGGGTCCCGTGAGGGCTCGATAGAACCGCCCGTGTAATTCCTTGCTCTTCCAAATCTCCCTGCGGTCCTCGGTACTCAATATTATTGGTTTGCGCCAATTCTCCTTAGATAAGCAAAGCGAAGTAAGGTTTTTGTCAACTGTCACGACATCGTGATGTATCCCACCACTCATTATTATTATTATTTAAAATTATCTATTCAATGTTATTCCAGATTCTAGATGGACTCGGTCTATTTATTATGTATACTATATTTCTCAATTGCATTGACAAATGGGTAAAACCGAGGCGCGTCATACTAAATAGTTGTATATAAATGAAATTGTACAATTTGAAGAAATCGCAAATTGCTTGACGATTTCAAGAAATATCAAAGATCTGTGTTAATTTGATTTTGTAGACGATACTGTTATAATAGCTACTCACGACGATCCTATCTTGGCTACTGAAGTTCTCCAGGAACATATCAACACCATCTCAACGGCTCCAATCATATTTACTCTCAGAAGAGACACGTCCACCAGTTCATATGAATGGAATACAAATACCTCAAGAAAATGTTGTCTGGTACCTGGGAATGCACCTGGACAGACGCCTGACTTGGAAAACACAAATCCAAACGAAAAGGAACCAACTTGGACTATTACTGAACAAAATGTAGGTACGGATGCTGAGAAGAAAATCAAAACGGGCATATAATCAAAATGTAATCAAAAATCAAAATCTATAAGTCCATAATAGTACCAATTTGGTCTTATGGGATTCAATTCTGGGGTACCTCCTCAAAATCAATATTATTCAGAGATTTCAGTTGAAAATCTTCCGAATCATACTAAGCTGCACAGCCTGGCACATAGACGCAAAGTTGCCTGTCTGTGTGTATTCTATAAGATGTACTTCGGAGAGTGTGCTCGAGAGCTGCATGAGATCATACCGCCTTCCCCTTTCTTCTATCGAACATGCAGACGTACGGCTGTTTACCATCCTCACCTTGTCGAAATCCCTCTAATTCGGACCAAGAGCTTTAAAACATCTTTTGTGATGCGCACTCCTAAGGATTGGAACTCCCTGCCGGCGTCTGTATTTTCGAGCTCATATAACCCAAATCTTTTCAAGGTTCGAGTGAATAGGCATCTTCTGGGTGAGCTCGCTCCATCGTCGGCCTCATCCTTCCTACATTGATAGATGCTGGTCAAGAGCAAACCCATCTTTAATAAAAATTAAAAAAAATAAGCCCCGGTTTTTTCAATCGAGACAATTCATAATGTCCTTCGATTACCATATATAGAGGAAAAAATTCAAGAAATCGCCGCACTAAATACAAAAAAGGATGGACTCACATTCAAACATCTTAGCCCAGGACTTAATGAGAATTGACGAAGCGAAAAGACGCCTGAAGAAAAGATTACCGACAGACTTGCTATAATTAGCAACTATAATACTTAGAGGGAAGTATGATGGAGTGCATCCCGGCATGCCAACTGAATAATCCACATACGTCACTGAAAGTCCATAATTCGTGACAGATTGCGATAAGAAAGGAGTAAAAAAAAATTAAATATATTATTTATGTAACTCCATCAATTGTATAAATCGCGATGTGCCTCGATTTAAACAAATCTTTTTCCTTCTGAACAACTAAATATTACTTTACGACTTGATTAGGTTCTGAATAATGTCGTAAAATCATTAAATTCGCAATTACTGGACTGGTGGTACAGTTACTGGACTATATATTGAACGATGAAATGTTACTTAAGAAGTACTAAAATATAATTTGTCCACAGTGTATACCTTAGTCCTTCTGCAATCTACACGGTACCTAGGCATCTTTAATGACTATGTTAAATTCATAAATTAGAGAAGTAAAAATGTAAAATAAATTAAATATATTTCAAACAGTGTCAAAGATTGTGATTTAACCAGAGATTTAAGGGTGATCAATTTTAGGCTTTCGAGGAGGATTTGTGTAATATAATTTACATAAAATAATTGCACTGTGCAAAGTCGGTTGTTAAATTTTCTATAAATAATTCATTATTATAATTATTATAATGAATTATAATAATTATAATTATAATTCATTATTACCCACTAAAATAGAAAATTTTAGTAATAATAATATATTAACATTGCCACTGTAATCTTTCATTCATATAAAATACACGTATTAGTATAAAGTTAGTATAAAACAATTTAAAAATTAAAATACTTGAGAAAATCTTCCTTAAAGTATCAACTTGAGCTGAGAACGAATGTGCTCCATCCCTCGTAGGAAATATAAGTACATATGTTTGTTCTCGGAATGAAAATTTTAAGAATTTATTTCTTCCCTTTTATAGAATCCCTTTAAAAAAAACTAAGTTAGGAACTCAACACAGGTTACATATTCCTACTAATTACTGTCTATTAACATTAGCATAATTATACCTACAACACGTAGTCCAGTGAGTTTGCACTGTCATAAAATGGAATAGATAAGGTTTCTACTTCTTTGCTCTTAATTCATTTTCATTGTCTTATGTGATAAAGTTGTTTAATTATTAATATGGCTGTAATTACATAAGAGCAGTTATTTTACATCAAGCAACCCGCCCCCGGTTTCACACGAAAACATTTTTTTTCCTGAAAATTATACACACAAAACTTTCTCGTTTATCGCTCCATTAGTGAAAACCGTATCAAAACCCGTTGAGTAGTTTAAAAGGAGAAACAGACAGAAGCGACTATATTTTATAATTAGCTGAGCCCGCAACTTCGTACGCGTGGTATTCGGTATAGCGCGTAACTTTTTTGTTTGTAAACCGATTGGAATAAAACAAACACTAAATGTTACGGAAAGCTTGCTACAATACATCAGTGAAAACCGCATTCAGATCGGAGAGCCGTTTCAGAGGTTAGCGTGAACAAACGTACAGACAAAAATTCTAAGTTTAAGATTTTATTATATGTATTGATATAGATAATATGTTTGAAAACATATATAGAAGAAGAATATGGTTTTGTACCATTCGGAGTCGAGACACTCGGTCCGTGGGGCCCTGCAGCAATGAGCATCTTCAAAGACATCTCGAAGAGGCTTATTGATGCGACGGGAGACCGAAGAGCTGGCACTTTCCTCGGCCAACGTATTAGTATGGTCATTCAACGAGGAAATGCTGCCAGCGTACTTGGTACAATGCCGCATGGTCCATTTTTATATTATTAGTTTTAATCAATTTAGTATTAATTTATTTTTAGATTAGGTAATAACACATAGTTCTTTGTTAAGTTAAATTTGTTAATTTAAATAAAAATTGTTTATAGAAGAAAATATAAATATATATAGCTTTGACAAAAAAATACCTCTTTCCACACTCTGTTGACTGTTCGTCAACACAAAATGTACTGTAATTTAAAATTAAGTAACTGTTATGCAATTATTGCAGACATTTAAAAATTTACATAATGACATTGATTTTAATTAACCACATAATACTCAGGAAATTTTACTCAGAATACAATAATAGTAAGTTTTCTAATAAAACCCTAAAATAAAATTTGTTAGTGCTTACACGGCTTATGCTCGCTAAACCTTTAAGAGGAAACATAGTCGTCGAAATATATCTGGAATAGGATACGTTGTCACTCGTAATACCCCGCCAATACTTAGCGAAAGGGAAAACTGCGTCTCAGACCGATGATAATCTATATACATATTATAAAATCGTAAACGAGCTGTATTTGGACATTAAAGATTTTTTTCAAAAAACAATTTGTACACATTGTAAAAAAAATGTGTTTAGGATTTTAGTCTATTTGTCTGTGCGTTTGTGCATGCTAATCTTAGATTTAACCGATTTTTTTTTTTTTCAAAATTCAAATAATTTATTTACAAGTAACATGGGTTACTGTGAACCAGTTCTTGTTGGTTTTAAATATGCATCCACATGTACTGCCACGTCTGGCGTGTAAAATAACATGAATTTGAATGCGGTTTTCACTGATGTATTGTAGCATTTCATTCTCATCGGTTTACAAATAAAAAAGTTACGCGCTATACCGAATACCACGCGTACGGAAGTTGTTGGCTCAGCTAGTACCTATCTAATAAATTTTTCTAATTTCATATTCTGTAATTTTCTCCAACAAATCTGTGCCTAATTTAAGATTTTTTCAGCAACTGTATGACAAGAAAATGTTCTATGATTGTATGTTTGTTTTTTTGGAGGCGCTTAAAGCTAGTCAATTTTAAGGATTTTTGAGGTGTCCTTATAAAAACAAAATATCCCAAGTCATACAGTGGTTAGTATCTATAATATATTAAAAATATTGCCACTAGTGCTAAAACCCAGGCAGAAAATTCCTCTTCTTAATTCTGACAAAATCCATACCCGCAATATAAACAGTTAAAATTTAATTGAAATACATAATTTCTTTCGGAATTTCTTTATAAATATAATGTGTGCTTTAATTTTCACTTAAAAGAAAACTCTGCGATATCTAAATTTACAAGTATGTACTTATGAGAGTATATCTGGATATGATAAAAACATTTATCGTTATAAATTAAAATATCCGTTTAGAAACGCGTTTAGAATAAATTGGTAATGAAAAATTTTAAATTAACAGAAAACCAAATAAGATTATTTGATCGAAGTCTGAAACACAAATAAATAGGTATATTTAACTGTAATTTTATTTGTATTGGTTTTACATAGTCTGTCAAACTAGAATTGTATTAAAAACGAATGTTAAATATGAAAGACTCTTCCTTTAGACGGGAAATATTTTATTGAGAAAAAAATAACAAAGACAAGGTTTATGGTATATTACACCATTTTCATTTGAAAAATGATTTGAATTTTATTATTGACAGCTGCTGTGTAATGTTTGGTTACTCCTTGTATACATTGTCCTCTAAATTACTTATTTTATTCAGCCTGGAACTAAAAAAAAAACGAGTTTACCTTTATTTTTGAGTTCAGATAAAGAAGTCAATGTTTTTCTTAAATTTTTAACATGATTTACATTAATTAAGTCTACATAAATTAACTGTGAAATTAGAGTTAGTTTCTATTTATTTTTTTATGTTCTAGTTGAATTTTCAATTTTCCTGTGGTATAGTCTAGTCGGCTTAGTTTCAGAGACCAACTATATATTTTCTTATAAACTTATTGTGTAAACTTTATTGTCACTCTTGGTCTATAACGTTTTCGTATCCATTTTGTCTCTTAACAATAACTCTGCGCTGTTCAAGTATCTACGTTTGTACTGTGGTTAATCAGAGCTGAGCGAAAAAGATAGATGGTAATACTTACAGAGATCTGGATAAAGGTGGGATTTAGTGGAGCCGAGAGGTGGTTTAAGTTCGATAATTCCACGGAGAGTTGATTTTCACAATGTGTGTTCACGAAATCCGTTGATAGGCGTCATAATCTGGAACAAGCCGCGGGATTACGCGCGTCCACGCGCGGCCAGCCGTCACCCACAAACGTAAACACCAGAGAACAAACCGAATCCGAATCTGAAAGCGATAAATCAAAGCGCACGATCGCGCGTCGTCGCTTATCCGCTAAATCCTGTTGGGATCGCGTAAAAAATACTAGTATTAAAAACAGTCTTAAGTGGGCTTACTATCGCGGCGCGGTGCGGCCCGCGCTGGCTCTAATCTCGGCCACTTCCCGGCGCAATTTGAACCTAACTCCACCACTCTATACATCATCCGGCAGCCACCGCCCGCCCACCGCGCCTTGGGAGCGACGCGCGCGCCCATACGCTCGTCTCGCTCGCACTCACTGCGACCAGCGTATGCCCTCTCCCGCTCGCGCTCAAATCTCGTCCTACTGAAATTAAGTGCGTGCCTTTGAGGTGCGGGCGGGGGCACGCAGTCAGCTGGCCGAACTTGTGCGAAAATCGACTTTTTATCGGTTTGCTATGACGCTTCGTGAGTGACGTCACTGTTTACTTGTACCGTGGAAACCACATCTTCAATGGACTGCAGCAATGTATTTGTCTGGGATTTCTTAAAGGTATTACATATTTTTTTTATTCCCATATAAAATTTAATGAATGTAGGTATGCGTTTGTAACAATAAAAGTGAAACAAATTGATTTATATTTTTCTCTATACATAAAGTTTCAATTTTGTCTAACAAGACTGATTACCTATGCCTATACAGGTACATACAAAATTTCGCTTCGTCTAATATAAATAGCGCAATATGTTCTCCTTACAAATAATTGCAGTTTAAATGGCGTGGCATGCAGCGGGCATCCTCGGCAATAAATAAACTCGGGTCGAGTAAACAGATCGCGCGCATTAACCGCGCGTCGGCGTACATAAAGAGAACGGTATAAATATAAAGTTCCCACTCGCTGCCGCGCAAACTTAGCTAAACAACGCCATAATTGCCTTCATTACTTAAATTACTGAAATTATTTATTCAAAAAGCTGGCAACATTTAGGCGCGCGAGGCCCCGCCCTCGGCGTGGCCTTCGACCAATCGGAATGAGCCGGTACGCGGCGGGCGGAGCGGATAAAATATGGCGGACGCACGCTCTGCACTGCAACCTTCTGAAGCGTCCGTATCGCTTCCCGACGGTGTTCGTGTATCAGTTTGTTATTTCATATAGTGATATTGTGTTCAACATTGCCCATATGCGAAAGAAACTGTGAACTACTTCAATTATGTACCGTAATTTTTGACCCACATATGATTCTACGCCGCCCGCCCTTGCGTTCCGGCCTCTACGAGATCTCTACGAGCCGTCGGCAGATGTCCGACGGAAAACAGCGCTGTGAAATTGTTTTTTTTTTAACCGTGTATATATAATGCTCTGAAAGTAGGTTGTATATGTATTGATTCGGGGAATTTAAATGTAATTTACAGGTATGTTAGTAAATTTGAAAATTAAAAAGGCTTCTTTAAAAAATTTAATAATGTAATAGTAACAAGTCACTAGTTCAACTAAATAGTAAAGGATTTTTTTAATAATAGAAAAATGTATACTAATTTTTATATAAAATACGAGTATAAAAAGTATCTTACGCTTAAAAGTTACACAATAAATTGATTCAAAAATGTATTATTATTTAAAGATTTATATATTGTTAGTGCAATAAGTTTTGGCCAGTATGATAACAAGACTACATTATTATTATGAATTAATTAATTAGCTAATATTAATACTATAAATTAATTGTGACTTATTTAGTCATAAAAAAATAATGGCATACGAATTTTCTTGTTGAAAATTCAGTAATAAATATTTGTTTATTTCTTCGTATGGGCAAGTGTTAAAAAATAGGTAGAATGTTTTAAAAAATTACATTTTCGGACTGTTAAATCTCGAAAAAAAAACTCTGATACAATATGTGCCTTATCTTCTTTGTACGACAACCTTCTATTTATCACTTTTAACTTACCTATTTAAAATGTTATTAAATATAAAATTAATTCGTATAATAAGTAATGAAACAAAATTATTTTTACCTATCCACAAAAAGGCCTCTTCAGCATGCAAATAGATGATTGCAAAGTACGCATAAATCTTAAAGGTCTATGTTGAAACAATAATGTTGAATCTTAAGGCCAATGTTGTAGGGTAACATGGTTGTAACTGGGTTATTGAAAAAACTCAGTAGGTAGTTTGTCCTAATACCCATTAAGGGTACATAACACCAAGGTAGATAATACCCATTCAAACCGTGGACCGGTTCTATTTTAAGTGATAGGGATAAACTTTGCATCTACGGCGCTAAGTAAATGGTAAAAATGGCTACAATTACCAGTTTAAGCCAGTACAACAAACTGAGGCTACATCGTTTTTGATATTAAGAGCTTCCTAAAATACGATTTTATTTATTTAAAAATAGCGTGGATATTTCATCTGCGTTTCATTCTCCAATGGTCAACTATCACTTGCATACTATTTGATGTTCAATCTAAAATGAATCCCTTGATAGACAATTTAAAAATCAGTCTTTATCATTAAAAAAAACCAGTGAATTTATAAGATATTTTACGCATTAACTTGCCATAATCGTACTGCCACAATCGATTTCGGGTATTTTTAAATAAGTAAATCGCAGCAGGAAGGCAGACGATCCGGGTAGGTGGCCACCGTTGCCAATAAAAACAAGCAAAGCCATGGGGTTGCAAATGCACAGCGGACTTAAGGTTGTATAACGAGAGAAACCGTGAAATTACAGGGGCTATTATTTCACTGTGTGTGTTTACACCATTAGTCACAAAATTAATTTACGATTCTAAAACACATTTAAAATTGCATTTTTTTATGTTAGATCGGCAGACAGGCTGACGGTCCACTTGGCGGTACGTGGCTACCGTCGCCTATAACACAAGCAACGCTACAGCTGCTGCAAGTGCGCTGCCGACTACAGTAGGATTAAGGATAAGGGATTAGGAGGAGGATAGGAAAATGGGCTCTGGCATCCCTTACTCGCTCACCGAAACACAACAGCACACGTGTTGTTATTTCATGGTGGTCTTCTGTAAGAGTATGGTTACTGCTGCGAGACGGACTGCCCAAATGACTGAGAAACAGCAGTGTGCCTTGCCACTACTTTCCAGATCCAATTTTTAAAAGTTCATTTTCAAAGTTGACCCTGCCTGGAATCAAACCCAGGAGAACCCTAGAACAGAGTGTTAAGGCAAGCACCCTTACCACTCATCCAAAATAAAATAAAAATAGGCTCATCAAAATAAAATAGTTCTGTAACATTTACTACAAGTAGTTACCATTTTAATAATATTTACTTCGATAGTCGAGTTCTCGAATGGAGGCCGCAGCTTGGGACGCCCTGCGGCTAAGTGAATAGCAAACATGCTGTTATTTCATGGTGGTCTTATGTAAAAGCGTGGTTTTGCTGCCCGATGAGCTACCGTAATGACTGCGAAACACAGTGTGCCCTGCCACTACTTCCAAAGCTGGCTCGGTCGGTAATCGAACACCCCTAAGACAAAGCGAGCACCTTAACCATTGGCTTACTTTAACTAATGGCTCCAACTGTTTTAGCTTTTTTATATAGTAATTACGAAAAGTTTCAGGCAGGCTGACGGTCTACTTGATGGTAGGTGGCTACTTGATCTACTTGATGGTATACAAGCAACAGTAGAAGAGTAAGGTTTAGCTGGATTTAGCTTAGCTTGCCTAAAGGAAATAATGACACCGAATATATCAAAGCTCTGTTGCAATTGAATTTAGTTTTTAGCATTTTAATAGATAGAAATTCCTAAGATATTTTATGGAACTGGGAACTATTTTAAAAGGTTATAACTATAGTTTATAACCTTTTAAAAGTAAGGAAAACCCTTCAACTGAATGCCATAAACAAACAAAAGGTTTGATGATTTCCTACGTGAACACCCTATTTATGCAGATTTACCATGTTTTTGAAGATTCTGGGAATTGATAGTTCTTGCCATTTATAACAGAATGATTGAACGATTTAAATTAGCTGAAAATTGTAACAAAATATTTCACGTCTGGCAACCAATGCACCCTTTTAGATTCAAATAGTACGCGGGTAGACGAGTCTAAGAAGCCCAGGACACAAATTTTTCTGGCCCTCTAGCAGCGATGATGATGTAATCAGTATGGTCGCGAAATGATTACGTCATCAACGCAGCTATAGGGCCAGAAAAAAATGTGTCCCGGGCTTTTTAGACTCGTCTACCCATGTACTGATTCCAAAAAGGCGCATTGATTGCCAGATCTTAAAATATTTTTAGCTATCTAACCCCACCTAATTTACTTAAATTTAACGAACTCCAAAACTACTTTCAATCGTCAAAAAACGAGCTTCATAATTACCTAATAGGTACAGCTAAAAATGAACCTATATAAGTGGAACTGGAATAATTTCCAGTGATTCCGTTTTTTTTTATTTACGTGTGTGAATTCTAGGAAAATATTAAAAAGGATCAAGATCACTAGTAATGCCTAACATATTATATCAAATCGTTGATTACAATCTTCATTGGCTTGTATTGTTTTAAAAAAAAGTCATCAAATCTAGATTAATGATTCAATTCATCCGTCTCACTAATGTTATAAATGTAAAAATGTGTTACTCTTTCAGGCAAAAGCTGCTGAACCATTTTTGAAGAAACTTTACAGTAATATAGTTTAAAAGTGATAATAACACATTGGATCCTACAAGTAAATAAAGATATGTGATGTGAACGACATTGCAGCAAAAAAAATATATCATTCGATAGACTTTGATGCTAGATGACTGCAGAAATACAAATTCTATTTAAGAATATAAGAGTAATCGATAATTGCAGATGTCCCGCCAAAAAATAAAAGAGTATTTTGGGGTCGATAAAAGAGGGATATATACAAACGTAGATCGCGGCGGGTACCTCATCCCCCATCCGACATCGAGTAATGGATAGTGTTTATGTTCCCTTTTATTGTTACGGGACGTCATACATTAAAATCACATTTTATTTTTGTTCGAATACTGCACCTGTTTTTATTAAAAACCATTATTTTTATGCGACTACGTATACTGAGTATATCGTAAAATATGTAATTCAGAACGAACACAATTTTTGCCGGACTATTTTTTTAAATGTTAAGATCGGCAGACAGGCTGACGGTCCACGTGATGGTAGGTGGCTACCGTGGCCTATAACACAAGCAACGCCAAAGTTGCTGCAAGTGCGCTACCGACTACAGTAGAATTAAGGATAAGGGATCAGGAGGGGATAGGGAAATGGGCGCTGGCGTTCCTTACTCACTCGCCGAAACACAACAGCACACACGTGCTTTTTTGCGTCGTATCCTCTCATTGGTGGGTTGTGGTTACAGACAGGAACTGTTCCCGTTCCTGCTGGTGTTGTATTAATAATATGGGAATCTGCTCAGATAAACCTATCTCATCCTTCCACTTATAGCTTCAAATGAAATAATGGCTTGTTTAGTACACAAAACATACCTAATAATCTCTAAGATCTCTTATACTTATGGATAATCGTGATTCTCAATAGCTTACCTTTTAGGAGAGCTAAATCATAAAATCAGATGATCCATTCCCTGAGACGTCGCCTATACACTGAAGTGCTCAAGGTTTAAGGACACCAAGGAAGTTCCAAGGGCACCATTTTGATCATGCAAAATTCATATACATCAATATGACATAATTCAATATCATATAAAAAAAAGTGGAATATGCACTAAGTTGCAATAATATATTTTTCGCCTATGTAAATAGAGTGCACATACAAACACAACAGCTCTTTGAATAATCTACTTCAATTACTAATTTTTTATGGATGAATTTCACCACCATTCTTTTATTATGTAGTTTTATGACCTAAATATTTATAGAGACAAACTTCCCCTATAAAGAAAAATAATTTGCAAAATAAAATAAAATCTAGGTAGTTACAGATTCCAATAAACGTTAGCGTGCGAAGTGAAATCGTGGCAGCTATCCAAAAACAATTAAAAATCAAAAGCTATGTGTAACAATTACAGGAAACTTATATATATATATATATATATATATATCCAATAAAATTTGGAATATGAATGGAATTTCAAGTATATTAATATAATTAAGTTATGTACTTCGTAAGTATACATGAAGCGATAACTTTGGATCCCTTTTTAAGAAAATTGCGTTGACGCAGGAGTGGGAAATTTGGAAAAGGACTGGACAAAGTTAATATTATACATTATACCTACACATCACAGCGTGTTTGGCACACGCACAAACATTTGACACTACGTGTGCTCTCGCTAGAGTATATAATGTCGGATTTTCTTTAAACTAAGGGTTGTTATACATAAACTTATTGGTTATGTATAACAACCCTTAGTTTATTTATTATTTTGATAATAGGGTAAATTTTAAACATTTCAGATTCTAGCTGCTTCACATAGCATATTTTATTAAGAGGTCGTAGTTCGACAAATGGTGCTCATAAGCACTTAAGCAGTTCTTTTAAACGGTGGATAAGGCAGTGAACTAATACTCGTACTTAACTAAAGTCAAAATGTTGGAAGCTCAAAAAAGTGCATTGACATTTGGTTTGACAATGACAGTGTATTCTTTTATTCGACCCCTGTGTGACCTCTAGTCATCTTCTTTCTTATATATAAAAATGAATCCCTATTTCTCCTGGTCACGGCATCACGCGTGAACGGGTAGACCGATTTCAATTCGGTTTTCGCTAATGGAAAGAGGGATAAACGGGGAACGTTTTAGGGTATATAAAAATTGCACGCCGGGCGAAGCCGGGGGCGGGCCGCTAGTTATAAATAATTGATATGTTATGCTTTGTACATACATTGAAAAGTAACAACAAGCTGACGTGGTCTGTCAATTACAAAAACGGACCAAGCAAGAGCAATACAACAAACAAAACAATAACAAGTCTAACAAAAAATTAGTTTTAAAAACAATTAGTCCGATTTAGTTTTAAAAAAAATATGTGCATTCAATTAGCTTAAAATTACTTGGTCTAGTTAAGAAACGTCAGATAACAGATAGTGACAAATTATACAAGTGAATGATGTAAGTGTGAGCATCATATTCTTAGTTACCTAGACTCTTCAACAAAGGTGACACTAATGCGATATTAGATAAACACATCAGATAAGTTGCTGGGACCAATGAAGATTATAGGAAGATTAGAGGTAAGGACGTACCTAATCCTTGTACGCGCGACGCCGCTTCATGAACTTGACCGCTCCCTGTGTACACAAAGCCTATAATACTGTTTAGTATATAACACTTTATCCTATATTATCAGAGCTTTGAACTGGACATATCCGTGTGGAAATAATAACACTGCTTAATAAAACTGTGAATTTAGTAAATGGTAGAGTATCTTATGACCAAAGTGTTTTATACCTACTCCAAATAAGAAACACCCAAGGTAACAAATAATACGTATGATTCTACTAGCGATCCGCCGCCGGCTTCGCACGGATTCTATTTTTATCTGCACCTTCCTCGTTTATCGCTCTTTCCATTATTGAAAACCGTATCAAAATCTGTTCAGAAAAAGTTAACGGGGATACAGAGTCGGACATCGACTATGTGTTATATGCATATAGATGATTTGTCATCTATATGCTAGAGATGAAATAGAATGATTGATTGCATATGCATATGATTGATTTCCATATAGATGATGTATAGACGTCGCATTTGTCTAAATATATTAGATATAGATATAGATATAGACGTGAACGTGGACGTGGACGTGGATGTGGATATGGATATGGATATGGATATGGATATGGATATGGATATGGATATGGATATGGATATGGATAGGGATACGGATACGGATACGGATACGGATACGGATACGGATACGGATACGGATACGGATACGGATACGGATACGGATATGGATAGACATAGAAATAGACATAGACATAGACATAGACATAGACATAGACATAGACATAGACATAGACATAGACATAGACATAGACATAGACATAGACATAGACATAGACATAGACATAGACATAGACATAGACATAGACATAGACATAGACATAGACATAGACATAGACATAGACATAGACATAGACATAGACATAGACATAGACATAGACATAGACATAGACATAGACATAGACATAGACATAGACATAGACATAGACATAGACATAGACATAGACATAGACATAGACATAGACATAGACATAGACATAGACATAGACATAGACATAGACATAGACATAGACATAGACATAGACACAGATATAGAAGATACCGATATACCTCAGTTACTTCGAACTTAAATATTTAATAGATTAATTGTTCTTTTTTATGTAGACGCATGCTGATGGTAGACATGTCACCTAGTAGCTCACTGGGCTACCGCGGCTTATTAAGACATGCAACGTTACAGGTGCTGCAAGTGCGCTACCGACCCAAGTGGGATTAAGAATAAGGAACTAGGAATGGATAGCGAATTAGGAATTGTATAAAAATTAAGAAAATATAATTCATAATGAAAGTTACACTCAATTTAAAAAAAATTGTTAAGGTTTAAACTGGTTCTGAGCTTAAGGCCGGCCGCATACATACGTTTTCCGAATTCGATTTCCGCGTTCGGAGAGCCGAATGCATCAATCGATAGAAAATACATTGACTGCCGCACACATTCGTTTTTTTCCGTTACAGAAAACATTCCGTACGTACGTTTCGAATGTGAGCCCGTGCGTTCGGAAACCCCTTACGGAAAAAACCTAATGACGTCACGCGGAACGCAGCGCCTGCATACATTTTGCTTGTTTCGGCGCAGACGTTCGGAAATTTCCGTTCGGAACCGCGAGTTGTTTGTTTTGTGTTGTGTGTTTTTCACGTCTCATCACGAGTGCATCAATACAATGTGTGAAGCAGAAGCTTAAGTTTAGCTGTTGAAAAACATCCCTGCTTATGGAATATACACGACAACATAGATAAAGCTCTCTTTAGATGATGCAATCGCAATTAAATCGTTGTTCTCCATGGTCGTGCGTTCACAAAGCCACCACTGAACTTACTGGCAGTATAATATTCCGAATGCAAATTCCGAACGTCTGCGCTAGGCACACAGAATACGGAAAACGAATTCGGAAATCGAATTCGGAAAACGTATGTATGCGCCCAGGCTTAGATGCGACCTTTAGCTAAGGTTTGGCTACCGTCGCCTATAACACAAGTAACGCCACAGCTGCTGCAAGTGCGCTACCGACTTACAGTAGGATTAAGGATAAGGGATTGGAATGGGTGAGGGAAATGGACTCTAGCATCCCTTACTCACTCACGGAAACACAACAGCATACGTACTGTTATTTCATGGTGGTCTTCTGTAAGGGGGTGGTTACTGCCGTCAGACGGGCTGCCCAAAATGACTGCAAAACGCACTGCGCCCTGCTTCTATTAAAGTAGTCAATCAAACTAAATGAAAGAAAAACTACCATGTACCTTGGTCTAGATGCCCTAAAAACATTAAGTAGATATTTGTGTAACTAAACTATACCGTATTCAGTCTATTTTATTTATTTTATTTTATTTTATTAGGGAAAACAAACAATTACACCATGTATATTAGACTAAAGAAAGAAAAAACAAAAACAAAACATAAACTTAAATAATAGTGCAATCAACAACATTTTCCACAAAGTAGTAAATCAATTTTATACAGAGAGGACATATAAATACACACCAATAAAAAAAACCAAGAGAGAAACATCAATAAAAAAAAAAAGAACAATAAAAGAACAATAAAAACTCATTAAGCTAATGCATTGATTTGATTATCTCTTTTCTATATTTTTGTGGACCAATTGCAAACAGGTCAATTTGTGTAAAGAAACTAATGCATTCATAACACGATACAAAGGCGCACGTTCACCAGCGATAGTTTTGCAGTGTTTCGGCATAAATAGTTTATGCGTATAACAATCTCGTATACGCTGCGAACTGCTTGGTAAGCGATATACAATGTTGTGCCTCGCAATAACGCCATCTAGACAAACTTGGTGCTTGAAGAATAAAAATTCGTAGTTGAGACAACACTAAAAGTTCCTGTAAGTATTTGGCGAGATCGTTACGGCCTCGACGAAATTATTATTCGGAGCAGATGTGTATAAACAAAGAATTTGTCCTTATAAGTTTGTTGATTGTTGTCCTACTCGCTGAGATAATTTATTCGCATTGAATATTCAACACGTTAACTCGTCCAATACTAACTCATTAAATTTTGTAATACCTACAGGAATTTTGTTGAAGTTACTTTGAATATTAATTTTTAGGGATTTTTTACACCCAATGGTTGTACCTACTATCTAAAGAAGTTCTCTATGTTTGCGAATTACCTATTGTCTAGCGTTCAGGTAGATTTTGACCGCTAATTTACTCAAATTGACAAAAAAAAAACTCAAATGCAATCTTATCGTAGAGGATTTATTTATAATTTCCATAATGAAGTAAGTTTTGTAATTGCATAGTCTAACCATACTTACGTCATACAGTCGGGCAACGCTCAATGTTCGAGCCTGCAAACTGAAGCGAATTCGCCGAACGTTGCTCTACGCAAATACATTCGTTGTCTGACTGTATGACGTAAGTATGGTTAGACTGTGGTAATTGTCTGTAGGTAGGTACAATTTATAAAAATTATGGGTTGTCATTTTAAATTGTCATAAAGAAGGACGCATATAGTACGCATAACAATTGTGAGTTAAGCCGTTGATTGGGGCTATTTTTAAACCATCTCTTTTCTCTCGTGATAAGATAGAGACAATACATTCACGGCGGAAGATGATCAGAGTCAAATTTAAGCGTAAAGTTCATAAATTAGATAAGAGTACATGTAATTATCATAATATCATTTCTAAGGCAACGAAATTTAATTCGTTGCATTCTACTTCGCTAACTGACAGCAGTCCACCGTGCAGTAACAGCAAGTGTGATGTTGGTTTTCTAAGAACGAGTAAGGGAAGGGCACCTACCTTGTTCCTTATTCTTTATCCTATTAAGGTCGCCAGCGTACTGCTTTTCTCCTTGTTTACCCAAAAGGCAATATAACGTAAAAAAAAAAGTAATAAAACGTAATAACCAAAAGGTAATAAAACCTTTCGTTGGCCATAGAACTTTCTCGAAGGAACGCGAGTTGGCGTTAGGGGCATAGAACATTCAGGAAGAAGAGGTAATGTTGACCAATATATGGTGACCACCCCCTTTAAACAAGTGCAAAAGGAAATTGGTCTTCACGGTTGCGATTGGATTCATATTCTAGGAACCGAAGCACCATTCTAGAACCGATAGAATAATCGACGCACGATGTTCGGGCGTCTATACGGAAGTGACAGTTGAGAGTTTTTGCGAAGATATCTGTGATAGTGAGTTAGTGATACATTGAATGAATTAGCGACGAAATTGGCGAATTATAGGTGCCTTGTGATGTTTGGAATAAATTTTGATCCGCAGGAATAAATCGACTCCTTTCACCCTTACACGGCATTTCTACTCACCCCGCACGTAACACTATTTAACCAAATAAAACTGCGGACTTTAATTGGTTAAAAGTTAAAGAGTTAGCTTTTAACCAATTAAAGTCCTCATCGCACTTGCAACCTATATGACATTGCTTAATAGGGGAACGTAGAAACGTAGAAACGTAGAACGTTTTGATTTTTTGATTTGATTTTTATCATCGAGTGGAATGTCAGAAAATATACTTGTCTCAGGTATAGTAGAGATATTCATAACAAATAAGAAAGTTCTTAAAATCTAACTCAGCGACTTTATTAAGGATATTGAATGAATAAAAAGGCGGGCAGTGAGTAATTTAAAGATCATGGATGCACGATTCGACCCTTCGTTTAAGCGAAAATCATTGTTTCAAACGGACGCGCCCCAAAGATCCCATTATTAATCATTTCATTGCTTTAATGAAGCGAAATTATTCAGATTCAAATTTACAGCGATCACAATGGGTGCGATCTTTACGAAGGATCCGGCCATAAGATAAAGGCTTTCTGCTAATTCCGGCATTCGAAGCAACGGCTGCCTCCATTCAGCCGACGACGTGGCCTCTTTATTTAATTGAGATAAACAATTTTCTTGCAAGCATCATTTACTAAACTAAGCAAGCACTCTTTGGCAAACATTTCGGGAATACTACGTATAATGTCGCCACGCGATGTCTCGCCTCACTTATACAGGGGTGTGTTCCAGCATTCCTTCAGGCAAGGCTAATTTTGCTCTAACCGCGGAAACACGGCATAAAATTATGCTCCATTCGAGCATAATTTGATCTGAACAATATATGGTCATATTTGTTCCGGGCGATGTCAGAGCTAATTATGCTCTGCCTACCGGAATGAGTATGATCAAATGATAGTAACCTTGGTCTAAGGAGTACTTGAACACACCCCAGAAGTCAAATTATTTGGTCAAGACTAAACAATAAAATAGAATTCATTTGTCAAATATTAAAGTAACTAAAATTTAATGGAAGCAGGGCACAACTGGACATTTCGTCTGGAGTCAGTAACAGAAAATTCAGTTACAGAAAATTATCTGACTTTGTAGCTCCTTTTGAATCACCATGTTTTGTATGTGTTTATAAAGACGAGGGCAGACCATCAAGTAGACCGTCAGCCCGCCTGCAGTAGGTACAAGAGTTCTAATTCGATTCTCTTGGGTATAAAAGTCAAGTATGAAAGGGTAACCAATGAAGGGGTACCAAAGCTGGCTATTACCTCGGTCCGCAAAATAGCCTTGCTATAAAACGAGGTCACGCTGGCTGCATATGGCTGCATGCTTGGAACCCTGCCTACTTTATATGATATATGTTCGCGCCACTTTGCTGGCTTTATTTGAATTTATAAGAATCGCTCTGATTGGCTAAGAGGGGGCACGTCATTGTGGGCCAATCAGAGAACACCCCTGTTTCGAGTCCACCGCCATATAGATTCAAAAGATAGTAAGTCTAAAAACCCGCTGAGAGAAAGACCCGCCGTCTTCTTTCTGCTCCTATCAAGTGAGCAAATCCGCAGATCAAAAAGACCCGCTGTCTTCTTTGATCATCCCTCACCCGTATCTATCTCTATTACCAAAACTGGAGTGATTCGCGTCGCGAGTGCTGAAAAGAAGAATCCAAAGCTTTGGAGGAAGACTCAAGCCCAGAAGAATCCCGCGGATCACAACAGTAAATAATAGAATAGAATTCCGCATACCTATACAGTCCACACCCGCCGTATTGGGCTCAAACCCGATAATTTGCTATCGGCAGCCCTTACAATATACAATTTATGAATAATTTCTGCAAATAATTTAGATTCATCATCATCAACAACAACCTGTTATATGTTCCCACTACAGGGGCACAGGACTACCCTCTCAACAAGGGCGTATAGGCTATGATCCACCACGCTGGCCCAGTGCAGGTGGGTGGACATGTGTCTTAAAAAAATTTCTTTGGCATAATCATGCAGGTTTCCTTAGGATGTTTTCCTTCACCGTTTGAGAGCAGTCAGTAAATGCACTTAAGTTTTTAGAAAAAACTCTTTGGCACATGGCATGCCGGCCATGCTGGATTGAACTCGGACCTCTCGACATGCCCCACCGACGCCCAATTTAGATTATCAATTAATATTTTTTAATAAATTTTATATAACATGAATAAATTATTGTATTGTACAATAAGAACATTGAATTTCCAAAAAGACAAATCTTATATATTATCTTCTTATATATAAAAATGAATCCCTATTTCTCCTGGTCACGGCATCACGCGTGAACGGGTAGACCGATTTTAATTCGGTTTTCACCAATGAAAAGAGGGATGAGCGGGGAATGTTTTAGGGTATATAAAAATTGCACCTCGGGCGAAGCCGGGGGCGGGTCGCTAGTCTATAAATAAACATCAATTGGCGCATGCATGACGGAGCAGCACTTTGAGAACTGCACGACCGATTTTACTGATCCTTTTTTTGTTGTGTCAGGACAATGTTTATACGAAAGAAAATTTTCAGAAAATCCAAGGGAAAAGTTGGAAATTTTATCTAATATATAAAATTCTCGTGTCACAGTGTTTGCAAAAAATCTCCTCCGAAACGGCTGGACCGATATGATTTTTTTTTTTTTGTATATTTGGTAGGTATGAGAATAGGTCGTACCTAAAGTATTTTTCACCCTCCTACCCCCACCCCCCATTTTTTAATCGCAATTTTAGTAATTTTATATGAACAATATCCAAATAATTCAACCGTCATTGATTAACGTGAAGTGTCGCGTCACTTTGACATATGGTTTGACTTTGACTTTGACCCGATAGGTGGCGCCACAATCGGGTTAGAGAATAGGCATGATGACGGTATTAAAGAATCAAAGAAATAAATGGTTTTGGAGAAAAATATATGTTGAAAGGAGTCTAAAAAATTACTCATTTTTTGTATTAAAATTGAGATTAATAAGATTTTCAATAAATAACTGCAATCGGCCATGTTAACTAAAACACCGATCAGAGCGAATGACGTCACGCCCAGGTAAGTGCCATCTTGTTGCTTGACTTTGCTTTGACAGAATGAAAAATCTGATGAGATGTCGGTGACGTCACGTTCCATCAGACGCGACGCCATGACACCTAAGAGCGTTTTCGCGCGTAATTCAAAATAGATTTAAAAACATTCAATAATTCGCGTTAAAATTTAGTTTTTTGCTGAAATATTGTTTTTTTCGGATATGGTAGACGTGTGGTCTACATTATGGAAGAGAATTTCAAAATCTGTCATCATGCCTATTATTTTTGGGTCAAAATTTCATGATGATCAAAAACAGACAGAGTTCACATGTATAAGATTAGTAAATATGGATTGACAGTGCGACGACTGTCGGGTCAGTTAGTGTAATATAAATGAATTTCGATACCAAAATTGATTGAATTTCGTCCGTTCTTAATGCTTAAGAAAACGTCCTTTGTCGTAATTAGGAAAAGCGGTAAGCCTACAAAAACAAGCAAGAAAACTGTAGACAACGGAAGGAACTAAATTAATTTGCCAAAGATGCGCATTACCGTACCGAGTGGTCGGTAACTTCGCAAATTGAGATCTTATCTTTTAATGCTGTTTCGACGTTAAAATATTTATTTTTTATTCTTCTTGACATGGAATTTTATTAGGTACGTGTTCTCTGTCCTATTTAAATTTCCTGCGCCTAAATCAATGATTTCTTTTAAATGTTACATGATTACCTATTGCAAAAAATCTACAATATTAATAATGAAAAAAAAAAAACATTTAAGAGCACATATAATATAAGACCTTATATTATTGTTTCTGTTGAGTAAAATGACATTAATTCCAATGTTAGACATGAGAATTCTTTTCAAAGAGACTTAACGTCTCACCACAAATTCCTATCTAGGATGTACTATAATGTATACATATACATTATAAGATAAATTCGCTTAAAAAAGCGATAAAACTCCGTTTCCAATACAAGCCTGGGCTATGACTGTACAGTTCTGGAAATTGGTCTGTAATTAGGACATTAAGAAAGATTGCATGAGCCCAATCTTCACAATTATCAGCAATGGCCAATCAGCATTTTGTGATACGATGGGAATGATAATTGCAATGATATAATGTCATAAATTGTGACATTCACAATTTATGACATTATATCATTGCAATTATATTATTAGTGGCATATAATTACATTATATGCCACTTATAATCTTATATATAAAAATGAATCCCCATTTCTCCTGGTCAC
Source organism: Bembecia ichneumoniformis (assembly GCA_910589475.2). Lineage (NCBI taxonomy): Eukaryota > Metazoa > Arthropoda > Insecta > Lepidoptera > Sesiidae > Bembecia > Bembecia ichneumoniformis. The sequence goes on along the minus strand of OU342526.1, from coordinate 1,546,970 downwards.
GGCATCACGCGTGAACGTGTTGACCGATTTTAATTCGGTTTTCGCTAATGGAAAGAGGGATGAACGGGGAATGTTTTAGGGTATATAAAAATTGCACGCCGGGCGAAGCCGGGGGCGGGCCGCTAGTACAAAATAAGTATTACTTACCCAATGATTTGCATTGATAAGTAGTTACGTAGGTATTATATGTTTCATAGAATCAACAGTGTATAAATTATTTTGAATTAGATGTTCTAGGTAGAAGCTATTGACATTAATGATTGTAGGTAACATAAAAATGTAAAGATATTTTATTCAGGTTTACAATTATTACAAGGCAAAATATTTGAGATTATATAATTCGGGCCACCAGCAGTTGACTCGTTAGCAGGGTACGGTGCCCAATATTCAAGTAGTAATACCTATTCAGTTATGAAGCAATGAATCTCGGAGTCCAGTATAAGCAGTATATATAAATATAAATAAACACAAAAGCGTAAAAAAAAAAGCTAACACAAAAAATTTAATTAAGTTGGTAAATATCTTCATCACTATTACGATTATTGCATTTTATTTACGTCCCGCTTATCAATGCACCGTTTATGCCAATTGACAAGTATTTTTTATTGAAACAACTTTAAGTAAATTATTTTGAATCCGATGTTCAAAAACACTATAGCATACACCAAGTCACAGAGTACAGCAGCGTTTATGGAAAAACAAAATTCACGTATTTTCTGCATTTGGCCATAGATAATGAGGCTAATTTTATTTTAGCTGATTTTAACTGGGCTAATCTAGAAAAAAGGGGACATTTTTTTATATATATATTTGGCTTGTATATTTATAGCCCAAGTATCGCTATTTAAACATAAAAAGTCATTACAAAAATCAAATAAATTCATAAAATGAGCCCCTTTAGTTCAAACTAAAGTTTCTATTAAATCTCGTGTATATACATTGTAAATTAAACACCCCTTAATTACAGTCTGGAATCAATAAAACAGAAGTTTCCCCGGGCTAATGGAATAGTTAGGAGCCTCAATCACACGGCTCGTAAAGTCGCAGCGATAGTTCCCTCTTGTTACTTCCACTACATATAATTACAATTGAATTTATGGCTTAATATTGTCTCGCGGGACTATTATCCGGGTCTTAGTTAAGAAGACGTCATCCTGTGAACATAGAGAGCATCTAGTAGTTAACAAACACTAGATCTAAAAATTTCAAACTTATAGTCGGCTTTCTTAAAAAGATAGGCATAAACTACATATACCTTTTTTTGCGTGGGAAAATATGTGAGATTTCTACCCACTAAAACCCACGATGTTTTCTCGCGCCTCGACCTACAGATACCTACTGTTCTCACAAAAAATTTACTCGTGCGTACATCTCAGGGTGGTCATGTGAATATGTATCTTCATTTACAGCGAAATCAATTCTTTTAGACTCCATTTCTGTAATAAATATCATGCAATACCTAAATTATTGCAATAATTAAAAGTAATCTTACATAGAGCCTTATAGAAAACATTAAATATTACACTATTTCTTATCATATATACTTATGTAATACTAATAATAATTATAATATAATATACCTATTTTTTTTTATTAAGCGTTTGACCACTATCCCATCTGATGTGAGGCGTAGATACGGTCGAAGGTGGACCACGCTTTCCTAGTAAATACCCATTCACCCTGGATTTGAAGACCCCAAGATTGTAGTCTTGTGGGAACACAGACGCAGACAATGAGTTCCACTTCTTAGCAGTCCGAACAAAGAAGATGGAACTAAAACACTTCGTGCGCGATCGAGGAACATCTACCACGAAGGGAAGAAACCTTCGTCCACGCCTCGGTCCACAAGTGGAAGCTTAAGCTTCCTTCGAAAGCTTAAGTAATTACCTATGTACAAATAGTTATGACTCCTAACACTGAGCGGGCTCGTATCTTAGGATTTGTAGGTTGTTCTTTTTCTATGTAAGGTTTTCAGACAGGCTGATGGTCCACTAATTGATGGTAGGTAGCTATCATCGCCTATAAAACAAGCAACGCTTAGTAGGATTAAGGCTGAGGAATTAGGAAGAGATATGGGCTCTGGCATCTCTTACTCACTCACCGAAACACAATAACACACATTCTGTTATTTCACAGTGTTCTTTTGTGGTTGAGAAGGTGGTTACTGCCGCCAAATGGGCGACCCAAATGACAGCGAAACGCAGTGCCCCCTACCGCTACTTGCCAGATCCAGATCAGAGCCAATTTTTTTTAAAGTCATTTCCATAGTTGGCTCCACCGGGAATCATTCCTTATCACGCATGTAATAGTAATAATAATAATAATAAGAAATTATCTGCATTTAGTTATATTATCACACTGACTCCCAAACTGAGGATGCTCATATCTTAGAAATTGTGGATTAGTCATTAATGCCTACCAGCAATAGCTCTTTTATTTATTCGTAAACGAGTGACAGTAACCAAATGTTTAATCATTTTAACTCATGTTTGTTTAAGTGAATTATTACAATGTTATTGTTGATTGAGTTATACCAAAATAAAATTTATAACTCAATCAATTTTTAAAATAAGAGCATAAATTGCCTTTATTTTACTATTTTTTCCTATATTTCACAGAGAGATACATATACCCCATTGCTAAGGAGAGACCTTTTCTCTAATGTATAATGAACGTTTACATAAACTCATCGCTTTACCATTATTTACTTGTGACACCAAGTAGTATCTGTAATGTAATTATCATCGTCATCAGTGCATAGCTAAGAATTGGCTTTTGCAAGCTAAAAACAACCAAGTTCAAGAGAGCTCTCATACAATAAATATAAGGAGTTACAAGAACTCTTGAACTTGATGCCTTCTTCTTCTTCTCAATGTCTGCAGATTCACATGGCTTAGTCTTCAAGGACACTAAGAATTTCTTACAGTGATCTCTTTCTCTTATAAAGAGATCACTGTAAGAAATACTTTTGATCCATATGTAAATTTAAAAAGATTTACAGATATAAACCACAGCGATATTATGAACTGCGTCAGCAATAGTGTTTATAGTAAAATATATATTCAAAAGTTAGTGTAATAATATTAAATTTAATAATTCAAATATTTTTGGGTATAAGTATTTGTAAGTATAAGAGATTGGTCTAATAAGTGAACTAATATCATAATTATGTTATAAATTCGACTATGGAACAATTGTTACTGAACATAATTATTAAATAAAACACTGCGTATCGCCAGTGTTCCCGTCAGACAGTATCCATCCCCTTTCTCTTAAAAAATCATTATGAAAGAGTAAGCGATGCTAGGGCCCGTTCCTTTATCACCAACTTATCCCTTATCCTTTAACCTATCAAGGTCGTAGCGTACTTGGTATTGCTTTAGCTGCTTATTCTATCAACGGATCTAATGGGAAATTTAAAATTTCACCGGATCTAATGGGAAATAAAAAATACTACGGATCAAACGGGAAAGACCCGAATTTATAGGCGACTGTAGCCACCTGTTATCAAGTCGACCGTCGAATAAAAAAATTAAAAAAATAGTATTTTGAACAAATTTCATTTACCTATTTCTCATTGGTGTAATATAAGTTATACAATTATATGCAACTACATAGCGCATGTAATTTCTTTAGCACAAAACTAAACAAAATCTCATGTCATTACCTCACCATGGAATCGACGAATCCATAAATAACACTATAATCCGGACACGCCGCAGAAAATCAATCTATACCCCAAATGTGACAAAATTAGCGTGTAATATTTCCTGTTCGAATTATAAATGCTCTTTTCTGCTTCAAACCGGTGTAGAAGTTGATGTCCCTCGGCGAGGGAGGTAGACGTTTTGTTAATCACGCGTTGGTCGCGTGGCAAGCACGCGTCACTCGCGCCTCCAGCAATATTGCCAATCTCTCTCATACTATTTATTCTGCAACCATCCTCTCGTTTAAAGCTCGTGTCATCTCACCGAAAGAACACCCCGACTAAATTTTGTTCAGATAAAATTATTTACAAACGCCCTTCGCGAACGAACGCCTAACGTTTGCAGAACAAATAAATTCGCAGATTGCATTGTTTAATTGGTTTAAGTGGCGCGTCCTTTTTGTAAATAGAGGAAAGGACGTCATTTTCTAAATAAAATAAAAAAATATAATAAAAATCATCCTGCTAGGTATAAAAGCAAAAGTTTGTAGAAATGGATGTATAACATGTATGTTTGTTACTTAACACTAAACACAAAACACTAAACACAACTATTTTGACTTCTATTTTGACAATATTGTTTGATGTTAGTGTTGCAATTCCAATCAAGTTAAAAATTATATTAATTTATAAGTTTAAGGTTCGTAAACGAGTATAAAATAAATAAACATAAATACATACCTACTTATGAATTATCCAGTCGTTGTGGTTGGGATTGGAATAAAGCTATTTATTATTACTAATTTGATGAAATTTTAAATTAAAATAGTACACTTACTTACAACTTAGCGATATAACGATCTCACTGAAGTATGCTATCCAAAATTATGCCTAAGAAAAAAAAATTATCACACAAAACCCCTGCTTCTGATCGGTCCTTTTGTAAAATTAGGGGGGGACGCCTTTGTCCAGCAGTGCTGTCTCACTAACGGCTGAGATGATGATGAAGCAATGACCAAAGTGTATATAATCACTACGTTTTAGCAATGATATACTACATTATTTAATTTGTTGTTTATTTATTTAAAACTAATTGTTTTAAGTACTTAAAACTGTTTACTTAAAACTATTTGTTTTAAGTAAATTCTTTTACAATCTTATCCAATTCAATCTATATACCTACAAAGAAACTTTTGAGAAACAACTTTTTATCCCTGAAATGAATTACTGGGACGAAAAGTTTCGCGTGTTTAAAACCGGGATTTGGTCTATTAGTGTGCCAAATTTTCCATTCTCGGTTAATGCGTGATTGAGTAATAAATATCGAATAATCTGTATCCAAATAACTGATCAAAATTCAAACTGTAAATTCGTTGTACAAAACTTGCATTTGTATTAGTAATACTTTACTAACGCTCGACACTAACGTAAAAACTTAGTTAACGACGAAATTCTCTTAAAAATATTAATTTTCCAGCCAGTGACATGTTAAAGATCGAAGGACCAAAATAATCAAAAATATTCGAGGAAGTCTTTTAGTGGTTAAAAATCGCACATTACTTTAAGTGTTTGTGCGTGCTATTGTGAATCCTTATTTAAGATTTTCTTGCTGGTTTAAAAAATTGGTTGGCAAAAAAGATTGATAACTCTTAAGAAATTGTTTTATAATAAAATGTAATCTATTTTATTTTAAATATTTATTATTGTTATTTTATTATAATAAATATTTTGTATTTCACATATGATTATGATATATGTATTATTAAGATTTCCTTATATTTTGCTGAAATTTTGTTTATGAAATTGGAAATAATAAATGGATGACCTATATTTATGTTTGGAGTTTGGACACTATAATATAGGCATTTTTCATTTTTATGAATTGGGACAGCAGATGAGATGACAAGTTATACGTCGTCTAGGAACACAAGAAACTATTATATATAAGGAAAAGGTTAAGGCGCATAAGGTGAGGATGTGAAATTAGCATTGTTCCAATCCTCGGTTAATATCTCGCCATTGGAAATATCTTCGTATTGAAAATAGCAGATATACCTTCTTATTATGCCTTTAATCTTCTTATATATAAAAATGAATCCCCATTTCCCTTGGTCACGGCATCACGCGTGAACGGGTAGACCGATTTTAATTCGGTTTTGACTAATGGAAAGAAGGATAAACGGGGAATGGTCATATATATAAAAATTGCACCACGGGCGAAGCCGGGGGCGGGCCGCTAGTCATTTATATATATGTTCGATTGTGAACGTATCACTTAGCATGTGGTAGAACCTGGGAGCCACAAGCACAGGGCTGCAGGCCGACACTAGCCAGGCATACATCACCCGTCCCATTGTAATGGTAATGTGGAATAAGCTCGCGCCACGCCACCGATATTGTTCGCCGTCCCTTCCGCCATAACAAATGTTTATTTTATACACAGCGCCACTAACAATAGTGTGCAAATACCTAAACACCGTAAATGGTGGCGCAATGCGATTTAGATGATAATGCTCCAGCAGAAATAATAATGGGCGGAGGCGTAATTTCGCTGTGTTTATTTTCGACGCGGTTAGACTGTTGTTTTTTCAACTGGTTCGGGTAAATTTGATTTTTTTTTGTCTTTTTTTTTTTAAATGGAATTACCAACAGCACAGCAAAATTTACTAAGTTATACAAATAAATTATACAAAAACACATTTACATGTGCTTGCCAATATACATATTACATACTAACTGAGCCCGCAACTTCGTATGCGTAGTATTTCGTTGAGCCCGTTGGATGAGTGGTTAGGGTGCTTGCCTTAGGGCTCTGTTCTAGGGTTCCCGGGTTTGATTCCCGGCAGGGTCAACTTTGAAAAATGAACTTTTCAAATTTGGCTCTGGTCTGGATTTGGAATGTAGTGGCAGGGCGCACTGCGTTTTCGCAGTCATTTGGGCCGCCCGTCTGACGGCAGTAACCACCCCCTTACAGAAGACCACCGTGAAATAACAGCACGTCTGCTGTTGGTTTCGGTGAGTGAGTAAGGGATGCCAGAGCTCATTTCCCTATCCACTCCTAATCCCTTATCCTTAATCCCACTGCAGTCGGCAGCGTACTTGCAGCAGCTTTGGCGTTGCTTGTGTTATAGGCGGCGGTAGCCACCTACCATCAAGTGGACCGTCAGCCTGTCAGCCGACCTTAACATAAAAAAAAGCATGTAACTTTTTTGTTTGAAATGAAACAAACACTAAATTTTACGAAAAGCTTGATACAAAGCACAAGTGAAAACTGAATTCAAATCGGTTAAGCCATTTCTGAGATTAGCGTGCACAAACGCACAGACAAACAGACAAAAATTCTAAAAACTATTTTTTTAACTAGGTAACATAAACAACGTGTACAAATTGTGTTTTTTTAATATACCTATAGATTTTATAATATTTATAGAAGAGCAATTAGCATTGTAAAGAGATTTGTTGTCGGTTTGTTCTATAAATACCTACTTGTAAGAGTATATTTATATACTAAATAATTAAAAATAATAAACATGTTTATTGCTACATAAAAACAAATTCAGCGACATATAGATAGATACAATATGTTAATGAATTTTGAACTTAAATACTGGCTGACTTAAAAAGGTTTGATGTTCAAAAAGGGAAAAAGAAAAAGTATAATTTTATGTTTTGACGTGAAAAAAACAGAGAGTGTGTCACGGCATCACGCGTGAACGGCTATACCGATTTTAATCCGGTTTTCGCTAATGGAAAGAGGGATAAACGGGGAATGTTCTTATATATAAAAATTGCACCACGGGCGAAGCCGGGGGCGGGCCGCTAGTTATATATAAAAATGAATCCCCATTTCTCCTGGTCACGGCATCACGCGTGAACGGGTAGACCGATTTTAATTTGGTTTTCGCCAATGGAAAGAGGGATAAACGGGGAATGTTTTAGGGTGTATAAAAATTGCACGCCGGGCGAAGCCGGGGGCGGGTCGCTAGTCTCTATATATAAAAATGAATCCCCATTTCCCTTGGTCACGGCATCACGCGTGAACGGGTAGACCGATTTTAATTCGGTTTTCACTAATGGAAAGAGGGATAAACGGGGAATGTTTTAGTATATAAAAAATTGCACCACGGGCGAAGCCGGGGGCGGGCCGCTAGTATTTTATATATTTATTTATTTATTTTATTTTAGATGTTTTGAAGTAATTAAGAAATAAACAAGATGTGTGCACCATCCAAATAAGTAATTTTTAATTACATCCAATAAAATTTAAGAAAATGAAGTAATCCGAAGAAGTGAAATCCATAAGACAATACATCAAACTGAACACACACCTGACATTATATCAACAAATAACACGGAGAAGCAGAACTAATTCACCGTTTACAATTTTCATGGATAATTCGAAATTTGGCGACCGCGGCGGGTGTCGACGCACAAAGCGTTCGCGTTGATGTTATACATATTTGGGTGGAAGGTATCGTCTTGATGATTAATCGCGGCACATGAATATGCATGAGTGTTAGAGCTGTCAGGTGGCGCTCGGGCCCTCGCCTTTAAATAATATTAAATTAAACATGTAGGCTGTTCTACCTGCCTGCGAATTGCGGTACATGCCTAAAGCACCTATGTACCTACATAATAACCTGCACGCCACCTTCGTACGAGTTAAAACATTGTTAATGCGACTTTAAATTCTTGAATGTTTTCGTTGTTATACTAAAAAACGATTGTAAAGTCTATTACAATCGTTTTTTAGTAAAAACTAAAAAACGATTGTAAAGTCTATTACAGTCGTTTTTTAGTAAAGTTGTAAAGATCTTACCTTTACATCTTTAGATTAAAGGACTGTATCCCATTTCCAGGGATAGTCTAATCTAATAAGCACTTTAGACTTTTCATCTAAGTATCTATCTTTCTTTTAGTAGTGGCAGAGTACACAGTTTTTCTTGGTTACAAAATTAGTAGCTCGTCTGGTGGCAATAACGTACCACCTCCTTAGAGGAGACTATCATGAAATAACAGCAAGTTTTGCTGTTGTGTTTCGGTGAATGAGTAATCCTTTACACACTAAGTTCAGCAGAACACTTGTAGCACCTATGGCGTTGTTTGTGTTAAAAAGCGACGGTATAGACCATCTAGTGGTATAGACTAAGTGGAGGTTCAAATTGCCTGCCGACCTTCGTAAAAAATAGAAATCAATTTATTTTGTAAGATTTTTGAAGTGAATACTTCTTTAGCGGCGCTGTGCGTTTTTGCGATGAGGAAAAAATGTTAAACTCGCGATCGAAAACCTGATCGAAAATTCGTAAGACCAACTCAACTAGACCCCAGACCCAAATATACGCCCGCCGCGGCGTATATCTGGGTCCGGGGTCTAGTTGAGTTGACTGGACGTAATGTAGTATATATATATGGGTGTAGATAAAATGCAGTATATGGAGTAATGTCTCCGCAAGGTTGAAGTTTTGTGTTGCTAGGAGTGTTGGCGAACGTCGCCAGAGTGGCGTCCGGTAGCCACACAAGTGGTGACGTAGGTGGACGGTCGCCACTGAGTGGAGACCAGTCGCTATACTGATAATTCGTGCAAAATTATTCCCTAACCTTTCCAAAATATCAAAAATGCACGTTAATATTCAAGTTTTCACTTCTGTCGGCACTCCCGGAGTGCAACCCGTATTTTTTTTAACAAAATTCTTTTTTACAATATTATGTACAATACAACACATGGTTAACCATACAGATAGTTTCTTCTTGAACTTTAATAGATAACAATTCTGTATTGGGCAATTTTTAACTAAGTGATTGTATTCTTGGGATGGACATAAGAAGAAGTATGAAAAACAATAAAAAAATTACATAGTATATTTTAGCTACATCTTTAGACAGTCTCATGCACTAATCTATAAAGTATAGCATTGTGGGTCTTCAACTTCAGATATTTCGGTTGACTGACGGTCCACATGATGGTATGTGGCTACCGTTACCTATTAAGACGAGCAATATAGGTGCTACAGTGTGCTTCCGACCTTACTTGGATGAGGAGAGGATAGGGAAGTGATCTTTGGTATCCTTTACTAACTTATTTATTTATTTTATTAGGAAGCCAACGCAGTATACAACGTAAACACATTTATAATATCATTTATAAGTATCATATACTTCACTTACCTATAGGCTAACTTGCATGCATTAAGACGCAAACAAAAATAAGCCAATAATAATACAAACATAATAAACAAAAACTCAAAAAACGACAAACCATTGTGCAGTACACGATAATAGAAATTTTTTAACCCTTCTTTCAAAACATGCGGAGGAATACTTAAAACACAAAAGCACACATGATGGTATTTCACGGTGGACTTCTGTAAGGCTGCGGGCAATACTCCTAGACGGACTGCCCAATCTTCAGTTCAATCTGCTTCTCATGTCTTAATTCTATATGTAATTAATGTGTGAAACAATATCGGAAAATGACGTGTAATCAAACTACCGATCATTGTCATCATATTAGCTGCTGATACCAGGTAAAAGTTATGAATCTTTTAGATAGCTACTCGCTGGATAAGCATATTTAGTAGAAGCACTTACAAATTACAATTTTACTAGGCATTAAAAATAGTGTTTAATTCCTATGCAAGAGAATAATGAAAAAAAATTGTCATTAATTATTCCACAATAAAATTCTCGGTACCTACATACTGAAAAGTCTACAATGAACAAATGAATTACGAGTCGAAGCAACACCGACGCGCGTGCCCACAGTTTTTTCAACGACAAAAAAAACGTTTATGACATCACCCAGATGAATTAATCTTCGATGCAATATTAAAAAAGTGAATTAGCATATAAAAAAGCATATAAAAATCTCGCATAATACCTACATCTGTCGGTGGGCGGATACAATGTTTACGATATATTTTAGTTTTATGCAAATTGACACGGTTTAATGATTGGCGAATAATAGAGAAAGTACTTGCAGAATTAATCTTTGGTTTTTAATAATATGTTTTTTAAGGAAATGAAAGAATGCTGTTTATTATTATGAGTTAATGAGTTATGAGTTCACAACTTTTTATATAATTTTTATATTCCAATTGGCCTAAGCAATTGCATATTTGTTTTTAATGAACCAGTATTAATGAGGAGTTAGTTTAGTAGTGCCAGAGCACTCTACGTTTCGCAGCATTTGGACTGCCTTTCTTCAAAAGACCACCGTCAAATAACAGTAAGTGTGCAGCTGTGTTTCGATGAGTAAGGGATGCCAGAGCTCGTTTCCCTATCCCTTTCTAATCTCTTATCCTATCATGGTCGACGGCACACTTGCAGTAACTCTGGCATTTCTTGTGTTATAAGCGACTTGATGGTTTTCTTGTGTTATAGCGCATATGGCATTGATACCACTTAATGGTGTCAATGCCTCAGACTTGTCTGACGACCTCTATATAAAGAAGAAGTTATAGCCGAATGTTCAGAAATTCGGCTTCCAAAACAGCAGATGCAGGTTACTAATACTAGCTGAACTCGGCCACGCTTTGCTGCGGTTCATACGGCGGCGGCGGCGTGCGCATGGGGCGCGCGGTATTGGACACTGCTTATATATAATACTATTTATCGTAGCGTGACGTTACATAGCCTATAGCCTTCCTCGATAAATGGACTATACAAAACAAAAAGAATTTTCCAATTCGAACCAGTAGTTCCTGAGATTAGCGCTTTCAAACAAACAAACAAACTCTTCAGCTTTATAATATTAGTAATATATGTTCCACCAGAATACCGGCCACATTTTTTCTTAGAAAATGGAAACCAAATTTTTTTCTCATTTTGTCTTTCAATCCCCTTCAAAACATACCTGTACTATTTGCTAATACATATATGGGTGTAGGCCAATACATATAAGGCATATACATACATATAACTGATAGTGTTTTAGCTGTTTCTGGTTTCTGCTCCCAGCAAACTTCATAATCATTATCTGCCTGTCACTGTTGGATATAGTATAGACCTCTCCCAAAGGCTCGCCACCAAACACAGTCCTCTGCGCTCCGCATTCAGCTGTTTCCTGCGATGCCTTTCAAGTCGTCAGTCCATCTGGCCGCAGGGCGTCCCACGCTACGTCTTCCAAGATCTACATTCGAAAACTCAAAAACTTATGCAAACTAAATTTCCTTCAGTCAGGCTGACGGTCCACTTGACAGTAGACCCGTCATCTAAAAACATCATCAATATCATAAGGATAAGATGAACGGTAAAGAATTAGATGAGGAAACAGGGGAATGGACATCCTTTGCTGACATACCGAAATTTAATAGCAAAATTCTGTTATTTCACTATGGTAAAAGAGTCTTAACTATAGCTAGTCGAATTTGCCAGTTTATGACTACTAAAAATCATAAGATCATTTTGTGTTCACCTATGAGCTCTGCCACTGAAAAATGAGGAGTATATGTATGTTTTCAGTTAAGTTCACACGGCGAATGTAGGATCTCTCAAAGAGACGTCAACGTGCATCCAACACGTTATCAGGAAGGGACGTGAACCGATAGTGACACGCGACAATTGGGACGAAGAGGCCGTCGTCGGCAATCGAGCGGCAATCCGTCAGCCGAGCCAACACCCACCCGTCCCCCGGGACGCGTGACGCGTGCCACAACATCCGATAACTATATTCAATGACCTACCTAATTTGTTACGACCTCTTTGATCGCACTTCGCTACTGCAAAGGTACTATCGTGTCTTTATGCTTCGTTGCAAGTGGCAACAACTAGACTGTCGGTAGGTAACCAGTTTATTTCCAAATAAGTTACAATTTTGATTTTTCTGATTCTGACTGAAGGTTAGCCCGTATTGCTATCGTCGCCTATAACACAAGCAACGCCACATGTGCCGCAAGTGCACTGCCGACCATAGTAGGATTAAGGATAAGGGATGAGGAAAGGATAGGGAAAGGTGCTCTGGTAACCCTTACTCGTTCACCGAAACTCATGCTCTTATTTCACTGTGGTCTTCTGTAAAGTGTGGTTATTGCCGCCAGACAGGCTGCCCAAATGACTGCAAAATTATAAATTTCGTAATTTGTAAATTTTTAAATTAGATGTATTTTTTATTTTTAAATTTGTTGATACTTATATATATCTCGCATTTTATACTTGTGCGTTTCACAACAAACTTTCCGATATTCAACAGTTATTTATTATTAGATTTGAAGGAAATTTCATCTAGCTCAACTAAATAGAGCTCATCTAGCTTAAGTAATATATAATTTTTTTATAAAACTATTATACTTGCCACTTTTAAAAAATAAAAACGACATACCTGCTTAAAGGCTCCGAGAATTCTTGTCGTTCAAAATTCCACAATGTCTTAAAACAAAAGTTTTCGAGCAATGTGTGTGTGCCAATGATGCGCTGAAACGTGGTGTTTAACGCCTCGTAGGAAAGCTCAACTTTTCAACGAGCTATGGAGAGAGCTATACTGAGAGATCGAATCAAGAATGATATCCGTAGAAGAACGAAAATTACCGATATGACCCGGGCGATTAGTAAATTGATGTGACAGTGAGCAGGACACATAGTACGGAAAGCCGACGGAAGGTTCTTGAGTGGAAGCCACGGCCACGGCAAGCGCACCCACAAGGTGGACAGAAGACCTGATAAGGGTTCCGGGTCGACGGTGGATCCAGGCTGCTTCTGATCGCTCTTTTTGGAGAATTAGGGGCAGCAGTGGACGTCCTGCGGCTGAGAGAGATGATGACCCTACTTATAGCGGTAACTTAAGTGTTTTCATAATGGAATCAACATTTCTAACCGTAATCAAGTGAAATTAGATATGGTACATTCCTATAAATTAAATATAAATTGTATAAGGACGGAAATAAGTCCTTAAATGAATAAAAATTATTTTTCTAAATATCCTTACCCTACTTTGAGAAAAAAGTTTTATGAGTATATGTATGTGCAAGTTATTCTTTAGTTAACAAAAAAAAACTTTTGAAAGCTTTTTATCGCAAACCAAATTTCGCGCAAGCAATGCCGCTGGCAAAACTAGTGTATTTTAAAAATGAATAATAGGGGATCGGACAGTAATCAGATTAAAATCTAAAATGTACTTAGAAACAAAATATATATTTTTTTATGATTATTTATCGAATAATAATTTAATATAGTTAATTCATTTAAATATTTTTAAATGAAGAAATAAAATTTTATTATTTACAATATTTTTAATCTATACTGAAACACCAATCACAGTGCGTGACGTCATTTGTGGGCAATCATTGTCTTATGCCAATGCAGCTGTTTTGTTACGATATGACCACAAATGACGTTACGCGCTCTCAGATGAACTATCGTGGCGTTTTGGCGGCATTTTCAAACAAACAATATTAAAACATGATTTTGAGTACCTAAAAGGCTATAAATAAATAAAATAGTATTTTTTATGGGAATAAATATCCATGAAGATTAATTTAAAAGACTTTCTGAAAATTTGTCCGATCCCCTATTCTGTTACATTATACGATGGTTTCGTCGAATTTAACTTAGATTTTCCATTTTTGATGAAGTTTTTGTATAGCTCAAATTCTGCAGGAAGGACACATAGGTAATATTTAGAACTTTTCACGTAGACAAACTCGCGAACTAAAGCTCCATGTCTAACAAACTGTTTTGAATTTGAATACTGAATACTTGAATTTCACGTATCTCATGAATTACAGTACCAAAGATCTGAACAACATCTCAATAGAAATAATATAAGCAATACGATCAGACAATTCGTCCAATCGAATAATGATTTCCACTCGATACTTAATCAAAGTATCGAACATAACTTTTTTCAGATATCACTCATCCGAGCGGGATTACCTGCGATTCGACAAAAAAAAAATGACGCCATATTTTCCACTACGTTGAGTCAACACACGACCCATTCATCGATGCAATGAAAATATTGTCCTTTTTATCTTTTTTCCATTCCGTTTTATTTCAACGATTGTGCGCGAAAATGTGTGTGCACTGACAGAATTCATTTTTGCAACAACTAAAAAAGGATTCGCGTCCGTTGAGATGTGAAATAACTATTTGGATATCAGATCAGCCGTTTCATTTTATTTTGCGGTAATGAATTTTTCGTTGACGCACATGGTTTGGTTTACCCTACAGTTACGATACTATTATCGAGTAATACAATTATTACTTAAATGGGAATGTTATCTAAACTATACAAATGAAAATCGTATTTTATTATGTTAAGATCGGCAGACAGACTAACGGTCCACTTGGTGGTAAGTGGCTACCGTCGCCTATAATACAAGCAACGCCAGAGCTGCTGCAAGTGCGCTACCGACTGCAGCAAATTCAACATCTAAATTTAGAAAATAATTTCCATCATTACTGAATTTATTATTAATAAATTAATTTAAAAAAAAAAATAGGACTATCGATTCGATTTTTAAAATTATGTCTTTTAAGCTTTCGAAGAATACTTATTATGGAAAAAAATGAAAAAAGAAATTCGTTAATTATTAATTTACTTACCAGTTTCCATTAAAGCTCTTTTAATATATAAAAATATTTCAGTATAACGAAAATGACTAGTATTCAATATACCTACTTATCTAAATGCCAAGCCTAACATACCTGCTTATTAGCCTAAATCTAAGCTACGCAACCGATTTTGATGCATTAGAGTGAATTACATATACCTACTTACTAAGTTATAAAGCTTTTAAACTTATGAAATAAAAGAACTTTTTCTCCAACTTTCTGTCCTACAAAGTTAATTTCTTTAAAGTCAACTTTGCTTACTCTACTCTGTGTAACATCTGAAAACGGGTACACAAAAAACGTGGTTTTGTTTTTAATTGCTAATAATTTTTGAGAGAACTGTTATATCATTATATGTAACAAAGCTTTAAATTTGCTGAATTTAATTTTAAAACACCAAATCGATCACTCGTTCAATGAAATACAATTTCTTTCCAAGTTTCAGTAAGTTATTCTGTGGACTTCTATCGAACCGTATCCCAAAAGGCTAATTTGTGTTAGCTTAAATTAGTGTAGGTATTAAATACTTTTGTTTTTTAAATATTAAATTAAAGGCGTACCTAGTGTGAATAAATTTTGAATTTTTTTAAAACAAATTTGGTTTATAAAAATACTAAGAAAAAAAGATAAGTAGGCATTGCTCGAAGTATTTTTCCTAATATAATTCAGTAAAATGTATTTCTTCGCATTCTTTCCGGTTCAATCAATAAGTACTAAAATTATTTTTCTTTCTCCATATTCAAAAGTGCTATTTTGCAAGTGAATAGGCTTGTGAGCTAATGTGGAGAGAAGGCGCGGCTACGGTCATTGTAGACGCAAATTCGAACCTGGTTCAAACCTCTGAGATTTTCAAATTCATGCAAAGACAGTGGACTAGACATAATAGACTAATCTCCTCGGCAAGAGGAGAGGGTCTGTGCCAAGCAGTGAAATTTATGTATAAAATTCTTAGACTAATCTTAAAAAATCTTCCAGAAATTCAGGAAATATAAATGTTACAATTAGATAACTATACCTAAATGAATTAATTTACCCAGGAAGAGATACAAATTCTTAAAATATACAAATTTGATCAGTTTACTTAAGGAAAAGGCAAAATCAGCAAGCTGTACCTACTATATTGTAAAGAAAATACAAAAAAAAAATTGACGAATGTCCTTGAGATGAAACAAAAACTATATTACAGAACTGAAGCAACTGCTGCCATCTGGTGTCGAGTAGATGTGCTGTGTCGCCATAGCATTATGTTCACCTCCTAATATCAACAGATAACGCTACTCACTACCATGAAATATTTCTTTCCATGCTTGGTTTTCGTTGTCCTCAAAACACCAGCACAAACGGTTTAAGTTCATCACAATTTGATTCTGTAATTTCGCATCGGGCATAATACTATATACGAGCATATACATCTACGACGTAATTGTATGTAATATTAACAGAATGCGCCACAATTTGCCTCTGAAATAAATAACGACATATATTTTAATATTACTTTGTTTGCACATTTTTCCGTAAGTCCTATACACATCGAATTTTCTTTTCTTTTAGTAGTTCAACAGAATACTTTTTGGCCACTCTACAAATACTTTCATACGACTTGGTTACATAGTTTTTGTCTCTAACAAATTGCAGAATGCTCAGTGCCCAGAAGTTTGTCATATTATGAAATGCCCACAATGAAATAACAGCATGAATGTGTAAGATACACTAGAAGCTACTGTACCCTCTGACACACACACACTCACTCTTATGCGACTCCAGTGTTTATTTATATAGACAAACATAGCATCAAGTGGGACAGTTACCTTGCCCGCCTTTCAATCCCATAAAAACCATCAATAGCATTAGAACAGCATACCTTTAGTCATTTGGATAGCCCGTCTGGCGGCTGTAATTAAACCCAAACCCCCCCCCCACCGGCGCACAATGTCACGTTCGCACAAGTGAAGGTGACATTTTACGAAAGTGACATTGTGCGGCGGGAGGTTACAGAATACCACCTTGAAATAACAACACGTTACATTGTTGTGTTACAACGCATTTTGTTTCGGTAGGGGATGCCAGAGCCCATTTCACTATCCTTTCCTAATTCCTTAACATTGATACTACTAAAGTCGACACGTGTGGCGTTGCTTGTGTTAAAGGCGACGGTAACCACCTAACATCAGGTGGACCATCAGCCTGTCTGACGACTATTACGTGAAAATTACATATCGCTGTGACGACGGTTGCGCCGCCACGGCGACAGTAACGCCTATTTTTTTTTTATTTCCAGGACAAAAAGTATCCTATGTTTTAATCCAGGTAATAAACTATCTGTGTGCCAAATTCCATCCAAACCAGTAAAGCCGTTTTTGCGTGAAACTACTAGAGTAATAAACATCCATACATCCTCACAAACTTTGCAGAAAAAAATAATACTAATAAAAAATATTAACATTTGTGAATTTGCGAATTAATTATAATTAAGGTAAATGAAATTAGTTGTAATAAAAAAACGTATTTAATATCTACCAAACCCCTCCCCAAGAACAAATAAATAGAAGTATAAAAAAACAATAAGAAAACA
This sequence comes from Bembecia ichneumoniformis, assembly GCA_910589475.2. Lineage (NCBI taxonomy): Eukaryota > Metazoa > Arthropoda > Insecta > Lepidoptera > Sesiidae > Bembecia > Bembecia ichneumoniformis. The sequence goes on along the minus strand of OU342526.1, from coordinate 1,529,205 downwards.
GAGAAAGATCACAGACATGTATAAAATAAAACACTTAAGTACCAACACATTTCACAAAATTATAACCACAATATTTATTCAATGTTATATAAACTGAATAAACATCTTTTTATTATTACATAAAATACCCGAATGTAGATTTACCACATAAAAATAATATTCATTTTTTTTTAACTACATAAGATCACAGTAAGGAATTTCATTTAAAGGCAATGATTTATACTTTGAATATATTAATGTTTCTATGTATCTTTTGCTTTTGTAGCACTTTAATCGCAAAAATGGAAACTATTAATTTATTTCTTTATAAATTAATTATGCATGTAGTTCAGAGCTATATATTGCCAACGTTTGCTATATTAAAAAAAACGGCTTGTTAGCGAGTAGCAGCTCTGTGGACAAGGCGTGCGTGAACAATATTAGTTTTAACTAATGCCGCAATTTAAATTTTTTACCCATGATCTTATTGTTTATAGGCTCAGCGAAGTGGCGCCTGCGACACTTTTGCAGTGTAAGTCTTATCAAAGTAAGACTAAACACATTTTATAATAAGGATCTAAATGTCTTCGTACTCCATAATGTCACGTGCAATTCGTAAAACACCTTCCCGTTAACTGAGAGTGAGAGGGTTCAACAAATTTTGTATGAGATCAGTGATTGTCGTGTATCTTAAGAAAAGCCAAAAAACCAAGAGAGGCATTTTATAATAATTTGAGCAAAATCTTATTTCACTAACAGATTATAGAATTATAATCATAAATGAATTATATTATAGTCACACTAAATTACAATTTCCTAATAACAGTAGAAAGGTGGCATGTGGAACTTACCACAAACTACCAAAATTGAGTCTTACATTGTAAACAATAAATGCTATTTTATAAGTTGTGTGATAACGCTTTCGGTCTGAGATTAATACTTAGTTTTTTTAAACTGTAGGTAAGTATATTTCTTTAAAAAGAAGCTAACTACATACTAGAAAAAAATATTAGCTTAATTCAAGGCACTCTTAAAATTCTACTATAGGTTTGTTCAAAATAAGACAATCATGTTTTCACAACTATCTGTTATAGAATGACCACGTCTGTTACTATGTCATTTGTTACCAATAGGATCAGAATACAAACAGACCAGAGAGCACTTATAGCTCATGAACCAGAAACTATTCTGGATTAGAGTAATTAACTTCCAAGAGAGCGTATCACATTTTTTAATGTATAATAATTATCACCTTGAGATTTTGTATAATTAGGCTAAAAAAACAGCACACATTTAAATTGTATTTGCACAATTATAAAATACTGCTCTGTGCATTCATTGTGCTCGTGGGTGAAAAAATGCGTATTTTTGTTGAATATGGACAGTTGAAACTTGAAGTTGGTATTATTACTTAGATAAAATGTCGAATTGTTTATGATGAAACCATATATAAACACCCTAGGACAGTCTTTCTGCTGTAAGTGTACAATAGGCATGATGACAGATTTTGAAATTCCCTTCCATAATGTAGATACACGTCTACCATATCCGAAAAAAAAAAACAATATTTCAGCAAAAAACTAAATTTCAACGCGAATTATTGAATGTTTTTAAATCTATTTTGAATTACGCGCGAAAACGCTCTTAGGTGTCATGGCGTCGCGACTGATGAACCGTGACGTCACCGACATCTCATCAGATTTTTCATTCTGCCAAAGCAGTCAAGCAACACGATGGCACTTACCCGGGCGTGACGTCATTCGCTCTGATTGGTGTTTCAGTTAACACGGCAGATCGCAGTTATTTACACTTATATTTTATTGACTATTAATCTCTATTTTAATATAAAAAATGAGTAATTTTTTTAGACTCTTTTGAACATATATTTTTCTCCAAAACCATTTATTCTTTGATTGTTTAATACCGTCATTATGCCTATTATTGTTATAAAATAAAATATATAATATAAAATGTAAGGACTGCGGAATATTTTTATTTTATTATTTTCAACCAGAAGTTCCTGATTTCCAATCTTCGTTTCAATCATGATATCAATAGATCAATGATATATAGGAAATCTTATGATGTGAATGCATGACAGATAAACTTCCACGTTGCCAACGCTATTGTAGCAATATATTATACCGACATGCCCAATTGTAAGTAACAACCAATGTTCAAATACAAGGCAGGTGAATCGTTTAAGGGGATCAATTAATCTAATTCAGGCTTCAGACACAGTTATGCTTGGAGTAGGATTATTACTGATTATACCAAGCAAATGTTTTATAAAATAGTGGCCACTAAAATAGTTCCGGTTTTCAAAAGGCGTTAAAGTTTGTTTAAATATAAGAAACTACGAGGGTAACACTGAAAGTTTTTAGAAACTCGAAAACTAAATGTAGGAAGCTGTTTGTATCCTTACAGTTTTTTGAAGTAGTCTCCATTTCTTTGTAAACACCGTCGCATGCGATGAACAGAAGCAGTAGGCACACTCTTTAGGGGTCTCTATCACGGCGTTTTCGAACGCTCTCACTGCATCTTCAGGGCTCATAAAGCGAATTCTTCTAAGTTTATCTTTTATTTTTGGGAATAAACAGAAATCACATAGTGCCAAGTCGGGACTATAAGGAGGATGACTCACTAATTCCACACCTTCCTCACCTTGTCGAAATCCCTCTAATTCGGAACAAGCGCTTTGGAACGTCTTTTGTGATGCTAACTGCTAAGGATTGGAACTCCCTACCGGCGTCTGTATTTCCGAGCTCATACAACCCAAATCTTTTCAAGATTCGAGTGAATAGGCATCTTCTGGGTGAGCTCGCTCCATCGTCGGCCTCATCCTTCCTACATAGATAGATGCTGGTCAAGAGTAAACCCATCTTAAATTAAAAAAAAACCTTCCATAGACAAATATTCGATTGTTCGTCTGGCGGAATGGGCGGCTGTCGTGTTGAAGGAGGATCCCATATCTTGGGCGCTTTTGTCGAACATTTTTCCTAGACAACTTGCAGACAATTACTAATATACCAGTCTGCAGTAACGGTCCTTTGATCCTCTAGCACAATGATTGCAAAATGTCCTGTCCGTCTAAAAAATGAGGATCATATTTTCCCTTCACTTCTTCACTTTTGTTGGTAAATCCTCGTCAAAATTTTCTCTCGTCAAATTCATTTATTCGCACGACACGCACTTTTTCAATGAACAGAAATTTGTAAAAACAAATGTCTACTGAATGAAATTACATCGACAGCTTCCTAAAGAGTTCTTAATTCGAAATTTATATATACATATACTTTATTTCTATCTTTAGTTTCTGGCCAGTTCTAAAAACTTTCAGTGCGGCCTATGTATGTCTGACGCCGATATATTTAGCATAATATGGCCGACAATAGAGTATTAAAATGTCTGACATTTTTCAAGTGTCACAAGAACCGTCTTGTCAAAAAGCTGAAATATTTTTTATAAGAGACCTTATAAAGGCACGAACGTGTCATTGTGGCCCTCTAGAATATGCGCATTGTGTTGGCGCAACCATGGTTCATGCGGTACTGCACGTACATCATGCCCGAGTTGTGCCAGTAGTAGAGCGCGGCCAATACTAGGATGTGCCACCACTGGTGCGAATGGCCCACGTAGTCGCATCGCCCGGGAAACCAGCGCTCGGGCACCTATATAAAAAAATGGTTTTATTAATTTCAATTCACTCTTACATTGCATCCCGTATCGTTGATATCGCTCACTTAATTTGTTTAAAACATTTAGTAGGCAAAACTGACTGAATTCTTTGAGTCTAAAGAATCCAGTAGCAGCCAGGCAAAAGTACCCGGAGTAGACTTTCATGACTAAGTCTCAGAATAATTATCTCTACGTTAGTATACTCCTATTTTATGAAATAAAATAAAAATTCCGATCTCTTACTTATATTCTTATTATTTATTGGCAACCCACTTAAATGTAAGTGGCTATACTTTCATCTAACAAATTGTTGTGTCTGACAGTCGGTAAGTGTGACCCTTTTTAAAGAATATATAATGTCGTTTATTAAAATGACTAACTGATAACATTTTTATACTACTATCTCTCATAATAGTTACCTATTTAAAACAGAGTTGGCTGATTTAAAATCAAATTTTAAATCAAGCTAATTTTTAAATAAAAATTACTGATTTAATCAAACTGTACATTCTTGTTAATTTTTCTTTAAATTGAAAACTTGTTAGGTAGTATTAGTAAATTTGCACACTCCTATTATTGTTTAGTAGGTACATTTAAAAAAAAAACAAAAAAAAACAAAGAAAATCATAATCTTCTCTAAAGTATGTTTTAGCATTTATCATATTACTAGCTTTGAGTCTTCAAATACAACAATTAAAAACTTATTAATTTACTTACTCAATACAATATAATAATCTTCTAATATTTAAATCCCAAATGCAGATAGTGCTAACAGATTAATTAAACAAAAATTAAAAACAACAAATTGTGTCTTCTCTTTCAAAAATCAACTACCTACTCTAGATTTCTCTGTGTTCTTTCAATCTCTTTACAAATCCTTTCCGCATTTTAGGTAGATGGCTCGGCTGCCCGTTTTACTTCTTAAATATCGATTCTTCGCGATAATAGGTAAAGACATTATAGCACAGGAAAATAGTCAACAAGATTTTATTTTAATGGATTAAAAAAAATCGGATAAATATCACGATTTATGCTAACCCTGATTTAAAATTACAGAGATAAGAATTTGAAACTCTATATTCTTTAACACTGATTAACACCGAATCTTGTCATCCAGTTTTACCTTACCAAAATTTAAATTGTATAATTAATTTGTGGATCAGACAAACACAATAAGATTTGGAGGAATGCAAACCTATAAAGGATTTAAACATTCTTATCAAAATCGCATTAATTTAAAAAGGGCAAAAAAATTAATTATAACTCACCTTGAAAGCGTAGATTAAAAATGCTGTTCCGCTTATTAGATACATTCCGATTACCCTCGGGAAAAACATCTGAAAAGAAATTCGTTTTTTTTTCTTTTAAACTGCCTTGTTACCAAGTCCAAAGTGCAAAGTGAAAGACGCAACCAGCTGCAGAGGAATCAATTTAGTTCTTCAGCTAACTAACAGGCGTTACGAATAAGGCAAAAGACATTCTTAATTCTCTATATGCGATGTCAAAGCCCATTTTCCTGGTCGTAGACACTCGCAGTACCTGTGGCGTTGATTGTGTTATAGGCCACCTAGATTATGAGGACCATCAGCCTTTCTGACTACTATTTAAAAAAATATCAAATTCGTAACTAATCACTTTTACGTTATTTATGTTAACTAGCTTTTGCACCTTTTTCTTAGGTCTTGAAAACATTTATTCAATCTTATTTCTCATATACTTTTGTCAGGCTGGAATTTTTTATTTTTATTTTTAGACGATCCATCGGGAACAGTACTTTTTCTGGGTGAAATGTACCCAATTTCCTTCTATGTATCCCTTACGACGTGCATATGCAAAATTTCATGACGATCGGTTGAAAATTTAAGGCGTTAAAGCGTTACAACAAACAAACTCACTTTCGCACTTACAATGCAATATTAACCAATGTCGGGGTCGATGTATGTACACATTAATGTTAATTTCAATTTCAAATTAAATTTATGTTTATTATTCAATAAATAAAAATGACGTCAATACTACAAGTAACACAGGTTGAAAATGTTAATGAGCATCTTCAAATGTAATTTCCATACTAATTTGAAAATCCTAAAACTTCATAAAATATTCATTTTTTTTAATATGAAATAATTGTTTTCGGAATTACAAATTTATGTTTATCGAATGGTTAAAATATTACTTAATCCTTTTAAGGATTTCGGTTTGGGACTTATGGGATTTTTTTTAATGAACTATATCCCCATTGTAAATGTTAAATATCTAATGGCAAATCACACTTACCTGCACCATCGTATTGTCGAACCCTCCCATGGTATATATCCAGTGGAATGTGGGCACAACACCATACACAGCCCACCCAATGAACACCAGCATCTTGACCAGATACGGTACACCGAGCTTGGGGATTTGCACCACCATGGCCACGATAAAGATGAGCGTCACTGACGTCATGTAAAATGTTTTCAACTCCTGAAAATAAGACAAGATTCCTTGCTGTATTTTATGATATTTTTCTATTGGAGTATTCGTGTGTTACGTCATAAAGACATTAAGGTGATACCTTCAACCATTTATTGCTGATCAGATCTGATCTGCAAACGATAAAGACATTTCTTACAATTTATTAACTTCATTACTTCTATAACTTTTCAAGTCATGGGGAAGGAGAGCACAAAGCTAAAATTTATATACATGTACTATGTGTTACAAATTAAATAATGTATACCACATCAAAACAATATTTATAATCTTTAAGAGTCAAAAGATCAGTGATTGTCCCTAAGTTTTTTAAAATGTTGCCATCAATTACTTATAAAAAATTTATTTATGGTCGAATTAATGATAAAAAACATTTTACATAAACTTTTTATTATGTACAATGTATGGTATTAAAAAATCAACACTTTGTCTAATTTACCCAAAAAAAAAATGAGCCACTGTTAACATTTTAAGAAATCCTTATTAGGATATAATTTCTTATCCCATTATTCAAAAAAAGTGTCAAATGAAGCTTTTTAGCTATGATTTCGATATCATATCTAACCGCGTATTATGTTTTGTTATTTTAAATATATTCTTAACTTGAAAAAAAAAGAAAGAAATAAGACATGGTTTTTAATTTTTGTCAATAAATTATTAAAATTTAAAAAAAACAATACTCAAAAATATGTTATTATTAGTGTTACTCAAAAATATGTCTTTCAGACCTTGATGATATCGAAACAGTTCGAGTGGGAAAAAATACGCGGTTAGATATGATTACGATATCATATCTGACCGCGTATTTTGTTTTAATTATTATTAATGATGGAATGATAGATAACAAGTGTATTATTTATTTATGCGCCACGTAGGAGCACGCGGTAAGAAGGCCGTTGACGTAGTACAATTTGCGTGTTGCCACATTTTGATACCTTAGTACTTGGCACCACTGAGCTGTTTAATTTTATACATTAGTTTTTATGATAACAGACGAGCGTTACCGTCGCCTATAAACGCACGCAACACAGTTAGAAACGTACAATTTGCCTGTATTTATTACTAGACCAACGCGACAGACTTCGCCCGGTTGAAATCCTACATAGCATTATGTCCAACTGGAAGTAGTTACCTTTCAAATAGTGAAGAATTTTAATATTTTAATATATTAGTGAAAGAATTTTTCAAATGGATACAATGATTCGAAGATGACTTCTCTATTTAAACATAAGTACTTAAAAAATATGTTTCCTCTCCTTTTATAATATTAATAGATTACTGTATTATTAAGCCGGTATTACTGTATATATTAAGCCGGTATTACTCGCTTGTAAGAAGAACTCAAAAAACATAAATAACTTAAGTTAAAAACAATAGTATTTTTTTTAACAATAATATCATCTCATCTCAATTCCTACCTAACAAGTTTTCGTTGGCTAAGAGACAAAATAATTATCATAAAAGTAAAGAAAGTTGATACTCAAATACTCAATTGATTAATGACTTTCAAATTTATTTAACAAAGAACTTGGACAGTGGATAGACAAGACAGGTTTCGAATCCGGTTTTAACAAAGAATACATTTGCTCAATGTAAAGAGGACACTTCGCGGGGGACTTTTAAAATTAACCTAAACGCTATTACTTTAAGACTCTCTTTTCAATAATTGAATAAAGCCAGTTACAACATTTCGTATAAGCATGTAGCGTCGACGTTAATAGTTCAACCTATCAGATTTTACTATGCTGATTAACAATAGAAAACAGTCAAACAGTGTAAGAGTATTAAAACAATATCTAATTTCCGAAATAACGTATAAATTATAAGAATCTTTTAAAGGTTTTAATGAAAACTATAGATTGAACTAAATCTCATTAGACAGTTATACAGGATTCAGGGGGATACCTCTGTTAAAAAACGAAACTTATATTTATAATGAAGCTCGGCAGACAAGCAGGTAGGCAGACATGTTAACAAGTACCTACTTATTGCCTACAAACGCTATATTATTGTTTTTTATTCCAATCGGTTTACAAAAAAAAAAGTTACGCTGCGGGCTCAGCTAGTTTTAGAATTTGAATGAGCAAACACGCGAAAATACTTGTCAATTAATTACGAAATTCTCCTTGAGGATGTGTCATGAGACCTTGCTCCTTACCGAATTTCATGATTTTATACAGTGCCTAATAGATTACGAACAATGAGTTTGCAAGTATCAGAATATGTTACATAAAATGCTGTTGTTAGTGTTGACTGTGTTGAATAGAAAGCTTGAATTTTTTACATAACCAATTGAACAACATCAATAACGGTAAGATCGGGCAGCTCTGGGGTGCTTACCGTTCATCTTTAAATTGTGCATACACGCTGTCACGAATACAGAAAAAAGTATTGTTTCCGAGGAATCATCTAAATCTATACTAATATTATAAAGAGTAAAAATTAGTAGTATGTAAAATTTGTACTCAAAAATTACTGGACCGATTTTAAAAATTCTTTCACCTATGGAAATATACATCTCCCCCTTTACCCCCTCTCCAAACAAAATTGCCATTTTCCACGAATAATATTTTATAGAGAGACGTGGACAGCTAGTTTTCAATAATATTGCTATCAATAATATTATGTTCTATCAGTTAAGTAGTTTCAATGTCGTCAATTCGACAACTTTATGAAGTACAAAAATTTATCTATAAATGTGTCTCTAAATCACTTCCACAGAGAGATTTTTACAAGTGCGATAAAAACAAATTAATGAAAATAATATATACGTACTTTTATTTCTTTCTTATGTTAATGGTCTTAAGAGGTTTCTTTAAGCCAACAAAAAATCATTACGTTATAATACAAAAAAAAAAAAACTGACGTGTCAAAGTAACAAACTTTGAATTACAACTTTGCACTAACTTTGAAAAAAAAACAATACATGACTTAGAGGTTGGTTATTCATTGTTCTTTTTCATCTATATTAGTTAGGTACATTCACATATAAAAGTCTAAATCAATAATACGGACTTAAAGCTATTCAAACTATACTTTACTATCAAGCGGGATGTAAAAACTACCATAATTTTTGGATAAAGTAACCCAATCCGGCGTAGTCTTTAAATTTTAATATATGCAACAATACGCATTATCTCCGAGCCTTCGCTTGGAGGAGATTGTTTGGATTTTCTCTAGTGCTCTCTACCACTTTCTCCATAAGCAATAATAAGTATAGAGCCCACATAACGTATATTTTATATCATAGCTGTCTTACGTAATGTTTCTACTTATCACAGGCGAGGTACCTATATAGGTGCAATAAATGAACTTTCTTGTCATTATTGCAAAAAAAAAAAAAAGATTTATCCGCAAGCAGGTACACAATACAAAATCGTTTTAGCTTTCATTGGACAAAAGAATTTTTTTCAGTTAAAAATCGTTATTTGAAAAATCAAATTTGAAGAAAAATCGATTATTGGTCGTCTGAATTGTAAGATAGAAAATACTTTTTTTTTTTAATTCTTAATATGAACTATAAAAAATATTGACCCTTCAAAAAATCAATGACACTTTTGTTTACCCAAATTGAGACGTTTGGCTAAAATCCAGTAACCCATTAAGTAATTAAATTAATCGAGTAAGAGATATACATAATCTATTTCCTGATTTTATTATTACTCATCGAAAATTTTTGACACTTTTATTGTGCAAATTTTAAAATGAAAAAAAAAAAAGAAAAAATATGGTAATTTAGTAATTTAAGGTGGACAGAACTTGATAAGGGCCGCGGGTCGGTGGATCCAGGCTGGTTCTGATCGGTCCTTTTTGAAAATTAGGGGGAAGGCCTTTGTCCAGCGGTGGAAGTCCTACGGCTGAGACGATGAAAAACGTACGCTGTTGTATTTCGGTGCTAAAGTAAGGGATTCTAGCCCATTCTCCTGTCACCTCCTAATCTCTGTACTTTATCCCGTCAAGGTTGCTTATGTAAATTTAATGTTATATGTTAATTAATAGGCGAATTAACAAATGAGACGTCAGCCTGCCTCCCGAACTTTATATTAAAAAAAAAACATATGCGTTGCTTACGTTGCTGGCGTTGTTATGTGCGGCTAACGTTTTTAATATTCTTGAGGTTATAGTTTATTATTGAGGGCGTGCTACACAGTTGGAAAGAGATGCGCTTTAATTATTAAACCGCATCGGTACTTACATAATGGCACCAGAACCCGTAATAAACCCCCGACGTGTATATGGCGAGCAGAGACAACGCGATTCCAAACAGGTCGTACATGAGAAACTGGTTACAGTCCTCCTCCGAACGACAAGAGAAGGTGTGATACAGCGCCGACGACGCCATGCATATCTGAAAACAAAGTGAATACAACGACCTCCAGTAGGAACATTTCAGTTGGACTGACCAAAATTGATCCAACGGAACGTGGGTTATAACAAAAGTAGTGGTTCCTTTTCCTCTCGTTACTTGTTTATATATTTGTTTGGTTGTAATTATTATTTTGTTGTTTGTTGTATTGTTTGTAGGGTTCATCATCATTCGCTTCTCATTCATTAAAAACTTTTTTGTTTCTTTGTTATAATGTAACCTTTTTTTTATTTACTTATAATTACATGTACACTGGCCGGGGGATTTTGAACAGAACGGAATAGCGAAAAAAAGGAGCAGCGAAAAAGATTGGGAGAAGGGGATTGACAGGTTTTCTGACGGAGGAAAAGGCATTCTTGAGAGAGAATCGATAAAGAAAAGGTGCTGGAAATATGTACGACAACTGAGACTCAGATTCTTTTCAAAAGGCTAAACGAAGCTAAATCGACGAGTTAATAAAATAACTTATTTTTACCGAAGATCCTGTCGGAAACGAAACGGACGCTGTGCACAGCCTCATCTATTTAAGCTGTTCTCACTGAACGAAGGGCAATTATATATATATACCTATATGTGTTAAATTTTATAAGGACCGCGGCGATTTCTAGTGTACATATAGGGACACTAAGTGATATTAAAGTGTGGTGTTTCCTCGACGTCTCTATCTTTCTTTTCAACCGCCACCCCTACAGTGATCTAGAGTTGTTACACTACATGTTTGTATTGTTCATATATTGTTTGTATTAGAGGAATAAAAGATGGTTTCTTTCTTTCTTTCTTTCTTAGTGGAAAAGACTGATATATGTTGATTCGTTGCGACACTTCATTTGACAGTTATGGACTCTGAAAACGCTGCAATAGCATTTAAAAAAATGAAATTGCTCATAGAATTTCAGAAATGCTAAATTAGAAATGTATGACTAGATTTAAGTTAGCTAAGTTAGCTAAACAAATCCGCCCAACGTAAATTATAAATACGCCCAAAAATAAATAAATAAATTGGTGGCTTTGTTTCTTCAGTGGATTTTATTTTAGGAGGTAAATAACGCAACGTTTCGGTCATTACATATTTTTTTTTGTTATAAAGGCACGGGCTTGCGAACACTTTCACTGGGAGAAAAGCAGGTCGTCATCTCAGGTGAGACGTTAACTTTCGAGACGGCCGTCGGCCAATGGTGTGCAGCCTTATATTTTGCAATAACCGCGCACCATGGACGTTATTACGACAATCTTGCATATACCAGACAAATCATCTCACTACTACTTTAGATCCATAATAGGGCGCGACAGAACGCACGAATCGTATGAGGTAGTAAGTGTGTTTGCAATGAACACAGATTGCGTCAAATTAACACATTCTTTAGATGTTATCTAATATATACTTGTGGTGTAGTTTCGTTGCACGAATATGAGAAACACTATTTTAGATCCCATCGCGTTACTCCCAACCTATTCCTAGTTTAGTAGCGTCATTTTATCTGTTTCTATATAAGCCTACCTACGTATATTCTCTATATTATAGTTCTGGAATGGAGACCAAGAATTGGAAAACGCAGCTTGTGACAGACAACCCGAAAGGCATCGCAGGAAGCGGATGGATGCGGAGCGCGGAGGACTCTGCGTAGTGGCCAGCCTTGGGAGAGGCCTACATCTCCCAGGGCATGATGATTATATCAGCCTATAAAAGGTGGGCAAAAAAGTGACGTTCAAAGCATGCTTCGTACGCAGCCGACATTACGTCGCGACTCGTGGCGGGTGCCTGGGTGCCGGACGCACTGCATCATTTACCAAGACGCAGGTATGCAAATGTTGGGGTTCATGCAATCCCCACGATACCGGTAACGTTAGTTTGTTGGGATGGGACTTTTTATTTGTTTCTAATTTTTTACAGTTACTTAAACAAGCTGTCGCATCCTTTAAGTTATAAATCTATGGAAAAGATAATGAATGAAGATGCCGATTCTGAATCAGTGACTAGTGGCCACAGTCAGTCTTTGTGGGCTACAGTCAGTACAGGTCGTGACATTTTTAGGGCTACCATGTCTTTGAAAAGATGTGTTATTAGCAAATATTTTCTATATGCAATATGTATGACATTGAAATCATTTCAGTAAATGTATTTTTGTGAAATGTTAGTTAGAGACTACAAAAGTTATTTTTCTATAAATTCATTTATTATAGAACAAAAAAAAATTTTTTTGTCATAACTTTCAAAGGGGAAAGTTTTATATATTTTTGTGACCTAAGAAAAAGCTGACACAATTCTGTGATTTCTTGTAGTATCTAACAGGAATAATATGAAAAACCACATAGTTAAAATTTGCTTGCTAGAAACAAACGTTCTATAAGGGTCGCATAGCCCCCAGATACCAGTTACATATGTCAAATTTATGATACCTGTTAAGGGTTAAGTTTAGGTAAGTACTTCCCTTTATACCAACTATCAGTGATTAATTATATCAAATCAAATCGGGTTATTTACCAAAAATAATTATTACATTAAAAATCAATAGGCAGGCAACAAATACAATTTTTTAAATTGGAATATTGCAGTTTGCCTAATTAAAGTATTGATATTGCAGTACACAAATTATTACAAATTGGTTTTTCACTTTTTGGCAATATTTTGTTACTAATAAGTATATGTTAATTCAAAAAATTTGCAAAAGTGCATAAAATGTTGAATTAATGTTAAATGTTCAAGGTTTATGTGCTAAAACATGCACACCCTCTTCTTTATTTCTGGATAAATGTTTATGTGATAAAATATTCTTTAAAATCCTATTGTTGATCCTTTAGGACCTTAGTTCCCAAAGTGGTCCAGGTGAACACTTAGGACTCGACGGGGGCCTATGTTGTAACTTATTTCATTTAGAAAACTCCCCATTTAAGGTTGGAACTCAGCCGCAATGCAAATTTCCATAGTTAGATCTAATCTTCACATTTTTTGTTAAGTTTTGGGAATATGGTAGAAATGTAGTTGCGGGGGGTCCACTGGAACCAGCTAAATTTTGAAAGTGGTCTATGGAAAAAAGATTGGGAACCTTTTTTTATGCTTTAGGAGGTGATCCATTAGTCTATCTGTTTAGACGAGTTGTCAAGACGTACACTAACACTTTGGTGTTGTTTTAAGCTGTAAGTTTTCCTAAAATAAAATAAATCTCTATACATATAACAAAATCGTAAAGGAGTCGTATCTGTACATTAAAATTATACATGTTGTGCTTATGTTACCGAGGTCAAAAATAGTTTTTAGAAATTTTGTCACTTTATGCGTTCTCTGAAATGACTTAACTGATTTCAATGCGGTTTTCACTGATGTATTCCCGTAACATTTAGTGTTTGTTTCATTCCAATCGGATCACAAACAAAAAAGTTACATGCTATACTGAATACCACGCGTATGAAGTTGCAGGCTCAGCTAATAAATAATAAAATTCACTTACCATAAAACATGAAAGCAATATTGCAGCAACAAATTTGTCTGTGAAAGTGGCATGAATATTTATGATGATTAGATCATTTATCGTCAATCCAAGCACTAAGAAAAATCCAAACAGATGTGTCCAAATATTCATAGTCTCATTGGTCCACCAAAATATGCTGAAACAAAAATTATTGGGCATGGTAAAAATATCCACAATTGGAAAATACAAAATGTATTGCGGATTTGCGAATTTGAGTCACCTTTCCCAACAAAGTTTTGTGGGTAACAATTTTCGATAACCATCTTTTATAAATGGATTGTGCTGCATATACTCTGGAGCCTCTTCATATTTAAGTAACTGCCTATAATTAATATATTGAATATCCTCTTTGGTTAAATTGTTATTGTCTTCAAGTTTTTTCCCTCTTCTAAGTAAAGTAGAAGCTGAGGTGTATTCATTCTCTTCTCTGTCTGCATCTTCTACCTAAAAATAAAATATGTTGAACAAAGTATTTAAACAACACAATAACCGTGCCAAGAATATACCTAAAACCATAATGCTTGCACTTTCTAATGTGTTTTATACTTTCTAAAATTTTATGTTTTTAACAAAATCAATGCAATTTTAAGATGGATTTGAAATTTAATTTAACTTGTATTTTTACCTTTTCTATTGCCATAAATTGAAGAGTATCAGCTTGGCAATCAAGTTTTTTTGTCATCGTAATAGACATTTTATTAATTCTTTAATTTAAACAAATACTGTATGAACGTAAGTAGTACACCACAACTAGTTCGAAACAATAATTTCATAAATTTCCTGGGGATTGATAACAACACATTTCTTTGGGCTTTAGCGAATATCACGAAAATGTATTTTGATATTAATATAGAATAAATTAATTACGGTTGGAGATACCGAAAAAAATAAACGATTTCAAAAATATTCACTACATTACAGTGCAGCTGTAGCTGTAGAGCAAACCACCAAACACGACCAATCAGCCAACCGCACTGGCAGACTCCAGACTCCAGACTGGCACTACCAGTGTTGCCAGCCGGGTCCCGTTAAAAGTTACCTTAAATAAATAGTGTAGTTTATAGCACAGTACTATGTGAGTATTAGGTACAGACTAATACAACATCTTTGGTGACGCTAATGACGCTAGTACGCAGACGTATAATATAGAAGCACTATTGCTATTATTTATTCTGTGCTTGCACTATGCGTGTACAAACAGTATATAAATAAACACTACGTTTCTATGTATTCTTGGTGTATGCTACAATCTAATATAAAATATACAAATACAAATACTACAACCGTGGACGTACAAAAAAAGTCGGACAGAGTCTCGCTAACAAAACGCTGTGTCACTCAGAGTCGGCCAGCTCGCCTGTACATACAGACCGACACGCACACATTCACACATTAGTCGGCCATTACGCGTGCAAACGTCAACGCAACCGACACGTTACGCGGCGAAAAAATATAAATATACAGCATGTCTTGTGTGGTGAAAATGTTTAAAAACCGTAGTGACCGAAAGAAAAAAATTCCAGGAATCTCTTTTCATAGGTAAATTAATAATTTCCCGATTTTATACATTAAAATCAATTTTCATTCACTAGAAAAAAATAATTTATCCCAAGTTTAGTGTAGCCAATAGTGTTGCACACATAAATAGCCGCCGCCATTACGGTGACTCAGTTTTGTCTTAGCGGGAGTTCCGTCCGACTAATTTTGTACGTCCATGACTACAACCTACAACAATGCATACTCTCTACCCTACAGTCTAATACTCTCTACATATACATTCACTTGATCATCACCCACTACCAGAGCGATATATACCAACAGGTATGATCCACTCATAGAATGTTCGCGCATGTTTCGCGCGCAATGAGTGACCGGGGTAATAATAATAAGTGCAGTGTTGACAACTACTATTTAAAGCGGCGTTTCTCAAAAATAGGTTAAAAAAGAGCTATACTTTAGGAATTTTGGAATATAAAAATGTAGCCAACCATAATTTTAATAATTAAATTACTAAAAACAATTTAACTAACTTTTTTGTTGAAGAAATGAATTTCATATTTTTATTGTTCGTGGAAAAATCGAATATCCAATGTAGAATATTTAAAAATATATATGATATGTAATGAGATAAAAAGAAATAGAAAATTGAAGAGATGATGTTGGATAGTATGTGTGTGCGTGTGTTTTATAATATATGGACATAAATTTGATGAAGTTAATACAGTTTATGGTGGAAATTTAAACGGATCTCTGCAGGTATAAAAAGTTAAGTGAAGTTATTATAGTCCTGTAGTCCTGGTTTGAACAAAGACAAACTCAAACTCATCCCTGTTGGGCTCAGATTCTGCTGGGCAATGTCACACACAAAACACTGACGTTGACGGACCACAATCGGTAAGGGTGACAATGACGAAATAGTATAGGCATAGAATAATACCTAAAGCATTGAACCCAGACTAAAATAAAAATCAATATTTATGGTGTGTTGTGCTCCTTATGCTTTTGCGTTAAGACCATAAGTCAAAAAGAGATAACCATACAAACTTTGTTCTTATTTTTGATCGGCGTATCTAGGTCAAACGTCAAACTTGGTTCCTCTACGTATTTGGTGCCTTTTATGGTACCGATTTAAAGTGATATGTTTATGAGTTATCATCGGTAAGTGATTTTGTTTGTTTGCATAATCAGAGTAACGCAGTAAATATACTGAGAGCTTTTTTGTATAATAAAGATCCCTTATCAATTATGTTTCTTGAATTTACGTAATATTTTAAGGAAAAGATTAAAGCGTTTAATTTTTTAAAGTAAATTATAAGTTACTTTATCCATAAAATTACCGTATTTTTTGAATTGTATATGAAATTTAGCATTCTCTCTCAAAGCAGTGATTAAAGCTTAATTACGTTGCTTTCAATTTGCGACTAGGTATATTATGATCATCAATTATAAGATAAATATTTTTATAAAACAATGAAACCATCAAGACAACATCATCTGATGTCTCCCAAGTCTCGGGCCAACTAATTTTTTGTAAATCGGAATTAACTTTAGTATAGTTACAGGTATAAATTTTTTGTTTCAGTTGCAATTTGGGCTTAAGTGAAGGTGGAACCCTTTTCTGTAATACTATTTGTAGTACAGGATGATGAGGGTCAATGCTTACAAAAGGGTCATTAATAGGTTCTACTGTAATAAGCGATGATCTGTCAGAAAGGATGAGGTCAAGGACTCTGTTTTTGGTATTACTCACTAGGTTACACTGATGGACACCATTGAAATCTATGGGGTCAAGAAAAAGGCTACTTAAGGAACTGTCATTAGTGGATGCAATTATGAGAGGTGAGTTCAACTCTTGTTGCCAGTCAATACTCCACATGTTGAAGTCACCGATTATAAGATTTAGAGACGAAGTCGTGGATTCCTTCTGAATAACATGGCACATGTTTCTTAAGAATGTATCCATGTAGATTAAAGATACAGGAGGTGGGTTATTGATGGCACAAAAATTAATAATGGTTTGGTTGTTGAATTTTAAACGAAGCCATGAGTCCTCGCATGTTGATTCCCATTTAGACAAAATGAAATTTGTCGCTGTGAAATCCTGAAATAAGTGCGTTGAGTTGAGCCCTGCTCCTCCGCCCCATAATCTTCGTGTGGTGTGCAAATATTTCGCGACAGGACGCTACTCTAGTGCCTATATGTGCCGAGTGTTGTTTTCGCGACAGGACGCTTGCGAAAAAGGACGCTTTACTGTGTTTTAAACATACATATCGACTAAGTTAATTAGCAAAAATCCCAAGGCTTATTTGTTAATATAACAATCAACATAATTTTGTATAGCTGGTGTAGATCCATCAATAGAATTATGGCTGGAAAAATAAAACGTGATGAAAATGATGTGGATGAGGCTAAATTAGCAGCTGAAACTTATTATAATAAGCACAAACATTATAAAAATAAAAAATGAATGTATTGAACACTTGTTTCATTTTTTAGATTGATCAATTCTGTTACTACATAATTTTTCAGCCATATTCAAAGGTTAAGTGTTTCATATTTATTTCTATCAATTCTAACGATATTATTATTGATAAAAATAGATATATTTTTGAATACAGCTGAAGCTTTCTAGACGTCTACTCGTACTTTCGATCTTCGTTGTGTAGTGACCGTTTTTGTCGCAACTTCATTAGAATAGAGTTGAAGTTTGAACGAAAATCTTCATCATTTATCGAATATCGAAACTACCAGTACACGTCCTGTATACATAATTGATGTTCACGTGCAATCAGTACAGCCGGCCGTACGTACAACCATGCTGGCGAGTTGCTTTCGGGGAAGAATCATAGATGGCGCTTCATAATGTATTGGCATGTGAATGCCGTAAGAGGCCTCTCTTTTCCCTTATATATTACAATACTCTTTGGTACAGTGATAAGAATTCCCCCTTCGTCCCTCCTAAACGTGGCTGACGATGTTGCAGACTTATCACGCCTAAATACATTATAACGCTGATCAAACAGTTCGTTATTATAAACTGTGGTGTTAAACCAGGTTTCTGTTATTACAATAATATCATAACTTTGATTTAAGGCAGAATAGAATATCAATATCAATAGAATATCAATATCAATCAAATCAAATAGAAATCATTTGTTTTGGTTTTGAGGCCTCTCACATTTTGGTAATAAATATTGATTAATAAATAATAATATTAATAAATATGCTAAGCCTTTAGGAGAAAATCTTAATATTACCAAGTTTTTTTTGCCTTTATGAATTGTTTTGTAAATGCCTCAGTGTCTCTTTTCTGTGGCCGTCAAACTTTTCTGTCATATAACACAGACTAGTGAATAATAGTTACAAAGACATTATACAAATATTCTCCATGGTTTCCATTTTATGAACACAGAATATATAATAAATAATAATAGCGTATTATGATTAGTGATTAGATTAAAAGCTTGCTTGGTATAATCACATTTGTTTAATTAAGGATTAAGGCATTAGAATTATTTCACAGCGGCAGTTTAAATTTATGCTGTTGTGTTTTATTTGTTATACTGTTATTGTTTGTTATAGTTATTAATAATTAATACTGAACTGTTCAATAAATTGATTTAATTCAATACGTTAGAAGGAGGAATGCTTACGAAGCCAAGGAGTTAAACTTTTCCTTTCAGCTACTCTTATAGCCAACCACAATTAATTGGCCTATTAAATAAAAATTCACACACATTATATATGCATGGAATAGAATATGAAATAATAATAGGGATTTTAAAATATTTCCACGAATATCCGAACCATTTTATATCCCAATCAAAAGAATTGTAGTTATTGTTTTTCATTTATGCCCAATTAACTTAATGACCAAATCGTCAATAAATATATTTTCGTATATAGTATTTATGATATTAGCTAATTTATGATTTTTTTTGTATTATTTTTAAAAGAAAAATCTTTTAAAAAAGATGTGCCTAATCGCACAGTATCTTAAATGAATTTCCAGGTAACAATACCTGGAAACGTTTCAAATTGCAAAAATGTGCTTTAAAATAGCCACCTTTATAACCATGATATCCAAAAATAGCGCCGAGATTTCTTGAAACAAGATACGTCATATCCCTAACAAACAGTGTTGCTATATACGCTATTTATTTAATTAAATATTATAACGAAATTATTATTTTTTTAAAATCTTATTATTCAATAAATATTTTATTCATTATTATAATTATTTCTGAAAAACATTATTATCTAATTTAAAAAACAAACTGAAATTTATAATGAGCACACAAACTTTTTGGAACCGAAATGCTATAGTGTGAACAACATTATATTTGAAATGGTCGATTTTCCTGTTTGCTGATCTCCATTCGACAATTGTGTGTTAATTTTGTTAGGACTTACGCTCTGTTCTAATTATTAATTATTTCTCAATATTGATTATTTTTATTTTGTTGTATAGCTTATGTCATTATTATAAAAAAATTAATAACTAAACGAAACGACGTGTGGTACTTCTGCGTTTAGACGGGAGCCATCTTGCAATCTCTAATCAAAGGTCCTTGGCTCACAGTTTCGTTGTCTAGTTGAAAGCGAGTTCACTCCATCATAAAATAATCAAATGGCGTTAAAACGAATTAATAGGGTATGTATTGTTCGCTTAAATGTTTATTTCGGCTTCATATACGTAAAAAGGGAGTGTTGAAAAATCCGATTTCGTAGTGATGTTTCGTCATTGTGAACTGCCTATTATCAAAATCCTCTGGATTATTCGTTATACGTAATAATTTTATGCGTAAATTATACATTTGTTTTTTTAAGCAAGTTCCTTATAAGTTTCACTGATATAAATGTGTTGTTTTACTGGTAAAGTTTGGTGACAATTTTATGCACACGGCGTACATAAAATGTCGGAAATAATGTGCCAATTTTCAAGATTTCTTGTCTTATTGGAATGTGTAAAATCCAAATATTTCAACGGGTTAAACAACAATCTTGTTCCAGTGGAATCTTAACTATAATTTGGTCGTTTGCTTCACCTAACAGTTTATTTTGATAGTGATGATGTGACATGTCTGGCTAATTTTGAGAGTGATCGTTCATTGTTGTGTAGTGTACCGAATACCGATGGCATCGTTAAATTTTTCAGGAATTACAAGATCTAGGCAGAGATCCGCCAGCACAATGTTCCGCAGGTCCACACGGAGAAGATCGTGAGTACACAATATTGATTTGCTTCAAAAAATGTAATTGTGACTCATTGTAATAATAAATCATACCTACACAATTGGAAAGTCGTTTAGAAAAGTTATCGTTTTATAACCTACTTCATTATCTTTTTTTATGTAAAGACTGAACTTTACATTTATTAAAATTGATTTATAGTTGCCTTTTTATTTATAACACGCTTTTTCTTTTGTCACTGAATAGGCTAAAATCGATAAAAAAAATACCTACCAAAATGCGTAGTAAACAGTAATTGACAGAATGTGACATATCTGCTCCTATATAAATAAAGGAAATGTAGATAACACATTTGAAAGAACATTTTATAAAATAATAGAATATTTTGTTTTAACACAAACAATATATTTTACTGTTTTGAAAACTGTTTGTAAATTGTTGTAGGTATGTAATTTTTATGGTTAAATTGACAGTTTGATATTTTTTATTGAATGTTTTAAAGAAATAATTATTATAATGTACTTACAATAATGGTTTCTAAAATGAAAAAGTTATTTGTAACTTTGAGGTTATAAATCTTGATGCTATCAATTTTTAGTTGGTAGTATTTTTTATTCTCTGAAGGGTTAATAGTTTGTCTTTTATTAATGCTCCATTTTTGGTCCCTTGAGAAATAATATAATAAATCCTAAAATTGTTGATATTTTTCTTCCAGTTTTCCACTGGCAAGCCACAATAATGGGACCAGTAAGTATTTATTTTGCAAAGTGCATGCATATTTGTCATAATCATCCTGTAATTATTAAGCAACAAAATTTATTAACTAGTTGTTTGAATTTCAACCAATTCTCTGCACAATTGGGAACTTTTTCTTTTCTCCGGAATGGTAATTGTAGTAACTTATATTTGGATTGCCTATAAAAAATAGGAAGAATAAAAAATATAAATGTTGATTTTTTTTTCTTGTCTTTGCTCTCATTATTTATTAACTTTTGTTTAAATATACCTAAGCATTTTCTAGTTTCTCATTTTCTGAGTTCATTGCAGTTTCATACTTTTTTCTATTTTTGGATATTTTTTGTATGCAAATCAATTATTTTTGTTTTATTTTCAGGTGGACAGCCCTTATCAAGGAGGTGTATTCTTCCTAACCATACATTTTCCAACAGACTATCCGTTCAAACCACCAAAAGTTGCATTTACAACGCGTATCTATCATCCCAACATAAACAGTAATGGTTCCATTTGTCTCGACATTCTGCGTTCACAATGGTCCCCAGCGCTCACCATATCCAAAGGTAAGAAAATTTATATTATTATTTGGCGGTACACAATCGGCCCAAAAAAAAAACTTATAAAATCTTATTATTAATTATAAAAACATTTGTAACTTTTATTTCGAGTCTTATACACATTAAATCTCAATCGGCAAATAATTGTATAGACCTGCTTTTGTTATCCCATTAGATTGATTTAATTACCCATTATAGGGAAATCCCTTTACTTTATAATAATTAAAAATAATTAAGGGTTTGTATCCCATCTATTCATTTTAATAGGAATTCATTTTAAAATTGAAATATGTCATTGTTTAAAAAAATCCAAATATGTCATTGTTTAAAAAATTAGCAATTGCAACAATTATTTAAAAGTGAACTTTATAATATACATAGAATGAGTAAGGAATTTTAAGGTTTCAAAGAGGGTAGCTCTCATTTTTCTCAGGTACTAATAAAATTCAGGTCATAAAACTAATAATATTCTATATAAATATTTTTTTTCCTCATATTTGCAAGTAATGTCCAACATACTAAGCAGATTACTACTGTCAAAGAATGTAGGATTTATGGACCTCATGTTCCATAGTGCAAATGGGATTTATCCACTAAGTCACCTGTGTAGCCAGTTTGTCAACATAGTCTTTGCATTAAATAATACTATATTAATATCAATAAATGTTTTGTTGCAGTGTTGTTGTCAATCTGCTCACTGCTATGCGATCCAAACCCAGACGACCCATTGGTTCCAGAAATTGCTAGAATCTACAAAACGGACAGAGAAAAGTACAATGAACTAGCCCGCGAGTGGACGAGGAAGTATGCTATGTGATGAGTCAGTCGTGACGTCAGCAAACATACACACACATCGCCACAGCCCGGGCTCCAATCCATTCCCCTCCCCTCTCCTACCACCCTTTATCCACTGTCCCATCCCTTTATCCATTAACTAAATTTATTGGAAATTGTATAAATATTCTTAAATCACTTTTAGGATCTGCCTAATTTTTCTGTAATCTCTGGTAATTTACGAACGGCGATTTGTTACAGTAAATGCGGTACACCTGTGCAAACATTAGTTTCTGTTTATCATTTCAATAATGAACATTTTCTAATTATGAGCATTATGTTCTTTTTTTTAAATTTTTTAATTATTTGATGTGTCTGTAGATATCTAATTGGTTAACTTGAAAATTGTATCTAGTTAAATTTAAATGACACGAATTTGTGTGTTACTGCTGTACTTGTACCCTAGATCTAAATTTAATTGTCGAACTGTACAATAACCATACTTTAGGAAATGGAGCGTCACATGTCCAGTTTGTTAGGGATTCGTCAAAAAGAAATGTAATTAAAAAGCTCATAAGTGTTAAGAACATTTTTTGAGTAATGTAAGTAAGTTGGTATTACTGAAGAGCTCGTCGTTGGAGGCGAGTGAGTGTCTTTTTTTTAAATAGGAGAACATCTTTTTTTTATGTTAGTTAAATGTATGTAGCACGCTACAAATCAGACTGACGATGAGTTATGCGATCAGTTTTCTTTCATCCACAATATTCGCAGAGTGAAGGAAGACAATGCACTAAGTAGCAAACACTCAGTATGAAATTACAGTGTATATCTGGTAAGGTCGTAAGTAATTAATTTAGAATTTTTCATTATGGCGTTCTTTATAATTTTATCTAATATATATTGTGGTTGTAAGGATACGTGCGTTGTGATTTCCACAAACTCTCCCCCGATCACTATCCCGGTCCCTATGAACAGTTGACGTTTGAACAGTACTATGACGGGCTTGACAAGGGTGTGCTTCAAACGAGATTCTACTACGGACAAGTGCTAACAGACACAGGGAGACGTTCAAACTGAAAAGCTTTTTAAAATTGTAATCAATCTACAACTTGTATTTTAGCTTCACTAAATTGTAAGAAACAATAAATTATTGTGTATGTAAATAACAAGTTGAGCTTTATTCGGCCGATTCCTAATTTAGTAAAGAGAGTTAATGGCACATAAGAAACTGCAATTAAGCTCGACCGTCCACACGCAGATCGAGGGCGAGCACTAGAAATCTCATTTTCGTTTCCTGGTAGGAGGTGTCGATGACCTAATGTTTAAAAAAACAGCTTCATACTTCTGCACAGCTACTGTTTTTATAATTTTCAATACACACTTTTACATAATGTGTGTGCATATATAATATATAAATTATTATTACTGTAATTTTTAGTTCTTATTTTTGAGTTTCCTGCCCATTTATGTGTATAATTTAAAGGCGTTGACGTTTTAATTCTGTTGATTTTTATTTCACGCAGCTTAACCGTTTTCAAAAAATTACCTTCCGTCTCATAAGTCAGTCGACAAAAGATGGCGCTATAGATATTTTTACTAAAATTTATTTTGAGGAAAAATGTATCAAGAACAAGGATAAACAATATTGAAACGGTTCCATTACGATTTATGATGTACATAACTGAAAAATGCATTCTCTTGACAACTACGTTAAGATAATATTAGCGTGATATTGTACGTATATACATGTGATAATATGTATATGCAATACATAATTTAATTTGTATGCGTATATATGAATTCAGATTTATATAACTCACTTTACATAAACCGCGAGTAATGTAAACAGTGTATGCTACTTTAGATAATATAAAATCAATATCTTAATTGCTTATGTAACTAAAGTCACGTCAAATGGACTTACTTCCACATTTTTATGTACTATTTTATCTCGAAAGGATTTAGCTATAAAGTTCAAATTATTTGAATTGTTTAGATTTTTCGGTAGTTTCTTGTTTAGTTGATATCTGATCACTCACTTGAACCATTCACCATTTTTTTTCTCTCATTAGATGGAGATTTGAAAATCGAAGGCAAGGCTTCTGTAACAAACTTCAATAAATTTTGAAAAGTTCCTTTGATACGCCAGTCGCCAATTGTATCGTTCGCGGATTACGAGGACGTTCGATCGTCTACTATGTATGAATAGTTCGACAATAGAATAAGAATCCTCCAATGATATTTCGATTGATCGATTTTTAATTATAAAAAAAACGCTGGTTTTGTTACATTTGAAAATTAGGAGTGAAGTGAAACTCGCCTTGGATGAATTGAACAATGCGGTGAGTGAAGAAAGATTGAATTGGTATATAGGTGCTGAATGAAGGATTACTGTTTCATAAAAATAATGCATGACGTGCTGAACAAGTTCTGTAAGTTACTCTTTAGACCTTCTATAAAATATTTATCTATTTACATGGTTAATTGTGTTTAGCGCCATCTAATGTCAAAAGATACTACCACTGTCCGCGTATGTCAAAAGTTGTATATTATGTGGTTGTTTCGCAGTTCGCAGTGTTTTGGGCAGCCTGTTAGGCGGCAGTAACCACCCCCTTACAGAAGACCATCGTGAAATAACAGCACGCGTGCTGTTGTGTTTCGGTGAGCGAATAAGGGATGCCAGAGCCCATCCTATCCCCTCCTAATCCCTTATCCTTAATCCTACTGTAGTCGGCAGCGCACTTGCAGCAGCTTTGGCGTTGCTTGTGCTATAGGCGACGGTAGCCACTTACCATCAAGTGGACAGTCCGACTGTCTGCCGATATTAACATAAAAAGAATACTAAATTTATTTCTGAGAAAACGTACGAGTGCCGTGCCCTTAATGGAGATCCCAAATGAAATAAAAGTATCTATGTATCTAATTGAAATTGGATAGGACTATGCGTCGCCGTCACGAGAAGCTGTAAATTATGTAAACAAACAAACTTGTCACACGGGAATTTTATCTGTATAGCGCATACTTCGACGCTGGCAACTTCATTTCACTGGCTCACACTGGCTCTGGCTTATGAAGAAGCGAACGTAAACCTCAGAGTAAATAAACTTAAACATTTGGTCCGCAATTTTGACGAGTCATACTCATACGTCATTCGAATTTAAAATGAATGAGCATGATGTATCATCACAATTTATCCTTCCCTCTCTGTCTTTCAAGTATAGTTAAAAAGAGATAGCTTTATTAAGTGTGAAGCTAGACACATACGCAGTTTATACCAACATGACGATAGAATACTACATAAACAACCGAGTTAACGTTAGCGAGTAAAGTAAAGTATCGACTAACGTAAAGTAACGGAATATTTCTATAGCAACTCACGCTGTGTAGTGCTACTTGGAATGATTCAGTGAGACAAATCGATTTGACGTTTTGTTTTATATTTAAGTAGCTTGATATATTTTTCATAGTTTACATTACACAAAATAAATTTAAGAAAGCACGCATATTTGATAACCACTATAATATATGTCAATCCTTTTTCATTACTGACATTATTCTATATTTTTAAAATCTAAAATACGCCATTATCCGAATATTGTGGATATATCTTGTCGATTCGAAACCTTTATTTAAATACGTTCTTTAATTTGAGTGGAGAGTTTACCGTATCGACGGGATGAAAATTTAAACGTTTAACAGTTACGAAACCTTACGAACAGTTACGAAACATTCTGTATGGGAAAATGTTTTTTCTTTTATTTTATTTTTTCGTCAATTTTGCAATGTTTTTAATAGTTATTCTGCTATTCGGGACGGAGACAAATACAACAAATCAAAAACCATGAAAATTGGTCCAGCCGTTCTCGGTTTCTAAGCGTTCGAACAAACCCGACTTTGGTTTTATTTATATATTATATAGATGTAAATGTCAATTACCATTCAAAAATTAGAGTAAAATGTCGACAAGCTTTTGAACTTGAAAAACTTCTAACAGTAATGCGTAAAAATACATTCTCGTCCCGCCTACTCGTTTTAGTTTGTGACAAAGAGATAAGATATGGATGTAAACATTTGTGCAATAAGGACAACAACAAATAAATACACAAAGTGGGGATTCCCGCTCAAAGACTAAGGTTCATTAATGATGTATTGTGGTAATGAATCTAGAGATGTGCAATTGTGCAGAGTTGATAGTTTGTGGCGTGGACATATTTATTTTATTGATATATTTGTAGCCAGGATGCATGGCGCTGCCATTGAACATTGGCAAAATCTCGTACAAAAGTGTAAACTACCCACTTAATAAATTGTCATTCAACATTATAAGCTTTTGTTATTGTAAACAAAGTTATGCTACTTTGTGCCTCTGACTATGTTAATATACCTACCGATTTTAGTGGTACCTACTGTGTGGCTACTACGAGAACTCATATTATATTAAGGGCAACGGCTGTCGTGCCTGTTCACAGGACCACGGCCTTCCGACGAAGTTTCAGGTTTGCCGCGTCCAAGTGTTGGAATGATCTCCCTCCTATCTAAGGAGCGCCTAGCAGGTACACCTTTAGACGTAAGCTTAGGGCTTATTTGTTGACGCTCCAAAATTCATAATTCTATATCCAGCATTCATCACCGCGTTAATACACCAACATAATACGTAAGTTTTAACGTTTACTGCAATTACTAAATTTATTATTGATTGCTATAGAATTTCCTATTTCCGCGCCTTTTCTCTGTTCAAGGGATCATTGAAGCAGTCCATTGTGTATAGATATAAGTATTTTTTGACGAGCCCATTGGATGAGTGGTTAGGGTGCTTGCCTTAATGCTCTATTCTAGGGTCCCCGGGTTCCATTCCCGGTAGGGTCAACTTTAAAAAATGAACTTTTCAAATTTGTCTCTGGTCTGGATCTGGAAAGTAGTGGCAGGGCACACTGCGTTTCGCAGTCATTTGGGCAGCCCGTCTAGCGGCAGTAACTGTTAAATTTTTGGTTTGTTTAAACACTTTTGCGTGCCTACACTCTATTTCTTTTTGTTGTGGGATCCAGTCTTCTTTCTTTAAATTAAACTCATTTATTTTATTATATACATGCACATATATTAATCCATTTCTTATATACCTTAAAATAAATAACACTATAAAATTCTATCCTTTACATATCGTTTCTAAACTTCAACACATTCTCACTAATTTTTCTCACAATGACATCTTACATATATTTTTAAAACATTCTTATTTTAAACTCAAACCTATATAAATATATATTGCCAGTATTTATGTTCAAATACATCAACAGTAACCACCCCCTTACACAGAAGACCACCGTGAAATAACAGCATGTGTGCTGTTGTGTTTCGGTGACTGAAGTAAGGGATGCCAGAGCCCTTTTCCCTATTCCTTATGATATTGTAGTCGGCAGCGCACTTGCAGCAGCTGTGGCGTTGCTTGTGTTATAGGCGACGGTAGCCACCTACGGTGCTGGCTGAAAATCAGCGCTGTAGGTGTTTGTCTAGCACCTCAGCACAATGCTGAGGCAGTATCCGATTCGCTGCCGCGAGGACATATACACGTTTTTTATTAATTTCTGTCCTGTTCTTGTATATAATGTCAGTGTCTTCCGTGCAGTAAATAAAAGTATTTCTTTCTTTCTATATACATATCCTATATTATTACCTAATATATAAAATTCTCGTGTCACAGTGTTTGTAACAAAACTCCTCCGAAATGGCTGGACCGATTTTATGATTTTTTTTAATATTTGGTAGGTACCTACCCCCACCCCCCATTTTTTAATCGCGATTTTAGTATTTTTATATGAAGAATGTTCAAATAAGTTAATCGTCGTTCATTGACGTGAAGTGACGCGTCACTTTACTTGGACCCGATAGGTGAGCCACAATCGGGTTACGGAATTATTTTCTGGTTCTGGCAGGACGTCTGCTGGGTCAGCTAGTATTCTATAAAAACACAAAACGTACGGGCTATGGGCTGAATCCCACGATCTCGCAGGGTCGAACACCATGTGCATGGTTCGACGACTATGCTGTATTATATACCTATATTGGTTTGCAATGCGCATATTCACTGCTGGCACCGGCTTTTTTCAATGTGATTAGGTACAGGCTATATAGTCTGAAGATTGCCTATAGGAATTAGTAGAAATCCTTCACCGTTTGGACCCTTGATGTTATTCCAACATGAAATTGAAAAAGACTGAGGTGCAAGCCCCAAACTAAAAAGTTAAATAGCTACCATTTACATACCTGTCTAGTCAAAATTCAATGACAGGTGTATTATTATGCACACTCTACATACATTATTCTGAACTATTAACTCGTAAAGGTTGGGGCTCATCTCTAGACCCATCTTAATATAAGACCTATTTATATCACAATAAGAAATACCCAGCTCGAGCAGGTTATCAAATTTTTGTTTCATTTGAAGAGACAAAAAAATGTCTTCTTCAATCAAAATCAATTGCTTGAGATGTATTTTTTTTTGTATGTTAAGATCGGCAGACAGGCTGATGACGGTCCACTTGATGGTAGATGGCTACCGTCGCCTATAACACAAGCAACGCCAAAGCTGCTGCAAGTGCGCTGCCGACGACAGTAGGATTAAGAAAACTACGAGATCTTTGGACTCTTTATTGAATAAAGCAATAAACTTGAACCTAATACTCGTATAAATACTTGGCCAGTATTGTACCTATATACAACTTACGAAATATGAGTGAAAAAATAATCTACAAGGCACATAGTACAACAGGGGACTACAATTCAGTCGTTTCCATGTTTTTGGCGTTCTTCATCTGCTCCAATTGCTGGTAGAAATCGTATTTCGCTTGGTTTGCGGGTGTTTCAGTTTCGGTGGACTCTATGGACGGGAAAGCCCCGGTGGTGATAAAGTATGGTTTGTCGTTAGACAAGTCTTGGTCTACAGCATTTTCATCGAGTGAATCTCGTTCCGAATGGCTGATTTGGTCGTCCGATTTGTACCAGTCGTTCTCGTACGCGTGAAGCCAAATCGGGTTCGATCCTTTGGTGCTGTGCTTGTTGGTGTTTGGTACGCGACCTCCGGAACTGCGCATCGTCATGTCCGATTCACCGGCCGTTGGAGAGGCTGTCAAACGAAAAACAGTCATTTACAAGGGGTTTTTTGATCGCATCTAACTACCAGAGATCTCACCATGGCGGGTGAGCCATAGTTGCAGTGGTGATGTGTACCGACAATCAAACTTTGCAGTAATATAATCAATATACCTTAGAAGAAAACATAGCTATAATTTATAAAGATACGCAATGGAAGTCGGAAGCAATGGAAATACTTGAGTAACAGAATAATCCGAAGCATGTTGAGAAGGGTGTGAAAGGTTTACCGTAAGCGGTCGCTGTGGCCGCCTTGAGGCGTCGCGCGTAGTGGGCCCGCTGCGAGAGACATACGAGCAGAGCCAGAGCCAGCAGAGCCCCCAGGAACAGAGCCACCCACGCCAGCCAGAACACGGCGGGACTGGCTCCAAGGGCTGCTGCACTCGGCGCGTACGCACCCGCCTGCGTGTCCAGCACGTTGAACTCCTGTTCGGACAATTATAGCCTCTTTATTACAATCACACATTTGGGTAGACTCCTATGCATTTACGTGATACTCCAGGCCGACACAAAATTAGATTTATTGAAGTGAATACTTCTTTAGGCGCATTTTGCTGACCTTCACTCAGTTTACTCGGCATCAAGTACACATGGAATGATGAGTTAGAAGTTTTCACTTTATGCTTAATGGTCATAAGTAACACCCATTTTTATTTTTGGACTTCTTTTTTATTAAGTAAAAAAAGATTTCAATAAACTACTGAATTACATACACTACAATCAAAAGCTGGAGTGAGAAAAGAGTGCCAGAGTGAGAAAGAGCCCATTTTACCTATCCTTATCCCTACTAAAGTCGGCAGCGCACTTGAAGCACCTATGGCGTTGTTTGTGTTAATAGGAGACTGTATCGGAACTGTCAGCCTGTCTGACGACCTTTAAATGAATAAAAATCTTCTGCCGAAGCAGAAATGCAGAATCACCTTAAAAAGTTCATCCAACTGCTCGATATTTTTGTCAACAAGTTGCAACACTTGATCGACTTCCAGAACAGAGTGATCCTCGCCGTTGACCAGATGCAAATAGAGATCCGTCTTGGTGTTGTCCACGGAGCCATCTTTGTTCTCGTGCACTTTCATGTCGTCGATGTTGACGACGGAGTCCGTTACGCGCGCCAACTGCTCCCTGAACGCGTTCATTCTGTCTCGGATTTCGGACGGGTGCGCCCGTAAGATGAATCGAACCCGCTGATCCTCCCTCAGGAGGTAAATGAACACGTGCGATTCGTCCTTCAGGCCTCCCGTGTCGTTCGCGATAACCTGTTACAATTAATTCTATACATTAATACGTTTAAGGCAGACATTTTGAAGTAAGGTTGTCAATAATAGTGCAAACAGTAATGATTATTTTATTTAATATGCACGGTGGTCGTGTGTATGTATATTAAACTGGCCTATGTGTACTGTTTTTTTAATTTATTTATCGATTGATTGATAAAACGAAACAGCTCATTTTTTTAAATTTGTTAGAAAAAAGGATACATGAATTTATACAGTATGATGTTTTAAACGGTATTTCTTTTTTTTTGACAGTTCATATAAAATACAAAAAAAAAATGTTTTGAAAAGTTTTTACAGTTCCCTGGATCCATAGTCAGTAGTAAAAATTTGGAAATATATAAATAATCTTAAAAAACAACTTCAGAGGATTATAAAACAAACTATTTGTTAGTCACCTTAAAATCAAAATAACCCTTCATCCCCTTCTGCGGGTCGAAATTCAGCGAGATGGCGCCACTGTCTTTGTTCACTAGGAAAGGAGTGACAGCCAGATTTTCCAACCCTTCCGTCAGAGTTTTCTTTACATCGTCCACTAGATAGTAGGATATTTTTGCGTTATCGCCTTCATCCAAATCTATAGCCTGTTTGGTGGACAAAAAAATAAAATAAAATATTTTAATTTTTTTTTTCCTTTCGGTCGCTTATTTATTCTTAACTTTATCGCTAATCGACAAAAGGCTGAATATTACTTGCATTTCATTTCGTATAAAAAAAATATCTGTCATTTTTCCTTTCAATGGACTAGATTCAATGGACTCGTACTACATATAGTCGGAAATGGAATTCCAGACAAAAATGTAAACAAAGGTGTTGCCGATTCAAAATAATAACCTCAATTGTGTGGTTTGTCGAAAAGTACTATGATCTCGTGTTAAAATTGTACGCATATCTGAAACAAGTGAAATATAACATTGCGAACATTTTCTCGGTTTTAAATGACGTATAAACTAGGATACAAGAAAAAAATATAATTACTCTATATTGTGGAAAATATAACTACTCTGTACTAATTTAGATAATAACCACTTCGAAGGCATGGCGGAAAACCCAAGTTCTAGATTGGCTGAAGTCTATAAATATAAATAATGAATAAAATATGATTAAAAATCGATTGTTAGAAAATCGTTGAAAATCAAATTTTAACTGTAAATAAACTTGCTGCAAAAAGGCGTGACCATACTGCGACCGCTCCCTTATCGCTGTGAACTTAATCCCATCGAAATGATTCGGGCGCAGGTGAAGGGGTACGTCACCAGGAACAATAAAAATCTTCGAGCTGTTTAAAAAGTTTTTTAAAGAGGTAACACCGCAGCGATGGAGTGTTTGTGTGAAACATGTGATAAAAGAGGGCAAGCATTCAGATCAACATCCCGCTCACCTGAGCCCGAATCAGAAAGTGAATAAATTATCCTTTGAATTAGGTAACTCTGACATAGAATGAGACAGCATAACTAGCTTAGCTTGTGGCCCCACCGTACCTTTCAAGTTGTAGCGACCTCCTTTTTAACAAGCCATTTGCTTATTTTTGTACTTGAAATTCGGATTTAAAAAAGAGACGTGATTGGAGAGCTAGTGCGCAGCCGTGAGCCACACCAAGAAGCTTGTACGTACGATATATTTGTTTTATATTTTATTCAAATTTTATGCATATAAAAATCGTATACAGTAATGTGGAATTATTCATTCACACCCACAAAGTAAAGTAACATTAATCATGTGTCGTTATTCAATTCTTAAGAATTGAAATCTTTTTTTCATCAATTTACAACGGGATTTCGTACAATAATTAGATTATATAGGGAAATGTTGACTACCCCTGAAAGGCCATTTTGATATTTTTGTTTACATTTTTGCTCTCAAATTTCATTTTCGGCTATAAGTACTAGATTCAATGATATGAATACTTATGCAATCCTTAATTGTGGCTAAAACGGTCAACGAGTAAACGTGTTAATAAGCGTCGCTATCGAGAGCCCGTTCATATTTCACTAAGATATAAATCTTTGGCGGACCATATAAGCCCCACGAATTGCTAATGCGTCTGGCCGCCATTTAGGTGAAGTAATCTCGTGACACAATCACTTGAGACTTTTTTTGTTAGACGTGCGTCACGAGGATGTAAATGTGATCAGGTTACTGCCCTTTAGCAATTTTTGGGTATTATACACTTACTACTAATTTAATGGTCTGATTTTTTATAATTTGTTTGATTTAATAATAATTTGTTTATTTTGAAACTGCACAATTTTGAGTGACGGGATGTAGGAGCAACCCAGGTTCAAGAAACCAAAACAAAACGTTTATTCAACAAGCCTTCCACTCCAGGTTTTTTTGAAACACGACCAAGAACATTGGCGGATACAGGGGGGGGGGGGGGGGGCATGGGGGCCATGCCCCCCCCCAAAAGACCCAGGAATTCCATATTTTTGACTTAACTTTTCAATTCAATTCAAGTACAATTCAATTCATATATGAACTGAATATAGAATAATATAATCCATATCAATCAAAGTTATCGAAAGTTTCATAATTCATGTCAGACATTTGAGACAGTTCAAATACGCGATTACGCGGGTTAAAAGTATTTGCAATACAACCATAATGCATCTCAACTAGTAAAAAAAATACACAAAAAATTTTACTTGTGATATTAACCCTAACTCCGAACTTTGTCAGAATGCCCCCCCCCCCCCCAAAATGAAATCCTGGATCCGCCCCTGACCAAGGAGCTTCTCTGTGGGAAGTAATAATACTAGTGCCAACAAAGAAATAAATCCAATCGTCTCCTGCAATGGACATGGATATTGACAAGCACATAACCCAGACTGACAAGCGAGAGAGAGAGAATGATAAGCCAACACAAATTAGAAATATATCTAGACAAAAAGCATCTGGAATGAATAATCCTAACAGAAAGAAACTATTACAAAGGCCTCCCAAAGACTTATCAATGAGCAAAAGGTACAGCACTTACCTATCGAACCAACTCGGGACGATATGGGACACAATGTGAAAAGACCAAGTAAACCACCATCTATTATCTTATACGGCATAGAGGACGTAAACAAACTGACTGAATTACCCGAAACAGTCTGTGATCAAAATCAATTCACATACAAAATTGTTAATTCGAATAAATTAAGAATAATAAGTTCTAATACTGAAGTAAGTACATAAAAAAAACTTACACGTAATAAGGAAAACTGAATTTCTTGGACACACTTAGCAAAAGAATAAATAAAGGTGCTTTACAGTAATAATATGTTAAAAAACCTGCATCACACAACGCAATAACGAAAGAACTAGAAAAAACAGGACAGAAAATTCGAGGCGAGATTTATTTTAAACGCCAAATAAGGACCAGTTAAAATACCAACTTCAACCTTCTATGTAGACATTATGCCGGGTAAAAAATAAGTTAGTAAAAGATATTACTTATATATACCGCCAGGCTGTTGTTATAGAACACATTAAAAAGAAAAGAACAATTTTATATCGAGCATTATTGCATGTGACCGTACCCATGCGCCGAATCCCACTAAACTTCAACATGTTCGAAAAAGGACCATAATACCCCATTGTAATAAATCACGCCATGGAGCACATCCAGCCAACTGTAAAGGATGCCAATTATACCTAGAAATATTAACACGAAGACCAAAACAACAACATGCCACTATAATGCCACTCACACAATAATGATCAGAGAACTGATCTGATTGTAGTCGAGGAGGACTCATCTCTTATATAAAAATGAATCCCCATTTCCCTTGGTCACGGCATCACGCGTGAACGGGTAGACCGATTTTAATTCGGTTTTCAATAATGGAAAAGAGGGATAAACGGAGAATGTTCATTCATATAAAAATTGCACCCCGGGAGAAGCCGGGGCGGGTCGCTAGTTATAGATAAAAAAAGGAACAACTGCATATAGAGTTTGTATATTGACCTTAATATGCATGAATTCGATGCCAAAATCCGCTTCAGTGGTGATGCCTCCAGTAAATATTTTGCTAGTGAATTTCGGTGCGTTATCATTCAAGTCTTTCACTTTTATGAGAACCTTGAGTGAACTTATCGCATCAACACTCTCTTCATACTTCGGTTTCTCCACACAATCCTCCGTCGCGTATATTGTGAGTTCGTACTCCGATATTTCCTCTCGATCTAGCGGTTTTAATGTCGTCAGCCTGAAAAGATGTCTTATTATTATTTAACTTTTATTAATTCGCTATAGTGCTATGGTGGGATGTCTTCCACAAACATAAACTGGGCAGCGTCTGTGGAGGTAGTAACCACACCCTTACAAACAACAACCTTGAAATATCAGATATGCGACGGTAGATACCTACCATCATACCATACGGTAGATCACCGTTAAACCGCCCGTCGACATTCGTCATATATTTTAAAATGTTACAAAGGGTGTTTTTAAATAAATAGTATTTATTCCTTCTTTAAATTTAAGGCAATAGATAATGTCATAAACAAGTTACTGACCTGTGGGTATTGGGTTGTACCTCAAACGTGCCATTGTCATTTCCGGCCACGATGTAGTAGCATACGGGCAGAATCGGTTCGTCGCCCCTATCTATTGCGTCTCTTTCTACCACCGAAGGCAAGTAGACGCCTTTATAGGGTAAATTCTCTGTGATATTGATATTTAGGCGTTTGTAGGGGAATTGTGGGCGATATGCGTCCACCGTCTGCACGTATATGGTGAGGTCGAGCTCGGAGCTTAGTGGCGTTGGGATGCCGAGATCGTAAGCTTCAATACGTAACTGAAAGAAAATTTCGATTGAAAAAGCTTTGAAAGTACAAGAGCCGAAAATCTCTAATGCGCAACACAAGCAGAGAACGTGTGCAGGTCGGGGAGTACAGTGAGTCGAAATTATTGCATATATGTTTATTGTAAAAAAATAAAATAAAAAATAAAAATAAAATAAATCTTTATTTGCGCGAACACATGTTTACAGGATTTTAATTTGTATACAGCAGTTACAGTACAAAGTATGTTCTACCCGCCAAGGGCATGCAAATATTTGTGTTTAATTGTTGGTAAACTAATATATTAATAAAGGAATTAATGTTTCTTATTATAAAATTCTTTAACATCATAATAACAACAATCTAATAACCATTTTGTTAATGTTTTTGTATATATAAGGACTTTTTCAATTATTCCGTTGTGTCTAAATACCCATGTATGTGTGAAGACAATGAAACAGGACGTATAATGTGTGTGCCGTCCTCTTGTGTGTATTACGCTTTAAGCTTTCTGGATTTAATAGAAGCAGGAAAAATGAAGCAGATAAAATATCGACTTTTTTTTAATGTTACGATCGGCAGACAGGCTGACGGTCCACTTAACATTAACAGTAATTCTGATTGCATATTGACAGGTCTAACATTTATAGTGCTGTATGTGTCGATAAAAAAAACTTCAGGATAACTATTTGTCTAACAAGAATAATCCCATTGAGTTGAATAAGATAAATATTTTTAACTTTAATTTTTAATTCCCTCTCTGGTATGTATCATAGAAAATGAATCTTCCCACTATTGTATGTAGGCCAAAGATTATATAAAAATTGCTTTTGATTTTCACACTCTTTAACATGATTAGGCGAGCATATTATGAAAGTCGCCGCGTGCTGAGGACCTTTAACATACCTGTGGCATATTTAAAGTCGATCATAAAGTTTGACCGACTAATACTGTTCATAAAGTGATGCAAATTTGTGGAACCCCCCTAGGTATAGTTCGGACGCCCTCTGAAGAATCGCGCGCTGAGGTATATTTCTGTCTTTTCTATTTATTGCAGAAAGTATTAAATATTAAAAAAAAAAAAAAAAACTTTTGGAATAATTTCACGATTACTTGATAACATAACTGCACTAGATCTTCACTTCAAGCTCGTCTGCGGAATATAAGGCTGCAGTTAGACGGAAGCGAAAAATTTCTTTCGGCCACCGCGCGGTGCCCGCGTACTTGTGTTCATCATTTGCAGCAAATTCAAACTCAACTGACTAGGCAACAATATTCAAATTTTCGACGCGCTCTCCCCTTCAAATATTCCGATGAAGATTCTTTGATAGATTTATCAAAGAATCTTCATCTTCAGTTCAAGTTCTTGAACTTGAACTTCATCAAAGTTGCTTTCTTGCAATTTACCTAGTTGCAAGAAAGCTTATTTTACCATAAAAGATCATCGCGTGGTGACGAAATAATTCGGGTCATATAAACGCGCATTAACACCTCATCGACTTGCCTGGTAGGTGCGCTGGTGGTCGCGGTCGAGAGGGCGTGCGGTGCGCAGGAGGCCGGCGGTGGCGTGCACGCTGAAAGCGCGCCAGGCGGAGGCAGCGTCGCGCGCCATGCGATAGCGCACAGCGCCGTTCGGCCCTATATCCGCGTCAATAGCCCGCACCTCGGCCACCACCGTGCCCACGGTCGCATTCTGCACCAACAACATGCCTCATAACCACACTCAATAACTACATAATGTAGGCTGTCACAGCATCAGTCTTGCAAATACAATTTGGACTTTGAAATGAGAAATAAGATAACACCAATAGATTTTAAAGAAAAAATCGAAATAGCCAAGGGATTAATAAAACTTTTAAATATACGGCTGGTTGTTCATAAGCTATTGCATATAATTTATATTAATCAAGTGACACGTTCGAGCAATTGAGCTGAGAAATAGACAGTGACTTAATTTTATAATATGTATAGATATTCAGGTAAATACACTTGCTCTTATATTTAAAAAATATCTAATTTAAAGTGCAGTTTAAATAACTTTACTTTAATTTTTTTTTATTTCAGGTTCAAAGACAAATCTAAAAATATGTCAAGATGAAGATTAACAGTACAAAACATTAATAAAGCAATCGGCGATTATTAAGCACTTCAACCGTTAAGATAAAATGATCCTTACTCACCTCGGGCACTTTGATAGTAACGTTCTGATTGGGTTGTACGAATACTGGCGCGTGGTCGTTGTAGTCGGTGACGCAGAGCCTCAATTGGCCGCTAGCTGAGTTCGGGGGCACGCCCAAGTCTCGCGCCTCCACCACCAGCGTGTAATTGCCGAAGCGATCCTTCAGCGACTGCTTCGCGAACAATCGAGCCGTGTTTGCATCTCCGCCCACTTGCTCGAAACGAAACAATTCTGCAACCGTCACATATTATAACTCATTAGCTAAATATTGAAGTTATGCTTACAAAAACTAAGCAGAGAAACACAGACTCAGATGCCGACTCTGTTTTATACTATCCAGATATTTTGAGAGCTTAAATGCTGTTTTGCACTGGTATGTACACATAAAATAGATCTAGAAATAGCCTCGTTAATTTTCAAATAAAGATTATTTACTTTGTTTTTTAATCACGTAGATCTATTGAGTTCAAAGAACTATGTACTAATGTCTACGAAACTTTCGAGATTGGGTTAAAAGTATAGGATATACAGCGATATTAGGTCTCAATCTCTTTGGGGCGTGAGATTGGTGGCTACCGGTCGGTCGTGAGGTATGAAGAACTCACAGAGAACGGAGCAAATTAGCAGTTTATAAATTAAAATTAACTCGGTCGCTTTTATATAAGTTTGGAGAATTTAAAAAGTGTGTAATAATACTATTGTTTGTACCGTGTCCCTTGCCGGCGGTGAGATGGAACTGCACGCGGCCATTGGGCGTGGTGTTGTCGTCGGCGTCGGTTGCGGCTACGCTGACTATGGGCTCTCGGTGGTTGTGGAACTCTGTGATGGTTGTGCACTCTTCGGGCAGTTGCAGCACTGGACGGTTGTCGTTCACGTCCTCTACGTGCACTCTGAGGCAAACCCCATTAACATTTTTAAGAGTAAATAAAGTTTAAAAGGTGTTGGCTCGCTGACTCGAAGATCCCAGATTAGGAAAACGATCTTTTCTAAATTCACCTACTCCTGTATGCCCGTTATACAATTATTCCGCGGTGACGCAGGAAATAATTGATGACTACAAATAATATTGTTCAACATTAACAAGAATCAATTATACAAGAGATATTTTGACGCCAGATTAGCATATATGAGTGCTAATAATTCAAAGTTGGAATTGATCACTTACACCTGAATGAACTACAACCAACTTTTCCATTTAGAACCTAATGTAGAGTGTAATGATGAGTAATGTAAGAGTAATTTGTACAAAATAATATTTTTATTTTTATTTCCTGATTATATTGTGACATTAAGTACATTAAAAGTTAGCATCACTGTTTACAATGTCATCTTAAACCACGAAATCACATTCCCAAAACCTGATTGTTTTAATTAAAAACATAGAGAATTAATTTTGTTATTAGGTGCCACCAAAATTATTTAATAGATCGGTTTTCGAATGGTTAAAAGCTTCGAATAATGAATTTAACATAACACTTTAATCTCACATGATCTGTTTGAAAGCATTTCGACTCTCTCCACTCAAATAACCAAACTGATAGTTGTCCCACGCCTCCACTACCAAGTTGTACGTGGACTGGGTCTCGCGGTCCAACCAGTCAGATACTGTCAACGCGCCTGTCTCCGCATTTATTAGAAATTTGCCCTGAAAACAATATTTAAACAAATTATTGACAGT
Organism: Bembecia ichneumoniformis; assembly: GCA_910589475.2. Classification (NCBI taxonomy): domain Eukaryota; kingdom Metazoa; phylum Arthropoda; class Insecta; order Lepidoptera; family Sesiidae; genus Bembecia; species Bembecia ichneumoniformis. The sequence goes on along the minus strand of OU342526.1, from coordinate 1,489,434 downwards.
TCACTTTATTACTTTACTTGGTCGTCGTCTATAAACTATAATCAGGGCAAGGGTGCATTTCGGATCTTCGTACCGCGACGCGCGACTGCGACCTTGTGACTAGGCGACCAAAGTCGCCTGTTGCGTGGCGACCCCTACTTATAAATCTCTGCGATCCAAGTGCCTAACCCGAACTGTTAAGTGTTCTTGCAGTATCTGCAGTAAACAGTTCTTCCAAGCATTATGTAAAACCTTTTAACTACGGATAGAAAAAGAGTTATTCGACTGTTATCGGAAGATGAAAAAGAAGAAGATATCATATTAATGCTGTTGCATCCGGAAAAAAGGTTGAAGATCGACTCAATTTCCACATCTTGAGGGAAAAGAAGAATTATCAATTAATTCAATCAATATCTTCTGCCAAGAAAACGCCGCCATTTTGATGTGCTTCTCGTCCGCGACGCGCGACGGCACTGCGTCCGGTGCGACCGGATTGTGGTCGTCAAACGACACTGTAGCTACGGCCACTGGTCGCGTAACGCAGTAGCTTGAAACCGTGTTTCATATTAACTCATAGGACTCAGTGGGTGGCGGTCGCGGGTCACTGTCGCCGGTCGCTAAGATCCGAAGTGCACCTTTACTCTAAAGCCAAGGTATTAAATTAGCTTTAAAATCCTTTATTCAAGCAACGAACAGCACAAGTGTTGTTATTTCATGGTGGTCTTCTGTAAAGTGGGTTATTGCTAACAAAAAGGAAGTTATGAATGCGGAAAGTAGTGTGTTCTGTCACTACAATAAATTAGTGTAATATAAAATCTTTAGGCACCTTTACAAACACGTCGTTTGCTACAAGTCTTGTGACTACTACAAGACTCGCTTGGTGACTAACTAGGCACCTACCTTGGCACGTCACTTGTAATGTGACCAACGCGATAGTATACAATACGTACTAGGATCAGCCAATAAGCGATCTATAGTGTGGGCGTAGCGTAAGGCATTCCAACTTTTCAAAATTTACGCCAATCGATTCTACATAATGACATTTTCAAGATTAAAAATTGTTTGAAATTTTGTTTAACACTAGAATTATGATTTCATTAATGAAGTATTTTTTAGACATTTCTTATCGCCGGTCTAATCCCAAATTAGGGTATAATTTGGGACAATTGGGGCTGTCTCAAACTCGAGAATTGTTTTCATAATACGCGAGTAAATGACATTTTTTTTTATATTTAAAGAATTAATGTATTATAGCTTTGTATAAAATATGATTATTATTTTATTCATTATTTTTAATTTGGTTATTTTTTCAACGACTATGTTTATCCAGCTATAAAAGAAATTAGAAGATATATGTAAAATCGTATAGGCTACCTGCGTGGAAGTCCTGTCCAGTAGATACGTTATTTTGCCGTAATCGGCCGAATCAGCATCGCGTGCCGTCACATGCGTGATAATGGTACCGGGCTCTGTGTCTTCTGGCACTCGATATTCGAACGTATTCGATTCGAAATATGGATTATTATCGTTCTCATCTAACACCTGTAAAGTTATTTGCTACAATCAAATGCGCATACTTTAGTGATAAAATATATACGAAAAATCAACTCTGAGTTATATAGTGGACTGTTCTATAAGAGATTATGAAAACATACGCATATTTTACTATGCTTATTGTCTATCCTACACTAACAGCGCATTACGCCATCTGTTTAATTCCATGTGTACTTATGAAAATAATTAAAATGGACAAGGATTATCTGTGCACTCTTTTTTTTTTCGACTTGGTTTACATAAAATATTGAAATTTGAAATTGAAAACATACTTTTATTTAAATAAATTATTGCCCCTGCGCCTAACAGATGAAAGTTTTTTTAATCGGGTCAAGAGTTTACACATACTCGTACTGTAACTGACGGACCGTAGAGGCCAAGTGGAGTACCTACTGAATGGATTACCTGTATAAATAAGTCGACGAGTGAATACCGCGGCGGTACACCGCTATCTACCGCCTTCACAGTAAGATTGATCCAAGCGTACTGCTCGTGATCGATCTTGTTGTTAACTAACACTTCACCCGTTGAATTGTTCATGTGTACCAGTTTTAAGAGCTCCTCTTTGCCTGAAAAAGTATTAAATACTGTTATGACTCACCAGGGAACGTTCTAGTTATGACTCACTATGGAACGTTCTAGAAAAGCGACTTCGCCTGTCTACAATTTCTGGAAAAATTATTGTCAAGGGAAATTGATCCTTATGCACACAACATAGAGTTCACGTTCAACAGAAATAGCGTTCCCGAATTTTCAATGACCTGTTTACAATACGTGTTTACAAAAGTTGTTTACTTCTAATTGTTTGTTGTTTGTTTGTACTAAATTCGAGAAAGATCTAGACGATTGGCAGCGGGTATAAATAGGCGAAGTGGCGAGCTAGCGGGACAGTTCGATTCTGCGATTCGAAAGCGATACTACGGAACTATACCTGCGAATTACGGACGACTTTTGGCAAGTTTAACGGATTTAAAGAAGTTTAGCCTTATTGGAAGTCATCTTGGTTTGTGGCAATAAATAGTTGATTTTCGCCCTTACACGGCAATTTGACTCACCCCACACTTAACAATACAATGTTACAATATAAAGCTGCAGATGAGTTTGTACTAATCCAATTCTGAACAATTAGGAGACACGTCATTCTTACCGAATACATTAAAATTTGGCTTTTGATTTGCCTCTTACTATGACGTAATACGGTATTTGACTATAATGAAAATATGAAACAAATTGTTACTAGACTAACTGTAAATATTTTTTAAAACCAAATTAACTAAGACAGTATTTAAAAATATGTACGATTTTCATAAGAAATCATTATTAAAATAATTAAATATTCATGTTGACCACGTGATTAAAAACGCACGCGATTGGTGGCATATAAAGTTGCGTCATTTGCTTTGTTTACAGCGTAGTATTAGTACAGTACATGAGCGTACTACGATTTGACAGCTAATTGACGTCACTTGCTTGCAAACAAGTAATATCACGTGACTTAGCGTTTTGGCGGTCTTATTTATAATTTAAACTTTGTAATTTTCATAGAAAGTAAAGCAATTCACAAAGAATGAATCAAATTGCAAGTATAATTAACAATCGTAATAAATTATTTAATGGCGTTTAACGGGAGGTACACTCGTTTGAATAAGAAATGTCGGTAAAGCCCGACGAAAACCGAGCTTTACCGAGAGGGAGAATCAAAATTTATATTAAATGGAGGGTGTGGCATGGATAATGTTTATTCATACATATTATTATAGAATGAAATAATTGTCCGCCGTAAAAATCCGTCCGCCCAATGGATTTTTACGGTTTTCACTAATGGAAAGAGTTTTCACTATAATTTACAGAAAAAAAAATTGCATCAGTGCGAAGTCGACAGTGCGAAAGAGACACATAAGATATAAAAAATAATAAAAATATTAATTACCTTCAAGGTAGTAAGTCATGGTCCGATTCGTGTCGGCGTCATCGGCGATCACTGTGACGATACTGGTTCCCGTCTTGCTGTTCTCGGGAACACTGCTCTTGTAAAACGGCTTCCGGAACTTGGGATTGTTGTCGTTCTCGTCTTCGATCACTATAGTGAGGGTAGTCGACGCCGTCTGCTTGGGACCGCTTGCGATGGCCGCCATATCCTCAACCGTTAGAACTAACTTCACTGTTTCAACTTTCTCCCTGTCGATGAGTCTACAGAAGGAATGGAATGAACTTTATATTATTAGAGAAAATATTCTTTATTGTATGCATCTTTTGGTCTTAAATTAAGGGCAAATTTGTTTAAAAAACGATAAATCTCAAAAAATTCAAAATTCCAATGTGACGTCAAAGTCTATAATGACAGTGTCACCAAACGCGTAGGTTATTTAATTTGTGATTTTTAAAATTTGATTGTATTGTATACTGTGACGTAAGACAAGCGCGCCGAAATGGCGGGTGTTTAAAGTGCCTGTAGCTATTAGTTAATTTTAACATTTTTTTGTTTACGATTAAATAACGGTATAACCTATCGTATAAAATCGTAATAACCTATCGTAATAATAATATTGACAGTCCTGAGTTGACAGCCTAATTTTTACGTCTTAATGTCGTGTTTAGTCACTCAAACTATGCATCAAACTCAGTGGTGTGTCATACACTCAAGTGTTACAATAAGAATTTTATGTCTATTGATGTTTTTAGCCATAGTAAAGCTTCTTTTAAAAAACAAGTAACTTTAGCTCTTAAAGGTGGAACACACAAATAATGCTACACACACTAGCACTACTCATTCATAAACACACACATATAAACTTACATTCACACACATAAAAACTTCATATTTTCGAATGCATGCTTGTTATCAGTTCAATTCACTATTTTCAACATTTTTCTGAATTCCTTTTTGTTTCTCATATTTTTTTTCTTTAATGATCTTGTTGACTTATTAATTATTATTTATTTTTTAAATTGTAATATTTTTTTCTTTAAATGTTTTTTTTTTCTCTAAATGTTTCTTATTCTAAAATTACTTATCTGTTTCCGTTTTAAGCGATACTTGTATACAAAATTTTGTAATACGAAGTATGAATCTGTTATTGGCTTTAAGGAAAGAATAATTTTCTATTATAATTATAAGTATTTGAGAGCGGTTGACTCTGTAATAATAAATAAAAAAAAAAAAATTAAATAAAATGTGCATATTCCCTATTTCCAATGGTATCGTCGACCTGCGGCCTTTAACAGGTGGTCTGTTCACCTAGTTGGTGGACGTCGTACCCTGCGTTTGCCGGTCAATAGCCTCTACTTGAGAACCTCCCGGCCCTAACGGCCGTCAGCTCTCTGTACCTACCCACTGCCATCTCAACTTACCTACTGATCCGTCGGCTTATGTAGATAACTTTCGGTCGTATGTGGGCCCTGATCATTCCTGATTCGACCTCGCAGTGTAAAATTATAAACACTTAAAATGTCAATTTCAATCTTGAATCTAGAGTTCGCGCCAGCAAAGAAGTTCCGCAGGCGAGGCGCTGTCACCGCATTGTGAAATGTTGTTTTCTAGCCAATTCTAGTTCATGTTTAAGCCATGAGATTTTTAAGGCTTGTTTGTTAGCGCGGACTATTTTCTAAAATTCATAAGGAAAATTTAGGCTCTTTTTGTTTCTTAAATTAAATTAACATAAAAATCTACCTAATGTCGAATATTCTATAGCCAAACAACAAATCCAACGGACCTGTCAGAAATATTTTTATTAAACCAATAAAAATCTACGAGTATACTAAACGGCGGTATTGTAAAACGGCGAAACATTTTGTTCCTTTTGTAACTCTTTTGCATCTTCTATACAATGTTTTAAGCAAATAAATGGATTATTATTATTATTATTATTATAATAAAGAGAAGGCCGGGTTTAGAATGATTGTTTACATGTGCAGGGTAATCTCCGGAACCACTGCATATGTTTGAAAAATTCTTTTACTATTTGAAAGGTACATTAATTCAGATTCCAGGGGTATATTGGCCCAATTATTCCCGTGCGAAGCCCTTGCCTAGCCTTTATAGAATGTCTAGCCCTTTACAAAACCGCCACCTTTCAAGCTTGCAGATGAGAGAGAACAGGTTACCTGACAACCCTGAGGGTTCCGTCGACCGGGTTCAAGTCCCAAAGCGCCATGTAGTCGTAGTTAGCAAGCGAGACGAGCACACCGTCCTCGTCCCTTGCAGCACTAACGTCCCGCGACAGCGCATACCGCAGCACTGGCTGCTCGTCGGGATCGTGAGCGGTGGCACGATACACTACCGTACCCACCTACGAAGAGCACATAAGGACTATTAATAAATTACTGTTTTCATATTATTATTATCAGAAGAACGAAACGTTAATGCACTAATCATGTGCCAGATGTCAGTGTCAGGTAGTTTTATATATGTTTAAGTCCAACGGAGGGAAAATAATATTATTATTGTATTTAAGTTAAAAAACCCATTAAGGTACCATTTATTGCGTCATTCGATGACGTAATAAACGTTAATTCTCATATATTATAGATACGTTATTGTCAATATATTATAATAAAATAGTCTTTATATTAAAAAAAAAAATTGGGCATGTTTTGTATGTTAATAAAAATTCAATAAGTAGTAAATTAACAATTATTACATTAGTGTATAGGTATATAAATAAAAACAATTCAACAAATTTTCAATAAACAAAACAAAAATCAGAAAAATAATTATAAAAAATATATCGGCGATATTTTTTATAATTTTATAATAGAATTTACAAATACATGGCGCATGACATATTAGCTAAAACAAAAGCCTTTCTTTTTATATAAAAGGCCAATACTACATTATTTTAGATTAAATGTTTCATCAATATTTAAATTCCAATTTTATGATATACTTATTATATTAATGTATTTTTTAAATTAATATACACTTCAATATAAATGTCTTCAGTTGTGTGCCTCTCACGATGCAAACAATACAAAGTGACAGTATAATAAACAATAAAAAAATAATAAACAAAAAGATCCAATCCAATATTCAATACACTTTAAAAACTCGGTATCAGCTGTATGTTCAAGAGACCGTCTTGGATCGTGTTGTGAAATCTCTCAGCAATACACTTTTTAAAAATGTACCGTGGACTTTCCAGCAGGACTCTGCACCTGCTGACAAGGCAATGCAAGCTGGCTCGAAACCAACGTTGCGGGCTTTATAAGAGCTGAAGACTGGCCCTCGTCTAGCCCAGATCTGAACCTCTTAGAATACAAATTATGGTTAGTTTGAGAGGACATAGCCTGCTCTAAACGGCACACCGATATCGAGTCTCTTAAGATATCTCTCGAGCATCTTGGCTAAATTTACCATGCAAACAGTGCGTAAATCCATAGATTCGTGGCCAAACAGATTAAAGGCCTGTATCAAAGCTAAAGGTGGCTATTTTGAATAGAATTAGTTTGTATTTTTTTGCTGACACTTCAATTATTAATATGCATATTTTATATGAGTTTTATTAAAATTACATCCTAAAAATTAATTAATTTTCATTTGTAGCAGAACTTATGCCTGGATTAGGTATATATGTTAAATAAGATATTATATACAAAAATATTTCACATCTCCAGCATCTAGAATCTAAGATTACATTGAAGTACGTAATTAATAACTTTAAGGTTAAATTGACAAGAATAAGATGTGAGTACCTGAGTATTTTCTTTAACCGTGATCGTTCCAGGATCAACGAACACAGGTGGTTTGTTGTTGACGTCAACTATGGTAATATTGACGAGTACCGCTGCGCTCAACTGTTGATCTCCTATACCGCCATCCAACGCCACCTGGCGGTCGATATTGTAACTAGTAATCTATATCTAATATTATAAATCTGAAGAGTTTGTTTGTTTGAACGCGCTAATCTCAGGAACTACTGGTTCGAATTGAAAAATTCTTTTTGTGTTGAATAGTCCGTTTATCGAGGAAGGCTCGCTACGATCAATAGAATTATATATAAGCAGTGTCCAGTACCACGCACCTCACGCGCACGCCGCTGCCGCCGTATAGGCCGCAGCGAAGCGTGGCCGATTTCAGCTAGTGATCCGATAAAGTAGAGCAGTCACTGGGCTGGGACTCGTCTAACAAAAACTTGCGAATTCGGGACAAAACAAAAAAACGTTCAGTTTGAATCGAAAATCTTAATACTTATAATCTTACAAGGAGTGCTATTCTTTGATAAGAATGATCCTATTTTTTGTCATTATTGCTTTAGCATCAACTTAAATTTTAGTTAATACAGTGGAGCCTCGATAATCCAAAATTATAAAAACACACACCTGTTCGCACATACAGAGCATTCGGATTACAGTATGTTAACAACAAAATAACAAGTTTTCGAAAAAAGACCATCAAGTAAGATCTGTAAGTACCTTACAGATGCTGCAAATGAGCTGGGGACCATAGTAGGGTTAAGGATAAGGGATTAGGAAAGGATAAGGTATTGGGCTCTGGCAAACCTTACTCCCTCACTGAAACACAACAGCACACATGCTGTTATTTAACGGTGGTCTTCTGCAAGGGGGTGATACCTGCTGCCAGACGGGCTCTGCCGGAAATCGAACCCGGGACTCCTCAGACAGAGCAGGCAATCACCTAAACCATTCGTATAATGGGCTTTTCAAATAATAATGTTATTTAAAGATTAATTGGGATACAGTATTAGCAGAAATGAGGGGTCCAAGTAATAATGTCAAATTAATTATATTTTAGAGTATAAAAATGTAACTAACTGTAAGATAAGTTTGGAAATAAAAAAGACTATTTTATTATTAGCAAGGCATACGTGGCTACAATAACTTACAATAGTGATGGTGTATCTTTTTCCGCCACCATTGGGGGCGAGGTCCGGGTCGAGAGTGGCCGTGGGAGCGACGCTGAGCACCCCCGACCGAGCTCCCACTACGAACCGGTCTGCGCCCGAAACGCGGTACAACACTGCGTTGTTGGGCGAGGAGCCGTCTGCATCGCGAGCTTTCACCTGACAACGGATAAAACCGATTTATGAGATCACAAGACATATTCAACTTAAAGTGTTTTCGAATTGAATTGAGGGATTGCAGTTGCTGTAACGCCGAAAAAAAAACATTGGGACGGCGCTCAAGTTTCCGAGAAGACTAGCAATCGTGGAAGTGAAGTATCCAGCAGTGGGCTAAAGCCAATACCATTTCACACTGAGGAGAGTCCTGTACCCTAACAGTGGAAGATGTAGGAGCTTATTAAACACTAATTAGTGTTTAATGACGTTAATCCCTTATTTATTAAATAGGTTTCAAGCAATAGGTTCACTTTTAAATGTCAATCTACAGGGGTAAAAAAATCGGAAAAAAGTTTTCATAACAAATATTATGCTTTAGGTGGTTCAGACGAACCCTCTTTTTGAGAAGCATTTAAGTATTCCGCCCTAGAGGCTGACTATAATATATAATTTATATTACTTCAAGTATACTTGTCCCCGGTGGCAAGTCTTCGGGAATAGACCGTTTGTAGACCATCTGTTGGAACATCGGTGCGTTGTCATTCGCGTCCTGCACGTATATGGTGACGGGCACCGTCGACGACAGAGGAGGCACTCCGAAATCACGAGCACGTACCTTGGAAAGACGAATATTGCTATTAAAAAAGTAACTACTTTTATTGATTATGCAGTATTTACTTCAGTATCGTCTTGTGACTCCGGAATTCTTCAGCTTTCTTCAGCAGAAATTGGAATAGGCTGATTATATTTAGATACCTACATTTGTTGGAACCTTCAAATTTATTGGTGTCTTATTTTAAACACTCCGCAACCAGTATACCAACAGAATTTACGGATATACCAGTAAAATTTAAATGTCCCGATTAAAAAAATAATCGTGAAATCGTTATTTTCAAATGCATAGTTTTCTTCAAGGACATAATTTATTAAAACAATTCTTACTGTAAGGTGAATAGGGCGAATATTTGTGTTGTCTCCAGGTATTTGTTCGAAGTCGAGTCCGCTTACTGGCGTGATGATGCCCAGGTTTGGATCTATAGAAAAGTTCTTCTTATATTCACCACCAACTATTGAATACTCTATGTGGCTGTTCTTCGTGCCTGCAAAAGAAAGTTATTTTGTGTTACATTATAATTGAACACTAGAACATTTATTATACATTCTTCTTTAATATGATTGAGTTTACATGGATTGTTTATTAAAATACGATTACGTATACGATATTTCATTTCAAATTAGACATCACAATCGTTTTTCCGAAAATAGGCAATGGATCTTTCAATCGCACAAGTGCTAAAATAGTATTTGGCGTGTGTATGCATTATTTACGAAAACAAGCACAAAAAAAGATTGTAAAGACAATGTAGACCAGCATTTACACGGTGAATATGTGTGTAGATAATTCAACCTTCTCATGAAAGAAAGTCATGAATAAATTCCTGACGATTTTTTCAGCCAACTAAACAACTTGGCTGCAGTGAACGGAAATGTTCTCTCAACATCGGTTTATTTTACACTATGGTCGTTTGTAAAATTCTACAGCAAATTATTACGATTTCCGGTTTTTTTTATACATAAACATGTACCTACTCTCAGGTTATGTCAAAGCGAAGTTCCACATTGGTAGATGTTTAAAAATATTTAAATAGCTGACCCGACAGTTGCTCTGTCAATTTCATATAAAAATACCATTCAAATTTCTGACTCATCTCCGTCAATTTTCCAAAAAATTTCTTTCATTCAAACTTTGTACCGACAATTACTAAAATATCAAAAAAAAATTTGTAAAATCGGTCATGCTGTTCTCAAGGGATGCTCTGTTTTCAATTAATTTTTATTTGTATAGATTTGTGACATTTTTATGAATAGGTATACATTATTTTTATAATTTTTAGCTATTCTTTGAATTAAATATCCCCAAATCGTCGCTGCGGCAGCAACTAAGTGCTATATGGTTAGAACGTTTTGCGCAGAACTATCTCAAGGTTAAACTACAAGTAAAATCTTAATATTTGTTGCAAAACAGAATTCATTAACAATAGCAAACGGAATATAAGACCTAATATTTTTTGTGTAAAAGTCGATAATTGGGGTGATGAATAAGGAGAAAAGGACCTCTGGCATCCTCCACTCGGGCTGTTATTATTCTGTATGGGGGTGGTTATTGGCGCCCTAAAGGCTGCCTAAATTATCACTACAGTTGTGATACAAATGTATGGGGCATAAATGACCATTGCATAAATAAGAAAAAGCTAATAGTGATTTAAGTATTGGAATGCAAATTTGTTAGCTATTGTTTATGAAGTCTGTGATCACAAGTACCATTTAGGTCAAGATCTCTCGCTTCCAGCACGAGTGGATTTTCAAAGTGCATCTCATTCTCCATTAGTCTGGCCTCGTATTTGTTGGCTAGGAACATAGGTGCGTTGTCGTTGACATCCTCTATGTTTATGATGAGCTGGGCCGTATTCCTATTGCCTTTGCCAAGGTCGTCCCTGGCCTCCACCGTGAGGTAATGACGAGATACTAATTCCCGGTCGAAAGCTTCGCCGCCGGCTTGCTTCACTGTTATCACGCCTGACGTAGGGTTTAACGTTAAACTGGAACAAAAGCAGTGATAACCTAGCAAGATGCTCAGCTGCTGACAGGGTTCAAGCTGCGTATCGACATGTGAGCGTGGTTCCGCTTGCATGTTGATATCGGTCTGTTCGAGTCGAGCGGCTCGTTTAGTGCGGCTCGGGCCGCGCGCTGTTGTTTCTTTGGCAGCGCTTAAAGAGCGCTCAGATCGTGAAGACGTCCGTGCTATGAGCAAAATTAATGACCGCGAAAAAACTGACGAACTTATTTCATTATTAGCTGAGCCCGCAACTTTGTACGCGTGGTATTCGGTATAGCGCGTAACTTTTTTGTTTGTAAATCGATTGGAATGAAACAAACATTAAATGTTACGGGAAGCTTGCTACAATACATTAGTGAAAACCGTATTCAAATCGGTTAAGCCGTTTTTGAGATTAACGTGCACATACGCACAGACAAAAATTCTAAAAACTATTTTTTTGACCTCCGTAACATATATACGAGTACAAATTGTTTTTTTTTTAAATAATCTTTAATGTACAGACACGACTCATTTACGATTTTATTATATGTAATATAGTGTACATAACATACTTTGGGACCCCAAACACTCACTGTCTAGATTGTTGTATGGTAAATTATTACCAAAATGACTAAAATTTAAACTAAAATGTGTCCAAGAAAGCAAAGCTACCGGTACAAAAAAGTCAAGTGATCGGTTTACAAAACTCCATGAGCTGCATATACTAAAAAGGTAAAGGTACATATGAAACCAGCCTTTTGTTGTAAAAAAGGGATGTTTTGAAGAAAAGTATATATCATTCAGGCATTCTGCCTTCCATGATCATTTTGTTGACGAGCCCGTTGGATGAGTGGTTAGGGTGCTTGCCTTAACGCTCTGTTCTAGGTTTCCCGGGTTCGGTTCACGGCAGGGTCAACTTTGAAAATATAACTTTTCAAATTTGGCTCTGGTCTGAATTTGGAAAGTGGTGGCAGGGCACACTGCGTATTCACACAGCAGTAACCACGCCCTTACAGAAGACCACCGTGAAATAACAGCAGGTGTGCTCTTGTGTTTCGGTGAGTGAGTAAGGGATGCCAGAGCCTATTTCCCAATCTCCTCCTAGTCCCTTATCATTAATCCTACTGTAGTCGGCGTTGCTTGTGTTATAGGCGACGGTAGCCACCTACCATCAAGTGGACAGTCAGCCCGTCTGCGATCTTAACATAAAAAAACATGATCATTCAGAAATCTAGACTATGTAAACTGTATCAGTAAATACAGGTATGAATTGGTATTCATATCAGAATTGGTAGCAAGCCTGCATTACTGTATATTTCTTTTAGATCACTGGTTCATTTATTTTTATAAAAATGTCTCAAGAAAATTAGCTTGCCTAATAACATACACGCAAAAAGGTCGCATCACTTATTATTAAAGAAACCAGTATTCTTTGGTCATTTAACATGAGACCAAATTATCCCTACTCTGTCACACTCTTAGGTTTTTATCACCAGTAAAACATATTGACTGACTCAAAAGTAAGTAATGTAGTGAGTTTGTATTTGTAAAACATATTAAGATTTTCTTTTTCTTTTAAGAATAGTTAAAAACTGTACTTATTCAACGAAAAACCTTCCCAATATGGTACCCTCTAACTGAGACAAGTCTCAGAGACAATACAATAAATTTAGTTTTTATTTAGTTCAAATAGGTCGTCATATAATGATGTCAAAAACACTTAAATGTAAAAATAATAGTAATTGAGAAAGATATAAAAAGTCAATAAAATACTTACAAGTTAGCAACACTTCCACCGAGGCTTGTATACCTGACCCCCATGGTACCATAATTCCCCGAGTCTGGGTCCAACGCTTGGACCCAAGCGACTGTTGTACCAACCACACAGTTCTCAGCTATCGACACTATGTACAGTGATTTAGTAAACTCGGGGAAATTGTCATTTTCGTCTTTTATATGTACTGTTATTGGAACAACACTAGAAAGAGAATTAAAACTAAATTCTTATATTATGAAATGTTTCCCAAGATGTTGTGAATTTTTATCCCTCTTAATTTTGAATGAATGAATTTTCATAAATTCATAAAATTTAAGATGTCACTTCATTTTGAGATTTTTAAGGGTGTTCTATTTGTCGATAATGTGTTCAGCGTATTACTTGTTAATTACTCATTAATTAATTAAATTATTAATTTTTAAAGATGGGTTTGCTCTTGGTCAGCATCTATCTGTGTAGAAAAGATAAGGCTGACGATGGAGCGAGTTCATCCAGAAGATATCCACTCGAAACATGAAAAGATTTGAGTTGTATGTGCTCGGAAACACAGACGCCGGCAAGGAGTTCCAATCTTTAGCAGTGCGCATTATATAAGATGTTTTAAAGCACTTGGTCCATATTTGCGGGATTTCGACAAGGTGAGGATGGTAGCCGTACGTCTGCATGTCCGATAGAAGGGGAGCACACTCTCCGAAGTAAATTTTATAGAATATAAACAGACAGGCAATTTTGCGTCCATGCAGCCAGGCTCTGCAGCTTAGTTCTATATGTGTAATACTCAGATTCTAATATGTGTATTACTCTCCTACGGTACTCTGCCATGGGCAAAATGTCTGGCGGGTGTAATCACCATAATAGCAGAAATCACCATAATAGCATAATGTGCTGTTTGTGTTTCTCTTTTCACTTACCTTATCCTATTTTGGGTCGGCACGACACTTTCCATACCCCTATGTATTGAGATGGTAATCATTTTCCTTTTCCAACCGTTATCCTGCTTGCCGACTTTACAAATTGTAGTCCAAGAATATCTCACTTTTTGTTTATTTTATAATAAATCAATCAATAAAATAAAACTTACCAAAGAGAAAATAAATTAACATTTACCTCATTTTAGGTTCTTTGGACACAACTTCTTTGGCGATTAGGCTGAAGTTCATAACAGTCACACTCTCGTAATCTAAGAAAGATGGATCACTGACTCTAATCAGAAATGACGCTTCGTTGATTCCTTTGAAAGGCGTAACATCAAATATACCATTGTCACCCTGGAGATATAATTCAAAAGTTCCATTTGTACCCTGAAATATACATAAATATTATCGTAGTTTAAACATTTTGTGAGTATTATAAAGTAAAAATTTTCAGTCTTCTTTGGTAAGTGGCTACTGTCACCTATAACACAAGTAACACTACGAGTGCGCTGTCAAAGACAGTAAGGATTAAGGATGAGGGATTAGGAATAAATATGCTTTGACATCCTTTACTCCCTCACCTCAACACAACAGCACACATGCTAATTTCATGGTGGATTTCCATAAGGGGGTGATTACTGCCGCCAGATGGGCAGCCCAAATGATCACAATTTAGTACAGAATTAGTGTCTTATTATTACTAATAATAAGATGCTTAAAAATGACCATATAAGAGTTTCAATCTAAATAGAGTATAAAACAGAGATGTTTTCCACATTCAGAGGAAATAAAATAGAGTACTTACTCTATCTTATTTCCCAAAAAGTTTAATAGTGACAGTGCACAATGCATTCCACAGTGACCCAAATGGTGGCAGGAACCATCACCATACAGGTTCCATATCTTCACCTTGTTATAACTCTGCAGCATAACTGCTGATGGGTTTCGGTGTGTGAGCAAAGAATGTAATAGCCTTGTCTCTTTTCTTTTACGCAATAAGAGCAGGCAAGCACTTACATCTATTTGGGATTCTTTTAATAGGTGACAGAAGTTCTTTATAGTTAACCTGTTGTAACATTTTATTGCAAAGGAATTATATATCACTAAAATTCCTTTTTGTGTTCTTTGTTTTGATTTGTGTTTACTTTATGCCAATAAAATTTTAATACCAACATAAGCCTTATAACAATTTATGAGAAAATAAATAGAAATATATTTTTTTAAATGACTTTTTAATGCACAATGTATTTGTCACTTATATGATTTTCTTATTTACTTTTAAAATTATAAAATACTTTTTAAATACTCTATGATTTGTTGAATGTGATAGTGTTACACAAAAAAGCTTTTCAGAGGTTAGATAGATTTTGCTTCAATATCAAGTTTTCAACTCTCTGTTATTTCATTTTTACCTGGTCATAATCATACACCTCCGGTATGGCATCTTGAAGAAAAGTTATGGGTGTATTCTGTTGTGCATTCTCCAATACTTCTCCGACATATCTGTCACTACGAAACCTCGGAGTTTCATCGTTAATATCTGTAACAATTATTGTCACTTCAGTGGTGACACTTGGCATGGGTGACACCATTTTCGATTCTTCTGTAGCCTGAAACAAGACAATTTATGTTTAAGAATTATTTATATGTTTCTTTACCAGAATTCATTTACATAATTCTATGTATCTGATTATTGTACATTTAATGCATAGATGGTAGATAATAGACAGAAGAAAAAAGTGCATATTATGTATACAGGCTTACACAAAAAATTCAAAAATGTATCTGAATATAAATAATTGAAATTTGTGATCATTGAAACAATTAATCATTAAATTGCAGATTAATTTAACCTGAGACTATATTAACACAATAGCACGGGTTAAACAGCCATTCAATGTTCTTCAAATGCAGAATCAAATATATTTTACACCTTAGTTTTTATTGGTCATTGTTAATATATATGTTAATCCTACTAACATAAGTGCGAAAGTTTATATGTTTGTTACTCAATCACACAAAAATGGCTGAACAGATTTGGCTGGCAAATTGCCACACAGTTAGTTTATTAATTGGATTAACATATTATCAAATACTCTTTATCCTGGAAATATGTTAGGTGCCACAGCGATAAAAATGTCAGGTGTTATATTTTTCAATTTTCAATGCAGACAAAATCATGGGTTAATTATGAAGACCATGATCACATTATCTAATCAAAATCTTCATTAAATACTGTTTCCAAGAATTTAATTAGATTAGAAGAAAGTATTTTAGATGAAACTTACCAATATTTCCAGAATATAAGCACCATTGCTATTGTTTGGATCTTCTCTGTCCAATTGATTAGTGGTATAGATGATACCAGAACTGCTGTCAATATCAAAATGTTCCTCTCCTCCCAATATGATGCTGTATGAGATGCGGTTGTTGACACCACGATCTCCATCAATGGCACGTACTGAGTTCAAATAAATAAAAATAATAAATACTCTGAACTGGGCAACTTCTGGTGGCAGTAACTAACCCCTTATATGAGACTACCTTGAATAAAGTTACTAAAGACCAGACACTAATATCCCAAAGACTTATTTGTTAGTCAACGGTAAATGTCTTCTAAAAACACATTGGCCAGTTCACAGGGGTTAGGAGGGGATAGGGAAATGGGTTCTGGCATCTCTTACTCCCTCACCGAAACACAACAGCACATGTGCTGTAATTTCACGGTGGTCTCCTGCATACGTTAGTATTTACTATTTAGTTTGTGGTTACTGCCACCAGACGTGCTGCACAAAAGTTTTCCTAAAATATTTATGAGTGTTTTGTTCTTATTAATAATGAATATTGTACCTTGTAGGACTGAAGTCCCAACAGGAGCATCCTCGCTTATTCTAGTAACTGGACTTGCAACAATAAACTCTGGTGGCTGGTCTTCTATGTCTTGAACTTTTACTAAAATAGCAGCCGTACCAGTGTTTACTCTTCCCTGATTGGCCCGGTCGATTGCAAGTACGCGCAGTTGGTACAGAGATTTACGCTCATAATCCAAGCGATTTGTTAAACGTACTACACCCTTACCGTTTATAGTTTGGACAGAAAAATTCTCAACATCTCCGTCTAGCTCTTGTAAGTGATAAAGCACCTAAAATAATCGAATTTATTTTTAAAACGTTGAAAATAAAAATGAGTGCACGAAACAAATGGTAAATATATACGTGAAAGTGATCGATATCAATATTATAATAAATTACAAATTAAATAATTTTAAAATTGCTTCATTAACGAAACAAATAATAAATAATAACTGTATATAGTACTTATTACTTCCATGATAATAACACAGCGGAATACCACAGAACATAAATACTCTTTGATTGACGGTAGCGGTTATTTTGTTCTGTGCTATATTAATTTATCATAATATATTCTGTGTTCAAATCAAACAGTCTTTCTACCTCAGACTTTCTACAACTTCTAGTTGACAGCTACAGCGGAATATTTTGATTTTTGACTATTAAGTGTTCGTGACTTGGTAGAAAATTGATTCGATTTTGAGTTTATATTGCTATTTTAACAACTGGTACTAGCAAAATCATCGGAGAAGATCTGATGGAGTCATAATCACAAGAAGAAGAAGAAGCTCTCTTCCCTTTCATTTCAACATTATGGTTAAAACGGGACAACACTACAGTATTGCCACTTTTTAATATCTTAACTATTTTGTCCAGCTATATTGAGCTTTGGTGGCAAAATGGTGGCAATCAAATTGTTTTTAGAGATTTTAATTTTTACTCCTCTGAAAACACTCACCTGTCCATATGCTCCTTCATCAAGGTCAGTAGCTTCCACAACAGTCAATACACCAGGAGTTGCGTCCTCTTTTACGGTAATTGCAGAGGGATAAGGCTTGAAAATTGGTTCGTTGTCGTTTATATCTTCCACCAACAACAAGAAACTTTGAGTAATAAAATTACCTTCTCCTAAATGTCCATCGGTTAAAGTTAACACAAAAGAGTATTCATCTCGTATCTGATAAAATAAAAAGATATTTTACAATAATTAGGTAATTACATATACTTATGTATTTGTATCTGTTCAGCCTTTGTGATATAGGCATGTATTATAATCAAACAGAATAATAATTTTATACATCCCACTTCTTGGCATCTGTTCAACCTCTCCTCCGTGTGAGAAGGTGTGGGCTTGTCTAAGTCTATCTATCACGCTAACACACAGCGGTTGGATAGTTAGACATTCACAAGCAGGGCCGTCTTTACCCGGGGGTGCAAGGGGTGCGGTGCACCCGGGCGCTCCGCGCCCGGGGGCGCTTGCCGAACGCTGAGTATTTAGATATTTCATTGAACTTAACGCCATTGCATAGTTTCATATACTTGTTACGACAAATACGTTTGCGGAAAAATTAAATATAAAAAAAATAGTCTTCTATTTACTTTTTACGCTTTCGGCGCTTGTCATACCGCTCATGATGTGAAAGCTAAAATGACTCTTATTACTACACAAATAAAAACGCCTACACACTGCCCTAAAATCGGTAGCAATATCGGGGAAGTAGCGGGGAGCGCCTTAGATCGCTCCCTTGATCGCCTCATGTAATCGTAATCTGCCAGCAAATCGTAATCTGGCTGGCAACCCTTAACTCTGAAATCGGCTCGGGCGAACCCACGATTTAGGGGCGATTATCGTCTAGGGAGCGTTATTGCATCGTGTATAGCGAAATCGGGTGTGTCTGCGAGTGCAGCGGCGACAAGACGTATTTTTGTGTTTTTAATTTGTATTCCGTGCGAAGACATGGCGAAGGAAAAGAAGCGAGAAGCCTGGACGAAAGTCAATGATCTCTTCAAGGAGTTCCTCAACACATTCTATATCCATTCTTAAAAAGTTTTCAGCTGCTTCCAAATGTCTCTCTCCCTTCTAAGGTGTTTCCATCTAGCTACAATATGGGTTTCTTCAAACTAGCAGTAAACAAATTCCTTCAAGGTCGGCAGCGCACATGCACCGCCCCTGTTGTTGCTTGTGTCCTTAGGCGACGGTAGCCAGTGGACCGTAAGCCTATCTGCCACCTTTAATAATAATATTTTAAAAAAAGTTCATGGCGCCCGTATTTGAAGCAAAATGATCTCTAAGTCAATAAAGTGTAAGTTCATTTGAAATGGGTGCGCGGCGGGGCGCGGCACCTGTGCGTCTGTCATAGGCAAGTAACTGCGCCCTTTGACATAGCCGTCCGGGCGGCTGAGGGCGCAGGCTGAGGCTCGCACCCCGGCGCCGAATAGACTTAAGACGGCACTGTTCACAAGTGTTCGAACATATCTTCTCGGATAGGCAGATTTCCTCATTCATCTACTATCAGACGCTCTCTTGGGGTCATTGGTGTCAGCGAGCAAGTGGTCATCCAAAGGGTGGCGTGATCTCCGTATTTCGGATTATATCTCTCAGAGATGCCCACTGCCTTCTCCATATCTCGTTGAGTAACTCGATTTCTAAATGAGACAATTCGTCAGGGTTCACATCTCAGGACCGTATATCAAAACTGCCAATACATACTAGGCCTCAAGAGCGCGTATAAAAAGTAATAGCTAATCCTAGACTAGAATTGAATTTGATCTAAGTTTGTAAAGTCCAAATATAAGAAAATATTTATAAATAGATTAATACATTCTAAATAAAAGTGAAATGTGGAAAAGAAAATATTATACAATAAAATTTTCTCGATAGAAAAAAATCACCAAGTTACCTCTCATTTTTATCGTTTTAGTTTTATTTTCAAAATGACACACATTACAAACCTAAAAAATTATCCAGTAATCTCATTTCACGAATTATCTAGGGCTTTGAGGATTAATTTTACATTTGACATTATAGTTTACGAGTAATTAATATTTAATACTTTTGGCACTTATAACATTTTTATTCCGCCAAATGCGCTAACTTCCGTCTCCTGTCATGCATACTTCAATGCGTATTGTTTTTTTGTTTCACATGATCATTCACAATCGCTCCGCTGCGCTGAGACGGAAGGACTATGTTTATGTGCGCAAGAATATTTAGTCTTAAATTTTTTAATAAGATTTATTTTTGAGTAGATTATTATAAGTATGTTGTGTATAGACTGTTTATAAATTGTTTCATATTATTTTGACAAGACTGTGTAAATATATGTAACTCTGTTGTTTTGGTATCGTGTCCATTCAATTATGGGGCCACGCGGGTGAAATTAGAAATATTTTTTGCTTTGTATGCCGCCTTAAGGCAGTGGGGGATTGGCGATTAAAAGATATGACAAAGTTTATCTACTGAAAGCTGCCCAACCTATTCTTTTATCTGTGTCTTTATCGAAGTTAGTTAGTTATTAATAATTGAACTCTAGCGTTTATGGAAAAACAAAATTCGCGTGTTTTCTGCATTTGGCCGTTGTTAATGAGGCTACGTTTTAGCTGGGCTAATATAAAAAAAGGGAGATTTTTTTGGTATATATATATTTGTGTGTATATTCATAGCCCAAAACGGGGGTCTCTTTTCATATCCTTAGAATCATTAGAACATCCTTAGAAAATATTCAAGTTTTTTTAAAAGGTTAAATGTAAATATTTTTAAATAACTTACCTCTCTATCTAATTCCTTAACTAAATAAATATTAGCTTCGTTGGATGAAATGGCTTCTAGTCTTAAAATATCACTACCCAGTTTATCTCTAATACCAAATTTTAATGCGTCTCCATCAGGGTCGACACCTCGCAGCCGATAGATTAGACTCCCTGTAAATTATCAATTATATATTTCATTATTACTTTTTATCTACATATATTAAATCCGTATGTCCATATAAACAATGTGTGATAAGTATTATTAAATATTAATGACCCCCTCCGCCTTGCAATTCGGCCGCGCCTTAACATTTTTTTCTGCAAATTATATATAAAAACGTTTCTCGTTTAACGCTCTTTCCATTAGTGAAAACCGCATCAACATCAGTTGCATGGTTTAGCAAAATCAGTTAGCGAATATACAGACAGACAGACAGACGCGGGTAGCGACTTAAATTTATACTATATATAACCATTCCTTAATTCGGGGTATTAATGAGAACTCCTTTACGTCACGTACAAACACTTTAATGCTAGACCAATATTAGGATGCCCCATAGAAGTAGGAATAATATATTATTCCTACTTCTATGGGATGCCCGGACATACGACAACCGCTCTCGTCGAACGCCTCTATTCAATTTCAACTCCCTGCCGCGCCGCCGCCGTAACGCCGTATCCTCTGAGAAGCGCCATCTCTTCCATGTACAAATGCTAACATTTGCTAACATATATAAGTACTACCTTTTGCCCGTGACTTCGTACGCTTCCCTTTCTTGGATGTTAAAACTTTTATACGGTCTTTATCGCTCGTATGTTTTTATCTGGCGTTTTTTTTTATTTTTAGATAATTAGTCGGGAAGAGTACTTGTTTCTGGATGAAAGGTACCCTATGTCCTTTTCTAAATCCTTGACAACGAGTATGCAAAATTTCATGACGATCGGTTCAGCGGTTTAGTCGTGAAGGGGTAACAGACAGACAGAGTTACTTTCACATTTATTATATTAGTATGGACTATTTTGTTTACAAACGACAGTGTAAACAAAATATAGTCTAAATGATCGAAATTTTAGTATAGAAAAAAATAATGCACAAATAGGTACTGTGTAATAATTATAAGCTGTCGGCACTTTATGACATTTACTGTAAGTAGGTACTCATCGTAGTCTCCTAATTCATTTGATTGAGGTAAATTGTAAGAAATTGTTTTGTTTATTACCTATCTTGAAAACTAAAAAGTTGCATTTAATAGGTAATACATAACACACGGTAAGAAATTTAAGGGTAAAATAAAAGTGCTATGAGTTGTTAACCTATATATAAAAACGAGTCAATAAATATGATAAAATATATTAAAGAGATAACATTGAACTTAAATTAATTAAAATAATTATAAAACAATTCAATTAATGAATTATAAAATTATAAAATGGCTAAAATGAAATTATTTAAAATACAAAATTTACAAAAAATACAATCTAAATAGTTAAAATGATAAAATATTTCTTAGTCTTACACAGTTAAAAATCTTATACTAACTTATCCTAAAAGTAAACTACCTAATCCTACCCATGACCCGATGAATCATAAACTTTGAACGTTTGGAAGCATTTAGTAACTGCAACTGTTGATGGCCGGAAATTGCCTCAATTCACTATATAGGGGTTGAATGTATAGTAGGGTATAGTCTGTTACCAGGACGACATTAGTGTAACAAAGGGAAGCCTTATAAATCCCTATTACGCCCCTGACACCAAAAGCACTCAATAATACATCGGCTTGCCTCGTGTTATGTGGAATATAACACGAATATTCCACGTAAAATATAAGTTTTGTAAAATGAGATTAAAAGCTACATTAGTTATAATGTTTATAGAAAATAATTGAACATGTTCTTAGTATATACTAGCTAGTATGTACTGTACATACCTACATATTATACGGTATTTACATAGATACTCTCTTTTGAGAGATTGTATTAGAATGAAATTGTACTTCACAATGAAAGAGAAGCGCAAACCTAAATCGATTTCTCCAGTAGGAGGTACTAATAAATATACATAGAAAGGTATTATTAATATAGGATTTTTTTTAATGTTAATGTCGACAGACAGGCTGATGGTCTACTTGATAGTAGGTGGCTACCGTCGCCTATAACACAAGCAACTACAGACTGCAAGTACGCTGCGGACCATAGTAGGATTAAGGATAAGGAATTGGGAAGGGATAGGTCAACGGGCTCTGACATCCCTTTCTCATTCACCGAATCATGCACAGTGTTATTTCACGGTGGTCTTCTTTGAGGGTTTTTTTTAATGCCACCTAACGGGATGCCCAAATGACTGCGAAACGCAGTGTGTTCTGTCACAATTTTCGACTATCTCGTGTTTTGGAAACGATAGCTTTTGTTAAATTTATGTTTATTTTATGCATAAGATGTCAAAAGTCTCATGTCGCAGTTACAAGACTTTTTTTTTTTTTTTTTATAATGATAGATCAAGCATTTGACCGCAGTCTCACCTGATGGTAAGTGATGACGCGATCTAAGATGGAGCATGCTTGTCTATTAAGAACCGATTCACTCGCGACTAACAAGTCCTGTAACTGTGCAGAAAGGGCTGTTTTCCTTTCGACAAAATTTCCATTTCGAGGAAATTCCATACTAATAATCGTTCGCGATATTAGTATTGCGTTCTTATTCACAAACTGATCAATTTTATAAGGCGAATTGCTCATAATTTGGACATCACGCATATAAAAATATCAATCACATAATGTTGAAAATAAAAATAGTTTGTACCCAAAACTTTATTATTAGGTTAAAAATAAGCAGAGCTTAACGCTTGTCTTACTGATTTTTTTTTTCAAATATATGTTAAAAATAGTATTATTCGTAAAGTATACTTGGTATTGCTTACCGACTGGTGTTTCAGTCCCTTCTTTCAATCTTACTACGATTTCTGACTGGCCGTCTATAAGAAAGCGCGGTGGGCGATTAGCGGCCGCTGATACGGCTACGGTTAACAGCAAGAGCAGTGTCCACGTACTCTGATCTTTTAATCGGACACGCGGCGGACTCCACTCTGTATCGACAACCGCCCTCATCTTTGCTCATCTGACACATTGCTCCGTATTTTTTGCTACAGCAAACATCTTTCCCGCTTTTCTTCGCACGGTTTCACCGTGGGAAGTAATTCGCGTGCATTACCGGTGAAAGTGTTGTCACCTCTTGCTTGACTCTTGAGTGATTTAATCTTCTCTACGTGACGACGAAATCGCAGCTATCTGTAAAAGAGATAAGCGTTGACTTTACTGTTTTTTGAGAGGTGCAAAATGACATGTTAATTAATGAGTGGCTGTAGGTAAGTCTTGCGGTGCTTTTACTTTTGCTTTCTTTTTAATTATACGAGAAGCCAATGCGGAGTGGGACCGAGGAAAATCTCAGACCACGCTATTATCTCTTTACCATTGCATAGTTACAAGCAATATCATAGTTACAAGTCAGCTGGTAACCTTAGGAGTATAAAAGTTAAGGGATTAGGAGGGGAATAGGGAAATTAATCGTCTCGGGCATAACTTCCTCTTTTTTTTTTATGAAATCGAGGTAGCGCTTGACCACTATCTCACCTGATGTGAGGTGCAGATGTGGCCGAAGGTGGACCACGCTTACCTAGTAAATGCCCATTTACCCTAGTTTTGAAGACCCCGAGGTTGTAGTTCTGTGGGAACACAGACGCAGGCAATGAGTTCCACTCCTTAGCAGTTCGAACAAGGAAGGTGGAACTGAAACGCTTTGTTCGTGATCGAGGTACATCACTCACTGAAATACAGAATACCACCGTGAAATAACAGCACGTGTGCTGTTGTTTCGGTGAGTGGGTAAGGGATGCCAGAGCTCATTTCCCTATCCCCTCCTAATCCCTTATCCTTAATCGTACTGTAGTCGGCAGCGCACATGCAGCAGCTGTCGCGTTGTTTGTGTTATAGGCGACGGTAGCCACCTACCATCAAATGAACCGTTAGCCTGTATGCTGATCTTAATGTAAAAAAAGGTATACAACAGCACACGTCCAGTTATTTCATGGTAGTCTTCTAAAAAGACAGACGGGTGGTTACCACGGACAGACGGGCTGTCCAATTTATGATTGCGTAACCCAGCGTGCCGTGTCACTACAAATATTCTTACATACGAATTTAATTAAATAATATGAAAAGTCAATGCGGAGTATCTACAATCAAGACTGATTTCTTCTAGGCTATTCTCTCCTATATCTCGTATGTGACTATATGATGTTTTAGTAGTTAGGTACTCCGCAGTGACATTTCGTATAATTAAACAGTTATTAAAGTTATATAAAATGGAACAGTGCTGGTATCGATACCGACTACACTTTTATTTCCTTCGGTGTTGAATCTCTGGGTCCGAGGGGTATAAACGTTTGGTCGACATGTTTATAATTTGAACTTCTCATTTAATCCAACACATATGTATATATCTATAATCTTGGGACTCATAAGGTTTGTATTTCGAAATATTACTCAAAAGGACTTGCTTCACCGAAGTTGGCTACCGTCGTTCCATGTGCTTAGGGATAGGGGTTTCCATTGTGCTGCCAAGTTGATAGGATAAGTGACATAGCAATTTTTGACAACAGGCGTTCTGGAATTTCTACTCACCGAAACAACAATAACACAAATTCTGGTCTGCTATAAGGGAATGCCACTACTAAGTTTGAAAGAAACGCCTAAAGACTGTTCCTTTCATGTAGCTACTAATTATAAAGATAAAAAATGCTTTTACGAGCTTTGCTTGGGAATCATGTTATAACGCGAGCTAATAAGATGTATAGCAGCTATTAATGTCACAACAATAAGTCAATTAAAAACAAAAGCTGGTTGCGGCGAAATTTAATATTCATCTAATTATAATGTTACATCAACCTGTAACAAAATGAAAAGGCGTGATTCAATCATAACGAGGTTCATTCACACGCGTCACTTTTGCGAAATAAGCAATTACATAAAACGAGTAAAACAATCAGAAATATGACCTCGCGCACCCTGCCGGATGTGTGCTCTATATCATGAACTCCGCGGTTTTCGAAAACACGGAGCATATTTTGGCATCGAGTGTCAATCGACACGTTGTTGGTTCGAAATTGAAACAATAGGGGCAACCACCGCGACGAGTCGGAAGGCCAATGACTATATTGTTGATGGAGAATGGGTAGATACGCGGGGAATTGACCTTTATTTCACGGGATTCACCATTATTGCGAACTATGAACTCAAAAGGAAAAAAATCGAATGCAACAGTCTTTTTTTATGTTAAAATCGATGGTACACTTGATGGTTGGTGGCTACCTGTCCCTATAACACAAGCAACGCCAAAGCTCCTGCAACTACGCTGCCGACTACAGTAGGATTAAGGATAAGGGATTAGGAGGGGACAGGGAAATGAGCTCTGGCATCCCTTACTCACTCACCGAAGCACAACAGCACACATGCTGTTATTTCACGATGGTCTTCTGTAAGGGGGTTCTAACTGCTGCCAGACGGGCTGCCCAAATGACTGCGAAACGCAGTGTGCCCTGCCACTTCTAATATACTACTACTTGTTATATGTCAACGACCAGAGTCTTATCATAATTTGATCCTAATAATAGATATACACAAATGATAGTTTGCATAGTACTAAACATAGTATAAGTTCAGTACAATTTAATCGGCAATTCCAAAATAACTTAAATGATACACGACAATAAGAAACAGATATGAGTAGGTAAGTAGATATAACAATTCCAGTGTGGTTCCATTACACATTGAGCTGAACAAAAAAGCGTTCGCGATATTATCCTACGTAGTACCTACTCAAAACTCTTTCACAAGGGGAGCTCTTTGACTTTGTCATTACATACAGACAGGCTGAAACCGAAAGCTATTATATAACCAACTAACGACCCGCCCCCGGCTTCGCCCGTGGTGCAATTTTCATATACTAAAACATTCCCCGTTTATCCCTCTTTCCATTGGTGAAAACCGAATTAAAATCGGTCTGCCCGTTCACGCGTGATGCCGTGACCAGGAGAAATGAGGATTCATTTTTATATATAAACACTAGCGGCCCGCTCCCGGCTTCGCCCGGCGTGCAATTTTTATATACCCTAAAACATTCCCCGTTTATCCCTCTTTCCATCAGCGAAAACTGAATTAAAATCGGTCTACCCGTTCACGCGTGAAGCCGTGACCAGGAGAAATGGGGATTCATTTTTATATATAAGACTAGCGACCCGCCCTCGGCTTCGCCCGGCGTGCAATTTTTATATACCCTAAAACATTTCCCGCTCATCCCTCTTTCCATTGGCGAAAACTGAATTAAAATCGGTCTACCCGTTCACGCGTGATGCCGTGACCAGGAGAAATGGGGATTCATTTTTATATATAAAGACTAGCGGCCCGCCCCCGGCTTCGCCCGGCGTGCAATTTTTATATACCCTAAAACATTCCCCGTTTATCCCGCTTTCCATTAGCGAAAACCGAATTAAAATCGGTCTACTCGTTCGCGCGTGCGATGCCGTGACCAGGAGAAATGGGGATTCATTTTTATATTGTTATGACTCACCAGGGAACGTTCTAGTTATGACTCACTATGGAACGTTCTAGAAAAACGACTTCGCCTATCTACAATTTCTGGAAAAATTATTGTCAAGGGAAATTGATCCTTATGCACACAACATAGAGTTCACATACAACAGAAATAGCGTTCCCGAATTTTCAATGACCTGTTTACAATACGTGTTTACAAAAGTTGTTTACTTCTAATTGTTTGTTGTTTGTTTGTACTAAATTCGAGAAAGATCTAGACGATTGGCAGCGGGTATAAATAGGCGAAGTGGCAAGCTAGCGAGACAGTTCGACTCTGCGATTCGAAAGCGATAATACTTCGGAACTTACCTGCGACTCATTACGGAATTACGGACGACTTTTGGCAAGTTTAACGGATTTAAAGAAGAAGTTTAGCCCTATTGGAAGTCATCTTGGTTTGTGGTAATAAATAGTTGATTTTCGCCCTTACACGGCAATTTGACTCACCCCACACTTAACAATATATAAGATATAAATAAAGATAACATAAACAAGACTTTGATTTAAGTAGCTTTAAGTTGTTCTGTCTGGGACCACAGTGTTGCAAGTATGCCGACTTAATCCTTTGTACTTAATACTAAAGTATAAAGGATTAGGAAGGGATAGGAAAATAGGCTTTGGCATTCCTTACTCTATAGTCGTACCACAACAGCACACATGCTGTTATTTTCACGGTGGTCTTCGGTAAAGACGTGGTAACGCCGTCGGACGGCCTGCCCTATCTATGACTGCGAAACTGAGTATTCTTTGCCACTACTTTGCAGACTCAGGCCAGAGCCAGCTTTGAGAAGTTCATTTCCAAGTCGGTCCTGCAGGAAATTGAACCAAGAACTAAGAAATATTTATCTCTCTGCAAATAAGTATGTTCATTGAAAATGTTGAAAAAGGTTATGTGCTTGTGCAAGTTAAGCTAGTTAAGTTATGCTATACAATGTCGTATATCTGGATCATACGACACACTGAGTAACTCGGCGTAATAATAAAGCGCGGAAAGGCGTTAACGCGGTCGCCCAAACGAGAGAAAGCCTCCACCCTTCGCTACACACCTGAATCTCTAATTAAAACTTTACTTAACTCCAGTTTAAATTAAAATATCTTGAACAACTTTTATCTAAATATGTTTTTTTTTATTAATAGTGAATAATAATATCGCTATTAATTTATTACCTGAGCATGCAACTTCGTACGCGTGGTATTCGGTAACTTTTTTGTTTCTAAACCGATTGGAATGAAACAAATACTAAATGTTACGGGAGGCTTGCTGCAATATATCACTGAAAACAGCATTCAAATCTGTTAAGCCGTTTCAGAGATTAGCGTGCACAAACGCACAGACAAACAGACAAAAATTTTAAAAACTATTTTTTTGCTTCGGTAATATAAGTACAATATGTACAAATGTTTTTTTTAAACTTATAACGCACACACACGGCTCGTTAACAATTTTATTATAATTGTAGATATGTATAGATGTTTGAAAATATTTTGACGGAGAGTATTCAATTCAAAATCAAATAATAAATCAATTAAATCGTTAAAGAATCCATTAAAGGGTGAAGATTATTGTAAATTTTAAATTGTACATCCATTCTGTACGAATTAATCCGACCGGAACTTGGTCATAAATTGGTCATAAAGTCATACCGTGTTCAGCTCCTGCAAATTTATTCGTATTACTATTTATTCGTATTATCATCATCATCTTAGCTGTACGACTAGGCGTGGGCGAGGGTTTCATCCCTTCGTGGTCGATGTACCTCGATCACGCACGAAGCGTTTCAGTTCCACCTTCCTTGTTCGGACTGCTAAGGAGTGGAACTCATTGCCTGCGTCTGTGTTCCCACAGAACTACAACCTCGGGGTCTTCAAAACCAGGGTAAATGGGCATTTACTGGGTAAGCGTGGTCCACCTTCGGCCGCATCTGCACCTCGCATCGGGTGAGATAGTGGTCAAGCGCTGCCTTGATTTAATAAAAAAAATACAACTGGTGCCCGCGGTTGGACTAGGTGTAGTTGGAAAACAAAAATATATAAGCCACATCTTCTTCTTCTTAACGTGCCGTTTCTCTACGAAGTTTGGTGGCCATCATGGTTATCTTCACCTTGGAAGCTGCTACACGAAAGAGGGAGCCACCCTCTCAGGTTCTTCAACCAGAATGTCTTTCTCCTGCCTCTGCTGCGCTTTCCTTGTATTTTCCCCTTCATCACTAGCTGAAGAATACTGTATCTTTCGCCCCTCATCACGTGCCCGAAATACTGCGTTATAAGCAATATAACGCCGGACATTTTTGTTGTTATAGCTTTTATTTTTACATGTTCCTTCAGATACTATTTTCTGGATGAAAGGTACCCTATGTCCTATTTTGTATTTATCTATCTAAGATATCTACACTGGGTGCGGCAGTTGTTCTTTCACGTTTCTACGATTTTTCATACGTCCATTTATTAGGTAATACTTTATTTTTTTGTGTCTCGGTCAAATATTTTTGCATACATCTTGGATTTTGTTATTCAGTTGAGGGTAAGTTGTTACGTAGCCTTAATTTGCGGGACAATACACAAAATGGTTAGTGGCAATTACTGCGGTATAAAAACAGCTTCGGTTGAAGAAATAGTGATTATACATGTTAAATACCCGTAATTAACTGTCGCAAATTAATGTTCTAAATTTTTATTTGTGTTTTATTACGGATGCTGTTATTACGAATGCCCACATATGCAGGGCCGGATTACCCATTAGGCGGTGTAGGCAACTGCCTAGAGGCCCGGCAGGGTGTATCGGCTAAGGGTCCTCGAGTTAAGTGAAAAAAAAAAAAATTTTGAATGGAAATTAAATTAGAAGACTTATACGTAACAAATTCTTAATAACAATATTTGATACTACTTCGTCATAATTCAGCAGTTACATTTCGGAACGTATTTCAAGTTATTGAAAAATAATTTAGGTATAAACATATTTATCTTTATCTTGTCTTAGTGGCTATTTCTGTCTGCTAGAGTACCAGTATCACTTTGTCCATTGCTGAAACATATTTACTGTGACGATTTTAAGAGAATAGAGACTATGCTACAAAAAATTTCATTTAATAACAATTTTAATGGGGTGATAGACCATAGTTGAGGAAGTTTGAGAACGGTTAAGGAACCATGAGACGATTGCCTAGGGACCCTGATACGGTTAATCCGACCCTGCAGATATGAACCGTGTTTATTTGTTAAGTTTCGTTTCTTACTTTTATTTGTGTTTTAATTTCGTTTAAAAAACACTGCAAACAATGAATAAATTTTCATTTATAAAACAATGAACAATGTTTATTTAATTAGATTAATATTAATGTTTATTTAAGTAGAATAAAACTTCACAGATAACTTCGGGTTCGGGCAGGAGAACGTCTGCTGGGTCAGCTAGTACTTCTATAGTATTGTTAAACTGTGCTTCTATGCTGTGTGCGCATGATCTTGGGTTGCTCTTTAGTATACATCTCAATGAATAATTCTTTTTACAATTAATCTTCACCCTAAATAAGTCGAACCCGGGAGCCCTGAGTCCGAGTGGTAATGCAAGAACCATAACCAACTCGACCAATGGACTCAACAATTTTCTAAGAATGTTAAGATATTTAAGCAAGTCTCATAAAGAGCGAAACTATATTTCTAAAGTATTTTCAGTGTACTGCCACTAAAGATAGATGAATAAAGCTATTAAGTTGATAACAAACATTTACAAGTGCTAACATGGTCATATCTCGTTAGAAAAAAAAGATTAATCTGCCTCTGATTATTATCTTGTTTAGTGTTATTCTCGTAATGTTACATATTATGTGTCATTATATCCCTTAAATACAAAATTAGCGACTTTCCCACATTATATTATTTACTAGCGACCCGCCCCCGGTTTCGCACTGATTTTTTTATGTTAAGGTTGGCAGACAGGCTGACGGTCCACATGATGGTAGGTGGCTACCGTCGCCTATAACACAAGCAACGCCAAAGCTGCTGCAAGTGCAACGCCAAAGCTGATAAGGGATTAGGAGTGGATAGGGAAATGGGCTCAATCTTCTTCTGATCAATCTTGCATCTGAAAAAATGCAATCTTTTTCTGCAAATTGAATACACAAATGTTCCTAGTTTATCGCTGTTTCCATTGGTAAAAACACTATCACTTTTGGATGATTTGGAAGAAGTTAACGGAGAAAAAGATAGAGTCGAACAGCGATTTTATTTTATAATAAAAATTTGTTGATAGTGACTCAGTGTCACCTTAAAATTATATATGCTATTGAAAATTTCATAAGTGGTGCTTCGATTTAATTGTTATAAAAAAATAAAATAAACGGTATAAAATATATGGAATACATTTTAGAATTATTAATTCCTTAAGAACAATCAAATAAATTACAAAATAAAACAAAGTGAACTAATAAACAACAGCTGACTAATGACGAGGTTATAATGTAAGAGTAAGATTTTTTTTTTAAATCGGAACCCTTGCAATATCCGGGTCAAAAAGTGAAATTTCAAAATGAGAAAAATGTGAAATCCGCTAAGCTCCAGTAACCATCTTCTTACAGGAAACCATAGTGTTTTAAAAGCAATGGGCCTGTATTTCGGTGCGTGAGTAGCAGATGTGGTAGTCTGTCTTCTGCCGTAAATAGTTTTTAGAATTTTTGTCTGTTTGTGTGTTTGTGCACGCTAATCTCTGAAACGGCTTAACCGATTTGATTGCGGTTTCCACTG
Organism: Bembecia ichneumoniformis; assembly: GCA_910589475.2. Taxonomy (NCBI): domain Eukaryota; kingdom Metazoa; phylum Arthropoda; class Insecta; order Lepidoptera; family Sesiidae; genus Bembecia; species Bembecia ichneumoniformis. Next base: position 1,457,610 of record OU342526.1, on the reverse strand, counting down.
ATGTATTGTAGTAAGCGTCCCGTAAGATTAAAATTTAGTGTTTGCTTCATTCCAATCGGTTTACAAATAAAAAAATGAGCCGTCACGGGACGCCTGGTGGATGTGAAACATCGAGTGAAATAAAATGATGACTTTTTATTTATTTATTTAACGTTTATTTTTATTGAATACAAAAATTTAAATATTTATTTCGAGTTGCAATAACCACCAACAATCACAACAACAACAACATGAACAATCACCACGGCACGCGTCGCCACACCGTACACACTACCACAGTTTTACAATACTAACAGTTGGGCAACGCCTTTGTAGTTTTGCGATGCCGCCGCCCGTGCAAGTACTTACGCTGTCACAAGCAAATACGCTAGGGTTGGTACAAAATGGAAAATAAAATAAATGTGATTATTATTATGCAATTATTTATTTACAAGTATGCACCTGCACTTACAAAATATACACATAGAAAATATACAATATGCAATACAAAATAATTCAAAAGAAAATTTATTTTTATATTGTTTGCTATTATTAGTACTATTACTGGATTATTCTATAATAATATTATATGAAGAATATGAAGTATGAATATTATATCACACACGTAGTAATTGTCTATAACTAATAACAACAAATTACTAATAAACACGTGAAAGTATCTAATAAAAAAATGAAAACGTAACAAAAAGAATCAAACAACTATAAATATTTTAACAAAAATTAACAATAACACATAAACGCGCACTAACACATAGAAGCATCATGAAGTGACGAAGCGTTGGAGAGCACGTTGTGAGTTTGTGAGGCACGTGTGTATACGGGCGAGTGCGCATCACCAATTCCCGCGGGCGCGTTTCGCGACAACTTTTGTACATAAGTCACAAAACTTCTTAAGATTTTCTCTAGCCGTAAATCAAAAGACCATGAACCGATCTGGCATATCGACCCGCTGCGCCGTTTTCATTTTTTTTTTTCAAAATTGCTGCGCAAATTAGAGGACACATAGACGAACAAAAAATGTCAAGTAACATTGTACCCATAAGTAAAAAGTAACGGTAAGTGTCACGTTACCGAGATATATGGAGGTAAAAATCGATATATGATTACAACGACAATCATTAAAAATACTTATTACGTGTCCATAGGCGTCAGATTGTATCCAAATAATCGTTCCCAGGTTGATTATTATTATTGCTGTTTATTCGAAATGAATCGTTATATTATGTCAAAGGATCTCGCTTCGATTTCGAAAAAAAATCAAAATGGAAGCTGGCATATGAACGATATGCCAGCTCCCATACAAAAAAGTTCGAACCCCTTTAATAATTTTATGAACAAAGATTTTAATTAGTACAAAATAAATAATAGTGCTAGACGAAATTACTCCATTAATAGACTTCAGTAACTTCATTATTAATTATTTATTTATTCCGAAACAAACAGTCTCTTATAGTTTATATACCTACGTAGTTAGTTTACAGACAGAGTTGTTCTTAATCGAGACTTACAGTCTTCTTAACGAAAATATATATTTATTCTTATTTATAGGAAAACTTACCTCGCATCACCGGGAAATCTATGAAATCTTAAATCCTTGTTATATTTTCCTATTGAGGTGCATCCGTACACAGAACAGGTGCACACCATAATAATATACTTTTTAAATAAATTAAATACGTAGAAAACACGCACGCGTCAGCCCTCCATAAAAGAAAATGCAAACTGTAGCGAGTTTGCCAAATGCGGCCCGCGCCGCCCGCTTCCCCGCCACATACCCATCGTTGCTCTACGCAAGTACATTCGTTTCACAACTGTATGTATTGTAAAACTGTGACACTACTATGCATAGACTGTATAATATGTATATACTAGCGTGGCGACGCAGTCCGTGGCGACGCGTCACCACGCTATCAATCACCCGCGGCTATAGATGTTTCACATCAAAAAGTTACGTTGCTATACCGAATAATACGAAGTTGCGGGCTCAGCTAGTTGTACAAAATATATATTTGCCACTATATTGAAGAAAGAAACAATTGTTTCAACAGTCAGGTACTTTCACGCAAAAAATTTTTTTTAAATTATACTTAATTTATCTTATTCCAACAAATCTCTAACAGTCATGGTAAATCGGAATAGCATACTATTAAGTAACTTTACTACTACAAGCTCCTACTTTGTTTATATAATCAGCAATAATTGAATTTTATCAGAGTACACATATTACAGAGACTTATTATTAATTAAGTACTTTCGAAGTAAAGTTATTTAGTTGTTTCTTAAAAAGAATATGCTTTAGTATCTGCGGAGAAAAATGAAAGTAGGTATACAAAGTAAAACTCTAGTATACTAAAGTGTTTTATCGCTAAAAAGGTTCTTATAGTCTTTCATTCATTTATTTCATTTATTCAAATTCTTCACAAATCGCATCACTTGGTATTCCAATAGGTTAAACATTTAAAAATAAAGTTGAAAATTGTCTTATGTGCTCTTTATATTTTCAGTTATCATGTTGTATACTAATTTGCCTTCGATTTTTTCCGCGTAGATTTATATATTATAGCCTATGTGTTATTCTGATTTATAAATTACTAAATATACAGACAGGCAGACAGACACACAGAAGAGGGCGGCGACTTCAATTTATACTACGTAAGGATGGAAGAATCAGGCTGGGTTGGGCTGAATTCGGGAAGTCACGTCATCTACGTACTGTTCTCGCCATCATGTCTGCAATGTCTGAAGACCAAATTATATTATCAGTGATGACGTATGGTGCCGAAATTTTGTCTCTCACGGCAGGATTGATCCACAAGTTTAGGATCACTCATCGGGCTATGGAAATTTTGGTGGATGGATCAGAAATTCGCCGAAGGACCAAGGTTGTCGACATAACTAAGAGAATTAGCAAGTTGAAGTAGCAAGGGGTTGGTGACATCTACCTGTATCAGAGCTGATAAGCGATGGGGTAGAAGAGTTCTCGAATGGAGGCTACGAATTGGAAAGCACAGCATGGGACGCCCTGCGGCCAGGTGGACGGACAGACGACCTGAAAGGCTTCGCAGAAAGCTTCTGGTTGCGAAGTACAAAAAACCGTGCATGGTGGCGAGCCTTGGGAGTGGAGAGAAACAGGCTTATGAGAATGATGGATATTAATGTAAAATTTCAACAAATTCAGTATTTTTGAGTTAAAGTATAATAATAATCATCCAGAAAACAAGTATAGATCATTTTTGATACAGATCAAAAATAAAAAAATAAACGCCTTTTAAAAAGAAAATGGGCAATAAAGATTAAATATTAAATAAATGTTTCAACATCAAAGGCGCGTACCTTATTAACACAAAGTTTTAAAATCAAAACATCTGGTAACTACTAATATTTCTAATTTCACTCGCGTGACCCCATAATTGAATGGACACGATACCAGAGGCTCTAGTATGAGTTTACGATACTACACCAATTCTACACTCGCTAGCGAGAACGTAAAACTTTTGTATGGAAAATCGTGAACTGTCAATGTCAAATTCCATATAAATGTTTTACGCTCTCGCTAGCGAGTGTAGTATCGTAAACTCATGCTAGAGCCACAGCCCAACAGAGTTCCTTTTATTAGCCATATATTTACACAGTCTTGTTAAAATAATATGAAACAATTTATAAACAGTCTATACACGACATACTTATAATAATCTACTCATAAATTAGTCTTATTAAAAAAATTACGTCTAAATATTCTTGCGCACAGAAACATAGTCCTTCCCGTCTCAGCGGAGCGATTGTGACTGATCATGTGAAACAATACGCCTTGAAGTATGCATGACATGAGACGGAAGATAGCGCATTCCGCGGAATAAAAATGTTATAAGTGCCAAAAGTATTAAATATTAATTACTCGTAATAAACTATAATGTCAAATGAAAAATTAACCCTCAAAGCCCTAGATAATTTGTGAAGTGAGATTACTGATAACTTTTTAGGTTTTTAATGTGTGTCATTTTGAAAATAAAACAAAAAACGATAAAAATGAGAGGTAACGTGGTGATTTTTTTCTATCGAGAAAATTTCATTGTATAATTTTTTTTCCATATTTCACTTTTATTTATAATGTATTAATTTATTTATAAATATTTTCTTATTTGGACTTTACAAACTTAGATAAAATTCAATTCTAGGATTAGCTATTTCTCTTTATACGCGCTCTTAAGGCGTATTTAGTTAGTAGATACAATCGCGCCTCTTCCGTTACCTTTCAACGACTTTCCAGTTCACAAATCTATTTGTAATGATGGACTCTTGTGAAATAGTTACTTTACTTACCTACATATTATGATTTGGTGAGACCGTTGTAATTGAAACTTTACTAATGCCACACAAAAATTCCATATTAAAACCGTTGGCCGAGTTTTTAAGGCACGATCAACCTCTTTCTTATCTAATTAATTTACACGATGTTTTTTAAGAGTTATAATGTGTGTTAGTAAGACTTAATTAGATAGAATTAACTCTTTTAACTTTGGGAATAAACTTTTCAAAGTTCTCGCTGGTCTCAATCTGGAAAGTAGTGGCAGGGCACACTCCGTTTCGCAGTCATTTGGGTAGCCCGTCTGGCGGCAGTAACCACCCCCTTACAGAAGACCACCGTGAAATAACAGCACGTGTGCTGTATTTATCCCAATAAGGGATGTCAAAGCACATTTCCCTAAACCTTCCTAATCCCTCATACTTAATCCTACTGATGTAGTCGGCAGCGCACTTGTAGCTTGTGTTTTAGGCGGCGGTGGCCAACTACCATTAAGTGGACCGTCAGACTGTCTGCCGACCTTAACATAAGAAAAGTAATAAAATATCGCTTAGCTCGCTTTTGCACCAAAAGCGAGGGTACCTTTAGTTTTGAGGGTCCAATTCACGTAACGGTTTGTTTTGTGGTGTAAATGGTGTAATTGATCATTTACGCCCGAGAAACATCTTTTTCGTCACTTATGCAAGGAAATTAAAAAGTATAAAATTGCAATTTGCACGCTATCAATTTTGTCAGGTTGTCACTGAACTAGCCGGTCCTATTACTTGACCACTATGCAATAAATAAAATTAATTTATGGCGTTTTTGTTAAAATATAATTTTGATTAAAATTATTGTGAAACTTCGTATTTTATTTGTGAACCGATTGGAATGAAAAAAACACTAAATGTTACGGGAAGCTTGCTACAATAATAAAATCAGTGAAAACCGCATTCAAACCGGTTAAGACGTTTCTGAGGTTAGCGTGCACAAAGTCACAAACAAACAGATAAAATTCTAAAAACCATTTTTACGACTTCGGTAACATAAGACAAAGTGTACAAATTGTTTTTTTTTTTTTTGAAAAAATATTCAATGTACAGACACGGCTCGTTTACGATTTTGTTATATTTAAATATATTGAAAATAAGGACAAAAAAGAATAAAATAAAATAAACTTTTTACTCAGAAGCTGAACTTTTTATTCAGTCTAATATTACCATGGAAGTAATAAGTACATAATACTTCCATGAATATTACTCGTATGTACGTCAGTGTGACAAATTAGAAGTCACATTTCAAGTTTTCCGTTTCCGATGGAACGTCGGAATAAAAAGTACATAATAACATTTTTTCTAGTAAAATGCAATGCAGTGTAAAAATTTCAAGTAAACTTATACGCCAGTTTTTGAGTTTTGTGGACACAAACATACGGAAGCTGAATTTTTATAAATATCCAAATTTTAAAGTGATTTTTTTTTCATAATTATATATATACTAATGTTCACCCAGTGTTTGAAATGCGACCACCGTGGAAAAAATATTTTTTTCACAAATGTAATATGTTTTCGCTTAAGGTTAATATAATTAATATTAAAAATAAAACGCGAAACAAAAAAGAGTTAAGCAGACCTTTTTCCATAGAACGATTGTTTTCAATATTTTAAAAGCTTAGCACTACAACCTGTGACAGACAGTACAGGTGAGTGGCGCGCGCGCACACCGTATCGACTCACCGGAGCGTGGTCCCTCGGGAACCGAACCCCGTCGCTCCGTATCCGGTATCGATGCCACTGTACGCTTTTTTATTTCTTTTAAAACTTAATAAAGGATAAACTCAGCTTTGGAGGACACTTAAGAGGACACAGTATTTCATAATAAATGCGTAAATGACGATTTTTGTAGCGATTAGAATATTATCGCTTGGCAGTTCATATAATTTTTAAATAAAAGATTTTTTTTCACTCGACTACGCAGTTAAAAATAATATGTAGTACAATAAAGCTCTAAGCATTTAGAATAATTTATTCATCAAATATTTGAACAAACTTATTATAAAAAAATATTTTTGGAAATTATTGACAGTTAATTATAATTTGCTGCATATTTGAACAATGTATAAATATTGTATTATGCAATAAAAATTAATCTAAGTCTTAAATAAGCAATTAGATTTACACTGTCACTATTTAAATTAAATGGGGAGACAAAAAAGAAAAAATGTTCTGTGCAAAAAGTAGCCCTTTCAACTTGGCTCTAACTTTCCGAGGTGCACCCGTACCTGTGGCCAATGATCTGGAGCTTCTTGACATGAGGTTGTACTCAAATCTCAACTTCGGTACTTCTATCGAGTCCAAAGCCCAAACAGCGGCCAATAACCTGGGCATCCTAAATAGGGTGAAGCGATGCTTCACACCTGGACAACTCCTCTCTTTGTACAAGGCACAAGTCCGATCTTGCATGGAGTATTGCTGTCACCTTTGGGATGGCTCAGAAAAATACCAACTTGCCGCATTCGACTCGGTACTTCGTAGAGCTAGGAGGCTCGTTGGTGGCGGTACGCTTATAAGAACTAAGCTGCAGAGCCTGGCAAATAAACGCAAGATTGCCTGTCTGTGTGTACTCTATAAGATGTACTTCGGAGAGTGTGCTCGACAGCTGCATGAGATCATACCGCCTTCCCCTTTCTTTTATTGGACATGCAGACGTACGGCTGGTTACCATCCTCACCTTGTCGAAATCCCTCTAATTCGGACCAAGCGCTTTAAAACATCTTTTATAATGCGCACTACTAAGGATTGGAATTCCCTGCCGGCGCGGGCGTCTGTATTTCCGAGCTCATACAACCTAAATCTTTTCTAGGTTCGAGTGAATAGGCATCTTCTGGGTGAGCTCGCTCCATCGTCGGCTTCTTCTTTCCTACATGGATAGATGCTGGCCAAGAGCAAACACATTTTTAATATAAAAAAAAAAACCAAATCTGTTTAGAACTTTCCTTCTCGATGGATTACGCAATTCAGCGAAACTTAATGTCCTTTTTTTTGTCTTCTCGGATGGTTTTTTCTTACGGTCGTTGCACTGACAATTTCGTGAACAACTTTTTACGTATCTACGAATTTTCAGCAACCGAGACATTCACAGTATAATTAAGATTTTAAAACGTGCGATTTTAATGCACGTACTTACAGATTTTCTATGGTTTTTTGTACAAGGTCGGATTAACAACGTTTTCTCGTTTCACTGTGACATTATATAGTAAATATAGCATAATATAATTACAGCAGCTTTTGACTTCGGCACAGCTTACGTAATTTCTTGCAGTCGTATATTTAAATATAAAAAATTCAAATACAATTCGCGAACGACTGATAATACGTACATAACAATTAGTGATGAAATAAACACTATAATTGGGACTCTAAATGGACACTAAAGTTTTTCTATAAAAACTGCAGGAGCATCATGGACTATATCGATCTATATTTATACCACTCTATCTATATTTATACAATTTATACATAATAAAATCATAAGTCGTATCTGTTACTGCGAGGTCAAAAAAATAGTCTTTAAAATTTTTGTCTGTTTGTGCGTTTGTGCACGCTAATCTCAGAAACGGCTTAATAGATTTGAATGCTTAATAGATTTTGATACGGTTTTCACTAATGGAAAACGAGGAATGCTTTGCTAGGTTTGCTCTTGGCCAGCATCTATCTATCCATTAGGGATTTTTTTTTTAATTAACGATGGGTTTACTCTTGGCTAGCATCTATCCATGTAAGAAAGACGACGATGGAGCGAGCTCACCCAGAAGATGCCTATTCACTCGAATCTTGAAAAGATTTGGGTTATATGAACTCGGAAATACAGATGCCGGCAGGAGTTCCAATCCTTAGCAGTGCGCATTATAAGAGATGTTTTAAATCGCTTGGTCCGAATTAGAGGGATTTCGACAAGGTGAGGATGGTGACAACGTCTGCATGTCCGATAGAAGAAAGGGGAAGGTGGTATGATCTCATGCATCTCCCGAGCATACTCTGCGAAGTACATCTTATAGAATACACACAGAAAGGCAATTTTGCGTGCTAGGTTCTGCAGCTTAGTTCTTATTAGTGTACCTTCGCCAATGAGCCTCCTAGCTCTGCGATCCACCGAGACGAGTGCGGCAAGTTGAGAAGGTTATATTATATTTCGATGATTTACTTATGTACATAATTTTCTGCAAAAAATACACCTGTGCGAAATCAGGGCCGGGTCTTTATGATTGAGATGCTTAATTTAAAAAAAAAAATTATTATAAATTTTCATTTATGAATAACAAAGATTGATAAGGACAAAAAATACTCGATGCGAACAGCAAATACCATAGAATAATGGCATATGAAAGCAGCTTGTTTATAATCTGCTGACACCATAATACAGTTTCTAGAAAGATGCCATATGCCTTTCAACCTTAATTATTGTTCATATGTGTCATCGATTCTCACGATTTCCAACAAAGAAGAACATTTACTTACAACTGAATCGTATCCCATTAAGGGAGGTTACACACTCGTGTGATAAAGAGGTATTAATATCATTAGACGAGTAAGAGGAATGCTACAGTGTAAAAGGTACACTATCTATCTAACACTGATCTAAAATATTTCTATTTTAACTAGAGATCTCTTTGTGTAACAATTTTTTTCGTTGGTTTTGTAGCTTGGAGTGTTATCAATAAGATTTTTTTTCGAAATGTATTCTTAGATTTTCGATCACTGGCCTTTTTTTTTTTTTTTGTCGAGGAGAAATCCATTTACGGATTTCCTACCGCTCAACTCCGATCCACCCCAGGGCAGCCTAGTCATTGCTGACTAGGCTTACTCCAATGGGGGATTGCCCGGAGACACCCAGGCAATCCCCAGACGGGGGGGACCTTGTGCAGGCACACATAGCTCGCCAGCCATGTGTGCAGGTCCCCTAGGGCATTTGAAGACGAGCTTGGTATGCCCGCCTTCTCCTGCCCAGCCGCCTGCGTCTGAGGGAAGCGAGACCGGCCTCTTCCTCTCGCTTCCTCTCAGCTGCCTCCTTCTATGACATCACCACAGAAGGAGGCGACCGCTTTCCAGGTGGTCACATTCCCAATCATGGCTCTCACCATGATTGGCAATGTGTCCTTTTTTTTTTTTACTATAGATGGCTTTGCTCTTGACCAGCATCTATCCATGTAGGAAGAATGAGGCCGAAGATGGAGCGAGCTCACCCAGAAGATGCCTATTCACTCGAACCTTGAAAAGATTTGGGTTATATGAGCTCGGAAATACAGACGCCGGCAGGGAGTTCTAATCATTAGCAGTGCGCATCACAAAAGATGTTTTAAAGCGCTTGGTCCGAATTAGAGGGATTTCGACAAGGTGAGGATGGTAACCAGCCGTACGTCTGCATGTCCGATAGAAGAAAGGGGAAGGCGGTATTATCTAATGCAGCTCTCGAGCACACTCTCCGAAGTACATCTTATAGAATACACAAGGACAGGCAACTTTGCGTTCCACCTCTCCACCTCCCAGCGCCGCCCTCAACTCCCGACGCTGGGATCTTCAAGCCGAGCACTCCTGGAGTGTGTGCTCGGCCGTGTTGTCCGTATCGCCGCAGTGGTGACACTGCGGCGACTCCTCCCTTTTTATATTGTGCAGATAATGACCGAAGCACCCTTGTCCGGTCATTACCTGCACCATATGGAAGGTGAGGTCACCTCGTGGGCGCCTCACCCATTCCTCCAAAACCGGACGAACCGCGAGGATCGTCCGGTGGCCGGCGGTAGGCACACGCAGAGCCTCACTCCATTTTTGCAAGGCCCACTCCTGCGCCTCTGCGCGGACCCGTCGCACTTCCTCGGCGACGGGTCTCTCTCCTTGGGGTCGATCACTGGCCTAAGGCCAGTGGTACATATAATAAAATCGTAAACGGGCCGTGTCTGTACATTAAAGATTTTTTCAAAAAAACAATTTGTACACGTTGTACTTATGTTACAAGCCATGCCGTGAAAGCCACTCGTATCGATTGTTTTAGAGAAATCTTGAATTATATAAACAAGGTAACGATGCAATTGATATATAAAATAGATGAACAGGCATACAAAGGAATTGTGGGAATTTCATAAAGTTACGACAAATTTAAGACAATAAAAAATTGTTAAGAAATTTGAGGTTTAATGTATAAATCGCTGCGAAAGAAAGTGAATTGTTTTCGTAGCAATTTAATCAGACCTAGTAAAAGTTTTACCTGAATTAAACCTTACTCATCTTTATTTAGCAATAACATGCAAAGTCTTTCATGTTCGCGTTTTAAGTCACAGTTCATACAAGACGATCGCGACCGTTCAAACTCGTAAACCTAGCTTAACAGATTTGAATGCGGTATTCACTGATCTATTGCAGTAAGCTTCCCGTAACATTTAGTTTTGTTTCGTTACAATCGGTTTACAAACAAAAGAATTATGTGCTATCGCGAATACCACGCGTACGAAATTGCGAACACGGCGAGCAAAATAAAGTAGCTTTTCGCTTCTGTCTGTTTCTCCACTAACTCCTAAACCGATAAACGAGGAAAGTTTGGGGAGACAAACGCTAAATACTAAAAATATCCATTGTTTAATGAAAATGTTACAAGAAATAGACAAGCAATTGCTTTGAAAAAAATATATTTATTATACTTAAACATGTGAAGAACCAATTGTATTAATTAGAATTTTCGTTAAAGTAATAGAAACTCCACAAAAAAAGTTAGAACACAAGAAGAATTTGACCTTTATTGAAAATTCTCTCGAAAACGGCTTATTGCACGCATATGAATCCTGTACCTATTAATAAGTTGATATCAGATTAAAAAATTGTGTAATGTTCTAATGGTAAAAACAAAAAAACACCATTTCTAGGCCTGTTGACTTGTCTCCGCCGCCAGCGAGTTCTATAGTAAATGTCATTTGCCTCAGTGAATCCCTTAACGGAAAAATTTGTAATTCGTCATTGTATACAATTCCTAGAAATGTGTATATTTTTTAACATTCACTTTTTCTAGGATATCTATGAATGTCCTAAATAGCAATTGGACATTTATTACTCGTCAGTGAGTACAGCGGGGCGGAATGGGACGATTCATCGCCGCAGATTCATCACCAAGCCATTTCAGAGCAATTTGCAAAATGTGTTACAAGACTTATATTTGTACTGGCAACAAAGTTAGGTTAGGTTCTGGTATATTTATGAAATTAAATGCGAGCACACCCGGAATACAGGTTTTGGCAAAAATACTATCGAAATGTGTGTATTAAAGAACTTTGAAACATTATTTTACACATTTCCTAATTAAGCTCAGAATTGTATGTCCTAGGTTTTCAAAATTTCCGGTATCATAAAATTAATATACCAATTTCCAGAAAAAAATATGCGTCTGTCCGAAGTCGGGAACGGGAAGCTAGTTCAACATGAAACCAAGTTGGTTTCTGTAAGATTTATATTTTATCGAGATGGAAATTTGTTCTGCGCTAAATAAATTTCTAATTGTTTAATAAACAAAAAATTATGTAAATATAAGACTTATTATAAGTTAAAATAAAAATATTTTCTCAGGTCAAAAAAATAAAAAAATAAATAAATTTCTTTCTATGGATCGAATATCGAATTGCAACATTATTGAACAAAAGAATAACAATAATGATTTTGTTTCATGTTCAAAGATTTCGTCTTCTATTACAATAAGTACCTAATTTGTTTTTTTTATATTTGAAAGATTTAATACACAGATAGAAATAAAAGAAATAAAGAAATAATCGTAAACGTTTTTAACCCAAGTGAAACGATTGAATATGTATAATTCTATAATATTTCTCATAATTTGTTGGCAATAACTATATATTTTAATGGGGTTTATTACGCCATTAAATATTCAACAAATGTAGGTAACTGTATTTTGCAATTGACATGGATTCGGGTCCAATCGTTTGTTTGCAAATTTCCATGGATCATCGTTTTATGTAAATCAATGTAGATGTATCGTTCTATATTATCGGACGAGATTCTTCTCTTTCTTATAGGTCCTTCGCTTGTATTGTCGATTCGCGAGTTCACGACACACATTGTAACGTTTACTGCAATAGCCATGATGACGGTATTAAAGAATCAAAGAATAAATGGTTTTGGAGAAAAATATATGTTGAAAGGAGCCTAAAAAATTACTCATTTTTGTATTAAAATTGAGATTAATAAGATTTTCAATAAAATAGAAGTATAAATAACTGCAATCGGCCATGTTAACTGAAAAACCAATCAGAGCGAATGACGTCACGCCCAGGTAAGTGCCATCGTGTTGCTTGACTTTGCTTTGACAGAATGAAAAATCTGATGAGATGTCGATGACGTCACGGTTCATCAGACGCGACGCCATGACACCTAAGAGCGTTTTCGCGCGTAATTCAAAATAGATTTAAAAACATTCAATAATTCGCATTGAAATTTAGTTTTTTGCTGAAATATTAGTTTTTTCGGTTATGATAGACGTGTATCTACATTATGGAAGAGAATTTCAAAATCTGTCATCATGTCATCATATTATACGGTCATTCTGTGAATGCGTTTTTGACATTTCTTTATGTCAATTGGATAAAATTCATTTTCCATTAAACGACATAGTAAGAGCGTCTCATATAAGTACCGTGCGCTAACTAATTGCGCTACGGGAGTACCTAGACGACATAGAAAATGTATGGAGATGGACACCTGTCAAAACGGCAATCATATGTATAAATGGCCGTAGTGTAACACGTCTTTATTTTATTAGTTACTAGCTGAGCCCGCAACTTCGTACGCGCGGTATTCGGTATAGAGCGTAACTTTTTTGTTTGTAAATGTAAACCGATTGGAATGAAATAAACACTAAATGTTACGGGAGGCTTTCTACAATACATCAGTTAAAACCGCATTCCAATCGGTAAAGCCGTTTCAGAGATTAGCGTGCACAAACGCACAGACGAACAGACAATAATTTTAAAAAACATTTTTTTGTCCTCGGTAACATACGTACAACGTGTCGAAATGTTTTTTTGAAAAAATATTTAATGTACATACATGGCTCGTTTACGATTTTATTATATGTGATATAGACTAGCAACCCTGGTTTCGCATTGAGTAAAATTGTCAAAAATCCCATCTTAGCGGATGCTTACGTCGTAAACATCCGCCCGTTGACGGCCCGTTGGATGAGTGGCAAGAGTGCTTGCCTAACGTCTCAGGGGCTCCGGGTTCCATTCCTGGCGGGGTCAACTTTGGAAATTTTAATGTAATTTTCAAAATTGACTCTGGTCTGGATTTGAAAAGAAGTGGCAGGGCACACTGCGTTTCGCAGTCATTTGGGCAGCCCGCCTGGAGGCGGTAACCACCACCTTACAGAATACCACCGTGAAATAATAGCATATACGTGCTGTTGTGTTTCGGTGAGTGAGTAAGGGATGCCAGAGCCCATTTCCTTATCCCCTTCTAATCCCTTATCCAATCCTACTGTAGTCGGCAGCGCACTTGCAGCAGCTTTAGGCGTTGTTTGTGTTATAGGCGACGGTAGCCACCTACCATCAAGTGGACCGTCAGCCTGTCTGTCAAGCTTAACATTAAAAAAAAATATATCCTAGACTACACTCTAGACTGAGTACTTTTGCTTGTACGTTAATAGTCAACCAGGAAAAACGATTTCTTTTAATTATCTCATGTCTAAATAAAAGTAGTATAAAACAATGTCGCTTTCCGCTTATTTATCTATGATTTCACTAATTGAAAGAACGAAAACGATAAACGTTTTAGTTTTCGTACTTACGTTTATACTCCGGCCATTATAAGAGTGCTGTTCTGACAGGTGTCAATTCCATACATTTTCTGTATCGTTTATTCGGAAATGAACTTTAATGCAATGGACATAAAGAAATGTCAAAAACGCATTCATAGAATGACCGTACTATACTTAGGGGCACTTCTGCCTTTAATTACTTATTCCATCTCTGGGATCGAGAAATGGAATTTTTTTGTGATAAAAAACACACAAGTGTAAAAAACATTAGGTAAGAGGAAACTAATAGATTTTACTGGGAAAATATAGTGTAATTTGATAATGGGATTTCATAGATATTTAAGTTTGAAAGTATAAAAAAAATTGTTTGAACCGCACACTGTTTCTTAACAAGCAACGTATCGAGTACGTGATTCGCGCTCAATGTCTTAATTTTCGAATGTTATTCCCATTTACAAAATCAGAAATATTCACACGCAATTACTGTAATCAAGAAAAACTTTTATTATTATTAAATTCTCCAAAAAGCAAGTTTAAGCTTGGTTTTGATTGTTATAATTTGCATAAGAAGGAATTCCAATTGTAAGTTTCTAAAATAATGTTAAATGATAGATAAAATGCGTTCTTATATTTACTTATGTAGGTTTAACGGTTGGGAAATACATTATTTTGTTTAGCGCCATCTATAACCGATTTCGAATAAAATATTAAAACTAAAACATTTGAATTCTGAATTGAAGAATATGTTTTGGTTTAATTGTTTACTAAGTGGCTTTTTACCAAAAAAATAAATGGTGTATCAAGGCTTATTTTGTAGCAATATCCCTTTACGCGTAATGAATGCCTGATAATAGGGTATTTTAGTATATATGAAAAAAAAATCTAAAAGTATATTATTGAGATAGCTTAGGCAAAAAGCAGTCGGAAAATGTTAGTTTTAGTTCGTAAAATAACAAAATAAATTTTAAAATTAAATTCAAAGTTTTCAGAATTTTTAGTCTGTTCTTAAACACAATGAAATAGTAGCCGCCATGTTTACGTCATACGGTTGTGTAAACAAAAAAGTGTCAGTCAGTGTCATGTCAATTACCGGCGCATTTGTTTACACAGCCAACTGACGTGATGACCACAGAGCGAAATGGTTTCCAGCGTTTTCGTCAAATTACGCGCGAATTTTTAAAATGTAAATTTTAAATACATTTTTATTAAACTTATCGATTGAATAAAAATTTGGTGGTCTTTTTAGTGGTTCATTAGCACTACAGAATCTAATTGAGACACTTTTTAAAAATGGGTGTAATACCCTATTCAAGATGTTGTAGATAAGAAGCTACAATGTTTTTATGTGTGCGTTGTTACACCTTTATGAATTGAGGTTTGAATACCAGTTTAACCACGAATGGTCTTTTATTCTAGGACCTTACACTCTCCTGAACCTTAATGGCCTCTCCTTGCTTCCCTTTATAGCCATTCCCTCCGAGCCAAGTATGAATTTATATTTAGGCATTTTAGTTCTCAAGATTCACGAGTACAAATGATTCACCGAGACATTCAATTGCGTTACCTGCAGGTCTACGCTCCACTCCTTCTACCGATTATTATGCTTTTCTTTATATTATTAAAGGTGGTAGACAGACTGACGATCCACTTGATGGTAGGTGGCCACCATCGCCTAAGGACACAAGCAACACCAGGGGTGGTACCATTGCGCTGCCAATCTTGCAGGAATTGGTTTACTGCTCGCTTGAAGAAGCCCATATTGTAGCTAGATGGAAACACCTTAGAAGGGAGATTACCTCCTTCTAAGGATTAAAGAGATTATTAAGGATTATTAAATTAAGGATTATTAGATTATTAAGGAGATTATGCTCCTTCGTTTACCGCGACCACCTACTCTTTTCTCTATTCCTAAAATCCCACTGCCCCTCTACTTTGCTCCTCTTCCCCCTACCCCTTTCCAAGCTAAGTTCCGTTTTTACACGGTGCTCACCTTTTGCGACATGTCTATCGAGCCTAATGAAGTTTATGTATATAGCTTATTGTATCTAATACTCGAGGAAAAGTGAATAAAAATTTCGTAAGTAACCCTAAAAATGATAAAATTTGAATTAACTTTCTTTTACTGTCGATTAGATTGGACACAAAATTGTTTGACCCATAATGTCGATCTGTCACGATCTACTTAACGCTGTAATTTGTTTGTGTGGCTGCTCGGTGCTTATGCACCGGAGACCACTCTCGGTGGTTCTCAAATTATTATAATGTCACGCAACAAGTAATAAGTAGTGTCTTAACAAATTAATTCGCTCCGGCCCTTCGGTAATAATATATTTTAAACACGCAACACGAAAACTAGAGCAGAAACTTTTTTGAACTGATAAACTCTCTTCATGTATCCAAGAATTAAAAAAAAATAATTGGAGAAATAGCGTATCTGATAAGTCTCCACTGTTTTTTTTTCCATTGAGTGTTTTGACGTCATCAAATTAGAGAGTGGAGAAAAGCGAGTAAGAAAGTTGGTTAATAAAAAAAAAAACAGTGTGTTTATCAGCCCCGAGGTTAAGTTACGTATAAAAATTTTCTCGTGTCACTGGATAGTAGTGGCAGGGCAGCCCGTCTGGCGGCAGTAACCACCCCCTTACAGAAGACCACCGTGAAATAACAGCACGTGTGCTGTTGTGTTTTGGTGAGTGAGTAGGGGATGCCAGAGCCCATTTCCCTATCTACTCCTAATCCCTTATCCTTAATCCTATTGCAGTCGGCAGCGCACTTGTAGCAGCTTTGGCGCTGCTTGTGTTATAGGCGACGGTAGCCACCTACCTTCAAGTGGACCGTCAGCCTGTCTGCCGACCTTAACATAAAAAAAACTAATTACATGTCACATGTTCCAACAAAAGTTGTGTAAGTTACGTTCGGTATACACAGATGTAACTACGTTTTATAGTTCAAATAGTTCATTTTTTCGACGACAGATGTCGCTGCGGCGGCAGGTTATAAGGTGCTATCCTTTCGCTCCTTAACGCGGACTTCACTTTTCATACAAGATTTCGACGATTGATGTTATAAACCCAGAGAATAGAATTAGGGAACATAAATACATGTGTCAGTTGTTGCAAAAATGTCAAAGTGATAGATAACGTAACGCTTTTTAGTTACCGTTTGTATTAAGTTTACTCTTTATAAAATTTCCATACCGGGGGCCCCATTTGAAAAACGATTCTTAAGGAGAAAACTCCAAAAATCTCTCATTTTTTGGATTTTGCCTAATTCTGTATTAGGTAAAATTGGGAACCTGTTCCAACTGTTCCTATGATTTGGAAAAAACAGTTCCACTTACCTGTTACTAAATAACACCCTGTTATTTTGCACAAGAGTATATTTTACTTGAACAGTGACAGTGACCTGTTCTTGTTTTCTTTTTTCCCTTTACTGCTCCCACAGTAATGAAAAAATATTAGACAGTGTGGCCAAGTGTTTAAAAAATAACTTGACCAGGTGGATAGAAGAACTGAATGTGACGGCAGAGGACAGTGTGTGGTGACGAGCCTTGGGAGAGGCCTATATCACAGGCTGCTGATAATGATGGCACATGATGGTAAGGCTTTTGGGACAACGTTCTATTTCTAATCGAAGTCAAAAACATACTTAGGTTTATTATATGTCCTTTTTTATATATATAATTTAAAATTAATCCGATTTATTAATAATATTAGTTAGATTAGTTACACGTATATCAGTAAGTGTAACGTTTTGGTGAAATTACCTCATACATTTTGTCTTCATTTAAAGAATTGTTAAGCTTTTTTAGGGCCCAAGTGTTTTTATTACATTCTCGATATTTAAACCACTTTTTATGATTATGTCAAAACCTATGTTGAAACAGACAAGGTTTTACAAGTAAATATTGTATCTTCAATTTGTTTGCAGCATAGATATTTATAAATGTTATATAAGCAACTAAATATTAATAATTTTTACGTTGATATAACTTATACAAAGGAGAATTTATGATTTAGTTTATGATTTAGTTTAGTTTATATCACTAGAAACAGAGATTTGATGATGTAGGTAAAATTAAATAGAATGTTATAATGTTGTCCTAATTACATATTTGTAGAAAATTTATTAATAATGTCCGTTGGCCATTCTAAAAACAGAAACTGTTTTAATAAGCAAAAATGTTATGTCTTTCTGTGTACAGAATAATAAAAAAATAAAAAATTACAGAGTGATAAACTACGATTATTATTTTAATTAAGACCATTATCAAGAGAAGCAAAACTCGCCAAACTTTTTTCGGAACGTTGTTTTTAAAACAAGAGGTTTTTGAAAGATATAAGTCAATTTAATATTCATATTTTTTTTTAATATAGCTGTAATTATATTATTATACTTACAAAAATATTGTCCTTGGCAATTGGCTGCAATAGGTACGATCCGTACAGTCGGCCTAATTTTATATGAAATTGGTCATTATTATAGTGAAACACTGCACTTCCCTTTCCGTTCGCGTCGCGTAAATTTCGTTATTTTGTGGACCGGTGTATGAACGCACGAGTGTATCCGAACGCAATCCACTCACTACTGTCTGTAACTAACTCGCGGGCTCGCGACAGACGCGCAACCAATATCTCCTTACAGATAGATATTTAAACGCCATAAAAGTCAGTGCAAATTAAACAGAAAATTTAAAAAAAATGGAAAAAGATTTTAGTACTGGCAGGGCACAATGCGATTCGCAATCATCAATTGGACAGCCCGTCTGGCGGCAGTTATAAATTGTGTAAGGGATACCAGTGCCCAGTTCTCCTTCTCCTTGTAAAAAAGGATAAGGGATTAGGAGGAGATAGTTACGAACATGCAGCACCTATGAGTCTATGACTCACCATATGTTCAAGGCTTGAAGAAAATTCAAATTTTTGAAGAAAATTCAAATTTTTATTTTTAATGTAACGACATAAAAAAATGAATTATGGAAGATAATCTTGAACGATCTAGGATGCTTGTGATGGAGTGCGGTTGGTTTTAAGAAAAAAAAAAAAGATTAGTGTGAAAAAAAAAAACATAGTATACAAATTATCCCTTACCTCACACAAAATACACTCTTCACAATTGTGAACTTACTTAATTAAGTAAGTAGGTACTTACTATACAAAAAAAAAGTTGTTAGGTTGCCCAAAGATACGTTTATCAGAAATAAAATTATATTTACCAGAAACTTAATAAAGTAAATCAATTAGCAAATAAATTGATTAAAAAATAATTTAAAAATTTAGTTAAAGAAACGCAACTATTTTATAACAGCAGTTAGACTTTTTTTATTTTTTATAACTAATCCCTCCAGCATCATGCTGAAGCCCATGTTAGCTATCCTTCCATACCAGTTCTCGCTTTCATTCTGCTCGTACTTTCATGCTTCATACCTATTCTTTCTTACATACTTCCTTTTCGTGCCATGCGGATGGGATTTCCGCCTATTCCTACGCTCTTAGAACTTTTCTTATTTCTATTTATACTTATTCCTTCTTACTTGCTCTAGGGGGGGGGGGGGGGGAATGAGTTTAGCCAATCATTTATTTGTTAAATAATACATGGGTAAAACAGTTAGACGTTCACGTTGTCGGAAGATAGTTGTTACCTGGTACAAGTGGTTGCTGCCTTAGGAGACAGATGACTTGTTTTAGAAAAGGGCTGGTCAGAAAGACTTGGCTGAGCCTAAGGTTACTATAGTCACTGAGCAATAGCTGGCTATAATTGGGTTTCTTGATAGCCAGTTGATTTGCTGAATAAAACACGACGGGTTGTTCTGATTGTTTAACAGTTATAACAATATGTTTAACAAACTTAACTTTAGGTAAGTACCTAACTTGAAGTATAAAATATTTGAATATGGAATACGGAACGGTTGGAGCTCAGCCAACCAAAGCCGAGAAGCTCCCTCGGCCGAGGTGGACGCCCGCTGACCGTAACGTTCAACCATATGCTACCTGCCTTAAAATGATATGTTCAAAACTTTAACCGTAACTTACATTTACAGTTAAAAGTTAAATTCAAAGTTGCTGATTGTTTAATCGGCAGGTGTTGTGAACAGCTAAAGTTTAAAATTTGCGTTTATATTTTTTATCAAAATGACGTGGATTGTTGTACAAAAAGTAAATTAAATTCATTCCTTTTTAATTGTTGGTCCTTTTAATTTTGAACATTTATGTGGTACTAGTTTTTGCCGGCGACTTCGTTCGCACTCCCTTTTCTGTGTTAAAACACTTATTCAATCTTTATTGGTCCTATATTTTGGTCAGGCGTTGATTTTTTTATTTTTAGATAATCCCTCGGAACAATACTTTTTTTCAGGACGAAATATACCTCATGTCCTTTTCTACAGAATCCCTGACATCTCTGATCCTCGTAAGGGATACATCCCTGACACCGTAATCGGTTCATGTTAATCGGTTGAGTAGCTAAGGCGTGAAAGAGTAACAAACAATCAGACAAATACATTTTCCTATTTGTTCGTATTAATATATTCGTGCATTTATTTAATTGTGTATTAATATATTCTCCAGCTTATATATTTCACAGAAATATACAGCTTCACCAGCTTACATTTCAAAGAACATCACATATTCTCCAGCTTAGGGGTCTTTTTTAAATTTTTTTTTATGTTAAGGTCGGCAAACAGGCAGACGATCCACTTGATGGTAGGTGGCTACCGTCGCCTATAACACAAGCAACGCCAAAGCTGCTGCAAGTGCGCTGCCGTCTGCAGTAGGATTAAGGATAACGGATTAAGAGTGGATAGGGAAATGGGCTCTGGCATCCCTTACTCACTCACCGAAACACAACAGCACACGTGCTGTTATTTCACGGTGGTCTTCTGTAAGGGGGTGGTTACTGCCCCCATACGGGCTGCCCAGTGCCCAAATGACTGCGAAACGCAGTGTACCCTGCCACTACTTTCTAGATCCAGACCAGAGAGAAATTTGAAAAGTTCATTTTTCAAAGTTGACCCTGCCGGGAATCGAACCCGGGAACCCTAGTATAAGAATAATAATTTTCTCTGAAATGAAAGTAAAAAAATGTATGTCGCACGACTGGAGTTTTACTGAATAATTATTTATTTTGAAGGATTTTTTCTCTCTTTCTAAATAATATATGTATGTCAAATCCTCAAAGCAAATTGATAAATCGGTGAGTATTTTTTTTTCACTAAATTGGCCATACCACTTTCGTATTTTGAACAACTAAACCATTATATTCTGCAAGTTAAAGTTTATGAAGATCTAGACTGGAACGTCAAATTAAATCTTTATAACAATTGTTTTACGTTAAGTTAAGCATTGATGGGCCAATGGCCCTATGAGTGGTTTTCAATTTATGTGCATTTGAATTAATGATAACTTGCTCTACAGGTCAAGGAAGACATTACCAGGAATATTACCTAGTAAAGCTCTTCATTATGGTAGAAGGCTTCCTCAGGACATAAGCAACATCAAGGCGGATACAGATGAGCTACAGACTTGGATTTACGGCATGCTTGAAGCAGTCCGTATTGCAGCTAAGCAATGGTGCATAGGTACTTCAATGGTTTTCAATTACAGAATGGCGCAAGTATCGCTTAATATAGAAGTAAAAATCGATGTATTGCAGAAATTTTAAATGTATGCTTTGTTTGAAGGGGCAAAAACTGATAACGTGTTATGGTTATGGTTCGATGGTTTGTAGGTGGTGTATGGGGGAACCGTTACGCTCATTGATTACGTATGCAATTAGTGTATAGCAAACAACTATGTTGGTCACGAGTGACGATCACGAAACTCCATAGCATCACGGTGCACTTAAAGTGACATAAACGTGTAGATTTCGTGCTTTGGCTACTTCTAAGACAGGCACAGTATAGGAGAATATCAGTACTTATAGAGGGCAGCGACCATATCATGTGTTAGTTTTGTTACTCGCTAGAATTAAAATAAATAAGGATTGTAGATATCTTGGTAGGATTTACAGGTTATAAAAATAGATATCTCTTTGTTATTAATGTGGTTTTCATTCGCGATTCAAATTTATTTATTTTTAATACTTTTCCTTAATATTCCTATATTTAATGTATTACTTTCTTTATAATACATTAGTTTGATATTAATGTACTCGATGTCTTGAGAGTTGCTATTGTACTAGGAGGGTTCTGGTCAGAAATATATGTAAATCTAAAAAAAAAAACATTGTTCCCTATCCCTAATCCTATTTGTAGTCGGCAGCGCACTTGCAGCAGCTCTGGCGTTGCTTGTGTTATAGGCGACGGTAGCCACCTACCATCAAGTGGACCATCAGCCTGTCTGCCGATCCTAACATTAGTGGAGTGTACAACAAATAAAGTTTTCCAGTGAGGATAACCGTGGGGTTCAATTAGTGTACGAAAGATTTAATTAAACAACAGCAAATGTTTAAAGTAGATATATTTATTTTGTTATTTATTACGTAATAGTAAATTAATTTAAATATAATATCATACATTCATTTAACATTTCTATGACTGACATTACCTACTTCTCATAAAAATAATTCCAATGTGTCACAACAAACGACTAAATACGGCCCAGACTTCGTTTTAAGGCATCGCCATACACTTTTTTTAATAACAATAAAAAAAATATTCAGCAGACTAGCAAGCCACGATTAACTAGCTAACCACACTTTGAGCACCATAAACACAATAGGTACATTAGACTATTTAATACTAAAACATTTAGCAGAGAACTGAAACATATATCTTACGACAATTTACTGTAAAAGCATTGTTTAGGAGAACATTTAATGCCTTAAATTTTACAATGGTTTCCTAAATAAGTGCATATTTCTATTGTTGAGGTCAAGTGTGAAATATTATGTAAGAGCCTTCGCTTTAAATTTATTTATACACTATATAATCTTTCAATAGCTAGGCCGAAAGAAATGACGAAATCGCACGCATTATGAGGCCTGCTTAGTAATAAATTTCATTCAAATGTTTTCACTAGTAAAACTACTTTCAATCTAATTTGTTTGTTGGTATAAATCTACTGAAAAATTGAAACAAACATATTGTATTGATCACATGATGGGTAGAATATCAATAGCATCTCTCATTTAATTTAAATTTCCCTTCGAATTAATTAGTGGTACACCAATTTATGGTAACCATGATCCATTTAAGAAAATGTTTAGATAAATTTTAATTTTGGGACAAGAACGGACAAGAAAACACAAGACTATTTTTTAATTTTATAATATTAAATGCCGAACAAAAAAATCTGCTTTAAAAAGCAATGATTCTTAAACACCTAAGGCATTTTTCACTTAATATTTTAAAGATATAGAGGCAATCAATGAAATGGATCAAGTGGACAGGCAGGCTGGCTGACGGTCCATTTGATGGCATGTGGCAGGTGCAATAACAGTTGGAATGACAAGATAAAGGACAAAAATTAATACAACGGAACACGTGCCCGCAGGGCCGGATCAACACAGCAAGGACCTCTAGGCAGTCGTCTTAGGGTCTTATCGTCTTACCTTAACCGTTTTCTAATTTTTCAACTATGCAATTCTATTTATAACTAGCGACCCGCCCCCGGCTTCGCCCGGGATGCGATTTTTATATACAAGAACATTCCCCGTTTATCCCTCTTTCCATTAGTGAAAACCGAATTAAAATCGGTCTACTCGTTCACGCGTGATGCCGTGACCAAGGGAAATGGGGATTCATTTTTATATATAAAGAAGATTACACAGTTTTTACTATACTACCAAGATTATCACCCTATTAAAAATGTTATTAAATGATTATTTTTGAAGCATCTTAGTCTCTAGTCTGTTAAAATCTTCGCAGTATACATATATATGTGTTTTGTAAATTAATCTTCAATAACTTGAAATACGTTCCGAAATGTACTGAATTATGACGAAGTACTTAGTATAAAAAAAACAACGTAATGATATTGTTAGGTACAAATCTTCTAATTTAGATTCAAAAGGTTTGGTCTTTTTTTTTTCACTGAGCTCGGGGGCCTCTAGGCATATAACCTAGACAGCCTAATGGATAATCCGGCCCTGCGTGCTGATATTTCAAGGTGATATTTTGTACTGGAGAGGGATTCGACTCACTTTGAGTGCTTCATTCGGGGTATCAATACTCATGGAGTTTGCTTTTAGTCTGTTGTAATTGTCGAGTTGCTCCTATAAATAACAACCAAATGGATATTTCTACACCAATATGCGATTAGTTAATAATGTTTTTATCTAATGAGTAACATTTATTACTCATTAATGTTACTTTTTAGATTTTGTTAATATTTATTCGAATAATGATGATATCAAGTTTATGATCACCCAATTTGACTACATTTTATATCAATGTCTCAAGACTTGAGTGTCAGACATCGTAATTTCACTTCTGATGTCTTTGTAATTCTTTTAATTTTAATTTATTAATATAATTTGGTATACATACTTAGTCGCACATACATTAAATAGTTTCATTACTTTTACTCACTTCTAGAAGTTACCTCTAACACAAATCCATCACAATAACTTTAGAATATCAGTTGTATCATTCGTTCTGATTATTTAATATGTGTAAGGATTTTAATAATTCAGTATTTTCGAATTATATCATAAACTAACAGAGCGTAGACTACATTTTTTACAGGTCCTTTCAAGTAAGATTACATAAATTGTATCAAAACGAACATCAAACAGGAGAATTTTCATTTGATCATCTGCCATAATTGTATTTACTTATTACGATTTCTATTGAAAATATGTCTATTTAAAAGAACAATGACCACAAAGGTTCATATTCAAAACATCTTTTGATTTCACACTAAAATCAGAGAGCCCCCCCTAGGTGGGCCATGACCTTGTCGTGGTCATCGCCCATCTTGACCTTACCCTAGACAATCCGGGCGGTTGCAGGGGTCGGTGGGGTCACCGGCCTTTGCTCGACCGATCGTATTGTTTTTGGGGACAAAGAAGGCCCACACCGAGGAGGGCTCCGAGCGAGCTCCGCCCAGCGGAGCTCGTGGCGGAGCTGCAGTTTTGAATAAGTCGTTATACTTGACACTGGCAGACAATGGCCGTCTTCAGGATGAGCCGAATTGCCACTTTTATATAAGAAGATAAGATAAAATCAGAGAGGATATAACAATTAAATGTAATTTTTTTTAAATATTGTAAAAAATCCCATATAAGACCTATGGCCGAAACAGATCTCATTGTTATCTGATTTATATAAACTTTTTGTAGCATGTTGTATAAGTAATGAAAAAAAAAAAGACTTGCTTTAAGATTAAAGAAAAAGTTCTACACCATTAACACTTACTTAAATAATTTCATTCTGATAAACAGTATTTATAATAAAATAGTCTCACATATGTAAGCGAGTAGATTTGTCCATAAAATCTTTTAGGGTGTCAACTGTTATTAAAGAAAAAATACTCATTAAAAATTCAAATAGAATTTAACTAGGATATACATATATTATCATTACACCTATGGTATATCAACAGCTTACTTTTTAAGAGCCTAATTAGTTCCATTTTAAATTAGGGCTGCCACTTGCAACCTCTGTAACTGACAATCAGCTACATTTTTTTTTAAATATCACTGGCTTTAAAATTACTATAGTGTTAGCCCTATTTCAAATGAAACTTGACTAGATTAATGGTCAGTACTGAAAAGGAAATATTTCAAATTGTTTATTTGTTACATTAATTAAACAGATTACAATACTTAGAGTAAATTCATTCGCTACTTCGACATATAATATGTATAATGAATATCTGCTACATTGTCTTTTATTATACAATTATTTACATCGTGGAATGATACTTTAACACTGATATTAAACATTAGAAGTTAAGGTTGAGTCTGTGATATAATTGAATTTAATTAATTATAATGTAATTAATTAATCAATTAATTGTAATTTATAAATTATTATTTCGTTGCGTTAGTTTGGTCGTGGTATATAATTGATCGAGTCGTTAATTATAATTTAATAAACACACATAAGCATTATTAATTATGAAGCAAAATTAAACTTAAGCAAGCAACAGATTAAGTCTTTAAAGATACTTTATAAGACGTAAAGGTAGCATTTCGATAAACGCGGTAAGCTATAGATAGTTTAAATGATTTTTCGCCCGCGCGATACAGCCTTGCTACCATGTACGGCATCCGAAGTTTACCCTCTGTGTCCCACTTGCAACATCTTACATAAGTACGATAGAGAGAGAAAACTTCGAATGACATTCATGGTGGGCCTGCTGGGGCGCGGGGGTATGACGATAAAGGGGACTGAGAAAGGTGCTGGCGGTGCTATACACTCCTTTAAATTTAAACAATCTATAGGGCGAATAAGGTGCACCCTCACAGATTATAATTATGGTTCCTGCTCATAGTACTTATTAATTTATACGGAGCTCTTATTACCAATACAGCAAGCGTGTGGGCGTGACATCTGACAACAGCGGTCGCGGGTTGCGGGTCAAAATGGCAATTTTCGTTAGACTACACTAAAAAGAGCCTCGCTTAGTACTAAAAGCCAAGCTACTCGCATAGTAACTGATCCTAGTGAACAGACGCATTGTATACTATCGCGTTGGCCACACTGCAAGCCAGTGCCTATTTAGTCACTGAGCGATTCGCGTAGCGAACGAACATGTTGGTAAAGCCACCTAGTGACTTTACAATGGAACAAGTTCTAATTGCTGCTTTTTGGAAAATAAACTATTTTGATTTATATATTAAATTTAAATATTTTCAATTAATAGTAATTTCTTAGATAGTGACATATTTGTTTAGTTCACACCAAAAGACAGTACGAAAGTGAATTGTGTGTCAACAACTTAAACGTCTTGTATGTGACCACTTGTATTTTGTAGCTTAGCTCTAAGCTTGGCACGTAGTGTGGCCTTAAGCGTTACTGCGACCGGGCGATCAGGGCCGACTCTCGCGCCGCCGAAGTGGCTGATTGGCGAATGCTACCTTAACACCAAACCTGGTGTCGAAAAATAAGGGATTACATTGAATAATGAGAGATGATTTAATTGTCTAAATATTAAAACAATGTTTTATGTATCTATATATATTCATTTTTAATTAAATTGCATTTTTTACTTTAATTGCCAGGTGTAAAACATTTCCATAAATATAAACAACAGTAGTAATTTTCGTCTACTTGAGATTTATACAGAGATCAATCATTTAACCTCTCGTCTGTTTTGAATGATGAATGTAAATGAATTTTATAGTATGAATTTGAAGAATATAGTTGAAATTCGTACAAAAAAGTTGAATTACAAATTTCAATTTCATTTACATTAAATTATTGTACAAATTTCAACTTTATTTATACAGATTTAAAGTCGTAAGTCGGTCTCGGCACAGATCTGCGTCGCGGGACACATTCGTGTAGTTGCACAGATCTGTGCGAGTAAATTATTGTACAAATTTCAACCTTATTCATACAGACTTAATATTTAAAATCGAGTAAAAGTCGGTCTCTATGAGATCTGCGTCAAAACTCATTCAGTGACCTGCGTATATATACGTCTAATCATCAGAGAGGTATTTAGCGAGAACGAACTAGTAAAAATATAGAACTTATTAGTATTAGCAATAGGGTTCTTGTTTCATAGAACACTGGGCACATTTAGAACATTTCTAGGAGTCACTTATTAGGAACTTTTATAAATAATTTTATATTTAATACATTAATTCGCATAACAAATAGTAGTTAACACAATAGTACTGTGCGTTTCGAGAGTTATAACCCATTTTTCTTTTTCATTCCTGGCAGCATTGAATTTATACAAAATTAATTTCGTGAAAATATAGTTATAATTCGCTCAGTGCAAGACTTTTTATAATAATTAGTTTAAAATTTCTAAAAATTCCTTCAATAGAATAAATATTAGGATTGTAAATAATTTTGTATAAGCTAAGTACATTAGGTATTTTACTTAGCGCTTATGAGATCATTTATTCTAAAGAGAAAGGGAACATTCACCAGTTTAGAGGTCAGCTTATGTTTGCATTTTATTGATGTGCGGTAAGCGTCCAACGTTTGTTGAACTGTTAAACTTTTAAAGCTTTCTTTTCCGGAAAGGTACAATAATAAAAAATACTTCGGGTTATAAGAAAAAATCAATACAAATAAAAAGTTAAAATTTAAATAATTGAATTAGGTGAATTTTATATCCTTAAAATTACCTCTGAATTTAGAGCCAATGTTATTAAGAAGAAATCTTTTTAGACAATCTTATTAAGAAGCAGGAGTTCTTTTTAATTGTCACTTTGTTGTTACCCGATTTATTTTTTTAATAAAACAGCGAGGTTATTATGTATGAGCGTTCTTAGTTTATATATTTAGCCACCTTAGCAACACGACGAATTTATCCGTCATAACCTTAGCCACCCAATAGTTCTCTCGGCGAGGGAATTAAGTCGCGAAACGCACAGTAGGCTTTTCTCATGGTGGGTTCGGAGGCCGTAGTATCGTTATGCAAATGGAACCTCGGAGAATGCGCAGAAGATCTATTACCTCCGGCGTTTTCATTGACGTCACGTTTTCGTCATTCACCTGGAACATGCGAAAATAGACTTTATGTCGGACGAAAAAAGAGTCATCAGATGCTTTCCTTGATGTCTATGTGAGGATTCAAAGACAAAGTGTGAATCTGTAAAGTTTATCGCTATATTTCAGTGACTATTACTGACTCAGACTATTACCGCAGTCTAAGTAACCATACTTACGTCATACAGTCGGGCAACGCTCAATGTTCGAGCCTGCAAACTGAAGCGAGTTCACCGAACGTTGCTCTACGCAAGTACATTCGTTGCCTGACTGTATGACGTAAGTATGGTTAGACTGTGATATTACTGACTCAGACTATTACTATTCAGTGACTATTATACGCTATATTCAGAAAACAAAAATAGATATTAGATTTTCAATGAATCACACCCATAAATAATCTATACATAAAATAAAATTGTAAACGAGCCATGTCTGTATACATAAAAGTTTAAAAAAAAAAAAATTTGGACAAGTCGCCGTCGTGCTTATGTTACCGAGGTTAAAAAAATAGTCTTTAGGATTCTTGTCTGATTGTCTGTGCGTTTGTGCACGCTAATCTCTGAAGCGGCTTAACCGATTTGAATGCGGTTTTCACTGATGTATTGTAGCAAGCTTCCCGTAACATTTAATGCTCGTCTCATTCCAATCGGTTTACAAACAAAAAAGTGACACCATTAAAATAATTTTATTATCAATTAGCTGAGCCCGCAACTTCGTGCGCGCGGTATTCGGTATAGCGCGTAACTTTTTTATTTGTAAACCGATTAGAATGAAACAAACACTAAATGTTACGGGAAGCTTGCTACAATAAATCAGTGAAAACCGCATTCACATCGGTTAAGCCGTTTCTGAGATTAGCGTGCACAAACAGACAAAAATTTAAAAAAAGATTTTTTTTTACCTTGCTAATATAAGAATAACGTGTACAAATTGCTTTTTTGAAAAAATATTAATGTACAGTTTTTATTACATGTCTACACATATAATGAGTTTTATTTAAAATTAATTTTGTGTGCAAAATTCGATCCGCTATTTGTTTCTACCTTGCCTTGTCGTTTAACAAAAATGATACTAGTGATGATACTAGCCCTTATGGGAAAGTTATATAATATGTATAAATGCAAAAGTAACTGTGTCGGTCTGTTTTTTATGTTTCCAGGACTAAATCTCTGGGAAAAGTCAGTTTGTTACAAGCCTTTAAAGGGGCTTTATATGGGACGAAAACAAATATTAAATTTTAAAGATTTAGGCTTTTGAGTAGAAATGTACCTGCAGGATGACGTCACCGCGGCGCAATCGGCCGTCCCTGGCCGCGACGCTATCGCTGTACACGGCCGAGATGTAACTCTGGCCCGAGTCGGGGTGGCTCTGCACGCTGAACCCGAGCCGACTGTTCCACCCGCGGTTCAGTTCCACCGTCACTATCTGCACGACGCAACCACAAACGAATTTATCCTTTAAGACGCTCCAAGCCATCGATAAGAAAAAAATACTGCTTTGTTCTCCGCTCAGACCGACAAAAACTATAGACGGAACAATACACACTCTTAAGTGAGGCAGGTAATAGGAAGACGATTCTGCAATAGGGTGACGGCCGCTCTATAGTCTGACGCTAATAGTTGATATACCTGACTATATTTTTTGTTTAATAAGTATATAATAATTAATTGGGATAAAAGCTGTTAGTGGATAACATTTTTAACTGCATACACAAACGCATGGCCACTATACGACAAGTAGGGTTATGCACACATACTCAGCGAACCGGCTTCATTTTTTAAAACGTTTTTGTTCGTAAGGGCTCCGGTTCTCCGATTCAGCTCGTTCAAACATAAAGCCAATGTAACAAAAAATATATATGTGATACATAACTTCTTGGTCTATATTTTTGACGAGGCATTTTTGTTTTAAGTGGTTTACGAGAAATTAAATAAAAATTTAATGTATTGCTTTGTTACAAAAATCGATTCAACTTAGTTGTTTCAAGAAGTAATTCAATGTGTATATAAACAAATGATAGAGTTTCATTTATACTATAAATGACGCGAACAGTTTTTCATTTAATTCAATAGTTTCAGAAAAACCTAGCGAGGGCCGGTTGTAGAGAGCCCAGTTGCCCAAGGTCATTCGCGTACTAGAGGACGTTAAGGTGGAGACAAACGCTAAATACTAAAAATATCCATTGTTTAATGAAGATGTTACAAGAAATAGACAAGACAATTGCTTTGAGAAAAATATATATTATACTTAAACATGTGAAGAACCAATTGTATTAATTAGAATTTTCGTTAAAGTAATATAAACTCCACAAAAAAATTTTACTTTTATTGAAAATTCTCTCGAAAACGGCTTATTGCGCGCATATGAATCCTGTACCTATTAATAAGTAAATGTCAGTTTGAAAAATTGTATTAGTAAAATTTTTTTTTGCGTAGTGTTCTAATGGTATAAACAAAAAACACCGTTTCTAGGCTCCTTGAATTGTCTCCGCCGCCAGCGAGTTCTATTGTAAATGTCATTTGCCTAAGTGAAGCCCTTAACTAAAACGCTACAACAGTTTCACTGAAAATTAGCAATAGATGGTGCAATTTTTTTAAAATATGATTATAGCTTCGACAATAGCAATAAACCTTAAAACAATAAAAGTTACACTTATAATTGAATTTATATTAGTTTATAGAGACTTTACGACAAAACCAAAAATGAAAGTATACGGATCAACAAACTATAAGTTAAGTAATAGAATGTAGGTTTTCTCGGCCGGTATCCATATGAGTTGTAGGTTTCCGGGACGAAACGTTTGGAAGAATTTCCAACAAACCTGGGCCATCATCCCGGAAACCTACAACTCATATAAGTTAAGTAAGTTAAGTACTCAATGTTCCCAATCCCTTATCCTTAATCCTACTATGGTCGGCAATGCATTTGTCGCACACGTGGCGTTGCTTGTTTTATAGGTTACGGTAGCCACCTATCATCAAGTGGACCGTCAGACTGTCTTCCGAGCTTAACATAAAAAAAAGTGTAAAAAAACTGTGTCAGCTCCGACGCACGACTGGCTCCTTCAAACGTATAAACTGGATTTCCTCGTTTCAATAGATAACTGGATACCTTATTACTTCATATTATTTAGTTACATTCTGCATACTCAGATATCAAGTGTTAGAACAAAAGTTATGTTAGTTACGTTCGGTATACACAGATGTCTCTACGTTTTATAAGTTTTCGACGACAGATGTCGCTGCGCCGACAGGTTATAAAGTGCTATCGTTTCGTTCCTCACTACGAGCTACATTTTTCACACAAAATTTCGACGTTTGCTTTTATAAGTAGCCCAGAGAATAGAATTAGGGACCATAATATTATTAGATACATGCGTCAGCTGTCGCACAAATGTCAAAGTGACAAAGAACGTAACACTTTTTAGTTAGCGCTTGTATTACTTGCGCTACAAGCTCTTCGATGTTTGTGCACATGGCGACACATTACATAGAATATTATGTTGCAATGTGTTATTATATGTGCAAACACAAACACGAAACGCAAAAAAACACAAAAAATCTTTAGATGCATTTGCTGAGTGACGAGCTGAATCGAGTTTATTCAGTTCTCCGGATTGGTATAATAGGTAAAATTAGAAGTTTTCACTTTTATCGTGTTGAAGACGGTTTAATTCTTGGCTCCTAAATCTACTCACAGTTGGTTCAGTATTTGTGCCACTTTTGGGCGGTGCAGGTTTAACATTCTCTTTTTGGACGTCTTCGGGTTTATTTTCTGACTGCTTTGGTGGTGGATCAACTATCTTTACTTTGCGTTCGTTGTCCGGCGATAAAGCGACTCCTTTCCACTTCTTCAATACGTCTGTAAAAAGGACAACACTTGAGACCCTGCTTCAAATATAAAATACAAGTCAATGAAGCCTGTAAACAACAATTAGGTTGTTAGGTACTACAGGTGATCTTGGTACTTTTGATGTGACACATCTATAGGCGCGGGTGAAACTGATTGATAGCGTGGCGACGCAGTCCGTGGCGACGCGTCACCACGCTATACGATGGTATACATATACACTATACAGTCTATGCGTAGTAGTGTGTGCGGTGTGGCGACGCGTGCCGTGGTGATTGTTGTTGTTGTTGTTGTGATTGTTGGTGGTTGTTGCAACTCGAAATAAATATTTAAATTTTTGTATTCAATAAAAATAAACGTTAAATAAATAAATAAACAGTCATCATTTTATTTCACTCGATGTTTCACATCTACCAGACGTCCCGTGACGGCTCATATTTTTTTTAATACTAGTATTTGCCTAGATTTCAAACATCTAATAAAAGTACTTATTTGAAGAAGATTTATTATACGCTGTTTTAGGTTCTTTGACTTAAATTAATTTTCTTCTAACTAAACCAAACATTGTGTTATATTATAAATGTCACGTTGTATCAAAATCTTTCCCAGAATCTTCAAAAGATTGTGATAACTATGGTTATTTAGGTAGGAAATCACCCAACTTTTGTTTGTTACAAACTGTAAGTACCCAATAGATAGTCAGCGTAACAGTGAACAATTTACTCTTGTATTTACCCTAATCCTGTGAAGGTTGGCTGCGCATTCGTATACCTCTGGTGTTGCTTGTATTGTAGGCGACAGTAGCCACTTACCATAAATCGACCGTCAGCCTTCTTGGCACACCTAATGAATATTCCTCTATCATTCATTCGAGGACATTAAGTTAGATTATTACATCGACCAATCGTTCAAAAGGCGAAAATTTCTCATGAATAATGATTAAAGGACTCAATACACGTGATTTTTTTATCATACACTTTTTCTTCAATCGTACAGGGGTCGCGGTTATGTAATGTCTGAATCTGACAAGTTGGTAGCGGCCTCCGCGAGTCTTCTACATCTCTCTCTATTACTGGCACTACGAGTGATTGATTGATTAAAAATGACCGAAAATTGTGTAATTCCAAAGAATATTCATTTATCCCTCAGTAATTATATACTTTATAAAATAGACCTTCATATAATATAATTATACCTTCAGATATAATTACCTGTCATCGACATCTTATTTAATTTCAATTCTATAATACAATACAAAAAAATATTTGCAAAAGATTTATGGCCATACCAGTGGTTTCCAAGAGGTATTATTATTACTATTATTATTAAAACTCTTTATTTGTAGGCAACCTTAGGGTAAGAAAAAATATATGAAAAATAAAACCTTGTGGGTGGTAAAGTCATGGTATTGTACATGCCCTAAGTGCCTAAATATCACAATTTTAATATGTCAAATTAGCTGTGAGAGCATGGCGATTACTAACTGTCGTCTTTGTGGGCCTCATTAGCGGTATCGATGGAAGAGGTGTGTAGCACCGCACTCTGATAGGCTGGGCTCGCATGCTTGAACCGCCCCTCGTCGCTGGAGAATGCAGCGGGCATGGAGACGGGCTCGTCCGAGTCAGCGGGGAACCGCCGCATATCTTCTTGGTACACGTTCGGCGCGTCCAATGCTTCGTTGTCCAGGTTATTTAACTCATACCCTTGCGGTGGCACTGTCGAACCAATTAACCAATACATTTTTTTCACATTTACGGCTAAAGGCCGCTGCAAATTGGAGGTGTATGGCACTCAAAGGATTTAATTTTTTTCATAGCATTAAGTGCTTTAAATATAATTCAAATATCATTTGTATTACGCTACGGCAACAATCGGCGTGCTTATTAAAAGACCCTTTAGGTATATAGTAAAATGAAAAAATGTAAATACTTTGACGCGTCGTCCTTCAATGTGCGCCAGCTATAGAAGACACAATACTTTTAGCAGGCGATTTCGAAAGCCCGATACGGAATGCTGGTGTTGCTCTGGACTTTAAGCCGAACCGAAGACCGAAGACGGATATCCTTTAAGCTTACTTATTTAGGTTTTACTTAGGACTCAAGTTTTACTTTAGGAAGGAATTACTGCATTTTGTAGCTCGCCTCGAAAGCCGAACGCTTTGCCAATGCTAAAAGTATATTGTCTACTGTGAGCTTCTGCAGAATGTATTGCGTAACATTCTTAAACTACGGTGGAAATCTTAATTTATGTATTCGAACAAGTTGTAGATAACAACATTAAAACGTTCAGAAACTTGAATCAAAAACTTCAATTAAATTATTGTAAAGTAATCGATGTATATTAACTGTGTACAACTAAAGTTAAAAGTTTAAATGGCTAAAAAAATATATTTATGCCCTACTTTTAAAATATTTATGGTTCAAATTTTGAAAGAAAATATAGACAAAATAAAAAAAATCTTTGACTAATTGATAGTTTACTTAATGTATACACTTTTTTTAGTGTCTCGGCACACCATCATAGGAAACCGTAGTGGCCGTTTCGCCGGTTGCCCGGTACCAGTTGATGTGTACAGTGCCTTAAAATTGTTTGGAAATTTGTAAATATTGCTCGTATCTTCTACTGACAACTTTTAGTTTCCAATTACTTACATCGAATACTTTTTGAATTGAAAATAGTATCTAGTTCTGCGCAAGGAGTGATTGATTTCTTATTGATTATTTTTTATTGATATTGAACGCAACACAAGATGCAAAAGTGTCTATGTTTGCGCAGCGCCTTAGTGTCCTTATTATTATTATTATTTTTGAAGATATTTGTAGTTTCTTTTAAAAATTTTCGTTTAAAGTTACCTTTAACGTTCGTTCGATTCCCGGCAGTGTCAACTTTGAAAAATCAACTTTTCAAATTTGGCTCTGGTCTGGATTTGGAAAGTAGTGGCAGGGCACACTGCGTTTTCGCAGTAATTTGGGCAGCCCGTCTGGCGGCAGTAACCACCCCCTTACATAAGACCACCGTGAAATAACAAGCATATGTGCTGTTGTGGTTCGGGGAGTGAGTAAGGGATGCCAGAGCCCATTTCCCTATCCACTTCCAATCCTTTTACCTTAATCCTACTGCAGTCGGCAGCGCACTTGCAGCAGCTTTGACGTTGCTTGTGTTATACGGCGACGGTAGCAACCTACCATCAAGTGGACCGTCTGCCTGTCTGCCGACCTTAACATAAAAAAAAAGAAATAACAAAATAAAAAAAAATTCACAAACGTGGGACTATCTCAATAAAGTAGGAGATTTCCTTAGCCACAAGATTATTGTAAATAATACTAGTATTATTTTAAAAAATAGTTTCATCTTAACTAAATTAAGACTTCCACAACTGATTCACTGAAAAAATACTTAAGCTAGGAGCTAGTCTACTGAAATAGTTAATCAAGGATTTGCGTCTTAAAATTATCTGAAGCATTCACAAGTATATTCATGAACAGTTAAAATACAGGTTAATGAAGTCAGCATCTTACATAGCGAGCAGTGACATAGGGATGCCGGAAGTATTGAAGTACAGTGAAACGCATAGTGTAACTACTATGGTTCGGTATCCGTGAGGCCGTCAAGTTGCTACGGATTACATAGGTGAGGCGTGTTGGTGAAGGATGGTGTACGGTGAAGAGATATCGTTGGCCGACATCGTCTCACCTGTCAAGCTTAACTTTTGCTTTCTACAAGAAGGCGGTGCTGTCGGGCTGGCCAAAGAGACTGTTTGCGCACGCTGAGGCTTCCTTACTTCCATATTTTCTGTACGTTTTTCTACCGTATCCGAACTTGGAACATCTGTCCGAAACACCCTAACAACTTAGTGATAGCGATCGTTGGTGTAATGGTGTAAATCAAACTTGGGTCCTGGTTGACGGGACTCTTATATGAATCCACTGAGGAACTCCTAACCAACGTACACTGATTCATTGTTTTGCAAGCACTAACTAGGCACTCACACTAACACATTTAATCGAGCAATTGTACTTATAAGAACTGTTACTTGGATCACAAGTCCTTTGTTTTAAAATCGTAATTCTATAGTACGGGACCCCACGATACAGGCTTGCCTAGTGTGGGGACCGGGGTTTATTCTAGAAAGTGTAATGTGTTATGGTCTTTAATAAATTATTTGAATTTGAATGTGCTGTTTGCAATCTCTTGATGTTTCGATTGCGAATGATTCGAAAAATGTAAGTATTTTGTTCTGAAAGTGTCTTTACATTATGAAAATCCCTAGTTGAGATTATACAGATGCTGCTATTAAACACATTGAATATTCTCTTACTCGTATTATTAAAACGACAAAACAGACAAATTTCTATTTGTTTCTTGTTATTTATAACAAACCAGGTGAGGTTAAAATATCAGGCTACTAAAATATAAACGTATATTTTATAAATGGTCAAAACCGTAGAGCCTAGAGTCCTATTAAGCGGAGTCTATCCGCAAAAGTATTTCTTGAAAGAAGGGCTGAAAATAAAGTGCTTAAAATAAGTCATAACGATCTATTTAGCACTGTTATGGTTGTTTCAAAATAATTGGCAAGACACTAACAGCCGCACTCAGAGTCGTTTTAACGAATAAACTTAGCGACTCTTTAGTAAAGATTTAAAAATGTTTACTCTCAGAGACAGTTAATGCCTCATTAGTGGTCCTTAATGACAATTAACTTTAATGACAGCTCAACCCTTACTTAAGCTTTTTAAATAGAGAATTTGACATTTCGAAAGTGAGGTAATCTTATTAACAATAATCTAATGTTCGTGGAGTTGTTACATAGGTTTTTTTTTTATTAAATCAAGGTAGCGCTTGACCACTATCTCACCTGATGTGAGGTGCAGATGTGGCTGAAGGTGGACCACGCTTACCTAGTAAATGCCCATTTACCCTAGTTTTGAAGACCCCGAGGTTGTAGTTCTGTGGGAACACAGACGCAGGCAATGAGTTCCGCTCCTTAGCAGTCCGAACAAGGAAGGTGGAACTGAAACGCTTTGTTCGTGATCGAGGTACATTGACCACGAAGGGATGAAACCCCTGCCCACGTCTAGTGGTCCGCAAGTGGAACGGTAGCTAAAATTATCTCAAAAAACAATTTAAATTTAAAATCTATAATTATATCTTGACAAGATGATAAGAATAATAGATACTTTACGAAAAAAGTATATTATTACTTCTATGAAAAATTGTCAATTAAAATTGACAATGATGTGAAATGTTGCCGTATTTAAAAAATCTCGACTTTTTAATTTATTTAATTATAATTACGTCTATTATTGTTAATATTAAGTGATAATAATAAGAAAAGACATGTTTAACTGATTTTTATGAAAAACTCTTATTTTTTCTATATATAAATTGCTTTGCCTAATGACATAGTGTCATTGACTTTTTTTAAATGACAACACTGCACGTTTTGATATGCATTTCGATAGAACGCACCAGTCCTAAGCTTACTTAAAGTGGTATTTAACTAAGGAACCATTTATTTTCGTCTGTGGGAGCCGTGGCTCATTAACGTATTTAATTATATTTAGTTAAGTGTCTTTTAGTACTAATTTAATGAACGTCTCTGAGTGCGGCAGTAAGACAATTAAATAAATGGTACCGTAATGGGAATGTCTTTTGTTGAACCTAGCTTATCCAAATCGTTTTCGTTACTCTGTCACTCCGTGATACAATTGTCTATCGTTGCTCACATTGAATGTGAAAGGAGTGCGACTTCTGTACGCTAGACTATTATGTATTCTGTGACATAACTGCACTTAAAATATGTTTATTCGGTTTATTTTTTCATAAATTGTATTATTTTTATCAATAATTACGACTTATTTCCCAATTCCCACCCACAATCGAGTTGGTGCCTAAACGTGGTGTTGCCAATTCATTTTATATTTGGTGTTACCATTTTAATTTAATATAATAAATGCTCAGGGCGAAGTGAGTTTGTTTGTTAGTCTTCCACGCCTTAACTACTCAACCAATTATTATGAAATTTTGCATACACGTTGTTAGGGATACAGAAATGGACATAGGCATTTCATCCTTCAAAAAGTAAGAGTCAAAATAAAAAGCTACTGTGAATTATAACTACATATTTATTGTTGGAAAATTTTAAATTACGATTATCTGCGGCAGAACTCTTCTTTCTCAAGACTCTATCGGATTATGATTAAAAAATTAATTCCATTTTAGTCTAAATAAAAAAAAACTGAATATTTTTTTTTCCTGAAAAAAAAAATCTGTATGTAACTAATCTGTGAATGATGATTCGAAATCATAACTAATAAATCGGTGATTTCTGATTTCTTTAATATACTACGTATATTAATTGTGTAAAATCGAGATCCAAACATGCCTCACATTTTGTACTCTGTGCAAATTTGTGTTTTTATAGTTTTTTTAGTGTTTGTACTATATAAGAATATTAAATGAGGTTGTTTGATTGATTAAATCGCAATACTTGTCTCTCGTGCATTGCATCTATAAATTAGAACAAGTTTCTTCAAAGCAGTGAAACAATTTGTGTTGAATATACACTTATAATATTAGTGCCAATTAGCTAATGTGTATGTACAGTGTAATCACTTAGTGTCTCTTATTATAAATACATAAGCCAAAGTAATTATTATTCGTACCGTTAGGTATTTCGTAGTGGTTATTGTCCTTGGTGAGTTTTCTGAATTTGCGAGGCGAGAGGCAAGGGGACCGCGAGCCATCAGCCGCGTCGGGGGTGAGTCGCCGTGCGGCTAGATCGCATAGCATTGACACTGCTTCTGGCCTGGAAAATAATAAAATTAATTAATTAGTTATGTCTAGGAAACTATGTCATACACTTGTTAGTAATAAAGGTGAAAATTAAGTAAAATTTTATGATATATGTAATTATTGGAGACCGGATTATAAGCAACATAAAAAACTTGTTAATGCTTGTTAATAAAAAGCTTAAAAATGCTTAAAATATGCACGAAAATTGGCAGAACATGCGAAATTAAATGATAAATTTTAGGAACCCAAAAAATTTTCATTCTTTTATTTCAAAATCAGCATACAATAAGTAAATTATCCTCTGATAGGCGATAGTAGGTACAGGGAACTTTACATTATTTAATATTTTTGAAAACGTAAACAAGTATTGTTCCAAATACTGCTTGTCGGTAGAATATGTGGACATATATGTATAAAAATTTACAACTTGTATATCATATTCAGCAAATAAATTAATTTGAATTTGAAATGTTCAGTGGTAACATTGTGTCTTCGATCATTTAGAATATTTTTGTAAGTGGAAAAGGTTCGCTCCACATCCACTGAGGTAACTGGACAGAATTTGAACTTGGGTGCTATGTTAGCACTTATAGTTTCTGGCAAAAGCTCTGCTGTCCCATTAATGAAACTATTAATTTGACACAAACTTTCAAAATCTGGGTTATTGTTCAATATGTTTTCAAACTTTTAAAATGTTTTCAATACCATTGGCAACGTGGAGTTCATTTGGCGGATTTTATTCATTCAGTCAATGCCAAACCGCGAGTTTCAAGCTTTTTAATACTTTCATGTTATTATCGTAACTGTCAAATCAAAAGACGCGCGCGGCTACTGATCCTGCACTCGGAAAAATATTGTAAATGTACCGATAATATGCATCATAACTAGATCTTAGGTAACATATGCTATTACGGCTGAGAATGGCCTACATATGCAAATGCATATGCAAATATGCAAATGCATATAATCCTGTCTCTAGTAATTATATATAACGTAACTGTGATTCCCGAGTCGATTTAACGGCCAATGTCTCTCCAAATGCACCGTGTTAAAAAATACCAGCAAATTCAGGCGAATGTATTGCTTCTAACAAAATAATGATGCATTTTTCGACTTATTGATAAATTTGAACTGATAAACTTGTCGGCGCTTTTGATTAACGAGAGTAAACAGCAATGACAACTGTCAGTTGTCAACTGGACAGTGGGAGCGGAATGTCATTGTCGTGGACTCTGACACACACGCTAGCGCAGAGAGGCATCGTGGGCTCGTGGCCGAGCATTACCTTACGAGAAGGACATTATTATATTCTCCGCGCCCGACTATTCGCGCCTATATGTCGTGATCAAATAATATGGAGACCAATGATAAAGAGGACCCTAATCATGTCCCTTCATTGCGGAGGACTCTAATAAAATCCCTTCAAACTTTTATTGAAATAAAATGTAGCGTTTGATTGTGTAAGGGTCAAACAGTGAATTCTTTTTTGGAATCAGCTCAGTAGTTACAAACATATATTTATTTATTTATTTATTTATTTATTACATGGCCTCCAACGAGGCAGGCACCAAGCAAAAACAAGCCACAAAGGACAAATATACATGGCAGATGCCGCCAGCACAGCATGCGACAATAAAAGTCTAAAGTAACATCCCAGCAATGATAAAAATAGTGATAATAAAAAAAAATAGGACACAATGACAAAAATGTTAACTATGTGAACCACGGACAAGGATAAAACTTAAAATATAGGATTTACTTATTAGGTAAGGTATAAAATCAAAGAGAAAATTTTTAATATCCGTTCATCTTAGTAACTCTAAGGGGCAGTTGAAGAGTAGGTATTTTCCGATCATAGGCGATAGGACCACATTCATATTATATTAATGATTGGTCTCCGATGGTGCTCCAATACTGCCGGTACAGTATCTAGTTGGAGCACAAGCAAATATATTATGCCGAAATTGATACTTCGCCGGAATCGGCTTACCCGGCTCAGTCTCGGTGGCGACATTTGTGCGGCGTTTAATATTAAAAAAAAAAATGGCAGCAAAACTTTTTGTTACATTTCATATTAGTTTTTTATGTGAATCTGCTCACCTTAGCGGAGGTTTCGGCCTAATCAACGGCGTGTCTGAATCAGTGGGGCCTTCTTCTTTCGGCGACATTGGTGACAAGGGAGTCGCTGCGTGGTCTCGGTATAAACGAAGTCTCACTTCGGAGCCGCAGGCGCGAAGGAAAGCCACTGCTTCTGCGTGCGACATGTTCGACATGGGCGTGTCGTTGACCTAAAAAATTAGAATAATTTCGTGTATAATATATATATATTTTTTTGTTTTATCTCCAAATACAAGCGTCACTCAGTCAAAAAATAAACTAACTAAATATGAAACTATAAAAAAACTGCTTGGATGAACTGCCTTTGAGATCTTTGAAGACATGTAAAGTTTACCAGTTCATAGTCATAATGATCTAAGCTAAGAGATGTAAGCCCAAATATGTTCCGAGAGAAAACATCCTTTCGATGTTAAGATTTTTAACCTTCAAGCCGAGATAAATTTATATTGTGAATAGGTACACCCCGTACTTGATGGTCTTAGAAATTGCTATAGAAGTGTTAAGATATAAGAATTGTCGACGATACAATACTCAGAATACATCCGTTAAAACCCAGCAAAAGATGAGAGTAGTCTCTTTGTTTGTGAGTGTTTCAATGTGTTTCTTCACTTCATTATGGTTCATTATGGTAAGAAGAATAAAGGCTGACGGTACACTTGACGGTAGATGGTAACTATCGCTTAAATAGAAGCGACATCCGTGGACCACGATAGTAATGGGTTTTGGCATACCTTATTCAAACCACCGAATCAACAATAGCACAAATGCTGCTATTTCACAATGGTTTTTAAGAGGGTGGTTATTGCCGCCAAATAGATTGCCCAATTGATGGCTGCAGTATGCCCTGCGACGACTACTTGGACAAGGAGCTGCTGCACACTGTGCAGATATACAAACAAATTAAAGTGAGGTATTTAATTTGTTAATTTGTTAAAATTAAAACAATCTGTAGAAAGTGTGCATTGTGCATTCTTGTTGTCAACAAGGATGCACTTATATGTTAGCTGCATGTTAGAGTGGGACGAGCAGGTTTGTTGTATTTTAGTGTTAAAGTTGTATCTACCTACAAATATTCACTTTTTACTTTTGTCTGTATTTGTAACAAAAATTCTGTTTATATTTCTGCCATTGAAGACAACTCAGGTGTACGCTAGAAACTTAATTGAGTTTATAGTACACCTCAACTGTGTACCACCCAATGTATTTTTTTCTTTGTGTAAATAAATAAAAACAAAAAAAAATGGGAAGGCAGTTGTATTACAACTAGTATTGATTGTGTTCTAGAGCGACAGACCTACCAGCAAGCCCACCGTCAGTCTACCTGCCAAATTGTAACTATGAAAAAAGCTTAAATAACACTTACAGCTACAATCCTGTCTCCAGGCTGTATTCTGCCATCACTGAGAGCTGGTTCTCTAACAAGAGCACGCACGTAGTGGCCCAGCGCGCTGTGGTCTTCTTTGCGTAGAGTAAAGCCTAGAGATCCATTCACCTTCGACATAACGATGTCAAATTCCTGAAATATTAATTTAAATTAATCACCACTCGGTCCCACGAAATACTCACAAATATTACGTAAGTCGATATTTTTTAATTTAAATAATCGAAACAGTATGAAACAGTTGCAGTTAGTTTGCGCGGAGAGGTTTTTTTTTCTTTGTAAAACGTGTCTAGTCGTTACTAGTTCAATTAATAGAGAAAAATCTTTATTGAGATAAGAATGTGAGCATAAATAAAATATGAACAATTTAATACTCAACTGTACGTTGCCCCCTCGTAAAGCTATCGAGATAATGTACTTACCAGCGATCCATCATCCTGTGGAGCGTTAACAAAAAAAAGCTTTATTAATTGAAAGAGAACTATTAGCGGCGAAAAATTATGTTCAAATGGTTTGTAATGTTTCAGTCCACAACGTTTAGTTCTTGAGAGGGTATCATCGAAACATATTTATAAGAATAAATCATTTAAACTTTGAAATATTCAAACTTTTGCATGAAAATAATATTATGATGATTAACGATATTGATTCCTTTTCAAATTTGTTAGTTGAAATAACTTAGTCGACGTCAACGACAACAATAATACACGATAGCGTTTCAGTAGATATTTTATAGTCTGTGATTCCACCGTAAAATTCTGCACCTGACTGTTATTTGATCGAAATGTTACTTAAATTAAAGATTACACGTGAGGTCATACAAAGCTACAAAATCTAGCCGCAAGTACCTTTACCATAATTATTTTTAATACCTTTTTTTTAACAATCGCCTCATTTGTTTGGAAACTATTTGAAGTGCCACAGAAAAGAGACCGATCTAAATATTAGAAAAAAATAAAAATAGGTTGCCACCTTTTAGTCTGCCGCAACTTTTGGGTTGCCAGGCGCTAGAAAGGAGAAGAGACAGATCATATAGATTCCAAAAAAAATGAATGCAACTTTTAACAAAAAAATATAATATTTTTTAATGGTAAAGGTACTTGTGGCAAGATTTTGCTAGGCAACCCCACGGCGTTGTATGATCCCACGTGTAATCTTTAATTTAAATCACATTTCGTTCAAATAAAAGATAGGTGCAGAATTTTACGGTGGGATTATAGAAACATTGTAAACTGAATCTAAAATATAATATGAAATAATTTTTACTTGCGTGGAGCAGAGGATCTTAACAAACCACTAAATTTGGTGTAACGAATAGAATAATAT
Source organism: Bembecia ichneumoniformis (assembly GCA_910589475.2). NCBI lineage: Eukaryota > Metazoa > Arthropoda > Insecta > Lepidoptera > Sesiidae > Bembecia > Bembecia ichneumoniformis. The sequence goes on along the minus strand of OU342526.1, from coordinate 1,413,432 downwards.
TATTTTATTTTGATAAATATAAAATTGTACTTATATATTTATCAAAGACCAATATTTTAAAAATAGACTCTCCGTATTCAGAGTCACCTGTCGCTTTGTATGAGCAAAATGTTTATTAGGCCTAAGTTGAAGGATATAATTTCTAAGTAGCGATAGGTATATTACGGCTGGATGATATATGATTGACGCGTTTATATATTATATTATTAAAAGCATCTTGAGATCTATTTTGAGACTACAGAGCTATGTAGAATGAGAATAGTGATTGGTAACCTAACATTTAGGTGTTAGATAGAAATCGATTTCGTAAGTATTCGTTAGCAGTAGAAAGCTTTAGAAAATAAGTTGTTATGCGAAGCGTATTTATATTAAAAATGAGCGACTCAATTCCAATATATTTGATAAAACACCTAACTTACCCCGTATTGAATGTCGTAGACGGGTAAAGTTTGATCGAGGTCCGGGAGTCGAAGGTTGCGATGTTCCGGCTCAGGACTCGCTTCGCGACGACCGCGTCCTTCAGACGACGACGTGGTAGCACTGCTCGTGGTTTGTGATAATCTACGTATTTAAGTTTGCTTGTAGAAATATCTTATATCCTGCTTAAAAACAACTTATTTATAAAGAACAAAGAAATAATAAAATTAGCCGTGTCCGCTGCGGCTGTGAATCTAGAACATTCGCTAGCCGAAACTCGGGCCACGCAAACAAAGTTCATCGCTACAAAATCTTTAAGGTGGAGACAAACTCTACAAAAATATCCATTGTTTAATGAAGATGTTACAAGAAATAGACAAGACATTTGCTTTGAAAAAAATATATATTATACTTAAACATGTGAAGAACCAATTGTATTAATTAGAATTTTCGTTAAAGTAATAGAAACTCTACAAAAAAAGTTAGAACACAAGAAGAATTTGATTTTTATTGAAAATTCCCTTGAAAAAGGCTTATTGCGCGCAAATGAATCCTGTACCTATTAATAAGTTAATATCAGTTTAAAAAATTGTATAAATATTTTTTTTGTGTATTGTGCTAATGGTAAAAACAAAAAACACAATTTCTAGGACTGTTGAATTGTCTCCGCCGCCAGCGAGTTCTACCGTAAATGTCATTTGCCCAAGTGAAGCCCTTAATGTGCAAGCGTTTACCGACAGCGGAGCGACGAGTCTTCGTTCAGTGTGACAAAATCTAAAATCTACGAGATTTTTCTTCATAAAAGTCTACCTAGCGTGTAGTGGATGGCAGTTCAGTGGGTCCAACGGCACGTGCGGTGGATGAGGGGTCCGCGCAGGAGGTGTCGGCGGGTCTGGGGGAGTGACGCTTTCCAGAACGTCCAGGGGTGGGCGGCAAACACGTAGCTCCACTCGCGCCGATGCAGTACGGAGTACTTCCAGAGCCTCCTAAAACATATAAGAGTTTGGTTAGTTGAACCCACATATTCCTAAAAGTGTTTACTAGCGGCCCGCCCCCATTATTTACACAAACCTGCCTCGTTTAAATCGCTCTTTTTATAAATGAAAAATATAAACTTTTATAAATAAATATATTCTTTTATACCTACGAATAAATAATACTCAGGAACTCTAACTCATAACAAATTCTACACAAAAAGTGGCCCTACTTGAAAACAAAACGACGTATATTCAAAATACGAATCAATTAGATGTTTATTAATACACATGCCTAGTGATTGGTTTAAATTCAGAACGAGAGCAGGGATTGGTTCACGCGCGTGCTGCAATGTCAGCTGGTAGACAGTTGTCATAGTGGCGTGGACGATGCTATGCTATAAGTGAAAAAGACTAAGTCAATAATAAAACAATATTTTTTGTATTTAATTGTAATTATTTGTTGTTTATTAAATACGAATGGATTCTAAAGTATTTAAATAGAAGTATGTATGTAATCACTTTATTGCACAAAATTGTAAAAAGAAGAGTAAACCTAACCATTTTTAATATTTTTTGTTTTAAAAGCTTTTAATTTGATTTTTTTTAATAATAAATATTTTCTTAATGAGACGTGAGAGATTTTTTCCGTAAGTACTTATCTCAAAGCTTTAACAAATGACATACATATTATAACAAAAATATACAAACTGTGTAAAAATTATTGGGAAGAAGTGTTAAATCTCCTTGACAATTTTATTTTGACGACCCCTGCATAGCCTAACTTGCATATTCTGCTGGTTTTTACAGGCATCCAGTCATTATCTTGTCTTTTTAGCCTAACTGCAGCTATGTACTTATTTTTCCGAAATAAATCGGCAGGAAAACTAAAAGTAAACAAAATATATTACTGTTTAATATCTTTATTATATTTTGATAAAATTATTATCAAAGACATTATAAAAATATCTTTGATAATTTTATCATTTTAAATTTTAATATACATTTTATCAAGAAGAAAAAAGAACTTACTGAATAAAGTAAAAAATTGACTGACTTCATTTTGCATAATATTGACCACCCCGATTTAAGAGCGTATTTGTACATTTTTGATTATAATTATAATGTTGCGACTACGAGTGAAAAGTGTTCCCTGAACAGTTAAATCTCGTATGGCTCTTGCACCACTACACAACACAACCTGACATGATGATTATAACTGATTTACAGTGATGAAAACGTACACGAAGATTTGACGTGTGCTCGCTTGCAAGAAAAATGTCCGACTAGTGGCGCGCTGTACACAACATTTAAGCCCCGCCTACTTGTACACAATTTTCGTTGGGTCATTTTTTGAGCGCAGTTACATTTCCTGAGTTTTATACATATTGATTTTATAAATAAATATTTTATCTGTACAATGAATTTATTTTATAATATTATAAATACAATAGATATAAATTAAAACCAGTTTCGTAATAACGCATTGTTCGTTACTTTATTGTCTATAAAATGTATTTGATTGTACACACACATATATATATATATATATATATATATATATATATATATATATATATATATATATATATATATATATATATATATATATATATATGTCGGAGTGTGAGGGTGGCGCCACCAGTTCGCAGCGATCGGCTGTGGTCTGTGGGTGGCGACATCGCGTTGTTTTTTTAGCTGGCGGCATAGTTTTTCTTTATTTTCTGTATCTACTGCATTTATTATTTAGAATGGCAACATTTCATTTTTTTAATTAAATTGTTAAGTTGATCAACTTGAAAATGACCGTATGCTTTTTCTGATTGGACGTTAAGATTGTAATGTTGGTTGACTGGGAACACGGCGAGGGTTAGACGGCGCTGATTGGCTAAACTCGCTTGGACATGGCTCTTGGCGGGGGACGGGGGGAAAGGAAGGACAAGTTTCAGTTTCGGTCGGAAGGAGGAAAAGAGGAGACTGAAAACGTTGCTCGCCAAGAGACTTGTCGGTTACCAGACAATCAACTTTGTAAATTGAGATTGAACTGAAATTGAAATCAAAGATTGTAGTAGTTTAATTATTTTAATAAACTTGTTCGTTGTACAAAGTGTTTTCTGATATCCGTGTTGAAGCAAATAAATACTAAGTGATTGTAGTTAACGCATTCTTTGATTTAAATAAGTGATCGAAAAGCCCTTCGCTATGTCCGATGCCCATGATGACGCCCCGATCCGCACTTCGGCCCGTCCTGATCCGACATCAGAAGTGGGATCGGATCGGACTCAAAGCGATGGTTCACGTATGGGCGAAAACTTATTGCAAACACTAATGGAAGCACAGAACCGGAACATGATGGCTTTGATTAATGCTATACAACCTGTGAGTACCCGTAAGATTATTTTACCGGATTTTATCCCTGATAAGGCAGATGTAGATGCCCGTGCGTGGTGTGCTACGGTAGATTTATGCCTCAATGATCAAGAGCAACAAGGAAGTACATTGATTCTGGCTCTGAGTGGTGCATTGAAGGGTAGTGCATCGCGTTGGTTTTCTCAAGTGGCTTTTGCTGGTATGACTTGGCCCCAGTTCAAAGATCTTTTTCTGGCCCGTTATGGTTTGATCGAAACCCCAGCTGCCACCATAATCAACATGCAGAATAGCAAGCCCAATGATAACGAAAATATAGCGTCGTATGCTGCGCGACTTTCGACGACATTGATGGCGCGATTCAAGGACATGACCATAGAACAGATAACTTTGGCCTTAGTGCTGGCCCACGTGTCTCAATTCGATGGAAGACTACAACATACGGCTTTCACGACTGAAATCAAGACCCGAGATCAAATGCAGCGGGAACTACAAGCCTGCTCTTATATGAAGAGGAAGAACAACGACCCTGCAGGCGACGCATCCTGCAGCAAGCGACTGCGACCTGCTGCACCTGTTTCTACGCTGTTAGTACGCTGTTTCTCATGTGGGAAGTTGGGACATCGCAGTACCGACTGTAACGCCATGGATTCCGAAAGGTCATGTGATCGTTCCTTTCCTTCTAAAGCTACATTTACGGCCAAACAGCCACCAAATGCCTCGAGTGTAACATGTTTCAGATGTGGACTTTTTGGTCATTTCGCCAACAAATGTCCGCGTGCTTCGTCCTCCACGATGAATAAGAACGCTCCTGGCGACAGCGGCGTGGACAAAACCAGCGGTAAAGCACCCAGTAACAGCAACCAGCGTCGTGTGGACCTGTGCTATGTCAGCAACCCTACTGGATGGATGAATGTTGCTGGTGAGTCGTTCCCTTTTCACTAGGGCGCTGAATTCTCTCGTTAAAGAATCTATTGCTACCAAATTTTCTGACAAATTATGTCGTAACTTAACTTGAATTATATCGTAACTTTAACTGCCATTGATCGTGCTAATGGTCAGGTCGAAAGAGTCATGGGTACATTAAAAAACATGCTAACCTCCGTCGAAATTAGTAACGATAGGGCCTGGCAAGATGCCTCAGGTGACATTCAATTGGCCATGTATTCTACAATCAACCATGTTACCAAAGCGAGCCCCTTTAAATTGCCAATACGTAAAGTGGCCAGACCACTAAATTTGATTGCCCTTGATGATAGTAATGTGGTAGATTTGGATACAATGAGAACGCAAGCGTCACGGGGAATAGTGGAAAATGCAAAGTACGATAAAAACAAATTCAATAGTAGTAAATCTAAGGTTCAAGTATGTGAGGTAGGTAATTATGTTCTCTTCGAAAACGAGGAAAGAAACCAATTAAAGCTAGATCCTAAGTACAAAGGACCATTAAAGTCATTGAAGTCCTGGGTGATGATAGATATTTTCTGAAATCACTAACGTCTAAAAGAACCTACAAATACCCTCACGATAGGATTAGAAAAATGCCTGAGCAGGGAGTTCCTCTCGAGCTGGATATTGATAGTGCCAGTGTTCCGATTAGCGTAAATAGTGACAATTACATTTTATTTTTGGATTCACTATTAACATTTTGAGTTGTGTTTTCGATGGACTGAAAGCACGCCCGATGGACTGGGCAATGTGTAGTTGTGTTTTCGATGGACTGAAAACACGCCCGATGGACTGGGCAAGGTGTAGTTGTGTTTTCGATGGACTGAAAGCACGCCCGAAGGACTGGGCAATGTGTAGATCGCGTCAGAGGTGCCGGAGCATGTAAGAGGTGCACGTGACTGTTTTTTCTGTACAGTATACCCTTTGCGAGGGGTAGCACTTACGCGGCTGAGATGGTAACTTCTGACGAGGTTACACAGGTTCATGCCGATGGACTGGCAGATTGTGAAATGTGGATTGCGTGCCGATGGACTGGTACGTAATCACACTACGCCGAAGGACTGGCGAGGTTTTTGTTGAAAGTGAATTCCATTTGGCTTACTGGACATTGAGATTTTTGTTATTTTTTTACTTTTGGCACTATCAAGTCTGAGTACTATCTGTTCAAAATATGTCGTACTACGATTGTGGATTGAGTGGATAGCTATCACCATACTTGTGATTGAGAGTTGAGATCATTTAAATTTTATGTCAGGTTAGCCGAGCGAAATACTTCTCGCCTCTATTTTTTTTTACAGAGAACGCATCCGGGGACGGATGAGGGTCAAGATGGCCGTGTCGGAGTGTGAGGGTGGCGCCACCAGTTCGCAGCGATCGGCTGTGGTCTGTGGGTGGCGACATCGCGTTGTTTTTTTAGCTGGCGGCATAGTTTTTCTTTATTTTCTGTATCTACTGCATTTATTATTTAGAATGGCAACATTTCATTTTTTTAATTAAATTGTTAAGTTGATCAACTTGAAAATGACCGTATGCTTTTTCTGATTGGACGTTAAGATTGTAATGTTGGTTGACTGGGAACACGGCGAGGGTTAGACGGCGCTGATTGGCTAAACTCGCTTGGACATGGCTCTTGGCGGGGGACGGGGGGAAAGGAAGGACAAGTTTCAGTTTCGGTCGGAAGGAGGAAAAGAGGAGACTGAAAACGTTGCTCGCCAAGAGACTTGTCGGTTACCAGACAATCAACTTTGTAAATTGAGATTGAACTGAAATTGAAATCAAAGATTGTAGTAGTTTAATTATTTTAATAAACTTGTTCGTTGTACAAAGTGTTTTCTGATATCCGTGTTGAAGCAAATAAATACTAAGTGATTGTAGTTAACGCATTCTTTGATTTAAATAAGTGATCGAAAAGCCCTTCGCTATGTCCGATGCCCATGATGACGCCCCGATCCGCACTTCGGCCCGTCCTGATCCGACATATATATATATATTTGAAATGTATAAATATATACATAAAATGTATATATTTTATGTCAAATACTTATATGATGTAGTTTCAGAGTATTACTGGTATTACTACTGGTCGCAAAAATATTCCCGAATTTTATTTGTAAACTTAAAAATAAGGAAGGAACGAAACTAAATGTGCGCCATGTATTGCCAAATAAATATATAACAAGCAATTGTAAATAAAATCGACACACATTCCTTGAGAATAAGGAAAAAACCTTGTGACATGTACCATTTGATCGTAAAGACTTCATTGTAGCAAGTTTCAAGCACTTTAACTTGGTTCGTGTGAAAACTATACATTTTTTTTATACAAAGACAAATGTGGATAGATACACATTCTGCAATAGCTATTTTACCATTATACCTTAAACGTATCTTTAATGAACAGAACAGGAAAACAAAACAAGAAAAAGGAAAAAAAATGTCTCAATATTTGCTGCAATAACATTCTGTTAGAAGTAATTTTAAAGAGTATAGGACAATAACATCTTCTGTGTAAAATATATTTTATTAATTGTATTGGTCAAGTGAGTCAGGATTGCTGGCAGGTCTTGGTCTAATTGGCCTGGTCCAATTGTTTTAGTTCTAGCAGGGCACACTGTGTATCGCAGATATAAATTGGGCCATCTGGGACCCTGTCTGGTGTCATTAACCACGTGAAATAACAGCATGTGTGCTGTTGTATTTCGGTGAGTAAGAAACGAGTGCCATAGCCCATTTTCCCTATCCCTACCTAATAATTCCTTATCCTCAATATTGAGGTGTTGCTCATGTTAATAAGCGACGATGGCCACCTATCATGAAGTGGACCGTCATCCTGTCTGACGACTTTAACACAACAAAAAGAAAATTAAGGAAAGAGAAAGTCGTTAACGTAAAAATAAACATTATTCTTTCTAGGTAACATTATTCTTTCTTCATTGCGTAGGTACTTTCTTTCTTTTTCTTTTATTGTTTTATTAAAGATGGATTTGCTCTTGACCAGCATCTATCCATGTAGAAAGGATGAGGCCGACGATGGAGCGAACTCACTCAGAAGATGCTTATTCACTCGAACCTTGAAAAGATTTGGGTTATATGAGCTCGGAAATACAGACGCCGCAGGGATTTCCAGTCCTTAGCAGTGCGCATCACAAAAGATGTTTTAAAGCGCTTGGTCCGTGTTAGAGGGGATTTCGACAAGGTGAGGATGGTAACCAGCCGTGCGTCTGCATGTCCGATAGAAGAAAGGGGAAGGCGGTCTATGATCTCATGCAGCTCTCGAGCACACTCTCCGAAGTACATCTTATAGAATACACACAGACAGGCAACTTTTTAATAATAATAATATATAACTTCATTGTGTCCATAGCTTTTTAAATTATATGTGTCCATAGCTACCTATACATCAAGAGAAAGTAATATTTTTAAAACTGCATGCCCTTGTCGTTGCGCTAAAGAAATATTAAGTTTAATTTGTTTCGCTCAACGCCCAACATTGTACCCGAGAAACCTTTTAAAAAGGTGAGTAAAAACAACACACAATTTTACATAACTTTGCGGCGAACATTTCACACTTTATTACGTTTTGTACCGAGCCTTGTCGCCCGTTTCCCTCCCCCACGCACCTGCCACCACCCGCGACACGAAGAGTCACAGGCTTCATAAAATTTTTCATATTTATGATCTATTCTCTGACTGGTGGAGTAGAGAAGACGTCACGGAAATGGCTTTTATTATAACCTAATGTTTATAGTGCTGTTTTTAAAATAAAATCAAAACTGAATGCCCCTTAAAATTTTAATGGCTCCTACACACAGTGCCGGCGGCATGGCCCGCCGGCTTTTGCCGAGCGGCACGTGCCTCAGAAACTTGCACAACGCCGCCGAGCATCATTTTAGTTGACAGTCTGGTAGAACGCTTGGAGCGATCTGACCTTGCAAGCCCGTGCGGCAAGCCGGCATACCCGGGCGGCCATGCCAGCAGCTCCTTTGTGCGGCAAAGCCGGCGGGCGTACAGCGGCTTGCCCGATGGTTGTGCCGGCGGCCCTGCCGGCGGCTCTGCTGCCGGCACTGTGTGTAGGAGCCTTAACACGTATTAACACGAGGCCCAGTGATTGGTAGACCTATACGATTGCACCATATTATTAATTAGTAGGCTTTCTTCAGGGGTTTCTTAGGGGTCGAGATAAAATAAAACTGATTTTGGGTGTCGAGGAGGTCTAAAAATCGACGCCTATTAATGAACACACGTTCTTATTTGAAACTTTCAAGATAATGTATAAGTTGTGTTACGTGTACCAACTTGTTACAAGAATGACTAGTAGGAAGGAAGTATCATTGTTGTACTTTAAAAAACTCAACAAGTCGATAAGCGTGAATAAGTTCTACAAGATGAAAAACTCGGCATTTTTTTTATTTTATTTTTTTATTTTATAATCTTTACTTTGCGATTTTAATGATTTTAAATAATAATTAGCTACTTAAGTAATTTTTATTAATAATTATTAATTACACTTGATATTTACTGAACTTTATGTATGTTTATTTTGTTAAATTTTGATGACAAAATGATAAGCAGTTTTTGAATTAGCAAGCAGAGATAGGATTTTTAAAGTAATTTGGCTATGGGGGTCTGAGGTATCAGTTCATTTTGGAAAAGGGGTCTTTTGCCCCAAAAAGTTTGGGAATCCCTGATCTATATCAATACAATTAATGCAAAAGTAGTTCTGTCAGTTTGTCTAACGTTTCCACGACTAAACTAGATATATTGAACTGGAGCTATTGTTACGACTAACCATGGAACGTTCTGGAAAAAATGTTCGCGCCGGCCGAAAGTCTCCTCCCCTATCGATAGTAGTCAGGCCACTTCCCGGTTAGTGTCAAAGGAAATTGATCCTTATGTTTGCAACATAGAGTTCACATTCAACAGAAATAGCATTCCCGAACTTTCAATGGACTTGTTTACAATCACGGAATAGAAAAATTCCGTGCTTACAATTTTGTTTATATTTCTAGTAAATTCGAAATAGATCGAGACGTTTGGTGCCAAATCTAAATTAGAGAGCTGGCGGGAGAGAGATTCAGTTGAGCGATAACATGCGATTCGAAAGCGACTCTTCGGAACTTTGTGAAGTTACCTGCGACAGTGAACCGGTGACTCATTAAAGAAATCATTGGCGACTTTTGGCAAGCTTAATGGTTTTAATGGAATTCATCTTGGTTTGTGAAAATAAAAAGTTCATTTCGCCCTTACACGGCATTGTAATTGTAACTCACCCCGCACTTAACATTATTTACTGCAGTCACGAATGTAGGGTACTTTTAAAAGACCCATTAATATCTATGCTAATTATAAAGATATAGCGCAAATATCGTGAGTTAGTATGTATTTACATAGAAATCACTGCATCTATTTGAAATACTTTCACAGTTTGAAACCGAAATATAGCGTAGAAAAATGGTACACTACTACTGATAAACATAGGCTTTATGTATACTGCCCACCAATTGCATAAATGCCAGGGTACAGGTACCTATGGAGTGGAAAAAATGTACTTGCCCCAGTATTTTTTACGTGCGTAAAGTTATTTTTAAACAACGCTTCTTATTTCAACACGTATTGCACAATTGCAGCTCTGAGGCATGCATTAAATGTGTGTGGATTTTAAATGTTACCTTTTAAAGTATCGTGTAGTTATTGCGCAGCTGTTTCTTCTTTTTAAAGTTTGTACGATTTTTAAAGTTGATAAGTATAGTTTCGACTATATTTATACACAAAAGAAAAGCAATTGGTACACATTTTTAAATCATCATGAAGTCAGATTGCGAAGACGAGATACACAAACGTACATATGAGTAATATTTTCTTCTTACAGTAACTATTAATCTTATATATAAAAATGAATTCCCATTTCTCCTGGTCACGGCATCACGCGTGAACGGGTAGACCGATTTTAATTCGGTTTTCGCTAACGGAAAGAGCGATAAACGGGGAATGTTTTAGGGTATATAAAAATTACACGCCGGGCGAAGCCGGGGGTGGGACGCTAGTAAAAAATAAAAACAATTATAGCTTTTTATATTATTACTAGCTTTTGCTGGCGACTTCGTCCGCGTATTTTTAGAAATTATTACTCGGTGATAATGTAGCTTTCTCTAGGTGAAAGAATTTTTAAAATCGGTCAAGTAGTTTTTGAGTTTATTCATTACTAACATAGGTACAAAAATACATACATACAAATCTTTTCTCTTTATAATATTATATAGTATAGACTAAATACAAGCAAGCGTTTGTAATTACATAAATGCATTTTGTTATTTTTTTTGGCTGTTGGTTTTCAGTTAAAATAAAATAAAACTTTTGTCAAAAGATAACATCGAAAGAGGGATACTAATAAAAAGATTTATAAATACATTATGAAGCTGTTGAATTATTACGGAAAATATTTGAAATTAATGTTGAAATTATTGACAAAGGGTGCATCTGATTTATCTTTTAATTTTCTTAGTAAAAAAATATAATACGTAAACCTCAAAAGACTGTAAAGATCATTTCTTTACTATTGCGTACCTTTTCCACAGCTTTTGCCCTTGTAGACACATAAATCATAGTATGTGGTCCTTCGAGCCGGATAACAATGATCGAGCTAACAGATGAGTAAATTAATAAAATCTTTCTCTATAAGAAAATATAGTAGACACATATAGTGTGTCTACTATGAAAAGAGAGTAACCCAGATTACATTTACCAACTACGTAAAACTTCTAGTAGGCAAAATTACCCACATATGTACTTAGGCCCGCTAGTGGGACTCCATTCGCCGACAGAAGTAAGTCCTTAGGTGCTAGCTGTCCAGTCCGCCATGCAGGTTGTGGAGGATATAGTCTTCGTATTCTAACAAGTCCTCCACCGCCACACACTGACATACCCAATCCTCTTCCATCTTTTTCCACTACCACGGTGAAAGTGTTATCTGATGACAATAACAGGAATAAAATTAAAAAAAGTGTATACTCAATCTTAAATATAGTATATATTTTGTTTGGTAGCCAGAGGATTCCGTGTTCGAATCTTGACAGGGTCGCCATGAATCTACTTTCTATAGTCGATAGTAGTAATTAATAAGCAAATAATATGTTTGGAAGAGTAGATATGTTTGGGAGAGTAAATACATAATTTTATATAGTTTACTAATTGTGATCACTATAACGACTCTCTCCTGCTTCGGTTAAAAAACCTAAGGCAGTGCTAGTCATATCACCATAAAAAAAGGTTTTTTTAAGACTTCTGAACTCGAAATTTCATGGGATTTCTAAAATAAAAGTAACGTTTATGAACGATTAGATTATTATTTTCTTTGTATGTATATATTATATATTTTTAGAAAACGTCAGGTACCTACTGTTTTTATTTTTAAATTCCTATTGTTTTTTAAATTGGGATTAAAAAAAAACTTCTTTCGAAACTCCACTTTTGGAACTAAAAATAATTTGCTTCCTTGTCCAGGGCTATCTATTTGCATTTCTTAAAATTGTAGTGTTTTCTTTTTTTTTTTTTCAATAACAAAAATAAATTCTTCTTTTAGATATTTTCAAATTTTGGTACACACCTATTAATCTTTAATATCAATATTTTTACAACCATTTAAAATCTTCAAAATGATAGCGAAAATTGCACTTAATTTCATTTAGTAGTTACCTGACACATTACGTATTAACCTATTATTTTTTGAGGTTTAAGGGTTTACGCTAACAAATTAAAATATCACGTCCTGTACCGAAAGGAACCGACTAAGTTTGCCTGGTCAACTTCAGCATTAAATAAGCTCATTTAAAGATATGCAGTAATTTAAAGACTTACGCAGGACAAGGAGAAATTTAAGAAATTGACTGCCGACCTTAAGTAATGGAGAGGCACAGAAAGAAGAAAGATTTTAGGAGAACAGATCTCCACCTCCGTCTTAAAACACTAGTATCTCTCTGGTCTTGCTTGTGTTTATATAGGCAAAGGTAGCAATATAACCATCAGGTGAACATTCAAGTTGTCTGCTGCTCTTTATCGTATTTCCCATTTCCCATTATCTTATCCCATTTCCCTATCTACTCCTAATCCCTTATCCTTAATCCTACTGCAGTTGGCAGCGCACTTGCAGCAGCTTTGGCGTTGCTTGTGTTATAGGCGACGGTAGCCACCTACCATCAAGTGGACCGTCAGCCTGTCTAGCGACCTTAACATAAAAAAAAACAAAATAGTAATATTAATTGTAAAAAAATAAGTAAACACATAAATTTTTAGAATCGTAAAACTCGTAAAAAATATAATTGAATGTTAAAGTTTAATTATGTAGGCCTTTATTACGTGGGCATCAATTTCCAAAGAAAATCACATTTTCCATAATCTTCATTAGCGAGTATCATAATACACTTGTCGGATTCTTGGAAATTGATTACAAGAAAATCTATTAAACTTGTAAAACTTCTGTCTTATGTAAGTAGTAAGTAGGTAATTTTATTTATCATGTCTAAAGACAAAAAATAAAAATGTGTTATTTTATATAATTATGTTACTCCAACGGATTCCAAAGGGATGTTACTTTTAGATTCTGTTCAAAGATGGCTTTCAGTTGAGTCTTTTTGAGTAAAAAAATTGCAGAGAGACAACAATACGGCAGCGAGGTTTTTTTTGCCCTATTTGACTAATAAATAACTCAGTATTACTGAGTTATTTATATTACTGAGTTATTAATTAAATAACTCAGTATTACTGAGTTATTTATTAGTCAATACTGAGTCAGTAAAAATGCGTTTCTCTCACTTAATGGTGTATATCAAGGAACATTTCGTGAGATTAATTTTATTATCACTTATGACTGTAACTTTACTGCCCTTTTATTACTGTGCAAGACAATTATGTCCTGCTACTCGAATGATCTTAATGTCTCGTCTACTGTTTAAGATTTCCATTTTAAAAAGTTAACACTTGTCTAGTAGATCAGCTGAAATGATAAATTTAGAGATTGTTCTAAAAGACAAGTTAAATTTGGATCATTATTATAAGATGGCAGATCTTATCGCTCCAAATGAAGTACTAGGTAAACTTTATTATGGAAACAGTACAATAGACCGGGGGGTGAATAAGCTGGGGGTGAAACCAAGCACAATTAAAAGTTAAAATCATAAATAGACCAATATTTAAAAGTTTCTTTCCAAAATTGATTTTGCCATTAAGAGCCATTTCACAAAATCACGCTGCGCAAGTGTAGGTAAAGGCGCAGTACTAGTCAGTGCGCACGAATGCATCGGAATATAACTAAATAATGTAGTATTGTAAATTAAAAAACTATATTTTTTTATTAGTATCCTGATTGGGCAAGATTCCAATTTTATTTGGGGCATGTTTTCATTGGAAACAACGTTCAGTATAATTGTAAAATGTCAAGGTAAAATCGTAGAAATTTATACCTCATATCTATTTTTTTTTTGTGTTCTAAACTAGGTATCAAAAATCTGTTTTATTATGTGTCAATGGATTTATATTTGTGACCAATGGGTATTTTTTTTCAGTTTAATTTAATAATTTTAACGGTACAAATACGTCTCTGAACTTACCTCTGCGCGTGTTTTTGACAAAATTAGCCGTAGCATTTTGGCTACTACTCAAAAAATAGAATAATATTTCAAAATCTGTTTTATTAAATGTCAATACGAAGAATTGAGCTATTTGAAACAATACTTCAATATCATATATTTCTTTTATAGGTTGGAAAATTTAACACTCGAAATTGTATAAATCAAGCGAATTAGGGACTCTAACAATGTAAAATCATCTTATGGTACAATCAACGGGCTCTTAGATATAGAGATGTAGATAGATATTGAAATAACAATATTAGTCCCGAGGACAATGTCTAATTTTGGAGTGAAGACAATGTAGAGTTACTCAACGTCTATAGTTGAGAGGATGTTGACTAAGTCTAACATTGTTGAGGTAATGTTGCGGTCTGCGGTGGCTTTTAGTACAGTGTAGTGCTTTACATGAGTTCACTACCATGGAAATGCAGTTAACACACGAGCAGGATATTTTAAGACACTTATCTGGGTCGAATCTATGTGTAACAAAGATTATATTCGATGGATTTTTTTTTAGGAAAATTATGCAATTAATCTAGAACTACATTTTGGTTGACCAAAGTTCAACTTCTTGGAGTTTACTCCTTAAGAATTTATTTCCATGTAAGCACCCGGTATGGAAATTTTATGAGGAGTGAACTAATACAAGCGTTAACTAAAAAGCGTTACGTTATCTGTTACTTTAACATTTGCGCGACAGCTGACGCATGTATTTATGTTCCCTAATTCTACTTCATCTCTCATCTGCATTAAAAAACTGAATTTTATCATTATTATACTTGACTATCTAGCTTTTGACTATGTATGACTAACATATATCAATGAATGTTATTTATTTCATTTGTAATTATTGTGATTATGTATGTATGAGATGAGTAAAGCTTTATAATATTATTATTTATTATTATTAATTCTACTCTCTGGACTTATAAAAGCAAACGTCGAAATTTTGTATGAAAAGTGTAGTCCGCGTTGAGGAACGAAACGATAGCGCCTTATAACCTGCTGGCGCAGCGACATCTGTCGTCGAAAAAATTAACTAAAAGAACTTATAAAACGTAATGACATTTGTCTATACCGAACGTAACTAACATAACTTTCGTTGGAACACGTGACTTTTGAGTATGCAGAATGTAACTAAATAATATCCAGTTATCTAGTGACGCGAGGAAAATTTTATACATCATTTAAAGGAGTAAACTCCAATCGTAAGTCGGAGCTGACTAGGGTTGCCAACCGTACTATATTATATAGTATTGTACTATATTTTGGATATCTGTACTATATACTGTTGAAAAAAAATATAGTACGCAAAAATACTATATTTTTAAAATCGTTCCAATTGGTTAAAATTGATTATCAATTTTGTTAAATAGCAACACTACCTAACCAAATTATACCACGCATTGCGTTGTGCTGTATTGTATTGTAGTTGTGCGTGTTTCTGAACGTGCAGTCGTGAACTGTCATGTTGACAACTTGAGTGACTGGACACTTGTCAAATGTTACGTTCAACTCAACGCCAACTGTATTGTGTTGTGTCTGGTAAACTCTGTTGTGTTACTTGTGTTTACCAGTCAGCTCTCGCTAGAGAGTAGTATATTCTTTGGTTAGAGGCTGATGAAGTGATGAGTAAGCAGTGAGTATTCATGATCAACAGAGTGCCAGTAAGTATAATTAAAGTATTTAAACGTATATTACACTTATTTTAACATTTTTATCTTAGAGTACTATATTTTTTTGAAATGTACTATATTTTTGATGCCTTTATCTGGAAAATACTATATCCCACCAAAAAATAGTTGGCAACCCTAGAGCTGACACACTTACTTTTTTTTATTTTTTATCCTTAGTAGTATTTTTTTTCTAGTTAAACCATGATATAGGGATATGATCGAAGAAGCAGAATAAGCATAATAAAAAGATAAATAAGACAAACCACAAACTCATGTACCTACCTAATGTGAATTCTATTATAATCACAGTTTACCTATTAAGAAAAATAAATAAAATACACAAAAAAAAGGTAAATGCCATTTTAATAGAATACCAATTATGTCATGATCACCTAAACTCAGACTAAGGCTTGCATGAAATATACATTACAGATAATGTGATGGTCACAGACTTAGTCAAAAAGATGAGCTTAGTAGTATTTATGGGAGGAAGGGTACACGATGGAGCGTGTATATCAAATATTTAAGGTATGGATTAGTCCGGCCTTCCGGCAACCTACATGGTCCAGGTGTTTTCACAGGGCAAACGACAGGTAAGTGTTGTGTGTTGGCCCATTACTAACATTGTTTGTACAGCCCTCTTGAAGTTACGTGGGAGATCAGCTTTAACAGTATATTACGCTGCTGCGTAATAAACAGTCTTGCCTTTTAAGATATCATTTTTTATTTATTTATTTATTTAAGCCTTTATTGCTGACACTAACTAAAACAGTTTAATTTTTGAATATGTTATACATAATCACACATCGGATTTTCCGGATTAGTTATTCAGCGTATCCTGTGACACATAGGCCTCCTCCAGCTGCCTCCACTCATTCCTATTTTTCACCTTCCTTGTCCAAATTGCCCCACCAATTGTCTTAATATCGTCGGCCCACCTTTTTGTCTGTCTGCCTCTCTTTCTCTTGCCGTCTCGTGGTTGCCATTCAGATATAATTTGGGTCCATTTTGTCCTGCTGTCTCTCGTCATGTGTCCTGTCCATCGCCACTTTAATTCCTTTATTTTCTTTAATATATCATCCACTTTTGTCGTAGCTCTAATTTCTTCAGCTCTTTTATGATGTCTTAATGTGACATTATATCTTTTTATGATGTCACATTAAGACATCATAAAAAGATATCATTACATATGAGTAAATGAAACTTTATTAGTAAGCTTTGTTTTTTTTTTAATAAATAAATTGCCAGATAAGAACCCATCAATCATAGGACTGACAAATCGAATGAAATAAATTTTATTGCATCAGTCAATGCGTTTTTAGATTCTTATGCCAAGTAAGACATCCCCACCGATGGGGATTCCTCGGTTTTTGGTTTTCATATCCCATTCTCCTTTTTTTTTATTTCAAA
Source organism: Bembecia ichneumoniformis (assembly GCA_910589475.2). NCBI lineage: Eukaryota > Metazoa > Arthropoda > Insecta > Lepidoptera > Sesiidae > Bembecia > Bembecia ichneumoniformis. The sequence goes on along the minus strand of OU342526.1, from coordinate 1,396,017 downwards.
TATGATGGGAATTTGTCGAAACTATTTCAGATTCAATACTATTCAAATGTTAATAAAAAAATTGACACCTTTAAAGGTCTATATTATAAAGCTGAAGAGTTTGTTTGAACTCGCTAATCTCAGGAACTACTGGTTCGAATTGAAAAATTCTTTTTGTTTTGAATAGTTCGTTTATCGAGGAAGGCTATAGGCTATATAACATCACGCTACGATAAATAGTATTATAATAAGCAGTGTCCAGTACCACGCGCTCCATGTGCACGCCGCCGCCGTATGGCTTAGTTCAGCTAGTTAAGAAATAAAATATTAAAAAAATCAGTATTTACATATGTTACATCAAAATTCAGTCTTAAACATCTTAAACACTTTTAACACAAAATTGATTCCAATTAATATTTCCGATTTGTATAATTAAAAGAGTTTTAAAGGTCTTCGCAAGAGTAATTTAATATCTTTTATGTTTGAAGAAAATAATTACTGCAGAGTTGAAAGAGACCTCATCAAATTGAACAATTTAAAATTGGATTTTATTTGAGAATGGAGAGCCACCGCCGACGGCATTTCTGGCTTCCATTCCATTATAACTTGAGCGCAACTGTAACAAAATTTGCTGAGTAAGGTACTTTATGTGGACAAAACTCATAAAAATATTTATCTTATAATCCACATAAATAAATATGAATCATTAAATGTTATTTAGTGTAATATATTAATCATTAATCACACTCGAGAACTCGGCGATTATTTTTAATTATTCGTTAAAAAGGTTCGAGGAAGGTTCTTATGAAGAGAAAATTTTAAAATTTCGCTAGTATAAAATAAATCCGACTCTATCTGTTTCCCCGCTAACTTCTTCTATAACACCCCACAGAATTTGATACGGTTTTCATTAATGGGAAGTAGGGATAAAAAAGCATTATTTGTATAATTTGCAGAAAAAAATTGCAACCGTGCGAAACCGAGGGCGAATCGCTAGTATTATAATAACTTTTTTATGTTAAAGATCAGCAGACTCACGGGCCACTTAATGGTAGGTGGCTACCGTCCACAAGCAACGCCAAAGCTGGTGCAAGAGCGTTGTCGACTACAGTAGGATTAAGGATAAGGGATTAAGAGGGGATAGGAAAATGGGCTCTGGCATCCCTTACTCACTCACCGAAACACAACAAGCACACGTGCTTCTATTTCTCGGTGGTCTTCTGTGAGGGGATGGTTACTGCCGCCAGACGGGCCGCCCAAATGACTGCGAAACGGTGTGCCCTGCCACTACTTTCCAGATCCAGACCGGAGCCTAATTTGAAAAGTTCATTTTTTTAACCCTGCCGTGAATCGAACCCGGGAACCCTGAAAAAAGCGTTGAAGGCAAGCACCCTAACACTCATCCAACGAGCTCGTCATCTTTCTCATAACTATTAACTCATATAAATTACTATTTCATTAATTCGATATTTTTCCTTCAATTGCCTTTAGATAAGGCGAAGAAAGACTGCGAACAACATTTTATATCGTCGCGTGAATAGAGATGAGGTGTTCATAGATTAATGTATGGTTTTAATGTGGTACTATTTAAAATTATATATTTAAACAGTACTTGTTAAACTATTTTTAGCAAATACTGAATTTGTTATTAAGAACATTTTATATACTGAATACAAACGATGTGTTTTCAATGTTGTAACATAAACTGTCTGCGGCAGAATATTTCAATAAATAAACAAGAGCCTTATTGGTTCCCTTAAAAGTACAAAAATAAGTTTTATACGTATAATAGGTTGGGGAAAAAGGTTCTTCGCATTTTATATGAAAATTTGACATTTTTTTTGAAAGTTTATTTACATTTTTTTTCGATGACTTTTGCCATCTAAGTAGTGATCCCGTTGCTTTAGAAATTTTGGGACTTCTGATAAAAAAAAACGCGACAAATAGTTTTGGCAGTCCTCTCTTGATGTTATCCTGACACTGCCTAAAGAATTCCGAAGTGACCGAAACAGGTGGAAATCTGAAGGTGCAAGGTCAGGGCTATATGGCGGATGCATTAACACCTCCCAGCCAAACTCTCTTAATTTTTGCAGAGTGGCTATAGATGTGAGTGGTCTAGCGTTGTCCTAAAGACCACATCCTTTTTAATGATCAATTCTGACCGCTTTCTCTCAACTTCTTGCTTTAATCTAATCAGTTGTTGACAGCACAGATCCGAATCGATGGTTCTGTCCGGCGGTAAAAGCTCATAATGAACGATGCCCTTCCAATCCCACTATACACATCGAGTTTTTTCATTAGATTCACTCATTTTGACAGAAAGAAAAACAAATGAAAAATAGCTGGAAACAACATTTTACTAATTTGTTTTTCTTTTTGAAATGTAACTTTTTAATGTCATCAAAACCAGCCAGATACAAATAGTACAGCCAAAGAGATTTTTTTACAAGTTTATACATACTATATGCGAAAAGGCTTTTCCCCGACTTAATATTAATTTTGATTTGAAATTAATCGCACTGGCCAGCACGATGAATGGATGGCTCGTGGAACATAAAATTGTTTTGTTTATTTTTTCCTTTCTGTGGCAATTTTTTTTACTTAAAAAAAGTCACATCTCTTTCAATTTCTAGCAATTTGAGATACTCGCATTAAGTCCAACATCGACTGAAGGCAGTGCTAATATTGTCCTTAGTGACCAAAAATCTCTATAAGAATAGTAAACGAATGGAGGTAGAATCATGAATTAAACATTGAGGAAGTCCACAGCAACAGATTGAAAATGATTTCATCCAATTCCTATTGTCCTCCCGAGCGAGGGAGCCGCTACAAAGAGCGAGTGAAAATTACGTGATTTTTTTATTCAATGGAGACGACTGTCTGTTCTGTAGTGGGTTTGGGATTTTTGTTTGTACACTCTTGTGTGAATTTTTTATCGCTATTTTCATTTGATCAATGTATTAATTTTCCGCTTTAAGCTTGCAATTGAAATTTAATTAAAACTGCAACAAGCGATGTCGTATACACAAATACGTAGAATGTAGTTGTTTTTTTTTTACAATAAAAATAATCACCAGGCGAACACAACAATGTCGAACACGACAAAACGTACAAGGATAGTAACACGGACTACATTCGAGACCAAGGTTAATTTTGAAAAATTTCACAGTAGAATTTGTCGGGTACCAAACCTAGGAACCTTGAATCAGAAGGCACCTTTAACCACACGACCTACGAGCTAAATTAAAATAAAATGAAATAAAAATAATACAAAATTTAATTAAAATAAAATACTATTTATTTTAATTTGTATGTATATTTTTATATCTAAATCAAGCCTTAGTTCTCCTAAGTCGAAAATTTAGAGAATTTTCCCCAGTAAGAAATGATAAAAAAAAAAGGATTTTAAGACTTAGTTACACGGAATGCTGGTTAAACCTTCTACCGGGGTTTTTTAATGTAGATTAACATTGTTAAATAAGATTAATAAAAAATCTTAATATTTTATAGTGAGAATTCATATCAAATGTACTAGCAGTAAGAGGGCGCATAAAGCGGAATAAGCCAATGTGAGATTTATCCTAGCTAAAGAAGTTGCATTCTATAAGTTTATATTCATCATCAACATCATCTCAACCGTAAGACGTCCAATGCGGTACAAAGACCGCCCTCCTAATTCTCCAAAAGGACTGATCAGGCGCAACCTGGATCTACCGTTGACCTTCGGCCCTTATCAGGTCGTCTGTCCAACTTGTGGGTGGACGTTCTATGCTGCGCTTGCCGGTCCGTGGCTTACATTCGAGAACCCTCCGGTATTATAGGTTTATTACATCTTTATAAATTCAATATTGGTACATGTTCCATTATGAGATATAATCAGTAGCTTGTCTAGATGGGTCCCCAAGCAACAAAATTATCCTATAGTGCACGCTTTATAGTCCTGCAGCACTAATAATGGTCTCTTAGTGGTTCTAGAATTTGCTACCACGCTTATAGTAGCATGCACGGAGACTGATTGGCCTTGTAGTATATCTGTTCTTATATGTTAACTTATTATCGTCTATAGAATTAAATTAATAGCTCACTATAAGCTGAGATGTCCTATAAAAGTATTGCACAGGTGTAAACACGCTTGGGAATACGTGCTCTGGTAAGCTATACTTAAAATTGCCTACAAGAATCACTATAAATCCATTATAAGTAAAGTATGCTTATAAGAGTATCAAATAAAACCAAACGAACTAGAAACCATTTGCACTTATTACTTGAATTTATAAGGTTTTATAAGTTCACAATGTGGATCACTAATAAGTCAATTAGTTCTATAACGGCTTTGGTGTATCAAGGAGAGGAGTCAAGACAGACTTACCGGTAGATGTGAGTCTTTCCTCGCCTGCTCGACTCGCGCTGGTTCGTTATCCACCACAATACTCGAAGAGTTTTTTTATTAGTTAAAGCGTTAATCCGGAAAGCCCGTTTTGTTTCACACAGAGTTTAGATAATTCACACACTACACACAATATTAGCGGATAGTCTAAATTGCGGGATAAACTGCGTGTTGCGAGTGTTGCGACGACTTGGAATTGTCTGTCTTGATTTAGAGGGTAGGAAAGGGTAAAAAAAATAGATAATATGTAGGTAGTTGAGTGTGATGCGAATGTTTGCATGTGTGTAATGCGTGCTTGTATGTGTGCGTGTTTATAGCATAAACGGCGTCAACATTATCCCCCGGCCTGAAGGTATCCTTCAGAACAGGCTGTATTAAAGAGTAAAAATATATAAATAAGCGAAAAGAGATTAAATAAAAATTGAACAAAAACAGCGAAAGAAAAAAAAACAATTAAAAAAAAATTAGACATAATTTACTGAGTTGGTAGTGGATATAGTTTAACTACTGGCCGCACGTATTCACCAGTTTTAGTCTTCACTTTGACGGTACGAGTGACTCCATCCTTGCCGGGATAAAGTTCCTCCACTACGGCCAGTGGCCAAGAAAGCGGTGGTGATTTATCGTCCCGTATTATTACAATACAACCTTTTTTAATCGGGTTGGTAGGCGTATTCCATTTTTGTCTGTTTTGAAGTGAAGTTAGGTATTCTAAATTCCACCTGTCCCAATAGGATTGTACGAGTTTACTCAATAATTGATAGCGATTGAGTCTATTATCTGAAATATTACTTAAATCCTCTGCGGGCAAATACTTTAATGGCGTTATATTTAAAAAGTGAGCGGGAGTTAATGCTGTAGGGTCAGATGGGTCAGAGCTCAATACACACAGAGGGCGAGTATTTAAAATTCCTTCTATTTGAATTAAAACAGTGTTAAATTCCTCATATGTTAAGACCTGGTTACCAATCACCCTATATAAATGCGTTTTAACTGATTTAATATTGCTTTCCCATATGCCGCCAAAGTGGGGAGCTAAAGGAGGACTTCTCTTAAATTGAATGCGGAAATCGGACAACCTTTGATCTAAATATTTGTTATGAGCTTCAGAATGTAAAAGCGAAAAGAGTTCATCGAGTTTGCGTTTCGCGCCAATAAAATTAGTGCCACCATCGCTAACTATCATGGAAACAGGTCCCCGTCTACTAATAAAGCGCTTAAACGCGGCTAGGAATAATTCGGAACTTAAGTCTGATACTAGTTCCAGGTGAAGCGCTTTAGTTGTGAGGCAGATGAACAAACATACATACGCCTTCACACTTTTGACTCCACGTCGCCTGTATGGCGTTACAAAGAATGGACCTGCGTAGTCGACGCCAGTGTATACAAAACTTTTTACTTGGCTCACCCTAAAGTACGGCAAATCACCCATTATTGGAGCAGTGTTCCTAGGTTTTAATTTAAAACAAATGTTACACATTTGTATGCGTTTGCGAACCATGCCTCTAGCCGCGAGAATCCAATATTTTTGACGTAATAATGGTAATAATAGGCTAGGGCCAGCGTGAAGATTAGATAAATGATAAAAATCTACAATTAAATGTACAATGCGATCGTTAGCGGGTAAAATAATCGGATGTTTGCGTGAAAATTCAAGTTGGGCGTTGTTAAGACGACCACCTACTCTTATTATATTATATTCGTCAATAAAAGCGTTCAACCGTTGCACACCAGTACTACATAATTTACCTTGTTTTAAGTTATGAAATTCAGACAAAAAATGAGTTTGTTGAATTGTGCGTATTATTATTTTTTCAGCGTAGTCTAAATCCTGAACTGTTATAGGACCTCTAGACTTTAAGTGTTTTGTAAAGCGTAATATATATACACAAGCATGCAAATATTTATTCCACTTTGACATGCGAGTGGTTAAGTCATAGAAAATACTAACAGATTTTTCTTCTACACGTGACAGAAGAATTGTGGGTTTGGATTCAGGAAGCATATCTAACGATTTATTTATAAAATTTTGTATGGGCCATTTTGCGCTTGGTAGCGTTGCCCAAAATGGACCGTGAAACCACAATTCATTATTACATAATTTATTAGGCAGCACAGGACGAGAGATTACATCAGCTGGATTTTCTTTTCCCGGGATATGATACCAATGTTCTGCGGGGAGATTTTCATTAATTTTTGAGATTCTGTTGGCTATAAAGGTGTGAAATTTATATGGTTGTGCGTGAATCCAAGAGAGTGACACCGTAGAATCTGAGAAAGCGAAAATATTATTGATCTGAACGCGTTCACTTATAGCATCTTTCACAGAAACAATTAAATTCGATAACAAAAGCGCAGCGCACAGTTCAAGTCGCGCTAAGCTTATGTTTTTTAGCGGAGCGACCCTTGACTTAGAACACAGAAGTGTCACGTGGCCTGTGTCACTATCGCACTGACTAACCCTTATATAGACAACAGCACCATAACAAGCTTCACTAGCGTCAGCGAAACCCAACAAATCAATATTTTTAGAGTTTAATAAAATACCTACGTGACGTGGTAATTTTATTTGTTCTAATAGCGGTAATTCCTTTTGAAATTGAGTCCATTTAAATTTAATAAAATCAGGAACCTCGTCGTCCCAATCTAAGTTTTGTTTCCAACATTCTTGGATTAATAATTTTAGAAAAGCGGTAACAGGACCAATTAGAGATAAGGGGTCAAATAAGCGTGCGGTAACAGAGAGAATGGAGCGTTTAGTATATTTAAAATTTTCCGCGTTAATTTTGAAAGAGAAAAGGTCTTCGGTAGGTAGCCACCGTAAGCCTATAATTTTTGTATGCGTGCCTTCGTCGAAGGTAACGACTTCAGAAGCGCGTTGGTCTACAAGTATGCGTTGTCTAAGTTCAGAACTGTTAGAAACCCATTTACTAAGATTAAACCCCCCGGCCATGAACGGCTGTACCAGCTCATGGTATAACCTTTCAGCGTCGTCAACAGAAGGAACGGAAGACACGTAGTCGTCCATATAGAAATGCCTTTTAGCCGTCCAAGCGGCTAGAGGCCAGCGTTTGTTCTCATCATCAGCCAACTGTTTGATTACTCGCATGGCTAGAAAGGGGGAGCTTGATAACCCAAAGGACACGCGGTTAAATTCATATGTGGAAATAGGTTCCTTGGAATTAAACCTGAAAAGGATTCTTTGAAATTGGTTATGTTCTGGAATAACTTTCACCTGGAAATACATTTTTTCAATGTCAGCAGTCAAAGCAATAGAATACAGTCTGAAGTTGAGCAGTAAATCGAATATATTTGCCTGTAGGTTAGGGCCTGTATATAAAATATCATTAAGTGAATTATTGTTTGAGGATTTACTACTAGCGTCGAGTACAATTCTAATTTTTGAGGTACTCTTCTCGGGTCGGTATACAGCGTGATGTGGAATATAATAGCACGGACCTTTAGCGGGAGTAGAAACTAAATTAAGGTAGCCGCCGTCCATATATTCCCTGATAGTTGCGTTATAGCCTTCGCGTAATATTGGATTGGAATCGAGGCGTTTTTCTAATTTTTCTAAGCGTATTCTAGCGTTTCGTTCAGAGTTCCCTAAGACAGTAGGTGAAAATTTAAATGGTAATGCTACAGAGTAACGCCCGGTGTCATCGCGAGTATAATTCTGAGCAAAGTCGCGTTCACAAAGGACGTCGTCAGGGCTCATGTGTTTTTTGACTGGTACAGTTTCCAATTCCCAAAACCGCTGCGTTAAATTTTCTAAGATAGCGTTATCAGTAGAGTGAAAAGATTTATTATTGGCTTGGAAGGTTGGAAAATGACAATGACCCGTCCCCATGACGACGTAGCCTAAGGATGTATGGACACCTGTCACGGACGAGTTAGATGCCGTAACCCTATTTGCACCTAAGAGGATTGGAAACAAATCAATACCTATTAGGCAATCAATATCTCCTGGCGCGTGGAAATCCTCGTCGGCTAAAGGCAGGCCGCGTAAATGCTGTAAATCAATTGTATTTACAAACGTTTCCGGTAATTTGTCTGATATTACGTCTATCACTCGCGCGCTAAGCGTATACTTGCAGCGGGAGTCAAAGCGAGAAAATATCGTAAACTGCGTATGCCCCATAACGGACCTTTCTGTGAGGCCTATGCCCTTTACAGTAGCGGGCGCGGAGAAAATGTTTAAATTTAATCGGTCGCAACACGCCTTCGTTATAAAGTTTGACATCGCACCACAGTCAAGAAGAGCTCGTATTTGAGAGCGTTCCCCGCGACTATTAACAACGTACACAATAGCAGTAGGCAGTATCTTCACTGAATTCGTTAAATAATTTTTATTCGAAGTCGCTAGCGCAACATCGTTATTCAGTGAGGAGCGAGCGGGTACAGGCGATGACTCATCGCGTGCGCTGTGCGCGCGGTCCGAATGGTTCAGCGGTTGGAATGACGAAGACGGCTGCATAGCGGGTTCGCTTCTCCGTTGCGTGTGCGCTCTTGGCGTAAAATCAACGTGTAACTTTGTATGATGCGGACGATTGCAAATAAAACATTTATTTGTTGATTTACAATTTTTCAAATTGTGAAATCCCAAACAATTTACACAGTAATTATTTAAGCGGACAAATTTATTTCTATCTTTGGGTTCTAATTCCAAAAAATATTGACATTTATATAGCGGATGAATATTTTCTATTTTACACAAAGAACATTTGGGTGTATTATTACTATTGACTATAAAAGATTGCGTGTTAAATTTATTTTTTATTTTAAAGGAGTTATTCGATTGCGTTTTATTACTTGAGACTTTATTGTAAATAGCGTTATCCGAGCGTAGCATTAATATTTTGCTTTGTTCTTTAATAAACTTTAATAAAGAATCAAAGGTAGGTATTTTCTGATTTCTATTTGTTTGTTCGAACAAATTAACTGTTTCCTTATCTAATTTAGTTATAGCTATGTGGGTAAGAATAAAATCACCTAAGTCATCTATACCTAGCTGTTTTAAAGCGGCTTGAGATGAGCAAAAATGTTCCAGAAAATTGTCTAACGATTGCGATGTATGACATTGACTGCCCTTGAAATTTAATAATTTATCCAAGTACATAACCGCCAGCGAGCGTTTGTCTTGGTATTTATCTATTAGTGCGTTCCATAATATATTATAATTACTAGCGATCGGAGGGATACCAGCGCAAACGGCAAGTGCTCCATGAGACAATCTACCTATTAAATATTGTACTTTTTCTGCGTCTGATAAATTAGGATTATTATGAATTAATGCACAAAAATTCTCATAAAATAGCGTCCAGTTGTTCGGTGAACCATTAAACGACATTAATTCCAGAGCGGGTAATTTTTTGTTAATAATTTCAAAATTTAAACAAGATTCTACTTTGTTAGCAGAATCATTAAACTTGGGTAGCCTAGGTTGCGATAATACGGGACAGATGTCACTTTCCACGGCTTTGATGTGACAATATAACTCGTCAAATGAAAGTAGGCATGAAAAGTTACACTTGTATGAAGGATCGCTATTTAGCAATGCAATATTTAATTGTTCAGTAACCTCTGTAAATTCTGTCCGCAATTTTTCCACAGAATTTAATCGCGTAAGGAAGAGTTGCTTAACTTTTTCATCAGACACTTTTTTACTTAGGTCGTATATACTTTGAAGGAGTTCGAACATACTTTGCTGTTTGGCTTTTAACATAGCAATTGTGTGTTCTAATTTGACGGTCTTATCATATTTCTCAGCCATTTTAAGAAATAATTAAGCAAATTAATATTGCGTTTAAATATAATGCGAAATTATAAGGTAAAATTAAACAATGTTAACAAACCGTTATGCGTTGAGTAAATGTATTAATTTGTGTGTTATGTTAATAAATAGATAAGGATTTTATAAATATATATATATATATATATATATATATGCGTAGAACGAGTGTATTAGCGTTTTTTATTTATAAATGTAGGTAGCGTGTGACAGGGTTGCGTGGATTTTATGATTATAGAATTTACGTGAATAATAGAATAGGGAATGCGAAATAAACGGGACTCCGGATCCGGATCGAGGGACCACAAATATTATGGTGTATCAAGGAGAGGAGTCAAGACAGACTTACCGGTAGATGTGAGTCTTTCCTCGCCTGCTCGACTCGCGCTGGTTCGTTATCCACCACAATACTCGAAGAGTTTTTTTATTAGTTAAAGCGTTAATCCGGAAAGCCCGTTTTGTTTCACACAGAGTTTAGATAATTCACACACTACACACAATATTAGCGGATAGTCTAAATTGCGGGATAAACTGCGTGTTGCGAGTGTTGCGACGACTTGGAATTGTCTGTCTTGATTTAGAGGGTAGGAAAGGGTAAAAAAAATAGATAATATGTAGGTAGTTGAGTGTGATGCGAATGTTTGCATGTGTGTAATGCGTGCTTGTATGTGTGCGTGTTTATAGCATAAACGGCGTCAACAGGCTTATTCCAAGAGTAAGTGTACTTGGTTTTATTGTGGGTTTGTCGAACGCTGTTATAATCTTTACACAAAATGTTAATATTGATGTTTCTCGCTTTTCACTTATACCTAAATAGTATGTAAGACACTGTTAATTGGTATCTACTTCCTTAAAAATTCGACAGCGTGAATGGTAGTCAAGTTATTAGAATAATTGTGGAACCCTAATTCCTAACAATATGGCGATGCTGTGGTTCCGATGCAAACCATTTTGGAACCAAGTACTTCCGTAACGGTTCTGTAATGAACTTGGGAAAGCTAGCTATAAAAAATGGCGACTTTTCATTGTATGCCTTATTAATACCAATATTATTTTCAAATCCAACTTATTAAATACGCTAATTTCAAGAGGCGAGTAAAAATTTTGTTTTAAAACATAATATACTTCACCAAAAATATACGTTTGCCATGCGAACGCATCTTATTATTATACCTATGTAACACTGTAGATAATACATTTTTACAGAAAATTAATTAAGATGACTTAACTTTTTATCTAATATTTTATATTTTTTATAAATATCAACAGCGACGCCATTAACAAATTGACAACTGTTTTTGAAAAAGCTTGTAACAGAAACACGGAGTACGTTAGAGTCGTGTATGGTTATGTTAGGCGATTATAGTTGGCTTCGCGGGGAGCAGTTAATTCTTTGTAGTCCAACTATAAGGATACTATTGGTCCAAGTGGTAGTCACCGAGTCTACTATGGGTGTCTTAGAAGAAAGAGTATGCCTATAAATTGGGCCCTTTTCCGTTGTTATAAGAGCTTACTATTCCGTTATAATCCCGATAAAATGGTGGTTCCAGGATAATTATAAAACCACTTTTTGCTGCTTGGGTCCTGTATCAAATTTGTCGAGGGCCCTTCTACCTGTCTCTGACGAAACCCAAATAAATGAACGAAAAATATTTTTTTACAAAAGAAACAAATAAGCTCGCATAAATAAGTAAGCGATCCACTCGGACAGATTCCGCTTCCGCGATACGCCCTCACTTAGAACACTCATTAAACTCTTAAACGCTAAACTCTAATCTTTAGAACAAAACATAAGTTTGATTTTGACGAGCTCGTTGGATGAGTGGTTAGAATGCTTGCATTAACGCTCTGTTCTAGGGTTCCCGGGTTCGATGGCTCTGGTATGGATCTGGAAAGTAGTGGCAGAGCACACTGCGTTTCGCAGTCATTTATTTGGGCGGCCCGTCTAGTGGCAGTAACGACCCCCTTACAGAAGACCACTAAGGCACAGAAAGCAACAGCACGTGTGCTGTTGTGTTTCAGTGAGTGAGTAAGGGATGGCAGAGCCCATTTTCCTATCCACTCCCTCATCCTTAATCCTACTGTAGTCGGAAGCGCACTTGCAGCAGCTGTGGCGATTCTAGTGTTATAGGCGACAGTAGCCACCTACCATCAAGTGGACTGTTAGCCTATCTTCCGGTTTTAACATATAAAAAAGATTTTTACGAATTTTTGCTTACACACAACGGGGCCTCTGCAGCTCGGTGGCCCTATATAATATGGCGGTAGCTTCGCCCCTGAATAATCATGAACGTTAAAAGATTCTAGTTTTATTTTTGAACAGAGACTTGGTTGAAATTAAAATTTGTTCAAGTTTCCTCTTTACGGTCTACAGGCGGATCTTAATTATTATGATGAACTGGAACAGCGCGGTTTTAGGACAGGAACATATAGTTGAAACTCGATGCGACTCTTTCTATGTAAAGGTCGGCGGTAGGTACCCATAAGGATTGACAATTCACTGCCGACCTTGATAGGATAAAAAATAGAGAAATGGGATCCGGAATCTTTTAATAATTCACCGCTAGTGCAGTGTTATTTTACGTTCGTCTTCTTTAAAAAAGGGAAAAATAATTAAAAGACCATAAAACATTTTTTTTTTAATTTTGTAAATACTAATAAGTCATTAAAAATAAGTGTGTGTCTACGACGCAGGACTAGAGTTTACTCCTTAAGTATGATTGTCTTTGACTATGCAATAGGAAAAGAGAGTAAATAAACGTGTGGCCATTTATTATACTATTTGTACAATAGAATTAGGTGAAGCGGCGACATCTATCGGATTTGGGTAGAACTGCTTGGCGAACTCCAAAAATATAACACTATTGATGGTGCCATATATTATAACATAATATAATCTAGTAAAGCGGCTTGTACATCAAACAGTTCATTTTTTGAAAACAAATGTCGCTGCGCCGGCAGGTTATAACGTGCTATCTCTTTCTCTTCGTTTCTCAAAGCAGACTACACTTTTCATACAAGATTTCGACGTTTGCTTTTATAAGCTGTCAGCTGTTGCACAGGTTTCAAAGTGACAGTGACAGATAACGTAACGCTTTATAGGTAACGCTTATATTAATTTTACTCCCCATAATTTTTTCTATACCGTGGGCCATGAAAATCGATTTTTAAGGAGGTAAACTCCAAAAATAAAAAACTAATAAAACCTATAAAGGCTAAAAGTTCGATTTGGTTGAACCCATTAAACTCTGGAACTACCAGTCAGATTAAAAAAAAACTTTTGAGTTTGACGTTTCATCACGCTATGACGCTAGCCGAGTAAAAGGGAAAACGAAATAATAGTTCATGCGGGCCGATAAGATGCGACCGCTTTGAGTCGGGGGCGGCATCGAGTATTACCGAGAAGAACCGACATGTACATGCCTTTGTCAATTTAAATTAATTGGTTGTGAGTGAAACCGCGGGAGATGGCTAGTTTAGTTATTTTATTTTCTTTTATTAAGAAAAATAAACAATTACACCATGTATATTAGACTAAAAAAAAACATACATAATCTTAAATAATAGTACAACAACATTTTCCACAAAGTAGTAAACAAATTTTATACAAAGAGGACATATAAATACACACCAATAAAAAACCAAGAGAGAAAAATCAATAAAAAAAAGAACAACAAAAACTCATTAAGCTAATGCATTGATTTCATTATATCTTATATGAAAAATACATTACCAAGTATTTTTTATCGCACTTTAGAACTTGAGAAATTGAATAGGCACATTTCTAAAAAGGAACCTTTAACGGAGGTCTATGTTTGAGATTATTTTTATATGAAAATACACATAAATAAAATAAAAATGCCAAATCGTATGTTCGCTTTAAGCCTAATTTAAAAAAATCCTACATTTCAAATTTTGCAAACATTTAATTTAGTGAAAGATTTTCAACAAAAAAGGTTCAAAATTTGTGAACTGAAATTGAATTTTCAAATAATTTTCAAGAACCCTTTCTTATCGGATGCTTACGTCATAAAATAAAGCTATGTTCCAAAATTTAAGCTTTCCAGACTTTAGTAGTTTTAGCTGTGCATTGACAGTCAGTCGGGACACACGATTTTGTAAGTATTGTAAGAACACACGGTAGAAATAACCAACATCTTCTGCTTTTTACCATGGTGTATTTGTCTATTCACTTACATTATCATAACATTACACTTTATTACACTTTCGACTTACTAACTGCAAAATACAACCGTTCGATACCGCTGACGTCAACTCTCGTTTGACGTTAACCTCTCGCGGACATGACGTCACCAGAATGGTCAATGTAGTTACTTTTTAATTACTTTTTATTCCAAAAACAATAAAACCTTACAGTATAGACAATCAGATTTTATTCTTGGACCGTAATTTCTTTGGACAAATCTAATCTGAAAATTAGGCGACCCGAAGACATTGTTTTGGTCCAAAATCCGATTGAATTCGCTCCGAGTTGCCGAGTCGTATAGATCTAATACGGTGTGTTTCTGCCTTTAGCGAAATGTTTCATCTCGGCCTTCCGCTCTGTTCAAACTTTAACATTAAATTGGGTACGTTATTACATTCTCTACACAATGTCATTTTATAAGCCACACAAGGGGATTATCCCAACAACTAGCTTTGTTTTAGTTTGTGAAAGGACACGAGTATTAGTTGTTCACTATTTCGATTTCGATATTGGCTAAGTTGACCGGTCACGAACGCGACCAAACTACATTTAATGACACTGTGCCAACGCATACTAGGTATGTTAAACGCTTTGGTACTTGTGCTATTTGCATGATGATTGCATTCCGAACGAGCCTGGAGACTTCAGAATCCAATGTTGTACAAATAAAAATATCCCTTGAGGTTCAGTTAGTAAGATTCGAAATTCGATTTGAGCAAAGGAACGTTGCTTTAATTGCAATAAGTTTTAAAAAAATAATCAGAATAAACAAAGTGTGTACCTATCTACCTAAGTATCGTGTCATATTGAAAATTTGAAATTGTATGCTGGAAACAACATTCTACTAATTAGTAAGAACATATTAATATGTTCTTTTTTTGAAATGTAATCTTTTTAATGTCATCAAAACCAGCCGGCAAATAGTACACCCAAAGAGATTTTATTACACGTTTATACATACTACATGCGAAAAGACTTTTTCCAGACCTAATATTTTGTCTTTTATTTCAAAATGCGGAAGAATTATTATTCAATGGTTAAGAAAGAGTTATCCCTATTTCTAAGTTAAAGATCATGTTTAAAATATTTTTTATTTAATTTACTTTTACACACTTTTAAATAAGTAAATGTCCACTTTCAAGCTTCCTGCACTCATAAGGGGCTTTGTGAAAACAGGAAAAATGTTTTATGTGGAACAAAAAAAATGGAAGTTACACAAGTAGATAACTGAAATAGATTAAATACCTAAGTTGTTAGATTAACAGTCGAAACTTCTGAACGTCTCCCAACTAATCAGCTGCGGCCTGAATAATTAGAATTATTACTCGCATTACCGCGTATACGACTGGTTTGAGTGATACTATTATTATTATTAATGGATTATTAAAACGATCCCATTAGGGACACGCCTTTTCGAAACCTTAACACATTACCTTATGATGAATAGGTGAGACATTATGATGATGAATGTTTTACACATTAATGTGGTAGTGACAGGCACACTCCGTTTTACTGTAATATTAACTGGACAGCCTATTAGACCTCATTAAAGAAGACCACTGTGAAACGACTGTACCCATATTGCATATGGCTGCGTAATAGGGGATCGGACAAATTTTCAGAAAGTGTTTTAAATTAATCTTCATGGATATTTATTCCCATAAAAAATACTATTTTATTTATTTATAGCCTTTTAGGTACTAAAAATCATGTTTTAATATTGTTTGTTTGAAAATGCCGCCAAAACGCCACGATAGTTCATCTGAGAGCGCGTAACGTCATTTGTGGTCATATCATAACAAAACAGCTGCATTGGCACAAGACAATGATTGCCCACAAATGACGTCACGCACTGTGATTGGTGTTTCAGTATAGATTAAAAATATTGTAAATAATAAAATTTTATTTCTTCATTTAAAAATATTTAAATGAATTATATTAAATTATTATTCGATAAATAATCGTAAAAAATTATATATTTTCTCTCTAAGTACATTTTAGATTTTAATCTGATTACTGTCCGATCCCCTATTGAAAATATAATGCATGTTAGAGCCCATTCCCTTATTGGCCCTTAACATTCATTTGTATCTCCCTGGTGATGTGTTTATGCTATCCTATAAGCGATGGGTGTCATCTACAGGGTCTCTTGCAGGTCTTTGCAGGTCCTGGACAGAATAATGGGGCCCTCATGACTCAGACAAAGGATTATTTTATTAAAATTGGCACAATGAATTTAAAGTCAAATTTTGCATTTATTCACTCGTTATGTTTATTTCTGTATGCAGGTTAGTGCATATAAAGTCTAAGTCCTTGAGTGCATTCAATCTTTCTTGAAGCATTGTACTTTACTTTAAGGGGGAGACAAACCCTAAATACTAAAAATATCCATTGTTTAATGAAGATGTTACAAGAAATAGACAAGACAATTGCTTTGAAAAAAATATATATTATACTTAAACATGTGAAGAACCAATTATATTAATTAGAATTTTCGTTAAAGTAATAGAAACTCCACAAAAAAAGTTAGAACACAAGAAGAATTTGACTTTTATTGAAAATTCTCTCGAAAACGGCTTATTGCGCGCATATGAATCCTGTACCTTTTAATAAGTTAATATCAGATTAAAAAAATGTATTTGTAAAAAAATTATTTTGTGTATTGTTCTAATGGTAAAAACAAAAAAACACCATTTTAGGCCTGTTGAATTGGATCCGCCGCCAGCGAGTTCTATAGTAAATGTCATTTGCCTCAGTGAAGCCCTTAATACTTAATTCATTTTTTATTCTTTTCAATTTGGAAAAGGAGCGTTCCTCAATGCAGTTAGAGGAGAACTAGGGGTCCCATCGAAGTCGGGGCCCTGGGCACTTGCTCAGAGTGCCCAATCGAAATGAGGAGCCAGGCCATCTACCATCAAGTAAGTCTACTTAGATTACTTACCGAAAAGAACCCTGTCACAAAAATAACAAAAATAAGTATGTATTTGTTTAAGACAAGTAAGATTTTTTATAGCCCTTTCATTTTATGATAAGAGTATTCTTTCCCCACTCATCACATTTCCTAGCTGTTTTATTGCCCGTCACGCGTACGGCTGGCTCTTCATGGATAATGCGTTCCATACTCATTCTTCGGAATATTTGATTGCTTTTATGCCTTGACACCATTTTAATACATTTGAACACATAAACAAATAATCTTTTTAAACAATTTTGTATACCTCTGTAGCGGTATCATTTCGAATATCGCAAAACCGAGAAACCATTTGTTGGTTCCGGTTTCGCTTGACGGAGTCGACAACCTAGAAATTGTTGATAATACCTCATTCAAAAATATTAAAGCGTAACGTGTCTATGCTTTAATGTCGTGGGGCAATTTAATAATTAAAAAGTTCTTTTAGCATATCAGTAAACGTGTCAAAATAATTCTTATTCGCACATTTACTGCTATTAGTTTAATAGTAAAAATTATATGTTTTATTGGCCTGAACGCGTAATATCATAAAGACATTTGTTAACTTTAAATTAATTTATAGTAGTTCGCTGTGGTATGTGCTGTCTCACTCCTATCATATACCTATCCATGTATCTGTCGCCACCGCAAGCCATTTTTAAAAAAACTGGAGTATGTCTAAGAAAAACATCGCAACAATACCACGCGTACAGACTCGTCCTGTCGATCTCGACCCCAGAGATTTGAATTTATTTCAATGTTAACAGGCAATGTGCTTCTAGTTTATATATTTGGTCACGTTTCCCGCTCCGCGAGTGTAATCATTGAAGTGGTGAAGTGCTGGAACCTCTGGACTCTGTGTATGACGGGCCCGTTGCAATCGTCGCTGTTAGAGGACCAAGGACTTGGTGATTCACGAGGTAGGTGACAGATTGTCCTTCAATTCCTCGTTCTTTGATTACATTTACCACCAACAAAAGAAATACATTCTATTTTTTACAATCGAAGACATTCGATATTATAAATGCTTAACTTTGAAAATTAGTTTTGATACAACTGTCTGTCAATAATGTTTTATAAGTCAGATAATAAACTCGAAAATTGAGGTATTGTGCCTCGTTATGAAAAGCTTCATATACCAGTATGTAGTTCGCAGTATTGTGAATTAAACTGTAGCGTGATTGCTTTCACAGCAAACATACGGAAGGCAGTGGCCACAGTTACAGCGACGAGAATCGCACGCTTCGTTCCTCAATAGGGGATCGGACAAATTTTCAGAAAGTGTTTTAAATTAATCTTCATGGATATTTATTCCCATAAAAAATACTATTTTATTTATTTTTAGCCTTTTAAGTACTCAAAGTCATGTTTTAATATTGTTTGTTTGAAAATGCCGCCAAAACGCCACGATAGCTCATCTGAGAGCGCGTAACGTCATTGGTGGTCATATCATAACAAAACAGCTGCATTGGCATAAGACAATGATTGCCCACAAATGACGTCACGCACTGTGATTGGTGTTTCAGTATAGATTAAAAATATTGTAAATAATAAAATTTTATTTCTTCATTTAAAAATATTTAAATGAATTATACTAAATTATTATTCGATAAATAATCGTAAAAAATTATATATTTTCTTTCTAAGTACATTTTAGATTTTAATCTGATTACTGTCCGATCCTCTATTATTTAGAGGTTTTGACGTTACTAAGCCAGTAAAATTCGGCAATGAAATAAAAATTATATTTTTGTTAAGATCGTCTATAATAAATAATTAATAATAAAGAGAATATTGATTACATTAGAATGCACAATACCATTTTATGTCTTCGATATGAAAAAAAAAGCATTAAAATTACTAAAACATTTTTTTTAAATGTTGCATAATTGTTGGCAAAATGTCTGTTTTTAGTTCATCATAGTCATAGCCCACTAGCGTTTAATTGAGCGCAACCACACTCTCACTCCGTTTTCATAACTCGCTTACAAAGGCAAGCTACCCAATGTGCTGGGGTCGATCATTGAACTCGTGCGCTACCGCAGGGGGACCCGTGACCGCGCGAGCATCTATTGTTAAACCCGGATGTATGGAGATTACGACTTTACGCTTAATCATTACAAATTCAGTCTACTTATAAAGATTACACCATTTGCAATATTAGTATTTAGATACCAAGAAAAAGGCACCTAATGTTCATGGGAATAACGATAGATCTTGATCGTAGATTAACATTACTCGGTTACATCATGGTATTGTCTTAAATTACATTTTGGGAATTTCTGAATGAAGAATCAGAATGAGTTGGGGATAAAGTATCTCTAGAGGGAGGCTCGTTTTTCTTTTTTTTAAATGTTAAGATCAGCAGACAGGGTGACGGTCCACTTGATTGTGGCTACCGTCGCCTATAACACAAGCAACGCCATAGCTGCTGCAAGTGCGCTGAATAGTCCTTCAAAAGAGTTGTGTTGTGAACAAGGAGGTTCCATGCAATTTGCGATAATTTTAATCCAAAATAGATTTTTACCAGACTTATCACTCCGCCCTAGTACGTAAATATATACTACTCAAAACAAAATAAGGGCCACTAAGATTTTTTGCTGTACCATGAAAACAATAAAGACATTAAATTGTTTAACTTATGTAACTACAAAATAATGTTATTGGTTATAATATAGGCTAACAATTGTTTAAAATAATGATCATGAACTGTTTTTTTTAAGTTCATAATAAAATTGGCCATTTTGAATGAAAAACATGAACAAAAGAAATCACCGGAAAAAGACAAAATACTGTTCTTGTCACTTTTGTTTCTTCTTTTTAGTAACGAGTATGTCCTCCTCTCTTAGCAATACACTCCTGAAGCCTCGTATGCATACTCAGGATCAAATTCCTCACGTTTTAATCTGGAATCTCCTCCCAGGCACGTTTTAAAGCGTCAATCAGCTGCTGTTGGTTGTAGACCCCTTGCTCATTCTCTCTAACCCTTCGTTTCAATTGGTCCCACAATTGCTCGATTGGATTTAAATCCGGACCATGGCCAGCTAACAGCTGGCCATGGTAATACCTCAATATGAGACCCTTCTAGGACAGTTTGGGTCGATCGAGCTGTGTGTGCACGGGCATTGTCTTGCATTAGGATGAATCCAGGCCCCACTCGCAGTGCAAATGGGATCACTTGAGGCCTAATGACGTCTTCGATGTAACGTTCCGCAGTTACGGTACCCGCATTTAAAATGGTGAGCTCGGTTTTACCGTATAAACTAATCCCACCCCAAACCATTACGTTGGGACCACCGAAACGGTCAACTTCGTGGATGCAGGACTCCGAAAAACGCTCGCCGCGTCGTCTCCACACCCTAATACGCCGATCATCATTAAAATTTTTTACTTTGCACTCGTCTGTAAAAAGCACCTTGCCCCACTGATTAATCCCCCAGTTCAAATACTGACGGCAGAATCTTAAACGGTTTGCACGTTGAACCCTAGTCAGAGGAATTCGAACAACTCGACGTCTTGACATTTGCTGGTCTTCGTGCAATCGATTAGGTATAGTTTGATCACTGACACGGGTACCCGTTGTCAGTCGTAGGTGGTGTTGTAACTTACGGGCCGTTACTGTACGATCACGACGAGCATTTAGTTGGACGTACCGATCCTCGTGCGCCGTTGTTACACGAACTCTACCTGAACCGGGTCTCCTGGCAACACTGCCGGTCTCTTGGAAGCGATTCCATACATTTTGGACAGCTCTTCGAGAAAAACCCAACTGCAAACCCACGTAACGCTGAGAACGTCCTTCTTGAATCATAGTTATGGCTCTGGTTGCTGTTTTTGTATCCATGTGCCTTCGTACTGGTGGCATGATTAACGCGAGATGATAAATAAATCAATTAAAATTGAAAAAGTAAAACTTTTTTCCTAAAATAACCGAAACAAGTTAAGAAGACAATTGAAGAAAGACATAAGAATAACTTCCGATTATTTTTTTTTCTTAAAACGATGGCCAATATTTTTCAAATTAGGAAGCATAAAAGAGATCAAACACCAAAGAGTTCGTAATATCAATATAATGCTACTTATCAGTTACTTTCAGTTTACTAAAGTGCACTTAAATGTAAATAAACTAGTGGCCCTTATTTTGTTTTGAGTAGTATATTTTAATATTATTTCTTTTTCGTTAAGAAAATAATTATTAAAAAATGCAACAAAATTGCGGGAAATTCAAAATACTTGAAATGGTCAGTTCGAATGTGACGTCCGTCTATGAAATGTCAACAAGCGTGTACATGATTGTGATTTTTAACATTACTTGGGTACTGTAGACTGTGACGTCACGACAAGCGCGCCAAAAGGGCGGGTGTTTAAACTGCCCGTAGCTGTTAGTTAATTTTATAATTTTTTTTGTTACTAAATTTCTGTTATTTGGCGCTGTATATTTTTACGGTTATATAACGATATAACCTATCGTATGAAAATATATAAAAAAATAATGTGCATATTCCTTATTGGAGTAACAGTAGCAGGAAAGCAGTTAATAGATAAGTGTGCATTGCAGCTAGACATGCTTGGCAGTTCGCGTTTGTCGGTTATTGTTGGAAATTAAATAATACACTTTGTAGAATCTATTGATGTTGGAGAGCCAGCTCCAACTAGAATCCCCGAGATTCAGATAGAATCTGGAACAATAAAAGACAAACCCACAAGGATAATGTAAACGTGTAATGCAAAATGCAAGCCAAATTATTAATACTAGCTTTATTTAATACTTTACTGATACTGCACTGCGGCTTCACAAGTAAAAGCTAAAAAGCTTCCGCAGGGTTCAAGGTAAAACTTGATACAAAAGTTCACCGAAACGAAAATGTTTCATTGTTTTTAAAAGACAGAAATAAATATACTAGTCAGTTGGCAATAGGAATGATGATAGTATTATAATCTACTCGAGCAAATATACTGTAGTGTCACCGAAACGTGAGCCAAGCGTAGATACGAGGAGAGTATGCTTGGGTGGTTCTCATCTCCCAACGTCCCTGCTTGTCAATGTTTGACGACGTGCCCTTGGTCGAGTGGTTAAGGTGCTCTCTTTAACGCT
This sequence comes from Bembecia ichneumoniformis, assembly GCA_910589475.2. Lineage (NCBI taxonomy): Eukaryota > Metazoa > Arthropoda > Insecta > Lepidoptera > Sesiidae > Bembecia > Bembecia ichneumoniformis. The sequence goes on along the minus strand of OU342526.1, from coordinate 1,373,608 downwards.
CTGTCTCAGGGTTCCGGGTTCGATTCCCGGCAGGAACAACTTTGGAAAGAATTTTTTTCATAGTTGGCTCTGGTCTGCCAAGTACTGCGTTTCGTAGTCATTTAGGCAGCCCGGCTGACGGCGGAACCACCCCTTTATAAAAGAATAACAACAGGATGTGTTTTGTTGTGTTTCAATGCTGAAGCCCATTTCCCTGTCCCTTCCCTTATGCCTTAATTCGGCAGCACCTGCTGTGTAGTTTACGTTACAGGTGACGGTAGCCACCTACCTATCGTCAAGTGTACCTGTCTAACGACTTTAAACATAAAAAAGAAACAAAATTAAATTAAGGTAAAGATGCAAATATGCTGGACTCATAAATATAACCGACTTAATGTTGAGTATATTGCGTTACGCTAATGAATTTTATTTTAAAAGTTAATAAATGTATAATATAATGGATGTAGAAATATGTCTGAAATAAAATTTATTACAGTAATTCAATTCTTGAATGGGCCAATTCATAAAATTATGAGTTTATTTAGAAATTGTCATTTTCAAAAGTCAGTAACATACTCTCTCTGTCGCAAAAAAAAAAAACTATTGCCTTTAGAACTATTGATATCCTACATGTTCTGGGATATTTCTTTGATAATAAAGTTTGTGATGGTTTAAATTTGTGACCAATTAAAATTACTAACTTCTAGTTTGATGAAAAGTAAAAGCTTGGACTGAATGTAAGAATGAATAAGTGAATGTAAGTAAAGCACCTTCTACACATAGACTGCACATTTACCTGTCAGGTGTGTACGCTCAACTGATTCTATGCTTTCCTTCTGTCGATAAATTTACAAAGTTAGTCCAGGGAGTTCCAAGAAAACTTTCCCGGATCCAGTAACTCCTTTTTTAGGTATTCTTCAATTGTAGACCAAGATTTACGAACAGTCTCTTGTGAAATGGATTTTGAATTTTATTATGATCATTAGAGAGAAGCACCATTATGTATTTATTGGTGTAATGCCCCACTTTTTATTATATGAATACGTGAATAACCCAATAAAAGTTATTGCTTAGATTAACTTAAGTACTTTCTAGGTTTTACAAGAGTATTTAGAAATCTTATTATGATTGTCCATTTTTAACGGAACGTTACATTTTTTTAATAGATTAGGTACAGACGAAAAGTACTTTAGGTTAGTATTCCTATTAAATTAACTTTTAGAGAATCAGAACAACTCGAGTTAAGAAGGATCATTTTACAGTTTGAACAATTTGCATGTTAAAAGTTCTGGTTGGATTGTTGCTTGTGTCTTTAGGCGTAATCCATTCACCAACAAAATAAAAGTTAAATCAAAATATATATTATAATATTATTATATATATTATCTCTATATATAAAAATGAATCCCCATTTCCCTTGGTCACGGCATCACGCGTGAACGGGTAGACCGATTTTAATTTGGTTTTCACTAATGGAAAGAGAGATAAGCGGGGAATGATCATAAATATAAAATTCCACGCCGGGGGCGGGTATTATTATAAATACGAATTGAGTTTGTTTGTTTGTATGGTTTTCGCGCCTTAACTATTCATCGAATATCATGAAATTTTGCATACACGTTGTTAGGGATACAGCAAAAGGACCTAGGGTCCCTTTCATCCAGAAAAAAAGTATTAATCCGGGGATTCAACGTTTATTGATGAAGTTAATCAACGTCTGACAAAAATATATGAGAAATAAAGATTGAATAAATATTTACAGACAGTAGCTAGTAATGATATAAAATAAGTTTCATCCCCCATTTCGTGCCGGATATTTTGTCCCACATTCCAAAAGATGTGGTTATCGATACTCTAACTAAACTGAATTCTTTAAGTAATAAAAAAATACTACACACTAGCATTACAGCGCGGATTGTAGCTGCCTTATTTTAAGGCACAGAGTCACCTTAATTCCTCCAAAGATTCATTGGCCGTCGACAGCTGAATCAATCGAGTACCTCAATTTTTTTTTCTTCGGCTTCTATATAAACTGACGTATATATAGAAGAATTATATAGAAGCCGAAGAAAAAAAAATTGTATTACCTAAGAAAATTTCTGTTTGTACTCGTATATTCTGTTGATAGGTAACAGAACGCTATTTTTTCATCGCCGATAAAGTTAAAGAGAAAATATAAATATTTTTACAATGTTTACAAGGACTTTGTAATGTACATGTTATGGGTAATGCCAGGACAACAGGTACACCTAAGTTTATCCAGCTAGTTACCTAGTTACCTAAGTTTGTATAGCCAATTTCCGATTAATTTTAACTGTATATGTTCAATATACAATTTTCATAAAACTCAAATCAAGCCGTCCTTACTCCCCTCAAAATTTCTAAAAACCCTTTCTTAACGGATCGGTATTGATTAATGATATTAGATTACACAAACACTTGACATAATTTCATGTTTTAGTAGCTTTTCATATTTTTTAATTAAGTCAACCTAATAAATAAATCAGTCAACCCGTGATGTTTGGTTTTTAGCCTTTGCATGCGAATTCGATTGAATTATAATTTAAAAAGGCTTATAAATAAAAATGGATCTAGAATTCGAGAACAGCTTGACGATTTCGGCTATTATTTTTTTAGATATTCGATGAAGTCCGAGGAAGGTTCTCATGAAGAGTAAAATTGGTAATGTGAATTGGTAATGGGTCGCCATCGCTAATTCCAAATAATTCTGAAGGTTCTTTTTAAATATTGGTCAAATAAATTTTTATATCGGATGAGTAATTTTGGAGAACACCTCCTAAATACAAACTGTATCTCAATAATAGTCTAGTTGTTGGTGCAATTTATCGCCGCCATTTGATCGCTTGTTTAGTTAAAATATCAACATTAGCATCACTTTAAAAAATTAATGTCACACACGTTCCCAGTTCAATAAGTCCTGTATCCCATTTTTTAATAAACAGTCTATTTATCAAAATCAGTATGCCTCCGCTCAAATTTAATTTCATAAAGATTCCAGAATTTAAACTAACTTTATTTTTGACGAGCCCGTTGGATGAGTGCGGTTAGAGTGCTTGCCTTAACGCTCTGTTCTAGGGTTCCTGGGTTCGATTCCCGGCTGGATCAACTTTGAAAACTCAACTTTTCAAATTTGGCTCTGGTCTGGATTTGGAAAGTAGTGGCAGGGCACACTGCGCAGTCATTTGGGCAGCCCGTCTGGCGGCAGTAACCACACCCTTACAGAATCCACCATGTTTCGGTGAGTGAGTAAGGGATGCCAGAGCCCATTTCCCTATCTACCCCTAATCCCTTATCCTTAATCCTACTGCAGTCGGCAGCTTATGCGTTGCTTGTGTTATAGGCGACGGTAGCCACCTACTATCAAGTGGACCGTCAGCTTGTCTGCCGACCTTAGTATAAAAAAAAGTACAAATAAGACTTGTAACACATTTTTTAATTAGACAGTCTTTTTGCCAAATCAGTATTTCGTTCATTCCGAATAACATTTATTAAAATATTAATGTAATTTCAAATTAACTATGTAATTTGTTAAAATAAAACAACGTTACGAAAATTTACATCGATTCTAATGATAGACATCTGATAGTAATAATTCTTTGGCTTTCTACAATACTGCGTATGATAAATATAAAATAGACCACGAAAAAACGGCGCTGAAATGGCTTGGCGAAGAGTCGGTTATGAAGCGTCCCATCCCGGTTGGCGAATGGGTAGTCTTGTTACGCAAAATATGGTAAACGAGTAATTGTGTTAAAATTAATAAGTACATATCGTTGTGTTCCATTTAACCGTAGTCAACTTACTTGGATTTGCAGATTTATGTATGTTCCCATCGAACGTTAAAGCATTTGATGTTCGTATAAAAATTTACGATTGTTTTACGTCGCGCGTAGATTTAACGAAATGAAATGTTTCTGTGTTTCCTGGTACGTCTAAGTAAAGAGAATACTATGAAATTTTACTACGAATATCAATTTACTAGCTTTTACCAGCGGCCGATTTTCTTAGGTGTTATAAGATTTCTCAGTCTTTAATGCTCTTATAGGTGTTTTTGTCAAGCGTTGAAATTTTTATTTTTAGATTTTTTTTATGTTAAGATCGGCAGACAGGCTGACGGTCCACTTGATGGTAGGTGGCTACCGTCGCCTATGACACAAGCAACGCCAAAGCTGCTGCAAGTGCGCTGCCGACTACAGTAGGATTAAGGATAAGTGATTAGGAGGGGATAGGGAAATGGCTCTAGCATCCCTTACTTCACTCACCGAAATAGAACAGCACACGTACTGGTGGTCTTCTGTAAGGGGGTGGCTACTGCCGCCAGACGGGCTGCCCAAATGACTGCGAAACGCAGTGTGCCCTACCACTACTTCATAGATCCAGATCAGAGCCAAATTTGAAAAGTTCATTTTTCAAAGTTGACCCTGTCGGGCCATATGGACCCCTGAAGCCCTACAACAGAACTTTAAGGCAAGCCCCCTAACCACTCATCCAACGGGCTCGTCAAATCTTTGGGAACAATACTTTTTTCTGGATGAAAGGTAGGTATCCCAGACAACGTGTATGCAAAATTTGATGATGATCTCTTGAGTAGTTAAGGAATTAAAGCGTAACAAACAAACTCACTGGCGCATTTATAATATTAGTTAGTATTAGCACTTTATAATACATCTTCTTTTCATTTGTACTTGTTTGTGTGTTTTCAGGATTGCAGGAGCTTGTGACAAGAAACACTGACTGCTCACAGGCACCAAAACGAGGTTCTGTGAACAGCATGTGGTCACTATGCAGCTTTTATTGGCGACGGATTCACATTAATAACCCTTAGTCACACTGCATTAATTGTAAAGAATCCCAGTTATACAGTCGAAGGCGAGAAGTCCAGATCTAAGCCTGACAGAACACCTCTGGGACGAGTTAAAAAGTCGTGCCTTCAAGATGCTGTAATTGCTTAATGGACTAGCATTGTTCAGACTCATTCAGTCCATTAAAGGCTGAATTGAAGTAACTAGTAACCAGGCCAACATTAAGTTTAACTGTGCTGTGCTATGTAGGGTCTATGTAAACTGTGCTACATAGACCCTCTTCTCCGTTCGCATGAGATCAGCCTTGCTACCATGAACGGCATCCGAAGTTTACCCTCTGTGTCACACTTGTAACTTCTTACATAAGTACGATAGAAAGAGAAAACTTCGAATGACATTCATGGTAGGCCTGCAGGTCTTGGCGTGCGTTCAAAGGAGCCAGGCGCACTTTTAAGTTTCGCGCACATTCGTTCGAACCAATCATTACGATACATCGAGAAATAAATTATATTCATTTGTAAAGTAAAAATACTAAGAATTTGTGTTTGGAATAATTATTAATAAATTATTTCGGTTTGAATTATTTTTGGATGTATAAAACAAAATGAATGAGTTTGATAATACTGCGGTAAATCAAAAGATATTTTTTTAAAGACGACACTTGGTGCCATTGAATATATGTAGATAGCGAGGCCTACATTGAAAAGAAAATCTCATGTGATCCACGCAATCTCATGTGAGCCCGTTGGATGAGTGGTTAGGGTGCTTGCCTTGAGGCTCTGTTCTAGGGTTAACGGGTTCGTTTCACGGCAGGGTCAACTTTGAAAAATCAACTTTTCAAATTTGGCTCTGGTTTGGACTTGGAAAGTAGTGGCAGGGCACACTGCGTTTTCACAGTCATTTGGGCAGCCCGTCTGGCGGCAGTAACCACCCCCTTACAGAAGACCACTGTGAAATAACAGCATTTGTGCTGTTAAGTTTCGGTGAGTGAGTAAGGGATGCCAGAGCCCATTTCCCTATCCACTCCTAATCCCTCATCCATAAACCTACTGTAGTTGGCAGCGCACTTGCAGCAGCTTTGGCGTTGCTTGTGTTATAGGCGACGGTAGCCACCTACCATCAAGTGGACCGTCAGCCTGTCTGCCGATCTTAACATAAAAAAAGACGTGAAAACTGTGTTAGCTGCTGTAGGTAGTGGCAGCAAAATCAAAACAGCGGCTAGAAAGTTCAACGTTCCGGAATTTACGGAATCTTTAATAATCAAAAGTTAATAGAAAACATTTATGTAACATTTAACCACATAGTTCGTAAAACTATACACAGTGGCGGCTTAATCAGATCCAGCGCGAAATTATAAATCTTAGGCACGGTATTATCAAATCTGGTTGATACTACTGCGTTTTTCCATTTCTTGGTTATTTGCTCGTATTATTATTATGCCTTTTATTTGAATCCTTTTAAATCCCAAATGTGTAGCCTAATAAATACTTTACTAATTATACTATTTTGTTTTCATTGTAACACAACCCGAGTTAGTTAAAGGATGTTCCCCTTAGGGGCTCGCCAATATCCAACTCTCCCCTACGAACTTTCGAAATGTTATAATTAGTGGTGAATTTCCAGACGCAAGCTTTATGGGAATGTATAATTGGTAAGTATAATAGAAGTATATTATTACGTCAAACTATGTTGTTTGTAAGGATTTGGTCGGTTGATGTCGTGAGAGTGAACAGGGGATGTTATCTCATTTACGCATTCCATTTGTATGCAGGGCTAAAGCTCCCCTGGCTACGTCTCGGCCCCCGTCATTTATAGCATGGCAAATAGAGAAATGTTAGATACAGAGCTTTTACTGGCTTTTAGAAAATCGAATGTAATTGAATTGTTCGTTCAATTTCAATGAAAGCAATTCTCTGCGGTCTGACTTTTCAAAAAGCTCTTGTCTTTTTTTCTTTCACTTATTTCTCTTTTAGTTGGAGAGTCACGTGTTTTTGTTTCCAAGCCTGTTATATACTCTTGTTTCGCTTGATATCTATACTAATATTATAAAGCTGAAGAGTTTGTTTGAACGCACTAATCTCAGGAACTACTGGTTCGAATTGAAAAATTCTTTTTGATTTGAATAGTCCATTTATCGAGGAAGGCTATAGGCTATATAAAATCACGCTACGATAAATTGTATTATATATAAGCAGTGTCCAGGACCGCGCGCCCCATGCGCACGCAGATGCCGTATGGGCCGCAGCGAAGCGTGGCTGAGTTCAACAAGTATTTTATAAAAACGACAAATAGCTTTGGGAATTGCACACCACCATGAACTCTCAGTGACACCATAGATCACTCAAAAAAGTGAAGGTAGAGGGAATCGTCTCTGGACTCATACACCGAAACATAACAGCACACGGGTTTTTTTTTCTGAGGGCATTCACCGCAATTAGTATTTACTACCTTTGCATTGGAGATACTTTTGCTTTGAGTGAACTGGTTGATCGTAAAATATACGTCAATTTTGTATATTTAAAAAATATACAATTATTTCTCAATATTTACATTGCCCCCTTCAAAGTAATCACTGTAAGATATAGTACATTTCTGCTAAGGTTCTTTAAAATATTCCAAGAATTTCTGGGACGCACATTTTGGAATGGAATTTTTTCATCGATTCGATCTTTGTATTCGCAATTTCTATTCCCGCCAGGGTCAACTTTGAAAAATGAACTTTTCAAATTCGGCTCTGTTCTGGATCTGGAAAGTAGTGGCAGGGCACACTACTCGTTTCGCAGTAATTTAGGCGAGAGTAACCAACCCCTTACAGAAGAACACCGTGAAATAACAGCACGTGTGCTGTTGTGTTTCGGTGAGTGAGTAAGGGATGTCAGAGCCCTTTTCCCTATCCCCCTCCTAATCCCTTATCTTTAATCATACTGCAGTCACCAGTGCACTTGCAGTAGCTTTGGCGTTGCTTGTGTTATAAGGCGACGGTAGCCACCTACCATCAAGTGGACCGTCAGTTTGTCTGCCGATCTTCATAAAAATACCCCTAATTTCTCGGTACAGACGCTTATACAAGTAAAGTGTAAAGTTTTATTTAGTTCTGTGAGTAAGACGAGGTGGCAAGAGGCGTAACAATGACTTCTGTTTTTTTTTTGGTAAAAAAAAATCATACACAAACCGCTCTCACAGTATAACGTTTTATACGTCAATGTTGGTTCATGTATGATAAGACTTTTACAATGACTTGTCTATATTCGAATATCTAATATTCAGGCATGAGTAATCTAAATATTACTTTATATTACAAGATTACAAGGCAAATTCGCTAACTGTCCATATAAATGTTCTAATTTTTTTTCATTTTTTTTTATTAAAGATGGGTTTTGCTCTTGGCCAGTATCTATCCGTGTAGGAAAGATGAGGCCGACAATGGAGCGAGCTCACCCAGAAGATGCCTATGCATTCGAACCTTGAAAATATTTGGATTGTATAAGCTCGAAAATACAGACGCCGGCAGGGAGTTCCAATTCTTAGCAGAGCGTATAAAGGACGTTTTAAAGGGTTTGGTCCGAATTAGAGATATTTTGACAAGGTGAGGATGGTAACCACGTCTGAATGTCCGATAGAAGAAAGGGGAAGGCGGTATGATCCCATGCAGCTCCCGAGCACACTCTCCGAAGTACATCTTATAGAATACACACAGACAGGCAATTTTGCGTCTATCTGCCAGGCTCTGCAGCTTAGTTTTTATAAAGTACCGCCGCCAATGAGCCTCCCAGCTCAGCGATCCACCGAGTCGAGTGCGGCAAGTTGGTATTTTGCTCTGTAACTTAATTTTAATTGCCTCGGATCTGATGCGTGGAAATGTTTTAAAAACATCCCATATCGACTCGTAGAGTTTTTCAGTAAAGATCACGCTCTATAATGCAAGTTTCTTTCAGACAAATCTTTCTTTTTAAAAGTTTAAAGTACGTTCAGCTTTTCTCTGTGTAAGCAGAAACTTATTAAATGCTCACGGTTTCTTAATTAAACATCTAGCGTAGTAATTAATGCCAACAACTCCTCTGTGGCTACTCAACTCTATTGTCAAGAAAAATATTATCGAAGGAAGGTCGAAACAGTAAAATTATTACATATTTTTCTTGCCTTTTTAACAAAAATGATTTTTTACTTTTTGTTAAAAATCCTTACTATTTTATAAACGTAAAATTAATTCTGTATGTTTGTGCTTTTTCATAGCCAAACCACAAAAACGATTTTGATAAAAGGAGTTCAATCAGTTTGGTATGGAGATCGGGCCATCAGTGTATGGTATTTTCGTTTTAAAGGTTGAAATTTGTACCATTAGGTATAAGAAGAAATTTATAGATGTTACTGGAATATTTGGTAATGGGGTTTCATATATATTTGAGTTTGAAAGTATTAAAAAATCCAACTGTCCCAATAAAGTAATAATTTTTTTTTTATCCCCATTTACAAAATCTGAAATATTCAAAGGAAATTAAGTTAAAATAAAAAAATGGTTTTGTTATGAACGATGTCCTTTTGGTATAGCTTGAACCTTAGGAACGAAAATGTGCTAATTCATAGGAGAAACTTATAGTTTAAATTAGTTTAATACACGATAGTCTCAAAACAGATAGAAGTATATATATATATACCATATATACCGGTAACGGTACTTTTACCTTTGCCGGTATTGCAATATCCGATAAACACGCCCACTACTATAGTTAAAGTAAGTACAATGAGGATAATGGGATTATTACCATGAAGTCTGAATAAAAGGATGCATCAAATTAAAGCCGGTGTATTACTCTGATATTTAAACTATATTACTGAAAAACTTTATCGAAAACCGTTCAGTACTTTTTGCGTGCAAGAGTACTGAACACTACCTACTCTTCATTACAGATAACTAACCATTACATGTAACTGATAAGAGAATAATACTCTTTTCGCGATTAATTGAAGGATAATTTAAGTCCTGAAAGCCTTCGCGGGGAACAGCTGGATACGACGCGCAGAATGCGTGGCAGAGGCCTACATTCAGCAGTGGAGAACGGGTATGATGATGGTGAATTTAGTCCTGCTAGCAGTTTTACGAATGTTTTTTTAAGTATATATGTATTGCCTTAAAATGCATTTAGAATACACCAGTTATGTCCAGTAAAAGTACTCAGTAATCTTTTGTAACAGCGAAATATTGTTGCTCAATAATCCATTGAAAACCTTCGCTTGACAGTTTCGAGGTATTCGTGAAAATTTAATTACTGGCTTCAGCGTTTGCTTTACTCCGAAAGCGGTGACGTATCTCCATTTCAAAATTCAGCGTTTATTTTTCCCCTTAATTCTACAGGTTGGCAAAGTTTTCCATCTGATTATTAATTATTAACAGATATAAACGTTGCGATTTAATCGTGAACTTTTGACGTCAATTATACGCAAATATTTGTCGATCGTTTGAGGTTATTCGTCAAGTTTCTCGAGAACATCGGACCGAGGGATTTGCGTTGTGAATAAAGCAAGAAAGAAAGACAATTAAACTTGCAAATCAGAGTTCGCGTTGAGTTGAGTGGCTTTGTTATTTATAACAATCTGAAGCGACTTCGTCGTCTTCATAGTTCTATTCGAAATAAGATATTCATATTTTCTCAGTTTATTCATAATTTATGAACCGTCTAGAAGTTTTACCTTCTAGTCAGTGAGTCGAATTTACGATATAAACTTATGTTAATATTCTATTAACTTTAGTCTCTTTGAGATGTAAGTAGTGGTAGGGCACACTGCGTTTCGCAGTCATTTGGGCGGCAGTGACCACCCCCTTACAGAAGACCACCGTGAAATAACAGCATATACGTGCTGTTGTGTTTCGGTGAGTGAGTAAGGGATGCCAGAGCCCATTTCCTTATCCCCTCCTAATCCCTTATCCTTAATCCTATTGTAGTCGGCAGCGCACTTGCAGCACCTGTAGCGTTGTTTGTGTTATAGGCGACGGTAGCCACCTACCATCAAGTGGACCGTCAGCCTATCTGCCGACCTTAACATAAAAAAAAAACACATTAAAAGCATTTTTATTTTAGATAACAATTTCAAAAGAAATAAATAAAATACAAGAATGGTTATAATATGAAACAAAATGTAAAGTCGAGGACAAGCCGAGTGTAGTTTTGACAATCATTAATCCTTTAGTCATTTCGGCGAATGGCCTTGTAGCAGTTTAAGCGAAGAAAATCAAAAAACACCTCAAAAAAGGTTCTTGTCAGGAAACTAAATACAGAAGGCAAGAGACAGATACATAAGGAGGTATTTCTTGACATGGTACAAATTGTCACGTTTGATCTTTGATCTTTTCCCGCTTTTTGGAGTTTACTCTTAAATAATCGATTTTCATATAAGGTCCCCGTTATGGAATTCTTATGAGGAGTAAAATTAATACAAGCGTTAACTAAAAAGCGTTATGTTCTTCTAAGCAGCTCCAACTAATTGTATTGTAGTTTAATATATGGTGCGTTTATTTACCCTCTTTTTCTATTGCATATTCAAAGACAATCGTACTTAAGAAGTAAACTTCAGAGTTGCGTCGCAGCTGACATACACACTTTTTTATAATATTATCTAAATATATTAAAATTATATAGGTATTTATTTTTCTTGAGCCAAATCCTTAGTAATATTTGAGATTAATAGGCATTATGACAGATTTTGAAATTCCCTTCCATAATGTAGATACACGTATACCATATCCGAAAAAAACAATATTTCAGCAAAAAACTAAATATCAAAGCGAATTATTGAATGTTTTTAAGTCTATTTTGAATTACGCGCGAAAACGCTCTTAGGTGTCATGGCGTCGCGTCTGATGAACCGTGACGTCACCGACATCTCATCAGATTTTTTATTCTGTCAAAGCAAAGTCAAGCAACACGATGGCACTTACCTGGGCGTGACGTCATTCGCTCTGATTGGTGTTTCAGTTAACATGGCGGATTGCAGTTATTTATACTTCTATGTTATTGAAAATCTTATTAATCTCAATTTTAATACAAAAAGTGAGTAATTTTTTAGATTCCTTTCAACATATATTTTTCCCCAAAACCATTTATTCTTTGATTCTTTAATACCGTCATCATGCCTATTCTGACTTGAAATCAGCGGAGGGAAAATAAATTTAATAGACCAGCTAATATTACTCATATTATAATTATAGGACCAAAATGATAACCTACATAAATTACCTAATTTAAGAATTTTTATTTCGAACAGAAATTGTAAATGATTCAAGTGCTGCGGATTCAAGTGAAAAAATAGTTTACTCGTCGTCCTACGACCTAGTGTTTCTCCAAATGACGATAAGTGATGATTAATTTGGGAAGTTTTCTTTTTTTAAGAGTTATTATTACTTTAGATTATTTACGACATAGAAAATAAGTAAGAGTAATTAAACTTGAAGCGAGTGCTAAATTCGTACGATAATGATGTCACATCAAAGCCACATGTTATCCAATTACCAAATGTGGACCCTTTAGTTTCTAACATTGTATAATTAGTATTTTCGACACTGTCCATTCACAGCAGGCGTGATAAACCCTCGCTTTTCCAAGCGTAATGTTAGGAATCCGCGTCCCGCCCATAAGAAACTTATAATCGAGTGAAGCCTGTTTCATATTAAGTACTCTGAATTTACTTTTATCAAGGATTACAAACATTGGAGACGAATTTTCATACGAATGTAAACATGGATTCAATACATAGTTTTTTTTAAATGTTAAGATCGGCAGACAGGCTGACGGTCCCCTTGATGGTAGATAGGTGGCTACCGTCGCCTATAACACAAGCAATGCCACAGGTGCTGCAAGTGCGCTACCGACAACAGTAGGATTAAGGATAAGGGATTAGGAGTGGGCTCTGGCATCCCTTAATCACTGACAGAAACACAACAGCACATGTGCAGTTATTGCACGGTGGTCTTCTGTGAGTGTATTTTATTATAATTATAATAATAAGATATTTGAGAAGTTTTATAATTATACCTCTTCTTATTTAAATAATTAATTAAGAATAAGTGAATTAATAAAATAAAAAAGAATTGATAAAAGTAGGTTAATTACAAATTTCATCTGCAAAATGTGGTCCTTCGAGCAGGATCGTTAAAAAGTTAGTAAACTCAAACCATTAATTTGCCTGTACGTGGATGTAGAACAAATACATATACAAATAGCATCCAAGCAAGTACATTTGATGTGCAAAAAAAATCTCTGTGGTGCAGGTTCATGTGCCTACTTATGTATTTCTAAATCAAACAAAAACCGTACAGCTGATATGGAAAAAACTTGGCGTATGACATGATGGATAGTATGCTTTAATCATCATAGGATAATGTGTTAACATGGGATGCGTTTATGAAAGGGACAATAGAAAAAAAATGATTTGAAAATTTAATCACAACATATCTAATAAGTAAACAGGCTACAGATCTTTATAAGAACTGCAAATATGTTTTTTTTTGTTTGTCTAGTTCGCCAAGGTTGAAGTTCCACTAGTTAAAGTGGAAACTCACTAACCGAAACCCAACAACACACGAGCTGTTATTCTGTAGTGGTGTTTTGTAAAGCAGTTTTTTTTTAATGTTAAGATCGCCAGACAGGCTGACGGTCCACTTGATGGTAGGTGGCTATCGTCGCCTATAACATAAGCAACGCCAAAGCTGCTGCAAGTGCGCCACCGACTACAGTAGTATTAAGGAAAAGGGATTAGGAGGGGATAGGGAAATGAGCTCTGGCATCCCTTACCCACTCACCGAAACAACAGCACACGTGCTGTTATTTCACGGTGGTATTCTGTAAGGGGGTGGTTACTGCCGCCAGACGGGCTGCCCAAATTACTGCGAAACGCAGTGTGCCCTGCCACTACTTTCCAGCTTCAGACCAGAGCCAAATTTGAAATTTGAATTTATTATTGTATCTAGTATACCCTAAGTCTCTTACTGATCTATTATTGGTCAGAGTTCAATAGAAAGAGACTGTAACATGTTTACTTGTTTACATTAAAATTTACGGTTACATGTCATTTAAAATTAAATATGTTTAAACAGTGATATGCAGATGTAATTAAACACACATAATACGTATATATTATGACTGTGATATACTCAGATAGAAGCGAGGATGACATTCGAGATATCCTAAAAGTTAGGCGAGATCCTGTCACGTGATTCGAATCAGAGATTGTGTAACTTTAACCACTCCCGTCCGCGAATTTGTCTGTGGGGTAGGGTCGTGCGTCACGCGCCGGATTGATCGACCGCTTGGACATCAAGAACCTTCTACGTGCGCGGTCTTTCATTATGAAATATTATGTGTGAATAGAAAAATGTGACGTCATTTGCTAATATAACATTACAATGTAAATTTATGTTTGTAAACAGATTTCTCAAAAGAACATCTTAAGGGGGAGACAAACGCTAAATACTAAAAATATCCATTGTTTAATGAAGATGTTACAAGAAATAGACGAGACAATTGCTTTGAAAAAAATATATATTATACTTAAACATGTGAAGAACGAATTGTATTAATTAGAATTTTCGTTAAATACAAAAATACAAAATAATTTATTCATACACTTAAGCATAGGTACAAAAAGAGGTGTAGGGAGCCTCCTATTAAGTATAAAATACTTGTATCAGGAGAACCCCGCTTCTCCAACACCCTACTAAATTCCAAAGAATACAATAAAGTGTGTATGTTTGTATGAGTGTGTGAATGAGTATGTGTGTGTGAATATACGAGTATGTCTGTGTGAATGTGAATGTGTATTTGTGTGTGAATGTGTATGTGTAGCATTATCTATATGAGTTAAGTGTAGCTTTTACATAAGTCCCCCTTCATAATCAAATTAATGTTTTGATAATAAATGTTTAATTTAGTTAAGTAATAGTCTTTAATAAAGATTCGGTTTCATTGTAATAGAAACTCCACAAAAAAAGTTAGAACACAAGAAGAATTTGACCTTTATTGAAAATTCTCTCGAAAACGGCTTATTGCACGCATATGAATCATGTACCTATTAATAAGTTAATATCAGATTAAAAAATTGTATTAATAAAAAAAAAATTGTGTAATGTTCTAATGGTAACAACAAAAAAACACCATTTCTAGGTCTGTTGAATTGTCTCCGCCGCCAGAGAGTTCTATAGTAAATGTCATTTGCCTCAGTGAATCCCTTAAATAAAATTATATTAAAATTTTATCAAAACGGCAGGTACCTAATCAACGAAATAACATGCACGTTTTATTTCTTACAATGCAGAAATGTTATTCTATTATTATTTGGGACTAGCGACCCGCCCCCGGCTTCGCCCGGGATTTTCAATTTTTATATATAAGAACATTCCCCGTTTATCCCTCTTTCCATTAATGAAAATGGAATTAAAATCTACCCGTTCACGCGTGATGTCGTGACCAAGGAAAATAGGGATTCATTTTTATATATAAAGATTTAAAAAAAATTCTAGGATTAATTTTTAAAAATTCCTTTTGAAAAATAAAAAAGGTATTCTGTCTAACAGGCACAAATAAAAATGTATATGAACCTTACACTAATTTGTTAGTTGTTTCTTTTTTTAATGTTAAGATCGATAGACAGGCTGACGGTCCACTCGATGGTAGGTGGCTACAGTCGCCTACAACACAAACTACGCCACAGGTGCTGCAAGTGCGCTGCCCAGTACAGTAAGATTAAGGATAGAGGAATGGGTTGAAAAATGGGCTCTGGCACCACTTACTCACTCACTGAAACATATCAGCACAAGTGCTGTTATTTCATGGTGGTATTCTGTAAGGGGGTCGCTACTGCCGCAAGACGGGCTGCCCAAATGACTGCGAAACGCAGTGTGCCCTGCAACTACTTTCCAGATTCAGAGCAGAACCAAATTTGAAAACTTCATTTTTCAAAGTTGACTGCCGAGAATCGAACCCGGGAACCCCCTAGAACAGAGCATTAAGACAAGCACCCTAACCACTCATCCAACGGGCTCGTCAAATTGAGAAAAATACTTATAAACCTTATAAACGAATACTTACATGGTTTTTAAAAAGTTTAATACTGGTAGTCTTTCGCAGTCATAAATTGGGTAGCCCGTCTGACCACCGGCTTACAGAAGACCACAATGAAAAGATAATGTTGTTGTGATTCAAAGGAATGCCAGGGCCAGTTTTCAAATCCCCCCCCCCCCTCTAAGCCTACTAACAAGCAGACCGTTAGCCTGCCAGACAGCCAGAAAAGAACTAGGTAACATTCTATTGTGTACCCATTTTTGTAGGTAGACTTACAAAGAGACAATGCAATTTGTTAATATTATCTCAGCTGAAGCAAAATTACGATGATACAATCACAAATGTTCTGGACAAAAAAGAAAAATAAAGCAGAAATGCGTTTCAAGTTAAAAGAACCATATTTCTAACAGTTTTTAATTTATTTCAAATTGTTTTATCGTGTTTATATTGAATTACATTCAAAACTAAAACTAAATAAAGCTATTGATGACGTAGACGCAAAGGCGTAACCCGAAAACCAAAACATTCATTACTATTGCCATTTCCATCGAACTCATCAATTATAAAGGACACTTGGGACACGAATTCATCAACTCTAATGAACATGTGACAATTTAATCTGTCATTGTTACTAATTATAACGCGAAATAAGTAAATTACACAGAGGAGTACCGATGCATCATTTATGTTCATTTCCAGTATTTCGTTACTGAGTAAAAATTTTCAACACTGGCCTATGCTGAAAAATAAAAAAAATAACGCCTGACTAAATATATGAGCAATGTATCGCTTAACGTCTTTATTGCAGTTATAGCTTTGCCAGGCGTTAGATAATCCCCCGGGACCAGTATTTTTTTTTTGAATGAAAGGTACTCTATGTCCTTTCCTCCATCCTTGACAACGTGTATGCAAAACTTCATGATGATCGGTTCAGCGGTTTAGGTGTGAAAAGGTAACAGAAAGACAGAGTAACTTTCATATTTATGGATACAATAATAGACAGTTTTTTTTAATGTTAAGATCGGTGGACAGGCTGACGCTCCACTTTATGGTCGTCGCCTTAACACAAGCGATGATAGAGATGTAGATGCCCTGCCGATTCTGTAAGATTTATAGTATTGTTAGAGGACTCGGTTTTGCCAATTACCGGCGACCGCGTCGCCGTAATAAAGATGAGCGATACGAATCGATATTATGCTGTATCGATACATAGCAATCGATATATCGATATTTTGTATCGATACACAACCATACAATACGCATCGATATATCGTATCTCCAGGTAAAAATATCGAATCCATGTATATCTGCTTAAAATTATGATTTTGAACCTGTAATATTAAACATTCTCTATGTTTTGGTAAGGAGAGATTAATGTAAACAAACTTAGCACCAACCAGCTGGGCTGGCGTCGTGCGGCACGCTTTGTGCACTACCTACCCGACAATTGTAGATAGGTAGGTAGGTATTTTATCTAATGTTAGGTACCGGCATAATAAAATAAAATAATTTTCTTGCTTGCTTTATATAGGTATAAAGTTTTATTATAGTGTTATAGTTTTTAATAAAACACTGTAATAGGTATAACTTCCATTTTTAAGAAATAAATTATTTTTTACTGTTTGAATTTTAACCTGTTTAAAAATTGGATAAATATCGATATATCGATACAAGACGTTGCGATATATCGCCGAATCGATACGATTGGTTGCGATACGTATCGATACGCTGTATCGATACAAATGATTATTTTGGACATCTTTACGCCGTAAAGAGAGCGCAGCCTGCGCAGTAGAGATGTGCCAAATGATTACTTTGATGTAACCGTGACAATGATTACAGTTACTCTGGAGTACTGATTACAAATACTGTTTCCAGTTACAGCATTTACTCACGGCACGGTTCCAGTTTACAAATTGGAATCATATAATATTAAAGTACCTACCTATTACAAGTAACTTGAATACAGTTAAAAAAATTTAAGAAAGAGGTCGTTGGACTCATTGTAAATAAAATAACCTTCTACGTTGTTCAATCAAGGTTGTTTTTATTAATTGAAAAATGTATTACTTTTACTATTAGACTATCTATTACCTATTTACAATTTTAAATTTGCGTTTAGAAACATAAGTTCTTTTACTTTTTTTTGTTTGTAAACGGGTTCTTCTTTCCGAAATAATTGTTCCAGCTTTTGAAAACATCCTCTCACAAGGAACACTGGTAGAAATCCGAACCTTAAAATAACAATAATACGAATGTTAAATCAACAAAACAAGATAAAAAATATTTTTAACGTAAAATATTATAACTATTTAAGTAAAACCGATATTATTACAGCACTACGGAAAAAACGTTGGTAACATTATTTTAAAAATTTACATTAGGACCTGTAAAATTACTAAAAGGCAGTTTAGAAAACGAATGGCTTCTATTCCGATTCCGAGTTGGTAACGGCTACCCGAAAGTGAGTGCATGCAACGGATACTCTTTCCCCGAACGCAGTCCAAAGTACGGAACGAGAGTATTTGTAATCAGTATCTGGAAATAGCAGTAACGATTACAGTGGCACCAATGAAGTAGCGATTCCAAAGTAACGGTTACAGCACTTTTGACACACCTCTACCAACCTCTACTGCGCAGGCAACGAAACGAACGGCATTCATTCGGTTATAAGCTCTAGGTTGTGACGGACGTTGCGCTTGCTTGTATCGGGTAGTTCATATCTTTTTTTGTAATAATTATTATTTTTGATTGTAATTAAAATCTTGTGCCCAATCTTATTTTTGTATTTAATCTTTTTGTATTTAATCTCAATCCTGGATCATAACAGTATTATATACGACTAGGCCGTTCATTACTGTGACACGAAAGGTTTTTTCTGGGCAAATCTTTCCGATTCAAAATTCTTTTAAATACAGTCTATTATGCACTGTATTTTTATTTAAGTTTTAAATTAGAAATCAAGTTAGGCAACGAAAATTACGTTTTTCTGCTAAGTGCTCAACTTAAAGTACAAAGCAATATTCTAAATTAAATCCGTTCTCTTCCATATCAAAACATAATTATAGACTGATGACCGCGCACTGTATCAACACGATATTACTTGGAAACGTGCGTGAAACGGGTCCATAGAAAAGGTTTTTTAATTAACTTTGCTCTCTCGCAGCTCGTAAATGACCGTTCGGTTTATGGACCAATATTCGATACCAAACAATGAAAGCAAAGCGAATACCTATATTTTACTGTGTAAATGCTAATGAAGTGCTGCATTCGGTGGATAGCGAAAACGTTTCGTGCATTTTCTTTTTTATTACCCTTTCATCTTACTCCAACTTTCCGGGGTAATCCTGTGGAAATTTCTGACCATCTGGATCTCTTGGGTGTCACCTTATCATCAACCTTGAACTTCCGCTCCTTCATTGAGTCCAAGACAAAAATTGCTGCAAAAAAGCTTGGCATTCTGAGCAAGGTACGACGGTATTTCGCGCCTAAACAGCTCCTTGACCTTTATAAGGCTCAAGTTCGTTCTTGCTTGGAATACTGTTCCCACTTGTGGGGCGGTTCCGCTAAGTATCAGCTTGAGGCCTTGGACGCTGTTCACAAGCGAGCCATTAGACTCATTGGCGATGACTCCCTTACCGGGGCTGGCTTGCAGAGTCTTGAGCACAGGCGCTTGGTAGCCAGCCTTTCGGTGTTCTACAGGATTTACTTCGGAGAGTGTGCGTTGGACTTGCACCAGCTAGTCCCCCCTAGCCCCTTCTACCATCGGACAACAAGGCGCACATTTAAATGTCACCCTTATATGGTTGATATACCTAAAATCCGCACGTTGCGGTTCGGGTCAACTTTTTTGATTCGAACTGCTAGCGTGTGGAACCAACTTCCAGCACCCTTGTTTCCACAACACTACAACCCTGGACTCTTCAAGTCGCGAGTGAATCGGTTCTTAATAGACAAGCATGCTCCATCTTAGATCGCGTCATCACTTACCATCAGGTGAGACTGCGGTCAAATGCTTGTTCTATCATTATAAAAAAAAAAATATATAAAAGTAGGTATGGTAATATTAGGTTAATATTAGCTCAAAACTAAAATTTCATACACACACTTGTGAAGCGTTTTTTCACGCTACAATAACAGGTTGATAAACAGTCAGTTATTAAACACAATAGAATGTTGGTGTTACTGATGTTTTACGTATTGCGATTTGCATATGATAAAGTTCTTTCCAATGATAGAATTGATTCAGTTTTATTTCACCATCCTATTTATAATTAAATTATGGGTCTTAAGTCATTTTTTTAAATATCCGACACGGTTGGGTGCTAAATTAATTTCTAAATAAAAGATAATATCCTAAATTGCTTAAATAGTATTTTCAGTACAAATATTAAATGGACAGCTGGATATTTTTTATAGAAAAGATAAAACCTATCAATAGGTCAAAAAGGCCGAAATACTGAGAACCATAAGTCAGAAAACTGGTATACTTTGGGCATATCATGCTCGGCGAGAAGTACGATCTGCTGCAACTGATCGTATAGGGGAAAATCATGGGAAAATACAGGGTAGATACAAGACGGGCAGACGACGTACTTCCTGGCTCAAGAATCTCCGCGAGTGGTATGGCGGAAGTACCAGATCGCTGTTTCGAGCCACCGCCTCGGGGGTTAGGATAGCTGGCCTCCGATAGGAGATGGCACCGAGATAAGAAGAAGATATCACAAGGATTAAAAAAACAATGAATATTAAAGTTTCAAATCAATTTAGTCATTTACTAACTCTCGCTAAACTTTACCTAGGGCATTTAATATAGATTACAATTGCCTTTTAGTCAATCGCCAATCTTTCTATGTATAAAATTGAATCCCCCATTTCCCTTGGTCACGGCATCACGCGTGAACGGGTAGACCGATTTTAATTCGGTTTTCACTAATGGAAAGAGGGATAAACGGGGAATGTTCATATTTATAAAAATTGCACCACGGGCGAAGCCGGGGGCGGGTCGCTAGTTTACAATATTTCAAAATCCCATTAAGCAATACTGTACAGTGTATACTGAAGGCAACCCATATTGAATGTTTTATTCAACCAAGTGAGATCGCGTTTACCTTAACAAGGCTTGTCACCTGAGATAAAACTTTTGATATGGGTTTACTGAAATCTACTCTGAGTACGGTCCAGTGACAATAAGGCCGATTACAAGGGGGTTCCTATTTGCACCTACTCCTTGGACTGTTGCCGAGCGTACAGTTGAATTACATGTCAAGAGTTTGATGCGGGCCGAGCAATTTATTTATTTATTTTACGAAGTTAAATCGAGTGCATGAAATCTTCGCTCGCGGAGCGCAATATCCGATCGCGGCTAGGTAAACTGAATTGTCTGTGGTTTTAATTATTTGGATTTTCCTTCAAGTCAGTTATTGTAGTCAGTACGTGCACAGTCTAATGCATAATTTGGAGCCAATTGGTGTTTCATGTTCTACTTTTAATCGAGTTTAATTGATTTAAATAATTACACCTCTCGCAAAACTATCAAAAATGTTTTAATCTCTATACCTACAATTCGCCACAAAAAGTAAGTAGGTACCTATGTGTAATTCGTCACAGGTATAAATCATGTTTACAGATAGCAGAAAAATTAAACTCACGATATAAAATTTAAATAAAACAATTTATAAATTTCTAACAGGGCGGGGAAAGTTTCTTCGCATTTTATATGCAAACTCAAGACATTTATATTAATTAGTAATTAATTACGATTATTAATTACGATACCGTAATTAATAATTACGGTATCGTATGTGCCATTTTGTTCGATGACTTTTTACCACCTTGTAACATGATCCCGTTGCTAGAGAAATTTTGGGACTTCTGATCAAAAAAACGCGACAAGTACCTAGTTTTGGTAGTCCTCTCTTGATGTTAATCTGACACTGCCTAAAGAATTCTGAAGAGACCGAAACAAGTGGAAATCTGAAGGTTCAAGGTCAGGGCTATATGAAGGATGCATTAACACCTCCCAGCCAAACTCTCTTATTTTTTGCTGAGTGGCTAAAGATGTGTGTTCTGATGAAAGACTAAACCCTTTCTATTTATCAATTCCGGTCGCTTTCTCTCAACTTCTTGCTTTAATCTCATCAGTCGTTGGCAATAGAGATCCGAATCGATGGTTCTGCCAGCAGTAAAACCTCATAATGAGCAATGCCCTTCCAATCCCACCATACACACAGCATCACCTTATTGCGAGTTAACCCGGGTTTTGGCACAGTCTGTGAAACGTGATCGACCATTGACTAAGACCTTTTTCGCACGTTCTTGTCGTATGTGATCCACTTTTCATCACCAGTTATCAATCTCTTCAAAAACGGTTCGGCTTCATTACGTCTCAATAAAGAATCGCAAATGAGTATGAATCGTCTAATAAAGTTTCTTTCAGTGAGCTCGTGTTGCACCCAAATATCGAGCTTTTTCAAATGGGTCAAAACGGCTTTGTAGTCAATTCCCAGTTCAGCTATGTCGTAACTACTGACATGCCGATCTTGCTCCACTTTATCAAAAATTGCGTCCATTTTTTCCAACCAGAGCGAGGTGCATCTTTGACAACAAATTCCCGAATTGAAAACGCTAAACCAACTTTGTGCTACTCTTACTGACACTGCATTAGGTACATAAAGGTCTCAAATTTTTTTCGCAGCTTGCGTTGCATTTTTTCCTTTTTTGTAATAAAATTTTAAAATTTCTTAATTAGATTCACTCATTGTGACAGAAAGAAAAACAAATGAAAAATAGCTGGAAACGACATTTTTACAAATTTGTTTCTATCTTTGAAATATAACCTTTTTAATGTCATCAAAACCAGCCAGATACAAATAGTACAGCCAAAGAGATTTTATTACAAGTTTATACATACTATATGCGAAAAGACTTTTTCACCGACCTAATATTAAAATATGGGAAAACCAATTTACATTTAAAATTATTCAAAAATTGTGTACCCAATTACGCGCATTTAATGTAAAATTATTAATTTAGACTATGAAATAAATTTGTTTTCATCAAGACTTCAGGACCAAGATTGCTTTTTAAATTGTGTCTTATTGTGTTATTATAGTATTTACCTATTGCAGTCAATTCTTGTTTGCATTAAATTTTTTTTTTGTTATATAATATTGTTATGAATCAGGATTGAGATTAAATACAAAAAGAAGTACTCGATTCGACACAAGATTTTAATTACAATCAAAAATAATAATTATTACAAAAAAAGATATGAACTACCCGATACAAGCAAGCGCAACGTCCGTCACAACCTAGAGCCTTTAACCGAATGAATGCCGTTCGGTTCCTGCGCGCTCTCTCTAGCTCTAGCACATAGCGGGAACGTGGTCGCCGGCAACTGGTGAAGCCGAATCCTCTAACAATATGTAACTAAAAATTTTATATTATACACATAAATTCTTTAAAAGTGGACGAGTGTGCATTTAATAACATATTTATAGTGAGTGTGTAGATATACTTATTGTGTTCAAATAGCAACGACCGTCCGGGTATGTAAAAGGTAAATAAGCAACTACACGCGTCGAACGTTGCGCGTGCATTTTCAACAAAAATAAGTTAAAGTTGTTCAACTTTGCAAATACCGTCTAGAATAATTCAACTCGGTAAGAATCTATGTTAAACTTATTGTTGAAATGAAAATAGATGGAAGTTTTTGAGTCAAAACTTGTGTCTCTCGGATCAATGTCATTCAGTTGTGACTTTAGGATATTGTTACTTCAGGACATTTTAGTTCAAACATAGTCTTATTAGGACGCGAATCGCGAACACAAATGGAAGCATTTTCTACTGTCGAAGTATTTGTTTGTTATGGGTATTGACTGAAATAAAATCGAATATATATATTTTAAGACTTTTTTTAAGACATTCTGCAAGCCTTTTACACAAGCAGACTGTGGGTGACTGTGGGTGACTCACCGACATTAGGAGAGCCCCCAACAAAATCTCCCTTAAAAAGATGCTTCGAGATCATTATCTTTCGCTGTCTCAGAGTTGATAGTGTCATTTTCTTTATTTTATTTTTATTTTCTGTTCTGTATATTTGTATGTATATTGTGTTGTATGAGATTGTATGTATATTGTGTAGTATTTTTAGAATTTATATTATCATTACTCTCGTAATTAATTATACAATTTGTAAATTTTCAATTGCACCTCCGTCATTCTTTCTGATCTACCCAATGGCTGACTGGTAGATAATGCCTTAAGGCATTAAGTTCGCCTTTTGTACGATTGTGCAATAAAGTTTAAATAAATAAATAAAATACACAAAGAGCGTTCAATGCTCTGCGCATCCGGTACAATAATGCCTTCAGGATGCTGTCGATGGCACGCTAGTAGTGAATCAGAAATGTTTGCCCAAAATCATACTGATGATTATTATGCCATAAGAAGAAAGAAGGTGGCATCCCTGTGGCACAAAATGCGTGACAGTAACAATAGTATTCTGAAAACAATTACGAATAAGGGTCGATTGTCCCACACAAATATTTTGGATGGGGCTGAATACGGCAAAATAATGTAACTGATAAAATAATGACGATATAATTAAAATAATTTTTATTTATTAAAATAATATTTATTTAAATTTTACTTTTTTTTTCAGTTAAAAGTTGTAAGTATATTTTTTTATAGTTGCTGATATGGATTTTAATATCTGAATTAAATGATGACTATTATTATATCTCTTAGAATAATATCTCAGAGCTTGAATGCTTATGAGAATTGTTGTGTTAATTGATTTAGGATTATCCATAATAATTTGACAGTGAAAGATACGCTGCGCTTCGCGATATGTGCTCCGGCCCTTAGTAACGTTCCATAATATGTTTGGAGAAATCTATTCTATAATAAAATCGTAAACGAGCTGTCTGTAAATAAAATATTAAAAAAAAAAAAAAAACAATTTGTACACGTTTACTATGTTACCGAAGTAAAAAAAAAATGTTTTTAGAATTTTTGTTTGTTTGTCTGTGCGTTTGTGCACGCTAATCTCTGAGAAGGCTTAACCGATTTAAATGCGGTTTTCACTGATGTATTTTAGCAAGCTTCTCGTAGGCTATGTCGCTTAGCAGGAGCAATTTGTGTATGCTATCTAGGGCGCTAACGGGGCACTGTCGCCTCAATAGGCACTTTAAAGTAATGGGGCTCACTAGTACGGGAGAGTGTCGCTTCTGCCATGAGGCAGAAGAAACACCAATGCATATCCTGTGCGAGTGTGGCCCTCTGATGCACAAGCGCAGTCACATCCTAGGAAGCCATACAATGGCTTGTGAAGATGTGAAGAATGCCTCTATCAAAAAAGTACTACAGTTCCTTAACGTGGTAGGTGGCGATCACAATATTTCAGCAATGGACGACGTGATACTGGTACTCTAGCAGACAGAAATAGCCACTAAGAGAAGATAAAGATAAAGATAAGCTTCTCGTAACATTTAGTGTTTGTTTCATTCCAATCGGTTTGCAAATAAAAAAGTTACGAGCTATACAATATACCACGTATACTAAGTTGCGGGCTCAGTTTTCAATATAAATGAGTCATTTCTTTAATTTTCTTTTTTTTTTCATTATAATAAACAATTTTAAAAAGGTCACAGACACAGTTCACTTTTGCAAAAGCATTACATTTCACCGGTGAATCATCTCACCGGTGATTCACCGGTGATAAAAACATTTGTATGGGTATTTCTTTAAAACCAAAACAGTCACTTTTCAACGTTTGAATAACATATGTTTCGTACATGTGTGGTTTTATTCATTGATTAAATAATTTCGTTGCCATTTTAACTATTTAATTTTTTTCATAAATTATCTTGAAAGAATTAAGAGAATCCTGTACATATTCTGTGGTTTGACACGTTAAATGTAATTATTAATTTTAAGGAAATGTGTCGTTAGTCAGTCCGACATTTAAGTAAATAAAAATAAGTTATTACTTACCGTCATTTATAAATGGATAAACGGTACGCAGCTCGGCTTCATATTGTGCCAACGAGATGGGAGGAACTACGGGAGGCACGAAGTCATCCTCCGGAGATCGTTCCGACCCATAACCCTGATCGAAGCCTTGATCTTGGAGCTTCCATACTGGTTCTGCATCTGATCCTGTCAGCAAAGAGAAGGTCTTTCAATCCTGTTGGGTCCATAAATGCTTATCAACGGTATAAAACTTTTTAAATTTCCGTAAAGACTACAATTATAGAAATAAAATATGTTTGAGAGTTCGCACCCCAAGAGCTGTGTGCATATATTATCCTTAATTATAAAACAAAATCTCAAAAACTACTGAACGGAATCTATCAACCGAGTGATTCCCGAGGAATCTATAAGTGCATAATTCGTTAAGGTTCTATCTTTAGGTTCCCGAGGGTTTGCTAATTGGACCATACTATGCACAGATGTTTCACCAAGTAATTCTATTCAAATGTTGTCGCTTCACCCAATTCTATCGTAGTATTTTTCTTAATTAAAGATGGGTTTGCTCTTGACCAGCATCTATCCATGTAGGAAGGGTGAGGCCGACGATGGAGCGAGCTCACCCAGAACATGCCTATTCACTCGAACCTTAAAATGATTTGGGTTATATGAGCTCGGAAATACAGATGCCGGCAGGGAGTTCCAATCCTTATTAGCAGTGAGCATCACAAAAGATGTTTTAAAGCGTTTGGTCCGACTTAGAGGGATTTCGACAAGGTGAGGATGGTAACCAGCCGTACGTCTGCATGTCCGATAGAAGAAAAGGGAAGGCGGTATGATCTCATGCAGCTGTCGAGCACACTCTCCTAAGTACATCTTATAGAATACACACAGACAGGCAACTTTGCGTCTATGTCTCTCTGCAGCTTATTTCTTATTAGTGTAGTATGGCGCCATCAATAGTGTTATATTTTTTATTTTTCATCGCAGACGAAGTCGCAGGCACCACCTAGTTTAATTATAATGTCAAGGCCATCTATCCCGGGAATTGAAAATTTGATGCTTGCCTGTTTTGGGTAGTCTGATCTATAGAATGTATAAGAATATATTTGTTACGGCATTGACGGCTGAGCAAACATCATGAGCAAATTTGAACCTGAGGTAATCTTCGAAGACACATCAAGTCCTAAAAAAATAGAAAAACCGAGCAGAGGGATAAAATAACATAACATAGTGGAATTTAATATAGGTGATACAGATGAATTAAATTATTTAGAAAAATATGCTATTTTCAATAACATTAAAAAACCTCACGTGGTCAGAAAGGCTGTCGGTTCACTTGATGGTAGGTAGCCTTCGTCTATCAACACATGCAACGTTACCCTGCCGACCTGCCGATCTTAGTAGGATTAAGGATAAGGGATAGGGAAATTGGCTCTGGTATCCCTCACTCACTCACCGAAAGACAAACACCACCTGTGCTGTTATTTCACGACAGTCATTCCACTCTAAGTAAAATCTATACATAGATTGCATTCCACTTTAATCCAATAATGGATAAGATGCCGCTTTTAATTCCACTTTAATTTCGCTGAAAATATTTTGAGCTGAATTTTCATTAAAAAACTGCCGATTCATGACTGTGGCAGTGTGCCCTGAAACTACTAAATAAGTCATAATAAATAATTTCTTAGGGTTTAAATAAGCTTAGAACACTTTTCTATTAAGAATTATGTCGCAAAGTGAGTTCCTTTATCAACACTTGGCCTATTAAAAAAAAAAAAACTACAGCACTGGAACGAAAGGCTTAGTAAAGTATCGGCTTGCGTGCTACGGTTTATTTAGCCGGTTCTTCGAATACCGCGTCTTTACCATTGATTTATGAAACTCCCCTTCAGTCCTAGGCTGAATGTTAATTACATACAGTACAACGTAATATGCGAATCGTATTTCCATTTCGAATAATCGTATTAAAACCGCCATAAACGTAGTAGCCAATGTCTTTTTAGGTTTAGTTCATAATTTCTTTAAAAACAAATACAATGAGAACACTACTATAGTAGAAAGTTTCAAGGTATTAAATTCTGTATTTCAGCCATTGTTTTTTTTTTTATGTTAAGGTCGGCAGACAGGTTGACGGTCCATTTGATGGTAGGTCGCCTATAACACAAGCAACACCTAAGCTGCTGCAAGTGCGCTGCCGACTACAGTATGATTAAGGATAAGGGATTAGGAGTGGATAGGGAAATGGGCTCTGGCATCCCTTACTGACTCACCGAAACACAACACCACACGTGCTGTTATTTCACGGTGGTCTTCTGTAAGGGAGTGGTTATTGCCGCCAGACGGGCTGCCCAAATGACTACAAAACGCAGTGAGCCCTGTCACTACTTTCCAAATCCAGACCAGAGCCAAATTTGAAAAGTTGATTTTTCAAAGTTGACCCTGCCGGGAATCGAACCCTAGAACAGAGCGTTAAGGCAAACACCCTACCTAACCACTCATCCAACGGGCTCGTTGGATGAGTGGTTTATAAAACGTTTGTTCATAAAGTTGTTCATAAAACGTTTCTATACTCTTATGGTATGGTTAATTAATATTGTTATGTGCGGGGTGAGTAAAAATACCGTGTAAGGGTGAAAGGAGTCGATTTATTCCTGCGGACCAAGATTTATTCCAAATATCACAAGGCTTCTCGATTAAACCGTTAAACTCGCCAATGTCGTCGCTAACTTACTGTGGGAAATGTCTTCGCAGAAACTCTCAACTGTTGTACCGTAGCACACTGCCCCTCGAGCGTCCATCACCGTTTTTATATTCGCGCAGACAGTCTCCATAATCTTAGAAAGTTTTCGAAGAACTATAAGTTCAAACTATAATTTATAGTAACTATCGGTTATTCTATAGGCTCTAGAATAGTGTTTCGGTTCATGGAATATGAACCCTATGACATAAATGTAAAGACCAATTTCCTTTTGTACTTGTTTAAAGGGATGTGGTCTTCATATATTGGTAAACATTAGATACTCTTCTATCTGAATGTTCGATGCCCCTAACGCCAACTCGCGTTCCTTTGAGAAGATTCTATGGCCACAGTCTAACCATACTTACGTCATACAGTCAGGCAACGAATGTACATGCGTAGAGCAACGTTCGGCGAACTCGTTTCAGTTTGTAGGCTTGAACAATAAGCGTTGCCCGACTGTATGACTGTACTACGGCCAACCGTAACAATCAATAACTCCAAAAACAATAACATATAAGTCTATTAGTTAATTTATTAGAAATTAGGAATCGATTAGAAAATAATATTTCGCAGATAAAAATGTTTAATTTACTAAGGATGTTTTATTTACTGTTTTTGAAAATATCTTGAGCATCTTGTGATGTAATTTGACACGACAGTGATAATTAACACAACACTTGCTGTTTACTTATTCACAATAAAAACACGAAAGGAATAATATCAAAAATACCTACTAGCATTCTGTCAAATGAGACTCCAAACAGTTTCATTGCGGTTTAAATATCATTATATTCTTAGTAATTAAATTTATTAATATAGCTTTTGTGTTTTGATCGATTACATAAATAGCCTTGACATACAACTGTAGCTTAGCTAATATGCTTGGAACCTTGCCTTATAGACCCAAGCTAGATATGATAATTTTTAAATAATTTAGAAATTATTGTCAACTTGTCAAGCTTGCGTGCCCAACATTTACAAAAAAAGGTATCCCTTTTTTGTAAAAGTTGGCACGCAAGCTGACGGTCCACTTGATGGTAAGTGGCTGCTGTCGTCTATTAATATAATATTACCTGCGGAGGTGAGTCAAAATGCCGTGTAAGAGCGTAATAAACGATTTATTTCCACAAACCAAGATGACTTCCAAAATCACTAGACTTTTCCGATGAAACCGTTAAACTTGCCAAAAGTCGTCAATTCCCTTAATGTGTCGCCGGTTCACTGTCGCAGGTGACGCCTAAGAGTCGCTTTCGAATCGCATGTTATTGCAAAAATCGACGTATCTCGCCCGCCGGCTCTCTTATTTATACTTGGCGCCAAACGCCTCTATATTTTTCGAATTTACTAGGTATATAAACAAAATTGTAAACAAGCCATTGAAATTTGGGAATGCTATTTTTGTTGAAATGTAAACTCATAAGGACAAATTTCCTTTGACACTAATCGGAAAGGGGCAAGGCTACCATCGATAGGGTGGGCCTTTCGAAACTTTCGGCCGACGCGAACGCTCTTTTCAGAATGTTCCATAGTTAGACGTAACAATAAGGTGCTGCAAGCGCAGTTTCGAACTTAGTGTGCTCTGGTGTGCTCTTAGCGTGGCATTTTTTATTCACTCAGCAAAAATTAAACCATCTAGCATACTGATATTTCAAGACGATAAGAGGGAATTGATTAACGCAGTTTGCCTGTCACTACTAATTAGGTTATAAATCAGCTTCAAACCTGAAAATCATATTTCGAATGATTTGGAAAAATAATTAATCAAGAGGGGATCGGACAAATTTTCAGAAAGTGTTTTAAATTAATCTTCATGGATATTTATTCCCATAAAAAATACTATTTTATTTATTTATAGCCGTTTCAAAATTTATTTATTTTATTTATTTATAGCTGGTACTCAAAATCATGTTTTAATATTGTTTGTTTGAAAATGCCGCCAAAACGCCGCGATAGTTCATCTGAGAGCGCGTAACGTCATTTTGTGGTCATATCATAACAAAACAGCTGCATTGGCATAAGACAATGATTGCCCACAAATGACGTCACGCACTGTGATTGGTGTTTCAGTATAGATTAAAAACATTGTAAATAATAAAATTTTATTTCTTCATTTAAAAATATTTAAATGAATTATATTAAATTATTATTCGATAAATAATCGTAAAAAATTATATATTTTCTTTGTAAGTACATTTTAGATTTTAATCTGATTACTGTCCGATCCCCTATTCAGAATGATTTTCGAAAAACAATATCCCAATACACTTCAGATTTAATGCACATATCTTATTCCACATTTCTGCTTCGAGCGTTAAAATAATTACCTCATCTGTTATGTACGCCTCGCATTGATTAATCCAGAACACGATACAGCAGTAACATCGCCTCATTAGCTACAAAATGATCCGAATCTTTCCCTGGAGATACATAACGAATGCGAGGAGCAAAAAAAAATTGCCCCGGGAAAGCTACAAAGTGTGCGTCTGTGGTATGTTTTAGAAATAATTCACAAATATGTCGTCTTATCTTAATGATCGTGCCGTCTAGCTTTTACATGATTTACACCTATGGGAACGTTCGTGAACGTTGAATAATGGAGCAGTGAGATATTACATTTTTAGCTTAGCTTCGTAAAATCCGGATGCGAAAGAGATCAACTTTCAAATGAACATTTTGTGTGTAAAATGAAATGTGGGAGTTGAAGTAAACATGACTTTGCTTACTTTATTGTTTCGTATACAATCTAAATGCATATTAGATATTGTAGGATCTAATATGCATTTAACCTAACCTAACCTAACTAGTATGTAAGTATTAAAAATTGATGATTACATTGTAACAAAATATAGATATAGTCTGTGGTATTTCATACAAGTGGCGCCATCTGGTATTGTTGTTAACTAATGGTTTATAAAATATATCCAGTCATTGAAAAACTGCCATTGCGTTTTTATAGTTTATAGTAAGTACTAATAAAGATATAGTACTAGCTGTTGCGCGCGACTTCGTTCGCGTATCTTTATAACATACTATGTTACACGCTGATAATGTAGCTTTCTATAGGTGAAGGAATTTTTACAATGGATCCATAAGTTTTTGAGTTTATTCATTACAAACATTTGTACGGAGGGGGGAGGGGGGGATAAGGGGGTTTAAAAGGAGATAAAAGAGGGGGGGAGATGGGGGAGTGTGAGTAGCATATGTTACTCACTGATACTGTAGCTTTTTGAATTTGAATTTATTCATTATAAACATACATACATTCAAATCTTTTCTATTTATAATATTAAGTATAGATAAGTATACTTACTTAATATTTTAAGACATAGACTAGTAAGTATAGATGAAGCTCGTGAAATTGGAAAAAACATCCCTTTTGATGTATTTTCCTTCTTGATACAATATGAGCTTGTTTATGCACGCTTTAAATAAATTCTATGATGAGCCATCCATTACCAAGTGGCGCGTTTTGGTCGGCAGACAGGCTGACGGTACACTTGATGGTAAGTGGCTACCGTCGCCTATAACACAAGCAACGCCACAGGTGCTGCAAGTGCGCTGCCAACTACAACAGGATTAAGGATAAGGGATTAGGAGGGCATAGAGATATATTATTATTAATTTTTACGTATTGTTTTTAACTCCTATTTAGATATGAGTGTGAAATAAAGCTAAAAAATGCTTTTATGTTCTCTGAACTGTGTCGGTTTTGAAATAGGCATACAAATGAATTATTAAAAATTTATTACATTTAAATATACATTACAGCTCTATCGCAATTTTCTGAAATTTACCCGAATTTCATGAAACCGTAAAACATAAAATCAAACTGAATATTTTAAATATGATCAACTGATATTTACGCCTACGTTCAAAAATATCTAACACAAATATAGACATTCTTAAAGTTAGTCTAAACTTGACGGCGAAGTTCTCAAAGCAAAACATTTTCACGTCTAAATTAGACGAGTTTAAGAAGTAACGAGAATGTAAACGAAAGCAGAAGTTCCCTGAGTTATTTATATTAAATAGAGAGGAAAATAAGTGTTTCCATCTTGAAGCGTTGTGATGTCGATAAGAGATGACAAAGGCACCCACCCGTAAAGCCTCCGTCTCTGTACGTTCCGCCTACAGCCTTTTAAATAGATACACAAAAACACCGAACGCCTTTTGTGGTCACATTTAAACAATAAACTAATTTCCTTACAAGCTAATATTGTTTAAACGACTTTGTTATTATATTTAATTAGTTGTGTCCTGCGGGTTCGTCCGCCTTGACATTAAACAGCGTGAAAACCTTCTCCATATACGAGTTTGACCGATTACCTACTATGAAATTTGTTTCATAGTAATCGGTCAAAGGACGTTGGAGTTTAGTAATCACAAAAGATATACAGAATTTGATATTAAATATCGAATTCAATATGGGAATCGTTATAAGAGAAATTTTCTCTTATAAGATTTAAAAACATCAGGAAATGTCAATTTAGTGGTGGCAGAATTGACACTGCGTTTCACAGGCATGAACTCGCCTGGTGGCAGTAACCACCGCTTATAGAAAATCTTGCACTGTTGTGTTTCGGTGAGTGAGCAAGGATCCCTTAACCTATCAAGATCGGGAAGGCAAAAACAACTCTATGGCGTTGCTAGTGTTGATAGGCGATGGTAACTACTTACCATTAAGTGGACCTTGAGCTCGCCTGTCAATATTTATAATTTAAAAATAAAACTAAATAAACATTTTTTAATGTTAAGATCGGCAGACAGGCTGACGATCCACTTCTACCGTCGCCTATAACACAAGCAAAGCCACAAGCAGCTGCTGCAAGTGCGCTGCCGACTACAGTAGGATTGTATAAGAGATTAGGAGGGGATAAGGAAATGGGCTCTGGCATCCCTTACTCACTCACCGAAACACAACAAGCACGTATATGTTTTTATTTCACGGCGGTATTCTGTAAGGAGGTGGTTACTGCCGCCAGGCGGGCTGCCCAAATGACTGCGAAACGCAGTGTGCCCTACCACTACTTTTCAAATCCAGACCAGAGTCAATTTTGAAAATTACATTAAAATTTCCAAAGTTGACCCCGCCGGGAATCGAACCCGGGGCCCTGAGACGTTAGGCAAACACTCTTGCCACTCATCCAACGTGCGCCAAATAAGTCGCTATTACTTATAAGTTTCACCTTAAGTAAAGTGAGTAAAGATTTCATTTGCACCATTGACCAGCACCATTAGTTGCAAATGACAATGGTATGTATCGTTTCCACCATAAACCACTTTTCCTCCCTATTCCACCTGTGTCAGAAACATTAATCACTAAAAAGTGTGTGATGGAGAAAAATGGAACAAAAAGTGGGACAATATTTTCACTTGGTACATAATCACGATATTTCATTGCGCTTATAACCTTAATGAAAGTACAAAAATCGTGGAATATTAATTTAGCTCGTGAAACGCAGCGGAAAATGCTTATATTTATAAAGTGAGTTACCTAGTCGAAAGAGCTCGGAAAAAAGTACTCAAAGGTGTACTAAAAGGACCGTACCACGTTTCTAAAGAATTTCTCTTGAAAATAAGACGTTTTTTTTACGTAAAATTTTAATGAAATTGAATTTAAATTCCCCTTTTGCGTCTCACTCAGGCTTTATGAATGCTATTTTATTGAAGCAGGAGCAGTGGGTTCATACAGTTCATACTCTATACTTACTAATATGTATATAATGCTGAAGAGTTCGTTTGCTTGGATGAACGAGCTAATCTCAGGAACCAGTAGGTTCGAATTGAAAAATTCTTTTTGTGTTGAATAGTCCATTTATTGAGGAAGGCTGTAGGCTATAGAACATCACGCTACGATCAATATAGTATTATAGTGTCCAGTACCGCGCACCCCACGCGCATGGCACCGCCATATGGGCCACAGCGAAGCGTGGCCGAGTTCAGCCAGTGGAACGTAGCGGATGTGAGAAGATGTGAGTGACAGGGTAAAATTAGAAAAAATAAAAAGCCAAACAAATTTTAGAAACGCGCACAGTGTTTGCAAAAAAGTTAAAATGGCAACGGACAGGACATCTTTTGGAAGGGACAATAGAAAGATGGACCAAAATAATAACAGAGTGGCACCCCAAGGGTGACAAACGAAGTAATGTAATAGGAACAGATTAGCCAAAGATCGAGCAACATGGAAATCTTTAGAGAAGGCCTTTGTCGTAAGACAAGCTGTTACAATAGGCATGATGACAGATTTTGAAATTCCCTTCCACAATGTCTACCATAACATGTCTACCATAACCGAAAAAAACAATATTTCAGCAAAAAACTAAATTTCAATGCGAATTATTGAATGTTTTTAAATCTATTTTGAATTACGCACGAAAACGCTCTTAGGTGACATGGCGTCGCGTCTGATGAACCGTGACGTCACCGACATCTCATCAGATTTTTCATTCTGTCAAAGCAAAGTCAAGCAACACGATGTCACTTACCTGGGCGTGACGTCATTCGCTCTGATTGGTGTTTCAGTTAACATGGCCGATTGCAGTTATTTATACTTCTATTTTATTGAAAATCTTATTAATCTCAATTTTAATACAAAAAATGAGTAATTTATTAGACTCCTTTCAACATATATCTTTCTCCAAAACCATTTATTCTTTGATTCTTTAATACCGTCATCATGCCTATTGAAGGACCTTATATATATATATTTAAATTATAGTCGTGATAAGTGTGTTGGCATAATAACTGTACCTATATTGTTGATCCAAAAGCAATAAAAGCTAATTTTATTCTATTTACTTATAATATATGGAATATAAATAGACGCCCTTTCTTCAAATCAAATAGGGGCAGGTCGATTAGGCGGATGTGCGTTTGACTAAGCACTTCTTGCAGGTCAATAAGGCGTACTTTCCTTGTACCTTCTTCGAAGAGATTAGGCGCACTTCCTACAAGAAGACTAATAGCATTTTCTACAACTCTAAGTACGTATATATCCAAAGGCGGTTCCTGGCGCTTCTAAGTTAGATTATGTAGGTTACTACTAAAAACATTTTACGAGCGAGACATTTTCCAAATAATTCACACTACACTTGCTTAAAAAACGATCAAAATTGTCTAGTTATAAACAATAACCATATAAATTGATTCATATTATCGCAATTTCGATAACATGCAGTGTACGCTGAATATGTTGGTAAAATTAAATTATATTTACTTCAAAAAATATGTTTGTAAACAATAAAAATAACGAAAATACGCCAAATTTGTGAATGGATAGATTTTAAAATGGATTTGATGAATATTTATTTTTTAAAAGAATTATAATTATCAGTTTTTAATATTATGATTTCCTATATTACATGTCCCCTAGCCTGCACTTCCATACCCTGTTAGGCCACAAGGAAAGAATATGATATTAAAATGAAATTTAATCTAATTTCCAGGAAGATAAAAAAAGACCACTAAGCAGAAAAGTAAAAAGATTGAGAAGCTGAATTTGACGAGCCCGTTGGATGAGTGGTTAGGATACTTGCCTTAATGCTCTGTTCTAGGGTTCCCGGGTTCGATACCCGGCTGGGTCAAGTTTGAAAATGAACTTTTTAAATTTGGCTCTGGTCTGGATCTGGAAAGTAGTGGCAGGGCATACTGCGTTTCGCAGTCATTTGGGCAGCCCGTCTTACAGAAGGCCACCGTTAAATAACAGCATGTGTGCTGTTGTGTTTTGGTGAGTGAGTAAGGGATGCCAGAGCCTATTTCCTTATCCCTCCCAATCCCTAATCGTTAATACTTGGTAAACAAGCGCACTTGAAGCACCTGTGGCGTTACTTGTGTTATAGGCGACGGTAGCCACCCACCATCAAGTGGACCTTCAGCCTGTTATACTTTATTAAAGCCTTTCTTCTCATCAACTATTTCTATAATAAAATGTGAAATCAGCATTAATACATTTGAGTTCATTTAAAATTGCCAAGATTTGAATGGTACGAACGAAGATCGTTGATGTTTGTTTTAAGTAAAAGTTTGAATAGAGAATTTGCGTTCGCGACTTTCAACATGAATAAAAGTGAGAAAGAATTTCAAAGCAAAGAACAGAAAATTTCAATGCATAATAAAAGCAGTTAAAAGAGTTTTAAAAAGCAATTCAATGCTTGTTCCTTTTATGTTAAAGTAAGCAGTGGCCAACTTAAAATAACTTACTGGTACGAACACTTGTTCGTACCTCTTTATTAAACCTTTAACTATGATTAATGACATATTAAAGTATATACATACACAGTATTTTACTATTATCAAGGTACTACTTAAATAAGTAGCTACCTACTATATTTTTAAGATATAAAATGGTCTTATGATAAAGTTTGTAAGTGCTATCACAAAAGGTATAAAATCAAATAGAGGCCTCATTCAGTTCTCAATACAAGTATATAGGATGGGTCAATATTTATTGGTCAATTGGTCAATGAGTCGTTATTAAATTAATACTGTAATATAATTGAAAGAGTCTGCTTTGTAGTTTATTCAGACACAATAACAAAATACGTAATGTAAAAGAAAAAGAATTTACTAAATTTAAATTAGATCTAGATTGTTAACAAAGTAAAAATTAATAGTGGAGTGTAGGTGTTGTGTTGTTATGGGTCGATAAGAGTCTACAGAAGGAAAAATATTATTACTAAAACTATATCCTGAATCACGTGTATAAAATAACTTCTCACTAGATAAAGTCCATTGCCAGCTGTGGAACAGGTCAAGGGCAGATCTATCACTAGTACCAAGACCACTAGGAGTAGGGACGTAATCTCATCAACCCCATATATGGCCATGCGATCCAGGCGAAGTTGTCAATGAAGTCTGTCTCCTCAACGCGTGTGAACCGGTATCAAAGTATACCTCATAACGAACTCGAAGATAGGAGAACAGAACCGGCGACAGAAGATTATTCCGTTATAAGTGTTATAACGGAACAGGTACAAAGTATTTACTTTTATACTGACACTTTTCATTTGAAACCTTTATTTAACGTAGGGTTTCGGGACTTGAATGGCCCCGGAACTAAGGCCGATATATATTATATTAAAGGCTTTCTACTTCGACTGAATGTTGTCTCAAGTTGAAATAGCCGAAGTTTATAAAGAAAAGAAGCCTCGGGCGAATAAACGAGCTTTTTTAAAAAAAAATAAAAAAAACATTAAAAAAAAAACAATAAGAAAATTTGACATCACAGTCGAAATTCGGCACATTTCTTAGTAAAGACTGTAAATAAAAATAAAAGAAATATCAAATAAACACCTTTTAGTAAATATTTAACAAATGCATGATAACTTTATTAAAAAATATACAGAAATGAATAGGGCACGGGAAAAGACGTATAACACGGTGCCCCTGTGTCTAATTCGTATAGAAACAGCAGAAACGAACCATACAAAAGAAAACCGAAAGAGAAAACAATATCCTATCTCACAGAAAGTTCACTTTTCAAAGATCTACGAAAGAAGTAAGGTCAAAGACCAAAAGAGAGGGAGAGGTGGGCTATCAGCCTATTAAGTGGTTAGTGTTTAAGATTGAATACTACAATGTGTTTATTTTGCTGTTTATTCTGTATTTAAACTTGGTATTTGAAGTGGGAGGGGTGGCGCTGCGGACATAAATACTATTTTCATTTTACAAAAAAGGGCCATTAGAGCCATCTATCAACTAGATCCGCAGTCTTCCCTCAGAGAAAAGTTCAAAGAAATTAAGATTTTAACTGTTACATGTCAGTATATTTATGAAAATTTAATTTACGCGCATAAAAATATTAGTCAATTTAATAAAAAATGTGATGTACACAATATAGGTACTAGGTTTAAAAATAATTTAGATTTACATAAGATGCGACTCCACAAAATAAGTAATTCTTTTATGGGTCAGTGTATACGGTTTTATAATAAACTGCCTGAGATGATCAGAACCTTATCTATAAATAAATTTAAAGTTGTCATTAAAACCAAACTCCTCTCGAAAGGCTATTATAAGGTTACTGATTATTTAAGTGACAATGAAGCCTGGAATTAAAGCCTGGATTCGGAGCTCATACTATGCTTAGTATTGTATATTTACTTTAGGTATTAAGTGTATATGATTATAATTATTGTAATTTTTTTATATTGTAAAGATGACAAAAAGAATAGTATCCTGAGTTTCTTTCGGGGTTTCTTCTCAGGATCGTCATCTTGGCTTTTTTTCCGAAACCCTGGTAAATTTAAATTTAACTGGTAATTCCAAATGACGATCATAAGAGTTTCTTGGAGAAACCTAATTGATAAATAAATATTTTGATTTTGATTTTGTTTGATTTAGTGAAAATTATATTTTTAATCTATTTATTAAGTATAATAAAAAAAAATATAAACAATGGATTTAAATTGAATCTTATATCTGAAGTATTGTATAGCTTTTAAAATAATATTGTTCAATAAGTCTGTTACAATGTAAGGCGGTTGCCCGGGGCTGAGGATACAATGGAATAATGTATTCCTTCCTTGCTCCTTTCAAAGGGAATTCACTGCAATTCTACTTTCATGTGAAAATCGATATTATAAATAACCCAGCTTTGCCAGAAAAGAGGAATGTTTAAGTTATTTGGTTTGAAAACCTTCAACGATCAAGGTTTCATTTTAAATATTAAAACTGCTATATAAGGAGCAGGAAATATATTTTGAGTATTTTTGATGTGAAACATCTATAGGCGCGGGTGAAACTGTTTGATGGCGTGGCGACGCAGTCCGTGGCGACGCGTCACCACGTTATACGATGGTGTATATACAGTCTATGCGTAGTAGTGTGTACGGTGTGGCTACGCGTGCCGTGGTGATTGTTGTTGTTGTTGTGATTGTTGGTGGTTGTTGCAACTTGAAATAATTATGAAGGGGCTTATTAGGGTCCTCCGTAATGAAGGGACATGATTGGGGTCCTCTTTATCATTGGTCTCCATATTATTTGATCACAGACATATAGGCGCGAATAGTCGGGCGCGGAGAATATAACTCAATGTTAGGTCATTCGTTGTAATTCTAAACCAAACGCTATAATCGGCACGATATAAGTCCTCGATCGCATTGTCCACTAGCCAATCACACCAAATCAGATAACACTCCACCAAACACGTAGCACAAGTCCCTTGATGTAAGCCGATTGCCTTCCCGTGAGGTACTGCTCGGCTGCCATGCCTCTGCGCTAGCGCTCGGTGTTGTGTCAGAGTCCACGACAATGACATTCCGATCCCGCTGTCCAGTTGACAACTGACAGTCATTGCTGTTTACCCTCGTTAATCAAAAGCGCCGTCAAATATTTAAATTTTTGTATTCAATAAAAATAAACGTTAAATAAATAAATAAATAAACAGTCATCATTTTATTTCACTCGATGTTTCACATCTACCAGGCGTCCCGTGATGGCTCATTTTTTTATCATAAAGAGACGCACGCTGTTAACCGAGGGTATACAAGTGTATTTGTAGATGATAGTAAAAAGGATAAGAAAGGAGGTGAGGATGGGGCAATGGGATTGGCATAATTCATTCGTGAGCTGTTCGGTATACGGTATCCGTCATCTTCCTTGATGTGGTCGTTAACCATCGCTAAAGGGAGACCCAGTTTGTGACTGGGAAACTCACTGCTAACTATGAAGGTATTTAAGTAAGTAATTTAGACTGGGTTATTAGTAAACGGTATAGGTATGACATTCTCGTAAAATTTCTTATCTAATTTATCTTTAAAATATTAAGTACACGGAAATACTGAACGACTGCTACAGTAGTTCGCTCATACTTCGTTTACATGTTTGTTGGAAAATTTGTCTCGATAATTTATTAAACAGAAATTTGCGAGAAACGTTAAATTCAGTATAAATTTAAAAAAATTAGGTGAACCAGATGTGAGACAAGATTTCATATTAATAATAGAAAATTGTAATAAGGCTGCAGAAATCTATGCGGACTTATTAAGTAGGTACCTAACTATACTTTTCGTGTAGTACCTGGCAATCTTCCAAAAATAAACCAAAATGCAATGAAGCGTAAAAAAGTTTTTTTCAAATATGAAGTGGAGGATATTGTTGTGTTTGTATGGAAGAATGTAGGAATAAGATATATTGATAAGGTTTAGATTGTACTTTGAATGTACTTTGTAATGAATGTGGCAAAACATACGGATAAAGTTTAATATGAGATGTTTTTTTGTCAAAATTAATCTTTTTGGTCATACATATAAAATCCAATTTCATTTTACAGAAAATTTTGATTATTTGGGTTGGGACCATTTTTTTTGTGGGTTTTAGTGGGACTTCTACCCACTAAGGGACCGTGGAAACATGCATCTGCCTCCCCCCTCCGCGCCGTGGAGATACATGCCGGAAACACACAGCACGCTCATCTCTACGTCTATGGCATTAAAGGGATTTCCACCTGACATTTCCACAGCAATCGCGGCAGTCCGAGAGATTTGGGTGCGGACCTACATCAAGTGGACCGTCAGCCTGTCTAACGATTTTAACATAAAAATAATAAGTAGGTAAGTTAATTACGACATAATTAAGTTAATTGTGAAAATAATTTTTACTAAATCTAAAAATTCGTAAAATTAATTTAGATATCCACCAACAAAAGTTTGACAAAAAGTTTGTCTTGATTAGATTATACACAAAAGTTTTACTTACTAAAGAACACATTGCTCAATTCCCGTTTTTAAAATTTTTTGACGTTTTTGAACTCGATTTCTTATACCGTTTATTAGCCATACATCAACGTCGGACGAGGAATCTGATTTGAACGCCACGGCAAATTAGGATTAATGGCGGTCTTACAAAGAAAGAACGCCTCCACGTTTCTTTCATTGATTAGGTGAACAGATAAATTGGTACAGATCGGGGAAGCGGTGAATGTATTAACGAGTTTTGTTAATAAGAACACTATAATTGGAATTAATTTTTTACTAGCGACCCGCCCAATGCATTTCTTTTGCAAAACTTCATCTTTTATCGCTCTTTCTATTAATGAAAATCAGACGGAGGTTGACAGCGACTCTTTTTTATAATATACTAGCCGAGCCCACAACTTGGTGCGCGTGGTATTCGGTATAACGCCTAACTTTTTTGTTTGATTCATAAAGGTCAGAAAACTTAATGTTATTTTATGGTGGTCGCAACTTGCTGCTACGAACATTTTAATTATACATTAATTAAGGTAATTTTCAACATAGTTATGCACAAGATGTACAGGTGAATTTGTGGTCATTAATAATAAAAAAATACCTAAAGAACTCGCAGGTACAGGTATGAGAAAAAAAAGTGCGAGTTTAACTCGCGTGAAGAGGGTTCCGTACGATGTTACCTATCCGTACAATATTGAGTGATTTACC
The DNA here is from genome assembly GCA_910589475.2 of Bembecia ichneumoniformis. Classification (NCBI taxonomy): domain Eukaryota; kingdom Metazoa; phylum Arthropoda; class Insecta; order Lepidoptera; family Sesiidae; genus Bembecia; species Bembecia ichneumoniformis. Next base: position 1,331,637 of record OU342526.1, on the reverse strand, counting down.
ATGTTATTTTAATATCATGGACTTCTTATAGGTTTACCTATAATCTATAAGTAGAAAACTAATTTCTGTATTTTTTCACAATATTAGGTTCAGTAGTTTCGGAATTAGGGGGGGCGGGGATGGTCGGACAGACGGACAGCTGTTTCTGACTTCTTTTGGAAAATTAGGGGGGAGGCTATTCTCCAGCAGTGGACGTCCTACGGCTGAGATGATCACGAGTTCTTATTTTTAATAAAAATGTGTGTTTGTCCTATCATGATTTTCTAAAAATATTACTAAAGAAAAAATTACGTATTTTTCTTTTATATTTACTATGAAATATAAAAGTTTTGATCGAAATCGAATTGAAAAACATTTGATAGTTCAAAGAGCCATTCAAAATCCATGTAACTATTGTTATCTATATATTATTATGACTTTGGTTTGAGCCTAATAGAATATGAGACCTGCTTTTAAACATCTTTTAAATGCTTAATTTGAAAATTCAATTCAGAAGATCTAATTTGAATTTTTCCATTAAATAAAATGCATGAGTTGCTATATAACGCGAAATGGATCATGCCGTGCACTTACGATGTGAATGCACAATAAAATTAAATGGACAATACAGCATAATCATGTTGTAGTGTCACAGTCAAAATAATTACAGCTTAAATAAACAATTTGTATTTATTTTGTAATTTTTATTACTGACTCGATGCGGAATTTAAAATTGCTTTCGAGCCAATTTCTGAACCGGAAATAAACTCAACCCTCTTTTTATAAGAAAGTTTTCTTTCTTGGATAATTCGTTTTAAATTGTGCTGTAATTTGTGTTTTCATGGAAAACTACGAATACGTACGGCATGGAAAACACTACTATGTGACATAATGTAGGTTCCTTTTCATTCTGGAACAAGAATTTTCGTAACACGAACAATTTTTTCAGTAGTTTTATTCCACTTCATTTTTGTATTCTATGAATGTAAATTTGAGATTATGTATTGATGTAAGATTTAGAATAAAATTTATCAATTTAAAAAATAATATTTAAAATGAGATATAATTCTAAAAAAAAATTGGAGCATGAAATTTTATAATTATTTTGAATTTTAAAACTTTTTGCATAATATTTAAAATGTTGTGATAGCAGGTTTAATTTTATTTCTTGAAAGTTTACCGTTTCCTGTTATATTAAATTAAAAAAAAAATAGTGAAATAAGTTAAAAAAATCGATTCTAAAACACAGTTCTAAAATTATGCTAAATAATACGAAAAAAATTAAATTATGATTAAACTACATATGCTGAGTAAAGCGTAATAGCCAATGAGCGTTTGATGAGTGGTATGATATGGGTATGATAATGATAGAAATCCACTCTAAAATTCTTCTTTCATTATGTATTACAATCTTTCTCGATATCTAAACGTTTCGAAAAGTCTACCTAGACTTTTCAACAGCACGATGTGAACCGAACTGTGGCTTTAAAAGAAGGTCGACTCTTTGTCAGCTAATTTACAGCCAGTCAATTTTTCATTTAATTTTAAGATGGTTGCGACCTTGAAGCTTTAAACTTTTTAAATGAAGCTTTCTTAATTTTTTTAATATTGGTATGCTATATAACTATGTTTTATAACATATATAGTCTAGTATCACCTTAAAACATGTGATAGAATTTCTAAGGCATCTTGGCACAAATAGAAGACGGGCCGATTGCAAAACGAGAGGGAGAGTAAACGTAAGTGGATGTATGTAACCAATATCTCGAATTGTAAAGCAATAAAGAAAGCCGACTATGTTTATTTTGGGAACCACTGAACATGGAACCCTTCGCGGGCGTCCTTGACCCGGCGCGCCCGAGCTCGGCTCGAGCAACAGCGAGCCGCAGTGCGTGACGTCATTCACTACGGATTTGCCTAAGCTCGCCCCTTTGTGCCCTTCGCCCTTCGCCACCTCCACGCTCTCGTAGCGGACTAGTGTTTTATAAACACTTAACACCTACTCATTTTTAAATAAGAATTCTACGTTGGTATGTAAAGTACGTACCTACCTACCTACCTAATCTTTTCTAGCGTTCCGCCCCGGTTTCGCCCAGGATACAATTTTAATATATATGAACATTCCCCGTTTATCCCTCTTTCCATTAGTCAAAACCAAATTAAAATTGGTCTACCCGTTCACGCGTGTTGCCGTGACCAAGGGAAATAGGGATTCATTTTTATATATTAAGATTTTCTTCCCATTTACCTACAATTCACTGCCCTGGTTCACTGGTTCACTGCCTAGAAATAAAATATAATTTTACCAACAAGTAATATTTATACGTATTTATCTTTGTACCTACCTGATCGTCATATCAGTAGTTACGACATAGATGAAAAACTGAGAATTGATCATAAAACAGTTTAGACCCATTTGAAAATGCTGGGTACACAAAAAAGCTCGACATTTGGGTGCCACACGAGCTTACTTAAAGAAACCTTATGAATCGTGTACTCATTTGCGATTCTTTATTGAGACGTAATGAAACCGAATCGTTTTTGAAGAGATTGATAATTAGTGATTAAAAGTGGATCACGTACGATAAGAAAGTGCGAAAAAGGTCTCGGTCAAAGTTCGGTCAGGCTTCACAGACTGTGCCAAAACTCGGGTTAACTCGCAAGAAGGTGATGCTGTGGATTAGAAGTATGGTGGGATTGGAAGGGCTTTGTTCATTATGAGCTTTTACCGCCGAGCAAAACCATCCATTCGGATTTCTTCTGCCAATAACTGATGAGATTAAAGCAAGAAGTTGAGAGAAAGCGGCCGAAATTGATCAATAGAAAGGGTTTGGTCTTTCATCACGACAAGCTAGACCAGACCACACCAGCCACTCAGCAAAAATTAAGAGTTTGGTTGGGAGGTCTTAATGTATCCGCCATATAGCCCTGACCTTGCACCTTCAGATTTCCACCTGTTTCGGTCTCTTCAGAATTCTTTAGGCAGTGTCAGGTTAACATCAAGAGAGGACTGCCAAAATTACTTGTCGCTTTTTTACTACTCGTAGTAGGTACCCACACAAAGGACTATTATATACCGTGGGTAGAGTCTATACAGCGTGGACACAAATCAGTGCAATTACATACAGTTGTTTGAATCACAAATCACAATCGTTAAAATTGCTCCACACAACATTAATTTTTGCTCTATGATAGAGACGTACGCTTATTAACATTATTTCATAGCGAACGCCAAAATGTTGCAGATTTTTCCGCATGCGGGGACAATTGACCAATGAAAATGAGCCTTAAGCGTGACATTGGTAACAGACTGATCGATAGAAAATTTTTCTTGGGTGTTGTCGTTTTAAATTACTCGAAGTTGAGCAGGGAAACTGTCAAAATATCCCGAGATGAAATCCGTAAATCCGGAGATGCGTGTAAAGTTAGCGAGGTCCCATTAACGTCGAAAGGCAGCCTGTGGCGAATAATCCCCAAGGAGAACCGAAGATGATCGATGTATACGCGTCACAGGCATTGCGTGTTTTTACGTCCCTTGAGAAGTTGAGATCAAAATCGAGTGGATCTGGATCACTCGATTTATATCAAAATTTATCTATAGCTATAAAATGTATCAATCCTATTCTTATGTATTATAAATGCAAAAGTGAGTTTTTTTTTGTGTTTCGCTTTCACGCCTTAAGGCGACGCCAGCCCCTAATGATAAAAAAATCCACTTTTTTTTATAATGATAGATCAAGCATTTGACCGCAGTCTCACCTGACGGTAAGTGATGACGCGATCTAAGATGGAACATGCTTGTCTATTAAGAACCGATTCACTCGCGACTTGAAAAGTCCAGGGTTGTAGGTTTGCGGAAACAAGGATGCTGGAAGTTGGTTCCACACGCTGGCAGTTCGAATCAAAAAAGTGACCCGAACCGCAACGTGCGGATTTTAGGTATATCAACCATATAAGGGTGACATTTAAATGTGCGCCTTGTTGTCCGATGGTAGAAGGGGCTAGGGGGGACTAGCTGGTGCAAGTCCAACGCACACTCTCCGAAGTAAATCCTTTAGAACACCGAAAGGCTGGCTACCATGCGCCTGTGCTCAAGACTCTGCAAGACTTATTTGTAACCGTCTTCCTTTTAAATTATCATAATAATAATAATTAAAAAAATACTCAAATCATCTGCAGGATATATGAAAGGGGATCATCATAATTATTTTTTAAATTATATTTAATTATAATATATATATATATATATATAAAAATTACTAATTTGCGGTCTAATATCGACGTTGTAACCGTGCGATTTGCTTAATAATCAATATTTTAAATAGCTAATTCTTAAGATAAATTTTAAGATCCACTATCTGAAGGCTCATCAAAAGAAAAATTTGAATTATACTTTATTTAATTTTTAAATAGATATTTCCGAGATTTGCAAGTAGCGACTTCCCCTCAGCAGTCCCGTCAATTCAGTACAGGCCGAGTTTTGCAGCTGGAGTCGCCTTAACCACTCAACTGAATTTTGCATACACGTTGTCAGGGATACAGATAAGGACATTAGGCGACTTTTATTAAACAGAAGTGCTGTTCCCGAGATATCATTTTAAATTAAAATAAAAAATTCAACGCCTGACTGACATGTATGAGCAATAAGATTTCTTCAACGCGTATAGAGTTATAGCGATATCTAAGAGCTTTTATTGCGGTTTGTCAGTATTAAAATAAAAGTAAAACAAAGTGGATCTAGAAAACATAAATCATTGTAATCTTGGCTATAAATACGTGCAAAGCCGGGCGCGCTAGTATATTTAATAATAGCGACCTGCACCCGGCTTTTTAAAATCCTTTCTTAGCGGATTCTTGATTATAAAATAAATACGTATATAATTATGTACAAAATTTCAGCTTTCTAAGCTTAGTAGTTTTGGTTGTGCGTTGACAAACTATGCTATAAAGTATGGATTAACTGTGTGTCTGCAGTTTCATTCGCCGTTAAATTTAAATTGCCATATCGGCTCTTCTCGGTACCTAATTCTCGGTGGCCTATAACCTTCCTCAAGAATTGGGCATTCAAAGCAAAAAAAAAGTTCCAAAGATAAAAACATTGTTAATGGATAATTGGAAAGAAAAAAGAAAAACAAACAAACTCTTCAGCTTTTTAATTGTCATTTAAAACATTTTGTTTTTTAATTGTACATTTAAAACTTTTAATGATAATCTTATGTAGTCATAAATAATGAAAATTTAATGATCTCATTAATTGATAATTTAACACCTAACTTTATCAATTTCTCGGTTTTTAGTCTTTCCGGAATTATACCTCAGTAGGTACTAATTCTCTACAAGACATGCTTTAATTGAACTAATTATTTTGGTTCCGTCCGTAGAACTGACGAGATATTATATTGACTTTCTTATATTAAACCGTTTTTACTGTTGCGGTAATGGCCTAAAGTTTTTGTTACGGAAGATCGATAGCGGCCATCCATTATTCAGCGAAGTACTTATCCATCTCATTTAGCGAGACATTTTTTAAGCATTGATTTACTTTTAAACTTCTAATGCAATATTTGTCACCTTCAGTTATTGGATGTCATTAGCATTTTATGAAGGCGTCGGATATGGCATTTTTTTGGTTAGGTTAGGATGGGCAAACATCGCACATCGAAGGACTTCACCACGATGAGGAGTTTGATTTAAATCGTTGTTTTATTTTAAACACTTATTCGGCACACATAATATTACAGAGAGAGCAATAAATAAGGCCAGTATGACCACGAGTTCTTGTTTCAAAGAAATACAGTTTTTTTCTCTCTTCATTTATATGAAATACATAGTTTATATGAAATATAAACTATATCCTATCTTTGAAGCTAAAATTCACAAATTCATTTGAAATCGTTTGGGCGCATAGTTCGCATAGATGCAACTTTTTTTACTATTTTATTCCTCGTTTATCTTTCCATTGGTGAAAATGGTATCCGTTCGGTGGTTTAGGAGAAGTTCGAGGACAGCTTATGATCTTGAGCTTCTTGGCATGAGGTTGTGCTCAAATCTCAACTTCGGTACTTCTATTGAGTCCAAAGCCCAAACAGCGGCCAAAACAAAAAGTTGGGCATCCTAAATAGAGTGAAGCGATGCTTCACACCTGGACAGCTCCTCTCTTTATACAAGGCACAAGTCCGATCTTGCATGGAGTATTGCTGTCACCTTTGGGATGGCTCAGCAAAATACCAACTTGCTGCACTGGACTCGGTGGATCGCAGAGCTAGGAGGCTCATTGGCGATGATACACTAATAAGAACTAAGCTGCAGAGCCTGGCACATAGACGTAAAGTTGCCTGTCTGTGTGTATTCTATAAGATGTACTTCGGAGAGTGTGCTCGAGAGCTGCATGAGATCATACCGCCTTCCCCTTTCTTCTATCGGACATGCAGACGTACGGCTGGTTACCATCCTCACCTTGTCGAAATCCCTCTAATTCGGACCAAGCGCTTTAAAACATCTTTTATGATTGGAACTCCCTGCCGGCGTCTGTATTTCCGAGCTCATATAACCCAAATCTTTTCAAGGTTCGAGTGAATAGGCATCTCCTGGGTGAGCTCGCTCCATCGTCGGCCTCATCCTTCCTACATGGATAGATGCTGGTCAAAAGCAAACCCATCTTTAATAAAAAAAAAATATATAATATAAGATTTATCTTAACGATGTGCGTTATTTTACTCGTTAATACACGTAGCATTCACAAAGAATGAATTTCATTAGAATGATCTCAATAATCTTTAGACGAAATTATGTCCAGTTATCAACTTAAACACTCACTTTCTCCATGAAAAAATTCGCCAGTTCAATACTTACGGAATGTTTCAGTGACTGAATTATTACTAAACCGTTTAGTTTAGAGCGTGCCCAATGCACATACTCTCTAAAAGAGACCATAAGTCATCAGCCCCGAGGGCAGCTGGAAGTGAAGTCAAAAACATTCATTTTCAGTCAAGCTTGTGTGCATCGATCGTCCCAGTGTAGATAGTATATATAGTTACACCCGAACCGGATATGTGTATTTATACGTATCTTGAATTATCAGTAAAGTTATGTCTAACTTCTCCTATAAACTGCAAGTAGTAAGTGATTTTTTTTTAAATATGCAACATGGTTCTGGGTTTCTCGAGATGGCTTAGCTATATCGAGATCTTTAGCTTCCTGGCTGTTTTTTTCGGATTCCTCCAAGTTGATAATCAATTTAGCACAAATATTACTTGACCAGCCTGATCTTTTCTGTCAGAAACAGAATACGTTTCATCGTATCTATTAATTCCCAGGTACATTAAGGGCTTCACTGAGGCAAATGACATTTACAATAGAACTCGCTGGCGGCGGAGACAATTCAACAGGCCTAGAATTGGTATTTTTTTGTTTTTACCATTTTTTTTTTTTTTTTTTTTTTTTTTTTTTTTTTTTTTTTTTTTTTTAATACATAGGAGGAGGAAATCATCATAGATACTGATGCCCCAAGTGTTGCATCCGTATGCCCGACTCCACTGAGAAATGTTTGTGTGTCCAGTGACCTACGGACTAAAACCTCCCCCTATTTCGCTGGCAACCCTTTCGGTAGGCTTTAAGGCATTACTTCGTAAGAGCGCTGTCCTTTCAATATTAGTCACCAGGTCTGAGACCTTTGGCGTTCTATTCCATCCTTGATCCGCATGGCCATTATTTCTCGTAGCATGGACGCTCCGCTGTCCCACCCTTCCCTTGTCGCGATCATTGCATCGATGAGGCCGTCCGGGCGTGATATATCAGCCTTTGCCTTGCATCTGGCTTCCGCTGACTGTGGGCACTCGAATACGGCATGCTTCGGGGTGTCTTGCTGTCCGCAATATACGCACTCATCCGAAGTAGCTTTCCCAATTTTGTGTAGGTACGTATTAAATACGCCGTGACCGCTGAGCGCCTGCGTCAGGACGCTATCCACTTCACCGTGCTTACGGCCAACCCATAGGCTCAGGTTTGGGATAAGCTCTCTAGTCCAGCGTCCCTTGTCGCCACAGCTCCACTGGCGCCCCCACTCAGTAATGATATTAAGGGATTCACTGAGGCAAATGACATTTACTATAGAACTCGCTGGCGGCGGAAACAATTCAACAGGCCTAGAAATGGTATTTTTTTTTTTGTTTTTACCATTAGAACATTACCCAAAAAATTTTTTTTTATTAATACAATTTTTTAATCTGATATTAACTTATTAATAGGTACAAGATTCATATGCGCGCAATAAGCCGTTTTCGAGAGAATTTTCAATAAAGGTCAAATTCTTCTTGTGCTCTAACTTGTTTTGTGGAGTTTCTATTACTTTAACGAAAATTCTAATTAATACAATTGGTTCTTCACATGTTTAAGTATAATATATATTTTTTTTCAAAGCAATTGTCTTGTCTATTTCTTGTAACATCTTCATTAAACAATGGATATTTTTTAGTATTTAGCGTTTGTCTCCACCTTAAACATTCGACTAAGCAAGCGAGTGACACCTGGTTGTCTCGCGGTTCCATCTCAGTTTTGGATCTCAGATTTTTTTTTTTTTTTTTTTTTTTTATCTTTCACTTGATTGTACGTATATCTAGTTATTATACTAATCTAAGAATGTAAGTAAGGACTTCTCCTAATACAGACATTACCTAACTTAATATAAAAGGGGAGTCTAGACCGAAGTTTGCAATAAAATATTTTCTAATGATATCTATCAAATTAATTCGGTTGTCTGTAGCATCACCCAACTCCATTCTCTCCTAACAAGAATGTTTAACAAATATTACTTCCATTAAATTAATTCAAATTAAAAATTAATTCAAACTTGACTCTGTTCTGGAGCTGGAAAATAGTGGCAGGGCACACTCCGTTTCGCAGTCATTTGGGCAGCCCGTCTAGCGGCAGTAGCCACCCCCTTACAGAAGACTAACATTTTTTTTTTTTTTTTTTTTTTTTTATCTTTCACTTGATTGTACGTATATCTAGTTATTATACTAATCTAAGAATGTAAGTAAGGACTTCTCCTAATACAGACATTACCTAACTTAATATAAAAGGGGAGTCTAGACCGAAGTTTGCAATAAAACAATTTCTAATGATATCTATCAAATTAATTCGGTTGTCTGTAGCATCACCCAACTCCATTCTCTCCTAACAAGAATGTTTAACAAATATTACTTCCATTAAATTAATTCAAATTAAAAATTAATTCAAACTTGACTCTGTTCTGGAGCTGGAAAATAGTGGCAGGGCACACTCCGTTTCGCAGTCATTTGGGCAGCCCGTCTAGCGGCAGTAGCCACCCCCTTACAGAAGACTAACATTTTTTTTTTTTTTTTTTTTTTTTTTATCTTTCACTTGATTGTACGTATATCTAGTTATTATACTAATCTAAGAATGTAAGTAAGGACTTCTCCTAATACAGACATTACCTAACTTAATATAAAAGGGGAGTCTAGACCGAAGTTTGCAATAAAACATTTTCTAATGATATCTATCAAATTAATTCGGTTGTCTGTAGCATCACCCAACTCCATTCTCTCCTAACAAGAATGTTTAACAAATATTACTTCCATTAAATTAATTCAAATTAAAAATTAATTCAAACTTGACTCTGTTCTGGAGCTGGAAAATAGTGGCAGGGCACACTCCGTTTCGCAGTCATTTGGGCAGCCCGTCTAGCGGCAGTAGCCACCCCCTTACAGAAGACTAACATTTTTTTTTTTTTTTTTTTTTTTTTATCTTTCACTTGATTGTACGTATATCTAGTTATTATACTAATCTAAGAATGTAAGTAAGGACTTCTCCTAATACAGACATTACCTAACTTAATATAAAAGGGGAGTCTAGACCGAAGTTTGCAATAAAACATTTTCTAATGATATCTATCAAATTAATTCGGTTGTCTGTAGCATCACCCAACTCCATTCTCTCCTAACAAGAATGTTTAACAAATATTACTTCCATTAAATTAATTCAAATTAAAAATTAATTCAAACTTGACTCTGTTCTGGAGCTGGAAAATAGTGGCAGGGCACACTCCGTTTCGCAGTCATTTGGGCAGCCCGTCTAGCGGCAGTAGCCACCCCCTTACAGAAGACTAACATTTTTTTTTTTTTTTTTTTTTTTTTTTTATCTTTCACTTGATTGTACGTATATCTAGTTATTATACTAATCTAAGAATGTAAGTAAGGACTTCTCCTAATACAGACATTACCTAACTTAATATAAAAGGGGAGTCTAGACCGAAGTTTGCAATAAAACATTTTCTAATGATATCTATCAAATTAATTCGGTTGTCTGTAGCATCACCCAACTCCATTCTCTCCTAACAAGAATGTTTAACAAATATTACTTCCATTAAATTAATTCAAATTAAAAATTAATTCAAACTTGACTCTGTTCTGGAGCTGGAAAATAGTGGCAGGGCACACTCCGTTTCGCAGTCATTTGGGCAGCCCGTCTAGCGGCAGTAGCCACCCCCTTACAGAAGACTAACATTTTTTTTTTTTTTTTTTTTTTTTTATCTTTCACTTGATTGTACGTATATCTAGTTATTATACTAATCTAAGAATGTAAGTAAGGACTTCTCCTAATACAGACATTACCTAACTTAATATAAAAGGGGAGTCTAGACCGAAGTTTGCAATAAAACATTTTCTAATGATATCTATCAAATTAATTCGGTTGTCTGTAGCATCACCCAACTCCATTCTCTCCTAACAAGAATGTTTAACAAATATTACTTCCATTAAATTAATTCAAATTAAAAATTAATTCAAACTTGACTCTGTTCTGGAGCTGGAAAATAGTGGCAGGGCACACTCCGTTTCGCAGTCATTTGGGCAGCCCGTCTAGCGGCAGTAGCCACCCCCTTACAGAAGACTAACATTTTTTTTTTTTTTTTTTTTTTTTTTTATCTTTCACTTGATTGTACGTATATCTAGTTATTATACTAATCTAAGAATGTAAGTAAGGACTTCTCCTAATACAGACATTACCTAACTTAATATAAAAGGGGAGTCTAGACCGAAGTTTGCAATAAAACATTTTCTAATGATATCTATCAAATTAATTCGGTTGTCTGTAGCATCACCCAACTCCATTCTCTCCTAACAAGAATGTTTAACAAATATTACTTCCATTAAATTAATTCAAATTAAAAATTAATTCAAACTTGACTCTGTTCTGGAGCTGGAAAATAGTGGCAGGGCACACTCCGTTTCGCAGTCATTTGGGCAGCCCGTCTAGCGGCAGTAGCCACCCCCTTACAGAAGACTAACATTTTTTTTTTTTTTTTTTTTTTTTTTATCTTTCACTTGATTGTACGTATATCTAGTTATTATACTAATCTAAGAATGTAAGTAAGGACTTCTCCTAATACAGACATTACCTAACTTAATATAAAAGGGGAGTCTAGACCGAAGTTTGCAATAAAACATTTTCTAATGATATCTATCAAATTAATTCGGTTGTCTGTAGCATCACCCAACTCCATTCTCTCCTAACAAGAATGTTTAACAAATATTACTTCCATTAAATTAATTCAAATTAAAAATTAATTCAAACTTGACTCTGTTCTGGAGCTGGAAAATAGTGGCAGGGCACACTCCGTTTCGCAGTCATTTGGGCAGCCCGTCTAGCGGCAGTAGCCACCCCCTTACAGAAGACTAACATTTTTTTTTTTTTTTTTTTTTTTTATCTTTCACTTGATTGTACGTATATCTAGTTATTATACTAATCTAAGAATGTAAGTAAGGACTTCTCCTAATACAGACATTACCTAACTTAATATAAAAGGGGAGTCTAGACCGAAGTTTGCAATAAAACATTTTCTAATGATATCTATCAAATTAATTCGGTTGTCTGTAGCATCACCCAACTCCATTCTCTCCTAACAAGAATGTTTAACAAATATTACTTCCATTAAATTAATTCAAATTAAAAATTAATTCAAATTTGACTCTGTTCTGGAGCTGGAAAATAGTGGCAGGGCACACTGCGTTTCGCAGTCATTTGGGCAGCCCGTCTAGCGGCAGTAGCCACCCCCTTACAGAAGACTAACATTTTTTTTTTTTTTTTTTTTTTTTTTATCTTTCACTTGATTGTACGTATATCTAGTTATTATACTAATCTAAGAATGTAAGTAAGGACTTCTCCTAATACAGACATTACCTAACTTAATATAAAAGGGGAGTCTAGACCGAAGTTTGCAATAAAACATTTTCTAATGATATCTATCAAATTAATTCGGTTGTCTGTAGCATCACCCAACTCCATTCTCTCCTAACAAGAATGTTTAACAAATATTACTTCCATTAAATTAATTCAAATTAAAAATTAATTCAAACTTGACTCTGTTCTGGAGCTGGAAAATAGTGGCAGGGCACACTCCGTTTCGCAGTCATTTGGGCAGCCCGTCTAGCGGCAGTAGCCACCCCCTTACAGAAGACTAACATTTTTTTTTTTTTTTTTTTTTTTTTATCTTTCACTTGATTGTACGTATATCTAGTTATTATACTAATCTAAGAATGTAAGTAAGGACTTCTCCTAATACAGACATTACCTAACTTAATATAAAAGGGGAGTCTAGACCGAAGTTTGCAATAAAACATTTTCTAATGATATCTATCAAATTAATTCGGTTGTCTGTAGCATCACCCAACTCCATTCTCTCCTAACAAGAATGTTTAACAAATATTACTTCCATTAAATTAATTCAAATTAAAAATTAATTCAAATTTGACTCTGTTCTGGAGCTGGAAAATAGTGGCAGGGCACACTGCGTTTCGCAGTCATTTGGGCAGCCCGTCTAGCGGCAGTAGCCACCCCCTTACAGAAGACTAACATTTTTTTTTTTTTTTTTTTTTTTTTTTTATGAAATCGAGGTAGCGCTTGACCCTGATGTGAGGTGCAGATGTGGCCGAAGGTGGACCACGCTTACCTAGTAAATGCCCATTTACCCTAGTTTTGAAGACCCCGAGGTTGTAGTTCTGTGGGAACACGGACGCAGGCAATGAGTTCCACTCCTTAGCAGTTCGAACAAGGAAGGTGGAACTGAATAACATGAAATAACAGTGTTGTGTTTCGGTGAGTGAGCAAGGGATGCCAAAGCCCATTTTCCTATCCAATTCCTTATCCTTAATCCTACTGAGTCGGCAGCGCACTTGCAGCAGCTGTGGCGTTGCTTGTGTTATAAGCGACGGTAGCTACTTACCAATAAGTGGACCGTCAGCCTTCTTGCCGATTTTAACATAAAAAAATAATTAAAGATTAATTTTTGTGAATGATAGGTTCTAAATTTAAATTTACTATTTTTTTATTTATGAGCAAGTAGATATATATTAATACAAAACTGATAAGTTTGCTTTAATTTAAAATATTTATAAAAGTAGCAATTAAATATTGCTTATAAGACAACGCAACTTATGTGATTTAACCGTTGCCGCTTATTGAAATCTAAATATTCTTCCAAGAATATGCACATAATGATTATAGTACCTACATACTTATAGAAGAAGTAATTAGTAAATTATTTTGTGTAAAACAAAGAGTGCTTACCGGATTTGGAGACTCTGTACCGCAGACCGCGTCCGCCTTTTTGATGGTATCGATGGTATGTTCCGAATTCGCCATAATTGTTGTTAACGCGACTGTAGTCCGCCAGGTGTCGGTTGCCGTCCAGGTGATTGGGCAAGGAGCGATTCCATCCCATGACGTCGCCGACGACCGAGCCGCAAACGGACGATTCTGTTTGGCTTTTGGTGTCGCCATTGCAAAGGTCGCCGCTGGATCTGGCACGCCGGCCCTTCAGCCCCTTGGCGGAATGTTGGCTGATGTTGGAGCCCATTCCGCGACGGTTCACGCGGGCACGCCCCGCCCCGCCGCCCGCATCGCGCCACCCTTCCGACTCACACCCCTTGCTTTTTCGCCTGCAGTTGTGTTGCTCTGTGGACAGAACAAATTTGCTTTTAATACCGACATGGCGTTATCGATCTGAAACCCTGTTGAAACCAGGACAATGTGTAAACTTTGAATGCACACTAACACCTGCTAAAAAAAATCGGTAAATAAGCTACTATAATAACTATTCGCTATTCAGATTCGTCCGGTTTTTTTGTGAACTACACAACTGATTTAAATGTATTTTTTACATAATATAACTCTTTAGGAAGACAACATCGATGACACAGTTGTCCAATGTCACAGAAAAATATAATTGAAATCGATTATAGATAAAACAATACAAAGTTAGTAGTAATAAAGTATCTACTACACATCTGGATAGTAAACAACACACCTTATCCAAGTAATTAGGATGAACCAATGGCGATTTGACGAGCCCGTTGGATAAGTGGTTAGGGTGCTTGCCCTAACGCTCTGTTCTAGGGTTCATGGCTGGGTCAACTTTGAAAAATAAAATTTTCAAATTTAGCTCTGGTCTGGATTTGGAAAGTAATGGCAGGGCACAGTGCGTTTCGCAGTCATTTCGGCAGCCCGTCTGGTGGCGGTAACCACCCCCTTACAGAAGACCACCGTAAAATAACAGCACGTGTGCTGTTGTGTTTCGGTGAGTGAGTAAGGGATGCCAGAGCCTATTTCTCTATGCCCTCCTAATCCCTTATCCTTAATCCTACTGTAGTCGGCAGCGCACTTGCAGTAGCTTTTACGTTGCTTGTATTAAGGCGACGGTAGCCACCCATCAAGTGAATCGTCAGCCTGTCTGCCGATCTTATAGGTAAAATATCCGGTAGTAAAAAATGATAAAACACACAAAAAAATGCAAAAACTTTTCTGACAATTAAGTTAAAAAGTACAGGAAAAATTAAATTAAAGAAGGCTTAGTTAAGTTATAAGTCGCAAGAAAAATCAAGAAGACTACGGATTTAAAGCTTAAGCGATGGCGAGAACATCCCAACAATGTGCTGGATTAAGTGAGAAGTTTGAAATATAAACAGTAACTTTGGAGTACTAATGGCGTTATTATCGGGAATTAACTAAATCGACAAAACCGAACCAGGTCATTCTAGATGGCAAATTTTCAATGTGTCAAAATTCAGTTTTAATTTTTAATTTCAAGTACCTACATATTGATGTGTAGTATTCTGCGTTGTTGGTTCTGCGGTTATGACTTAGTCAGGACAATTTATAAGTACATGTATCTCAAAAGCAATTATACATTATTATATTTATTCTGACTTAATATTCAGATTTAGGTTATTAATTCGCAATAATAATATTTTATATAGGTATAATATTTTAATAATACCTACAAAGGTATTAAAATAAATATATTTATATTTTAAAGATTTAAAAATATTCACGTAGTAGGTATATTATTAGGACTTTTATATAAATCCTAATAAATATAATATAATTAATAAGAATTAATATAATGTAATTAAAAATAATTATAATTAATAATATAATATAATTAATAGCCTTCCTCAATTCAATTTTTCCTGTACTTTTTAACTTAATTATCAGAAATTTTTTCGTGTGTTTTATCATTTTTTTTACTACCGGATATTGTTTTTATATAAACTAATATACTTTTATTTATTAAATACATTAAATATGTATCTATATACTGATTGTAAATATTCTAATTCGCAAGTACTAATAACAAATTACCCTAATATTGTACTCAATTGTGTTATATTACTCCAGTAGGTACTTTAGATAGCTACGCAATTATTAAATATTAATGGAGAGGTCTCCTTAAACCTGAAATATATACCATTGAAATATATCAATTAAAGATGCTTTTCCGGTTAATTAGGTAACAAGCGAGCGTGAACCAATGTCGCTGCGTTGTGCGGAAAATAACATTAGCACAGGGAGAGGCTTCATTCATGCCATCATAACAGTTTGATGATATTATTTATGTTTTAATTTGTTACATGTCCCTCCACCAACCCTTCCAGCCAACGCTGCGATTATACCAATTATAGACCTATTCGAATTATAAAATAGTAGCAGCCCGCCCCCGGCTTCGCCCGGGCGGCGTGCAATTTTTATATACCCTAAAACATTCCCCGTTTATCCCTCTTTCCATTAGCGAAAACCGAATTAAAATCGGTCTACCCGTTCACGCGTGATGCCGTGACCAGGAGAAATAGGGATTCATTTTTATATATAAGATTACGTACATAATAGCTGAGCCGTAGTCGGTATTGCGTGTAACTTTTTTGTTTTTAAACAGATTGGAATGAAACAAACACTAAATGTTACGGGAAGCTTGCTACAATACATCAGTGAAAACTGCATTCAAATCGGTTAAGCAGTTTTTGAGATTAGCGTGCACAAACGCACACATAAACAGAAAAAAAAATTGTTAAACTATTTCTTTTACTTCGGTAACATAAGTAAAACGTGTACAATTTTTATTTTTATTTTTAATTATTTAATGTACAACACGGAAATGTTACATGCATTTAACTCTTAATATAGAGGCTGTCTCTTTTACTCTCTGCGAATATCTGGAATTCACTTTTAAGCTAAAATCAACTTATTTACGAACGAATGCGCCATGACAGATTAAAGTACTGTATGTTCAGTTAATGTCTAAGCAAACATTGATTCGCAAACACCTCCGTGGACTTATTACTGTACAATTTTAAAGCAATTTACTAAGTAATATAGTCTTTATAAGAGTAATTATTGAACATTTTATTATTATAGTCACCTATTATTACTATCTCATTGCTTCGTAATAATGGTAATAGTAAAAATTCAAAGGCAGTATCAAATGTGCAATAAAATATATGAAACCTATATACATATTATAAAATAATTCTTTTTAAACCACCTAACGAATTTTGATACGGTTTCCGCTATTGGAAAGAGCGATAAATAGCAACAGACGCTGAAGGAGAACCGGGAGCGTTCCGGGGCGGAAACGGAGCGGTTTGCCGGAGCGGTAACTGTGTTCCGTTACACCGAGCGTTGCCGATTTGTGGGGAATACCGTGCCGCTTTTTCGTGACGGTATTCTGTGTGAAACGCCCCGGAAAACATTCACTTCCCGCTTTCCCGCTCCCGGACCACTTATCGCCCAGAGTGTTTTACGCTTAAGCGGGAAAATTTGGGTATATAATTTGTAGAAAAAATTGCATACATGCGAAGCAGAGAACGGGTCGCTAGTAATTCATATGTTTAATCTACAAATATAATAAAATCGTAAACAAGCCAGTTTTTTCAAAAAAACAAAATAATTCGTACACGTTGTACTTATGTTACCGAAGTCAAAAAAATTATTTTTTGAATTAATGTTTATTTGTCTGTGTGTTTATGCACGCTAATGCGGTTTTCACCGATGTATTGCGGCAAGCTTCCCGTAACATAGGTATAGTGTTTGTTTCATTCCAATCGGTTTACAACCAAAAAAGTTACGCACTATACCGAACACTACCCGGCTCAGCTAGTACTAAAAACAGTGAAATTTATACCAAGGAAATTTGTTACGATCATTCTTAAGGAATCATTAAAAAGTATCGTTAAGTTTAAAGGCTCAATTTATTCTTAAATTAATTGGCAACCTTTATGTGAAAGAATTTAAGAAAAATTTTAATCAAAAATAATGTACATTAACTGCAAAGGGTTTAAAGTGACTCTGTAATTAATTAAAGAATATGCGTCCCGTGACGCACTTTCCAAGATTAATGAATCTCACGTTCAACGCAACTTCATTAACGCTTTATAACGCGTTGTGTATTTTATAACGTATATAATATTGTAATAAATTGTTCACGTATTATGAACTGTCAGCAGATTTAGTATGACAAAGTAGATAAGAGTGCGCAATGGGTGTACACAAAATTCGAAAATTAGCATACTGCTCAAGGAATTTCTACGGACTTTAACGTCTGTAAAAAAAAGAAAGACGAAATATAAACATATTTTTGTGGTTCCCAAGAGCAATTAATAAGATATTTAGTCATCGTAACCTATGTAATCTCTTTTTGATTGTAAACGTAGTCAGACAGGCTGACGGTCCACTTGATGGTAGGTGGCTACCGTTCCCTGGGGTGGATCGGAGTTGTTGCCTCGGAAGGGCAAGGAGACACCGGGGAGATTTAGTGGGTAGTGCCAGTGCCGCTATGACCTAGAGCATAGCGTGGAGCACTGGTGACCCCCACATACCCCTACCGTCTAGCCAGCGGTAGGAAGTGGGCTGCTAACTAAAGTAGGATTGAGGATAAAGGTTTAGGAAGAGATAGGTAAATGGGCTCTGGCATCCCTTACTCACTCACATGGTGTTATTTCAAAGTAGTCTTCTGTGAGGGTCACCATACATTTATTGCCACCAGACGGCAAACAGAATAGAGATGTTCTAGAAATTGAAGAAATTAGATTCTCTAGAAAATAGATATAATAAAATTGTAAATGAACCGTGGCTGCTGTACATTAATGATTTCTTCAAAAAAATTTCAAAAAATTACTTGTTACTGAGGTCAAAAAAATAGTATTTAGAATTTTTGTCTGATTGTCTGTGCGTTTGTGCACACTAATCTCTGAAATGGTTTAACCAATTTGAATAACATTTTCACTTAATAAGTGTTAAGTGCTTAACTTGACGAGCCCGTTGGATGAGTAGTTAGGGTGCTTGCCTTAACGCTCTGTTCCAGGGTTCCCGGGTTCGATCCCCGGCAGGGTCAACTTTGAAAAATGAACTTTTCCATTTTGGCTCTGGTCTGGATTTGGAAAGTAGTGACAGGGCACACTGCGTTTCGCAGTCATTTGGGCAACCCGGCTGGCGGCAGTAAACACCCCCTTACAGAAGACCACCGTGAAATAACAGCACGTGTGCTGTTGTGTTTCGGTGAGTGAGTAAGGGATGCCAGAGCCCATTTCCCTATCCACTCCTAATTCCGTATCCTTAATCCTACTGCAGTCGGCAGCGCACTTGCAGCAGTTTAGGCGTTGCTTGTGTTATAGGCGACGGTAGCCACCTACCATCAAGTGGACCGTCAGCCGACTGCCGACCTTAACATAAAAAAAGCAAGCTTCTCGTAACATTTATTGTATGTTTCATTCCAATCGGTTTACAAACAATACCGAATACCACGAGTACGAAGTTGCGGGCTCAGCTAGTTATAGAATAAAGTCTCTGTCTATTTCACCTAATAAAATTGGAAGAACTATTAAACGAGGAAGGTTTATGTATAAAAATTGCAAGAAAAATCGCGTAAGTGCGGAGCCGAAGGCGGGTCGCTAGTATTAATTATAGCTGTTAGTAGTAGTATCTACTAATCATCGCTAGTATGTAATCATACACCGTATACCACCACGCCCTATTAATATTATAATGCGAAGGTTTGTGAGGATGGATGTTTGTTACTCTTCCACGCAAATAGGTTGAAAGGGTTGGAGGAAAATTTGCACAAATATAGTTGATTACCTAGATTAACATATAGGATAATTTTTATCCTGAAAAAAGTTAGTTTCCCGAGGGATCATCTAAAAATATAAAAAATTAGAGGCCACTGTCGCCGCGGCCGGTGGGCGGTGCGGCGCCGCCATGGTCACAGTGGTAAAGGTGCCGGGCATCATAATCTACATATACTAGTCTATACTAATATTATAAAGAGAAAAGATTTGTATGTAGGTATGTATGTATGTTTGTAATGAATAAACTCAAGGACTACTGGATCGATTTTAAAAATTCTTTCACCTATACAAAGCTACATTATCAGCGAGTAACATAGGCTACTCACCCTCACCTCACCCCCCCCCCCCCCCACCTCCCTCCCCTTTGACCCTCTTTAATAAAGTCAAAAATGTTTAAAAAATAAATCGGGGACGGGCCTCTGGTACTTATATATTTTCTGCGGTCTTATATTTTTAATTTTCCAAGACGGTCGAAGTCGCAGGTATCAGCTAGTAGTTAATAATCACGCATTTAATCATCATATTGAAATCATCAAAAATTTATGATATTTATTTTATTTTTGCGGGTAATATTATTGTTTGTGATTTTTAAACGCGAATAAGTACGTGAATTAATTGAAGACCGCTAAGCCTGTTGTAAGCTTGTCGCTATAAATAGTTGTTGAATTAATCCAAATGGGACCAACCCTTAAACTTGGCAAGGACGTAAAATATTTGCACAAGTAACTACTAAACCAAATAGCGAGACTGAAGACTTAAGGATAATGTTCGTAGTTAACACTGAAATATGGAGTTACTTTAAAACATGTCTGATTTCATTTTATTGAATCAGACATGACTGAAAAACGGGACAAGTGCGAGTTGAACTCGCGTGAAGAGGGTTCCGTACGATGTTACCTATCCGCACAATATTGAGTGATTTACCATGTTATTTTAATATCGTGGACTTCTTATAGGTTTTCCTATAATCTATAAGTAGAAAACTAATTTCTGTATTTTTTTTTTCAAAATTTTAGGTTCAGTAGTTTCGGAGATAAGGGGGGAATGGTCGGATAGACGGACGTACGAGTGATCCTATAAGGATTCCGTTTTATTCGGACGTACGGAACCCTAAAAAATAAATAAATAGATATTGATTAGCGTGGAGAAATAATATTATACGTATTCGGTATAGAAAATGACATGTCTTTTTTGCTGATGGTACGGGAAGTATCGTTGCATTTAGACAAGTCATTTCATACCGGCTGAAAATCATAATAATAGTAGTATTTCCCTCTGATCGTCAGCTACTCCAGTACCAGTGGAGCGAAAAAGAAGTGGTTCCTAGCTATAATTTATGAAGATTCGTTTAGGCGTTTGAACATCATCAGCACATTTCCTAGTTGACGAAGGTCACTAACTTCCACAGGTTCGATTTATTTGAAATTTGGTGTACTGTTACTTCGGTGGTATTTCCACTAAGACTCAGCAAAAATCAGTTATTTTTTTATAAGCAGCGTTCTTATACAAACTAGCTGGGCTCGCAATTTCATACGCGTGGTATTTGGTATAACGCGTAACTTTTTTTTGTAAATCGATAGGAGTGAAACATACACAAAATTTTACGGGAAGCTTGCTACAATACATAAATGAAAACCGCATTCAAATCGGTTAAGCCGTTTCAGAGATTAGCGTGAACAAACGCACAGACAAACCGACAAACAGACAAAAATTCTATTTTTTTGACCTCGGTAACGTAAGTGCAACGCGTACATAATTGTTTTTTTGAAAAAAAATATTTAATGTAAGTACAGACACGGCTCGTTTACGATTTTATTATATAAATTTATAGATTTGTAACATTTTTGTAATGTCAATTAGTTAGTTGTATTTGTGTAAGGTCTGTAGGGTTGCCAACTTTTTTTGCATGAAATAAAGTATATTCAGGGCTGTGAAGAATGTTAAACAGTATTTTTTTTTTATTATAGATGGGTTTGCTCTTGACCAGCATCTATCCATGTAGGAAGGATGAGGCCGAAGATGGAGCGAGCTCACCCAGAAGATGCCTATTCACTCGAACCTTGAAAAGATTTGGGTTATATGAGCTCGGAAATACAGACGCCGGCAGGGAGTTCCAATCCTTAGCAGTGCGCATCACAAAAGATGTTTTAAAGCGCTTGGTATTATAGGAAAATTAACAGTATTTTATTCATTTATTGTTTTAAATACATATTTTTTAGAGCTTCTCGCACAACTTACTAATTTACATTAAACTTATCACTGTTACACATATAATTGTAAAACAAAAACAAGGTCCACGCGAAAAAAGGTTATGTTCTGAGAACGCACACACTCGTATGTCTGTCAATGAGTGATAGTCTTGAATATTTGGCATTGACAGATTCTTTCAGAAACTCAGTGTGATTTGTTTGTGACTGCTCTGCACGGAGCAGTGAGCGCCCTCTGACTAAATAAAAACATTGTGTGAGCGTCTAAGTATAACACATAATAATGTGTTTGCATTTTGATGATGAAAACAGTATTTTATATAATTTATTTTTGTTCAACAGTAAAAAGTATAACTTGGTGAAAAACAGTATAGTTGGCAACCCTAAAGGTCCGGTAGGATGTATTTTTAACTACGTCTTTGTAGTGTCTGTTGCCGTTTAGTAACCTCCACTAAAATTGTATAATTATACTCCTCAATAACCAAGTTCAATAAAAAAAAAAACCTTCAAACCGTACATAGATACGTAACCAGCAACCGTGATAATATTTTCAACGTGTTTCATTTTATTCAACACAAAAACATGAAAGACATCGTAACAATGCGCTCTCCAACAATAACGTATGCAACAGCACTTCCTAAACGTCGATCTTTTTGCAAATAAAAAAGGTGCATTAAACAAGCATTGTTTATTCAGAATAAAAACCTTTCCACAGGCAAAAATAGAAAATTTCCCATGAGCCTTTAAAACAAAAACTGTGCTACCTCAATTATCTCTGAATTATGTTGGATGTTGAGAGTTTTATAAATGACTAGCGACCCGCCCCCGGCTTCGCCCGGGGTACAATTTTTATATATATGAACATTCCCCGTTTATCCCTCTTTCCTTTAGTGAAAACCGAATTAAAATCGGTGTACGCGTTCACGCATGATGCCGTGACCAAGGGAAATGGGGATTCATTTTTATATATAGAGAAGATAAATTGAAAATAATTAAAAAAAATTTAAGGCGAAGAAACCATACTGTAATATAAATGCAAAAATTAAATGTCTGTGTAGGTAAAATACAAAACCGATTTTGGTGAAATTTTCGTGGAGAAAGCTTGAATAGGGTATTACACCCATTTTTAAAGTGTCTCAATTAGATTCTGTAGTGCTAATGAACCACTAAAAAAAACGCCAAATTTTTATTCAATCGATCGATTCAATCGATAAACATTTTACTCTGTGGTCATGACGTCAGTTGGCTGTGTAAACAAATGCGCCGGTAATTGACACGACACTGACTGACACTTTTTTGTTTACACAACCGTATGACGTAAACATGGCGGCTACTATTTTATTGTGTTTAAGAACAGACTAAAAATTCTGAAAACTTTGAATTTAATTTTAAAATTTATTTTCTTATTTTACGAACTAAAACTAACATTTTCCGACTGCTTTTTGCCTAAGCTATCTCAATTATATACTTTTAGTTTTTTTTTCATATAGACTAAAATACATAGAATGAAGGTGAGTTTGAAACTTTATTCATAAATATTAAGCCGTATGCAAAAGCAACTTTATCATAAAGTAAGCTGCATCTTAGTTTTAAATTTAATTTTATTTAAATACATGCGCATCGCTAAGGTTAGGTTAGGTTGCTTCGCGTGGATGAATTTTTTTCTGCAAATTATACACAACAAACCTTATATATTTTTCACTCTTTCAATTAGTAAAAACCATATCAATCTGTTGGTGGTTTAGAACACTCCGGAGAACAGACAGACAGAGGCGTACAGTACAGTGATTTTATTTTATAAATAGATAGAAGATACAATTATTGGAGTGAATCCATTTTCATAAGGATTAAAATTAAACGAGTAAACAAGCGTTACGTTTTTTGTCACTTTGACATTTGAGCGACTAATTCCCTAATTATATTCTCGTGCTTATAAAAGCAAACGTCGCAATCTGTCCGCGTTGAGGAACGGAACGATAGCGCGTTGCCGCGGCGCAGCGACATCTGTTGTCGAAAAAATGAACTATTTGAACTTATAATTTTATACGTTTAAAAGAGCAAATTTCAGTTTTGTGTCGGAGCTGACACACATACACTTTTTTATTTTTTTAAATTTCTTGTCTTCTAAAATGAAGATTTTGGGCTTAAATCTGAATCACGTTCACATACGCTTCTATATTATGCTCACGTATCCTCCCTTGTCTCCACTGGGATTACGTAAAAAGCAGCATTAAACATTTTCGATTAAATCGATGAAACCTTGATCAATATCAAGGTTTTATTTTATTCCAATTTTTGTGTTGTTATGGTCTAAACACATTCTAGTGGTTTTAGCAATTTCTAAAATCTTGGACACAGGTAATATTTTTTACACAATTTAGAAAAAAGACCAAATCTATACGTTTGTCGTTTAGATTGCCCAATCCTACTCAGTCGGTAGGTAATATTGTATTATTTCTATTTGTGGGTCTTTCTCGGAAAAACAAACGCATAAAAATAATATTTGAAGGGTTAGCAAAAGGTATTCGTTCTAAAAATAACAGTTTTAGGGTCCCATAAGATTCTTGTTTGCTTCTCGTGTTACTGAATCTTCTAATGTACAGTACAACCAAATGTCTAAAATGTTTTATTTAAAAAAAATACAATAAATATTCAATTCGTTTTGCTTGTTCGAGACGTAAACTCCCCATTGACCCTTAGAAGACCTTACATTCAAAGAAGTGGAGGTAAAGATCTTTGCACTTTTCCTAATTGTTTTTTCCTACTTTTCCTAATTCCTAATTTTATAATTTCCAAATTCCTAAAGTCTAGCTTATATTATTAATTCTCTACAAATACGTATATAGAATTTCTGAACTAATCTAACTGGTTATTTTGTTTTTATAACTGCACTAAGGTAAACTCCTTAGTGCACTCCTCTCTTTATACAAGGCACAAGTCCGATCTTGCATGGAGTATTGCTGTTACCTTTGGGATGGCTCAGCAACATACCGACTTGCCGCACTCGACTCGGTGGATCGCAGAGTTAGGAGGCTCACTGGCGATGATACACTAATAAGAACTAAGCTGCTGCAGACGCAAAGTTGCCTGTCTGTGTGTATTCTAAAAGTACTTCGGAGCACACTTTGAAGTACATCTTTCTCCTTTCTTCTATCGGACATGCAGACTTACGGCTGGTTACCATCCTCGCCTTGTCGAAATTCCTCTAATTCGCACCAAGCGATTTAAAACATCTTTTGTGATGCGCACTGCTAAGGATTTGAACTCCCTGCCGGCGTCTGTATTTCCGATCTCATATAACCCAAATCTTTTCAAGGTTCGAGTGAATAGGCATCTTCTGAGTAAGCTCGCTCCATCGTCGGCCTCATCCTTCCTACATGGATAGATGCTGGTCAAGAGCAAACCCATCTTTAATAAATAAAAAAAATTTCAATTTAAATGAGGTATAACGAATATTAATAATTCAAAACAGCAAAAGAACCCAATAACACTGACAGCAAACAATAAAGCAATCTTTTTCTAAATATAAAAACGTGGGCTCGTCTTTGTTCGTTTTGGTTAAGTGAATATTCTCAAAGATCGTTGGGTTATTGAGTAATGAGCCATAGCAAATTGTGTTTTTGTGTTGCTCAGCATTGACCAGAACCTCTTTGTTTACCTTAGAAATTGTTCTTTTACATTTATTTACTAAAACACTATACACTATACACATTCCGCGTCAGTATTTTTATACTTTTGTTGATAGATTATAATAATGATTGGTCAGCATCATAAACCTATAGTATTGATATTGTTACAGAGAGAAATTAAGACAGACATTAAAACTTATCAGAGGGTGTAGATATTTGAGTGATAATTTGCTCATTGCATAGTCAATATTGATCGAAGAACAATAATTTTAAGTACTATAAGTTTTTAATTCACAAGTGCTGTTAAAACTTCACATGATTGACTAAACTCGTTACCTATTCTCATTGAAGCGTGATTTAAGGCAGTGAGATAAAATAATAAATTATTTACTTTGCATTGTCAAACTAAATATCGTTGTTGTCAAACCAAAATCTGCTATGTGCTAAAAGCATATATAGTACTTATTACTTCCATGGCTAAAAGCATACTTTTGACAAAAGATGTTTTCCTGAAAAAAATTACATGAAGGTTTTTTTCCAAAAAATCGTATTTTATTAGAAACTTAGGGTATACGTAAACTTATTGGTCTTTTAAACATGAAAGTTTAAAGTGTATTTATTATTTTTATAATAGGGTGTTATTTATAGTACATTACTGCAGAGTCCAGGAAGTGAAGGGTTGCCGGACGAAGACTCGCTAAAGCTCGGCCTTGATAAAGATCTGAGCCCGGCAATCCTCATTCCGGTCGAGGCTGGTATAGTGCTTTTCTCAATAAATTTGAGGAAATAATGAAACACGCCCCCGCCTACTACGCCTGTGACAGCGGCGGGCGCGTTCGTGAAGACTCGTGAAACTTCGGGTTTCATCGGGCTGAGCAGCGGCCGGGAATGAATTTTCATAGAACATTCTTGGCCTAGGCCGAGAAAGAAATGCATGAGCCAAAAATTACAAACTCCGTGGCTTGTTTTTAGTACAAGAATGCCTACATTTGCGAGCATGTTTGAGAAAATTAATTTAATTTAATAAAATTTTGAACATTTCAGATTCTAGTTGCTTCACATAGCATATTTTATTAATTTGACAAATAGTGCTGCTCATAAGCACTGCAGTTGTTTTATAAGATAGATAAGGCAGTGAACTATTCACTAAGGCCAAAATGTTGAAATGTCAAAAAAGTGCACATAGCAGATTTTAATTTGACAACGGCGATATTATTATTTTTATCTGTTGTTTAATTATTTTATTGTGATTTTTTTATTTTGTATTTTTATATCAAAATAAAAAAACTGTTAAACTCTACAATGAATCCAAAATTATATTTCATCAAAGACAATCCTAGTGAATTAAGAATATCCTATTTCCCTATCCCCTTCTAATCCCTTAATATCCTTAATCCTACTGTAGTCGGCAGCCACTTGCAGCAGCTTTGGCGTTGCTTATATTATAGGCGACCTACCATCAAGTGGACCGTCAGCCTGTCTGCCAATCCTAACATAAAAAAATAAAAATAAAAAACTGCGCCAACTGATAGTTTACATTCCTGTTTCTGTTTTGAAGAAGTTTCATTATTCTTTTTTTAAAATGATGTGTTAATTTTTTTTTATATTATCAGCAGTTTCAGCTACCTATATGAAAAATATGTAATATAATATAAGAAACCTTACAAACAACTAGTTCCACATATCTTTATTTTCCTATCCGAGGCTGAAATTTTAGTATCGGGCTAAGTTGGGTGCTCCTTTATAATTGAAGCGGTTTCTAGTTCGGTCTGCGAGTCTCAATTCACGTGGAAAAGTTTTTCAGATTTCAACACTAAAAACACTCCACAAACGCGATTCTCGGCGATCTTTTCTCTTTCGAGTAGTAAGTACATTTTAAACGAACGTATCGTAATTTTGCGACTTCACTATATAGGTACTATGATTGATAATATAAACAGTTTTATGAGATTTTCAACATATGTAATACACAATATTATCGCGGCTGGCTATGAAGGGAATTCGGTAGAATCAAGTTACGTTCATTGATGTCTCATGTGAAGGATAAAGCATCTATCCATGTAGGAAGGATGAGGCCGAAGATGGAGCGAGCTCACCCAGAAGATGCCTATTCACTCGAAACTTGAAAAGACTTGGGCTATATGAGCTCGGAAATACAGACGCCGGCAGGGAGTTCCAATCCTTAGCAGTGCGCATCACAAAAGATGTTTTAAAGCGCTTGGTCCGAATTAGAGGGATTTCGACAAGGTGAGGATGGTAACCAGCCGTACGTCTGCATGTCCGATAGAAGAAAGGGGAAGGCGGTATGATCTCATGCAGCTCTCGAGCACACTCGTAAAGAAGAATACGTGACTAAGAAAACAAGCAATCTTGGAAACAAATACGTATGTCCTCTTTGTCCAGAACAGAGGCCTGCGTCCAGTATTGGTAAGTAATACATTTAACTAAAGAACTGCCTCCGGATTATATACACCTTTGGGTAATGGGTGGTTCAGAAGAAGTAGCGCAGGAACAGACAAAAGTGGACAGCGATTTTATTTTATAATTATCTATATATTTTTCTATACATAATGAAATCGTAAACAAGCCGTGTTTGTGTATATTAAAGATTTTTTCAAAAAAAAAAAATTGTAAATGTTGTACTTCCTTCAGAACAAAATGTACAAAAATCAAAATGAGCATCACACTCAAACTTATGTTATCGAGGTCAAAAATATAGTTTTTAGGATTTTTGTCTGTTTGTCTGTGCGTTTGTACACGCTAATCCCAGTAACATATTAAGAGGGCACTTTCCAACTCGAACAGCTTACTTATTCCATACTACGTAATTCCATGATTACTCATTAATTATAGGTCGTAGCAATACATAAAAAACATAACATTTCTAGGAAATAATATAAAGGTTTGCATCTCAACAAAAAACTGAAATTAATTTTATATCTAGTATAATTAATTTCTAAAATGTACAGAATTTGTGTCATTTTCGCGGGTTGAATTCTTGTAATTACTGACTAAAATCCAAATGGGATGTCAATAGCTACTATCTATAAAGGTTTCTCTAAGATATTGGAATTGCTGGCGTATGTTTTATTATTTTCGCGAGTTGAATAAGTGGCGCGAATGTGTTGCGTCGCATTCTGTCTTCGGTTATTCGCATTATAGTAAGTTGAGACAACAAATTCTCCCAAATACCTATTAATGAGTTCCCACGCTCGTACAGCTCCACCTTAACCGATTTGAATGCGATTTTCACTGATGTATTGTAGCAAGCTTCCCGTAACATTCGGTGTTTGTTTCATTCCAAACGGTTTACAAACAAAAAAGCGTGGTATTCAGTTGCGGGCTCAGGCTAGTTTTATGTAGAGATACATAACGATAATATAACACACTAGGTTAACACAAATACAGAAGTAAAGATTGTTCATCGCCTTTTTTCAGGGAGCCCTTATTCAGCGCCGCGATTTCAACCCCAAACCCATCGGACAGTAATCAGATTAAAATGTAAAATGTACTTAGAAAGAAAATATATAATTTTTTATGATTATTTATCGAATAATAATTTAATATAATTTAAATATTTATAAATGAAGAAATAAAATTTTATTATTTGCAATATTTTTAATCTATACTGAAACACCAATCACAGTGCGTGACGTCATTTGTGGGCAATCATTGTCTTATGCCATAGTTATTTTATAAAATAGTATTTTTTATGGGAATAAATATCCGTGAAGATTAATTTAAAACACTTTCTGAAAATTTGTCCGATCCCCTATTCAAGTTACAATGAAATCTCGCGAAGACAATTAAGCGCTGACGCAAATGAGACGGCCACGGAACGGAATATGTGAAGTTGGCCCCCCAATATCGTGATAAAAAAAATATGACGTGAGTTCTAGTTGCCCCCCACATAGTTCTGGAGTTCTCTATACTTTATATCAATAGTTCTATTTATTTTCCAAGAAAAATTGATTATTGAACTTGATGGGGGGCCAACTTCACAAATCGAAAAGTTTGCGTAGTCATACCAACTACAGCATACGTCGGATCGAAAAAAGTTATAAGGATAAATTGTAGAACTCTTTGGGGGGCAAACAGAACTCCTTGGAAAAATTTCAAATTTTGAAAAAAAAAATTTTTTCTTTTTTGAAAATTTTTTTTCTTGATCCCATAGGCATAAAACGCGAATTCGAGTTGCCTTTCATGCAGTTCTGAAGTTATGCACACTTCTAATCAATAGTTCTGCTGATTTTTCACTCGAGATTTTTTTTTATTTAATGAGAGGTTAATTTTTACAAATCACAAACTTTGCGTCGTCGTACTAACCAAAGTATTGCTCTTATCAAAAAAAGTTATTAAGATAAATTGTAGAACTCTTCGGGGGGCGAACAGAACTCCGTGAAAAATTTTCAAATTTTGAAAAAAGAAAAAATATTCTTTGAAATTTTTTTTATCCCATATAACACGAATTAGATTTTCCTACGATGCAGTTCTGATGTTCTGCACACTTTTCATCAATAGTTCTGCTGATTTTTCACTCTAGAATTTTTTTTTTAATTTAATGAGTTTATTATTACAAATCACAAATTTTGCGTCGTCGTACTAACCAAAGTATTGCTCATATCAAAAAAAGTTATTAAGATAAATTGTAGAACTCTTCGGGGGGCGAACAGAACTCCGTGAAAAATTTTCAAATTTTGAAAAAAGAAAAAATATTCTTTGAAATTTTTTTTTATCCCATATAACGCGAATTAGATTTTCTTACGATGCAGTTCTGATGTTATGCACACTTTTCATCAATAGTTCTGCTGATTTTTCACTCGAGAATTTTATTTTAAATTAATGAGAGGTTAATATTACAAATCAAAAATTTTGCGTCGTCGTACTAACCAAAGTATTGCTCCAACCAAAAAAAGTTATTAAGATAAATTGTAGAACTCTTCGGGGGGCGAACAGAACTCCGTGAAAAACTTTCAAATTTTGAAAAAAGAAAAAATATTCTTTGAAATTTTTTTTTATCCCATATAACGCGAATTAGATTTTCCTACGATGCAGTTCTGATGTTCTGCACACTTTTCATCAATAGTTCTGCTGATTTTTCACTCTAGAATTTTTTTTTTTAATTTAATGAGTTTATTATTACAAATCACAAATTTTGCGTCGTCGTACTAACCAAAGTATTGCTCCTATCAAAAAAAGTTATTAAGATAAATTGTAGAACTCTTCGGGGGGCGAACAGAACTCCGTGAAAAATTTTCAAATTTTGAAAAAAGAAAAAATATTCTTTGAATTTTTTTTATCCCATATAACGCGAATTAGATTTTCTTACGATGCAGTTCTGATGTTATGCACACTTTTCATCAATAGTTCTGCTGATTTTTCACTCGAGAATTTTATTTTAAATTAATGAGAGGTTAATATTACAAATCAAAAATTTTGCGTCGTCGTACTAACCAAAGTATTGCTCCAACCAAAAAAAGTTATTAAGATAAATTGTAGAACTCTTCGGGGGGCGAACAGAACTCCGTGAAAAACTTTCAAATTTTGAAAAAAGAAAAAATATTCTTTGAAATTTTTTTTTATCCCATATAACGCGAATTAGATTTTCCTACGATGCAGTTCTGATGTTCTGCACACTTTTCATCAATAGTTCTGCTGATTTTTCACTCTAGAATTTTTTTTTTTAATTTAATGAGTTTATTATTACAAATCACAAATTTTGCGTCGTCGTACTAACCAAAGTATTGCTCCTATCAAAAAAAGTTATTAAGATAAATTGTAGAACTCTTCGGGGGGCGAACAGAACTCCGTGAAAAATTTTCAAATTTTGAAAAAAGAAAAAATATTCTTTGAATTTTTTTTATCCCATATAACGCGAATTAGATTTTCTTACGATGCAGTTCTGATGTTATGCACACTTTTCATCAATAGTTCTGCTGATTTTTCACTCGAGAATTTTATTTTAAATTAATGAGAGGTTAATATTACAAATCAAAAATTTTGCGTCGTCGTACTAACCAAAGTATTGCTCCAACCAAAAAAAGTTATTAAGATAAATTGTAGAACTCTTCGGGGGGCGAACAGAACTCCGTGAAAAACTTTCAAATTTTGAAAAAAGAAAAAATATTCTTTGAAATTTTTTTTTATCCCATATAACGCGAATTAGATTTTCCTACGATGCAGTTCTGATGTTCTGCACACTTTTCATCAATAGTTCTGCTGATTTTTCACTCTAGAATTTTTTTTTTTAATTTAATGAGTTTATTATTACAAATCACAAATTTTGCGTCGTCGTACTAACCAAAGTATTGCTCCTATCAAAAAAAGTTATTAAGATAAATTGTAGAACTCTTCGGGGGGCGAACAGAACTCCGTGAAAAATTTTCAAATTTTGAAAAAAGAAAAAATATTCTTTGAAATTTTTTTTTATCCCATATAACGCGAATTAGATTTTCTTACGATGCAGTTCTGATGTTATGCACACTTTTCATCAATAGTTCTGCTGATTTTTCACTCGAGAATTTTATTTTAAATTAATGAGAGGTTAATATTACAAATCAAAAATTTTGCGTCGTCGTACTAACCAAAGTATTGCTCCAACCAAAAAAAGTTATTAAGATAAATTGTAGAACTCTTCGGGGGGCGAACAGAACTCCGTGAAAAATTTTCAAATTTTGAAAAAAGAAAAAATATTCTTTGAAATTTTTTTTTATCCCTTATAACGCGAATTAGATTTTCTTACGATGCAGTTCTGATGTTATGCACACTTTTCATCAATAGTTCTGCTGATTTTTCACTCGAGAATTTTTTTTTTAAATTTAATTGAGATGATTATTACAAATCACAAATTTTGCGTCGTCGTACTAACCAAAGTATTGCTCCAACCAAAAAAAGTTATTAAGATAAATTGTAGAACTCTTCGGGGGGCGAACAGAACTCCGTGAAAAATTTTCAAATTTTGAAAAAAGAAAAAATATTCTTTGAATTTTTTTTATCCCATATAACGCGAATTAGATTTTCTTACGATGCAGTTCTGATGTTTTGCACACTTTTCATCAATAGGTCTGCTGATTTTTTACTCTAGAATTTTTTTTTTAAATTTAATTGAGATTATTATTACAAATCACAAATTTTGCGTCGTCGTACTAACCAAAGTATTGCTCCAACCAAAAAAAGTTATTAAGATAAATTGTAGAACTCTTCGGGGGGCGAACAGAACTCCGTGAAAAATTTTCAAATTTTGAAAAAAAAAAAAATATTCCTCAAAATTTTTTTTTATCTCATATAACGCGAATTAGATTTTCCTACGATGCAGTTCTGATGTTCTGCACACTTTTCATCAATAGTTCTGCTGATTTTTCACTCAAGAATTTTTTGCGTTGTTGTATTTTGCACAAATTTTGCGTCGTTGTACTAGCCAAAGTATTGCTCTTATTAAAAAAGTTGTAAAGATAAATTTGAAAAAAAAAATTAAGGCATATTTTTTTTCAAAATTTGAAAATTTTTCACGGAGTTCTGTTCGCCCCCCGAAGAGTTCTACAATTTATCTTAATAACTTTTTTTTTTTGGAGCAATACTTTGGTTAGTACGACGACGCAAAATTTGTGATTTGTAATAATAATCTCAATTAAATTAAAAAAAAAAATTCTAGAGTAAAAAATCAGCAGACCTATTGATGAAAAGTGTGCAAAACATCAGAACTGCATCGTAAGAAAATCTAATTCGCGTTATATGGGATAAAAAAAAATTCAAAGAATATTTTTTCTTTTTTCAAAATTTGAAAATTTTTCACGGAGTTCTGTTCGCCCCCCGAAGAGTTCTACAATTTATCTTAATAACTTTTTTGGATAGGAGCAATACTTTGGTTAGTACGACGACGCAAAATTTGTGATTTGTAATAATAATCTCATTAAATTAAAAAAAAAATTCTAGAGTAAAAAATCAGCAGACCTATTGATGAAAAGTGTGCAGAACATCAGAACTGCAACGTAGGAAAATCTAATTCGCGTTATATGGGATAAAAAAAATTTCAAAGAATATTTTTTCTTTTTTCAAAATTTGAAAGTTTTTCACGGAGTTCTGTTCGCCCCCCGAAGAGTTCTACAATTTATCTTAATAACTTTTTTTGGTTGGAGCAATACTTTGGTTAGTACGACGACGCAAAATTTGTGATTTGTAATAATAATCTCAATTAAATTTAAAATAAAATTCTCGAGTGAAAAATCAGCAGAACTATTGATGAAAAGTGTGCATAACATCAGAACTGCATCGTAAGAAAATCTAATTCGCGTTATATGGGATAAAAAAAAATTTCAAAGAATATTTTTTCTTTTTTCAAATTTTGAAAATTTTTCACGGAGTTCTGTTCGCCCCCCGAAGAGTTCTACAATTTATCTTAATAACTTTTTTTGGTTGGAGCAATACTTTGGTTAGTACGACGACGCAAAATTTGTGATTTGTAATAATAATCTCAATTAAATTTAAAATAAAATTCTCGAGTGAAAAATCAGCAGAACTATTGATGAAAAGTGTGCATAACATCAGAACTGCATCGTAAGAAAACTAATTCGCGTTATATGGGATAAAAAAAAATTTCAAAGAATATTTTTTCTTTTTTCAAATTTTGAAAATTTTTCACGGAGTTCTGTTCGCCCCCCGAAGAGTTCTACAATTTATCTTAATAACTTTTTTTGGTTGGAGCAATACTTTGGTTAGTACGACGACGCAAAATTTGTGATTTGTAATAATAATCTCAATTAAATTTAAAAAAAAAATTCTAGAGTAAAAAATCAGCAGACCTATTGATGAAAAGTGTGCAAAACATCAAAACTGCATCGTAAGAAAATCTAATTCGCGTTATATGGGATAAAAAAAATTCAAAGAATATTTTTTCTTTTTTCAAAATTTGAAAATTTTTCACGGAGTTCTGTTCGCCCCCCGAAGAGTTCTACAATTTATCTTAATAACTTTTTTTGATTGGAGCAATACTTTGGTTAGTACGACGACGCAAAATTTGTGATTTGTAATAATAATCTCAATTAAATTAAAAAAAAAAATTCTAGAGTAAAAAATCAGCAGACCTATTGATGAAAAGTGTGCAAAACATCAGAACTGCATCGTAAGAAAATCTAATTCGCGTTATATGGGATAAAAAAAAATTCAAAGAATATTTTTTCTTTTTTCAAAATTTGAAAATTTTTCACGGAGTTCTGTTCGCCCCCCGAAGAGTTCTACAATTTATCTTAATAACTTTTTTGGATAGGAGCAATACTTTGGTTAGTACGACGACGCAAAATTTGTGATTTGTAATAATAATCTCATTAAATTAAAAAAAAAATTCTAGAGTAAAAAATCAGCAGACCTATTGATGAAAAGTGTGCAGAACATCAGAACTGCAACGTAGGAAAATCTAATTCGCGTTATATGGGATAAAAAAAATTTCAAAGAATATTTTTTCTTTTTTCAAAATTTGAAAGTTTTTCACGGAGTTCTGTTCGCCCCCCGAAGAGTTCTACAATTTATCTTAATAACTTTTTTTGGTTGGAGCAATACTTTGGTTAGTACGACGACGCAAAATTTGTGATTTGTAATAATAATCTCAATTAAATTTAAAATAAAATTCTCGAGTGAAAAATCAGCAGAACTATTGATGAAAAGTGTGCATAACATCAGAACTGCATCGTAAGAAAATCTAATTCGCGTTATATGGGATAAAAAAAAATTTCAAAGAATATTTTTTCTTTTTTCAAATTTTGAAAATTTTTCACGGAGTTCTGTTCGCCCCCCGAAGAGTTCTACAATTTATCTTAATAACTTTTTTTGGTTGGAGCAATACTTTGGTTAGTACGACGACGCAAAATTTGTGATTTGTAATAATAATCTCAATTAAATTTAAAATAAAATTCTCGAGTGAAAAATCAGCAGAACTATTGATGAAAAGTGTGCATAACATCAGAACTGCATCGTAAGAAAACTAATTCGCGTTATATGGGATAAAAAAAAATTTCAAAGAATATTTTTTCTTTTTTCAAAATTTGAAAATTTTTCACGGAGTTCTGTTCGCCCCCCGAAGAGTTCTACAATTTATCTTAATAACTTTTTTTGGTTGGAGCAATACTTTGGTTAGTACGACGACGCAAAATTTGTGATTTGTAATAATAATCTCAATTAAATTTAAAAAAAAAATTCTAGAGTAAAAAATCAGCAGACCTATTGATGAAAAGTGTGCAAAACATCAAAACTGCATCGTAAGAAAATCTAATTCGCGTTATATGGGATAAAAAAAATTCAAAGAATATTTTTTCTTTTTTCAAAATTTGAAAATTTTTCACGGAGTTCTGTTCGCCCCCCGAAGAGTTCTACAATTTATCTTAATAACTTTTTTTGATTGGAGTAATACTTTGGTTAGTACGACGACGCAAAATTTTTGATTTGTAATATTAACCTCTCAATAATTTAAAAAAAAATTCTCGAGTGAAAAATCAGCAGAACTATTGATGAAAAGTGTGCAGAACATCAGAACTGCATCGTAGGAAAATCTAATTCGCGTTATATGGGATAAAAAAAAATTTCAAAGAATATTTTTTCTTTTTTCAAAATTTGAAAATTTTTCACGGAGTTCTGTTCGCCCCCCGAAGAGTTCTACAATTTATCTTAATAACTTTTTTTGGTTGGAGCAATACTTTGGTTAGTACGACGACGCAAATTTTGTGATTTGTAATATTAACCTCTCAATAATTTAAAATAAAATTCTCGAGTGAAAAATCAGCAGAACTATTGATGAAAAGTGTGCATAACATCAGAACTGCATCGTAAGAAAATCTAATTCGCTTTATATGGGATAAAAAAAATTTTCAAAGAATATTATTTCTTTTTTCAAAATTTGAAAATTTTTCACGGAGTTCTGTTCGCCCCCCGAAGAGTTCTACAATTTATCTTAATAACTTTTTTTGGTTGGAGCAATACTTTGGTTAGTACGACGACGCAAAATTTTTGATTTGTAATATTAACCTCTCATTAATTTAAAATAAAATTCTCGAGTGAAAAATCAGCAGAACTATTGATGAAAAGTGTGCAGAACATCAGAACTGCATCGTAGGAAAATCTAATTCGCGTTATATGGGATAAAAAAAAATTTCAAAGAATATTTTTTCTTTTTTCAAAATTTGAAAATTTTTCACGGAGTTCTGTTCGCCCCCCGAAGAGTTCTACAATTTATCTTAATAACTTTTTTTGGTTGGAGCAATACTTTGGTTAGTACGACGACGCAAATTTTGTGATTTGTAATATTAACCTCTCAATAATTTAAAATAAAATTCTCGAGTGAAAAATCAGCAGAACTATTGATGAAAAGTGTGCATAACATCAGAACTGCATCGTAAGAAAATCTAATTCGCGTTATATGGGATAAAAAAAATTTTCAAAGAATATTATTTCTTTTTTCAAAATTTGAAAATTTTTCACGGAGTTCTGTTCGCCCCCCGAAGAGTTCTACAATTTATCTTAATAACTTTTTTTGGTTGGAGCAATACTTTGGTTAGTACGACGACGCAAAATTTTTGATTTGTAATATTAACCTCTCATTAATTTAAAATAAAATTCTCGAGTGAAAAATCAGCAGAACTATTGATGAAAAGTGTGCAGAACATCAGAACTGCATCGTAGGAAAATCTAATTCGCGTTATATGGGATAAAAAAAAATTTCAAAGAATATTTTTTCTTTTTTCAAAAATTGAAAATTTTTCACGGAGTTCTGTTCGCCCCCCGAAGAGTTCTACAATTTATCTTAATAACTTTTTTTGGTTGGAGCAATACTTTGGTTAGTACGACGACGCAAATTTTGTGATTTGTAATATTAACCTCTCAATAATTTAAAATAAAATTCTGGAGTGAAAAATCAGCAGAACTATTGATGAAAAGTGTGCATAACATCAGAACTGCATCGTAAGAAAATCTAATTCGCGTTATATGGGATAAAAAAAAATTTCAAAGAATATTATTTCTTTTTTCAAAATTTGAAAATTTTTCACGGAGTTCTGTTCGCCCCCCGAAGAGTTCTACAATTTATCTTAATAACTTTTTTTGGTTGGAGCAATACTTTGGTTAGTACGACGACGCAAAATTTTTGATTTGTAATATTAACCTCTCATTAATTTAAAATAAAATTCTGGAGTGAAAAATCAGCAGAACTATTGATGAAAAGTGTGCAGAACATCAGAACTGCATCGTAGGAAAATCTAATTCGCGTTATATGGGATAAAAAAAAATTTCAAAGAATATTTTTTCTTTTTTCAAAATTTGAAAATTTTTCACGGAGTTCTGTTCGCCCCCCGAAGAGTTCTACAATTTATCTTAATAACTTTTTTTGATAGGAGCAATACTTTGGTTAGTACGACGACGCAAAGTTTGTGATTTGTAAAAATTAACCTCTCATTAAATAAAAAAAAATCTCGAGTGAAAAATCAGCAGAACTATTGATTAGAAGTGTGCATAACTTCAGAACTGCATGAAAGGCAACTCGAATTCGCGTTTTATGCCTATGGGATCAAGAAAAAAAATTTTCAAGAAAAGAAAAATTTTTTTTTTCAAAATTTGAAATTTTTCCAAGGAGTTCTGTTTGCCCCCCAAAGAGTTCTACAATTTATCCTTATAACTTTTTTCGATCCGACGTATGCTGTAGTTGGTATGACTACGCAAACTTTTCGATTTGTGAAGTTGGCCCCCCATCAAGTTCAATAATCAATTTTTCTTGGAAAATAAATAGAACTATTGATATAAAGTAAAGAGAACTCCAGAACTATGTGGGGGGCAACTAGAACTCACGTCATATTTTTTTTATCACGATATTGGGGGGCCAACTTCACATACTCCACGGAACGGTTCTCCGCTTTTAGGTTTATCATTATTCTCCATAAAAATATTTTTTACTAAATTATGGAGGTGGAGTGACGAGCATTTCTTTTGTTATGCCCAACGGCTTAACAGTCGCCTTTTAATTACGGAAAGGTTCGCTGCGAAAATATCTAACATTCAGCAATATAGTTTTTCAGGATTGTTTTTCTCAGCAACACGTTTAATATTTACTGTTTTATTTATTTTATTTTTATCCTACTGCAGTCGGCAGCGCACTTGCAGCATCTTTTGCGTTGCTTGTGTTATAGGTGACGGTAGCCACCTACCATCAAGTGGACCGTCAGCCTGTCTGCCGACCTTAACATAAAAAATAAAAAAAAAACTTCCAATATATAAAATTCTCGTGTCACAGTGTTTGTAACAAAACTCCTCCGAAACGGCTTCACCGATTCTTATGAAATTTTGTTTGTATATTCAGTAGGTATGAGAATAGATCGTAAAGTATTTTTCACCCTCCTATCGGGATTTTAGTATTTTTCTATGAGCAATATTCAAATAATTTAACTGACGTTCATTGACGTGAAGTGTCGCGTCAGTTTGACATATGGTTTGAAAATAAAATTGGACCCGATAGGTGGCACCACAATCAATTAGAGAATTATTTTTGAGTTTTGGCAGGACAACGTCTGCTGGGTTAGCTAGTATATACATATAATAATACGCCCCATACGTATCGACTAAAGCAAAATTTTAATCTTACATTAAACTAGCCTTTGTCCGCGACTTCGTCGGCGTCCCTTTTTCTTAGGTGCTAAAACAATTATTCAATTTTTATCATGCATTTTATCTTATATCTTTTATCAGGCGTTGAATAGCGTTGATAAATGAATAATATAACACCTGAGAAAACATATGAGTAAAATAATGCCTGACATCTTTATTGCTGGGACGACGGTGGCGTCGGTTTTTTTATGTTTTTTATATCCTTCGGGGACCTAACATTTTTCCAGGATAAATGTTAATCATGTTAATAAACTATATGTGTGCCAAATGTCATTTAGCCGTTTAGCCTTGATTGAGTAACAAACATTCAAACACACAAAACATCCAAACATACAAAGTTTCGCATTTATAATATTAGTAGGATCCCTCGAGAATGGTCCTTTTTTGTGGACGAAAAGTATCTTGTGCAATGTGCATCCCTGACAACGTGTATGCAAAATTCAGTTGAGTGGTTAAGGCGACTCCAGCCGCAAAACTCGTCCTGTACTGAATCGACGGGACTGCTGAGGGGGAGTCGCTACTTGCAAATCTCGGAAATATCTATTTAAAAATTTAATAAAGTATAATTCAAATTTTTCTTTTGATGAGCCTTCAGATAGTGGATCTTAAAATTTATCTTAAGAATTAGCTATTTAAAATATTGATTATTAAGCAAATCGCACGGTTACAACACCGATATTAGACCGCAAATTAGTATTTTTTTAATATATATAATTAAATATAATTTAAAAAATACTTATGATGATCCCCTTTCATATATCCTGCAGATGATTTGAGTATTTTTTAAATTATAATTATTATGATAATTTAAAAGGAAAACGGTTACAAATAAGTGGATTTTTTTATCATTAGGGGCTGGCGTCGCCTTAAGCAGTTAAGGCGTGAAAAAGTAACAAACAGACAGACAGACTTACTTCCACGTTTATAATATTAAGTATGGATACAACAATAGGTATAAAAATGTAAGTACCTACATATTTTAATATTGTAAGTGTACGGTTCAAAGTACATTGTTTTGTGTTGCTTGAAAATGCCTAGTTAACATCCTACTTGGCGAACGCCGACCTTTTGCGAAACATACCTAAATTGGTACAAACTAAAATCAGTTGCAAATGTGCGCTCATAACATTAACTTATTTCATTGTGCGGTTAGAATAAACATTAACATTTTAAACATTATATATCTTAATGCACATGTGAGACCATCAACATACTTGTAGAGGGCTTGCTCCTTACCCACACATGTTGGTCCTTCGAATTTGACTTTAGTGTTTTAGAAACTCTGCTGCGTTAGCAAATCGATCTTAGTTGGCCTCCCAGAAGCGGGTCTCACTAACTAGATTGAGAAGGTGCAAATAGCGCGGTAGGGCCGATAATGCACTAGAGAACTAACAAAACCAATGCCGTGGTGTGAGTGAAATCTGTGTCATCGAAGAAACATAACATTTTTTAGAATTTCGTCGAGTGGCGAAATAACAAAATAACGAACAACAAACAAGTGAGTAACAGAAAATTTAACAACAACTTAAAATGTCTACCACTTCAGACATCGATCTTCTGCAACAACAATCGGAATTGGTGGACAGCATCAAGGCCGTACAAACAAACTTTAAGAAAGATGGTGCACAGAGGAAACAATCCCTGGAGTACCATAACGAACGCTTGAAGAAACTCGATAGCTTCTGGTCTAATTTCGAGTTCAACGACACTCGTCTTTCACTTCTGAAGACGGAAAAAACAGGTAGTTACTACGAAGACCATGTATTCGATAAACTACAGAAAACATACAGAGAAACAAAGAAGATGATTTTACTTTCAAAACAAGAGCTGCAGGAAAAAATCAAACAAGAAGAAATGAAGTTAAGGGAACAGCTAACAAGAATGGAATCTGAGGAGGAAGAAGTGGAAAATCTCCGGGAAGCCAACGAAGAATTTTCGGTGGATATGGCACAATATGACGAGAAAACGGTCTCTATGGTCAATGAACAAAAGTCGAATGTGAAAGCCTTCAAGAGAACGGTGCGTAACTTGGATATAAGTCAACTTTCAGAGAAGTGGCAGCTGGAAGATAAAATGAAATCCTTAATGCAAAGATGGGAAAACATTGATACGCTGTACTGGAAGCTTGACAACATACTTACCGAGGCGAATGCTCATGAAGAATCATACAATAGGCTGGAGAAAATGTACGAGACTGCGAAAACAATGATTAACAACAAAATCTGGGAGCGCAATCACCAGGAAACATCAGCACCTAAGATAGAATTGCCAGTATTTATGGGTAATTATGCTCAGTGGACTACTTTTAAGGATTTGTTTACAGAAACAGTGCATCAGAATACGTTTATCTCAAAATCGCAGAAGATGCAACATCTCAAGTCTAAGCTGAAGGGAGAAGCAGAGCGCTTAGTGCAGCATCTTTCTATAAGTGCTGACAACTATGAAACATGCTGGAGTATACTAAAACAAAGGTATGATAACGAAAGACTCTTATTTACATACCATGCTAATTAGCTCCTGAACCATCCCTCGGTTCAACAACCATCAGCTGCGAGTATTAAAAGGATGCATGATGTAATACAGGAAAACTTGAATGCCATCGTTAACCTGAAAATTGACACCAAGTCTTGGGGTCCACTGTTGGTGCATATTCTTCTACAAAAACTAGACAGCGAAACAAAACAATCGTACATAGAGTCCTTGAAAAATCCCCGAGAAATACCTACACTCGAAGAGTTCCTGAAATTCCTGGAATATAAATTCATGGCGTTAGAAACAAACATAAAACAAGGACGCAGTAACATTGAGAAGCCTTCCAGCAGCGATAAACAGGCCTATAACAACAAGAAAGTCTTCCAAAATAACCAGCAACATTATAACAAAAACTCGTCGAAAACATTTTATAACGTTGTAATAAAGTGTCCTAAATGCACTAAACAACACGGATTGTACAGCTGTAAAGAATTCTTAGAATTGACGTCACAAGAACGATTAGCAACAGTGAACAACCTCGGCGTATGCAGAAATTGTTTATTTAGTCATAATGGTGAAAATTGCAAATCAACAAAAAAATGCAAGCAGTGCAATCGTAACCATAACACGCTGTTACACGAAGCCTTAGGTATTGAACAGCAAAAATCAACAAAACAAGGTCAACGATCAATGACGTCTCATGTGTGCAATGACCCGTGCAATGATGTACTCTTGGCAACAGCTCAGGTCGAAGTAAGAACCTCGGCTGGAACATACATAAAACTGAGAGCCTTGGTGGACCAAGGGTCCCAGGTAACAATGATAACAGAAGACGCTGCTCAAAGATTACGTCTCAAGAGAAACAAGCTGGAGGCTGTAGTATCTGGAATAGGATCATCACCAGCAAACAAATGTAAAGGAGTTATTCAGCTATCCTGCAAGTCCTTATACAGTGACTTTACATTTCAGACAGAAGCACTGATTATGAAAAAGTTAACAAGCCAGTTACCAAACAATAACATCAACAAAACAACTTTCAAACATTTGGCGCATATCAAGCTTGCGGATCCTGATTTCAACATTTCTGGATCTATAGATGTAATATTAGGTGCCGACGTGTACTCTGAACTGTTATTAGAGGGCCTAATAAAAGTCAAAAACTCAACAATTGTAGCGCAACAAACCCATCTAGGATGGATTATATGTGGAAAATACAAGACGTTTCACTGCCATGTGACTATCTACAATCTTGAGGACATAGCCAAGTTTTGGGAAAGAGAAGACATACAGCTCGAAAGTACTCAACAAAATACACAACAAGAACACCCAGCAGAATTATTTTACACTGCCACTACTACTAGACTAACAGACGGCAGGTACCAGGTTCGACTACCGCTAAAAGAAAACATACAAGAAAAACTAGGAACATCTAAACCTCAGGCTATAGCTCAGTTCAAGATGCTCGAACGAAGGATGGAAAGAAATTCTGGACTTGCACAAAGCTACAAAAATTTCATGAAGGAATATGAAGAACTAGGTCACATGAAAATGTCAACAAACACTAACAAACGATTACTGGAATATTTCTTTCCGCATCATGGCATTTTCAGACCTCATGCTACAACAACACAGCTAAGGGTAGTCTTTAACGGTTCTGCAAAAACAAGCACAAAGGAAAGTCTCAACAGCTTAATGGAAGGCGGGCCAAACCTACAAGCTGATGTTCAAGATATCATATTACAGTGGAGACAGTACCAGTATGTACTAACAGCAGATATTGAGAAAATGTATAGATACATAGCTATACATCCTGAGGATCAACACCTCCAGAAGATCATATGGAGAGAAAGTGCGCACCAACCGCTTATGGAATATCAGCTGTGTACTGTTACGTACGGTACAAAGGCCGCCCCATTCCTGGCGCTCAGGACCCTTAAACAATTGGCTGAGGATGAAGGCAACAACTACCCGATGGCTAAAACAATACTCCTAAAGAACTTTTTCATGGATGACGCAATATTTGGCTGTAATAAATTCACAGAAGCTAAAGAAACCAGAGATCAACTCATAAAACTGCTGAAAAGCGGAGGATTTAACCTCAGAAAATGGGCAAGTAATGACCCACAACTAGTGCAAGATCTACCTGAAACACTACGAAACCCACGAAACTTCATCTTCACTGAAACAGAAAAATCAAAAACATTGGGTCTGAGCTGGAATCCGAAGAAGGATAGTTTCATCCTGGAACCCACCTTAAAACCCCAAACAAAAGAATCAGCAACAAAGCGTGAAGTTTTGAGTGACATTTCTTCCATCTACGATCCCCAGGGTTGGATTACACCAGTAACGACCAAAACGAAAATCCTGTTCCAAGACATTTGGAAGAGC
This sequence comes from Bembecia ichneumoniformis, assembly GCA_910589475.2. Classification (NCBI taxonomy): domain Eukaryota; kingdom Metazoa; phylum Arthropoda; class Insecta; order Lepidoptera; family Sesiidae; genus Bembecia; species Bembecia ichneumoniformis. Next base: position 1,287,912 of record OU342526.1, on the reverse strand, counting down.
AAAATCGAATGGGATGAAAATGTTCCAGCAACTGTCCAAAAGCAATGGACTGTCCTGAGAAATGAATTAACAACCTTCAAAGAATTCGAGATAAAACGGTGGCTCGGTACAAATTCTAAACAAGAACAAATGCAACTCTGTGCATTTTGCGACGCCTCAGAAAAGGCATACGCATGTGTGGTGTACAGCGTTATCCCGCACAGCGATAACAAAAACATTATAACCATAGTTGCGGCTAAATCAAGAGTAGCCCCATTACAAAAACAACAAACATTACCGAGACTAGAATTGTGCGGTGCTAAGCTACTTACACAACTAGTAAACAGAATAAAACAATGCATGAACATTCCTGATACCAATATCACAGCCTGGACTGATTCTATGGTGGTCCTTGGATGGATCAAGGGAGACATAAACAGATGGAATTCATTCGTAGCCAACCGAGTGAAGGAAATTATAAAAACAATTCCCGCGAACAATTGGAGATACGTAAAATCGGACGAAAATCCCGCCGATTGCGCATCGAGAGGCTTGCTACCTAAACAACTACATTCTTTCAGGCTGTGGTGGGAAGGGCCAGAATGGCTGGGAAACAACAAAATCCCATACCTACCGGGAAATATAAATATGCAAACAGATAAGGAGATAAAGGTTCATATTGCCACAAAAACTTGTGCGGAACCAAACATCGTAAAAGATTTATTAAATAAATACAGTAACATTGGCCAGGTGTGTCGAGTTATCGCTTGGGTGTTACGTTTCACAACAAAGGCACGCGACTTGAACGAGCGCCGGCGCCGTACTTCAAAACAATTGACACTGCAAGAAATTAGAGACGCTCGGACAATTGTAATTAAAAACATACAAGATATTTATTATAAAAAAGAGATAACCGACTTATTAACTAATAGAGCAGTACAAAAAAGGAGTTCTATATTTAAACTCAATCCTTATCTGGATATTCAAGGACTTCTTCGAGTGAGAGGAAGACTGGAACATTCATACTTACCAGAAAGCATGAAACATCCGCTGATTATACCGGAAGAAAGCAAACTTACATCACTATTGATAAACGAAGCACACATAACAAGCTTGCATGCAGGAGCAAGATTAACGTTAGCTACCCTGAGGCAACGCTATTGGATAATTGGTGGAAGCAAAACAGTGAAAAAGCATTTGAGAACATGCGTGACGTGCTGTCGTTTTAGAAGCCAAGCGCAAAAACAAATCATGGGTAACTTACCTGCCGCTCGGGTAACACCCTCTCCGCCGTTCTACCATACAGGGGTGGACTTCACAGGCTCAGTAGAAGTAAAACTAAACAAGGGCAGAGGTGTACGAACATCCAAGGGATACATTGCCATATTCGTCTGCATGGTCACAAAAGCAGCTCATCTCGAGCTAGTCAGTGATCTGTCTACGCCTACTTTCATCTTGGCCCTGAAAAGAATGATTGCCAGACGAGGATGCCCCAAATATCTGTACAGCGATAACGGTACAAACTTCGTTGGAGCTGACAGAGAACTACATAAACAAATAAAACAACTCCAAACTATAGTTGCCCACCAACAATTCTTCAATGATCACGAGATAAAATGGCACTTAAACGCGCCCAGTTGGCCATCAGCTGGAGGATTGTGGGAGGCAGCCGTCAAATCAATGAAGTATCACTTAAAAAGGGTGATAGGGACACAAAAACTTACCTATGAAGAGTTTTCGACCTTGTTATCCTCAATTGAAGCATGTCTGAATTCCAGACCACTGTCCCCATTGACTGAAGACATAGACGACTTGGAATATTTGACACCAGGTCACTTCCTCATCGGAAGATCGTTAACAGCACTACCACAGGAAGATCTAACCAACAGCAACATTAGTTTTCAACAGAGATGGCGACTAACAGAACAGATGTATCAACAATTTTGGCGTAAGTGGTCATCCGAATACCTTCACAGTCTCCAAGTGAGGAGTAAATGGAACAAACAAAACCAAAATTTAAAACTTGGAGATGTAGTCATTATAAAAGATGACAACTCACCCCCCACAAAGTGGAGTTTGGGCCGAGTAATTGAAACACATCCCGGTCAAGACGACCTGGTGCGAGTGGTCACAGTAAAAACAAACCATGGAACCTTGAAACGACCCATAACCAAACTGATCTTACTGCCAATAGACAGAACTTTAGAAAATATTCCTGAAAAGAAGGAGAAACAAAATCAAACACAAGAACCTAACAGAAAAACAACCCGAACCAGGCAGTCGAAGTTCTCCAAAACAAGTCTAATGTGTTTACTTGTTATGTTAGTCACATTGTTCCAACCAACAGTACAAGAAAACATAAACATTCAACAATTCAAAGATGAAAAACCACTCTATTTTGATGATGTTGGAAAACTGCAAAACATACATGACACATGGAAGATTATATCATTCTTTAACATGACGTCATACTGGCAAGGAATTCAAAATATCCAAAAATTGGTACAACATGTCGAATCTAGATGCGATCAATTCGATTACAAAACTGTCTGCCAGAGCATAGTGATCGAGATGAAACAAGAAATAGAAGAGTTGGAGCACAACAACTACATTCTTTCTTCTCAACAACCAACAAGATCAAGGCGTATACCTCGTGGTCTGATAAACGGAATAGGATACATCGCGAATGACTTGTTTGGTGTGCTAGACTCAAGATTTGCCGAACAATATCACCATGACATAAATGCTCTACAAGCAAACGAGGATCACCTACTCAACCTAATCAAAAACCAAACTACGATCGTAGAGGCTCACAACAACATTTTAAAACGAAACCAAGAAGTCATGAATCAGCAATTCGTATGGATGGAAGAACATCTAAACTACACAAACGAAGTATTGGAAAAAATAGAACAGAACGTAGAGGAGAATGAAAACATGATCTATTTCAACATCATGGCTATGTCAGCAAATATAATACTGACAAAACTTCGAACAATCCAAGATAGGCTTCTCAATATCGCCACCAGCATTCGCAACGGCCAGATTGACCACAGACTGCTCTCGCCGGAACAATTATCTCAAGAGCTCAATGTGATTTCTGGACAGCTGTCAGAACATTTATCATTGCCCATAGAAAATGTGCAACAACACGTGGCGAACATATATCAACTTCTAGAAGTGAAGTGGGCAGTCTGGGATAATTTCTTTATCACGGAAATAAAATTGCCACTTAGCAATGACAATGGACTTCGTGTATACAAAATAATACCGATACCGATAACAAGGAACAAAACAACATTCATTATGCAACCAGCATCGGATTACATTGGAGTAAACCTGAGAAAAGAAATCTACATGACTCTAACCGAAACAGACATTGCATCCTGCACAAGAATCGAACCTATAACGCTCATTTGTAGGTTAAACAAGCCTACATATAACATGCAAGGTAATAACACTCCGTGTGAAATCGGATTGATGTCGAATAAATACACAAATAATTGTGCATTTATCGAGGACACATGTACTGATCGGTGGCTAGAATTACAAAAGTCAAACAGTTGGATTTATTTTTGTTGCCATGAATGTGCATTAAAACTTATATGCAATGAGCGCCTCCTAGCTAAGTCAGCATATGGCGCAGGTATAATCGAAGCCAATTCAAATTGCGTAATAAAACATAAAGCCGCAACATATTACACAAAATCGTTACATGAAAGCATGATGAAGATAAACACCGAAATACAGGTCCCAACAGATGACATAAACAACATCAAAAGTCCTCTTCCACATTACTTCCCTAAGCAACGGCTAACTACAGGAACCGAAGTAGCAAACACTGCCATACTACAACAAAAAATATACGAACTCAAAAGTCAAAGTGAGCTCGACAGCGATTTGACGGCGCACGACATTCATCAGTATGCAGTGTCCTACACCACCCTCATCCTGGTGGTGGCCTTCGGGTTGGTGGCAGCATGCACCTACGTGCATTGGAGGAGCATGCATGTTTCAACGGCTACGATCTCTACAACACCGGGACCGAGCAACATCGAGATGACAACACTATCGAGGACGGTGGCTTCGCGACCACAACCCAGAAGACCGGAATACGCCCGTCCCGAACCAAGATTTAATATTTAACGTTCTTTCTATTTCAATAATTAATTTTATTATTAATTTTTGTAACAGTGCACCTTATACAACTGATATAATTGTATGTTTTGCCAAATGAATTCTTTAGCAACCAGGATAACTTTTGTCCTGGCAGGATGTACGGTTCAAAGTACATTGTTTTGTGTTGCTTGAAAATGCCTAGTTAACATCCTACTTGGCGAACGCCGACCTTTTGCGAAACATACCTAAATTGGTACAAACTAAAATCAGTTGCAAATGTGCGCTCATAACATTAACTTATTTCATTGTGCGGTTAGAATAAACATTAACATTTTAAACATTATATATCTTAATGCACATGTGAGACCATCAACATACTTGTAGGGTTAAGGGCTTGCTCCTTACCCACACAGTAAGAATTCTATTATCATTATCACGCGTTCGTATTTCCGAAGATTTTTAAAAAGTATATTTTGATACAGCTTGTCGGCCCACGTGATGGTAGGTGGTTATCGTTGACTATTCACACAAGCAAAGCAAAGGTAGGATAAAGGATAGTGAATGGAAGGGGATAGACAAATGGGCTTTGACATCCCTTACCCCCTCGAGTTTGCCAAAGAAATTGCCGAAGCGTGTAAGCTTAATAGCAATTACGGTACCAACTTATAATAAACTCTTTTACTAGACATAAATTGTAAAAAGATACTCTAAACCTTCACAAAATAAGTTCAATTTTAGGATGGTCTTAAAGTAAGAATGGTTTGAAGCATTCCTTGAGATCTATTGGAGTTTCATTACGAATGGATGCCTAACTGCCTAACCCTAGCTCACTCAGTTTATGACAATCGTAAAGTAAATCTGGTTGAATTATGGTATAAATAGATACCTACTCTTATTTCTTAGAAGAATCTCTTATAAATATTTATCTATCTATTTAATAACCTACGACTAAAATGAACTCCATTTAATAAGGTACATACTCGAACATAGACTCGGGGCGTGAGAACAAAGGTACAAGGTACCTATTGAAATACAAGTGGATCGGCTTACCTTAGAACTTAATTAGACGATTCCCTCTTAAACTTTTAAAAGGCTACAATGTCTAATTTATTTTAGTGGAAACTGAAAACCTAAATTAAAGATTTTTTTTTTTTAATGTAAAGGCATAGCAGACATGCTTACGGTCCACTTGATAGTAGGTGGGTACCGTCGCCTATTATCACATGCATAGGTGACCTTAGTACGATAAAGGATTAAGTAGGGATAGGAAAATGGGCTCTTGTATCCGTTACTCTGGTATACGGAAAACAAGAGCAATTGTGCTATTATTTCACGATGGTCTTTTGTGCGGAGTGTTACTGTCGTCAGATCGGTTGTCACTTATGACTGCGAAATGCAGTGATAATAATTAGACTAATAGTTAAAGTATTTATATTTCGTTTCAATAACTTCAATGTTTTCAATAAGCCATTCACGCACCTATAAGTATACTCCTGGAAGTTAAAAACAGTGACACAATGAAAATGGACAAGAAAAGGCGCCTGGCTCCTAAATGTTGGTCTAATGGGAAAACCTCAAGGTTGCTCGGCGTTCCTTTGACACAGCTGTCGACAGAATTTCTCTGTGAGATAGATATATCTAAGAACTACAATCATTAACATAGTGGACAGTTGCCGTCCGCATCTGTTTGATCTCCACTAACTTCTTATAAATCACCCAACGGATTTTGATGCGATTTTCACTAATGGAAAGTGTGATAACCCAGGAAGGTATACAATTTAAAAAAAAAAAAACATCAGTGCAAAGACAGGGGAGGGTAGCTAGTAAATTAATTAATGTTAATTATGTAATACGACTAAGTTGCAATCTATACTATTATAAAGAGAAAAGATTTGTATGTATGTATGTATGTTTGTAATGAATAAACACAATGTCTACTGGACTGATTTTAAAAATTCTTTCACCTATAGAAAGCTAGGTAGCTAGGCTAGCTCAGCGAGTAACATAGGCTACTCACCCTCCCTCCATTTACACCCCCTCCACACATATATTTGTAATGAATAATGATCGATTTAAAAATTCTTTCACCTATACAAAGCTACATTATCAGCGAGTAACATATGCTACTCAACTCACCCTCGCCTCGTCCCATATCCCTTCTTTACCCCCCTCCACTCCGTACAAAATTGTCGTTTTCCACGAATAATCTATATTAATAATTTCGTCAAGGGGTACGGTAGACTCGATTGAAATCTTACCTGAATAATAAAACATAAAAAAATAAAGATTTCGAGTCGACAACATATATCCGCAAAATTCGGATTGTCAAGTATTTTGTTAAATTCTAATGGTGCTGACAGACAAATCGCAGTCGCCATATTGGCCACTCTAGCGAAACGTCACTCACTGACACCTGTGACATCTTGAGTGGTGAATAAACGTTCCGTTTCATTCATACTAGCGCACATACGCTTCGCCACTCAATACGTTCGTCGCACCATTCATTTCAAAAAACAAGTGTCCATTACAAAGAACTGCGATTCATGTGTAAAACGAAACGTCTTGCCGCAAACATTGAGCCATTGAGCGAAATCTATGCCGCTTTGCCTTTAATATTCCTTGAGAACCGATAACTACAGAAATATCTACCTACATTTTGTACCTACATGTGTACATATGAGTCACATTATACCCGAGCGAAGCCGGGTTTTCATCTAGTTATTTTATAAAGAGACGCGGACGAAGTTGCGTGCAACGGCTAGTTATTAGTAGAAACACAAGCAGCGTACTCATTGGCGGGAGTGAAGTATTCTGATTGCAAACGACGATGATAAGGGACGACACTTGAGCTAATGCGTTCCTTCCTGAGGAAAATGTGATAGCCAACATCAATATTTGTTCTCAGCAGGTATTTAACACACCACTTCACACCTGACACTTATTTATATTATTAATACAGATAACGTAAACTGTCATTGTCATCTGACGTAACAGTAATATAATGAAGACGGATTGTAAATGTTTAATTATACTCTATAGCAATAAATATGTTAACTAGTTTGTATCACTTTATAAGGTCTCTGTTTTTAATTAAAGCATGCACTTTCATAATAGGGGATCGGACAAATTTTCAGAAAGTGTTTTAAATTAATCTTCATGGATATTTATTATATATAGGTATAGGTACTCAAAATCATATTTTAATATTGTTTGTTTGAAAATGCCGCCAAAACGCCACGATAGTTCATCTGAGAGCGCGTAACGTCATTTGTGGTCATATCGTAACCAAACAGCTGCATTGGCATAAGTTCACAAGAAGTTTTGTTTCGTTGAGTAGATTCTTTATTTGTTATTATGGAACGAAAAAAATATCGTTGGTATTGATTCTAGAAAGTGAAATAACAGATGTAACAAGTGATAGCCGTGCATTGCAGGCAAGACAATGATTGCCCACAAATGACGTCACGCACTGTGATTGGTGTTTCAGTATAGATTAAAAATATTGTAAATAATAAAATTTTATTTCTTCATTTAAAAATATTTAAATGAATTATATTAAATTATTATTCGATAAATAATCGTAAAAAATTATATATTTTCTTTCTAAGTACATTTTAGAATTTAATCTAATTACTGTCCGATCCCCTATTCACACACTTTTTCCATTTTAATGATAAATAACGATAATACACATTTATCCATACTAATATTATAAATGTTAAAGTAACCCCTCTGTCTGTCTGTTACCTTTTCCCATCTAAACCGCTGAACCGATCGTCATGAAATCTTGCATACACGTGCAGAAAAGGAGATAGAGTAACTTTCATCCAGAAAAAGTACTCTTCCCGAGGGATCATCTAACGCCTGGCAAAGCTATTATAACTGCAATAAAGATGTTATGTGTTACTTGCTCATATAGTCAGGCATATCTCATTGCTGAATACAAAGGACGTCAGAGTACATTCCCTAACTCCACCGTGTCTTTGAAACTTGGTAAGCATTTGAGGGTGTATTCATGACAGTAACATGTCATTAGTTTCAAAGCAAATTCGCTGCCGATCTTGATAAGGAGAGAGGAAAAGAGCTCTGTCATCGAAACTCACATGTACAGTTATTTCACGGCGGTTTTCTGTAAGGCTGTGGTGACTGCTGCCAGAGGATTGTCAGTTTATAACTGTGCAATGCAATGTGTCCTGTCACTACTAGCAATGACAGGGCACCAGCAATAAGAAGTTAACAAAATAGAAAAATAGTCAATAAGTATAAGAGGAAAATCTACCTTAACACCGTTAGATGGTCTTTGTGATACAAGGAATCCGTTTCGATAAGGATGTTGTTCTTAAGTTGGGGACTGACTACGTAACTTTGCGGGGTGTGAGCGCGGGGTGGCGGGCGGGAAAGTAGGTCGGCTCGCAACAATATCACAATGTGTAGTAAGCAACTGCTACCAGCACATTACTTTAGGCCATTCTTTGACTAAAGAACTACACAATAATATATCTGAATCATGGAGGTAATAATTTCGTGGTCTCAATATAATATTTTATTCACTTGGCCTCTTTGTTACGAATTGCTCTCGAATTGGCCTCTTTGTTCTGAATAGTTAAGTAATTTGCTTTGAAAATGTGAACTTACCTGAATTTAATCGCAGACACTTTTCAAAGAGCCTTTTTTCTTTACGAGTCAGGTGCCGATGTGTGACCAAATCTTTAATTAAAAAATATATCGAAGAGGTCTACTTCTAGGAAAGGAATTAATTAATTAATCAAAAACATGTTTGTCAATTAGGCTATGGAGATTTTCAAAATCAATTTTCAGAGACGTATTTGAAAAATATAAAATTGTGTATATTAAAAAAATATAAATTGTGTATATTAAAAAAATATACATATATTAATTCCTCATTCTTCATATTCCCTTCGAAGTAATCACCGCTGGATACAGTACACTTCTGCCAACTTCTTTACTAAACTTTGAAGCTAAGGGGATACTGCACAAAATTTTGGAAATTTACTCATTTTTAAGTGACTAGTACTATGCGCTGAATTAGTTAAATACATTAAAGTAACTTTTGTAGGTTAGCCTGATCCTTGCACAAGGTCACCGCCTTGTTGAAATTTGAAACAAATACATTTAAAATTAATAAAAAATACATAAACGGAACGACTTCTAAAAATTTATTTCTTCGAATACTTCTTAAATTTTACGCATGAAGCACTAATTCTCACATGAAAATGTTTGTATTGATATTCCGCAGATCCCCCCCTTCTTAATATTCATTATAAAATTATAAATATGAAAATATTAAGAATTTTCAATATTTAATCCAAACGCCTGATGGTTTTCCAACCAAAAAACATTGCTCTAATAAAATCATTAGGCGCACTTATTTGTCGTATGACATGACGTCATGAGGTCAATGTCAAGTCAGCTGTGTTATAAATTTTGTATTTACATTTTACACATGTTTAAGTGTTTTTTGGAAGTGAAGGATGGGTAACCAGAAAAAGAATCATTATCTAAGTGACTAAATAAAAAATTTATCCTAAGAATGCTGCTATAATGTGGTAAGTAGACTTCTATTTGGAAGTATTTTTATCGGAGAACGCAATTGTCTGTTTTTTTTCTAATTTGCATACTGAAATATGGCTAAATTAATCATGTCATTGGTTTCACTTTCAGGCAAATAAGAAAATCTGGACATGCAAAATAAAATATTGCAGTTGAGTCGAATTCCGTACAGAGTAGTGCGAACGCAGAACATGCAAATGCATACAGGTAAATACCTACCTATCTATTTAATGTCTCAAACAGAGGTGTATACAACAGGCTTGTTTCCACTGAGAATAAATCGGATGGCTTAGAGTTTCTAATGATTAACCATGATAATTAGTAAACAAAAAACAACTTTTCTATTAAAATAATAAAAGATTAATAATATTTTTGGAAAATAAAATCGACAAAATGAGGCGTTTAATTATGTGACATTAAACACCAATCAGAGAAGCGAATGGAAGCGTGACGTCACACCTCGCGAAACACCACGTTGTGGCTGTCATTTTCGTATAAAGTGAACAGGTTATTTCGAGTTTTCAGCAATTATTGTTAAATTAATACAGTTCGTTTTTAGTTTAATCTTGAAAGACAGGTATAATTCGCCATGGAATCAGGATTTAACAAAACAAACAGCAGTATATTGCCCAAAATTGCCGTTATGCTTGTTCATCGGAATTCCGCAATGGTAAAAACTTCTATCTAAGTATTATGTGAAGAACAAACAAAGTCTTACTTAATTAACAGTTACCAGTCAGAGAGTGGCATTTACCTACTGTGGAATCAGCCGTCTCAAGATCGCCGGTTTTTCTTGCCCTTGACCAAAACTGGACAGAATTTTCATTTACCCATATACTAGGTACAACTGATATGAACTGAGCCAAACCCTCATTGGTGAGCGCCATGGAAAATGGTATTTTATATAAAAATTTGAGAACCGGTGGAAACAAAAAATGTGTTCCACCATTTTGTTAAATCGGTAAAATCTTCTGCTTACACGTCCACACTTGTCGACACAATCTTATAACTTTTGTGACTAGAATGCTTTTACAACCTAAAATTTTTAAAACATTTACCGTCTTACTACAAAAACATTAAACATACTTTAAACAGGCTTTGTACACGTGGTTAAATAAAACTTTACTACAAAAGAGTGTCTAGGCATTGTTTAGGGTTAGACAATGCTTGAGCATTATTTAAATTTAAATACCGCCAGATGCTTGATTAACAAGTGTCTATCTAGTTAGCGGCTTCTCCTTGGACGTGCTGTCAAATTTGTAATCGTTTTGCGTAATATTAAAGATTTCTTTTGATTTTTGAAATGACTATGGATATTTTAAATTTAATTGATTACGTATGGAGGATATGAATTATTTATAAGGATATATAATTTTGTGAGATAGGATATATCGCGAGCGAATTAATCCATTCGAATATTACGATGACGCAACGCCGCGCTCACGTTTTTTTATCCATGTTAAAATAATAATTGGAATTTATGAAAATAAGAATATTAAATTAACAAATCCAACTTGACATTTGACAATTACGCCCGTGTCAGTTACGTTCCATTAAGCGCAATGTTTTTTGATATAACAAAATTTTATAAACAATCTAACGTATTTGTTGTAATTTGTGCCTTATTCCAATTTGATAATTTACTTATATCGTTACTATAGTCCGTAATAATAGCTTGTGAAAACCAAAATCTGCGTAAAATGAAAACGACATGAATTCAGGGCGAGTGACCGAATGAATGTTTGTCAGGGTTGCCATAATGCAATATCATTCTCGTACTTTAACACTATCTACAAAAACAAGCGCTAAACAAGGTTTTGTGGTAAGGACATTTTAAGCGCTCGCCTAACAATGTTTAAATAGTTATACATTGTCTACGTAAGCACGTGTTTAGACAGTGCTTATTTAATCTTTTGTAGTAAGACGGTTAAAGATTTACTTTTTGAAAGTATTCTTACTTTAAAGTTTGTTCTAAATAAAAAAAAAAGTATTTTCAATATAAAATATGTTGAAATATTGGGCTGAGAGACCCAAGAAAATGTAAAAAAATTGTTTGTTTATATCTGTATATATTCAACTTCACCTGTTAAATTACAATTAAATGGTGGCGCGTTGGTAAATTTCAAGCTATTTTACCAAATCACACGATGAATTTCTTTTGCCACTGATATCAGGACAATAAATATATAAAAATACAATTAATACGAGAGTAAAAACTTAACTTGACAATATTAATAAATGGTGGTTACGTTTATTTTCTAATTTGACATTGACTCAAAACCGCTGCCTTTGAGGTAAGCGAATACAAAGTTTTTTTTTTTAATTTTTTTATTAAAGATGAGTTTGCTCTTGACCAGCATCTATCCATGTAGGAAGGATGAGGCCGACGATGGAGCGAGCTCACCCAGAAGATGCCCATTCACTCGAACCTTGAAAAGATTTGGGTTAACTATATGAGCTCGGAAATACAGACGCCGGCAGGGAGTTCCAATCCTTAGCAGTGCGCATCACAAAAGATGTTTTAAAGCGCTTGGTCCGAATTAGAGGGATTTCGACAAGGTGAGGATGGTAACCAGCCGTGCGTCTGTATGTCCGATAGAAGAAAGGGGAAGGCAGTATGATCTCATGCAGCTTTCGAGCACACTCTTCGAAGTACATCTTATAGAATACACAGGCAACTTTGCGTCTATGTGCTAGGCTCTGCAGCTTAGTTCTTATTAGTGTATCATCGCCAATGGGCCTCCTAGCTCTGCGATCCACCGAGTCGAGTGCGGCAAGTTGGTATTTTGATGGGCCATCCCAAAGGTGACAGCAATACTCCATGCAAGATCGGACTTGTGCCTTGTATAAAGAGAGGAGCTGTCCAAGTGTGAAGCATCGCTTCACTCTATTTGGGATGCCCAACTTTTTGGCCGCTGTTTGGGCTTTGGACTCGATAGAATTATCGAAGTTGAGATTTGAGCACAACTTCATACCAAGAAGCTCAAGATCATTGGCCACAGGTACGGATGCACCTCGGAAAGTTGGAGCCAAGTCGAAAGGGCTCCTTTTTGCAGAGACCAAATACGCTTGCGTTTTGGTGGCGTTAAAATCAGCCAGATTCTTGTCACCCCATTGACATACAAGATTTAAGGTTCAGTTAATTCGCTCAACCATTGCCTCCCTCTCAGAACGAATCCTGGACAAATATCTCTCTATGACCGTATTGTCATCTGCGTATACAACTACTCCTGGAAGAAGTAAGTCATTAATATGAAGCAGGAAAAGAGTTGCAGAGAGAACAGATCCCTGAGGAATACCGGCATCAATTGCCATGAGGTCCTAGGAGCAGCCATCAATGACTACTCGAATTGACCGTTCATTCAGGAAATCAGAAATCCAGCTACAAAGAGACCGGAGGGGATGCCGTATGTAGGAAGCTTGCCAAGTAAACGTGCATGCCAAACCCTTTCAAAGACCTTCGATATGTCGAGTGACACAGCGAGAGCCTCGCCATGTTTCTCGATGGCTTCACTCCAGTATTGCGTGACATACAAGAAGACCTCCGGTTGAACGTCCCTGGCGAAATCCATATTGGCGATCACTGAGCAGGTCGTTAACTTCAAGATATGTCAGCAGCTTACTATTCAGTACTCTCTCCATAACCTTACAGAGTACAGAAGTGATGGCGATTGGTCGATAATTACAGGGGTTGGCACGGTTACCCTTTTTAGGCACTGGTTGAACATTGGCAAGCTTCCAAAATGCCGGCACGGTATTCGTCCTGAGAGAGAGATGGTACAAGCGTGTAAGTACAGGAGACAATTCAGGACCACATTCCTTCAGGACCCTTGCAGGTATGCCATCAGGTCCACTAGCTTTGTTCACGTCAAGACTCCGTAGTGCTCTTCGAATCTCTTTGTTGTGAATCTAGATCTCTGGCATTGAAGATTCACAACGAGGTATTGATAGTGGCCGTTGAGAGCTGTAATAACTTCATCAATTTGTTATTGTTTATTGTTTGGAACGTATATGAATAATTTGTTTGGCGTTTTTATCGTTGAACTTTTATATTGGGGCACTATACAGTATTTATAATACGAGGAATTCATTATTTATTAAAAAACACAATTGACTGTCATAAACAAACACGACTGTTTCGCGAGGTGTGACGTCATTCAAGACGCCATGACAGTCTTGGCCTTTTTCGCGGTCAATTTCAAGTTCATTTCTAAAAACTCAAAATATTAATGTAAAAGACCTATTTTTCTTAAAATAATATATTTTTGCGGTGAAATAGATGCTAAGCCATAGTTTTAAACTAATTTCCAAATTTTGTCAATTAGGCTATTATCCGGTAACATTGCATATGTTAGTTTGTAATAGGAATATATATTTTTTCAGCAAAATATTTATTTGGTCAGCAACTTTTTTTGGTTGACCTAGTCTAGTACTTGGTCACCAAATAGGTTTCTTAGCTAATCAAACATTTATTGGTTAGGTTAGATTAGGTTTTTTGCTTTTGATAACAGCCGTTTATAACGAAACTGTAAACTGAAACCGCGTAGTAAATTTGTAAAACTGTTCATTGATAGGCCCAAGTACTGAACAGTGCATGTTCGTATACAATTTCGGAACGGAGAGGTTATAAACTAAATTTTATAACTTTTAAGCGTTATCAACTTTTAAGCGTTTTATTTTAAATTCAATGTTCCTTTCATAATATTCGTCAGTTATGTTTATTATAAACTAACGGTGTTTACAATTTGCTCTCTGTCGTTTTTAGTGTTTAATTTTATTTCAGGCTACCAATAGCAGAAATTCAAACATCCTCGGATAATCAAGACAGTGGAAAAATTCAATACGTAAATATTTCATACGAAAAAAGACTGGATAGAAAAATGGCAATTAAGGAGCCTGATTATATATTGAAAGCACTCGAAAGATAAGGTCAAAAATAAACGACAATTAACAAATAACGATAATACCACGACAACCAAACATCACAAATTTAATAATAAAAACTTTTTATTATTTTTTGCAGTTTTTCATTTCTTCTTTCATACTTTATTTATTCTTTTCCAGATATGCAGGTAAGTATACATAGGTAAAATTATGTATAAGAAATGAACAAAACACAGTGATCAGCTGAATATTACGTTATATTATAATAATAACTAATTATTATTTACATATATTACATTCTATTATCATTTATTACATTAATTTTTCCTAAAGAAAAATTAGTAAAAATATGTTTTACTCTGTGTTGAGCCTAATCTGTAAAGTTATTTTTGTGTGCGTTCCGTCACCGCTACTCCAACTCGAAGATTTTCGATCGCGCTGCACGCTCTTAAATGATTCGGCCTTTATCTCGTCTATGGCCGCGAAACGTCTTCGTGTTATTTTTTCATTTCTGGGAATAGGAAAACGTCGTACTGGGCTCAGTTGGACGAGAAATTTGGCTGAAACATCAAGGCTGTCTGTTTTTTTTGTCAAAAATTCGGGAAAAAGTCACACAGATCGTTTTCTAAGTCGATCGTCTTTTTTGGAATCGTGGAAACTATGTTAAATCTCTAAGTAGATAACCTTTCTTATTGATCGTATCTCATTCGTAGTGCGATCCCATTGTAATCAAAGAAAATCATCAATAGTCCATGTCCATGTTCTTGGCCGCTCTGGTTTCTTGTCATCTTCAAAGTCTTTACAGCTCTCTTCGAAATGTTAATACCAATCATGTAAACGGCCTCTTTTTCACAGAAGGTCCACTAAACATACATACAACACTACTTCATTTTTTTGTTTTTACTTCACGATTTTCACTCTGATTTTTTTTGTAAAAACACCACTTAAATATTTGTCTAAAAAATTATGCATCTAGATTCGCAAAAAAAATTATTATTAACACGTTTAAAAACATGAAAATAAAAACTTAAGAGAGCTGTGTTCTCGGAGAGAAATTAATCAGCTAAATTGCTTATCTGCAAAATTGACGGATTCTTAGTAAGTTTAGCACTTTAGTCGTTCCATTCAAAGAGTCCTTTACCTTGGAAGTCTTTATTCATATAAACCTACCATTCAGAAATATTTCTGAGTGGCAAATATGTATGAATAAAGACTTCTAAGGTTCTTTTACTGGCCATAGAATATAAGAAGATTTGGGTATATTGCTAAAACATGTGAAACAGTAACTTATTACTTGGTTTTAAAGAAACACTTTTATTTGTCAATTTATTTTTACCAGGGATTAGGAAAAACAATGACCAAGATAATGACGTTTCTGACAAGAAACCACGAAATTAACAGGAAACCATTCTTTTTCTCATCTTTAAAATATCATTTACGTTATTACCACTGATATAAGACACATAATAATATTATATATAATTATAATAAACATGGTATGTGTTCAGAACCGTTTAAATTAAGGTTTCATTGTCGTTTATCAGGGATTTAGCTAGTTTTTGTATATACTCTTTAAGCTAAATCCATTCAGTCTGAACAGCAATCGTATTTCGTATTTTATAAGAGCACTAGCTGATGCCAGCGACTTCTTTCGCATTGAATAATATCTGTACTAATATTATAAAGCTTGTGAGTTTGTTTGTTTGTTTGAACGCGCTAATCTCAGGAACTACTGGTTCGAATTGAAAAATTATTTTTGTTTTGAATAGTCCATTTATCGAAGAAGGCTATAGGCTATATAACATGACGCTACGATAAATAGTATTATATATAAGCAGTGTCCAGTACCGCGCGCCCCATGCGCACGCCGCCGCCGCATGGGCCGCAGCTAGGGTTGCCAGGCGTCCGGTTTTAGCCGGACATGTCCGGCTTTTTACAGTCGTGTCCGGCCAAATATAAGTCCGGCTCGTCCGGTTTTTTGTTAGGCTTTTGGTCAACCCCCCACCCCAGCGGCCAGAGTCACCCGGACACGCATGATTCGCGATCTTACAAATTACTTTAAGTAAACAATATAATGTGAACATAATAAAGAGTAGAGCAAGTCTTAAAGCAATATGCACAAATATAAAATAAGTATTTGTTTTAAAAACCAGTTTGGCTTTTATGGCAAAATGTCCGTCTAAATATGAGTCTGTGTCCGGATTTTCGATTTTGAGGCCTGGCAACCCTAGCCGCAGCGAAGCGTGGCCGAGTTCAGCTACTATTATACAATAGAATTAGATGAAGCGGCGACTTCTATCGGATTTAGGTAGAACTGTGTAGACCTGTGCAAGTGTGCATAGTATGCTCCAACTTGCAAACCCTCGGGAATTTAAAGCTGGGTTTCCACCGCGAAAGGGTAATGAGCGGGAAATGGCTAACGGAACGGACTCATTTTAAGTGAAATAAGCTTACGTTTCCACCAATAAAGAGTTTTGTTTGTTGATTTCCACTGCAAAAGGGAAATGAGAAAGAGGAATGAGCGGAACGAACTGAACGGAAAATGAGAAATAGTGAATTTCCACATAGAGTGAGTTGTTTCTCGCTCGCGGCGACAGCACGGCGGGAAGGACGGGGAAAGGAGCGTGGGAGGCGCGGGTGACCGAAATGGCGAGCGAGCGAGTCCGTTTCAAACTAGTCGGCGAAACCTTGCCGCACTTTTTACTCGTTCAATCCGCTCCGCTCACCTCTTTCTCTATAGAAACTCTACTGTGTAATTTATCATTGCGAGTTAAACGGAATCCGTAATGACTTCGTTCCGCTCCCTAGAAGTGAACGAGTTCATTTCAACTCTTTCTACTCGCTCAGACCTTTCCGCTCGACTATTTGTTGGTGGAAATACAAGTATGCAGTTTACTCTTGCGAGTTAAACGGAGTCCTTAATGGGTCCGCTCCGCTCGCGGTGGAAACCGCGCATAAGAATAATAAAACCATAACGAATGATACACTTGTAGAATCACTCTTTGATAGATGAAAGCCTTAATGTCTAAAACCACAGACAAATTATTAATTCGAATAAATTGACGCACACTTAGGTGGACAACGAAGAAAAATGTTTAGTGTATTTAAATATAGTTCGCCCACTGCTTGGCCCTTGTTGTGGTCGTGGTATATATTTATAGCCGAGCAGCACCAGTGGAATGCACATCGCCCACCTCCCTCGAGCAATAATATCACCACCGCGCACTGTCAAGTTCATTACTCACTCATCCCGTTGCGCCCGGTCGGTGCTTCAACACCGCTCGTGTTGCACTCAAACTGTCTGCACTTATCCTCTCTTGTTCCTTTGTGTAACACTTTACACTTATTAATTCATACATATTTATTTGCTCGACTATCTGACTGCTTATTCGTACATTTCAAAAATGGACGTGCATTTAACAAAAATGTCGCTGTCGCGTTCCGATAAATAGACGAGATATGTTGGAAGAAAGGGACAACTCCAGTAGTGATGAATTTAGCTAAATTAAACACTCATACTAAATCGATGTCTAGTGTAGTTTTGTAGGTATACTTTAAGAATACCTACAAAACTGTTTTATTAGGACATCTAAAGCATAATCAACTACTCGATAAGTAAGTAATTATTTTTTCTCTACTGAGACTTTTTTGTATGTAGTTATGTCTATTATATATTATACTAGCGACCCGCTCCCGGCTTCACCCGGCGTGCAATTTTTATATATATGAACATTCCCCGTTTATCTCTCTGTCCATTAGTGAATACCGAATTAAAATCGGTCTACCCGTTCACGCGTGATGCCGTGACCAAGGGAAATGGGGATTCATTTTTATATATAGAGATAAAGTTCGTGGAATGAAAGTACCAATTAGTATGACACTAAGCGAGCGCCCCTATCCCCACTGCATCCCCTCCATTCCACGAAATTTTGGACCTCCCTAGTAATATCCGATAAATAGCCAAATTCGAGAAGGAGGTCAATCGTTGAATCCAGCAGCATGGGCAGCGTTCGGGAAGCTCCTGGGCATCTTCTCGTCTAAAATTCCTCATATCTTAAAACAAAAGTTTTTGACCAATGTGTGTTGCCAGTGATCACACATGGGGCTGAAACGTGGTCTCTAACTATGGGCTTTGTATGAAAGCTCAACGAGCTATGGAAAGGGCGTATACTCGGGGTTACACTGTAAAATCGAATAAGGAATGAGGAGATCCATAGATGAGCGAAAGTTACCCGGAGTATTAGTAAGTTGAAGTGGAAATGGGCAGGACACATAGTACGGAGAGCCAACGGCCTCTGGGGCCGGAAGGTTCTCGAGTGGACACCACGGACCGGCAAGCGCAGCGTAGGATGTCCACCCACGAGGTGGACAAGTGGACAGACAACCTGATAAGGGTCACGGGTCGACGGTGGATCCAGGCTGCTTCTGATCGATCCTTTGGAAGATTAAGGGGGGAGATTGAAGTGATTATGATGATGATGATGATTATATTGTGTGTATATGTTACCGGAAATGTGTGAAACGTAGGAATTACAATGCTGAGCTTAATTAGCAAATTTGTAAAATAATGTTTCAAACTTTCTATACACACATTTCGACAGTATTTTTACCAAAACCTGTATTCCAGGTGGGCTCGCATTTAATTCCATAAATATTCCGGAACCTAACCTAACTTTGTTTCCAGTACAAATAAGTCTTGTAACACATTTTGTAAATGACGGTGAAATGGCTTGGCGATGAATCGTCTCATCTCGCCCCGCTGTACCCACTGACGGCATCCCGAATGTTATATAATATTTTCAATTGCTATTTAGGAAATGTATCCTAGGAAAAGTGCAAATTACAAAATATATCATACATTTCCTATCTATTTTAGGAATTGTACATATTTCCTAGGAATTGTATACAATGACGGATTACATACTTTTCCGTTAACTTTATATAAATCAATACTTATAAAATAAAGCCGCTTCCGCCGCTCCTCAACTAACTTCCCAACGGAATTTGATATTTTCTTCACTAATGGAAAAAGCGATAAGTAAGATTTTGGTACTTATATAATTTGTAGAAAAAAATATTTGATCTGTTCGAAGCCGGAAGCGAGTCGCTATAGTTAAGTATAGTTAAAGGAACTCGAGTAAGATGAATTGTGACTGTGAACTCAGCTCGAATGTAAATAAATAAATAAAATAAATAAACTTGACCGACTCATACAAAACTAAGAGATTAAGATCAAATCTATACATATAATAAAATCGTAAACGAGCTGTGTCTGTACATCAAATATTTTTTCAAAAAAAAAACAATTTTATGTTACCGAGGTAGAAAAAGAGTTTTTAGAATTTTTGTCTGTTTGTGCGTTTGTGCACGCTAATCAAACGCTAAATACTAAAAATATCCATTGTTTAATGAAGATGTTACAAGAAATAGACAAGACAATTGCTTTGAAAAAAATATATATTATACTTAAACATGTGAAGAACCAATTGATATTAATTAGAATTTTCGATAAGTTAAAAAATAGAAACTAAAAAAAGTTAGAACACAAGAAGAATTTGACTTTTATTGAAAATTCACTCGAAATCGGCTTATTGCGCGCATATGAATCCTGAACCTATTAATAAGTTAATGTCAGTTTAAAAAATTGTATTAATAAATAATTTTTTTTGTGTATTGTTCTAATGGTAAAAACAAAAAAAAACACCATTTCTAGGCCTGTTGAATTGTCTCCGCCGCCAGCGAGTTCTATAGTAAATGTCATTTTCTCAAACATGCTCGGAAATGTAGGCATTCTTGTACTAAAAACAAGCCACGAAGTTTGTAATTCTTGGCTCATGCATTTCTTTCTCGGCCTAGGCCAAGAATGTTGTATGAAAATTCATTCCCGGCCACTGCTCAGCCCGATGAAACCCGAAGTTTCACGAGTCTTCACGAACGCGCCCGCCGCTGTCACAGGCGTAGTAGGCGGGGGCGAGCTCACGCTCTTTTCATGACTGGGCTGTATGGCTGTTTCCTTTGCACTCATTGATAATTTTTTTTGCATTATCACGTGTTTCATTATTTCCTCACATTTATTGAGACCAGCCTCGACCGGAATGAGGATTGCCGGGCTCAGATCTTTATCAAGGCCGAGCTTTAGCGAGTCTTCGTCCGGCAATCCTTCACTTCCTGGACTCTGCAGTAATGTACTAATGCCTAAGTAAAGCCCTTAATCAATTTGAATGCGGTTGTAGCAAGCCTTAACATTTAGCCGTACATATTTTACAAAAAAAAAGTTAAGCGCTATACCGAATGCCATGCGTACGAAGTTGCGGGCTCGGCTAGTGTAAAATAAAAATTATAATTAACATAAAAATTAAAATGTGAATGAAAAAATTATACATATAATATTGTTTGCATTGAAATGCCTATGTGTTCAACAATGAAAAACTAAACTCAAAAGTGATGTAAACTCGTTATAATCTTGTACATGTGTATCAATAAAACGATATGCAGCGTCTATTAAAAAATAAAAGT
The DNA here is from genome assembly GCA_910589475.2 of Bembecia ichneumoniformis. NCBI lineage: Eukaryota > Metazoa > Arthropoda > Insecta > Lepidoptera > Sesiidae > Bembecia > Bembecia ichneumoniformis. Next base: position 1,266,843 of record OU342526.1, on the reverse strand, counting down.
TTCTCCCTTCTAAGAAGAATAAACGTTGACATTAAAGCAACGACTTGATCCTAGGTACTATAAAACAGTAATGATGGGTTTAAATTTTTCGACAATAGTACTGTCAACTGAGTCTGCTAGAGCCTTCTAAAATCAGAATAGAAATTGCTGTGTATAATGACGGTACCAGGCTAGTAGGTAGCACACGTTGTGTTTGGATATCCTAGAATCGTGCTTGATACGCCCCGGCACAGAGCGTTCCCTTCTCAATAAAAGAAAATGAACGGTTTCTTTGTTTCACATGATTCATTCTGTATCAAGTTGTGATTATTTCCGTATCTAAAATGGATATGGATTTATATTTAACTAGCGACCCGTTCCGGGTTCGCACGGGTGGACGGGTGAAAAACGGCAATTTTGTATAGAGCGTAAAGGGCTGAGATGGGGGAGGATGAGTAGCCTATGTTATTCGCTGATAAGGTAGCTTTCTATAGGTGAAAGAATTTTTAAAATCGGTTCAGTAGTTTTTGAGTTTATTAATTACAAACATACAAAAATACATACTTTATAATATTAGTATAGATATGGACAAAGGATTGACTCGGGCGTGAGCTTGTTCTAGAGAGACTTCTGTCAATTAACAGCCTAGTTTATTTTTCGTTGGGCGGCTACCTTGGAGCGCAGCCTGGGCCCGTGATCCACCGAGCATTTACACCATTAACTAGACTTTCAAGTTAACCAAGTAATAGGCCGCACGGCCTATTACTTGGTGAAAACCTCAACTACTTTTTTTATATTGGAATTGTTAGGTGATGGTTATTGGCAATGTTATCAACAATCATGAATACTTATCAATATCAGCAAGTTTATCGTTACAAGTAATTAATATATGTTTTAAACGTATGCTTAAAGAGTTTATGTAAAGCGCGACCGTGCTGTGAAGCCACAGAGGCAGTGCAAGTAGGTCAAGACGCGTACGCTACGACTGCGAGGACAATCTGAATTCTAAGCGGGCGAAGCCGCGGGCACAGCTAGTGTTTTAATAAAATCGATAGGCTGGCTAACGGTTCCCAGCGCCGGGAGTTGAGGGCGGCGCTGGGAGGTGGAGAGGTCACACTGCCAATCATGGTAAGAGCCATGATTGAGAGTGTGACCACCTGGAAAGCAGTTGCCTTCTGCGGAGTTGTCATGTCACAGAAGGAGGCAGATGAGAGGAAGCGAGAGGAAGAGGCCGGTTTCGCTTCCTCAGACGCAGGCGGTTGGGCAGGAGAAAGCGGGCATATCAAGCCCGTCTTTTAATGTCCTAGGGGACCTACGCACATGGCTGGCTAGTTGTGTGTGCCTGCACAAGGTCCCCCCCGTCTGGGGATTGCCCTGGTGCCTCCGGGCAATCCCCCATTGGAGTTAGTCTAGCCAGCAATCGCTAGGCTGCCCTGGGGTGGATCGGAGTTGTTGCCTCGGCAGAGCCCGGTCCATCCCTCTCGAAGTGCAAGGAGACACCGGGGAGTTTTAGTGTGCGTAGTGCCGCTATGACCTAGAGCATAGCGTGGAGCACTGGTGATCCCCACATACCCCTAGCAGTTATAAATAATTATAGACTGGCATTAGCCGGACTAAGACCACAGTGAAATAATAGCAAGCTAACAGAACCTATTCCACTATCACTTCCTATCACTATCACTATCCTTGTCCCTAATCCTATCAGCGCCATTATCTCCTCTTTGTGCCGCTTAATAAGTGGACAACAGGTCTTTGATATAGAAATTTGCACTGCTTGAAATAGTAGCCCTTTGTAAAGGACGTACCTGTGGTTACTCCTGCCAGACAGATTTCCCTGACACCGAACAGGTTTGGAAGCGGTCACATAGAAGTAAATAGCGACTTGGCCTTAAATTAATGCATAAGTTACTTTTGATGTCACGCAAGTAACACACAATTACGTAAAAAGGTTTTTTCCAATACCTATACTTAACAGTCGTAGGTAACAATGCTAGTTGATACCCTGTACTCCATTTTAATAAAGCCTTGAAATACTATCCGTTTCAAGTTACAATAATACGATGTAGGAGGGAGGCCGTAGTAAATACAACATATTATTGACTTGATTATTTTAACGCTAAGTACAACATAGTCATATTATGTACTAAATAACATTAGTTATCTTCATAAGTTCATAATTGTAGATGCTTTTTGATAGTTAAATAATAAATACCTTTTTTATTATTAGAATTAAAGACCGTATTAGGTATTTCTTTAACAGGTATAATATGTTAATGTATTTTGAACTTTAATACTGGCTGACTTAAAAAGTTGAAATTAGAATGTTTTTAAAAAGAAATATTGAAGATGTCAGAATGTAGGTTTTCTCGGCCGGTATCCATATGAGTTGTGGTATCCACTTATCCACTTTTTCCACTTTTTCTTCTAACACGGACTACACCACTGAGGATGTCAACCGCAGTTGTTGACGAAACGTTTGGAAGAATTTCCAACAGACCTGGGCCATCATCCCGGAAACCCACAACTCATATTGAAGATGTCATTGTTAGAAAAAATGAGTTGAAGTAAAAAGACGAAAAGAAAGTGATGTGTTTTTGATAGTGTTTAATTTATTTCATAAAATGTTGTATACGAAGAAAACAATATAATTATGTGCACACAATATGGAGCAGAGTGTTTTATTAAATTTAGATGATTAAATCACAAAACACAATAATATACCCACTTAAAATGTTCACAAAGAGTCTCGCAGTTGAGAAACTGGATCAAAAGGCACTTGCACTAGAAGAATCCGATGGATATATATGGGATTAAACGAATCGAAACGTCAGTCGCGACTCGAGGTGAATTGAAAATGCTCAATGCGGAGTGCTATTCGAAAGAGTTCAAATGTAAGGAAGACAAAAAGAATTCTTATTGAAAATATAAAAGCGACGGGTATTCCAAGCTCTAACTATCGTTGAGATTTTGAAATTCAGTTATATATACTTCATTTTTAAGTATATACTCGTATATATAGCTTTTGCCGGCAAAAGCTTTATGTATTTACTCCTTAAGATTATATTTTCATAAATAAATACACGCGTTAACTAAAAAGCGTTATATTCTTCTAAGCAGTTCTACCCAAATCCGACAGATTTCGCCGCCTCACCTAATTCTATTGTATTATAATAGATGGCGCGTTTGTTTAGGTACCCTCTTTTACTATTGCAAAGACAAGTAAACTCCATCATGCTTCGGAGCTGACACACACTTTTTTTTAGGTGTTATTATTAAAAGGGGTGCCTTTTGTTGAGCGTTGAAAAATAAAAATCAAGGCCTGTCAAAAACAGACACAATTTATTCAATAGCAGAAATACATGAGCAATCATCGATTTATTTATAACTAGCAGCTCGTCCCGGCTTCGCACGCGTAGACATATATTTTTTTAAACATTTTTAAGTTTATTCGTGGAAAACGGCAATTTTGTATTTGGGGGGGGGGGGGGGGGGCTGAGTAGCCTATGTACTCGCTGATAATGTAGTTTTCTATAGGTGAAAAGAATTTATTCCGCAAAATGCGCTATCTTCCGTCTCATGTCATGCATACATCAATGTGCATTGTTTCACATGATCAGATTGATCAGTCGCAATCGCTCCACTGAGACGGGAAGACTATGATTCTGTGTGCAAGAATATTTAGACGTAAGAGTTGTGGGTTTCCGGGATGATGGCCCAGGGGCCTTAGACAAAGTAGCATTCGCTCCGTAGCGAAGCGATATCGAAGTTCGTTATCGTCTCAGAGACAAAGGAATCGACACTGTAACACGTGATAAACACGTGATACCTTGTCATGATTTCTTTGTCTCTGAGACGATAACGAACTTCGATATCGCTTCGCTACGGAGCGAATGCTACTTTGTCTAAGGCCCCAGGTCTGTTGGAAATTCTTCCAAACGTTTCGTCAACAACTGCGGTTGACATCTTCAGTGGTGTAGTCCAAGTTAGAAGAAAAAGTACATCACATCACTGCACTTCACTTCTGCACTTTTCGACTTCTCGAGCGAGACTGATTTGTCGACTGGAATGTGTCTATATTTAAACTTAAATTTATATCCCCACCCCGTGGTTGAATTGGTGGGGTGTGGTCACTAGGAGAGGGGTTATAATGCCCTCTCTTTCTTTCATTATTATTATTATTCCTGCGTAGTGCCGGATACCAAATGTTGTGTAGCCTTAGATTTTCCTCCTTCCTGTTGAAATTATTTGGATGCTTGAAAATTTCAAGCATCCAAATAACGCAGTTGTTGACGAAACGTTTGGAAGAATTTCCAACAGACCTGGGCCATCATCCCGGAAACCCACAACTCATATGGATACCGGCCGAGAAAACCTACATTCTACTATTTAGACGTAAATTTTTTAATAAGACTACTCAAGATTATTAAAATAAGTGTGTTATGTATAGACTTAGACTGTTTATAAATTGTTTCATTTTATTTTAACAAGATTGTGTAAATATATGGCTAATAAAAGGAATTCTCTTATGTTGATGTTATGTCCATTCAATTATGGGGCCACGCGGGTGAAATTAATTTTTTTTTTGGTTTGTACATGCCGTAAAACCATTATTTTAACACCCTTAGTTAAACAATAATAACTCAAAGACAGTTTGATAAATACCGTTTGTTTGAATAGCATGATAACGTTTCCTTTAGACGAAACAACAGTTATAATGGAATGTAAATTATTTCGAGATCTAAGCCCACCGAGCTCACCACATTTACTTTGCAACAATAAGAGTATGGACCAGCGTTTGTACTAAAGCGCTTTCTTCAATTTATTATATTTAAGGAATATAATCATTGAAAATAAGAACAATTTTCATGGAAAAACCAATTAATTACTTTTAAAAATATTTGGTAATTAATTATAATAGGAGGCATTATATTATCTACTACTAAGTTGTATTGTATTGTACTAAGTCTACTAAGTTGCTGAGGAGTTGGATATCAAGCAGACCACTTGATGCTGCAGCATCAAATCAAGGTTACCATTTCATAGAAATACCACTGAAGTAACAGTACATCAAATTCCAAATAAATCGAACCTGTGGAACTTAGTGAGATCCATTCGTCAACTGGGAAATGAGCTGATAATCTTCAAACGTCTGAACAAATATTCATAAATTATAGTTAAGAACCATCTCGATCACGTCAGCTTTCAAACAAAAAACCGGATCAAAATCGGTCGATCCGTTTGGGAGCTACGATCCCACAGAAAGAGACACAGATATTTTTTTTTATGTTAAGGTCGGCAGACAGGCTGACGGCCACTTGATGGTAGGTGGCTACCGTCGCCTATAACACAAGCAACGCCTAAGCTGCTGCAAGTGCGCTGCCGGCTGCAGTAGGATTAAGGATAAGAGATTAGGAGTAGATAGGGAAATGGGTTCTGGCATCCCTTACTCACTCACCGAAACACCACAGCACACGTGCTGTTATTTCACGGTGGTCTTTTGTAAGGGGGTGGTTACTGCCGCCAGACGGGCTGCCCAAATGACTGCGAAACGCAGTGTGCCCTGCCACTACTTTCCAAATCCAGTCCAGAGCCAAATTTGAAAAGTTGCTTTTTCAAAGTTGACCCTGCCGGAAATCGAACCCGGGAACCCTAGAACAGAGCGTTAGGATCCAAAGGATTTTGATGCCGTTGTCAATCTAGCTAGACTAACAGCGGGTGAAACCGGGAGACACGGCTAGTGGTATAAAGACAGAAACCGGATTTTTGGCGAGCTAATACAGAATACACGAAAGTACACTATAATTTAAGGGCATAACTTATATAATTTTGTTGTCTCAACTTACTTGGCCTCAATGACTGCAAGACAGAATGCGACGCAAGACTTTCGCGGCACTTATTGAACTCGTGAAAATAATAAAAAAAATAGGTACCCTAGCAATTCTAATATTTTAGAAAAATATTTATAGATGGTCTATTGACAACCCAATTTTAAATGTGCGTTATAGCTTGGATAGCTAGTGCGTTTTCCTCGATATACCTACCTTGGATTTTAGTCAGTATTTACAAAAAAATTACCTACAAAATGTCACAAATTCTGCATATTTCAGAAATTAATTGTACTAGATAAGAAATTAGTTGCAGTTTTTTGTTTTCATCCAAACCTTCACATGATATCTCAAAAAGTTAAGTTATAAAGGTCCACGATCGAGGGCTACAATAACACAAGCAACGCCACAGTTGCTGCTGACCATACTATAGGGAAGACATAGGGAAATGGGCTCACCTATTTGAAAAAATCTTTTAACATCTAAAAAGCACATTATTCTAAATGTACGTAGGCTATATGATATGTGCCTATTAATGTTACTAACTCCTCCAATTGTCGAAGTCGATGTGCTAATATTACAAAGAGAGCGGATTTCGCAATTGCGCCTATTTCAAGAATTCTTTCATTCTTTGTATGATACATTATTTAAAATTGACATAGGCTATGTCATATTGTGTGTATACTAATAGCACGTCAAACTAGTTACAAATATTTTGTTTACGTCTCGCTCGACGAAAAAATATCTTTAATTTAACCCGTGTGCCAAACTAGCATTTGAATGAAAAAACGTGAGTATTTTTGTAAAAAGCAAGTAACGTTTAAAGGCGGTGAAAGTAATTTGAATTTCAAATTAAAAGGGCAATTGTGAGAGATCGTGGCGCCTTATCGCAGATAGTATGCCCAAAAAGATGGACTTATGTGTATTGAGGCAGACAATCATAAAAAAACAGATTTGCTGAAGTGTACCCCTAATTACACACGTGAAATCTGTGCTAATATAATGACAGAGATATTTTAACACGATATTGATTTTTGAATGACATATTTTATATAAGGCAATTACAAAATAAAATACAATCCAAGGGACAGCTTTTTAAATTTATTTTCATGTAGAACCACTCTGCACTTATTTACAAAATGCTTTTATTATTTCAAAGTTATTCTAGATACAGGCTGTACATATATTGTGTATACTAATTCGCCTCAAATTATATTATATTTAATTATATAATTAGGGCGCGGCCCGTCAAAAAAAACTTAAAACCAATTTAAGTAGCCAATTTTGACAAGCACGTTGGATGAGTGGTTAGCGTGTTTCGATTATCTCCGAGAAGCACAAAAAACCGTTGTGCAATATTGCACCTTATTGCTTTTAGGTTGAGCTCATTTTGGTAAAAAATGTGTTCAGTCTGACGTTAGTTCTTGTCTTAATATTGACAATAGAATAAAATGTGTACCTATCCGCACAATATTGAGTGATTTACCATGTTATTTTAATGTCATGGACTTCTTATAGGTTTTCCTGTAATCTATAAGTAGAAAACTAATTTCTGTATTTTTTTTTCAAAATTTTAGGTTCAGTAGTTTCGGAGATAAGGGGGGAGGGGATGGTCGGACGGACACACGAGTGATCCTATAAGGGTTCCGTCTTTTTATTCGGACGTACGGAACCCTAAAAACTGTCTAAACAATAAACAACAGTCATCACTGGAGTGAAATTTTTTGCTATAATCTTCTTTTTATATATAAAAATTGATGTGTGGTATATGGACTCTAAAACTGCTCAACCGATTTTGACGGAATTTTCAGGCAATGTTCGGATTAGCGGGTGTCCTGGATATTTTTTTGTTTGTTTTTTTCTTTTTTTGGTAATTTAGTGTCACTTTTTCCTAGAAATTAGTTAATACAAAATTATATTTTTTCTATTTACAATATATAGGTAATGCTTGAAAAAAATATATATGAGAAAGAAAGACTGAATAGATGTTATAACCTTATAGGAATCGATTTTCCTATTAGGTCCCCGATATGGAAATTTTAGGAGTAAAATAATACAAACGTTAACTAAAAAGCGTTACGTTATATGTCAATTTAACATTTCTACAGCTGACGCATATATTTATGTTCCCTAATTATTAATATTCTCTGGGCTTATAAAATCAAACGTAGAAATCTTGTATGAAAAGTGTAGTACGCGTTGAGGAATGAAACAATAGCGCGTCATAAGTTGCCGGCGCAGCGACATCTATCTATACCGAACGTAACAAACAAATCTTTTATTGAAACATGTGACATCTGAGTAAGCAGAATGTAACTACTAATTAATAAAAAGTATTTATCCAGTTATCTATTGACACTAGGATTTTTTTTTACATTTAATTTTATATGTTTAAAGGAGTAAACTTGTCACATTCTATAAGATATAAATAATTACATATTTAGATTTCACTTATAATTCATACCTATTTATTAATGTATGTCTCATTACTCATGTAGGTAAGTAGTATTGGTGTCATTCTAACTTTAAAAATTTAACATTTACCAAAAAAAATTACTTACGTATTAGAGGGTTAGGGGGCGGGTAGCTAGTAAAGAATATTAGAGGGTTATGTATGAGATCTTGAAATTCCAATAAATACTATAGTGTTATTTAAAAAAAAATAAGTGTATTAAAATTTTAAAATAAAAAATTATGTAAATTTTTATTATTATTAGGTATTGCATATTGTAACTAATATACCTATGTAGGTAACTACAAACACATGTAACTAAATAGATATCAATCAATATCAATAATAAATTATTATTATAAACAAGGCATTCTCGAATTCGCTTCAGACTTTTTTAATCCTGGGCGATTTTTTTGTTCGCCATAATATAATATGTTACGAAAAGGAAAATTTAAAATATTTAAATTATAAAAGTTAATGATGGATAAATATCTTTAGGCGACGGTCCACCTGCCATCAAGTGAACTGTGAACTGTTAGCCTGTCTGCCACCTTTTATAATATAGGTATAAAAAATACATTTCACTGAAATCAATTAACCTAGCAGCTATTTTACTTATGTAGGTATACATTTTATACTTCTAGATAGACGTTTACCATTGGGATAAAAGGATTAGTGACATGTTTATTTCATTAATCCAAGGTTCTGAAGGTGGTGTATGTAAGACCGTATCGAGTCTGTGTCTGCTGAGTTCATTAAACTTAAGCCATACTCTTACAATCTAATTATTTTAAGGAAGCAAAAAAGTATAGTAGGTAATTTACAAACACATTTGAATATATATCAATAAATAATTAAATCACTGAGTTCTAATAATAGGCACTCACTTTGATTGTAAGAAATCTATGTTGAATCCTGTCAGAAGCCCGACAAAACAAAACGAAACAAACCAAAATATCACAACGGTTCTTGTACGCTCACAATACGGCTTAATTCACAACACAATTTGAACTTGGCATTTATTTAAAATACAAAAGATAAATTGGAAAAAAAAACTTAACGGTTATTTCAATGGGTCATTTCACAATACATTATTATAGTTTCACTAGTTGCTAGTTTGTTAAAAATGAACAATTATCCCGAAACACGTGAGGCAGGAATGCATGCGTCGGTGGCTTGCCGGCAACCAACTATACGGCCAATAAGCGAAACACACAACGCAATGAAGGGTCGCGCCGATCTGCGACGAACTCCGACGAAACGAAGTCAGTTGAGTACTGTCAAACCAGCCAGCTGGTACGGAATCTCCGCCACTCTAGCGGCGGAACCTGTAAACTAACTCATTGCTCTGTAATAAAACTGTCTAACTTGAAATCGTCAAAAAATTCAGTGTGCGGTATTCTGTTATAGCGAGAAAAATTTGAGAAATATAACAATAGAATAGAAAACTCACTCATCGCTTATCTTTTAAAGCCTCGTGTCAAGACAATTCCACGTTTTAAGAACGGTCAGAAAATTATATACGTACAATCATAAGATATTATCTTTATTATTATTATATATTTATTCATGTTAATTCTTAATTCTAAGTTTTTTACAATATGTATCTATCAAAAAAATATATATTACAAAAAACTTAAAACTAGTCTTCCTCAGGTAGCGGGGCAAGGCCCAAGCTACCGGTGGTTAGGGCTGCAGAGTGAGGAACCTCCTGAAAATTCGTGCCGTGTCAAGAAGTACCGCCTTCTGTATCTGACCCTTGATCCAGCTATCTAGCGAGAGCCTCTTGAGATGTTGGTCGAGGCTCTTCGCTATAAGGCCGTTCGCCGAAACAACTATCGGGACGACGATTGTCGAATCAACATCCCACATGGCGGTCACCTCGTGAGCCAAGTCTATGTACTTAGTGAGTTTTTCTTTATTATTATTATTATTATTTTGTTAAAGATGGGTTTGCTCTTGACCAGCACCTATCCATATAGGAAAGATGAGGCCGACAATGGAGCGAGCTCACCCAGAAGATGCTTATTTAGTTGAACCTTGAAAAGATTTGGGTTGTATGAGCTCGGAAATACAGACACCGACAGGGAGTTGCAGTCCTTAGCAGTGTGCATTATTAAAGATGTTTTAAAGCGCTTGGTTCGAATTAGAGGGATTTCGACAAGGTGAGAATGGTAACCAACCGTACGTCTGCATGTTCGATAGCAGAGAGGGGTAGGCGGTATGATCTCATGCAGCTGTCGAGCACACTCTCCGAAGTCCATCTTATAGAATACAGACAGACAGGCAATTATGCGTCTATGTGTCAGGCTCTGCAGCTTAGTTTTTATTAGCGTAACGTCACCAATGAGCTTCCTAGCTCTGCGATCCACCGAGTCGAGTGCGACAAGTTGGTATTTTACTGAGCCATCCCAAAGGTGACAGCAATACTCCATACAAGATCGGACTTGTGCCTTATACAACGAAAGGATATACTTAATATAAATTATATAATATAATTAATTTTAATTAATAAAACCTTATTGCGAAACTACAAAACAGTTGTGATATTTTGGTTTGTTTATTATTATCAATCTAAGTCAGTAAGCTTTAAAAAACCTATGTATTAACTAGGTTTTTTTTCAGTAGCCGCAAATAAAAGAAAGAAGTAACGATTCTTTCTTCTGCAAGGAAATACTTAGAAGTAATAAACAAAAAATTAAATTTTTTTTTGAAGGATCATAAACCTTCAAAACTGGGTTTACCTTGGTTTTGCATTAGGCCTCAAAAAGGAGTAGTGTCATGGCGGCGCGGAGCGTCGGGTGGAGGACGCATGGTAGGAGGGAGGGGGGATATTGACTTGCGGTGATACCAGTGCGCATGCACTGAACCATGTGTTTCTGTTTTTAAGCTGTTCCAATGTGGCAAAAGAAATTTATTACCACCACGACTAGATACAAAATTTTCGCTACACCTTTAGAAAAACTTAAAAGTACCTACTTCGGCGTTACACTATCTTCTTGGTTATTGTCGTAAATCTATTGCTAGCCCTGGATTAGCCCTGTTTGTATTGACCTTGACCCTTAGAAAACTAGTACTAGACTTCTCTAAGAAATTATAAGAAGAAAGAAATCTAAGAAATCTAAGGGAATTATTCTTAGCATTCTCTAAGAAATTATCGGTTTTAGCGAATCTTATTGAATACTTAGTTTAATGTTATGCATCGGCAATTCTGTTTCCTTTTAAATGTATCTCGGCGAGTGGTCCTGTGATGCGCAGACAATTCTGAAACCGTGTGCAGAGTTATGTCTTAAAATGTTGGCGTGCGGCCAGAATTCCGGGAGTTTTCGCGCGAATGTCACTTTTTCTTCGGGTTTCGCCGGCGACGACAACGAAGAAAAAGAAAGGAAGTCATTACTTAGATTTATGGAGTCAAAGGCAAAAAGTCGAGTCGATGCCACCGTTGGATTTTTTTTTTTGGGAAATTGCCTATTTTTTTGCATTTTTTTCTTTTTCGTTTTATCAAAATGTTTATGGTGTTTCGTCATTGCAATGTTTTATAGCCGGTCTGGCGGTAGCAACCAGGCTCTTACAAAAGACCACCATGTAATACTGTAGTATACCAAGTAGGTACTCTCAACTACTTTTACAAGTTTATATAACTGCAGCGTCCTTGCAGCCTTGATGTAAAGACTATCTAGAATTTAAGGACATCTATTCTTGATGTAAGAACCAATTAGGATCTATGCTCTCTAAGGAAAAGCAAAGATGGCGGTTCCACCCAACATTAAGTAGCCTCTCTATTTGTATTTTATTAAAAAATACTTGTATTTTTTTCTGGGTACATAACAGCATTGTACAAATTTTTTTAAAATAAAATAGTGAATCGAATGATAAAATCTAACTGAAATCTACCTAAATTAATAAGCAAATAGGTAGCAAGTATAAAAAAGCGGTTACCGTACATCTATAACATATAACAAAATCGTAAACGAGCTGTGTTTGAACATTAAACATTTTATCAAAAAAACAATTTGTAGACGTTGTTCTTATGTTACCGAAGTCAAAAAAATAGTTTTTAGAATTTTTGTCTATTCGTTTGTTTCTGGCACGCTAATCTCAGAAACGACTTAACCGATTCGAATGCGGTTTTCACTATTGTAAAAAGCGTATTGTAGCAAGCTTCCCATAACATTTAGTGTTTGTTTCATTCCAATCGGTTTATGACAAACGTACGAAGTTACGGGCTCAGCTAGTTCTAAATAATTTGCTCGAAGACATTGTCCATGTGGGAAATAAATGTATTTAAAAATAAATTAATGAATTGTTATCTATGTTTATTAATTTAATTAATGTTAGGTTTAGGTATAGTTATTTTATTTTTCATAATATAACTGTTTTTCAGTTTTATGGCATAATGTAAATGCCTATTAGCTTAATAAGTACCTATATAATAAATATATACCTATTAAGCTATATAATAATACAATAAATAATAAATAAGTAGCAAAATCGATTTATAAATTTAATGTACTAGGTAGGTATTTGTCCAGACATAAATTTTTTTCGTAATAAAAGAAAAAATAGGACAACAGTGAGATCTCTTTATTAATTCGTACACAATGCGCCAACCTTTGTGAATTCACAAGCACTTAAACACAGCGAGAGCACTAGAACTGATTCGAAGCTTTTATTGTCATCAAGTACAAAAGGCTCACCTTAATGATGTTTAACGTGTTCCATCAGAGGGCGTCACTAGGCGCACCTCGAACTTTTTGAAGCGTTAGGTTCGAGTCTAACTCGAACTTTAAGAATTTCATGAAAATTTGTACAGATGGCGCGGAAAGATGTGAACTTCAAAATAATAATAAATCAGACGAAAGGAAACCTCAGGGCGTTGGTGACGTCATCGATCATGCATAAATAATTTTAAAAAAATGCAATAAAAGTGTTACTAATGCCATCTCTTGGTAATTTGAGACATTTTGCAGGCCTTCTAAATTCTTGAAATTTCTAGGCCATTTTTGCATTTATAAAAAAACAATATTTTGTTCGAGATGGGCCTATTACTTAAATTTTTCTTCTTGCGCTCACAGCCTCAAATATTGTAAAGGGTAAATCGAGTAACGTTACGTTACTTTACGTTTTAGTTACTTTTACGTTTACACAGCGCACGCAACGGAAGCTTTCAAAAGGGATAATTTTCCCGTTTTTGCGACATTTTTCATTGAAGCTTCGCTCCTATTGGTCGTAGCGTGATGTTATATAGCCTAGCGTATTCTAGATAAATGGAATATCCAACACAAAAAGAATTTTTCAATTTGAACTAGTAAGTCCTGAAATTACTGCGTTCAACCAACCAAACAAACAAACTAACTAACTCTTCAGCCTTAGTATAGATTATTTGTATAAATATTGTTAATGAAATATTTAATAAATCTCGATTTTTCCCACATAAAGTCCAAACATCCTTTGCTACATAATTTATTATTGATTTGGTCGCTGGCAAAGCTATAACTGCAATAAATATGTTAGGGGTTACATTGCTCTTATATTTAGGTAGGCGTAATTTTTTTATTTTTCAACGCGGACGAAGCCGCGGGCACCAGCTAGTTCAAAATAAATTGTTGGAAATTTGTTTAATGTTGAAATACGGAAATCAGTTTTAAGAAAGAATTAATTTTAAATAATAATCTATACATATAAGTAATAAACGAGCTGTGCCGGCATACATTAAATATATGTATTTAAAATGAAAAAAAAAAAAATTTAAAAAATGATCACCTTGTACTTGTGTTACCGAGGTTTTAGAATGGTTATCTGTTTGTTTGTGAGTTTGTGCACGCTAATCTCAGGAACGGTTTAACCGATTTGAATGCGGTTTTCACTGATGTATTGTAGCTGTATAGTTAACATAGTGTTTGTTTCATTCCAATCGGTTCACAAGCAAAATAGTTACGAATATAAAGCGTACGAAGTTGCGGGCTCAGCTAGTATTATAGTAAGTGTTCGAAATTACCGTCACCCTCAGTAGCCTGTAGTTCAAGCTCAAGTCTTGTTTAGCTAAATTTAAACTGTAAAGAACAATGGCGAACCCTCATACAAATTTTTGTTGACTTAAACTTTTCGCGTCTATAAGTGAAAAATATGTAAAAGTATAGATTTTTATTACTAAACAAGTGGTCTTAGATTTATTACTAAGCAAAGTCTGGAATTAAATGTATTTTAGTTTTAATATTTTGAGGTTATGTAAAATAACACTTATTATTTGGATTAAAATATATATTTAGAGTATTTTTAGATTAAAATGAACTGTAAGCACTTAAAACTGAGTTCAGAATAAAAAGTCTTTATGTAAATTGTAATTAACGTCATGCTACGAGTATATATAGTGTTCTGTATATACTCGTAACATACTCTAATAACTAAAGCATTATTATTCTATGTTTTTGTACCTTATTTGTCCCATTAAATTGTCATTTACTCAATTAAAGGAAGATGTCACAGAACACTATATACTACTTCACAAGGAGATGTTTATATAGTCAATTGTGTGTGATTGTGTTTCTTTTAAAATTGATATTTATATTGGGACTTAGACAGACCATTAGTATAAGGCTTAGAAAATTTAGTTATATCTCTTTATATTGATCACATTCAAAGACGCTTCAAAATTCTTTGAACAAAAATTTCGCTATTCTTCATTCGAATATTCTTCATTCAAAAATACTAAAATCGCGATTAAAAAATGCGGGGTGGGAGTTGGAGGATGAAAAATATTTTACCACCTATTCTCATACCTACCAAATATACAAAAAAAATTCATAAAAATAGGTACAGCCGTTTCGGAGGAGTTTTGTTACAAACACTGTGACACGAGAATTTTATATATTAGCATTAGAAAGATTATAAAGAGAAAAGATTGACTGATTTTAAAAATTCTTTCACCTATAGAAAGAGTTACCCTATAATTCTTTTACCTATATACCTACCAACGAGTAACATAATGTAACAGCTAGTATAATATAAAAGTACCTAGTGTTTTTTCAAAATCACGATAGTATTAATTGTTATATTACAATAGATATTTCTGTAGAAGGGTTTGAAGTTTTTTAAGTTTAATGCCGCACGTTTTTTTTTTTATGTTAAGGTCGGCAGACAGGCTGACGGTCCACTTGATGTTAGGTGGCTATAACACAAGCAACGCCTAAGCCAAGTGCGCTGCCGACTGCAATAGGATTAAGGATAAGGGATTAGGAGTGGATAGGGAAATGGGCTCTGGCATTCCTTACTCACTCACTGAAACACAACAGCACACGTGCTGTTATTTCACGGTGGTCTTCTGTAAGTGGGTGGTTACTGCCGCCAGACGGGCTGCCCAAATGACTGCGAAACGCAGTATGCCCTATTTGTATTTTGTGAAAGAATGTTTCGCGAAAAAAATCGTACAACATCAAATTGTCTTAGCAGAGAACAGAAACGCGCTCCGCTTTTCATAAATCACTGGGTAATGGCGAATAGTATTGCATTAGCATATTTTGTGTTTGGACATTTGCGAATGTTACTCATACTCACTTTCAACTCTTTCAACAATGGCAGTAAGGTTCAAAATTGAATTGCCCATGGGACGGTAAGCATATGGACATTTTCCTGAATGATAATGCAATGTAAAGGTGACCAAGAAATAGATAAATATAGGGTTCGAGTAATAGATTTTTTTAACATATTTCCTGAAGAAAAAATCTAATCTATTTTGTGTAACTATTTTACTGGTTTCAAGAATAGTTGTCCCAATTAAATACTTACCATACAGGAATTTCGCTCCAAGATCTCTTTTCTTCTCCCTTAACTTATTTTTAAGTATTCTTCTCTTAAGTCGGTTTAGCACCAAGTCCGCCTCGTCCACGCTTTCGGACGATGAAGTGTGCATGATTTGAGTCGAGCCAATGCTTGTCATAGAATGTCTTCGTTTTTTAGCAAACACATTGATATTTCGATTATTTTGTATTCCGATTTCCGATAGGCCACGTCTATATATTTTTAGCCGTTTTTTCATCTCGCATTTGGCTGCTTCGTCAGTTGGAATATTAATGAATTCGGTTTCCGACGAACCTTCGCCAATTTCATGGGAGTACAACGATTTTTCCGAACGAAATTTAGGAGATTTCCATCCCAACTCAGCCTCCGTTGAATGCTGTGGGGTATCAATTGTTCTGCGTCGGGGTAAAGTAAACCAATCCGGATTAGAGCTCGCTCGAGTGGGTAAGCTTTTTAAGTACGTGTTAAGGAATGGTACTTTGTTGTGTGGGAGATTGTATACAACTCCAGACTTCGAACGTGGCAGGGTATTACATTTGCGCTCATTCCCTGTTCCCCTAAGTGCACTGGACTCGTCGAACGATTTGGATTTATGTAATCCCTCATTTTCCTTTTGAGAAAAGATCGAATTAACTGATAGGTTGTTTTCGTTAGAAATGAGAGATGAAGATGAAAAATGTCGTGGAGTATCGTTTGCGTTCGAAGTGTTTTTTTGTACATTTTTTTTATAAACGTTTTGTTTAAGGTCTGCGTAACTTTCATTGTCAGAACTTTTGTAACTGCTTATCTCACTGAGTCCATCGGACTGAAACGGGGTGGTTTCAAGACTATTTGTTTGCAAATTAAGAAAGTTCATGTTTAATGTGAGTTTACTTGGAATGTTTGTTACGCCGCTACTATTTCGTATAACATATCTGCTATTTTTTATTTCTTTATCATCGTTAATTAATACAGGGGTCCGATATATGCGTGTGTATATTTGATCGCCTGAAATCGTATTGTGTTTCCTAATAACTTTTTTATCGATGATATGCTTGTAATCTTTTTCTCGTAACGATTGACTGTTTCTAAGTGCGTGGTCGTAGTGGTCGGAGCTTTTTATAGATAAGTTCTCGTCGTTCGTTTCAACTAGAAGATTTCCTTCACAATCAAAAAGTTGTATAGTCGGAAATTTTATCCCCGGGGACAGATTTCGTGTTCGCAGCTCCCATTTTCTGTGACACGGCTTTCTCAGCTGTATTCGTATTACATTGTCCTCGATTATCGGGCTGTCGCTATCGTCGCGCGTATCCTCCTTTTCAGTCATCATTCCTACTTACATTTAAAATGTTTCATTGGCATTTACAGAACATCTAATTCTTTCAAACAATTCAACCCTCATAATCACTATACCGATTTGTTTGTTTACTGTCAGCTGTTCAACGCACACTGGCATTTTGCCAAACATAACGATTCTCTATGATATTTATGCGAAAATAACATCAATGTCAACATTGTTTTTCAACTGAAAAGAGGCACTGATAACAAATTCCTTTGCTAAAATTACACTTTTACAACCGACATTTACATTCACCCGATCACATTCTCTCACTGTAAAAAGATGACTGAACATCACTCTGTAACGAGCCGTTTGTGTTGTAAACGATTGCATAATATTCGCGTTTCCGTGGCGCGCAATAGTAGCGTCTAATGAGTTTATATCGGTGGATTTAATTCGCACTTGTGCGTAAACGGGTGGACTGTTTGTTATCCAACTGGAAAGGTTTGATGCTGCAGTTTTGCCCGTTCATATAACGCGGTAATCCTCTCCCGAGCGCTTTTCCTCCGACCCGCTCTACGGGAGGACATCAAGCATTGTTCGTTCGCGACTCCGTACATTTCTGCACTGACAAAAAACCGCTGAATAGATGCGAGGGCCTATAAATAGAGTAAAGTCTGGCCAGTTCTCCTTGAACCTCGTAGTACGCGCGTAACACAGCGTAACACAGTGACGTCACAAACAACTGTTCGCACTGACACAGTTTTCTATCTGACAACATACCGCGACCATATGCCACCGTGACTAACATCAGATGCTCGTTGCAATCTGCCTTTATCAATCTTCATATAAAAAAGTATTTCCTTTCAAGAAAAACTTAATTAGGAAGCCGGCATGTACTGGAAAAGCCTTAAACTACAGTGAGCGTTGATGTTTACTAATATGCATATTTATTCGTAGACTAATACGTATGAGGTAATGTCGTGATGCTAATAACTAACTAATTATTTTAAATTACTGACTTATCCTTGAGATGAGGTCAAGTCTGTATACAGAAAAGCGATATAACATTTTCTATACCGTGAAAATGAGAAAAGTCCCGGCTATGCCATGATGCAAATGATGGTTTATTCAAAGTAGACCATGTAAACCATTATAATTGTAAATTCGTTTTATACAACTTTTAGTTATTTAGCTTTTAGTTTTAGTAATTGTCAATAATCAACATAGATAATTTAGAGAATATTTATAAATTACATATATTATCATACTAGCTGTGCCCGCGACTTCGTACGCGTGGTATTCGGAATAGAGCCTAACTGATTTGTTTGTAAACCGATTGGAATGAAACACACACTAAATGTTACGGGAAGATTGCCACAATACATCAGTGAAAACCGCATTCAAATCGGTTAAACCGTTTCAGAGATTAGCGTGCACAAACGCACAGACAAACAGATATACAGGCAAACAGACGAAAGTTCTAAACCTATTTTTTTTGACCTCGTTAACATAAGTACAACGTATACAAAAAAAAATGTATATAGACATGAACGTTACCTCGTTGTATAGCGAGGCTAGTATGCTGACCGAGGTAATAGCCACAATAATAGCTCTCGGGATCAAGCGATTTTTTTATATTACTTATAAATAAAATACATATTATGTTGGTCTACTTAGATCTTCCAAAAAAATAATAAAACAAGGTTTAAATAACAACGAAAATAGAAGAGTTTAGTATAAAACTCAAGACATGTTTTTTTTTTTTCAAAGTTTATTTACATTTAATTAACTACAGTAATATTTTTGCCATCTTGTAGGTAGTGACATGATCCCGTTGCTGCAGAAATTTCGGGACTTCTGATTAAAAAACGCGACAAGTAGTTTTGGCAGTCCTCTCTCGATGTTAACCTGACACTGCCTAAAGAATTCTGAAGAGACCGAAACAGGTGGAAATCTGAAGGGCAAGGTCAGGGCTATATGACGGATGCATTAACACCTCCCAGCCAAACTCTTTTAATTTTTGCTGAGTGGATAAAGATGTTTATGGTCTAGCGTTGTCGTGATGAAAGACCACACCCTTTCTATTCATCAATTCCGGCCGCTTTCTCTCAACTTCTTGCTTTAATCTCATCAAGTTGTTGGCAGAATAGAGATCCGATGGCTCTGGTCGGTGGTAAAAGCTCATAATGAACAATGCCCTTCCAATCCCACTATACACACAGCATCACCTTATTGCGAGTTAACCTGGGCTTTGTACAGTCTGTGAATCCTGACCGACTTTTGACCACGACCTTTTTCTCAC
The DNA here is from genome assembly GCA_910589475.2 of Bembecia ichneumoniformis. Lineage (NCBI taxonomy): Eukaryota > Metazoa > Arthropoda > Insecta > Lepidoptera > Sesiidae > Bembecia > Bembecia ichneumoniformis. The sequence goes on along the minus strand of OU342526.1, from coordinate 1,247,227 downwards.
ATTCTTGTCATACGTGATCCACTTTTCATCACTAGTTATCAATCTCTTCAAAAACGGCTCGGTTTCATTACGTCTCAAGAAAAAAAATCGCAAATGAGTACACGAGTCGTAAGGTTTTTTTCAGTGAGCTCGTGTGGCACCCAAATATCGAGCTTTTTTGTATACCCAGCTTTTTTCAAATGGATCAAAACTGTTTTGTGGTCAATCCCAGTTCTTCAGCTATGTCGTAACTACTGAAATGCTGATCTTGCTCCACTTTTTCAAAAATGGCGTCCATTTTATCCGTAACAGGGCGACCAGAGCGAGTTGCATCTTTGACATCAACATTCCCGGATTGAACACGCTTAAGGATTAGGTCAATCAATTCATAATTAATAATAGTATACCAAAAATTCATACATTTTATTTTAGATTTATCTAAAAAAAGGTTTTAGTTTCTTAAACGTTACGGGGTCTAATAAGCCCCGTACCGCCATTATGATAGTTTTCATACGAGGTTTTAAACGTCCCGTACCGCAGGATTGGAAAAAATGAAAAAAATTGTGCCACTGCCAACTTGTTAAACAATTTTTTTCGCGGTTTGCGTTGCATTTTTTTCTTTTTCTTATAAAATTTCAAAATGTATGGAATTTCTTCATTCACTCATTTTGACACAAAGAAAAACAATTTAAAAATATCAGGAAACAACATTTTACTAATTTGTTTTTCTTTTTGAAATGTAACTTTTTAATGTCATCAAAACCAGCCAGATACAAATAGTACAGCCAAAGAGATTTTATTACAAGTTTATACATACTTTTTCACCGACCTAATATAGTCGCTGCCCGCTTCTGCCTGTCTCTCTCCTAACTTCTAAACCGGTTTTGATTTTGATATGGTTTTCACTAATGGAAAGAGCAAATAAATTAGGAAGGTTGTTATTTGCAGAAAAATATTGTATCCATGCCAAGTTGAAAGGACGCTAAGGTATAAGAGATACACTTTGTGCTATTTAGAGATGTTGTAATCAGATAATAGATAAATGACAAATCTAGCCACAATAATGGGAGATGCGGCTTGCGGTCGTGTCTGTGGTATCTGGTATTATTAATAGTAGTGCTTACAGAAGCTCATTCGGATCAGTGAAGCCAATGACAATAATCGTTATTGGCTACTACGTATGGTCTCGGATTAGACGCAATGTTATCCAAGTAGTAAATTAAACAGAATCACACGCGACTTTCATGTTAAAGTCAGCAGACAGGCTGACGGTCCACTTGGGTGGCTACCGTCGCCTATAACACAAGCAACGCCAAAGCTGCTGCAAGTGGCTGCCGACTGCAGTAGGATTAAGGATAAGGGATTAGGAGGGGGATAGGAAAATGGGCTTTACTCACTCACCGAAACACAACAGCACACGTGCTGTTATTTCACGGTGGTCTTCTGTAAGGGGGTGATGGTTACTGCCGCCAGACGGGCTGCCCAAATGACTGCGAAAACGCAGTGTGATTATTTTAAGAAATATAAAACGTATATTCTCGCTATTTAACTTTGATAATAAAAACAAAGTTATTAGATAAATTATTTAAACAAAATTTATTTATTTAGTGTGGGGATCATATATACATAATTACATTTATTAGTAACTAGCTATACAACCTCCTTCGGCTGGTAATGATGGGCAATATAGCTGGAAAGAGGAAAGTTGGGCGAAAGAAGAAGCCATTGCTGAAGAACATCAGGGAGTGGACCGGGATAGCTAACGCTGCAGAACTGTTCCAGGGAACAAAAGACAAGGAAGACTGTTGCAGGCTGATCGCCGACCTTCACTAGTTGGAGAGGAATCGCAAGAAGAAGTAACTAGCTGTAACTCGCGGCTTCGCTTGCTTTATATTTGATTTCTAGTAGTGTTACAAAATTAGAAATAATGAATTTTTTTTTATGGAAAAAAAAAAATCTATGTAACTCACAGGTAGCCTTAGCCTTAATTATAGAATTACCATAGATTAAGCCTAAGTCTAATTTAAAGGATTAACAGTTTAATATTTTAAATATTGTTCTTATGTAAGAGTCGGCAGGCAGTTTGTTGGAAGGTCTGTCACCTATGGACACAATCGATGATAGGAGGTTACTATTGTGCTGCTGGAGCTTAAAAGTATAAAGGATAAGGTTTTATTTATGTTAATGTCGGCGAGTAGACCAACGGCCTTCATTACAGTAGGTCGCTATAAAGCGCCTATAAAGAGCTATATAAACGCCTCTAAACCAAAGGTTAACGAAATAAGGTTAACGAGGCATACGCACCAAATCTTGAATCGTTCAAACTAAGCTAATTCGCACTGTTGCACTCAGTGTTCTCTTAGAGCGTCGTGCGTAACAGTCGTATATGGAACTGCGAAAATGTCTCATTTTACGCGTAATGAAACAAATTACGGCTGTATTATTATCATCACCTAAAATCTTTAAAAGTTGATAATTCAAGACAATAATTAATTAATTGGTTAAAGTTCAAATAATTTAAATTCAAATAATTAGTTCAAGTAATATCTTGTTATCAGGTGGTTCGTTCCAAAGTCGGTGTCATCATCTTCATCATCAACAGCCTATTATATGTCCCCACTGCAGGGGCACAGGCCTACCCTCTCAACAAGGCGTATAGAGCTACATATTGGTCCACCACGTTGGTCCAATGCGGATCGGAGAACTTCAAATGCGCCCTAGAATTTTCTTCTTTGGAAGAATTTTTTAGGTTTCCTCGCGATGTTATCCTTCACCGTTTGAGAACAGTCAGTAAATACCACTTAAATTTTTAGAAAAAAAAAAAAAAACTATGGTACTTGTATTGACTGGGGATCGAACTTGGACTAATTTACATAATAGGTAAATTTTCCCACTGCGCCACCGACGCTCAACAGTCACAAAGTCGGTGTCGTGTTATTAAATTCCGATCGGTCCTGCACCCTCCTTGTATCCTGAGTCCTTCAACGTTACTTTGCAACATACACATTGCAGGGAATTCTGCTTGTCAGAGGAAATTAATATAATCTCACATCTAACAAGTCTGCTAATCCCATAATTCCCCTGCTTCCTTTAAGCAATATAATGCTGACATGGTACGGTAGGTATAAGAGGTGGTCAGGAGATATATCTCTAAACTAGCTGGTGACCGCGACTTCGTCCTTTTTAAAAAATGAAAAATAAATGTGCAACATAACGCTTGCGTCTGCATCAAGCGAGTTCCGTCGTTCGCGTCGCGTTGGTGCGAGACCGCTTCAATTTATTTTCTCCCGCATACTTTTTAATTTAAGAAGTCTCCTAAGATATTCATTGAAATCAAATTATGTCAAGGACAATATTGTTCAAAATTAAATACTTTTGATGAATTCAGTTCAAAATTTATTTGAATTGAGTTCAAAATTTATTTGGCTAAGGATTAATATCATGTTTATAAAAACACCTTCGCTAATAATGCATTATTTTAAAACAAATTTGATTACCATAAAAAAGGTTATAGTGAGTCAACCTTAAAAGATAGACATATGTTGTCGGGGATTTTTTTTAGAACTTTTAAAGGGGAACAATTCCGTCATACATCATTTTTACGTAACTTTAACCGTTTGAGCAGTACACGCAACGGAAGTTCTCAAAAGGGATAAATTTTCCCGATTTTGCAACATTTTTCATTGGAGCTCCGCTCCTATTGGTCTTAGCGTGATGTTATATAGCCTATAGCCATCCTCGATAAATGGACTATCCAATACAAAAATAATTTTTCAATTCGAACCAGTAGTTCCCGAGATTAGCGCGTTCAAACAAACAAACAAACAAACAACCTCTTCAACTTTATAATATTAGTATAGAAGTATAGATACATAAAAGCATCGTCCGAATGTGTCATAGGGAAATTGTCTCAATGTCGACATACAACCGGAGATAGCTTGCCAAATGAGCGCTTTGTAGGTTGTAAATGTAATGCTAATAACGAAGATAAACGAAGGGTTGAGGCTTCGTTTCACTCATTTCATTTTCAGCAATTCTTCTTATATAATAACATATAGACGCAAAGTTGCCTGTCTGTGTGTATTCTATAAGATGTACTTCGGAGAGTGTGCTCCGAAGCTGCATGAGATCATACCGCCTTCCCCTTTCTTCTATCGGACATGCAGACGTACGGCTGGTTACCATCCTCACCTTGTCGAAATCCCTCTAATTCGGACCAAGCGCTTTAAAACATCTTTTGTGATGCGCACTGCTAAGGATTGGAACTCCCTGCCGGCGTCTGTATTTCCGAGCTCATATAACCCAAATCTTTTCAAGGTTCGAGTGAATAGGCATCTTCTGGGTGAGCTCGCTCCATCTTCGGCCTGATCCTTCCTACATGGATAGATGCTGGTCAAGAGCAAACCCATCTATAATAAAAAAAAAAATCTTCTTTTTTGGCCAAAAAAAAAAAAAAAAAAGAATTTGGTTCTTTTCCTAATTGATTCATTTGTCTTTTATAGGCGACGGTAGAAAAAAGAAAATATACCAAAGACAATAAGAGTTAATCTTATGATATTAAGAGTTATCTTATCTTATCGAGACAATAAGATTAACACAAACACATTACATTAAATTAATATTTACATGTTTTATGTTTTATAGCGCTGATATTCAAATAGGTAAAATAAAGTTTAAGATATCAAGTTCTTCAATTAATTATCATGTAAATTCTATATTATAGTGTTATAGTGTATTAATATTATAGTGTATTTCGACATTTAATTTATTATAAACGAGGGTTTAACGCTCTTTCAATTAGTGAAAACCGCATCACAATGCGTTGCGTGCTTTTGGAGGTGTTCGAATACATACAGACAGAGAGACAGTCAGACACGGGCAGCGACTTTAATTTATACTATGCAAGGATAAGGTTGAAAATGATATGTAGGATTTTCAATAAGATTTAAACAGATAAGGCTTTTTAAACACTTAGATACTTACATATAATCATATAAATAGAGATTGAATTTGTGCCTTTGTTGCAATTAAAAAGGCGACATGCACGATGTAAAGAAAAGCCATCACAAAATTACTTAATTATGCCAAACAGATAGATATTATAACATTTTGTAAACAAATTCAACTAATAATAACCTAATAACAAATATTTATTAGTTTACAAATAGGTTTATCATATATTAAGCACTTTTTAAATTTTTACATATATTAGTATTGTGATTTAATTATTGTAGTTTCGTTAATAATAAACAAAAAATTATAAATAATTTAAGAATTTATACATAAATTTAACTGGCTTGTTTTGTCATATACTTTTAAACTTTATTTGCCTGCGTCTATGTTACCACAGAACTACAACCTCGGGGTCTTCAAAACCAGGGTAAATGGGCATTTACTGGGTAAGCGTGGTCCACCTTCGGCCACATCTGCACACGGTCAAGCGTTTCCTTGATATAATAATTAAAAAAAAGTTTCCATTATCTTCTGTGTTTTCTTTTAATCGTTTCTTAATATAGAAAGTATTTTTGGCCCTTAGCTTCACTTGGTCATGTTTCTACGATTTTCAGTAAAAATATTTGTGGTGTGTATTTTTTTTTGAAAAATTAGCTCTGAACCGCTGCGGAGGGCTAATTCTTCACAATCACCTGTTCTTCACAATAAGAGCATGTGTGCCGCAATGTTTCAGTGAGTGAGTACGACATGCTAGAGCCTACTCCCTTTATCCATTTCATTTGATGGTCTTTCTTGCACACCTCAAGGTGTTAGTTTATAGGCGACGGTACCACCTACCGTCAAGTGGTCCAACTGCCGTCCTGCCTACATTTGACATTGGAAACTGTAAGGAATTTTCTTTAAAGAAGTCTGTTGTGATATCATCATCAATCTCATCACTAGCCCATGTTTCTTGACTGCTGAATGTAGGCCTCTCCCAAGGCTCGCAACGACGTACGATCATCCAGCTTTTTCCCGCAATGCCTGTCCAGCTGGCCGCAGGACATCCCACGTTGCGTTTTCGAATTCGTGTTCTCCATCGAAGAACTCTGTGACCGGGCCATTGCCACTTAATCTGCTAATTTTTTCGTCTATGTCGACAATTTTGGTTCTTCGGATAATTTCTGATGAATTTTTGATCTTCTGATCTTATCCACCAAAGAAACTCAGCATAGCGCGCTCCATACCATAGCACGTTGAACGACTTGTGGATCAGTCCTGCCGCGGGAGGGTACGATTCGGCACCATACGTCATCACTGGCAGGATGCACTGATTGTAGACCTTAGTCTTCAGACATTGCGGCAGTGATGACGAGAACTTAAAGTATCTAATTTGGGTAGTCATAAGGCTTAAAATCTGTTAAGGAAATATTTTCGTTCTAATATTATTTGCCAATGTTTCATTTAAAATAATTACAACTTCATGTAAAGAAACATATAAAATCTTATTTGAACGACTAACAACTAACTAACCAATCAATTTTAAAAGTAACTGCAGAGCCATGGAAGCTGCACGTTATTGCAACAATTTGTTCTCCGTCATCTTCCGCAGTATATTTAAGTACAGTGGACATTGTATGGAATATAATATTTGTTATAGCTTAACTATGGCTTTCCGCTTATACTTGCAACATGGTGATAGGAACTTCATTTTTACAGATCATGGTGTAATAACAGATCGTCTGATGGTGTGTACTGATGAGTAAGTGATGGTAGAACTCACACCCTCTTTCACAAGACTGTGTTGTTGTTTCGTTAAATGCGTAAGTACATATATTAATGTCAAATCCCATTCTGTAGTACCTTCCTTGTTGCATAATTATACTATCTTGGTAGGAAGCGCACTTGCAATTACTTTGGTATTGTTTGTATTAGTACACGACAGTGGTTACTACTAACAAGTAGACCCTCAACTTGTCTGCTGAGTACTGACCATTACAAAAAAAAGAAAAATAGTGGGAATATTTCTTTTTTGCAAAATAATCTTTTTTTAAGGTTTGTGATATATTTTTAATTTACGAATTAATGACTGCTTTTAATTGACAGTCCTTTTGTTCGGTTTATTCGGTATAATTCGGAGATATTAGAAATCTTCTACTACTGGTGCCTTTAATGATTTAATGACATTTTATGTGTCAATTTGGAGCGTTCAGAGTTTTACCTGTTATAAAATCCACGGTGATTATAAAATGTTTGAAGAGGTATCGAGGCACAGACGCCTACATTTACACTAAATACAAGAAATAAATTTGATTTAAATTACTTTTATACTTTTATTTAAATAATAGTGTATCAATATTTTACTGTTATGAAATATTGATACACTATTACATTCTCGTGTAATTTTGCCAATGACATTATTCCATGTCTTTATTATTTTGTTTTTAATTAATTTCAGATGTATATTGGGTAATAATCGACCAGTCATTTTCTAAATCACCAGTCATATTATTCATAGTTTATTTAAAAAATCTGTTCGAAATGCTATTTTGACTAATTAAGCCCCTTAGCGATTACTTAAATTATCTACCGATTACTGTACATTATTTTTATTTCTATTAAACAAAATTTAACATTATACTGTGATTCGGTATCAGATTTTATGACACGAACAAGTAAGCCAACATATTTATGGGTCTCGCTTCGACTAAGTACCTACTAGCTGTTATTATAACCACGTAAAAGATTAATTTTGTTTAGCTTCGAGTTACAAGTGTGGCAATTTTATTGGACGTGGTCTGTCTACGTGTTCTAACCATATTTTAATCAAGAAACAATTACAATACATAATTAAATTTTGACGAGCCCGTTGGATGAGTGATTGGGGTGCTTGCCTTAAGACTCTGTTCTAGGGTTCCCGGGTTCTATTCTCGGCAGGGTCAACTAGAAAAATCAACTTTTCAAATTTGGCTCTGGTCTGGATTTGGAAAGTAGTGGCAGGGCACACATTTTCGCAGTCGTTTGGGCAGCCCGTCTGGCGGCAGTAACCACCCCCTTACAGAAGACCACCGTGGAATAACAGCACGTGTGCTGTTGTGTTTCGGTGAGGGACTAGTAGGGGATTTCCCTATCACCTCCTAGTCCCTTATTCTTAATCCTACAGTAGTCGGCAGCGCACTTGCAGCAGCTTCTCGTTGCTTGTGTTATAAGCAAGTGTTATAAGCACCTACCACCAAGTGGACCGTCAACCTGTCTGCCGATCTTAACATGAAAAATTACAATACTAATGTAAAAATTTAAAATTACCCAATGTCATTATTAAAATAAAAATAATATACAATAAAATGAAACTTACTATTAATTATAAATTATTAATGTAATTAAAATTGGGTCCATGTGTCAAGGTACCCAACATGCTGGCTGCATTACTTCTCTGGATAGTTTTGACCGTCGCCAATTTCCCTGGAAATGTATTATTTGTTGAGTAATTCATGAATATAGATCACGTGAGATCTTCCGTAATTAGTTCGAAACGCTAAAACAATAATTATTTGAATATACCTATTTGAATTTAGCACCTTAATGATTAATTTTGATTTATTATACGCAGTAGCATTAAATTGAAATATGTTTGTTTACATTATTTTCACACCTTTTTAGAGTGTTCTTTAGGATAGGTGGTAGCTGCCGAGATACAGGATAAGGGAAGGATAAAGATAGAAGCTTGAGCTTAGCCATCTCTTAACGGTTGCAGCAGAGCAGAATGCACTTTGCCATCACTCTTTTAATTCATTAAAGCCATCAAAATAATCAGTGGTTTCCAATTGAAGTGGATGAGTGGTTAGGGTGCTTTCCTTTCCAAATCACATTATCCTTAATCCTGCTATGGTCAGCAGTGCACTTGGAGCACCTGTGGAGTTATTTGTGTCACAGATCGTCATCCTGTCTGACGACCTTAACTTTAAAAAAAAACTTTCAAATGCGCGAGGAAACTGCTTGAGGCCGAGAGAAGAAAAAAAATTCATCGTAAGCTGTCAATCCGTTTTCGACATATCAACAAAAAAACCGTTCCATACTAAATATATGAGTAAAATGAAGTTTATTCACAATTTTTCTTTTCGTGCGGAGACAAATTCAAAAAATCAAAGATCATGAAAATCGATCCAGCCGTTTTCGAGTTATAAGTGTTCGAATAAACCCGACTCTGTTTTAAGTATATAGATGAAGTAGTCATATGGGATTCATCATATAAAGATCATAAATTAAAACACTAATTAAAAGATCACGACGTTTGTCTGTCCTAGTAATAGGTTTCTTCGAGAGTTTCTATCACTACGATTTACATATAAAAAAATCCACGAGTTATTGCCGTCACGGAGAGATCAAATTACACGTGAAACGGAACGATCCATACAAACGAATCTGTTTAAATATTAGTAAAATTTTATTGCTATATTATGTTTTTTAGCCCGTTTCACTTATCCCTACTATTGGTAAGGTTAAGTGGAATTTTTTTCTACTAGTATGGATACTTTTCCACATATCCCCACTCTAGTGTGAAGCCTATGTGCATTGTTTTTTATGTAAGTACAATTAAATATTCCCCGTTTCTTACATAAAAATTAAATATTCGCGAAAATTGCTTTAATTGTAAAGAAAAATTATTTCTAAATGTTGAAGTTGCAAGAATAAAAATACCTCACAGATATTATGATAAAATAGGAAAGTCGAAATAACGCTACAAAAATCCCTCCAAAGCGTATTCAAAATTACCTTTATAACCAAAAGAAATTCTTTGAGGAAAAGGTGGTTACTTTCTGTACCTTCGTTTAACAATATAATTAAAGTAATTTGAATAACAAGTTCCTGTAATGAAAAAAAAATCTTTTATCCAATGAAGTAATAAGCTTTTGTGATTTAGATTTGTTGATGACCAGCTCTTGTCCACAATTATAGCTTATGCTTTTTACATAAAAATTGTGCATTTTGCTAGTTATTATATGACGGGTTCAAGAGAAAGGTCTTTATGTATTGTAAAATCTACGAAAAAATGACACCATTATCTCTATTAATTCCGTATAAACAATAGGGGATCGGACAAATTTTCAGAAAGTGTTTTAAATTAATCTTCATGGATATTTATTCGCATAAAAATACTATTTTATTTATTTATAGCCTTTTAGGTACTCAAAATCATGTTTTAATATTGTTTGTTTGAAAATGCCGCCAAAACGCCACGATAGTTCATCTGAGAGCGCGTAACGTCATTTGTGGTCATATCATAACAAAACAGCTGCATTGGCATAAGACAATGTTTGCCCACAAATGACGACACGCACTGTGATTGGTGTTTCAGTATAGATTAAAACTATTGTAAATAATAAAATTTTATTTCTTCATTTAAAAATATTTAAAAATATTTAAATGTATTATGTATTTTCTTTCTAAGTACATTTTAGATTTTAATCTGATTACTGTCCGATCCCCTATTATATGTATTCTTTCGTAGGTATCATGACATTAGAGTATCATGACCCAAACATATTTCAAATTCAAACTAAATTGTAGAAAACCATCTGAACACGGTTCACACAGTAATCGGTAAAAACTACATTTTATTTTAAATTTTAATTTTTTTACGGTAATTGTAAGTTTTCGTTAACAATAATTTTTCCTTCTCCATTACTCTTAATACAATCCCTTAAAGGTTGTAGACAGCCAATAAAATAGATTACAACACTAAATTTCTCAGTGAGGAAATTAACAACTCCCACACTTACAGAACGTTTTAAGAACTCAACATTATACCCGTTAAGAGACCATAAGTAATAATTAAGTAGTAGGTATAAGATAGAGACTAAATAAAGACAATGTGTTAAAAAAAAATTCATCTAACTGCTTTCATTTATTTAAAATATAGTTTTCTTTGACATTACTTCTTTCGTAGTTCTGTAAAAAGTGAACTTTCTGTGCTTTTCTAGGAAAGGTTATTTTTGTAAGAAAGAATTTATTAAATGAGAGATGGTATATTTAATACCTATGGATTTTCTTTTGTATGGCTTACCTTTAAGTTCGTTTTATGGTGTTATTATACGAATTAGACACAGCATACGTCTTTTCTCGTGTCCTATAAATTTCTGTATGCTTTTTAATAAAATTATCGTGGATTTGATAAATATTAAAAAATAGGCGTGTTTTTGACATTTCTTTTATGTTTATTTACAGTCGTTATTATAGGGAAAACAATGTGCTGAATTTAGACTGTGATGTCAAATTTTCTTCTATAAACGTTTTAAAGAAGTTGAATTTTAAATCTTCTATATATAAAAATGAATCCCTATTTCCCTTGGTCGCGGCATCACGCGTGAACGGGTAGACCGATTTTAATTCGGTTTTCACTAATGGAAAGAGGGATAAACGGGGAATGTTCATATATATAAAAATTGCACCCTGGCGAAGCCGGGAGCGGGTCGCTAGTATTTTATAAAAATACCTCGTTCATCCGCCGGAGACTTCTTTATAAATCTCGGCGATTTCAACGACAGACAACATTCAGCGTCCAAGTGGGACTAGGCCTTGGTTTCGGGGCCATATAAGCCTCGAAACACTACGTAAAATAAAGGTCTCAAATTAAAAGAGTCAGTACAAAAGTATATACTTTGCCACCGGTTCCGCCTGTGTTGTATGCTCCTTTCTTCAAGTGCGTTATATGATATACTTTTTCGCCGGTTCTGCTTGCACTGTGATCTATTTTCGAGTGTGTTATGAGGATACTTGGTTCGCTCGTGCTGAGGAGACAGACTTCACTACCGACTTCGCATGGGGTCATACAAGGGGTTGACGAGATTATGTCCCTACTCCTGGTGGTAATGTAAAGACTTTATCTAGTTGGAAGTTATTTTATACATGTGATTCAGGATTTTTTTTATGTTAAGGTCGGCAGATAGGCAGACGGTCCACTTGATGGTAGGTGGCTATTGTCGCCTATAACACAAGCAACGCCAAAGCTGCTGCAAGTGCGCTGCCGACTGCAGTAGGATTAAGGATAAGGGATTAGAAGTGGATAGGGAAATGGGCTCTGGCATCCCTTACTTACTCACCGAAACACAACAGCACACGTGCTGTTATTCCACGGTGGTCTTCTGTAAGGGGGTGGTTACTGCCGCCAGACGGGCTGCCCAAACGACTGCGAAAATGTGTGCCCTGCCACTACTTTCCAAATTCAGACCAGAGCCAAATTTGAAAAGTTGATTTTTCTAGTTGACCCTGCCGGGAATCGAACCCGGGAACCCTAGAACAGAGCGTTAAGGCAAGCACGTACCCTAACCACTCATCCAACGGGTTCGTCAAAAGTAAAAATATAGTTTTTAGTAATAAACTTTTTCCTTCTATAGACTCTAATCGACCCATACAACACAACACCTACACTCCACTATTAATTTTTACTTTATTAAGAAACTATATCTAATTTAAATTTAGTAAAGTACTCAATTTTTTTTTACATTGTATATTTTGTTTTTGTAAGCCATGTGTCTAAATAAACTCTGTTAAGCAGATCTCTCTCTTTCAGTAACATTACATGGCAATCATGAAGGATAATTAATCAAATGGGACAGACAGATGTATGAGATAACAGCCGATTAATGACAGCTACTTAAAAAAATGCCCTGAAAAAACACAAAGCAATCCCCTGAAAGCGATTTCATTCGCATGTGTGATATAAAAATTATTAGTGATAATATCAGCCAGTAATCTCTAAGTTGGCTAATCGACATAAATTTCTTAATAAATTAAAAGAAGCGATAACACAGAAATCGTAAAAGCTATTCAAATTAGAGACCTTATAGCATTATAATCCGGCATAGACAAAATTATAGAAAAGTGTATAGTTGACCAGCTCGGGAATTATTTACAAACAAATAAAATATTAAATGAGTCTCAACATCTGTTCCAAAAAGGGAAAAGCAAATACTTTACCTACTATCTAAATTCACAGATGAAATAAATAATTATATTAATTTATGTATAATAGAAAAATTAGAAAATATCCAAATTAGCTTTTTGAAATTATTAGTTAAAAATAAATTAAACACAAAATTATTTAAAATTTGCATATTACCTATTAGTATAAAACATAAATATTATTTTTATTCAACAGTGATGGTGGCAATCGAGATTGACTCAGTGTTTGATAAGGTGATAAACACGCACAATACAAGGGCAATGTCTTTGGGAAAATATCCCTAGTTCCTAGGGTTGATAATTTATTGATGTTACAGAATTATAAAGAACAATTTGCCTGAAGACATTGTCTAAAAGAGAAATAAAACTCTATTTAAAATCAAATTTATGACATTTAGGTTATTTAGACTTAATTTTACTATTTGATCCCATAGTCTAACTGCTTTCTAATTTTTTGGGACGATGGAATATTTTTTAATTATTCCACGTATAATACATAAATTAAAATAATAACAATAAAGTGACGTAAGCATTTAATTAGAAACTTTACTACTATCTTAATCCTACTTCTATTAACGTAAAGTGATGAAATTAAGTGAGTTAGCCATACCTCCCCATGGACACGAGAGGCGCGTTACTGTGAGCCTCTCGTTTGTAATCTCGTTGTAACACACAGGCCAATAAAAAAAGATAACTTAAATAAAAAAAAGATATTGGTCTAGATGAAATTATTTTAAATTTAATGATTTAAACAAACCAAAAACTAAATTGAACTAAAAGTGATTGTAAATGCGCTGCTTACTGGAGACTCTTAAGAGTCTCCAGTAAGCAGCGCTCAACTCCGCGTTGAGATCACGCGCTGACGCTTTAAAATGTTGTTGTTTCACCTAGAGTGAGACAGGGCGTAAACCAAGGACAAAGGGCGGCGCCTACCGCCCTACCTCATACCGTTCCCCCGCGCTAGAGTGATTCGCTGCAGATTCGCATCAAAATTTTGTAGTTTTTTTAACTGATTTTCGTAGTTTCGTTCTCATTTGAAAACCACAAATCAATTTCGAAAAATGCTTTTTCTTATGAAACTAACATAGATTAATCGATGTCGGAAATAGATTTTGACTTCGATCTAAATTATATTTTGGCTGTAGTATTCAGCCGAACTGAACAGGGTTTTGGGGGTAAACTTGTACTCTTTCTATTTTCTTTTTAATAACATTTCAAGAGAAATTAACTAATTTCGGGCATAGATATGTCTTATCTCATTGTATTTACAAAATTTCATGATAATGCAATGCGTTATTTTAAAATAAGGACGTAACTACGTTTGTATGGAGAATTGAGCTTGCTGAGGACCCTTAAGTTGTCATTTCACAGACAGAACAGATACTCAGCACTCAATGAAAGTTTCACTTCGATGCTAGTAGCTATGTTTACTAAGCTATTTTTATGTTAACACAGTCATTATAAGTTTTTAAAGTCTCCGTCGTTCTGCTAAGTGGTTAGTGGATCGGTCGACGCCTAACTTCTTGACCCGTAATTGGTTCACAGCGCATATAAATACAATTCTATAAATGAATGCGTTTTCAAACCTTTCATTATTATTAGTATTCAGGTATCATTCTCGTATGTCCTAGACTAGGATGAGGGGGTCCTTGTTTTTCACACTCTGTCCCCTAAATTTAAAATTGGGTTAATTTTTACTTGGCTAAGATGAGCAGGCCGCTATTATATGGTCTAATTGATAGTAGGTTAACTACAAAAAACGTTTAAAGGGTTGCAAATGCGATGTTGAACTTAATAGAATAAAGGATAAGCAATAAGTAGAGGGGAATATGCTCTGAAAGCCTTCGCCTATTCACTCACAGAGGCACAAAAGCATATGTGCTCTTATTTCAAGCTGATCTTCTGATGTTGTAACAAGTCGGCAGCATATTTGTAACAAGCATGAACACTGCTTGTGTTGGCTGCCTGGCGTTCTTTGCAGATTATTTTTATTTATATAAAAGTCGGGATGCAATCTCATGGTCCACTTGAAAGTAGGTGGCTACCTTCATAAGCAATTTCGTAGGTGTTCCTAATGTCCTAAAGGATAGGGATTAGGAGGGGATAAGGAAATGGGCCTTTCTGTAATTTCAAGGTGGTTTCTTATAAGGTGGTGGCTACTGTCGCCAAACGGGCACTGTCGTAAACTGAGCTTTATTAAAACAAAATAAAATTTTGCAACTTAGACACCTATAGTTGACCCAAAAATAAGTAGAATATGTAGCATGGCCGTCATTTTTGAAAAATCCCAATACGAGTAATTCATAAAAATAAATCGACTTTCCTTTGTCGTTGATTATTGCAACAGTTATTTAAACTTAAATCAGCAGAATTATACAAATCGGATAACGAGAATTTTCTGATGACTCAATCTATGTAAATAGGTCGAGCTTTTTAATTTTCTTTTCACCTGAGGTGAACGGAAAAATGTTTGGGGTAGCCCGAGTCTCAATTTTATGGCATCCATTCGTCAGTTTATAACCCTTGTTTATGGATGAGACAGTGCGCGCGTGAGCGTGAAATTCCCGACTTTATTTAGGCCAATTTTCTTGACAATCCTTATTTGCATAACCAGTCGCCTCGGGTTGAGTTCTACATACAATTTTCCTGTTTTTAAATAACGATATGATTACGAGCATCGAGATCATATTTTGGGAATAATATCAATGTGTTTGTAGAAAACAATTAGTTCGCATTTTTTATTTGGGCATTTATAATAACAGGCTGGTGCCCGCGGCTTCGCCAGCGTTGAAAAATAAAAAAAAATACGCCTGACTAAATACATGAGCAATGTAAAGCCTTAATTAATGCAGTTATAGCTTAGCCAGGCGTTAGATGATCTCCCGGGAACAGGTACCCTATGTCCGTTCCTACATTCCTGATAAGGTGTATGCCAAATTTCATGATGATCGATTCAGTGGTTTAGGTGTGAAAAGGTAACAGACAGACAGACAGAGTATGGACTAATATTATTAAGTACCTAACTCTGTCTATAAAATATCTATTAAATATATTTTTTTATTTATTTTATGTTAAGGTCGACAGACAGGCTGACGGTCCACTTGATGGTAGGTGGCTACCGTCGCCTATAACACAAGCAACGTCACAGCTGCTGCAAGTGCGTTGCCGACTACAGTAGGATTGGTAAGGGATTAGGAGGGGATAAGGAAATGGGCTCTGGCATCCCTTACTCATTCACCGAAACACAACAGCACGTATATGCTATTATTTCACGGTGGTATTCTGTAAGGTGGTGGTTACTGCCGCCAGGCGGGCAGCCCAAATGACTGCGAAACGCAGTGTGCCCTACCACTACTTTTCAAATTAAAAGTCTATTAAATAGTATGGATAAAATGTAAAGGCTACTTTACACCACACCAGTTAATGCTTAGTACTTGTGGTTAGTATTAGTGAAATTGACAATTTAGTAAATAGCTGACCGTTTTTATAGCTGCAGAAAATGATTAGTGCAAACTTCAAATCGCAAGTAGAAACATGTTTTTTGCAACCAGATATGTAGATGTCTGGTCGCTAATACCTTTCTGCTAATACCAGAGTGTAAACGGTTAATTGTCACTTGGCATGTTAGTACTAAGCGATGAGTAGGTACTAACGACAAGTACCTACTTAGCTGTACGTGTAAACTACAGCTATTATGCTTATTTGTATTCAGCTATACTTCTTATTTGCCTGTCTGTGTGTATTCTATAAGATGTACTTCGGAGAGTGTGCTCGAGAGCTGCGTGAGATCATACCGCCTTCCCCTTTCTTCTATCGGACATGCAGACGTACGGCTGATTACCATCCTCACCTTGTCGAAATCCCTCTAATTCAGACCAAGCCCTTTAAAACATCTTTTGTGATGCGCGTCTTATTTCCGAGCACATATAACCCAAATCTTTTCAAGGTTCGAGTGAATAGGCATCTTCTGGGTGAGCTCGCTCCATCGTCGGCCTCATCCTTCCTACATGGACAGATGCTGGTCAAGAGCAAACCCATCTTTAATAATAAAAAAAAAACGATCACTCCTGATGTTACGTTTTTAGACGTACTATCAAATCATTGTTATGATCAAAAAAGCATCAGACGTATTTTGAAGCAAGACTTAAGCAATTAACATAAAAAAACTGTGTATTTTTAAAATGAAACCAAATGAAACAAATTTTTAATTTGTTGTTTTGAATGACAAAAATTTCGAGGATATTTTGGCTACGGTTCAAGTAGGAAGCGTTTATTTGTTATTTTCTGTTTGTAAACGATTGACACTGCCATGACCGTGGAATCACCTCATTTAACCACCAGTTATGTTGTAATACTACATGTAGTATACAAAATAATTTAGTTAGTTATTAAATATAGTTAGTTAATTATTAGTTAGTTATTTATTAATTATTTATTTATTATTTATTTATTAATCCCTTATAATATTAGTTATTTATTTAATATATTTTAGTTTTTATATTAAAATTAGGACTTTCGATTATAGTTTATATTAGTTTATTATAATTATAGTTTTATTCTTTATTCCAATAATAACTAATGTCATTAAAATTTAAATTGATAAGGTATACAAAATTTTAACAAATATTAATAATTTTTATATATATACATTAGTTTTTGTCGCGTCGCTATTTCTTGGATGTTAAAACATTTATTCAGTCTTTATTTCTCATAATTATTTGTCAGGTGTTAAATTTTTCATTTCTATTTTAAATGTTATTTAGTGAAAGTTTCTTATCCAATCCCTTATCCTTATCCCTACGTAGTTGGCAACGCACTTGTAGCAACTGTGGCGTTGCTTGTGTTATAGGCGACGGTAGCCACCTACCATCAAGTGGATCGTCAGCATGTCTGCCGAACTTAATATAAAAAAGAAATGATCTCTCGGGAACAGTACTTTTTTCTTGGTGAAAGGTACACTATTTCCTTAGTTAGGATTTTAAAAAAATAAAGAGAGCAACAAGTTTAAAAGGTGGACGATCCTCGACAGCAGGTCCACTTGACGGTAAGTGGTTAGTGCCCCTAGGGGTATGTCAATAGTAGCTCGTCGAATTAGATAAAAAAGGGGCTGACAAGGAAAAAAATCCTAGGAATTTTCCTTCGGAAATCGTTATGGGGTCACTGGCAGACTATATTTCGTTTTTCGGGATTAGCACCCTGTTGTGTCATCCGCCATTTTGAATTTGAGGGTGAATTTTTGTTTATTGAATAACTCGTTTATTTTCAATTTTACACGAAGAACGGATATTACCGAAGTTGTTTGGAATTAAATTTCCTACAATTTTGGTCCTCATTGATTTTTACCTAGGATCGATATTTTCAGTTTAAGTCCCGAAAAGAGGGGTTCAATTAAATTGGAAGTTTGGGTCACTTTAAACTTGGCCCGACCATCGGATAAACCAGACTAATACAACATCTTTGGGATAAACATTTCAGACAGGCGTAAATGATTTTCGAATGATTTTCAAGTTTATTGAAAAAAAAAAAATCCTATTTTTCATTATGAAAGATAATACAGTTCGAGAAACGGTTTATTGAAACCCCTTTTACCGTAACCCAAAATTTCTTTTCCCAAAATTTTCCAAAAATATGAACCTTACAAAAAAAACATCGGCATCAAAATCAAAATTTTATCCCAAACAACTCCAGTCATAACCATTTTTCGTGTAAAATTTAAAATAAACGAGTTATTCAATAAACACAAATTCACCTCAAATTCAAGATAGAGGATGACGCAAATCCCGTAAACTGAAATGTAGACTGTTAGTGAAACCCCATAAGATTTCGCTAATCGGATTTTTTTTCCGTCTCAAATCCTAATTCAATGGGCTGCTTACAGCCCATTGAATTAGGATTTGAGACGGAAGTGCATTGACGACCTTGACTGGATGGTCTATTCCATATCTACTAATTTTGTTCAACCGTAGAACTAAATGGAAGGGATTAAAACAGAAGTCTCTTCTGGAGGATTCTTACCGCAGGGTTAGACTCAAAGATGTTGTAGTTAGACTTGTACCTTTTTAATATTGTTTGTGGTTTGTGTCAACTATCTATTGAGTCATAAATTATTATTTATCTATCTGTCACATTTATTTTTTAGAGGTGCTATGTGACATATTTGCGGTAGAATAGTAGGCATTATATTTTCATTAGTTCTGTGCCCTAACGTTGTTTTGTTTTTTAAATTTTCTTTGCCTTCTTTTGGTTGAAATAGTAGATTTTATACACAAATTAGACTGTTTTATTCATTTTTTATAGCAACACTCCCACTTAATAGAAAAAATATATAATTTATTGGTTTTGGTTTGAGACGAAGTATCCTGTGCGTACAAGCGCGATGGTCATTCACTATGGTGAGAGATAGACGCTAGATTGAGATACTCGTAATGAGATGTAACTGACGGAGGTCGTTTCTGTTCGATCTTTGGTTTTCTAGTAGAAGGTTAGATTTTAAGCTCGTTCCCCAAAATGGAGTGATAAATTAGATCTCCATCAATCCGACGAATCGACAGCCTTTCTTCTAAATTAAGAGGGAAGGAGTGAGTAAAATTGTAAATAAAGGCTGTCGCCTAAACTAAATTAAAAATGCTAAAATTATAGCATTGATCCCCCATAAATCATCTTGCAACTGTATTTCTACTTATTAAAGCATAGGTTTTGTGTTTTCTATTGCCTAAATTCTGATTGAATTCGATGTATTTTCATGCAGTTAATAGTTTAATAAATTACAATAAAAGTCGACTTTTTATCTTTGGGATATTTCTAACTACCTTACTGATAACTTTGGATGGTCATTTATTTCATTAAATTCATGGTAATCTGGGTGAATGTCTCATCTTTCTCATTGAATTGTCCAAGTAAGGTTGACAAAGAAAAGAGCTGGTTAATTGAGTTTCAGTGATGCAATTTTGATAATGGGGAATTACCATTAGGCACTAAAGTTAATTTCTCCATGCAATCTTCTAAGACCTTTTTTTTTCAAAACATGGGGAATCTTTGAGCGAGCTGCTTTACAAACAGTCTTTTTACTTTTATATAATATCTATAAATCAAATTAGCTTTGTACTTTTATCTTTTGTATTAAATTTAGCTTATACTTTGTGGGTTGAAGTATATTAAAATCATTATAAATTAAAATTTACTTTTACTTAACTTTATAATTTTATTTTAATTAAAGTTTTCCATTTCATCTCTTTTCTGTTACAATGAGAAATTCTGGATGTAGCAGGGTTAAATTCTCTTATTATATCACCAATAGGGCCAGCTACCATAGGACGCCCGTTTACAGGGACCATAAAACTACACTATTGCAAGAGTCCCTGTTACCTGTTACAAAAATTCTTATGTAAAAATCACAAATGAAATATATTTTTTAAAAAAGTATTTTTTACCTTAAATATATTTACCTTAAATATATTTAAGGTAAACGAAGGTGATTTATGTAATTCTATATTATATAATTAATTATCACTTAACAATTGATGTAATATTTCGATAATTAAAAAAAAAACCTTTTTTCATGTCACACTATATTTACATAGCTTAGTGGTATCATTTGGAATGTGTACTTATGACATTATAAAAAAGATTATGGCCTTCACGATATTGTATTCTGGGGACCAATTAAGATTCATAACCTCAGATGACAGTTTATCTAATTATCGAAGATATCTACTAAATGCAACTCGGGTGCATGTTGAATAGCAGCCTCATTACCTAGTTTAGTACTTGTGATCAATATGGAGAACGTCTCGCTAGTATTTATCGTTTTATCGAGATCCACTTCAACTCTCACGGTGAAATCGTCGATGAGTGACTCTTACAAAACTCTCTTGAAAACTGAAAAAGCTGTTTTTACAACTAAACGTTGGGAATTATTGGTGAGATATGTTAAAATATAGGACGCAAAATGTCTGTAACCAAGCCACACTAAATCTGTGGTTGAAAACTGAACTGACAACTGTCATTTTTCAACTTATATATTCGCCCTTTGTTAAACCCTTAAGCTAACGTATACTTTTTATGTACCAAATAATTAAATCCGTTTTAATAGCTCCTAATTCAATTTGTTTCATTTTATCAAGATATACCCTGATTGTTTTTATTCACTGTTTTATTTTATTTCCATCTATTAACACGTTCGCTGCGGGGTTATATTTATACTTCCTATCGTTTAGTGCTTTAGGAGGGCGATAAGCCTTAAAGGTAAGTTTTTACCAGTGCGAAGATAGGTTCATCGGCCTCCCTCGGAACTACTTATTTGAAATGCATTTTTTGCAGCGAATATTAAGAAATTACAAATGAATCTTTAGTAGTGCCATTCCTAATGATTCATCTCGTCTTAGTTTTTATTCGCAAGTAGCTCTGACAATGGAAAGCCGCTAGAATGAGGAAACAAATTAAGAGATACATCAACCCCTCATAGCACTGAATTTTAGGTACAAGTTATGGTTGAACTAGTGATGGGCACAAGGAAAAAAATATCAATTCAAATAATCAAAATTCAAAAGAAAATTAAATAATGTTTATTATAGTCTCTTATTCTTATTACACGTAACGATCATAAAATCATTGTAGACACATTGGTTTATTGCAATCACTACTGTAAGATTTAATTTTTCTACTCTCTCGACTGCACATCGTAACACTTCTTGCTTATTCTTATGCACGTACCTAGTTTTTCGTAGCAACCTAGTTCCAAAATTACTTTTCTGAACCATTTTAATTCCCTTTTTAAGGGTTTATAATAGGATCACATTTGATTACTATAATCGATGCCTTTTTTGTTATCATTATATCTATGCGGTTGCCCAACACTAGTTCATAGATCCATGCAATTAGATTCAATACAGTGCGGGCGGGGGCGGAGAGACTTTACACGCCATGAGTGGTGCATACACCACTTGTTCGCACTGAACGATTTTTTTTATGTTGTAGTGCGATGAAAGGCCGATAGACCTCGCATATGTTTTTTGGTACTTTCTTGTTCTAATTAAAAACAGCTTCACAATTATATATTTGTCTCTCCCGCACACCTCCTAGTTTTCAAGATACGAGCTCCGCACCAGAGTGAAATGGCTATAATTACGTCCGCACTACGCTAAAGTCTCAGTAGGAGGCCTATAGGCCTTTTATCGCAGCGAACGTGTTAAAAGCCGTGATGACAACGTCTGTGTTACAGACTACATAGACTTAAATAAACTTTGCGGCTTGCCCACAGATCAAACCTTCGTCTATGACTTGGTTTCATTGCCAACTCAACACGAATATTATTCTTTATAATATTGTTATTACAGTAACAATAAAATTAAATAATTGATGTCAGCGGCAAAAAGCGCATGGTTTCCGGGTCAACCAATTTACTTATGTTTAAGGAAAAACTAAATAATTTTAAAAACGTTTCAAAGAAGACGGTGAACTCAAGCTTTCAGTGTCTCTAGAATTAGATAACAACCCCTGAACGAACTCTCAACGCTTCCACGTAATGGAACGTTTTACAAAACTGCCTCCTACAACTTATGGGTGGCTATTTTTAGAGCAATTCTCTCGAGTGTCTCAGATTTCGTTCTCTTATAGCCCCTATAATACAATTCAGTTTTATTGGTATAAAACAATTTCAAATAAACTAACCCCTATAAAGTCCAAATACACTAAAATTATTTTTATTTAGTACCTAAGACGCAATGTATTGCCTGTACACGACGTAAAATATTGTTTAAGCAACGAATCGTATTAAAACAGAGCAAACTGTTGGTAAAGTTAAAAAAAATATAAATTCATCAAAGTGTAAAACTGTGTCATTTGTCTATTTATTATATTTAAATATACATATCTTAAAATCGTAAACGAGCCGGTCTGTACATCAAATATTTTTTCAAAAAACAATTTGTACACTATATACTTATGTTACGAGATAAAAAAAATAGTTTTTAGAATTTTTGTCTGTTTGTGTACGCTATTCTCAGAAACGACTTAACCGATTTGAATACGGTTTTCACTAATGTATTGCAGCAAGCTTCTCGTAACATTTAATTTGGTTTCATTCCAATCAGTTTACAAACGAAAAAGTTACGTGCTATACTATACCGAATACCATGCGTATGAAGTTGCGGGCTCAGCTAGTTAATATAAAATATAGTTGCTGTGCGCTTCTGTCTGTTTCCCCGCTAATTTCTTATAAACCACCCAACATATTTTGATACTGTTTTCACTAATGAAAAGATCGATTGACGAGGAACGTAACCCCAATGTACGGTCCTTTGTCAAATTTAGTCAAATAGTAAATTATGAAATAAGTCAAATAGTAGTTATCTATTTGTCAAATAGTAGTCAAATAGTCAATAATTATTTAGTCAAATAGTAGCCTATACCATAGTAGTTACTATGGTATAGGCTAACCATACTTACGTCAAACAGTTAGGCAACGAATGTACTTGCGTAAAGCAACGTTCGGCGAACTCGCTTCAGTTTGCAGGCTCGAACATTGAGCGTTGCCCGACTGTATCATGTAAGTATGGTTAGACTGTGCCTATATGTAACACTAGTGACCTGCCCCGGGCTTCATTAATGCAATTTTTTTCGTATATTATATACACAACCCTACCTTGTAACATAATCAGTTGAGTGGTGTATAGAAGGAGTTGTCGGACAACAATTTAAACATTGAAATGTTTGAATTGTCAGCTAGGAACTTTTGATGGGAAAAAAAATGAGGTTTTTACGTTTTTCCGGGTAATTTTTCCCTTGATAAGAATCTTTCTCGGACTTCAACGAATATTTGAACGGCTAAAAAATGGCCGAATTGGTCTAGCCGTCCGCTTAGCCCACTATATAGATATAAATTTTGTTTTCTTGATACACTTTATTTTAATTATTGTCAATATTTATTATCTGACAGTTGATAAATAAGTCTTGATCATCGCCACAAGGTGACGAGGTATGGGCCGTAGTCCAGCAATAACTCGAACCGATTTGGCAGAGCTTAGAAGTTGTTGTAATGCTACCATCCGAGTCGCGATCGGACTTCAAATTGGTACAGAGGTATTTATTTATCCCACATACATTACGTTCCAGTGGCGGGATCTGGACCGCTCGAGATTTTACGGACTTTCTTGGGTTAATTCTGTATTTCCGAGCTCATATAACCCAAATCTTTTCAAGGTTCGAGTGAATAGGCATCTTCTGGGTGAGCTCGCTTCATCGTCGGCCTCATCCTTCCTACATGGATAGATGCTGGTCAAGAGCAAACCCTAAAAAAAAAAAAAATAGCAGGGCCGTTTTTTGTAATCCATCCAAGCTTTGTAAATATTTTTTTGTAAATTATTTAAAATATTAACATTATATTTCTTAGTAATATTAACAATATCCACTTAGGCAAGGATTTGGACATGCTAATAAAATCTATACATATCTGTAATAAAATAGTAAACGATAGTGACTGTACATTAAAGATTTAAAAAAAAAATGTACACGTTGTACTTATGTTACCGAGGTCAAAAAAATAGTTTTTAGAATTTTTGTCTGTTTGTCCGTCTGTTTGTGCACGCTAATCACTGAAACGGCTAAACCGATTTTAATGCGGTTTTAACTTGCCTATTGTAGCAAGCTTCCAGTAATATTTAGTATTTATTTCATTCCAATCGGTTTACAAACAAAAAAGTTACACGCTATACCGAATACCACGCGTACGAAGTTGCTAATACATATTAAAAATAAAACGGGACAAGTGCGAGCTGAACTCGCATGAAGAGGGTTCCGTACGATATTACCTATCCGCACAATATTGAGTGATTTACCATGTTATTTTAATATCATGGACTTCTCATACGTTTTCCTATAATCTATAAGTAGAAAACTAATTTCTGTATTTTTTTTTTTCAAAATTTTTGGTCAATTTTCGTCAATTTTCTTGAATGACTTGGAAACTATTTAATTTAAAATTACAAAAAAATACATTTAAGATCTTCACAACAAGACCATCCATTTGATATGTCACACGATGCAGTTTTCAAAATTTTTTTTTTAAATTTTCCACCTTCCCCCCAAAAATGACCTCCCATGTACAGATTTCATCTATTCACGTCATACCTCTGCGCTTGGGGCACAGACCAAATGTATTGTATATGTGTACCAAATTTCAACTTAATCGGTCTATTAGATTAGATAATTGACTGTGACGGAAGGACAGACATAAACACGAGTGATCCTTTAAGGGTTCCGTTTTTTTATTCGGACGTACGGAACCCTAAAAATCACCAGATTTTCTATCATACGTTTCTGGTGGCAATCTATTTTTAAATACAATCCGATACAAAACTAATATTGCAGTTTTATCTAGAGAAAAAATAAACGAAAGCGTAATAAAAAGTTAATTTATTCAATTGGAAGTAAGTAGCTTCATTGAAATGCAATATTCATAGCGGAAATAAATGAAAGTTAAACAGTCATTTACTCCAATGTTTAACTATAGGTAAAGCATGAGTTTTTTAAAAGAATACCTACTGCTACAATGGATTATTTGTATGAAAATGAAAGAATTAAAACCGTGAATATGATAATAAGTAAATCTGAACTCCGTTTTATCATAGACGGCAATAGGGGATCGGACAGTAATCAGATTAAAATCTAAAATGTACTTAGAAAGAAAATATATAATTTTTTACGATTATTTATCGAATAATAATTTAATATAATTCATTTCAATATTTTTAAATGAAGAAATAAAATTTTTTTATTTACAATATTTTTAATCTATACTGAAACACCAATCATAGTGCGTGACGTCATTTGTGAGCAATCATTGTCTTATGCCAATGCAGCTGTTTTGTTATGATATGACCACAAATGACGTTACGCGCTCTCAGATGAACTATCGTGGCGTTTTGGCGGCATTTTCAAACAAACAATATTAAAACATGATTTTGAGTACCTAAAAGGCTATAAATAAATAAAATAGTATTTTTTATGGGAATAAATATCCATGAAGATTAATTTAAAACACTTTCTGAAAATTTGTCCGATCCCCTATTACAGGGTATTTATAACTATGTATTATTAGATTTCTGTTAAGTCTGTAAAGTCAATAAAAGTCTATCTACACTATGCCCTTTGGCTATGTCCGCCAAAACCTTCACTATAGGCATGGAAGTAATAAGTACTATATACAACAGGAATGACCTGTTGTCGCAAAATTGAAGCCGAAAGAGAGATCAGTAACTGTACCTCTTATCCCTCTCTCGCGATGGTGAATATATTGAAATATGATTTAAGGACAATAATTATAAAAAATGATTTGTGATTTGACGTCAGCAGATCATTGCTTCAGATGGATTTTAATCGAAGATGCTAATGATAAACTTGCCCTTTGCGGTACTATACATTTCCTGTTTTTGCTTGCTTTTCACACTCGCGTCATATAGTTATTTGTTCTTGAACTAGGATTGGATAGTAATGCATGGTCACCCTAATTGTTCACTAACAAATTATGTTTAAAACTATTACCTGTGAAAAGATAAACCACAATCAGGATAATACTCGCTTCCGCAAGCCTCCACGACACAAATTCTCCCCATTTTAATTAAAATTCTTCAAAAATATCACGAAATCAAAAATTTCCGCCATTGACGTCAGAGTCGGCGATTTCATGTGGGGTTGTCAGGTCAGGTGTCCGTATTTCATACAAATAAAAGAAAACCTATACGCCAATCGCAAAATTTTTGCGTTAATAAGGGTTTACACGTAGCAATAAATAATATTGCTTTAACATGTCGGTAATAAATTATTATTTATATTTAGAAACATTTTAGAAGTAAATGTTTTTACTTCATTACATTACATCAATCGCATATTTTTCTACCATTTCTACCAACTTAACTCTGGCAACTCTATAGAACGGGACACAGCGTTCAGTGGTGGCCCTCTCACTCGGCTTCATTTTTATTTTGCGTGCAACAAGACTCTTACGACCTTAGCATAAGGTTTTATTTTCTTTATTTTAGCTGCAAGATGCACAGATAGAGCTTATTCCTTATATAATACTTCCATGACTATAGGTTATACCAAAGATGTTGTATTAGTCTGTACCTAATACAATTATCTTTGGGTTATACAGAGTATAAGTTGACATCACCAGGCGCCATTAATTGACGAATTACAATAAAATTGACGGTATAAACTCTATGAAAATATATTTAGGTGTACAATTTTTATGTTGATCTGTCAAACGGTCTTCAAATGTAAGTATTAGATATATTATAATTATACTCGTAAATAAGAGATTTTTTAAGCTCCGGAAAAATATAAAATATATTAAAAAGTGGAAAATTTTAAGCTTCAGTATCTTTTAAAACGTAGATTGGTCTTCGCTATCTCTTATACCGAAATAAATATATAGGATGTTTTTATAATGTGTCATATTATTATGGTTAATCTTTTCATTATATTAGGGAATATGCGTCTAATTCAAAAAGGCTTAAATTTTTTGTTATCAAAATTTTTGCTTTGGAATTATGTCTGTGTAAATATATTTTTTATGTTATTTCTTTTTCGTTAAGAAAATAATTATTAAAAAGTGCAAAAATTATTGTGAGAAAGTACTTGAAGCGGTCAGTTCGAATGTGACGTCAAATTCTATGAAATGTCAACAAGCGTGTATATAGATGTTTGTGATTTTTAAACATTTTGATTGTTATTGTAGACTGTGACGTCACGACAAGCGCGCCAAAAGGGCGGGTGTTTAAAGTGCCCGTAGTTGTTAGTTAATTTTAACTTTTTTTTGTTACCAAATTTCTGTTTTTTGGCACTGAATATTTTAGGCAAACACACGCATTGCTACTTTTGTGCAATACTTATGTTTTAAAATATTATGTGATCAATGTATAGGTTTATTTTACAAATACCGAGAACCAATCAAGGCTACGTAGTTAGCATGCCAATTCGGGCTAAATCAGTTATTTGGCATTAATTTTCCGGATAGCACACAGGCTTTGTGACCTACTTGCCTGGAATGTTTCGACTTCGTTGCTATGGAGACTGTTTGCTTATAATTTACATCGCGATTGCACTCTTGGTCGGTACAATCACCGAAGCTGGTGTTGGTAGTATTAATGAGATTATTTTGCAACTGTTTGAAACGTGGTAATAATTTTAAATTATTATAGTATAAACTATGATAACATGGAGAATCCGAAACTAAAAAGTACAATACTGTGCTTTGAACAATTAATATTTTTCTTATGAAACCAATTTTAGATCACTTTTTGTGTCAAATCAATCAGTACAATCATCAATCAAGTCAAGCCCATAAAATATTGTTTTCGGCCTAACGTTAAATAAGTTCATTTAGATTTTTGTGTTATGGAACTGTTTCTTTTAAGCAGTACTTAAATGATTAAGTACTGCATTAATACTATATTAAAAAATGTGTTATTGTAAATATACATTCAGTTTTTTTAAAAAAACTGCCTTTTTTAATCCTAATCGAATTGATTTCATTCTATAGAACAAAAATAGGGACAGCACAAGTTGGTTTTGAATACGATATTTCTACCTTTTTATAAAAAAATATCTTGATTTTAAATCTGCTAATAATGTTTCGGTTCATTTTAAATAATCCATTTGGAATATTTTGTATATATTATGTCTAACACACAACTCAACACGATGTTCGTTGGCTCCAACCGAGTTTCCCAAAGGATGGGCTTTAAGATGAATATGGACAATACCTAAATTATGTCTAATGTCCATGTTATGCCCACCCCAGTAATAGTTGGTAATTCAACCCTCGATGTTGTTGACGAGTACATCTACTTGGGACAAACAGTCCAATTAGGTAGAGCCAACTTCAATCGTCGAATCCAGCTCTGAATGCTGCTCGTTCCTCAGTGGCTTAAAATAAGAGTTTTCGACCAATGTGTGTTACCAGTGACGACATGTGGCGCTGAAACGTGGTCTCTATGATCCTCGTAAGAAAGTTAAACGTTGCTCACCGAGCTATGGAGAGTTATCCTGCGAGATTGAATCAGGAACGAGGAGATTCGTAGATGAACGTAAGTTACCGAAATAACCCGGAGGATTAGTAAGTTGAAGTGGCAGTGGGCAGGACACATATAGTGCGGAGAGCCGACAGCCGCTGTGGCGGGAAGGTTCTCGAGTGGAGGCCACGGAAGGGCAAGTGCAGCGTAGGACGTCCATCCACAAGGTGGACAGACGACCACGGGTCGAGGGTGGATTCAGGCTGCTTCTGATCGGTCCCTTTGGAGAATTAGGAAGGTCGTTGTCCAGCGCTGGACGTTCTACGGTTGAGATGGTGATGATGAAATATGTCTAAATAGTTTGAAACAAAGTCGCTGTCTACTCGTAGTTGAACATAAGATATTCAATTCAAATAATTTTTCCTATAGTTTGAACTCCGGAAAAAAGGGGTAGAATTTTTAACATTTCACGCAGGCTATTGGATGAGTGATTAGGGTGCTTGCCTTAACGCTCTGTTCTAGGGTTCCCGGGTTCGATTCTCGGCAGGGTCAACTTTGAAAAATCAACTTTTTAAATTTGTCTCAGGTCTGAATCTGGAAAGTAGTGGCAAGGCACACTGTGCTTCGCAGTCATTTTGGCAGCCCGTCTGGCGGCAGTAACCACCTCCTTACAGAAGACCACCGTGAAATAACAGCACGTATGCTGTTGTGTTTCGGTGAGTGATTTCCCTATTGCTCCCCAATCCATAATCCTTAATCCTATTGTAGTCGGCAGCGCAGCAGCTTCGGCGTTGCTTGTGTTATAGGCTACGGTAGCCACCTACCATCAAGTGGACCGTCAGCCTGTATGCCGATCTTAACATAAAAAAGGCGAAACTGCGGGAGAGAGTCAGTTATTAAACAAATAAAAATCCGACTCCTTGTTCCTGTAATAGATGCTTCAGCGTTTTCAGAGTAATTGGTTAATTGACCTTAATTCATTTTACAACGGCGAGCACTTGGAATGAACAGCGAATGAAGAGTAGTACCATATAATAATGAGTAGTACAATATAATATATGAAGAGTAGTACTTATTGGAAGCTTCAAACTGTAGCTACTTTTAGAAAGAACATTAAAAAACACTTTTTAGGTTTACAGCGTGAAGAAACATGACTTGTGGCATTATTTATTTATTATTATTATATTTTTGTGTTGTATGTTCACATATTTGTATATGCCTATGTTTTGGTGTTTCCTTAATCTTTAATCTTTTCTTATGTTTTTTCTTGCGGTTGTTTTTCCTTTGTTTGTTGTTGCTTTGCACAGATTTTTTCAGGTATTTTTCAGGCCTTGACTGAAAATCAGCGCTGTGGGTCCCACCCATTGCATTATGCTGAGTCAGGGACCTATTTCGGACGCACCACTACGCTTTTTTAGTTAATATTGTATTTTTTTTATAGTTATTTCTTGTACGTGTGTGTGTACGAAATAAAATTCTTTCTTTCTTTCTTTCTTTTCTTACTTTAGTGCCTACAATGAAAGATACCTACGTTACCAACTACATATTATTATCAAGGTGGGTAAAATATTAATTTACACAATACGTAGGAAACGACTTCTGTGTTTAATGGTTTTTACAAATGTTACTGTTTGTAAACGATATGTACGAGGTGTATCCGGTGTGTGAATTTTTGACGCGCTCTTCCTTGTTCCTCTTTCGTTGACTGACTGTGATTCGAAGATTTAAAATTATTTGAGGTCTCTTCTCAACCTCTAATCGAATTAGAGCTTAGAGCTTGGAGCTCACCAGACAAACACTGCCCCTCTGCGCATTTGTGTACCTAGGTCAAGAATGCATTTATCTATTCTTCTATATTCGTATCTAATTGCTCTAAATAAAACAAGCTGGTCTAACTGTTAGAACAATCTATACACAACATGCTACTATTATGAATGCGAAAACTTTATCTATCTGTTTCCTTTTTACGTCTACTGAACAGATTTAGATAACCTTGCCTTAGTCACCGGCAGAACAGGTCTGGAAGGGGGTAGTGGCTTATCCATAGTTAGCCCAGGCAGGCCTCTGTCACTCCGTGTGTGCCGTGATATAGTCGCCTATCGTCGCTCACACTGAATGTGAAAGGAGTGCAACTTCTGTACGCTAGTACCTACTATTATTTATTTATTCTGTGGCCCAGGGCTCTCAGAACTCTAAATCAGGCATGTTCCTCACATAAATTATAAAACAAAGTCCTCCACAGGGTCTGTCCGTGCGGTTTTCATCTATCGACAGAGTGATGTTTGAGGAATTCAGAGAGTTTGCAAATTGGAGCATAATGCACAGATGTATCATCAAGGAGTTCTACCCAAAATAGATAAATAGCAATAATGGTCACCAACGTTCGTTCGACGTTTGAGAAGTGCCACCTTAAGAAGTAGAAGTAGATCTAACAAATATATTTCGAATCCCGGTTCTGAATGTCGAATCCCACTTTTGATGTCGGGGTCGGTCCTCTGGGATACAGGCCTCATCGGGCTCAGGAATAGCCGAAAACATGAAATAAGACTCGATGCTTGTAGCACACGATCGTATAATCCGATAATAATTGAAGTTACAAAGTAAATGTGAAGAATTAACCCGCTGCAAATGGATTTAACTGGAAACGCTGTGTATTCGCCGCGGCACTAGCTCGACACGTCTTCTCTTCGAGCGCTCTCTCTAGAATCTACTCTTCCATGGCCCGTTCTCTCTTATCGATTGAAAGGCGCCCTCTCTTATTCGCAATCTTATACACTCACGGCTGCTAATTATAAACTCACGCACCCAAGCTTTCTGCCTGACGTTTCCAAGGAAAGTGGTTAGATGGCGTTGTAGCAAACTGGAACCGATTTTTAAATTCTCCGCTTTTGGCGCCGCTTCAGAAATCTGCGACATATCTATACTAATATTATAAAGTTGAAGAGTTTGTTTGTTTGAACGCGCTAATCTCAGCAACTACTGGTTCGAAATGAAAAATTCTTTTTGTTTTGAATAGTCCATTTATTGAAGAAGGCTATAGGCTATATAACATCACGCTGCGTTATATAGTATTATATATAAGCAGTGTCCAGTACCGCGCGCCCCAGCATTCGCACGCCGCCGCCGCCGTATGGGCCGCAGCGAAGCGTGGCCGATTTCAGCTAGCTAGTATGCACATAAATAAATAAAAATTTCATTTAATTTTAAATATATTATTTATTACGCGTATAAATAAATAAAAATTTCATTTAACTTTAAATATATTATTTATATTTATTACACGTATATTATATTTGACAACCTACTTATAAATTTTGTGTTGCCCTATCGTCGAAAAGACTACTTATATTACCTGCCCACTGTCGATTTAGTCGATTAATTAAATAAATAAAGTTTAACGATCAATTATGTACTATCAAATCAATCAATTGTTGATTATTAATTGTTTCTCATTTTATAATGATTAGTGTTGTGTAATTTATGAATGTGCGGGCGGTAGGATTAGCGGGGCGGATTAACAATTGTGCACAACACGTACCTTGCGGACTTGGTCTTTGGGAGCCTGGCCAGGATCACTCCAATCTCCGACAGTAATCACCGGATGCTTCACTTTCGAACACATGCACAAAATGTTATTGTTTTTATTTATAATGGTTAGCGGTGCGGGACGCGGTTCACCCATTCAACCAACTCACAATATGGCCCCCACCCCGTCGCGATGTATCGGACGCAGGCGCATCAGAGCCATCTTCCTTCTCCCTTTGCCTCGCTGGACGGTCGTGCACGGGACAAGGAAAGGGATAGGAAAAAGGAAGTTGAAGCGGCGCGTTCATCCTCCGGCGCCTTGAGAAACAAGGCTTTCTCAAAGGAAGTAAATAAAAAAAAGAGGATACTAATATAGAAATTAATTATGAAATGGAGCAAACTAAAGCGGACATTAAAATAAAGGAATAAAGTAAACTAGAGCGGACAAAGAAAGAAATTACTTAATAGTAGAAGATTTAAATTAAACATTTAACTATATGCGGTATTGTTATTGAGAAGGTAATGGACACAACTTAACTATTGGTCTTTTCAGAAGACCATTTTGCGTTTTAACTAATGCTACTCTTACAACACCATCCGCGCCTGGATAAGTTTTCTCGATAATTCCCATTGGCCATCGTAACGGTGGCGCATTATCCTCATGTATTAGCACGACAGTACCGATCTTAATATTTGCAATGTTTTTTAACCATTTCTGTCGTACCTGCAAATTATTCAAGTACTCTAAATGCCATCTCTTCCAATAAGAGCGAATCATTTGATCGAGCAGTGTTTTACGCGTCAGAAGCGGCATTGCAGAGAGTGGCTCAAGCGGCAAATACTGCAAAGGAGAGGCCATAATAAAATGTGCTGGAGTTAAAGGCTCCATATGTGGTTCTTCCTGCAAAACGCAGAGCGGACGCGAATTCATAATAGTTTCAATTTGCGTCAAGACTGTTAAAAGCTCTTCATAAGTAAGGAGTTGATTGCCAATAATGCGGTACAAATGCGTTTTTAAACTTTTTATATTGGACTCCCATATTCCGCCGAAATGCGGTGCTCGCGGTGGTAACATGTGCCACTCGATACGGTGATTCACGAGCTCACTCGATAGTGCCTTATTGTACTCTGAAGAATCTAAGAGGTTATAAAGTTCGTTTAAATGAGACTTAGCACCCACGAAATTGGTTCCATTATCGGAATACAGATGGGTAACTGGACCCCTACGGGATATAAATCTCTTAAAAGCGGAAAGAAAAGTAGCAGATGACAAATCTGAGGCGAGCTCAACGTGAACGGCTTTCGTTACCAAACAAACAAATAAGCAAATGTATGCCCTTTGACTTCGCTGACCACGACGTCTACAAAGTGTAATATTGATAGGTCCAGCGTAATCTACGCCGGTATGCACGAAGGCTTTAGTCTCTTGAACTCGAAATGCGGGGAGGTTCGCCATTTTAGGAGTTGGATACGAAGGAGAACTTCTAAAACAGAAGTTACAGCTATGCACGCGTTGGCGTATAACTGACCTAGCCGATAATATCCAATACTTTTGGCGAATCAAAGAACTAAGAAGAGTGGCTCCAGTGTGGCAATTAACGCGATGAAAATGATCAATTATCAAGTAAGTAACATTATCATGTTTAGGCAGCAAAATCGGATGCTTTGCTTCATAGGGTAAGTTTGCATTTGATAATCTACCTCCTATTCTAATCAATTTGTCTTCAGACATGAATAAATCTAATCTATTTAGCGGTGTAGAGGGTATATTACCCCTTTTTAGTTCCCTTATTACATGCGGGAACTGTGCAGCTTGAACTGCACGGAGCAGATAATTTTCAGCGGTATGTATATGAGCGGTTTCTATATTTTTAGAGCGGGTTAGTATTCGTACAAACCGTAAAATGTAGACAATTATTCTTAATAATTTATTCCACGATGAGATTTTACGTGCAAGAGAACAGAGCGGTGATAATTCTATGGTATGATGGGCGGTTGAAACAAATGTCTTACTGTTAAATTCAGGCAAATCTTCACATTTTTCAGGTTTGAAGGATTCTATTGGCCACTCAAGTACGGGTGAGTTCAGCCAAACGGGACCGTTCCACCATAACTCGTGAGTTAGCAATTGTTCTGGCAATAAGCCTCTCGACAGACAGTCGGCAGGATTATACATTCCGGCAATATGGTAGAAGGTTTTAGGTTCTAGATTCTCCTGACATTTGGCTACGCGGTTACCAACAAAAATATTCCACCGATGTGGAGACGAATGAATCCAGGAGAGGGCGATTTTTGAATCCGAAAAGGCGTAAACATTCTGTATAGGTATGCGGGCTGAATAAGTATCGTAGACCAATTTAGTTAATTTTGACATTAAAACGGCAGCACAAAGCTCTAAGCGGGCAAGTGAAACTACTTTGATCGGTGCGACCTTCGATTTCGCACAGACTAACCGAATATATACATTGTCTGTAGAATCAGTCACATGTAAGAAAACGACACAGCCGTATGCTTTCATACTAGCATCGGCGAATGCAACTATATTAATCGTACAACCTTGTGCTACGGCAACATGACGTGGTATTTTTAAATTAGTAAGAAGTGGCAATTGCTCTCTGAATGTAATAAATTTAGCTGTTATATTTGCCGGAGGTTCGTCATCCCATCCGACTTTCTGAATCCAGAGTTCCTTAATTAGAAGTTTGGCATAAAGAATTACAGGTGCGGCGAAACCCAGCACGTCCCATAAACGGGCGATTACAGAAAGTATTGAACGTTTTGTACACGAGCGGTCATCATTATTGGTTTTAAAAACGAAAGTGTCATCTTCCGGCTGCCATTCCAGCCCTAATATTTTAAGAGAGGTTGTTTTATCAAATTCTACTTGATGCGTAAGTCTTAGCGGTTGCGGGATGCTCTCAAGTACCCTTTTGGAATTGCTTGACCATTTCACTAAATCAAAGCCAGCAGACTTAAACATATTAATTAATTGAGAGGATGCCTCGACCGCATCATATTCATTTTTAATTGAACTAGCCAAATCATCCATATAGAGTTCCCTCTCAGCTATGACAGCTGCGATTGGGAAATTAGTGCGTTCGTCATTACAGAGCTGGCGCACTGTGCGCATTGCTACGTATGGGCTCGACTTGAGACCAAACGTCACTCTATTGAACTTGAAAGCACGAATAGGTTCGGAAGGATCAAAGCGGAAAAGTATCTGTTGGTATTTTTGATGTTCGTCAGTCACACGTATTTGAAGGTACATCTGCTTTATATCGGCGGTTACAGCCACAGGGAAAAGGCGGAAATTTAATAAAAGCAAAAATAAATCGGCTTGAAGATTGGGTCCGGTATGTAAAATATCATTGAGAGATACGCCATTATGGCATTGAGCACTAGCGTCTAGAACTACTCTGACTTTACTGGTCTGTTTATCCTGTCTGATCACCGGATGGTGAGGGATTATATAACCTCCGTCAGATTCGTCCGATGATGACACTGGAGATAAATACCCATTATCTATGTAGTCATTAATTGCGGCGTTGTAGCTCAAACGTAAACCTTTGTCGCATAGCTTGCGCTCCAGTGCTAATAAACGACGATAAGCGACAGCGTAAGAATTCCCTAAGCTACTCGGATCCTTAGAAAATGGCAATGCGGTACAATAACGACCAGAAGAATCGCGAGATACTGTAGAAGTGTATATTTGTTCGCATTCCTCTTCCGACTGACTAAGAAACTTCTTTGCGGGGACTTCCTCTAACTCCCAAAATTTAGAAAGAGAAGCGTCTATATTATTCTCAACACAAGTCAAGAACGAAGCGGTAGGTGAGCGTTGAAGCGCGGTAAGATCGCCACGAACTGGCGAAGCGGTATTAGCAGCGGTGTCACCCATGAACACGTATCCGAAGACGGTTTCAATAGCGGGTGGAGCGGGCGGCGCAATAATCTTTCCACTGAGAAGTATGAACGGGAATAATTTCGCTCCCAATACAAGTTCTATCTCACTCGGGATGTGCCAGAATGGATCTGCAAGCGGTAGGTTGACCAAATGACTAATGGTAGATGTATCAACATAATCGACAGGAAGCCGATCGGTAATGCTATCGATGACCAATGCGGTTAAGTTAAAACTTTGATTATTATTTTTCGAGGAAATCATAAAATTGACATAACCTATAACAGGTCGGGAAGTTAAACCGACACCTTTCAAAATTGAATTCGAAAGCGGTATAATATTTAAATTAAGTTTTCTGCAACAGTTTACAGTTATCAAATGATTCTGTGAAGCATTATCAATAAGACATCGAACAGTTTCCTTTATATTTTTATCATTGTTATATGCGTAAATACTCGCGGTTGAAAGAAGAACTTCAGTACGCTTAGTACAAGATAACGTGGTACAGAGGGGTACCTTAGCTGCGTTCACGACAGGTGAGCGAGCGCACAGCGATACGACCTTGGTAGCGGGCTTCGATGCAGAGGCGATGACGCAATCCTCCGTACGATTCGTATCGTTGTCCTGTATGTCGTTCCTACTTTGAATTCTATCTAAATGTAGTAAAGTGTGGTGTCTCTTTTCACATTGTTTACATTTATGTTTTGAATTACAATTTAACACCGAGTGGGATAAACTAAGGCAATTTACACACCCTCGTTTCGATTTAATAAATTCGAGGCGATTTTTCGGTAACATTGTTTTAAATGCGGGGCATGTATATAGTAGATAATGTTCAGAGGTATTACACATAGAACATAAAGAGCGGCTATTGTAATTATTATGACGAGTTACGAACGAATGGACTGTATTGCGGGGGCGGTTACAACTATTACGGGTAGTGCGGTTGAATGAGTTATTATTATTTGTAGTTCTATCCAATATCTTTACTTGATTTTTAATAAATTCGACGAAATCTGAATAACTCGGAATAATTTTATCCCTAGCGGTCATCTCGAAGGCCTGAGCGGTACTCGAATCTATCTTGCGGAAGGCTAAGTTGAATAAAATGAAATCGAACACATTTTCAATTTTTAGTAGCTTAAGTGCGGCGGCGGCGGCATCGAATGTTTCGATGAAATTATTCAATGAAACTGAATCACTTGAAGCGCCTTTAATGTTAAGTAACGTAGACACATAATATGAACCTAGGGCTCTTTTATCTTGATATTTCTTCGTTAGACTTTCCCAAATAGAAGGATAGTTCTCACCGGAAGGAATCACACCTGCGATAATTTTTAATGCATTTCCGGTAAGTCTTCCGACTAAATACTGAACTCGATGTGAATCGGTTAAGTCTGGATTACAATGCACGTTAGCCTTAAATGATTCATAGAACACTGGCCAGTTTTCAATTTTTCCATCAAAATTGGGAATAGCGAGCGGTGCCAGTGTGAAGGGGGCCTTAGCCGCGATCTGCGGATGCGCATTCGAAGCTACGGACTTACTTCCCTTCAAATTTACGCGGTGTCTTATGACACGAGTAAAAACATCTTCAAATGATGAAAGTGACTGATAATTTGGTTCGAAATTGGGATCTAATTGTATTTGTATTTCGTTAATTTCATCCAATGTTTGTATGAAATCATTACGTAATGTATCTACAGTCTCACTATCAGACATAAAGGTTTCAACCGAGCGTAATTCGGTAGTCGACGGAGACAGCTGTTTACCAGTATTGTACAATTTCGTAATACGTTCAAATCTGACCTTATTTTTCGCCTGTAATATTTTTAATCTCGACTCCATTATGAAAGATGGCAAATTAGAGATTGTTTACAAATAAAAGAATACGTTTATAATTTTAAATATACCTATAGTCGAAAGTTACTGTCAATTCAAACAAAATGTAAATTGCTTTAAAGTGTTGAATAAATGTGAATAAAAACAAATTAAATTATTTATAAGCGTGTACAAATTATATATCGCTTTAAAGCGCTGTACAAGTGCACAATGTAAATTAATCTATAGGTAGGTATTATCTTATGTAAAGAAATGCAAAAAACGCAAATAAATATAAAATTAAATTAAATTAAATAAATGTTCATTTGCGGGAATATATTTATGTTTATTTATTTACCTTTATCTACCTTATCTAATGCAATGTTTATGTTATATGGCAATAAAGTTTTGTAAATAAATGTTGTAAAACTTATCCAAACGAATAGGCGTTGCGGAGCGTGCTAGATAATAATTATGTAGGCAAGTAGGCAATCTTGAAATCGACCGAGTGTCGGCGATGAGTTTTTACAACTTACCCACAGAGGTCGCGTTATTAACGCGAAATCTCGTCTAAATAACAATACGCATGAAATATGGGAATAAATAACAAACAAACTGATATTATTTGTTACAAGAAGGTTATAAGAAAGCGGTATGTACCGGTTGTATCCGGTTCGAAGTGGACCAAAAACTTATGTTTAATAATTTATGAATGTGCGGGCGGTAGGATTAGCGGGGCGGATTAACAATTGTGCACAACACGTACCTTGCGGACTTGGTCTTTGGGAGCCTGGCCAGGATCACTCCAATCTCCGACAGTAATCACCGGATGCTTCACTTTCGAACACATGCACAAAATGTTATTGTTTTTATTTATAATGGTTAGCGGTGCGGGACGCGGTTCACCCATTCAACCAACTCACAATATGGCCCCCACCCCGTCGCGATGTATCGGACGCAGGCGCATCAGAGCCATCTTCCTTCTCCCTTTGCCTCGCTGGACGGTCGTGCACGGGACAAGGAAAGGGATAGGAAAAAGGAAGTTGAAGCGGCGCGTTCAATTAGGTTTTGTTGTTAAATTTTTATAATTATACGTAGAAAAAAAAACAATAATTGTAAAAGATGCAATAAAGTGGCTATACCCTGGAACAAGGCTGACTAAAATCAGTAAATCAATAATATAATAAAATCGTAAACAAGCCGTCTCTATATATTTAATAATTAAAAAATCAAAAAACAAATTGTACACGTTGTTATTACGTTTCCGAGCTCAAAAAGTAGTTCATAGAATTTTTGTCTGTGCATCTGTGCACGCTCATCTCAGAAACGGCTTAACCGACTTGAATGCGGTTTTCTCTCATGCATTTTAGCAAACTTCCCGAAACATTTAGTGTTTGTTTCATTCAAAGCACAACTAATATTTTATATGTCAATGCATACGCATCTATAAGAAGTTCGTAAGACATAATTCAAGCCTTACCATTATTTGAATTTAAATCAAAGCAGCGGAATCAAGTATATAGAATAGGCTTATGGAATTGTATATTTAGTTTATATTTTTGATGGATTTATTTGAGTGTATCACAAATTTATGATTGAAAACATGCGTTATTTTATTACTCATAAAATAAGCATTCCAACTGGCTACGAAACTTGATCAAATGCTATTAAAAGATTTTATTATTGCTATTACAGGTATGTGTATACAGGGTGGTAATTTGAGATGGGTCAGTAAGGGCAGCTACCTAAACCATTGTAGCTAGAACAAAACACTCTTAGGAGACTATCCATTATTTTAATAGTTATTCCCATCGACATTCAAAGATTTTGGAAAAATGGTACAGTCAGCGAGAAAAAGGTCAATTTTCACGTTTTTTTTTATAACGCCAATCGATTCTGTTACTTATAAGGATCAATTGACCCTATGGGACCACCTGAGGTTAGAGTACTAGAAACGTCAAAAATCTTAAAAAAACTACTTCCATAAATTTCTTACAGAATGAGATTGAAAAATAAGTTCAAATATTGTTTTTAATTAAAAAGAGGCGGCAATCACTACAATTGCCAATCTTTGCCATCTGTATACTCAATTAAATTTATTGCATTAACATAAAAAAATAAAACTTGTTCGAAGCTTATTGAGCGTATAAGAATTTTGAAATTTACTTAATTGAGTCACAAAGAAGAAAAAAATAAGTACTCGACATTGTCTTCTGAAAAGTAACACAGCTTTTCACGTGATAAACTCAATATTTAAAATATGTATTATTAACGAATCAATATTGTTTACCAAAACCGATACCGCAAGAGATTATACACTCAGGAAGTGGTTTTGTAAAAGTCTGTAAGGCTTTATTCGTTTTTAATATTCAAGCAGATGCATCACCTGGCGGAAAATAGCAGCGTAGTCTTCATTTGCAACACAAAGAAACTGCTGATGCATCGCTGAAATAGCAAAACCCTTTCTTTCCACTTTTTGTAGAGAGCTCAATGTGCTAGCAAGCATTGCAGTACGCAAAGATGCTTCACACCGCGAGGTGAGGAACTCATTAGGCATCGTCGGCTATACAACAATAAGGAACACTGTACAGAAGTATGTGTTTTTCTAGGCTATTATAACAATGACTATATTATGTACTATATTTAGACTGCGGCTTCAGGAAACCTGCGCTGGGGTTTTCGTAAAGGTTCCTTTCGCGAATGGTTCCGTTAGCATTCGCAGATAAAATCGCTGGTCGCAACAATACCCACATGGACGGGTACGGGCCACTCCCGGGAGAAAAGGGTGCCCAAGCAAAAATAAGATCATGTTTAGCCATTTCACGGCGAGGGGATTCCGGCATTCGCATATCCAAAAACCGAGGCCTCTGCACCTTAATAAATGACAATAATCTTACGCATTCTTACATTAGGCTTACGGTAAATGTTTTCAGCTTTTAACAATATATTTATTATTATTTACATTTATTTATTTTTATTCCTAATTCTAATTTTTTTACAATATATTTATAAAAAACAATAAATATTATAAAAAACTTAAAATTAGATATCCGCTAATAGCGGGCCAAGGCCCAAGCTTCCGGTGGTTAGGGCTGCAGAGTGAGGAACCTCCTGACAATTCGTGCCATATCAAGAAGTACCGCCTTCTGTATCTGTCCCTTGACCCAGCCATCTAGTGAGAGCCTCTGGAGGTGTTGGTCGAGGCTCTTCGCTATAAGACCTTTCGCAGAAATGACTATCGGGACCATCGACGTAATATCCAAGTAGGCGGCTAATACCTATTTATTCACAATGCAAACTGTTCTGACAACTAACTGAGGTGCGCGGGCGCGGGGTACTGAACGCCAATTGGTCCGATCAAGGTCACGACGAAATTCTATTGGTCGTTACTGCCCGAACATTACCGGGCGTGGAATTATATAATATCTATTTCTCTAATGTGTTGTCTGAATGCGTTTGCCCTGTACTAGAAGTCTAGTTGGATATTACGTCGATGATCGGGACGATAATTATCGAATCTACAATTATTATTATTGACGGCCCGTTGGATGAGTGGCAAGGATGTTTGCCTAACGTCTCAGGGGCCCCGGGTTCGATTCCCGGCGGGGTCAAGTTTGGAAATTTTAATGTAATTTTCAAAATTGACTCTGGTCTGGATTTGAAAAGTAGTGGTAGGGCACACTGCCTTTCGCAGTCATTTGGGCAGCCCGCCTGGCGGCAGTGACCACCCCCTTACAGAAGACCACCGTGAAATAACAGCATATACGTGCTGTTGTGTTTCGGTGAGTGAGTAAGGGATGCCAGAGCCCATCTCCTTATCCCCTCCTAATCCCTTATCCTTAATCCTAATGTAGTCGGCAGCGCACTTGCAGCACCTGTAGCGTTGCTTGTGTTATAGGCGACGGTAGCCAGCTACCATCAAGTGGACCGTCAGCCTGTCTGTCGACATAACATAAAAAAAAAAAATTATTATTATATATTTTATTTACATTTTAGATAACATGATCCATTTTTAGTTCTTATTTAATTTACATATATGTACAATGCATACCGATGCATATTTATATAGTATGAAATAATTCTAAGAATTTTAATTCAACACATACAACCCTTTTGTTTATGCGGAATGTGATGTCCTAGCGTTGTTTATAAACAAAAAACATATAGTTATATTTAATTCAATTTGGCTGTATTAAAATTAATTAAATTCGACGAGTGATGTCAACGACGCACAGCGCGACGCACAGCGCGACGCACCGGTTTTTCCAATATTGAATCACGCTTCATTTATGCACTTTTACTATGGTGGGACTGCCATTATTCTGTTAAAATCCAAATTAAAAAATAAAAATATTAGAATTAAGAAATAGAGTGTTGCTTCTTGCACTACTTTCTGCAATATTAATATAAAATTGAGAATTTACAATAAGCCCCTAAATGGGACACAAAAATAGCGACTTCACCTCAATTTAGAGTTAATATGCCTAATTAGAGAAATACGAAACGATTTTGACGATTTCCTTTTATGTTGTGCTATTGTCCACAAAACAATGGTTTGTTAATGTTGGCTTGCACCCCGGTATGACTGCTTGCCGCGAACAACACTACATTGCACCGCTTAAATTGTTAGAGCCATATCAATTCTAGTAAATGAGCTTTGGGACGTTACCCACCGTCCGGGAATAAATGTAATTAAATTTGAGTTTGTAGAGATTTTGAGAGTTGTAGATAGGTACTAATCAGACTATTCGCTTTGCATGAAATGTATAGGGTTTCTGTTTGATTAAATAGTAAAAAAAGTCTACATAATTGAGGTAATTAAGGTATACCGTATAAAATTAAAAAATCAGAACGAAGCCTAATAAGCAAATCTTAATGAGTTCCAATATCCAACAG
Source organism: Bembecia ichneumoniformis (assembly GCA_910589475.2). Classification (NCBI taxonomy): domain Eukaryota; kingdom Metazoa; phylum Arthropoda; class Insecta; order Lepidoptera; family Sesiidae; genus Bembecia; species Bembecia ichneumoniformis. Next base: position 1,204,201 of record OU342526.1, on the reverse strand, counting down.
TAGCATATTATTCATATTTTTCTTGGTGATCATTTGTGAAGATAAAAGTGAAGGGCTGCGAATTGAATTAGTAGATAAAATAATTAACAAAGTAGAAGATAAGTCGAAGATAAGTTTATATATAGGAACTTTTTCTATGTTTTTATATATGTTCCCTTATTATACTAAATCTCTATTTATTATAAATTTCTATAAATTTTTGTTTTGTATTATTGTATATTAGGTATTTTAGATTAAGTAAGCATATGCAGAGTTCATGTATTTGTAGTAGACTCCCACGATACAAGCACAGCTTAGTGTGGGGGTCAACGATAACTTATGGCATTGTAATTTAACTGTTTGGAAATTAATTTAAATAAATAAATAAATTTCATCATTGTGTGAATGTCGAAGTGATTCAGTTGCTCGACAATGCATATTTGGTCAGTGACTTACATATTTGTTTAAGGCTTTTAGCCTTTGATAGTTTTAGTGTAGGTATAGTGAATAAAAACTGACACGATTCATTATAGTGCTAAAATAGTATATTTCATTACAAGTGCGGAAAGGCTGTCATTGCAAAGAGTTCCGACAAGAGTTCCGTCTACACGAGCCGAGGCGCAGCCGAAGGCGAGGGTTGACAGTCGGAACAAGTTGCAATGACGGTTCCGCACGTGTACTGAACGACTATTTTTAATACAGTTGCGAAAAAATTAAGCAATTTAATAAAACAAACAACTAAACTCGCAAAGAAAATTTCTGGAAAATGGCGCCAACCGTAGAATATAAGCAGAGATTTTTTTTCTTCACCCATTCTGGAAGGCAAAGGAAACTATGCCCATACAGCCAAGTCTTCAGTAGAATTTTTTTATTGATATGAAATGGAAATGAAATTTAATGAGATGAAATGAAATGAAACCTAACCTAACTCATTCAATCAAATCATTAAATCTGATATTGAAACAAATTAGTAGCTTCTTTTTAGAAATATACGTATTTCCATGAATCATAAAAACTTCATGGTTGGTTTATTTTGACAGTTGGGAAAGAGAACGCACGAGTTCGGGAAAGGTAAAAAAAAAGCACGAGTATGTAATAGCCCACATCCCGAACGCTATACGTCCCTGCAATACGCCACTTTTTGAGCAACTGTATTAAAAAAACTATTTAAATTATTTTCCTCTTTATAATATTAATACACCACCCTACCTTCTGCAGGCCGATAGCGTATTTTCATTTGGGCAGCCCGTCTGGCGGCAGTAATCACCCCCTTACAGAAGACCACAGTGAAATAACAGCACGTGTGCTGTTGTGTTTCGGTGAATGAATAAAGGATGCCAGAGCCCATTTTCTTATCCCTTCTCAATCCCTAATCCTTAATACTACTATGGTTGGTACATAAGCGCACTTGAAGCAGTTGCGGAGTTGCTTGTGTTAATAGGCAAAGGTTACCAACCATCAAATGGACCGTCGTCGGTCTGCCTGTTGATTTTCACATAAAAATAATAATTTTACGAACATTTCCGTATAACGAATAATAACTTAAGTTATATTATCCCTTTAAAAATAATATAACTTAAAACAAAGCAAAATACTTATAATTGATATTTTTATTAACATCCATTCTAATTTTAATTAGAAAAATCTAATTAATAATATTAGATTTTTCGAAAAAATTAAAAAAGAATTAAGTACTTTAAAATTCCAAATATAATATGCTAATAATCCTACAAGAAAATTCACCTTCTTTTTTCGTAAAACGATCACTAAGCTTTGCCGTACTAATGTATCTTCTTAAAAGAAAAACTCATTATAAACATAGGAAATTTGGAATGAAGAGTTACATTTAGTAGGAAGGCTTTTCGGTATACATCCGTCTTACACAAAAGGGAAATTTGTAGCGAAGTTTAGTCAGAAGATTTCCCTCAAACTTTCAAAATTGAAGTTTTATCTAACAAGCAGAAAACGGCCGGAGGAATATAAAAGGTTTGTCGTGTCATGCGGCGCAATTTAAAAACGATTAATACTTGGAAACCAGTGAGTATTCGTGGATTGTTATAAATAATGAATTCGTCTGGAAATTACTCATGTTTCAATTTAAATGTATAGAGTATTATACTATAATTATGTATATATATATTATATATAGTTCGTGTTGTATATGTGTAAAAGGTTATGTACCAGCACTGCAGTAAACAATTAACGTAAACATGAATAAATTGCCAAACGGAATAATTATTGAAAAATTGAAAGGCCGTGAAAATTATGTGGAATGGAAATTTATCATGGAAAATGCGTTGACATTAGAGAATTTGTGGAACTGTATACGTGGATACCCGGATGATGACACCACAAAGCCCGAGATGAAGACACGTCTGGACGAGAAAGCTAAGTCAATGATATGTTTAAGCGTTGAAAGATGTTGTTTTTCTCATTTGATTGGTGTAAATACAGCAAAACAAGCATGGGATGCTCTGGAGAGTGCATTTGATGATAAAGGGCTCGGTATGAGGCTGAGAGCGCTGCGTAGGCTGTGTTCGGTTAAGCTAGAGAACTTTATTAGTATGGAAGCGTATATCGATGAAATTTTATCATTGGCCCAACAACTGGCAAATATGAAGAAAGCTGTCGACGATGAGTTTCTTGGGGCTATAATGCTACAAGGTTTACCATCGGAATACGAACCCATGATCATGGCACTAGAACATTCAGGAGCTGTTATATCCCCGGATTTGGTTAAAACGAAATTGTTGCAAGACATACGATGGACTCGTGAAGATTCGACTGAGTGCTTGTACTCTGATAAGAAAAGTACTGTTACACCGAATACTTCAGCGACGAGTAACGTGAGACATGACAAGGTTGAGTCAAATATGAAGAAAACTTCTGGTAATAAGAAGAAGCCTTGGTGTTGGAATTGTGGACAAAAGGGACATTTTAAGAAAGATTGTCGCAGTCAGAAGAAGAGTTCTGGAAGCTGTGTTTTGTCGGCATTCACTACTATAGAGGCGGAAGATTCGTGGTATATTGACTCTGGAGCCACCAACCATATGACTGGACGGCGTGATTGGATGAATAATTTTCAAACGCTTAATAGTTCGGTATCTATAGCCAGTGGTGAAAAATTGAAATGTACAGGGGTAGGTAACGTTAAGTTGTCAAGTAATACGATGTTAACTAATGTGTTCTATATACCTAAACTATCTGTAAATTTGATTTCTGTTTCTCAATTGATTAAGAATGGCTGTATAGTTAATTTTGATACTAAAGGTTGTACAATTTCTAATTTAAGTGATGAGGTAATTTCTGTTAATGGCTTTGGAGGTGCATATAAACTTCAGACTTGCAATCTAAGGGTGAATCTAAGCGTTAGCACGTCAACTTGGCATCAGAGGCTTGGTCACTTAAGTGGCAATAATATGAAGCTTCTAAAAAATAGACTCGCTAATGACATTAGTTTTCAGGATGACCCTTGTAAGGATGTGGCATGTGACGTTTGTTTAAAAGGGAAGCATGCGCGGTCTCCCTTTCCTAGCAATCCTGGAAAGCCAGTAGCAGAGAAGCGGTTAAACTTGGTTCACACTGACCTGTGCGGACCGTTACCTGTCAACTCACTTGGAGGAAAGAGGTACATCTTGACATTCTTGGACGATCATACGAGAAAAGTATTCGTGTACTTTCTTAGACGGAAGAATGAGGTAACTGAATACACTAAAAGTTTTATTAAGTTTGTTGAAAACCAAACTGGGGATAAAGTGAAAGCTTTGAGGTCGGATAATGGTACTGAGTATGTCAATAAAGATTTGGCTAATTTTTTGAAAAATAAGGGGATTTTGCATCAGGTTACTGTGCCGTATAGCCCACAACAAAACGGCGCGGCTGAACGATTAAATCGTACTCTTATTGAAAAAGTTAGATGTCTTTTGTATACTGCAAACCTTGATCACAAGTTTTGGGCAGAAGCGGCTAACACGGCAGCTTACTTAATTAACCTGTCACCCTCAAAACGGCTTTCTGGTAAGACACCAGAGGAGGCTTGGTCTGGTAATAAAGTGAGTTTAAAACGTTTACGTGTGTTTGGCCGTGAAGCTTATGCTCATATTGATAAGTGCAAGAGAAGCAAACTTGATCCAAAGAGCAGACGTTGTATATTTGTAGGATATGAAAATAATGCATATAGGTTATACGATCTTGACAAAGATCAAGTCATTCGCAGTCGTGATGTTGTCTTTAATGAAACAATTTTTCCAGGTGTCAGTAGAAAAAAAAATACTGTGGAGATTTTCTTTCCTAGCAGTACTGACGAAACTGGAGAAGAGTTGTTGAAGGATGAGGTTGAGGCGGAGATAACAAACCTGCCTGGAAATATTGTTGAAGCGGAAACACCGATCATGTCTGATGAATTTGTCGACGCGGAGACAACTAATTATATCAATGCCTATTAAAGATGTCACGTCAACACAATCCAAGAATGATGCACCAGCCTATAATTTGCATCCTAGAGTACCGAGAACTTGCCATTGTCTTGAACTGAATGATGAACGGAGTGAGCCGACAACTTTTAAAGAGGCTTTGCGTTCGAGTGACTATAAACTATGGCAACGGGCTATGCAGGAGGAAATTTATTCGTTTAATAATCATGATGCCTGGGAGTTGGTTGATAGACCAGCGGATAAAAACATAGTGAAGAATCGGTGGTTATATAAAATTAAACGAGATGCTAATGGAAATATAGCTTCTTACAGAGCACGATTAGTTGCGAAAGGTTTTACGCAACAATTTGGTGTTGATTACAACGAGACATTCTCTCCTGTTGTAAGACACAGTTCGTTAAGGATGTTATTATCACTTGCGGTAGAACTTGATTTGAAGATAGATCACCTAGACGTAAAAACTGCTTTTCTTAATGGCGATTCGAGTGAGGAGATATTTATGTGTCAGCCGGAAGGGTTTGTTAAAGAGGGCAATGAGCTTTATGCTCATTACAACTCAAGAAAGCTGTGTATGGATTAAAACAGGCGTCACGATCGTGGTATGAGAAGGTGAAAGAAGTGTTACTTTCTGAAAAGTTTGTGCAAAGTCAGTACGAAAACTGCATCTTCAGTCGTCGAGTGGGTAAGAAGTTTATTATTATTACCTTGTACGTTGACGATTTCTTTTGTTTCTACAATTGCGATGTGTTAGCAAATGATTTAAAAAAGTCTTTGAGATCCAAATTTACTATTAAAGACTTAGGTGAAGTAAGACACATGTTAGGTATCAAGGTAGAGCGTACTAGTAGTGAGTTGAAGCTGAGTCAGAAACAATACATCAAAACACTTTTAGAGAAGTTTGATATGACTAACTGTAAGGTTGCTAAGACACCCTTAGATACAGGTCTGAAGTTTACTGATAGCGTTCACGATAGTAAGTTACCATACCAGGAGTTGATAGGTTGCCTAATGTATTTGTCTGTTACTACTCGACCTGACATATCATTTGCAACAAGTTTTTTAAGTCAATTTAATACTTGCTACACTGTTGAGCATTGGATTGCAGCTAAGCGAGTGTTACGCTATCTTAAAGGTACAATTAATTTAGGTCTTGTATATCGTAAATGTAACAATGTAGTAGATAAGTTTTAGTTACAAGGATATACTGATGCAGACTGGGCTAACGGGGCTGATCGTAAATCGTACACAGGTTACGTCTTCAAGCTAGGTAGGAACGTTATTTCATGGGGTTGTTATAAACAATCATGTATCGCACTCTCATCCACCGAGGCGGAGTATATTGCCTTGTCGGAAGCGACAAGCGAGAGGCGGTGTACGTTCGTGCTCTTCTAGCTGAGCTTACCGGTAGTTGTAAGACTGTTGTTTTGTATAGCGATAATCAGTCGGCAGCCAAATTGGCTACTAATGCAGTTTTTCATAAAAGAACAAAACATGTAGACATAAGATACCATTATGTGAGGGACGCTGTAGATAAGAAAGTAGTTGAATTACGTTATATGTCAACTGACGCTATGCTAGCTGATGTTTTAACAAAACCGTTGTCTGTGGCGAAACATAAATTGTTTACGGGTGGTTTGTTAGATGCTGTCCAGGACGCAGATTAAGAGGGCAGTTCGGTTCTATCACTCCTATGATACGATGATCTCTGGATACTGTTTTTTTGGGTGAAAGGTATCCTATAACCTGTTTTTGCTCGACAACATTATATATAATATACACACGAAGTATACAGTTGCAAATCTGATTAGGCCTGTACCTGAACCTGATAATCCGAGAAGATCGTCGAAGACATCAGATGACATAATAGAAGTAAAAATATTTTTAAATTGCAAACTTTTAGGTGTAATGAAAAATAGGTCCCTGAAAAAGTTAAAACTGGAACCTCAAGAAAAGCTTAGAAAGCGTCGAGCAATTCGTGCTCAGGTGGATTCAGCGGAAGACTATGGACTGGAAATAAAATGTTCGAATAAATGGAATACATAAATACGGAAAGTGATATTCTCAAAATGTGCTCAGGTAAATTTGCTTACTATAATTTATTGACAAACTAGCGACCCGTTTCCGGCTTCCTACGTATGCCCCATTTTTTTCTGCAAATGGTATGCTTTAGTCTACACCATGGTCTTTCCATTAGTGAAAACCGTATCACAATCGGTCGGGTGGTTTAGAAGAAGTTAGCAGAGAAAAAGACAGGCAAAGACTTAAATTTGTAACAATATGTTGAGATAGTTCTTATTTAGGATCGAGGAGCTGATTGATGCCTTGGCAAGACCTTAAAATCAAGAATCTCAACCTGCGACTTATTACACAACATAGACAACGAATACTCGTCTGTTGGTCTGGTGTTATTTTTGAATTACATTTATTGCGGAGCATGTGCTGGTGTGAAATGGACGGGTTTTAAAGTTAAACTCGTTGTTTTAATCGAATTCCCCGAGGGACGGCTTCTAGAGTTGTGAAACGTTTCATATGTTATGGACAAAAAAATAGTTTTCCTCATTGCTAAACAGTAACGATGAGCATCGATGATTGCCATTAACAGTGATACTAAACCCTATGTAAGCAACCTTACATAGGGTTCATAATTCCAAGCTACCAATAGCTACACAGTATATTGCACTTTTTTGGCTTGACTAGGCTAAACATGGAACTATAATGATATAGCCAAGTTATTGCATTAGCCATATTTCCATTCAGTGAAATGCTATAACTTACATTTATGTATGTAACTAGCGACCCGCCCCCGGCTTCGCCCGGGATGCAATTTTTATATATAAGAACATTCCCCGTTTATCCCTCTTTCCATTAGTGAAAACCGAATTAAAATCGGTCTACCCGTTCACGCGTGATGCCGTGACCAAGGGAAATGGGGATTCATTTTTATATATAAGATGAATGATATATTATTCTCTTCCTCTTCTCCAATCGTGGATTCCTGACTGAGCGGTTGGACGGACGGAATCATGGAATATCTGACGAACCCCTTGCCTTAGCACTCTGTGTCAGGGTTGCCGAGTTCGATACCCGGCGGGGTCAACTTTGGAAATTGACAAGTTGGCTCTGGTTTGGATCTGGAAAGTAGTGGCAGGGCACGCTGTGTCTCACAATCATTTGGACAGCCCGTCTGGCGGCAGTAACCACCCCCTTAAAGACCACTGTGAAATAAGAGCGTGTGTGCTGTTTTCGGTGAGTAAGAGATGCCAGAGACCATTTTCCATATTTGGAAAATGTGTAGCGCACTTGCAATACTTGTGGCATTGCTTGTGTTATAGGCGAAGGTAGTTTTTATATGGTCGTCCATCTCGAGAAGTCAAGGTATTTTATTTATTTTGAATGGTACAATTTGAAGTTCTAATTCCTAGGCTATTTTATTTTGAAATATTTTCTTCTTAGCATGTCCCAACCGTATGAAACCGGCCCGTCGATACTGCCGGATATGGAAGCTCTTCAACGTCTACACACATTGAACGTATGAGTTACAAACGCGAACAAAAAATCAATGCGCGAATCACAACGATGTTTTGACGCGTTCGTGAAATTCAGTCTTTTATTGCGATGGTAAAATGAAGTCTCGAATAGGATACATCTTGTATAAATCGTTAGATTTTTGAGTAGATTGATAAAGAATACGGGCAGACTCTCTCAAAACTAGCAAATCCAGGATTTAAGACTTTAAGCGCCTCTTATTCATGCACTGAAAAAAAAAAAAAATTCAAGTGCGAGTTGAACTCGCGTGAAGAGGGTTCCGTACGATGTTACCTATCCGCACAATATTGAGTGATTTACCAAGTTATTTTAATATCATGGATTTCTTATAGGTTTTCTTATAATTTATAAGTAGAAAACTGATTTCTGTATATTTTTCAAAATTTTAGGTTCAGTAGTTTCGGAGATAAGGGGGGGCGGAATGGTCAATTTTCGTCTATTTTCTTGAATAACTTGGAAACTATTAATTTTAAAATTACAAAAAAACATACATTTAAGATCTACACAACAAGACCTTCCATTTGATATGACACACGATGCAGTTTTCAAAATTATTTTTTTTAATTTTTCACCTTCCCCCCCAAAAATGACCTATTCACGTCACACCTCTGCGTTTGGGTCACAGAAATTGATATGTGTACTAAATTTCAACTTAATCGGTCTAGTAGGTTCCGAGATAATTGACTGTGAGCGACGGGCAGACGGACACACGAGTGATCCTATAAGGGTTCCGTTTTTTTATTTGGACGTACGGAACCCTAAAAAAGAAAGAAAAGACAACGAACATTAAACATTTCTGTCAAACATTTTACTCTAACAAGTCAAATTAGACGACGAAAATAACGTTTTTCCGCTAAGTCCTTGTCATAATTAAATCATTACTCGTTGTGTACTTGAGTAATGATGGAAGTTGCCACTATGTCGTCACCAAATGACCGCGAGATTGATTGCTGTGAATTACTGGATTTTATTATAGTACGAGCACTTATTGCACATATTATTATGTGCAATAAGTGCTCGTTATGTGCAAATGCTTATTATGTGCAAAAAAAAAACTTACAATCAAACTTTACAATAATTTCTCTTGGATTGACCATGGCAACGATAATTTTCACATAATTTTCACAATTATAATGACAACATTTCATGGTCAAAATTTAATGTTTTCATAGCTCAAAATTGCTCAAAATTATCTATGTTATTGCATTTTCGATTTAACTCTAATTTCATTGTTACGTATCTCCATATATTTTTAAATTGTCTGTAATTTTCATTTTTAGTTAACTATTAATAACACAATCAATTACAATAATTAGTTTGAAGCGAGAAACAAAGAAGTTTTCTTGCCGTTAGTAACAGCTCTGTACTTATAAGAGATAAGTAAAAATAAATCTACCAAAAACATAATATTATTTTAATGTGTAAATGTAAAAAAATATAGGAAAACAAGGAAATGGGGATATTACGACTTTAGATTGTAAGGAATAGAGATTTTTGGGAAGAGTTAAGAATAGCGACAACTTTAGTATGACCACTGTTTTTCTGTATATTACTGAGCAATGTATTTGAAATGTTCTAAGAGACTTTAGTGACATCTTAGTTGAGAGGTCTTTTACATTTTCGATTTCAGTAAATTTGCAATAATTCGAAGCACATGGAATCGATTGGATATTAAAATATGGTTTCATGAAAATGTTGGCAGTAAGAGTAAGTTTTATTTTAAAGTAAATACAACCTAACATTTATACAATGTCGGTGTTAAGAGTTGTGACGTTGAACGAACTCCAAAGTTTTGTCACCTTGCGATCGTTAATTTTAATAAACGACAAAACTTTGTTATTTCTGTACATTTTCTTAGCAGTATAACTGTTCTTATCAGAACTGAAACAATTCGAATAATTTGGGAATATGTCGCTATGGAATTATTTTTGGCTAAGTTAATTTAGCTATTTTTAAAAGGAATGTCTCTATTACAGACATTCTTATTATTAATTAATCCATCGGCGATTGAAGGCGTATCAACTATTTCCTGCAGGATCGGCAGCCCACCTGTGTCTCATCAGTTGTGTCCTTAGGCGACGGTTGCCACCATCAAATGATAGGCGGTGAGCCTGCCTACCGCTTCCTGCCTTTATAACATACTAGTTGATGCCCGCGGCTTCGTCCGCGTTGAAAAATAAAAAAATAACGCTTAACATCTTTATTGCAGTTATAGCTTTGCCAGGCATTAGGTGATCCCTCGGGAACGGTAGTTTTTTCTGGATGAAAGGTACTTATGTCCTTTCCTGCATCCCTGACAAAATTTCATGATAATCGGCTCAGCGGTTTAGGCGTGAAACGGTAACAGACAGACAGAGTTACTTTCAAATTTATAATATTAGTAGATAAAAACTATGACAGTTTAATACAATTGTTCTCATAAGGCACTGCTGCTTACGCTTTGACAGCTTTTCCCGTAGTCGGTTTCTTCGGCAGTGAGGAGTTAAGATAAAGGGATACTAGGGACCCGTATTCCACGGCCCGGTCCTACTGTGAAATGGGGGACGCCGATGTACGACAATTGACGGTCGTCTGAGATGCTGATGAATGACAAATGATCATAAACTATGCGACGATTTTACGAGCAATAACCACCCCTTACAAAAGACCATCATCACATCACGTGTGCTTGTTGCGTTTCGGTACATCACTAATGGAAGCCAGATCTTATTTCTCCTTTCTCATCTTGTCCTTTCCTTTTACATGGTTAGCGCAGGCATTACTGTTGTTTAAGCTATGAAAGCCATCTGTCATCAAATGGACTGTCAGCGTTATTACAAAAAATATATTAGTATGATCGATTACCACTATTAGCAAGCCACGCTGTTCTGTGCTTTACTCTATTTTGTCTTAAGTTCAGTTTTATAGTTTAGAAGCAGGCAAAAAACGAAAACGGACGAGTCAACGTTGCGATCGATCGATAACTTTGTCTATCTCTTTTTGTTGAACCATCAGCTCCAACGTTCTTTATTGACACTATGTATGGCGTAACTAATTAAAAATGATACTAAAATTAGGTAGAAATTAGCACAGCACCAGTATACCTACTCTACTGTAACTAACGGATAAGTATCCCTCGAGAGATCCCGCATGAGCTAACTTTCTTAAGGCTTTTGTTATACTACCTTGATTCTCAATTTTCAGTGTATTATTATTAATAAACGTCAAATATTGGTTAGTTAATAATATAATTGTTATTGATTTAGAAATTCTAAATAGGCCTCCAACATATTTGCAGCAATACTTCGACAAAACCAGGGTAAATGGGCATTTACTAGGTAAGCGTGGTCCACTTTCGGTCACATCTGCACCTCGCATCAGATTAGATAGTGGTCAAGGGCTACCTTGATTTAATAAAAAAAAAATGCACTACTTATACATATAAAATGTGTTATCTTTTTGTTGTATTTTCTGCAGCAAGAAACAAATAACAGACCTTTAAATTTTATACGTAATTGTAAACTGTTGATCTGTATAAAGGCTTTATTATTATTGTACATATAAAACATGTGTTGCTTAAAGAACATTTTGACATATTTGAAAGACTAACTGGGAAGTATTTCCTTTTATGTCGTTTTCCATTTTAACTAATAGGTGAGTGACAAACATATTATTCACTATAGACGGGATGATATCACAACTATTACAATTAGATGAGATGTCGCCTATAGACTGTGCATTGCTTCGTCAATCAAGCAGGATAGAAATTACGGGGAAAGGAACTAAGATAAAGGGTAGGCGAAAGAATGAGAATAACCCCAGACCTTCTCTACTTATACTCCAAGATTCAACAAGCAGGCTTATAGTCTATTTGATTGTAGGATTCGTTCAGGAATACAAAGAACATCAAGTGGGATATGCTTCAAGTTCGCTTCGAACATTCATAAGATAAGGAATGAGAGATGTTGTGAGGGTAGAACAAATGACTATTGTATGCGATAGTGATTTCTTCGAACGACAAGAGCATAAATGGCATCATATCAGGGTATTCTGCTATATTAGAATAGTTATTGTCGTCAGATGGGCTTCCAAGAGCATGAAGCGTCCTCTTTTAGTCTGGCCGGTACACATTTTATGAAATTCTACCGAGTCCTAAAATTTCAGTTAAAAATATAATTCTCTTTAATACGGACTGACCTGAGATAAAAACGTTGTAATTTGTTTTTGTTTTATGAAGCACAAAGGGATAACATTAATGACAAAATCGCAAAATGGAATTTGGAAATGAATTTTTTGGGTTTCAGTCGGACGCTGGTAACGTAACAGAATATTGTAACCACAAAAGCTTTACGGCGGTTGTAAACGTTAACATTTTATCGAGGATATGCGTTTCTCCGGGTGTAGATTTCCACACGGTCCTATTTATGTATGTCATATGGTGAAGGCTAAGCGAAGTAAGGAAACTTGAAAAATGTGATGTCCTTAATATGACTGAATCATTTGTAATTTTGTATTATTCTTTGAGCTCTATGGAGTCAAGGTTTTTTTTTAATTAAAGATTAAAGATCGGTTTGTCTTGGCCAGCATCTATCCAAGTAGAAAAAATGGGGCCAACGATGGAGCGAGCTCACCCAGAAGATGCCTATTCGCTCGAACCTTGAAAAGATTTGGGTTGTATGAACTCGAAAATACAGACGCTGGCAGGGATTTCCAATCCTTAGCAGTGGGCATTATAAAAATGTTTTATAGCGCTTGGTCCGATTTAGAGGGAATTCGACAAAATGATCCCATGCAGCTCCCGAGCACATTCTCCGAAGTACATCTTATAAAATACACACAGGCAATTTTGCGTCTATGTGTCAGGCTCTGCAGCTTAGTTATTATTAATGTACCGACGCCAATGAGCCTCTTAGCTCTGCGATCAACCGAGTCGAGTGCCACAAATTGGTATTTTTGCTGAGCAATCCCGAAGGTGACAGCAATACTCCATGCAAGATCGGACTTGTGCCTTGTGCAAAGAGAGAAGCTGTCCAGGTTTAAAGCACTCTATTTAGGATTTTTTTTATGTTAAGGTCGGCAGACAGGCTGACGGTTCACTTGATGGTAGGTGGCTACCGTCGCCTATAACACAAGCAACGCCAAAGCTGCTGCAAGTGCGCTGCCGACTGCAGTAGGATTAAGGATAAGGGATTAGGAGTGGATAGGGAAATGGGCTCTTGCCAGCTTTTTGGCCGCTGTTTGGGCTTTGGACTCGATAGAAGTGCCGAAGTTGACATTTGAGCACAATTTCATGCCAATAAGCTCGAGATCATTGGCTACAGGAACGGATGCACCCTCGGAAAGTTGGAGTCAAGTCGAAAGGGCTCCTTTTCGAAGAGAACCTAGCACGCTTGCGTTTTGTTATCCCGCGAAATAAATATCCCGAAATAGATAAAAAGATTTCAATTACATTTTCTAAAAATAAGAATTTCATTTAAAAAAAATAGCCTGAGAATTTTGTACTGATTCATAACAATATTTTGTCCTCAGTCCCACATTCGTAATTCGGGTGCACATAGCGCTTGAGTTATGAGAACCTGGTGCCGCTGACAGACGACGATACTTGGGCTCGAGTTTGTATAGCCATTGTAAGGCCGTGAATGTGTTTATTTAGAAATCAGGTCGAGTTATTTACTAAACACATGTTGATTTTTCGTAACAAAAACTATTTGACAGTATATTTTCAGCAATATAACTATGTATTAGCATAAAGATACATATATAATTTCGATCGTAGCTATGTAATTATTTTTAAAATTATTCTATATACTAGAAAAACGGGTGCAAGTGATGTTTTTTTTGTAAAAAACAGCAAACAGGTCAGTCCACTTGACGGTAGGTGGCTACGCCATAAGTGCTGCAAGCGCACTGACGACCTGAGTAAGATGAAATTGCGTATGGCGTCTTTTACTCACCAGTTGCAGAAACACAACAGCACAAATGCTATTATATCACGATGGTCTTCTGTAAGGGCGTGGTTACTGAAGCAAGTCGGACTTAATGAATATGATGAACACATTATATCCATTTAGAATAATGTGCATTTCACATTTAAAATAGTGAAGGAATTTTATTTACGTGAAGAGAGATTTTCTTCCACATTTAATTCAATTTGGAAATCTGCTCTCTTTTTTTATATTGTTAGGAAGGGCCAAAAAAAAAGGAAGGGCCAAGACTTGCTTAAAAAAAAACTCTTGCGATAATTTGGAAGGATTTAGCCTCATAGGCGGTCACATAAATATTATGGCGAATCTGTAGCAGCAATAAATATGTCAACTAGGGCGAAGTCGCGGGCATCGGCTAGTATTAACAAAAGTTTCTTTTCAGTTTAAATTATGTTTTTCATTACATTTCGACGAGTCCGTTGGATGAGTTGTCGCGTTTCGAAGAAAGAAAAAAATTGCGAAGTTCGTGGGTTATTGAAAGTCGCGGTATCTCTCTTCTGGCGGGTACCTCATTGACACCTTTGTCAATGGTTATGAAAACTACGTATCTTGCTGAAGGCGACCCTCGTCGGGACCGAGGCGATGCCCGGAGGATGACGGTCCTTGGCCGCCTGATGAAACGGGTTCCCAAGCGGGACCTCGGAGTGCTTCTGAAGGGGGACCTTGCAGCCACTCCGTTGGGGGGGAACCTCGGAGCGTTCCGAAGCGGGGACCTTGGAGTGTGGACCTCGCAGTGTAGTCAGCGGGTTTCCTCGGGGGCAACATCGTACCCTGGAATTCACCAACAAAAGTGCCGCCGTAAAAGGACGCTCACTACGTTGGTCTCACTACCCACCGGCCCGACGACATCATCAGCAAGAACAAGAATGCGGGCCGGCGGCGTGAGACCCTTACAATTGAAAGCAATACAATTTTGCAAATATAAAATTAAACCGTTATTTAAATGTGCGGACGGCGGCGATGTCCATCGTCCCACACAAAACACACAATAAGCTAGCAAGAGGGCAGAAGCTACGCTTGGCTATGTAATAAAATCACTTACCCTAATCGGGGTGTTGATATGGCACTAATAATAAAATCTACTTATTTAAATTTAAAAATTACTATTAGTCGTTAATTACTATGACGCGAGGCGCAAACTATGATTAAAGATACTACATTGTGCCACGAGCGGCAAGGCGCGCTCGTATTTAATTGAGAAGAAGCGGGGGGTGCGGGGCGCCCCCCTCGCACGTGTAATTTCTGATTCTTTCGTGGGTATCTAAATAATGAAGATGGACATTACCTTATATGGTCATTTGGAGCGTGCTAAAGCGCTAAAAATATTTCGATTTACCTGTTCGAATAATAACCGGAGGTAAAAGGAAAATATTTCCATCAAATATAGGTAGGTATATTACAATGAAATGAATAACTACTAATATAATTTATTATGTACGGAATTTTATTCCGTTACAGAGTGGTTAGGGTGCTTGCCTTCGAGTGGCCGTGAGAGAGCCAACCGAGGAATGCCACCACTGTGGCTGCGCGGTTGACACTGCGCAGCACACTTTGGCTGACTGCCCCGAATGGGCAGAGCAGCGCGCTGCTTTGTCCCTCGTCGTGGGCGCCGACCTCTCGCTGCCGGCCGTCGTGAAAGCGATGGTCGGCAGTGACCTTGCGTGGCAGGCGATGCTCACTTTTTGTGAGCACGTTATGTCGCGTAAGGAAGCGGCAGAGAGGCAACGGGAAGAGGATCCCCTCTCCCAGCCGATCCGCCGGAGAAGGCTCGGGCGCAGGCGGATGGCCTATATCCGCCGCCTTCCCCCTTGACCAGGACCTGGGCGGTAGTCTAAGGGGAGACTACCGCCCGTTGTGAGATCCCCGAGATGGCCGGCGTACCTCCGCTTTCGGGTACGCCGAGGTTCCGATAGGGAGCGTAGTCCTCCCCGCGCTGAACAGCCGTGGCGGGTCGCCGAAGTTGTGCAACAACGTTCCTGCGACCCCGCCCATCTACGGCCGCGCTAGAAAGTCGTTGGGTTTTAGCCGGTAGGAGTCCGGCATAACCCGCAGCGTCCCCCTTTCGCTGCTGGGTATCCATGATGGATTTCCCAAAGGGTGCTTGCCTTGACGCTACGTTCTAGGGTTCCCGGGTTCGATTCCCGGCAGGGTCAGCATTGAAAATGAACTTTTTCATTTCGCAGTCATTTGTGCAGCCCGTCTGGCGGCAGTAACCAACCCCTTACAGAAGACCACCGTGAAATAACAACACGTATGCTGTTGTGTTTCGGTGAGTGAGTAAGGGATGCCAGAGCCCATTTTCTTATCCCCTCCTAATCCCTTATCCTTAATCCTACTGTAGTCGGAAGCGCACTTGCAGGCGTTGCTTGTGTTATGGGCGACGGTAGCCAGCTACCACCAAGTGGACCGTCAGCCTGTCTGCCGATTATAACATAAAAAAGGGTACACTGAGTAGTGCAGTCATTAAGCTGAGCAGTCCGTTTGGAAGCATTAACAATTTCCTTATAGTGGACCATTATTCTGAATAAAAAAATCACGTGCCGTTGTGATTTGACTCTTAATTAAGGGAACGTTAGAGCTTAATTCCTATACCCTTCTTCTTTTATATCCTGTCAGGGCAACACATTAGCTACCCCTCTTGGTGTCGTGTGTTCTAAGGCGACGGTAGCCATTCACCATCAAGAGACCGTCAGTCTGCTTGCGACCCTTTGTGCGACATTATTAGTTTACCTTAATTTGTCTAGTGTTAATTTCGTATATTGACTATATGCGCGTCTGTTGCTGATATAACAAACATATCCATTATCGTATCAATATAATAAATAACCACACAAAAATGTGCTTTCAGTGATAAATTAACAGAATCTCTTTTACCATAAATCGGCAATAACTTTGTTAACACAACCTTTAATCTGCCGGAGGCGCATCCGTTGATGGTTTTCCGATTCTATTAGCCGCAAGAGGAGGCGGCGCAGCTTTGATTTGTATACCAATATTAAGTATATAGATACACCATATCTCCCATAATTTATGAATTATTTAGTAGATACATTTCCTTTATAAAATTTTATAAAAAAAACTGTAGGTATTGTATTATATTATTAAGTATTGTATTATTAGGTATTGTATTATTGTAGGTATTGTATATGTATATTTTATTAGTGTATTTAATAGTAATGGTCTATTACTCAAAAGCTTCTTAAATAAAGTAAAACTCATATGGTAACATCTTAAATTAGCACCCTAAGTGTAATAGGGGCATTGGTCCTCAGGGGTGACGTACAGCGCCATCTTTGGTACAGCGTATTTAGCAAACATGCTTGATAGTAAACAAGTGCGCAGGCGTTTTAGAAAGACTGCCCTCTAAGAAGACTGGCACGAACGGGTGGGGAGACCAATTGTCATACCAATTTGTCATACCAATTGTACGTACGCCATAGAATGGTTGCGGTCCCTTAAAACAGTGCCCTCTATCTTCGAGTAGCATAAATGGGGGAAACGGAAAACAATGTGTGGATATTCCTAGGTTCGCAGTAGGAAAACAAACAAAGGTCAATCCGAACCTACATAAGGAAGCCCTGCAATGACTGGAGGCTTCTTTTGCCCGCGGCTATGTCCACGTAAAGTTTTTTCATGTAGGTAGTCTTTCTACATGTAGGTAATGCTTTTGCACGTGGCAAGGTCCACATTAATTTATTAGTGTATGTGGAAGTTATAGAAATAAGGCATTATAGGCCATGGTGTACGCCCATTTTGTTGAATCGATGTGGGTTCGTGCAGTGTGGGTAATGTACGTGCAGCCCACGTGCTGACGAGCCTGGCCCTTATGGCTCACTTGACGTTTGGCTCAAAGCAGCTCCGTCAGTTAACTAGCCACTGTAAATTGTTGTGTCCGGGCCTTCATAGAGCCTGACTTGTCATCGAGTAGCAACAAAGATGACTTGGCGCGACCGCGTGGAGTCGTCGGTGTCGTCTGGTAGGCGACCTGCCCACGCGTCTACCTAATACAAGGAGATGTTCCACAGGTTTCGCATAGCGTCGACAAAGGTCAGACTCACCCTAAATAACTGTTTAGCTAGGCGACAACTCTTTTGTAACAAGTGAAAGTGGGTGTGACAAGTATATCTCGGTGTCATCGATTATACCGGACATCGTGTCCACAATATAAGCTTATAAGCTTATCCTAAGACATAAATCATTTGTATGTCTTAGGACAAGAGAACTTGGAGTCTTTTTTATTACATTTGCGTATATTGTATAACGGAAATAAAGTGTTGTGTGGCAAAACTTATGTTTATTATTATAGATTTCTTCGTGTGGAAGGCATGTCTTAGTGTACGAGATTTGAATACTCGCGCATATACATGGCTATACGAGTCTAATACGTATTTATGTCTTGTATCTTTAGTCGGTGGGCAAAGTTGAGGGGAAGGCAGACCTCTACGAGGTCTTGTAGACTCCATCAAGGTTTAAATATAAGGTGTATGGTTGTGGTTGTCCATTTTCAACGTAGTATATATTAATGAGTATGCGTCTCTGATTTTCTTGTCCTAAATAATGTAAACATATAAACAGATTGAGAGGCCCCTATTTCATAGAAACGGTAAGAAAAGTGCAGAGAAATCTCTGTGATAATTTTCGCTTATATGTTTTAATACCTATAGATATAAACATTATAAACATACTCTAACACAAAGTGCTGATATTTTAAGGTTTATTGTGAAGGGATAAAAGGGATAAAAGGGAAAAGGCTAAACGCACTGTCTAGTTTATTATTATTATTAAATTACAAAAATCAACAGAAAACATAACAAGTACTGTCTATTAATTTCATATTGGTTTTATTTGATTAGGCGGAAGAACGAGGAAATGGTCTACTTATTTAGAACCTGTACTTTCTTATGAAATCTTGTTGATGCTGTTGTTACTGAATAAAACTGCATGTTTTTGTTATTAATTCTTGAATTAAATTATATCAATGTTTAGCCCATAAACATCCTTCTTTTATTGTTATTTTTAGACGTTTTCGTAAAAAATCTTCATAATTGTAATTTTCCCTAATACACAATTTTTTTACATATTGTTACGTAGTGTTATTCGTTACTGCTTGTAAAAAAGTAACAACAATACCTATATATGTAAATATAACCTATATGTGTAAAACCCATATATGTAAATACATTGTTACTTTATTATTATTGCCGGATACTTATGGTATCCGGCAATAAATTTTCGTGTAATTATTTAAGGCAACGCATTAGTTTGGCTATACAGAGAGGGAACGCGGCGAGCGTTATGGGCACAATACCCGATTCAGTCACTCTGGAGGAGATATTCTACCCAAACTCCTAAGTTTGTGTAGATTCCGGAGCCTCGCCGTGTTCTCACTGAATCACCGTTGTATTTTTTATTATTTTTATCATTAATTTAGCAATTGTTGTACTGTTGTTTATATTTAATAAATTATTGAAATAAAAAAAATTATAAAATAATTATTATAACTTAATATTCATAATTTATGTTAAACCTTAAGCTCCGTTTGAATAATCGACCTAGCCTTCTTTCGTAAAGAAGTTATTATTTTTAAAATTAGTTTTTTTTAAATTGAATTCTAACCTGTCAAAGTTTTAGCTTGTCCGCTACTTACATTGGTCGCCAATTGCCGACCAGTCCTCATGGGATTCACAAGATAGTACTTATTTTTAACTAGCGACCCGCCCCCGACTTCGCCCGGGGTGCAATTTTTATATATATAAACATTCTCCGTTTATCCCTCTTTCCATTGGTGAAAGCCGAATTAAAATTGGTTTACCTGCTCACGCGGATGCCGTGACTAAGGGAAATAGGGATTAATTTTTATATATAGAAATATTGTTCTCCTTTCTGCTAACTTTGGGTTATACTTGTTACAATAATTTCCACGATTTAAATATAATAATATCATCTTGTTTACTACATAAATATTTTAATGATAATTTGTGTTAAAAAGTAATTATTTTATAAGACGACATGCAATGTTCTCGCCATTTTTTTTTACTGTTATAAATTCTATGCTAGTAGACTTTGTTTAATCGATGATTCATAGAATATCTTGATTTATTTTCCTAATAATTTTTATCTATTAATTGTTTTCAAGGATAGTCTTTTGTTATGCGTTGCCTGACCGATTTTTTGAATAATTTAATATCAGTTAGGACCCTTGTAACTTGATAATAGGAAAACCCTGGTCAGGTGTTGTACCGCTTTCTTTGACATGTTTTCTTAGACTTACTTGAATGTGTTTTTCAGTGAGCTTTGCATCGTCTGATTTTTGACGATGATTCACAGCTATGACTCGGACTATTTTTATGAAGACAACTTGTAACTAATTGATTTTCGGCTTGCTTACCGCTAAGCTACGACTAATTACGACTTATCATCGACGGCGCCCTTCCTGCTGGCCTGCCGTGGTCTTCGCTGACTGAACTGCTCCTCATGTATCTCCAAGTTCTTCAATTAAACGAACATTTGTCTACGGCCAGAGTGTCTTTTCCCTAAGATAAGTCGTAGAAATTCAAAGTGATTCCGTGATCCTAATTAATTAAATTTCCGTTTAATTCTATTCCTCACAAACAAGGGCTTAGAGCCTCACCTTAACAGAGTATTTTTGTTTTCTTTTGCTCTACCATTGCTTTTATCGTAAATAGTCTTCTGTAAGGGGGTGGTTACTGCCGCCAAACGGCCTCCCCAGATGACTGCGAAACGCAGTGTGCCCTGCCATTACTTTCCAGATCCAGACCAGAGCCAAAATTGAAAATTTAATTTTTAAAGTTGCCCCTGCCGGGAATCGAACCCGGAAACCCTAGAACGGAGCGTTAAGGCAAGCACCCTAACCATTCATCCAAAGGGCTCGTCAAAACTGGCTGCACCTATTGCGTTGCTTTTGTTAAGGTGGAGACAAACGCTAAATACTAAAAACATCAATTGTTTAATGAAGATGTTACAAGAAATAGACAAGACAATTGCTTTGAAAAAAATATATATTATACTTAAACATGTGAAGAACCAATTGTATTAATTATAATTTTCGTTAAAGTAATAGAAACTCCACAAAAAAAGTTAGAACACAAGAAGAATTTGACCTTTATTGAAAATTCTCTCGAAAACGGCTTATTGCGCGCATTTGAATCCTGTACCTATTAATAAGTTAATGTCAGTTTAAAAAATTGTATTAATAATTTTTTTTGCGTATTGTTCTAATGGTAAAAACAAAAAAACATCATTTCTAGGCCTGTTGAATTGTCTCCGCTGCCAGCGAGTTCTATTGTAAATGTCATTTGCCTAAGTGAAGCCTTAAGCCACGCTAGCCACTTACCATTAAGTGCAAGTTAGCCTGCCTGCCGAGTTTTACTTAAAAAAAAACAGCTATAGTTTACAAGGACATATGAAAGACATGTGCCAACCTGCAGTTCTAATACTCAAAATTCAAGATATCTCTCACTATGTCTCCATATATTAAAAATCGTATTTAATATTTCAAAGATATTCAAGAATATCTTTGCATATTGTCACTTTTATTTGTACCTTTTTTGCAGTCGTCCTAGTTGCCTTTACGAACGGCAAAAGAAGGCTTCACTTTTCCGTGAAGCCTCTGCGAGTTTTCTTCAGTCGGTGTAGCGCACATCTTTTAGGGACATTTCTCTTGCACATTTACTGCAAGAATTTATGGTGCACGGGAAAGAGGTCATACTGGCTCGCACAGTAATGCAGTAAGCTCTCATGTTAATGAACGTCTTTTTTTCTTTTCTGTGTTCGTGGTGTGGTTAGCGACAATTTCTTTTAATGTCTGCAAAGTTACCTCGGCGAAAACCATGATTAAGAAAAAAAAAATCTTTATTTTGTATCTTTATCTTTTATATCTTATCTTATCTTATCTTTATACTTTCTATGATATTTGTAAAAATTGATGTTTGTATTTATGCTCTCTATGGACTCCAAAACAGCTCAACCGAATATTATGAAATCTTCGGATTAGCCCAACGGGTTAGTATTGAATAGTGTTTACTGTGAAGTTTATTAGCGATCGGATAAACAGATTTTATTTTTTTGTTGTGTTCTCTACATATTAATACAAATTTAAACGTTTTCTATTCGAAATAAAAAATTCAATGCCTGACAGAAATATATGTAATTTTTTTAATGGTAAGATCGGCAGACAGGCTGACGGTCCACTTGATGGTAGGTTGCTACCGTCGCTTATAACAAGCTGCTTCAAGTGCGCTGCCGACTACAGTAGGATTAAGGATAAGGGATTAGGAGGGGATAGGGAAATGGAAAAAGTAAGTGAATAGATGTAACACCTAAGAAAAAGT
This sequence comes from Bembecia ichneumoniformis, assembly GCA_910589475.2. Classification (NCBI taxonomy): domain Eukaryota; kingdom Metazoa; phylum Arthropoda; class Insecta; order Lepidoptera; family Sesiidae; genus Bembecia; species Bembecia ichneumoniformis. Next base: position 1,181,929 of record OU342526.1, on the reverse strand, counting down.
AGCGCGGGTCGCAAGCAAAGGCTAGTTTCAAATAAACTTTGCTTTCTGTAATTGTAACTAATTGAGTGTCACAACGGTTGCTTACTGCTAAGCTGCGACTAATTCCGACGTACCATCCTACTATCCGCGATCCCTAATCCTTAATCATACTGTCGTCGGTCCTAATGTTGCTTGTGTTATAGGCGACGGTAGCCGTCTACCATCAAGTGGATCGCCAGCCTGCCTGCCGATCTTAACATTAAAAAGTGCGCTGCCGAGTTAGTAGGATAAAGCATAAGGGATTAGAAGGGAAATGGGATCTGGCAAGAAAAAAAATTGCAGTTGTCTTCTATAAAGGGGTGGTGGCTACCGCCACCAGATGAGGTGCCCAGTTGATGATTGCGAAACGCGATGTACCCAAATTTTTTTCACAACGTAGGTATCCTCAAAATATGATTCCTTCAACATTAGACCAAGTGATAATAATTTCTAATCTAATAAATCGGAAAAACCCTCCTGGTTTTATTTATTTTCATCTTTAAACTAAAATTTGCCGTAGATTCATTTGCACCATTGACCCGCACCATTAATGGTGCAAATGAAACTGATATGTATCGTTTCCACCATAAAAAAAAATACAAGTGCTTTCCCCCTATTCCACTTGTGGCTGAAATATTACTTACTATTTTAAGTAAAATTTTTACTTAAACTTAAATACTAATAAAGGAGACTAAATAAGTTGGTTTATTAATTACAAAAAATGCTTTCAATAAAATAAAGATAGGAAAAAATATTCGTTTATATGACGGGTTTTTTTTTTTCAACCTTTAATAAAATACAAATTGATATGCTACATTATATTAATGGTGCGGGTCAATGGTGCAAACGAACCTACGACGCGCAAATTTACCATTCATGAATTCACAATTATATCCAATAGTAATCGCGGTCTCGCTTCACGACAAAATACATCTGTGTTTATTATTTCAAATTGGCGAAGAGAGGGTGTAAAAAGAGTGGAGTTAGGTGAGTACATCGGTATATCCGAGCTTATCCTCGGGCCCTCTCTGAAGGAGTGTTTTGTACGGATGATTCAGTATCACTGGTTTGCAACCCTCGTCAATTTCACGCCGCACACCTCAAATATGAGTGCTTACATGTTCTATTCCACATTTATTTAATAGAATATTACCCAAAGTGATTTATATATCACTAGCTGTGCCCGCGATGTTACGCGTGGTATAGCGCGTAACTTTTTGTTTGTAAACACTAAACATTACCGAAAGCTTGCTACAATACATCAGTGGAAATCATATGAAAATCGGTTAAGCCGTTTCTAAGATTAGCGTGCACAACGGTATAATATTCAAACAACGATTTTATTATAGACTAGCGTTCCGCTCCGGCTTCGCCCGGGATACAATTTGTATATATAAGAACATTCCCCGTTTATCCCTCTTTCCATTAGCGAAAACCGAATTAAAATCGGTCTACCCGTTCACGGGTGATGCCGTGACCAGGAGAAATAGGGATTCATTTTTATATATAAGATTATAAAAATACCTTCGCAAATAATGCATTATTTTGGAACAAGTTTGATTACCATAAAAAAGGTTATAGTGAGTCAACCTTAAAAGATAGACATATGCTGTCAGGGATTTTTTTTTAGAACTTCTAAAAGGGAACAATTCTGTCACACATTATTTTGAGTAAATTTAACCGTTCGCAGCGCGCGCAACGGAAGCTCTCAAAAGGGTCAATTTTTCCATTTTTGCAACATTTTCCATTGAAGGTGACGCAGCGATAAACAATGAAAACGGCTCTTGATTTCATACAAAAACGAGATCGCGCTTGCTTATGTCGTAAGGTCGAATGCGACAAAAAGATTTTTTATTAAAAAAACTATAATGTATTTTAAAAAATCCAACTGTAAAATTGAAGTGAATGTTTATACTAATGTACATAGAAAATTTTAAGGTATAAATTGATCCCGTTTGCCCGTAATATGTAAATCTGTGTTTTAAAAGAGGTTTCTTTCAATTTTTTTTCTCTGTTATAAAAGTTTACCAATCGTGTAATCCAACTGACAAAATGAAGTCATTAACATGAAGAAACATATTACCAAACACCACTTTTATATGTTTTGTCATTACTGAGAAAAATCTAAATCCCTGCCACCAAAATTTCCAATGCGTCCTCTGAAGCTCAGCTTCACTCAGCTCAGCGTGATTGAGTAACAAATACACAAACATCCAAATTTTCGCATTTACTATAATTCGTTTTCATTCGCTTTATCTCCTATGTTACAGATATCTCTATACAAAGTGGATAAAAGATTAGTTAAATAATATCCTGTATATTAATATGTTGATTGAAATGAAATTTGTAAGAAACTCTATTTCTGTTTAGTGCATAGTTGGATAAATGTTTTATTGTTATGTGCTTCGAATACAGAAAGATCTATTAGAAGATAAGTACGGGTTAACCACCTTTCATGAAGTCCCATAAAAAAGCAACAATGGAACTTGGTAATAAAGCTGAAGGTAAAACATGATTGTTTTACAAATAAAGCTTTTTACAAAATTTATGATTTTCTTCGATTATGCTCAACTAACTATATAATCTTGTAGTTTTTATAGACGTACAGACTGAATATTTTCTATATTTTAACTTTAAGATATAGAATATATTTTAATAAATAAAAAGCTCAAAACAAGTCGATGAAAGAAGAAAGAAAGAAAGCAAGAAAGATTTATTTATTTATTTATTTATTTACACACACAAACTTACAATCTACCATTACAGGTTTTCACCCAATGCGGTAGTGTAGCAACAATCATTAATATAAATGCAAACTAATTCCTAATATTCATAGCTAATTACGTATAGTGCTATTTTTGTGAATTCATTCAGAGTACACCAAAAAACATCCAATCTACTATGTATACGGTTGAGGATATTTTCCCTATTAGTACTTTGTAAATATATGAAGTTAGCCTTTTTTTTTTTTTTTTTTTTTTTTTTTTTTTTTTTTTAAGGAGGGGAAATGTATTTACGCACTATCCCTTGTCGACGGGGACGATCGACGAGGGGGTGTGTGGGACTCACCCGACGGAACGAATCGCCCCGCCGGTCCTACTCCACTAAAACCACCTCCATGTTCCACCATCGGCAGTGATAATGGGACCCGGAGTCACAGCGAGGCCTTATCCCCGGGCCCCACGCACCGCCATGTCCTTACGGACCCGCGTCGGTTTTAACACGGCAAGCCGTGTTAAAAAATCTCCTCCTGTGGTGACCCGCTGGAACATCTGCAGGCCACCACACCTCACTGCCCGGTGTTGTGCGGGCGGCGCACCTCCCCACGTCCACCGCCCCCGAGCGAAGCGGCACCAGCCGCCCGTGATCCTCTTATCCGTCGCAGCGAGCAGTCAGCGAGGGGATTCGTAACCGAATCAACCCTTTACCTCTTCTCCGCGGCACAACCATCCGCGGAGTCGGAGGCCGCTTCCACCTTCATCCCCCGAACGACCCCCGCTCGTGTGGCCGCTCATCTCATACGACATTATGGGTGGGCGGCCCATAGGGGTGTCCCCCTGACATTTCCCCTAACAATCGCGGCAGCCCGAGACGGGCTCCACCTCATGTTGTCGTCGCGGAAGAGCTACTAGGCCGGGTGGCGAGGCCGGGTCTTCACTCTTCCGGACGACTGCGGGGGGTAGTACTAAGCCGGTGCCCACCCACCGGGTGTTCCACACCCCCCACATGCCACGATTGCAGGTACTATGCCAGTTGGTCCTTCCCAGTCGCATGAGCTCCGTCTTCGCGTAAGTTGCCCGACTACCACTGAGCGTCGGAGCCGTCCGAGAGAATCCACCCACTGCGACTCACCTGCCGATCCTCATCCGCAGTACCGAGTCCCATACCTCAGTCTGACGAACAAGGACCGGGGTGCCCTCTCTCTCACCGGCCACCAATCGCGCGGGCCGAGTACGGATTCTCGGCCCGCGCGAGCGATGACCGGTGAAGCTCCAACAGAAGGTTGAAGCCTCCAAATAACAGCTCCGCCACGAGCTCCGCTGGGCGGAGCTCGCTCGGAGCCCACCTCGGTGTGGGCCTTCTTAGTCCCCAAAACCAATCCGATCGATCGAGCAAAGGCCGGTGACCCCACCGACCCCTGCAACCGCCCGGATTGCCAAGGGTAAGCCCCCCCACCACGACAAGGTCATGGCCCACCTAGGGGGGGATATGAAGTTAGCCTAAGATCCCTTCTAACGCGGAGCTCGTTATATCCAACCATACCCAAAATGAATAAAGTAGGATACATCAGCGGGTAGTATGGATACACTCCATACAGCTGCATATAAAGATATCTAATAAATTTATTTTGTACCCGCTCCAACATAAGCTTATATTTCGTCTCATGGGGTGCCCAAATAACTGCGTTGCATTCCAATTTACTCCTAACTAAAGCGTTATATAACGTGACAATCGCTTTGACATTTGTAAAACCACGAATCCTCCTAAGAATAAACCCTAAATTTCTGTACGCTTTTTTACAAACATCTACGATATGTTCACGAAAAGTCAATCTTGTATTTAAACGTAGTCCTAGATCTCTAACCTCTCCGACTCTGGCCATTGGCATATCCTGTATCTTATAATTATGCTCAACGGGTGTATGTGTACGAGAGAACGTAATGGCCATACACTTGGAGCAGTTAAATTGTAAGAAGTTGTCTTTGCTCCAGGTGACAACTCTATTTATGTCCTTCTGTAGCCTCACACAATCTTCGACGGTTCTTATACTGATACATAATTTAAGATCATCAGCAAATAACAAACACTTTGCATCTTTGACTACGCTCGGCAAGTCGTTTATCATAATTATGAACTCGAGATAGAAACATTTATTGGCGTTTAAAAAAAAGAGAATAATTAACCTCAAAAACATTATAAACACAGCTTAGGCTGCAACATTGTTACAGCGCTGATTTTCAGTTGTGCCCTTGCCGATGTCTTATGACGCGCACTAGGACCACGCCAGCAGTGCGGTGCAAGTATTTTTAACTATATATTTATATTATCTATACTAATATTATAAAGCTGAAGAGTTTGTTTGTTTGTTTGAACGCGCAAATCTCAGGAACTACTGGTTCGAATTGAAAAATTCTTTTGTTTTGAATAGTCCATTTATCGAGGAAGGCTATATAACTTCATGCTAATACGATAAATAGTATTATATACAAGCAGTGTCCACCGTGCGCCCCATGCGCACGCCGCCGCCGTATGGGCCGCAGCGAAGCGTGGCCGAGTTCAGCTAGTTAAATAATAAAATAGTAGCCTTATACGACAAAAGGATGCCGCGATCACGTTATACAGTCAATAAGGCAATGACATAGGCATAAAATAATCCAAAGCGGATTTGCAGGACACCATATGTCTTGGAAATTTATTGTCTTCTCACAATTGTGGGTTTCCTCGCGATGTTTTTTTAGTAATGATCTTTATTTTTCGTTTCCACGAATGAAATGAGAAATAGTCCCTCGGCTAGGCAATCAAATGTTTCATCCATTGAGCTATGATCGCCACGAAATAATTTTCTTTGTAAATTTTAGAAATAGTTTATTTATTTACTTATTTAAAATACACCAACAGCATACATATTGCACATTTACTATACCATTGCAGTGCATCTCGGCAGCACGCATGCCAATTACAGGAACGGTAACAAAATATTACACGATCAACTCAAAAAGTTGAGTAATAAAGATTTAAGAATTGGATGACAGAACATTGTCAACGATGCTCATAGTATTGATTTTTGTTTACTTAAATCTTCTATATATATAAAAATGAAATGAAAATGAACGGGTAGACCGATTTTAATTCGGTTTTCGCTAATGAAAAGAGGGATAAACGGGAAATCTTCTTATATATAAAAATTGCACCCCGGGCGAAGCCGGGGGCGGGTCGCTAGTACAAAATACAAATACAAAATAACTTAATCATATACTTAAGCCTAAGTACATAAAAGGTGTATGGGGCCTCCTATTAAGTATAATTATACTTTTATCAGGAGATTTGTTTATTTTATTTTTGAAAGCTCTAACGGTGTCCGAGAAGACATCGTGGGGGACACGCGGCTGTTAAATCATTGTACGTGCGACACATGCTCACTGTAGGTGCGCTTAAGGCGACGCAGCGATAAACAATTATTACGGCTTTGATTGCATACAAAAACGAGAGCGCGCTTGCTTATGTCTTAAGGTCGTATGCGACAAAACGATTTTTATTAAAAAAACTATAATGTATTTTAAGAAATCCAACTGTAAAATTAAAGTGTATGTTTATACTAATGTACATGGAAAATTTGGAGGTATAAATTGGTGCCGTTTGCATGTAAAATGCAAATCTGTGTTTTAAAAGAGGTTTCTTTAATTTTTTTTTTCTCTGTTATAAAATCGTGTAATCCAACTGAGAAAATGAAGTCAGTAACATGAAGAAACAGATTACCAAACATCACTTTCATATGTTTTGTCATTGCTGAGAAAAATCTAAATCCCTTCCACCAAAATTTCCAATGCGTCCAAGCCGCACCTTAAATAATTAAATTTAAAATAAATAATTAAAATTAAAGTTTAAGCAATTATTTTAATGGTAAAGCCAACGCAATATGAATGTCTATTGTAACTAATAATATACCGAGATCATCTGCAAGTGAGCGGTTCGCTCTGCCAACATTGCGAACTGCAGTCCGAGATAATTCCTAATATCAATGGGTTTCCACTCGAAAGCGCGCCATTGTCGCCTTCTCGAGCAACTTCAGAATGAAAAATCGCATTATCCCACTTGCTCGTTTTATTAATCTTCTTTTTTACTTGACTTCAGAACAGTATGTGTATATTGTTAGGATTACGTAGAGGAATGAAAATTTAAGTAGGTATTTTTTTTTTAATAATATATATGTTTTTAAATAATAACCTACTCTAATTTAAAACTCTCCTTAAAGCATTGCTACAAATAATATAGTTTATATGAATAAAAATAAGATTTTAATTAAGTCAGTACGATTCTCTGAGGAAAATCCAGACTTGTTCTTGTTCCAAAGTATATTTTGTCTTATTCTTTTATCCTAAGCATACCTTTTCCATCTTTTTCCTACGTACGTACAATAGATAAGTAGATTGGAATTTTCTTATTTACTTATCAATACGTGATTTAAGCATCCTTTAGGCAAGATTGTAGTATGCGAGGAAATTGAACATGTGACCATGGCTTTCCTCCTATATCTTTGCTACCATCTGCAATTGATCCTGGTGAAGTACAGTCTCAGTCTTTACAATTAAGGGATTCACTGAGGCAAATGACATTTACTATAGAATTCGCTGGCGGCGGAGACAATTCAACAGGCCTAGAAATTGTGTTTTTTTGTTTTTACCATCAGAACATTACACAATTTTTTTTTTAATAATACAATTTTTTAATCTGATATTAACTTATTAATAGGTACAGGATTTATATGCGTGCAATAAGCCGTTTTCGAGAGAATTTTCAATAAAGGTCAAATTCTTCTTGTGTTCTAACTTTTCTTGTGGAGTTTCTATTACTTTAACGAAAATTCTAATTAATCGGTTCTTCACATGTTTAAGTAAAATATATTTTTTTCAAAGCAATTGTCTTGTCTATTTCTTGTAACATCTTCATTAAACAATGGATATTTTTAGTATTTAGCGTTTGTCTCCCCCTTAAATGATTTATACTTGGCGTTTTGAATGGATTTTTTTAGTGTTTTTTTTTTAATCTTTGAGTGTCCAGTTTATAAAAGAGTGACCGAAGAGTTTAAAATCAGTGTTGTGAATAAATCGATGTTAATAGATATTTACGTGTTGACGTTGGATAACGTTCGATTAACGTCCGTCGGGTGTTTTATTGGATTACGGAGAGTGGGAGCAATCGCCTCCATCATGCGTCGGACTAACTTCGTTAATGTCTAGTCCTACAGTTGTAGCGTTGCCAAGCCGATTCCGTTTAATGACAATGGATTTAATGATTACATTTAATTTAAAGTGTAGGATTTTTAAGTCGTAAAATCGGCATTTAGTAGTGATTCTGCGTTCCTAAATTTAGCAATTAATATTGAGCTCTATAGTACGAAAGCTCGGCTGGTGGACCTGACATACGCAGGTTCGAATCCCTTCGAATATTTTCGATGTCATATCTGGATTAATGCAGATGAAATTTGCTTTCACATTATGGCGACGCCAGCCCCTAATAATAAAAAAAAACCACTTATTTGTAACCGTTTTCCTTTTAAATTATCATAATAATTATAATTTAAAAAATACTCAAATCATCTGCAGGATATATGAAAGGGGATCGTCATAATTATTTTTTAATTTATATTTAATTATATATATAAAAAAATTATAATATCGATGGTCTAATATCGATGTTGTAACCGTGCGATTTGCTTAATAATCAATATTTTAAATAGCTAATTCTTAAGATAAATGTTAAGATCCATTATCTGAAGGCTCATCAAAAGAAAAATTTGAATTATACTTTATTTAATTTTTAAATAGATATTTCCGAGATTTGCAAGTAGCGACTCCCCCTCAGCAGTCCCGTCAATTCAGTACAAGACGAGTTTTGCGGCTGGAGTCGCCTTAAATGAAAGCTTCTTGCGAACTTTTGTGTCTAATTTCTATTTAAAATCTAAGTTCAATTTCTATTTTCAAAAACACGTCCAACCAATCGGCATTGGTTTTGAATGATTGATTATAGGCCGTACTTCCTTGTATAGAAGAGACACATTTGCCCAGCATTATATCAGCCTATAGGTAATATTAAAAGGTGAAGCAAATATAATTAACCAAAAATAAACATAATGTGAACGCATAATTATATTCCTCGTTATGAGAATTGTGCACAAGAAAGCATTTTCTGACCTTTTCATGCGTATCTACTACAAAAACAATTGGTAAATTTTATTTAACTAGAAAAAATAATGTAGGCCTATTCCAGTAGGATGAGTTATTGGATATATAAATAAAAAGGGCGACACGTGTAACATGAACAAGCCACAGGTGTCTTGTAAAACAATATAAACCGAAGGCTGTAATTGTGGGTTGCTTACTCAACGTTACAGAGCTGCTATGATTGTTATTACGTGAGCCATTTGTACTGAACTATTCAAGAAACGTTCGGTGGATTCATTCAATGCATATAGTTGCACAAGGCCCACTTTTTTCACTAAACGCTCCGCACAACTTATAGCATTTTAATTACAAACTCCAGCGTAACTATTTCATTAACTAACCAGGAAAACTTTGGCGTTAGGAACATATTCAGAAGCACTAGTGCTTTTCTAAAACTAATGCAATCTAGTATAAAATTTCTTTTATATAGGTCGACAGACAAGAGGACGGTACATTTGATAATTGCAGGCTACCTGTCGTCTATGAACATAAGCTATGCCGTTGTTGCAAGTACGCTGCCGACCTTAAAAAGGGATTATAGGTAGGCTTGCTAGGTTGGAAAGACTGAATTGTCTGGACAAAATTTCAAAAAGTCGGGATCATGGGATTATCGTCGGGACAAATAAATATTATATATAAAAATTATTAAATAATGACTTTTTATTAAATAATGACAAAAAAAAGACTTAAATTTTTTGCCACATTAAGAGTTCATACATGATATAAGTAAGTTACTTATAAGTAATACACACTTATTTTTTAAGTGGTCATGTACCTACTTGATATTAGACTTTACCAATTTTGACCCTTGAATATAGTTACTCTGATAAGTTTTGAAATAACAGTTTATATCAAAATTCAGTCTTATTATTAACTCGGCTTTTATTTAATTAATGGCAATGCGATTTCTGTCTTTGGTGTACAAGTTATTTAACAGATACACATATAGGAAGTGATTTATTTAGAAATCGCGCGGTTATTTTTAATTTATGTTTTGTAAAAAAATTTACTAGAAGCTGTTTGTCGGGACATTTTGTATTTTGTCGGGAGTGTGGACATCAAATAAAATGTCGGGACAATCCAGACGAATCCCGACCATCTGGCAACCCTAATTACAGGACATACGGGCTTAGAGCATACAAACTTAACAGCACACATGTTATCATTTCACGCTGTTCCGTCGCTGATCTTCCTTAAGACTACAAATCAGTGTGACCTACAACTAATTTATTAAATTGATGTAATTAAGAAATTTTAGAATTTGTATGACAATGTCATATGATAGACTAGCTGAGCCCGCAACTTCGTACGCGTCGTATTCGGAATAGCGCATAAACCGATTGGAATGAAACACGTACTAAATGTTACGGGAAGCTTGCTACAATACATCAGTGAATACCGCATTCAAATCAGTTAAGCCGTTTCAGAGATTAGCTTGCACAAATAGACAAAAATTCTAAAAATTATTTTGAAAAATCTACGATTTTATTATATGTAATACTAATCTGTTTGCACGCGATTTCATCCGAGTCTCTTTATAAAATATAAATGTAGCTTTCTATAGATGAAAGAATTTTTAAAATATGTCCAGTAGTCTTTGAGTTTATTCATTACAAGCATACATAGATACAAATCTTTTCTCTGTTCAATAGTCTAATAAAAGATAAAAGATCATAGATTATAGATATATTCTCTGTTCATAGATAGATAAAAGAAAAAATAAAAAAAAATCATCATGGTGTAGAGTCAGAAGATTACAAATACTTTTTTGTTACGTCGTTCGCTGAAATAAATGAAATATAAATCTGTAGATGTCTTTGTAGGTAAACAACAATTTGTTTATGACGGTTTATACATATTTTTAACAAATTTTTAAAAGCGCCGTATCGTAACTCAATTTTTCGTGCTCATTTAAAAAAAAAATCTTTGTAAAAAGAGAACCAAAGTAAAATTTAGAGCCAATATATTAGGGCGAGGTCTCATGTTACATCGATAAATCAATAAACATGACTCAGATGTGGAGATACAAATAATTTTCAATAAAAACCAACAACAACACGGTTTTTTCATATGGATCTGACTGCCTTTATTCATACTAAAACACAGTATAGGGAATGCATCAAAGAATTTATATCACACAATATGCATATTTATTTGTACATTTTTTATGTGACTTTTTTTATAAGACAATAAAATTGTAATTTTAGTATTTTAATAATCTTGAAACTACTTATATTTCAGTTTTGAATAATATTAAAGCATAAATAAAAAATAGGTTTTTATTGACAATAATCTTCATAATATAATAAAATCGTAAACGAGTCGTAAGTACTTATATTACCGAGGACAAAAAATAATTTTTAGAATTTTTTTGTCTGTTTGCGTGCACAAACGCTCGGTGCGTTTGCTATCTCAGAAACGCCTTCGGTGCTAATCTCAGAAACGGCTTAACCGATTTGAATGAGGTCTTCAATGATGTATTGTAAAAAGCATCCCGTAACATTTTGTGTTTGTTTCATTCCAATCGGTTTACAAACAAAAAAGTTACATGCTACTCCGAATACCAAGCGTACGAAGTTGCGAGCTCAGCTAGTCATTCATATAATCTGATATGAATAACCAAATAGGTTATTAGGCTAAACCAAAAGGAATTAAAGATTACTCATGTCAGGTTTTGAAAATATTTCTTTGACAAATTCATTACTATAATATGCTATATATTCATTAAATAAATGTATCTAGATTTTATAAATTGGATTAGAAGGAAATCTTCGACAAGGAATTCTTTTTCATTTTGTTTTCGATTGCAGACCTAAATTTTGATTGCAGACCTTATATCAAAATTTTGATAACAAGTCAGATAAAGCCTGCATCATTTATGTGGGCGTCATTGTGATTACCCTTAGCGATGTGGACATTTGCATGTCCCATGGAATTTACAAATTAAAACACTCTTTTTCCCATGAAACAAAGTCGCCCACTGCTAATTTGTATTTGCTGTGTATGTGATTGTGGAGCTCTCGTCCGCCGGCCCAGCGGCACGTACCGCAGCCTGGATGCAAGGCAATATCGTACAAATATTTACCTCCGCTACCTGCGCTAACGGAAGTAGGTTGCGAGTAAACAGTAACGTTTTATAGGGACTAATGACTGCAAATATACACACGTCGAGTAAGTATCGCAATGAAATCATTCGGGTATTATTTTTTTCCAGTGAGTACACACAGTTTTTAGCTTAAAATTTAATCTCAATAAAACCTAATCTCATTACGCAACATTATATCTGAAAAAAAGTTTTAGCTACAACATCTTAAAGTTTGAAATTCAAAAGTAGATTATTCGGTTTGTAGACTGGTTTGAACCCAAATTAACGTTTCGAAATTGAGCTTCAGAAATTCATTCTACCAACTAAGTTTTTATCATATATTTTTTATTTTCGCTGCTAAAGTCTGCTGCTAAACATCGGTCAGAGGCAGCCTGGAATCAGCGTCGACTCTCGGCCCTCCCTCATTCTATCGTCAGTACATCTTGTGGATGGACGTCCCATGCTGCGCTTGCCGGTCCATGGTCTCCTCTCGAGAATCTTTCCGGCTCCAGCGGCTGTCAGCAAAAGTAATATCAACGATATATAAATTAATTAGAAGAAAACACACAAATAAAATTCTCATTAAAATTTTGCTTAGGAAAAAGTAACAATAATTTACAGTGGATTTACAATTTTTTTTAGTTCTTAATAAATAGAATAATAAGAAATAATATTAACAATTATTTAAAGATTCTCAACTCATGATAACTGTAAGGCCATTTCGATCTTGGTTTGGTTAAAAAGGTCACAAACCTTAAATAATACATAGGTAAAAAAAGTCTCAAAATTTCTAAAGCTTTGCATATTTTATAGCTACCTATGCATCATTTTTTTTTCTTTTTGAGTGCTTCTCCGTTGTTGGAGTTTAGCCATCAGCCCTGAAAACCTATGCCCTTTCCTGGATCAGACGAAACAGATGTTCCACACCGGATATACCGGGTCATTCCCGGATGTTACGTAACCAGGATAACTTCCGCCTTCTAGTCTCTCTTCTATTTTGTAGATCTTTATTTTATTATTACACCGTAATTTGTGGGTAAAATAAAGACTATTTAACAACCTCCATACCCAATGTAGGTGTAAATAATATGTCTTCATTTTAATTTTTAGTTCTATGTTTAGAACATATAAAAGACAAATTCGAATTTACCCTTTCTCTGTAACATTTTACTTTTTTGAAAAGGCTTAAAAAAGGAACTTTTATTGCGCCGGCCCAAGATCAGCGTTCCTTCGTGTTACGTCGACGATTTGTCTCCGTCGAGCTGACAGAGACCTATTGTTCTAAACCGTTGTCCACCGCAATATTGGTTTATTTCGCCCTCTTTCTGACTGTTATTAATAGGCTAGGGTCACTTATTCAAAATGTCTCCACTTAATATTCTAGGATTTACTCAAAAATTTATGTACCAACTTTATATCTGTAAAGAAACAGTAAAAGTGATTTAATGGGCGTTACTGTCCTATTTAAAGTACGAACGTTTTACTCAGAAATTTTTGAGGTGATTTTAGATAGTGGCAGACTTATCTACAGTTTTCTCTCCTGTCTAAGGCACAAATTTTTAGTTTTTATGAAAAAGACAATAGTTTTTCTAATACATCTGTGGTTTATGAAGTATAGGTCAAATATAATTAGAAATTACAATCGTGTCAACACTATAATAATTACAAACGATATATTGGCTCCCATAGTTATTAGGATCAAAAATCAATTCAATCTGTAGACTTGATCTTCAGATTGACATAAACCATGACAGTTTGGCAGTGTCTCGTCGCAAGATACGGAAATGCATACCATCTTTCAGGAATGTTGAATGATTTACTTAATGATTATATATCGTCTATTTAATATTATATACCATTTATGTATTTTAAATTGTGTCTGATTGCAGATTCCGTTGTCTGCTTTGAATCTGTAACTATTTTAATTACAACTTTAGATATTAGTATAAGTATATTTTATTCTATAAGCCTTAAGGGTCGATAATAAATTTGTAAATGCTGTGTATACCTATAATTGGAACTCACATCAGACTATGACCGAATGTGAAGTTTATTATTATATGATTGTTGTGTTTTCTGTTGGTGTACCTGTTATAAATAAATAAATAAATATCGTCATTGTCAAATAAAAATCTGCGGTGTGCACTTTTTTGAGATTTCAACAAGTTCTTATCCATCGTATAAAACAATTGCTAAGTGCTTATGAGCACTACTTGTCGAATTACGACCTCTTAATAATATGCTATGTGAAGCAACTAGAATCTGAAATGTTCAAAATTGACCCTATTATCAAAATAATAAATAAAGTATTAAATTTTCATGTTTAAAATACCAATAAGTTTACGTATAACAACCCTAAGTTTCTAATAAAACACTGCTTTTTAAAGTAAACCCTCATGTAAATTTTTTCACGAAAAATCAGGAAGTTTTTATCAATTTCTTAAAAGTTTACTTTTAGCACATAGATTTTGATTTGACAACGAAGATATGAAGTACTATAGTTGAGGGTATGAGTGGCGACATAGTGGTATGAAAAAACTGAGGTTGTCTGTTTACATGCTGAAATTTACTCGATGAACCAAGCTTTAATATAAATGAAATGTTTTGAGTAGCAATAAACATTATAAGAAATCTCTTTGGAATCCCATTTACAGAGATTCGCTTGAGCGGTTAAAACTCTTGTAGAAACCAAATTATCTAAGGTTATCTTAACTTTTATTATTTAATTTAATTTACATATCTCATGAGATAATTTACATTTGCACGTCGAGTATTCGGTTGATAATGTTATTATTAAAAAATAGTAAATTCACAAGCTCCGACAACTATTCCATGATTTTATTGTTATACTCTACAATTGAGTTTTATTTTCAATAGTATATACATATATATAATAGAAGCCTGTTAAATTTAATGTAAGGCAAAAAAAAACCAGATGTGTTAATAGCAAATGTTTCCTCGTATAAAATTAGTCCGAGAATCAGTTCGAATTTTTTGTTCAGTAACATTTATATACTTGAACATAAATAATAAATTTTGTCTACTTTGCTAAGCCTATTTTTGGATACGAGAAAGGGCTTCCCGGAAAAGTATTTCACCTTACAATATGGCCATATTGATTGGAAAGCAATGGAGAGAACCCAATTTGCAGAACATCGAAACCCTCGGAAAATAGAATTCTGTCGGAGATATTCGATAATGCGGGGGTTTATGTATACTCTGAAAACTTACCAACTTCACCGGGTGAGCTGTGATCGTGATTTGTGTATTACGAGGTGAGAGTTTGCGCTTTACAAACACGTTTAAGTTAAATTAAGTTTATGATTTATTAGGTATAACCGACGTGGATATATTTGTCGTTTAAGTCCCTTTAAAACCGTGCTTCGCACATTGTAGGTACACCTACAATGTACACCTATATGTACACAATATAGGTACTAGGTTTAAAAATAATTTAGATTTACACAAGACTGGTCAGTGTTTACAGTTTTATAATAAACTACCTGAGATGATCAGATGATCTATAAATAAATTTAAAGTTGTCATTAAAACCAACTAAGCTTATTATAAGGTTACTGATTATTTAAGTGACAATGAAGCCTGGAATTAAAGCCTGGATTCGGAGCTCATACTATGTTAAATATTGTATATGTACTTTGATTTAAGTATTAAGTGTATATTTATTGTTGTAATTTTTATATTTTAAAGATGACAAAAATAATAGTATCCTGAGTTTCTTTCGGGGTTTCTTCTCAGGATCGTCATCTTGACTTTTTTCCGAAACCCTGATAAATTGAAATGACGATCATAAGAGTTTCTTGGAGAAACCTAATTGATAAATAAATATTTTGATTTTGATTTGATTTTTTGATTACCATGAAATTTTGCATACACGTTGTCAATCCTACTACTCAATGCCTGATGGAAATACATAATAAATAAAGATGAATAAATTATTGCTTACCTATATACTTACCTATTTTTGACAGGCGTTGAGTTTTTATTTTTTAACGCTTAAAAAGAAGGCCAAACGCTAGTTTCAAATATTATAATACATATATACCGCATTCCACAGTCAAAATTTCGTCAAACTGTTTTACCGCTGCAATGTTTAAAAAAAAAAAAAAACGAGCCCGTTGGATGAGTGGTTAGGGTGTTTGCTTTTCTAGGGTTTTCGGATTCAATTCCCGACAGGGTCAACTTTGGAAATAAGTGAACCTTTCAAAGTTGGCTCTGGTCTGGGTCTGGAGGCAGTAGTGGCAGGGCATACTAAGTTTCGCTGTAATTTGGACAGTCCGTTTGGCGGCAGTAACCACCCCCTTACAGAAAATCATCGAAAATAACAGCTGGTGTGTTTCGCTGAGTGAGTAAGGGATGCTAGAGCCCATTTTCCCTATCCCTTCCTAATCCCTTATCTTTAATTCTACTGCAAGTGTGGCACTTGCAGCACCTGTGGCGTTGCTTGTCTTATAAACGACGGTGGCCACAGTCCACCTACCATCAGTGGACTGTCAACCTGTCTGTCGACCTTAACATAAAATAAAAATAAAAAGAAATTCCTGAATCCATTTTCTATAATTATTTTTAAACTTTTAACATTTTATAAAGGTTCCTAGAAAATAGTCTGTATTAAGGTTGCCAACATTCACATGTTTTAATATTTGCGTGGATTTTAGTGTTACTATTTCAGCCTGAAATTTACCAGATAAAAATTCGTTAAATTATCGCGGGCTAGAAAATATTTCTTACCTTGTAACTTCTT
This sequence comes from Bembecia ichneumoniformis, assembly GCA_910589475.2. Lineage (NCBI taxonomy): Eukaryota > Metazoa > Arthropoda > Insecta > Lepidoptera > Sesiidae > Bembecia > Bembecia ichneumoniformis. The sequence goes on along the minus strand of OU342526.1, from coordinate 1,165,122 downwards.
CCGGAAGAATGCATCCTCAGGTGCGTAGCAATGACATTCTTCTTAATTATTCATAGAAGTTAAGTGGAACAAATGGGATATTCGAACTTTGTCGGGTTTTTGGAAGTCGTTTAAATTAATTATTTCAGTTATGGACGAGTCAGATGGCGGGAGATGACGATTCTGCAAATTTTATTACCTACCTTCAAACGAAAACTGATAATATTGTCGTGAGTTCTAAACTTCAAACAAAAGTCTAAATCTCGCTATTAAAATCTTCAAACAAAAGTCTTAGTGAATTGAACAAAGTTGAAATTCTCTATTAGGGCTAATATACAAATTGAGTTAAGATTTTCAATACTTACCTAATTTCTTTACTAAATGTTTTAATACATATTCTGTTTTTATTTATTTGTGATTTTTATCTCATTGGAATGCATTGTAATCACAGGACATAATTAGTCTGTGTGACAAGCTCATAAAGTAACATAAGTTAGTTACAGGTAGTCAAAAACTGAGCATACTGCCGTCTGGCGGCAGGAACCACAGCTATAAAATATTTAAGCTTCTGTTTTTGTGTTAGAGTTAGGGATACCAGAGCACAGAGTCAGGGTGTTAGAGTTAGGGATACCTTACTCTTTATCCTTTCATGGTCAGAGTTTTCAAACCTTCAAGAGTAAAATATTGGTATATATGTATATATCGGGGTTGGTTTTGGCAAGTAGTAGGCAGGGCTCATTGCGTTTCGTAGTCATTTGGGCAGCCAGTCTGGCGTCAGTAAACCACCGGGAAACAACAGAATGTGTGTTGTTGTATTTGAATGAATGAGTAAAGGATGTCATTACCTTATTTTTAATCCTACAATCGTCGACAGCGCTCTTGCAGAGATGAGTGAGTGAGGGACGCCAGGGCCCAATTCCTAATTCCTTTCTAATCATGGTCGGCAGAGCATTTGCAGTACCTGTGGCGTTACAGACGACGGTAGCCACCTACCGGTACCTTGACGGTAGCCTTGATGGTAATCAAGTGGACCGTCAGCCCGTCTGCCTACTTCCAGATCAATGGGTTACGCATGATGAGTAACAAACATCCCCATCAACTTTACATTTATAATCAAGAGAAGATTTAATAAACAATAAAAGTAATTTACGTGAGGATGGTGTTGTAATAGTGCACGAAGTATATTTTGCTCTATCCTGTGCCTGTTCGTAATTGAGTTCATAACTTAGTTTATCAACTTTCCTGACATCGTCATATTGAATTTTCTCTTACTTAACCACCCTGTGGATATGTTACAAATGGCATAGTAACCCTCTCAGTCTGTTGTTTTTTTACCCAAAACTACTCATCAATCATGATGAAATTTGACACAGAAAATGATTTGAAACCAGGGAAAAAACAGAAGTCTAAAGAGAAAAAACAGAAGTCTAAGGTACCTATGTTTTGAATGTTTTGAATGTAGAAAATGCAAAAAGTTCTAAAAGGTTATAAAGTCATGCCATCTCTTCGAACTCTGGAAGGTCTTGATCAATTATACTTTCGTTTGAAATAGACCAGAATATTTCAAGTTGGAATAATCAAGTCCGACATTTCATAGAAGATTGGTGTTAATTCATATACCTCCGTTCTAGCTCGACGAACCAGAAATTTGGTTTGCCCAAATAGAGGGACAATTCACAATTTCAAACATTACCTCCTATACAACAAATTTATTACATTATTGGACAACTAGATCAACTTTTCTCCATCGAGGTAAAAGACGTCATCGTATCTCCACCAAGCTAAGGACCAAACGATTGTCCGTTTCGAAGCAGCAGAAAATCAAGCAGTTAGTGATGCATGAAGAGTTGAGCGACAGGAAACCGTCGCAATTCCTACGACACCTTCCGGATCTAGCCGGCGACAAATTTCCCGAAGACATCCTGCTCACTTTTTGGATTAGCCGTTTATGGCGAAATATTCAGACGGTAATAACTGGACAACCAAACGCACCATGGGAGAAACTCGCCTACTTAGCAAACAGAGTAATGGAGATTGCACCTATGACGCCACATGTTACGGTCGTTTCTAGATCATCCCGTTCCAAACCACACGCCACCTCTTAGTTTCAGAAATTGCGCAAATAAAAAAAGGCCTACGCAACCCTACAACAAGACTTAGCCACCGCTCACAATGACAACAAAGCCGATCAGCTACAACGCACTCTTTAACCGCAGCCTGACGATTCCCGGCATGCTGCTTCCACCACAAATTGGATGATGGAGCAAAGAAGTGCTCCCAACCATCCAACTTTAAGTCGGAAAATTCTCCGGGCCGTCGGTAACAATGACCGCTGACCGCCTATTCGTCTCCGGCGTTAAAACGAAGACGCAATTTCTCGTGGATACCGGAAGCGAACTTTGTCTCTTCTCATAATCCACTTAAAACAACGTGGCAAAGAAAATAAATAATAATAATAATAATAATTTATTTTAACCAAAAAAGTAAAAAAACCCAAAAAACATTGAATTGATTAAACAGTGCGGTGCAATGTTACGTTATTTTTATCGTTGTGCAGTGTTAATATGCTATTTGTAGTTTATTGTAAATAACTCATACAATCAAACTAATGCTATTTCGTTTTTGATAATTATTTTATTAAGTTTTTAATAATTTATGTTTTAATACCGCAAGGACTTTTTGACTAAAATTGTGACACTGTCACAATTTACAGTTGATAAAATCAACAAATCATTGATCATTGAGACTGCTAAGTCTTCAAGTACCTATCGGAATGAGTAATGACATTCCGCCAAATACTCAGTGAAAATGATAAATGACTGTTTAATTTCGGTGGACTGGTCCATTACCGGCTTAATCATGGTGACGCGTTAATATTGTTTACTCATAGGGTTGCCGGGATTAACGGGGAGCACAAAACATGGATAAACGTGTAGGTTCCTTTATGTTAAACAATGATTTCAATTTTTGTTACAATATTAGTATAAATTCCTTAATCATGTCACCGAGACCTGGAAGTAGATTTTTACAAATACCTATTAACAAAGAATTACCTTCCACCTACCTATTCACAAAAGTTTTTGACCAATATCTGTAATACATGATAATCGTGGACTTCGTAAGAAAATTTTAAAATGTGCTCAACGAGGTATGGAAGGACTATGCTTGGGATTACTCTGCGAGATAGAATCAAGATTGAGGACAACGAAAGTTAACAAAATAACCCGGTGGACCAGTTGGTTAAAGTGGTAGTGGGCAGGACACGTAGTACGGAGAGCTGACGGTCGCTGAGTCCGAAAGGTTCCGAGTGGAAAACACGGACCTGCAAGTGTAGCATAGGACGCAGAGCTAGGAGGCTCATTGGCGATGATACACTAATAAGAACTAAGCTGCAGAGCCTGGCACATAGACGTAAAGTTGCCTGTCTGTGTGTATCCTATAAGATGTACCTCGGAGAATGTGCTCGAGAGCTGCACGAGATCATACCGCCTTCCCCTTTCTTCTATCGAACATGCAGACGTACAGCTAGTTACCATCCCACCTTGTCGAAATCGCTCTAATTCGGACCAAGCACTTTAAAACATCTTTTGTGATGCGCACTGCTAAGGATTGGAACTCCCTGCCGGGGTCTGTATTTCCGAGCTCATATAACCCAAATCTTTTCAAGGTTCGAGTGAGTAGGCATTTTCTGGGTGAGCTCGCTCCATCGTCGGCCTCATCCTTCCTACATGGATAGATGCTGGTCAAGAGCAAACCCATCTTTAATAATAAAAAAATAAAAAAATCCACAAAATGGACAGACAACATATAACGCTGGATCCAAGCTACTTCTGAGCAGTCCTATTAGACTCAATATGGAGACTCAACTGCTCAATATGGGGGAAGCCTAATTTTCCGATAGATTTTAATAGCATAACACTACAGATAAGCTAAATAAATTATATCCGACTCCGATGCAACTGAAAAAGTTTTGTAGGTTACATATTATGTGGTAATCAGCTGGCCACAACGGCTTCGTTCTATATTCAATTCTTGTTTGAATGTCAAAAAATGTAGAAAAAGCTGTCATGCAGTTTGTTTGGTGTGTTTATATAATGTAACTAGCGACCCGCCCCCGGCTTCGCCCGGGGTGTAATTTTTAAATATAAACATTCCCCGTTGATCCCTCTTTCCATTAGTGAAAACCGAATTAAAATCGGTCCACCCGTTCACGCGTGATGCCGTGACCGAGGGAAATAGGGATTCATTTTTACATCTGTTTTCTTGTAACAATTCTTTTTGGTATATATTATTATTCAAATCTTAATACCTTCATATCTTCATATCTGTCGGATCTGTTTGGTTTTTATATCAAATAAAAAGAACTATAAAATTTCTCTCTCTTTCTTTAACAATACAAAAACACTTTTTTTAAACCCTTATAAAATACAGAATGCGTTTATAAAACATAACTACGCATAACTTCCATCAACAAATCTTTTTTTTTTTCACAATTTACATTAATATATTTCTGTCAACCCGTTTTCAAAATTCCAAATTTAATATTTTACCAGACAATTTTATGAATAAAATTCACATATTTAACAATCAGTTTCTGTAATATATCCACTGCTTTTATTTCACTATGAAATTTATAAAAAAAGCGCTTTAAAAATATAACGAAGAGCATTAAAACGATGATACTCTATTATGACGTCATTTAGTTTAAATCGCTATACGAAACATTTCGTAGAAATGTCAGACATGTGAAAAAGTATGAAAGCAGAGTAATATCTAGATTAAAGTAAAAACTTCAAGTGCGAGTTGAACTCGCGTGAAGAGGGTTCCGTACGATGTTACCTATCCGTACAATATTGAGTGATTTACCATGTTATTTTAATATCATGGACTTCTTATAGGTTTTCCTATAATCTATAAGTAGAAAACTAATCTCCGTATTTTTTTTTTCAAAATTTTAGGTTCAGTAGTTTCGGTGATACTTGTAAGGGGGGAATGGTCAATTTTCGCCTATTTTCTTGAATAACTTGGAAACTATTATTTTAAAATTACAAAAAAATATATTTAAGATCTTCACAATAAGACCTTCCATTTGATATGTCACACGATCCAGTTTTCAAAAAAATTTTTTTTTAATTTTCCACCTTCCCCCAAAAAATGACCTCCCATATACAGATTTCATCTATTCACGTCACACCTCTGCGTTTGGGTCACAGAAATTGATATGTGTACCAAATTTCAACTTAATCGGTCTAGTAGAATTGACTGTGACGGACCGACAGACATACACACGAGTGATCCTATAAGGGTTCCGTTTTTTTTAATCGGACGTACGCAACCTTAAAAATTTAACTACGATTACAAGAGAAAGTTGATACAAATATTTCATTGTGTTACCTCTTCGGGCCATTATTCTTTCATTGTTTAAAAAGTATGTTTTGTGCAACATATGTAACAAAAAGCCACATTAAATTAATGCGAAAGTAGGAGGGACATAAAGTATTGAATGTTACATGAAAAATGTTGTTGTTTTCGTTGTAAAAGTTCATCACACGTCTGTCTCGTCTGTAATTGAACAGCATACACGAAAAGGTGACACATTACTTGAACACCTCGTGAATATAAATGTTGGCAGCGTACGTCCGGGTGTGATTGAAATGTTTCTGAACTGAACTCAATTACGAGCTAACAATTGGACGAGTAGTTATGGGCTCGAGACCTCCGCCATTAATCTGTAAGCACAGGGAGCGCTCCATGAAATCTCACACGCGTCCCATCATTGATTATTTCGAAAGGTCCAACAAGCATGAGAGGGAATACCCTTTGCAACTTATTGTCGACCCTTTCTCACAGTTAAATTATAATAAACGTACTTGAAAGGAAATCAATACTTTTACTGAGATTATAAAGAGAAAAACTAGAAAACTTATTATAACAGTTACTAGCTGACCCAGCAGACGCTGTCCTGAACACGAAAATAATTTTGTAACCCGATTGTGACGCCACCTATATCCCAATTTTATTTTCAAACCAGTCAAAGTGACTCGACACTTCACGTCAATCAGCGACGATTAAATTATTTGGATATTGTTCAAATAAAAATACTAAATTGCGATTAAAAATCGGGGGGTGGGGGTAGGAAAGTGAAAAATACTTTAGGACCTATTCTCATACCTACCAAATATACAATAAAAATTTCATATTTATGCTGCCCACCGTGAAATAAAAGCACGTGTGCTATTGTGTTTCGATGAGTGAGCAAGAGATGCCAGAGTCAATTTCCCTATCACTTCCCAATCTCATATCCTTAATCCTCCTTAACAAATTCTTAAAGCCGAATATTAGAAGCGTATTTTTTGTACGAAAAATTCCAGGTACTTCTAAGATATTAGTTTAAAACTCATATAAAAAAATATACGATCAATGTAACGCATACTTTATGTGTACAATTTAAATAGTGACCACTGCGTATCGCAGTCATTTGGTCAGTCAGCCTGGCAGCAGTAACCACTCCTTGACCACCGTGAAATAACAGCACGTGTGCTGTTGTGTTTCAGTGAGTGAGCAAGAAATGCCAAAGCCCAATCTCATATCCTTAATCCTACTGTAGTCAGCATCGCACCTGCAGCACCTGTGCGTTCCATGTGTTATAGGCGACAGTAGCCACCAACCATCAAGTGGACCGTCAGACTGTCTGCCGAATTAAAACCGATTATTATTTTTTAAATTCAGTAAATCAAGTATTCTATCGTATAGAAAACAATATGGCACATTTTACTGCTAAGTAAGTTGTTGATTTTCAAATAAACTCAAACTAAGTCCAAGTAAAAGCTAGTCATAAATGAAGTTGGTCAAATAAAATTCGATAAACATTTTTCACTTATTACTTGCGATGACTCTAACTTCAGAGTCGGGCTTGTTTGTACAAGGGTAAAAATTGTAGGACTTGTTAAAGATGCTGACCCACAAAATATTTGGGGTACGATACGCCAAGTAATATTAAATTCTCAAAGAACCGTGGGTGTGCAAATATATAAGGAATGTATGTAAGGTCGTGCATGTTAGTAATTCGAACCTCTCTCCTTGTCTCTCTTCAACGACATTTTATTCTTATTCTAAGTATATGACACGTGTTTCATTAAATCAAAGCATTTGAGCTAGTTTCATTTGGAGGGTAATGGACGACGATTAACTATAACATTAAAATTATTACCAAATAACTAAAACACTAACAAAAGATTAAAAGCTGTTTAATGAATTATCAAAATGTCGTTACTTTTATGTAAATATTAAAAGAGCTAGTAATTTAAGCGATAAGTATTGAGATTATTGTTATTTTTTCCAATAAAAATCTGTACAATTCGGAAAACTCAAATTGGTAGTCACCTAGAATGAAGCCGAAATAACGACATAAGCGAAGTATTCCGTCTCAAGTATCACTAAAACCTTTTACATGTACTGTTTTTATTACTTACGTAATTGCAGATGAACACAAGGGCTTCCTTAGGGTGAGTGTGAGGGCAATCAATTTAATTAAGCGAGATATTTATTAGGATTGGAGGTGGAAAAGCGGATATGTTATTGGGTAAATGACCGTCCATTATCCCACTGTGGAAACTTCTTACAATCTATAAACTTCAGAATGTATTTAAAGATTGACAAGGGACACTTATTATTGAATTTATTCTAAACCACATATGAATAATTAAAATGAAATGAAATAATTAGTTATTAACTTCAGACTGTTCTGCATTTATTAAAAATGCATTCTAAATAGAAAAACTGTACGAAGTGGCTTATATATATATGTATGAAGTGGCTTATATATAAGAAGTATTAAAAATAAATTAAAGGAACCATGTTTTGCTGATGTTAAAAGAATTCTTTCTCGAGAATCTAAGTGGTAGAGTGTTTACAGCTGGATATGGAATTTCTCCATAATTTTCCACTAGCACCGGCCTGAAGCAGCTTGGATCCAGTGTCAATCTGTAGCCCTTTAATAAGGCCGCCAGTCTCCTATATTGCTCTTGCCGTTTAGTCTTCTTCACTCGAGGACCATCCGGTCCCGAGGGCCGTCGGCTCTCTGTTGTAATTTTTAAAATAGCCTGACAATGGTCTGTTATAATTTTAAAATTAGTATTAATAAAATTCTTATCTATTATTTATATTCGAGTTACGTGTCCAACAAATTGCTACATACGAGTAATGTATGTAGTGTTCTAAAAATATAAAAACGGGGCAAGTGCGAGTTCGCGTGAAGAGGGTTCCGAACGATGTTGAGTGATTTACCATGTTATTTTAATATCATGGACTTCTTATAGGTTTTCCTATAATCTATAAGTAGAAAACTAATTTCTGTATTTTTTTTTTCAAAATTTTAGGTTCAGTAGTTTCGGAGATATGGTCAAATTTCGTCTATTTTCTTGAATAACCTGGAAACTATTTATTTTAAAATTACAAAAAAAAAATACATTTAAGATCTTCACAACAAGACCTTCCATTTGATATGTCACACGATGCAGTTATAATTTTTTTTTTAATTTCCCACCTTCCCCCCAAAAATGACCTCCCATATGCAGATTTCATCTATTCACGTCACACCTCTGCGTTTGGGTCACAGAAATGTGCACCAAATTTCAACTTAATCGGTCTAGTAGATTCGGAGATAATTGACTGAAAGCGACGGACAGACGTACACACGAGTGATCCTATAAGGGTTCCCTTTCTCGTTTTTCGGACGTTCGGAACCCTAAAAAATGCTAAATATAAAATGCTAATGAATTGCTTATTATCACAAGAAACGACATAGATGTTGTAAGTGCGCTGCCGACCTTGTTAGGGTAAAGGATAAGGGATTAGTGTATGAGGATAGGGAAATGGGTACTGGCATCCCACACTCACTCACCGAAATACATACAATAGTACACGAGCTGTTATTTTACGGGATATTCCGTAACCAGTACTGGGATGGTTACTGAAATTATGAGTGGAAACGCCGTGTGCTTGCCACTACTAAAAATCTAAAAAAATATTCCAAATTCCAAAATATTCTTTACTTCACGGGACCAAATTTCAGTCAAACGTATAGAACCGTCATATTTAAGATATTTCCTGCCCATTGTCACTTCAACTTACTGATCCGCCGAGTTTTATCGGTGACTTCCTCTTGTCTACGGACCTACTCTTTCCTGATTCAATCTCGCAGACTAACCCCGAGCATAGTCCTCTCCGTAGCTCGTTGAACCACGTTGAGTTTTCTTACGAGGTGCACAGTTAGTAGACGATAGTATAAAATAAATAAATTCTCATATTACCATAGTAGAGAAAAAATTCTCCCAAATAAATCTACTCGACTTATATCCCTGTAACACAAGGTTTCAGAAACAGATCCATTGATAATGTGCAATAAAGATTACACACACACCATTTTCTAACAGGAAGCCATTATCATATGATCCTTGAATTAACATATAAGATAACCCTTTGTTATAATCAGTGACGTATCAAAGTTATAATCTCTATATATAAAAATGAATCCCGATTTCCCTTGGTCACGGCATCACGGGTGAACGGGTAGACCGATTTTAATTCGGTTTTCGTTAATGGAAAGAGGGATAAACGGGGAATGTTCTTATATATAAAAATCGCATCCCGGGCGAAGCCGGGGGCGGGTCGCTAGTAGTATATAAGAACCTTATATTAGTAAAGGGGTGTTTTAGTGGGTAAAAATCCCACAAATCCTCTATGGGCATTTGCATTGCATTCGGCATTTTTTCATAAGGTATCTTTTGAAGATACCTCCCCTCGTAAAAAAAAATTAAAATAATAATAATATTTAGTATTGTACCACGCTCTGTAAGCTTCACCTGTATATCAAATAAACAGTTTTTAAAAAGCCTTTTGCCTTCGCCCATCTCCTAACTGGCGGGATAGTTAGGCAAAATGTTTATTAAAAAGTGTTTATTTGATACAAATAAAACTTCTAGAACGTGATACAATCCATACTAATACGTATTATAAATGTGAAAGTAACTCTCTGTCTGTCTGTAACCGTTTCACGCGTAAATATAACTGCAATAAAGATGTTAGGCGTTACATTGCTCATTAAACTTAGTAAGGCGTTATTTTTTTATTTTTTCAACGCGGGCGAAGCCGCTAACACCAGCTAGTACTGAATATTATTACTAAGATAAGGAAATGGTGTGTTTGTAATCTTTATTGCGCATTAACAGTGGATCTGTTTATTTAAACTTGTGTTACAGGGATATAACTCTCCCGAAGTTAGATAATTTTAGCCGAGGACGAGAATGTAATGGGTCTCGATTAACGTATAGCTTATCACCTACTCGGTTTTTAGTGCCCGAGTCAGTTTGAGTCACAACACTAATATCTATATCTTAGCCCCTTGTTTAAGTAAATTTAAGAAAAAGTCAACAACTTGGCCAACACTTTGGCGAAATTATACGACCCTACTCGGCTCGGCAGTGAGCTCGTATACCTACAGCGTATGTTATATGGAGACTGTACTGTGTGTAGCCGTTGATTTTAGCTGGGGAATTCAATGTCCCTAAAGCATTAAATTCAATTACATAAAAAAGTTTAACAGGTACCAAACTTAACCCTTTTTATCACATTTTTCAATTCATCTTTTTTTTTTATATTATGTCGACAGACAGGCTGACGGTCCACTTGATGGTAGGTGGCTACCGTCGCCTATAACACAAGCAACGCTACAGGTGCTGCAAGTGCGCTGCCGACTACAGTAGGATTAAGGATAAGGGATTAGGAGGGGATAAGGAAAATAGGCTCTTTCATCTTTCAATTGTAAAATATTGAAATAAATCGTATTGTTCTAAGATTCTAATGTAATTTCTAATGTAAGTAATAATGAATAATGATAATGAATAATGAAAAACTACAAAAATAGCATTAAAAAACTAGAGTAAAAATGTATAAAGCAAAAAGACATATTTTTAAATTAAAGCTCCCACCTTTATGATCACTAACATATTTTACCGGCGTATACTCCTATTGTCGCTTAAACGAATGAGTTTTCAGTAAAGCATTGTTCAGACAAACAACCAGTCGGTTGCATTCCTCCATTTGTGAATTCCAGCTTGAAGCAATTTGGCATGGTGCCCGCGTTCGGACCATTGTCCGCACCATAAGTGAGAGGTTGCGTCGTTTGTCGTATAACATCGAAATTACCATAAAAATCTCAAAATTACGTGCACGTGAAATGGGCATTTTACATGTAAACCGTGAGCCATAAGCGTGTAATATGTAAGCACTGATATTTTAGTGGAATGAACGGCCAAAGGAACTGCAAACGTTGGTTCGAATCTCGGCCGAATTCGTTTTTAGAAGTAATGATAACTTGCCTTATGGGATAAATAAATGAAGGTGGTGAAGGATAATATCTTAAGTTTTAGATAGTGAAACCTTTAAAAAATATACAATATAGTAATATCATATCACTAGAAACCCGCCCCAAGAATTGACTAAACGTCCATCAATTTAACATCTTTAATCAGCATAAGCCATGTGTGCGCATTTGTATTTTTTTTAAAACTGGATTATAACTCTTTAAGAATCTTTTTCTGCATACTGTGGAAACTTCATTAATAGAACAACTTTTATTCATATTAGATTTTAAAAAAGTTTGTTTTTTTAAAGGAGTTTACTCCTTTAAACGTATAAAATTAAATGTATAAATTTTTCCTAATTACTTTATATTATTTAGTTACATTCTGCATACTCTAATGTCACGTGTTCTAACAAAGGTTATCTTAGTTATGTTCTGTATACACAGATGTCACTACGTCTTATAAGTTCAAATAGTTCATTTTTTCGACGAGATATGTCGCTGCGTCGGCAGGTTATAACGCGCTATTAGTTTCTGAACGCGAACTACATTTTTCATACAAGTTTTCGATAAGCTCAGAGAATATAATTAGAGAATATAAATACATGCGTCAGCAGTCTCACAAATGTCAAAGTGACAGATAACGTAACGCTTTTAAGTTAACATTTGTATTAATCTTACACCTCATAAAATTTTCATAACGGGGGCCTTAGGTATACGAAAATCGCTATTTAAGAAGTAATTCCGAGAAATATATTAAAATCTTACTATTTTCTACAATTCATGGCCTTCATTTTGTATATTTTTTGCATGTTTCACAGTGCTACAAAGTAGCAAATAAGACGTTGAAAGAATTCTTTAGAGAAATTTTAAAATACATCACAAAGATGCAGCTTTTACTTCAGTAAAAATTTAATTATTCCGAAAGTTGAATACTGAGAAATGAATAAATTTATTATTCGTAGAAATAGAATAGAAATATTAAATCTTTCTGGACGTTTTCTTACTGAAGATCCCCGTAAGAGTAATGGAAATTTTAAATAATCAAAATTTTCTTTTTGCTATGAAGGAAAATTTAGTCAATTAAAGATTATATTTATTTCACCTACATAATTATTTATCATTTCAGATGGGAATCCAGCTCGGATGGACTCGGGCAGCGTTCGTAAAGCTCCGAGACACCTTCTCGTCCAAAATTCCTCAGTGTCTTAAAACAAATGTTTGGGTGTTGCTAGTGATGACATAAATGACGCAGAGACGTGGTCTCTAACTATGGGCTTCGTAAGAAAGCTCAACGTCGCTATGGAAAGGGCTTTGCTCGGAGTTACACTGCGAGATCGAATCAGGGGTGAGGAGATCCATAGACCAACGTAATCCGGCGGATTAGTAAGCTGTAGTGGCGCTGGAAGTATGGAGAACCGAAGGAACCTGAAGGTTCCCGAGGGAAGGCCACGGAACGGCAAGCACAGCGTAGGACGTTCCCACAAGGTGGACAGACGACCTGATAAGGGCCGCCAGGCTGTACCAGGCTGCTTCTGATCGGTCCATTTGGAAAATTAGAGGAGAGGCCTTTGTCAAGCAATGGACGTCCTTCGGTTGAGATGATGACGATGATGATTTATTCAAAATCAAAATAAAAATATCTATTTATCTATTAAAATAAAAATATCTATTAAAATAATATCTATTAAAATATTATCTATCAAAATAAAAATATCTATTTATCAATTAGGTTTCTCCAAGAAACTCTTACGATCGTCATTTAAATTTACCAGCGTTTCGGAAAAAAGCCAAGATGACGATCCTGAGAAGAAACCCCGAAAGAAACTCAGGATACTATTATTTTTGTCATCTTTAAAATATAAAAATTACAACAATTATAATTATACACTTAATACTTAAATCAAAGTACATATACAATACTTAACATAGTATGAGCTCCGAATCCAGGCTTTAATTCCAGGCTTCATTGTCACTTAAATAATCAGTAACCTTATAATAGCCTTTAGAGAGGACTTTGGTTTTAATGACATCTTTAAATTTATTTATAGATAAGGTTCGGATCATCTCGGTTTATTATAAAACCGTATACACTGACCCATGTAAATCTAAATTATTTTTAAACCTAGTAAGTACCTATATTGTGTACATTTTTGTTAAATTGACTAATGTTTTTATGCGCGTAAATTAAATTTTCATAAATATACTGACATGTAACAGTTAAAATCTTAATTTTTTGAACTTTTCTCTGAGGGAAGACTGCGGAACATTATCATGTGTGCGTACTTCGAAGTCATACAAGTCACATATTTATTATTTGAGTACTTAATGTACTCAAATAATAAATATGTCTTTACACACTAGATTCTGCAGGCAAAAATCGGCAACTACTACCGCAAAGCAAGCTGTTGTTGTATTACGATGCGTGAGTAAAGGTTACAAAGGACGAGATTTCCACCTTGTTCTTATTACATACAAGTCGCTTGCCCTCTCACTTACCACTGTGATTACTCTTGTGCTTTACGCATTGATAGCCACTTTTCATCCCCAAACTGTTAGCCTGTCTACAGACCTTTATCATAAAAATACATTCGACACTGTTTTAATGAAATAAATAAATAACATGCGAAAGAGAAATACAACATTTTTCCGTAAAGAATTACATTTGCAAAGAAAATTAAAACAGAAACTTTTCTTTTGAAATGAATGGATCTGCTTCTAAAGTCAAATTGGCATTGAAATTAGTTTAGAACGGCAAAAATCTGTCAAAAATTTCAAGTGGCGCTCGCTTCGATTAAATACGAGTACCTACTGAAAACCTTACTTATTTTTAACATAATTAAGTTCAAATTATTGTTTTTTTTTCATAACCAAAACGTGTTTTGCTGATGTTTAAAACGTAATTAAAATTTTCGGAGTAAATCTTAAGGTATGTATATCGTCCAATACAACTATCGCCAATCAGTTATAAGACGAGTATTTACATGTCCATAGAGAATTTTGATCTTTCTCTAGAAGGTACTGGCCATAGTTTTTATATGAATCCCTGGGATTCCCGAAGTTGTATTGATGTACTACCTTTAGCTTGTCTACAATTTCTCTTGTCACCATTATCTTGGCTCCGACAAAGAATTTCGGGAAAACGCTATCGTTTCCATAAGAATGTCACTTTTGTTATTTTAGGGTTTTGCGGCTCAATATAATGCTATTTTTGTTTTCTATACCTGGCGTTCCATGTAATTGGGTAAATTGGCGTTTCTTTCTAGAATATCAAGGCGATGATTGGACCTGGTGGGATTTTATCGTATCCTCACCGGATGAGACATCGTAGCGATAAGGTGTATTCCTATTTTCATGGTGACTTCGTAAAGTGGTGGAAAAGTTGCTGCAGACTTGTTGTTGAGAGTGTTTTTTTATATTATAAACTTAATAGTACAGGCGCATTGCTGACCCTGCAGACATTTGTATACAGCGAGCTTGACGAAGCCCATATTGTAGCTTGGGGTACACCCCAGAAGGGAGATTGTTGCAAAATTAGCGCAACAGTGCGATAAAGTTTCTAATTATCCGAACTGTGAACTTTGAATCTAAAGCTTGCAATACGGTGGCCATTGTTTTATCGGAATAATACATTAAAAAAGGCCACATCTCTTCTTGAACTAATTAGTCATAGTCTAACTATACAAGGTATTCATTTTTGTTTCAAGCCTTGACACCAGATATCAAAAGAGGAAATATATCATCCCCATATATATCTTCTTTTTTTTAATTGATCTTGCTGCATCCTTGGTGTTGTAAAATCCGTACATAACATGATAACATCCCGTATAATGGGCTGATTGTCTGTGTGTACGTTACAATCACGAACAAAGCGTTTCAGTTCCACCTTCCTTGTTCGAACTGCTAAGGAGTGGAACTCATTGCCTGCGTCTGTGTTCCCACAGAACTACAACCTCGGGGTCTTCAAAACTAGGGTAAATGGGCATTTACTAGGTAAGCGTGGTCCACCTTCGGCCACATCTGCACCTCACATCAGGTGAGATAGTGGTCAAGCGCTACCTCGATTTCATAAAAAAAATATATATATAAAAAAATTAATTTGATCGAATCCTACATAATTTGATTTACACATACATATGTATGCGACAGCAATAATATTCGCGTCAGAAAAATTTAACTCATTCGCTATAAGGTTTTTATTGGTCTGTTTAAATAAAGTTGATGCTCTGTCGCCAACTCACCCCGAGCAACATTTTATGGCAGTCGATTTACAATCCCCTCGTAATGCGAGTAGATACTACCATTAATGGGCACTTCGGTATTATTGACGCCCGTTTCGAAAATACAATAACTTTTGCTTTTACGCTGATGCTCTCTCACTCACTTTGTATTAATTAAAGTGAAACGCCTGAAATGATAACCTTCTATTATTTCAATACAATGGGCGATATTAACACTGTTTCCATATAAACCCTTTCGGAGTAAATCTCAAGGTATATCATCCAATACAACTATCGCCAATCAGCTATAAGACGAGTATTTATTAAGTACTACTTAATGTACTCGACCCGCCCCCTAGCTTCGCGTGGATGCATTTTTTCTGCAAGTTATAGACACAAGCCTTCTTCGTTGATTGCCCTATCTATTAGTGAAAACCCTATCAAAATCCATTGCGTGGTTTAGAAGAAGTTAGCGGAGAAGGACTTTATTTTATAGTCTTACTAGTGTTAACCTAAAGTACCTACTGGGGTTAAATTAATTATTATTTATTATTGTAATTATTATTTATTCATATATGTATATTGTGTTTATTAGAGGAATAAAAGATGCTTTCTTTCTTAAATTACAAAAAATAATTGATAACCAAGAATTTGTCCATTAATACGATTCTCATTATCTATGTTATAGGACTAGCTGCGCCTTTGACTTCATACGGGTTGAAAAATGAAAGTAATGTTATAACGCCTGATATCTTCATCGCTGTGACGACGGTGGCGCCCCGATACAATAACTCAAGAAAAAAAGGCTTCGGAGCATATTCTAGGCCTTACACTGAGATTTGCCAACAATGGCAGGGGCATAGTGCGTACCGCAGTCATAAATTTAATCAAGAAATCACAGCTCGTGTGAGTATGGGACATCAAAGCCATTTTCCTAATTTCTTGGGTCTGGAGTTATCTTGGTGCGGTCAGCAGCGCACTTGCATATACATACTTCAAGTAGACCGTCAACCTATCTTCATTCATGAGCGGCCTTCCTTCATTCACGAGATCGGCACTTTCTGCATATTTTGGTCATAGACAAAGTCATATAAAGAAACATCGTACTATGTTCTTCAAATAAAATAATGTTTTCAATATATTAACGTAGAGGCCAAAGTTTGTCGGTTTTTGCTAAAAGTAAAATAAATATTTTGAAATTCCGAAAATTTTTTTTTTAATGTTAGGATGGGCAGACAGGCTGACGGTTCACTTAATGGTAGGTGGGTACCGTCGCCTATAACACAAGCAACGCCAGAGCTGCTGTAAGTGCGCTGTCGACTACAGTAGGATTGATAAGGGACTAGGAGATAGGGAAATGGCTGTGGCATCACAACAGCACAACAGCACACGTGCAGTTATTTCACAGTGGTCTTCTGTAAGGGGGTGGTTACTGCCGCCAGATGACTGCGAAAACGTAGTGTGCCCTGCCACTACTTTCCAAATCCAGACCAGAGCCGGGAATCGAACCCGGGAATCCTAGAACAGAACGTTAAGGCAAACACCCTAACCACTCATTCAAAGGGCTTGTCAAAAACCAAGTTTATTGCGACGTTACCAAGTTTATTGTGATTGGATGTTGACATTTTCGAATGCTCTAACTTCGGTAACAATGTTGGCTACGTTGATAGCCTGATTCTCTTAAACTCTATGAATTTCTACCGGAAATTTAATCAATTCAAACAATAAACAACTGTGGAAGTCAAGTTAATACCGTTTAGCCTCCTAGAGAGCTTCCACGTGTGACTAAAATATCAATATGGATAAATTCCCTTTATAAGTATAAGCGGTAATAGAATTATATTTATTGCAAACATTGCGTCTACATAAAATCATTTGTCATATAAATTATTCTGTAATTATATGATTATAATTCAACTTAATTAATCTTGGCTTTATTATTTAGAAATAATCTGTAATTCAAGATATTCTTTAATTTGATGTTATTTCGATGTTAAAAATCGAATTCAAATTTATTTATTTTATTAATCACAATGAATTTAACAATTTCCTTTTTAAGATGATGTACCGTTTTTTTTTCATTAAATATTTAAGAATACTGGTATATAAATTTCAGTCATAAAAGTTTTTTTTACTTACTGTTGATTCAAAATGCCGTATATCTTTTTTTATGTTAAGTTCGGAAGACAGGCTGACGGTCCACTTAATGGTAGGTGGCTACCGTCGCCTATAACACGAGAAACGCCAAAGCTGCTGCAAGTCTGCTGCCGACTATAGCAGGATTAAGGATAAGGGATTAGGAGGGGGACAGGGAAATGGGCTCTGGCATCCCTTGCTCACTCACTGAAACACAACAGCACATGTGCTGTTATTTCACAGTGGTCTTCTGTAAGGAGGTGGTTACTGCCGCCAGACGGGCTGCCCAAATGCAAGGCGCAGTGTGCCCTGCCACTACTATCTAAGGGTCAAGAAGCCTCATATTTTATGTTCTCGTGTCATCTATACCTAGACATGCAATACAAGTAACTAAATGTACAATGATATTTCTCTATCAATTAAACAATTATTAACTTTATTATGAGTAATAGATATTTCAACATAGTGTTCAACAACTCACTTTCGCATTTAAAACATTAATTAGGATTTTATTGTGTTACTAGCTGTTGCATGCGACTTAGTCCGCGTCGCTTTATAAAATACTAGCTGGTGGCCGCGATTTCGTCCGCCTTTATGTGTAACGTAACGGTTGCGTCTGCATCAAGCGAGTTCCGTCGTTCGCGTCGCGTTGGTGCGAGACCGCTTCAATTTATTTTCTCCCGCGTACTTTTTAATTTAAGATATCTCCTAAGATATTCATTGAAATCAAATCATGTCAAGGGCAAAGTATATTTATTTGGATAAGGATTAATATCATGTTTATAAAAACACCTTCGCTAATAATGCATTATTTTAAAACAAATTTGATTACCATAAAAAAGGTCATAGTGAGTCAACCTTTAAAATTAGGCATATGCTGTCCCGGACTTTTTTTAGAACTTTTAAAGGGGAACAAAAAACGTACATCATTTTTACGTAACTTTAACCGTTTACACAGCGCACGCAACGGAAGTTTTCAAAAGGGATAAATTTTCCCAATTTTGCAACATTTTTCATAGAAGCTCCGCTCCTATTGGTCTTAGCGTGGTGTTATGCCTATAGCCATCCTTCATAAATGGACTATCCAACATAAAAAGATTTTTTCAATTCGTACCAGTAGTTCCTGAGATTAGCGCGTGTCAAACAAGCAAACAAACTCTTCAGCTTTATAATATTAGTATAGATTACTTGCTGATTATGTAGCTTTCTATAGGTGAAAGAATTTTTAAAATCGGTTCAGTTGCATTCAATGGGTTACAAACATACAAAAATACACACATACAAATCTTTTTTCTTTATAATATTTGAAGGGACAAGATCATGGTTCTCCGTATCATTGGTCTCCATATTATTTGATCACAGACATATAGGCGCGAATAGTCGGGCGCGCAACATTAGGTCATGCGTTGTAATTCTAAGCCAAACGCTATAATCGGCACAAAATAAGTCCTCGATCGCATTGTCCATCAGCCAATCACACCAAATCAGATAACACTCCACCAAACACGTAGCACAAGCCCCTTGATGTAAGCCGATTGCCTTCCCGTGAGGTACTGCTCGGCTGCCACGCCTCTGCGCTAGCGCCCGGTGTTGTGTCATAGTCAACGACAATGACATTCCGATCCCGCTGTCCAGTTGACAACTGACAGTTGTCATTGCTGTTTACTCTCGTTAATCAAAAGCGCCGTCATATTATTAGTGCCCCCCCTAGGTGGGCCAGGACCTTGTCGTGGTGGGGGGGCTCACCCTTGGCAATCCGGGCGGTTGCAGGGGTCGGTGCTTTTTTCCTCACCGGCCTTTGCTCGACTGACCGGATTGGTTTTGGGGACAAAGGGCCCACACGACGTGGGCTCCGAGCGGGCTCCGTTTAACGGAGCTCGTGGCGGAGTCCAATAGAAGAGATTTTTTTTCCTATTTGACATTGGCGGACAATGGCCATCTTCAAGATGAGCCGAATCGCCATTTTTAAAAGAAGAAGAAGATTAAATTATTAGTATTAGTTAAGATTAAATAAAATATTTTTCAAATTTTTTATTAATGACAAACAGTAGGTAGCAATTTAAATGAAACCATATATTTATTGCCTTTGAAATAATTCACTTAGTAGAAAATAATAAAGCCCTTATCATTTACCATTTATTACGGACTGGTCAAACCTCAAGCTCAACCGTGCGGAAGATAAAACAATGCAACTGACATTTGAAGTCTGCTTGAGCGTAAGATTGATGACGTGTAGCTCATCGAAACGTAAAGGAGTGTTCGGTATCTATATACATATAATTTTTATTTATTTTTATTTTAAGATCGACAGACAGGCTGACGGTCCACTTGATGGTAGGTGGCTACCGTCGCCTATAACACAAGCAACGCCAAAGCTGCTGCAAGTGCGCTGCCGACTACTGTAGGATTAAGAATAAGGGACTAGGAGGGGATAGGGAAATCCCCTCCTAGTCCCTCACCGAAAAACAACAGCACACGTGCTGTTATTTCACGGTGGTCTTCTATAAGGGGGTGGTTACTGCCGCCAGACGGGCTGCCCAAATGACTGCGAAACGTAGTGTGCCCTGCCACTACTAATAAAATCGTAAACGAGCCGTGTCTGTACATGAAATATTTTTTCAAAAAACAATTTGTACACTTTATACTTATGCTACCGAAGTCAAAAAGATAGTTTTTAGAATTTTTGTCTGTTTGTCTGTGCGTTTGTGCACACTAATCTCAGAAACGGCTTAACCGATTTGACTACCGTTTTCACTGATGTATTGTAGCAAGCTTCCTCTAAAATTTACTGTTTGTTTTATTCAAATCGGTTTACAAACAAAAAAGTACGCGCTATACTTACCAAATACCACACGTACGAAGTTACGGGCTCAGCTAGTTTATTAATATTTTTTCATACTAAAGCCGTCGATCGAATATACTGTAAAGCAATGTAATTAGTTCTGTGTATCAGCACATTTATTGATTTCAAAGCAATTCAAACTAATTATAGTCAAATCTCTGTCATTATCCCATGACCATTTTGGTGTGCAGTTGAATTAGTAGAAAAGCGTTATTTTCATCCCCTAATTTGACTTCTTAGAGGAAAATTAAAACTTACATAAAAATATTGAGGATAATAGACTATATACAAAAAGTATGAATCGGCAGATTTATGTATACAAAACATTATATTTTCTGAGAAAAAAAAATACAATAATTATATTGAAATTTTTAATTATTGTACATACACTTTGACTTGGGGCGTCGTCGGTGGCGCAGTGGGAAAGAAGCCTGCATATCATGTCGAGAGGCTCGAGTTCGATCCCCGGTACATGCCATGGGTTTTTTAAGTGCATTTACTGACTGCTCTCAAACGGTGAAAGAAAACATCGCGAGGTAACTTTTGCATACGCCAAAGAAGAAATTCAAAAGCGCATTTGAAGTCCACCAAACCGCACTGGGCCAGCGTGGTGGACCATATAGCCCATACGCCTTTGTTGAGGCTAGGCCTGTGCCCCTGCAGTTGTTGATGATGGCAATTTGATTCACATGGCTCATCAATTATTAAGTTCAATATAAAGGACAGTATCAATGTACTTACTCCGAAGTATTTTCCAATGTTTGTTGTGTTATCGATTTGCTGTCGAACGGTTGCCGCAGGTGGGTTTGGCACAGATCTAAAATTATCTCGACATTTTATCGGCGCTGTCGTTGATTGTGTTAATGAAATGTCTTATAAGAAACTTTATTAGCGTTCTATTCAATCTGCTTGTCACGAACGATAGCTAATGGATCACGGAGATTTAAACCGGCGCAAATTGTTTTAGCTTTATTTAAGAATTGGTTTGCAACCCACTTTTTCGATGCTTATGTGTTAGTGTTCCTTTATCTATAATTTGGGGAAAATAATTGTCCATTTAGTTGAATAAATTTCATCAAATATTCTGTGACGCGAATTGAACTTTTTGGGATGGACAAAGATCTGAGAGGTATGAAAGTATTTAAAACAAAATGGTATGTAAAAATCTGTTGTGAAGTTGCACGTTTAAAGAAGATGGTCTCCCAAATACATCTTACCATCTAACAATGTCTGCCCACAGGTGACAGGTTCAAGAACTGTGCATAAAATAATTATTAAAATCATATGTGACATTCGATTTAAAAATATTTAGACAAGCAAATAAGCAAAGAATTTTGTTTACGCACTGGAATAACGAGAAAAAATTCGGAGCAGTGACTGCGTTGGTGTAAAATACCAAGAAAATGTTTACCGTTAATAAAATTCTTTATAAAAGGAGTAATTAATTTTCCTTCCCCTTGCGGTAATATTTTTCCGTCGAGTATACGAGTAAGTCGGACTAATAAAACGATAAAATTTAATGAATTATTTTTTTGGGGGTAAAATTGTGTTTCTAAAAAGATTACTAAAGCAATTTATCATTCCTTCTTCCTCGTATTCTTCACTGATGAATTAAAGTAAATAGTTAGTACAAAAGTAGTGGCGGAGCGCACTGCGTTTGTCGGCAGTACCCACCCCTCATAGAAGACTATAGAGAAATAAAAGCGTGTGTGCTGTTGTTTATCCGCGAGTAAGTTAGGGAGGCCAGAACCAATTTCTCTATCCCTTCTAATCTTATCTCCTAATGCTTAATAATAGTTCTAAACTTAGCTGCGCACTTGCAGCACTTGTGGCGTTGCTTGTGTTAATAACGGTTACCAGTCAAGAGGACTGTTGTTGTTTTTTTACTTATTTACATAAGAAAACAAATTTACGTAAAAAAAACCAGCTACAATTTATTTTAAATATCTGGTCGGCATTCTATTAATTGCTTCTCAATGATTAGCATTAAGCTGCCAAAAGAAAACAGTCACAGCAGCAAAGCAGCAGCACTTAATATACTTTATAATATTGAACATAATAATTTAGCTGATGATTATCTACGAAAAGATCAACTTAAGGCCGTAAGCCACAAGTGTGGTTGTGGGCTTCATGAGGACGTAATTGGTATTCAATATGCTAGTTTAGCACTTAGAACTAGGTATATTAGGAATATTAGGTATTTCTCGTGGATGACAAAAACTTAAAAAAATTGTGATGAATGCTTATTTGAAAGGATGTTCGACAAAGAAGTCTTCAATTTGGTAAATGCTTTGACATTCGAACTTACAAGTAGGTACTTCTAACAACATAATAATGCCGTTCTCTTAGAGATCTGTTTTTAAATTACGGCTCTGTTGAAATCTACGAAGGGAAAGATGAAATAAGTATAAAGGAATATTTTTAATAAGGCGTGATTTCATTTGCACCGTTAGTAGAGCATATAAAAATGGTATTATGGTTTCCGCCATTAATAAAAATAAATTTGCACCACTAATACAAACGAAGTGTGTAACCGTTTGTCTTAAGCCAATGAACGTTACTCACCAACTAGAAACAGTCGGGCAGCAAAATACTCTGCACATACATATCTAGGTATATTAGTAATTTCATCAAGGGGTACGGTAGACTCGATTGAAACCTTACCTGAATAATAAAACATAAAAAAAATAAAGATTTCGAGTCGACAACATATATCAGCAAAATTCGGATTGTCAAGTATTTTGTTAAATTCCAATGGTGCTGACAGACAAATCGCAGTCGCCATATTGGCCACTCTAGCGAAACGTCACTCACTGACACCTGTGACACCTTGAGTGGTTTTTAATAAACGTTCCGTTTCATTCATACTAGCGCACATACGCCTCGCCACTCAATACGTCGTCGCACCATTTCATTTTAAAAACAAGTGTCCATTACAAAGAACTGTGACTCATGTGACTGTGTAAAACGAAACGTCTTGCCGCAAACATTGAGCGAAATCTATGCCGCTTTACCTTTAATATTCCTTGAGAACCGATAACTACAGAAATATCTACCTACATTTTTTACCTACATGTGTACATATTATGAGTCATATTACACCCGAGCGAAGCCGGGTTTTCATCTAGTGTGTATATATAATATATAATGTCGCTGGTTCTCAGGGCGTCCCCTATCAAAGAAAAATTTGGAGTAAGCAGAACAGAACACACACATGTTTATTTACGTGTGTATAACACAAATTAAACATGTGACGCACTGAAGGTGCAATATACTTGTAAACACTTGACAAGGAAGCACTGCTACTTAGTTTCGATCTACAAGATGAGGGTGTACGGTGATAACAGCTCCAGCGTCCGCTGATGTCAGGAGCTGACCTGGCCATGAACGCCTCATCCACAGCTTGTTGAAGAATGTGGCGACACGTCTCGCCGTCGATACTGCTGCAAATTCGGCTGGAGACCGGCTCACGCATGCGACTTTGATTATGTCGATGAGATGTCCGCCGTTATCGTGGCAAGCACTCCTTCCACAAATCAATCCACTTGGTTATGCGTGTAGTCAAAGAATAATTTCTTTTATTTTTACTTTTTCACAAATTCTTGGCAATTTCCTATATTTTAAGAGATCAAACCCACGTAAGGAAAAAGACACGTGTGCTGTTATGTTTCGTTGAGTGAGTAAGGGATGCCATCCCTCTAATCCCTTATCCTTAATTCTACTGTAGTCGGTAGCGCACTTGCAGCACCTGCGGCGTTGCTTGTGTTATAAGCGACGGTAGCCACTTATCTACCATCAAGTGGACCGTCAGCCTGTCTGCCGATCTTAGCATTAAAAAAAACTTACGATTGATAAAAAAAAAATTACCTTTTCTAGTGAAAACTTTACAACGAAATAATAATTATTTTTGAACATAAAGTAAAACCTGAAATTTTCACGTATTTCGAAAAGAACGAACAGATTATAAAATCAAATTTAGTTTGAGAGTATACTGAACGATTAATAAAATCGCAAAAATGTAAGGACTTCGAATTATTTCCCATGTTGGGTGAAAAATATTTATTCCCTTAATCTTATTCTATTCCAATATTCCTAATTTTTTCTAATTCAGCATTAAGGATTTAATTTAGTATTTTCTAATTTAACTAATCGAAATTCCTTTTGAACTAAATAATTCAAAAGTCATTTTTTGCCATAAAAATATAAACAAAATTATGTTATTTAGCTGGATTTGTAATAAAATCGTTATCATAAAATAAAACAACAGATATGATATGACGACATTGCCAGTGCATTTTATTAATTACATAATTATGAGCCTCTCTGACGACACTCGTATAACAATTGAAACAATATCATTTATTTCTATAGCTACTTCTTTAAAAATTGTGTATATATATCACATAGTATAATATATGTTATTTCGAATTTATTGATACATACTATTTTATATTCTGCACGTTTTTAGCATTCAACTTCTATCAATTTTTCGTTTTTATCGTCTGCCAATCAAATTCAATTAGTTAAAACAATTTTCTGCATTGCATTCATTAAAATTGTATCTTGCCCTTTCTGTTTTCGTTTAATATAATGAAATGAACCCTTTTTTTAAAATATAAATACTAGCCAAAAGAAATGACATCTATTTCTTATTTTAAAATGATAATTCACATCAGATAACTTTTTCAAAAAGAACGCCGCAAGAGAATTTTTAAAATTTTAATCTACCGCGGGAAACGCATTTACAACCTTTTAACAGATTTGTATATTGCAACAGACTATGTAATATAAGATTTTTTTTGTAGTCGACAAAGTTTCTTACAATTAGTCTTTTTTTGAACAGTAACTAAAAAGTTTGAGAAGCACAATTTGATGTTCTTCGAGTCGAACTAACATTGCTGCAGGAGATTGGACGACAGACTCTCAAGTGTTCTCTTGGAAAAGTTGCATATTGATTATTGTTATAGGCATCAGTTATTGAAATTAGGCCTATTCATTTAATTTTCACACATTACTATTAAGGGCTTCACTGAGGCAAATGACATTTACTATAGAACTCGCTGGCGGCGGATCTAATTCAACAGGCCTAGAAATGGTGTTTTTCTGTTTTTATCAATAGAACAATACACAAAATAAATTTTTTTATTAAATCAATTTTTTAATCTGATATTAACTTATTAATAGGTACAGGATTCATTTGCGTGCAATAAGCCGTTTTCAAGAGAATTTTCAATAAAAGTCAAATTCTTCTTGTGTTCTAACTTTTTTTGTGGAGTTTCTATTACTTTAACGAAAATCCTAATTAATACAATTGGTTCTTCACATGTTTAAGTATAATATATATATTTTTCAAAGCAATTGTCTTGTCCATTTCTTGTAACATTTTCATTAAACAATGGATATTTTTAGTATTTAGGGTTTGTCTCCCCCTTAATACAATTTTTTAAATGAATTCGCAACATTCAACTTTTTAATCAGTCATGACCAATTCATTCAATACTTTCTATTAAAAAAAACATACCTTTTTAATATATTTAAAAAGAATGATATGAGAAAAATTTCGTAATACATGTATTGTCTTTTTATTATTACATATTTAGACCTAAACCCTAAATGTACTTAAATAGGTCGATTAAATTTATAAATTTGTAGGTCTACTCTATTTATTTCATACTGTTATTACAAAATTAAAATGCATTATACACAGTCTGCTTGTAAATGGATGTATACAAAAAAAATTACCATTATCCACAAAGATATTTAAAAATTAAAGTTTCTGGTTTTTATATGTTTTTTTTTGCAGTTTTTTTTATCACAGACTGTATAGAATGTGCCGTTACTTTATTTAATGTAAATAATCATACAAGTAAACATAAAAAAGAAATATCTTATTGGTGTTCATTTTTAATATATTTTATGTATAGCTTGATCTATTTCATTAAAACAAATCTTGGATCATAGTAAGCTGATTAATTAGGTATTATTAACTTACACTTTTCTATCATATGGTATTTTGTAAAAAAACCATGTTAATGTCATCAATTTAAAAGTTACACCAACCTATATCAATAATGACAATAAGTGATCTATTTAATATTTTGAAATACATATGAATTATAGCCATATATAGCAATTTAATACAGTCCTCTTAATACAGTCAATAAAAAAAGAGATTATTCCAGTGTTTTTTTTAACATAAGTGGTAGTTCGTTGAAGATGGTTTCATTTTTAGGGGATTTCAAAAAAGAATTCAAAAAGAGTTAAAAACTCCATTCAAAAATGGCAGTTCCTTATTTATGTATACTAATATTATAAAGCTGAAGAGTTTGTTTGTTTGAACGCGCTAATCTCAAGAACTACTAGTTCGATTTGAAAAATTATTTTTGTGTTGGATAGCCCATTTATCGAGGAAGGCTATAGGCTATATAACATCACGCTACGATCAATATATAAGCAGTGTCCAGTGCGGTCCACGTGCACGCCGCCACCGCAAAATGGGGCGCAGCGAAGCGTGGCCGAGTTCAGCTAGTATTATATAAATAGGGAACTGCCATTTTTGAATGGTAAGTATGTATTTGTCTTGTCCAGCAGTTGACGTCCTACGGCTGAAATGATATGTAAGTATAAGTAAGAGAATAAAAAAGATTTTAAACCAAGTTAAGTAAACATACTTACTTAGTGCTTTCTATGCAACTTACTATCGACTGTCTACGACACATGTAAAACTTAGTGTATGTCTATTTAATTAGCATCAGTTTTATGGTGAGCGACACTCTAGTCAGGAGTGATTAATTCACTTTTAACACTTACAGATTTGTTTTTTAATATCTTCACAAAAGTGATAAAATAACGCATAACGTCAATTTGTAATTCGATTAATTGTTCCAGTGTTTTCCGTTTGTACTAAAGTAAATAATACTTAGCAAAGTCAACATATTACTTGAAAGGCAATTCATTACAATACTCGTAGCCATTTGTAACGAAGGCAAACACTAAACCTTTTCGTTACTAATTTGAATGGATAAATTAATTAGCTAAATTAAAAACCGTGTTAGAAATAGCTATGTGCTTATTACCATGTAGGTAAGTGGAATAAGTATGGCCATAAATTAATTTAAAAAAAAGAATACTTTTGGGTCTGTAACCTGTCTCTCATACAATGTCTCTCACTTTAATTAAAGGGTTGCGCATGCTCTAAACGCCATGATAATTTAAAGACCATCTCCTTATCCCCTCCTAATCCCTTATCCTTAATCCTACTGTAGTTGGCAGCGCACTTGCAGCACCTGTAGCGTTGCTTGTGTTATAGGCGACGGTAGCCACCTACCATCAAGTGGACCGTCAGCCTGTCTGTCGACATAACATAAAAAAAAAAAAAAAAAAAAAAAAGACGCTATAACAATCCTATAAAGTGAGGACGTACTTTCTGTTTCAAAGTACTGGAGAAGGTGCTTGTTTCAATCGATATCTGGGCACTACTTTAAAAGGCCAATTTGGGATAAATTAAATATTTTTGAAATGATATAAAATAATTGCACACAAAAATAAAAAATATAATAGAAAAATTGCTTTATAAAAAAAACTATTAAAAAAATGTTTTTCTATAACAAAATTTATGGCCATGCCAAGCTTTATAAATACTGCTAACAATAAGCATTAATTTAATGGTTACATAGACTATTCAGAGTGGTAAAGAAAACTTAATTTTAAGCTTCCATTTGGGAGCACAAAAATGAATATGATGCAAATTGCAAGCGAAATGCTCCATACCTTGTTCATTTCACATACATTCCGTGTACACGGCTGCGACGCGAGCACTTCTAAGTTATGGTAGAGATCATCATTATGGTATGAAACAAAAATAGTGTAATAATAGTAGTATTTAGTATGCATAAATTATTTCTTTTAAATATAATTCAAGAAAATTATATTTTTTTTTGAAAATAACTGTATCTTAATTAATGAGGAAAATATATAGGTTTTCTTTAGCGTTTTTCACACATCATTATTTTAACTACTGGAGACTTTAATTACATGTTGTTTCATTAACCTCGACGTTTTGGATCTGTTGTATATAGGGTTTCATGTTTCTTGGTTAAAATAATGAGGATTTTGATTAATCTTTTTTTAATTTTTGGGACATTTATCTTTAACCTCATTAATTTAATAATAATGAAATCAATATTAATCTATAGTTTAATCATAAATTGATAAGTGATTGAAAACTCAATAGGGGATCGGACAGTAATCAGATTAAAATCTAAAATGTACTTAGAAAGAAAATATATAATTTTTTACGATTATTTATCGAATAATAATTTAATATAATTCATTTAAATATTTTTAAATGAAAAAATAAATTTTTATTATTTTACAATATTTTTAATCTATACTGAAACACCAATCACAGTGCGTGACGTCATTTGTGGGCAATCATTGTCTTATGCCAATGCAGCTGTTTTGTTATGATGTGACCAGATGAACTATCGTGGCGTTTCGGCGGCATTTTCAAACAAACAATATTAAAACATGATATTGAGTACCTAAAAGGCTATAAATAAATAAAATAGTATTTTTTATGGGAATAAATATCCATGAAGATTAATTTAAAACACTTTCTGAAAATTTATACGATCCCCTATTGAAGCATAAACATATCACATAAGGTGTTTCCGCATCTCAATAAGACTGGAAGCTCTCTTTTTTTCTTGTGGACATGTTCTATAGTCCCACAAAAATAGCAATCTATTAGTCTACTCTTCTCATGAAGTGTAGAAATTTCTACATTCATAGAGGTTCGGTTAAAGTAGAGATTTACATTTTAAATGTTTTCGATGACCATTTAGATGTATATGAACTTAATGAAGTCAACTGGTGAAAATAGTACATGTTTGTTTACGTACACCGAAAGGGTTATATTCAGCACAATTTTTAGAAGACGATCTCTAACTCACTATACGCAGTATGAAATTGTATATTGTACATAGTAATAGCCTTTAGTAGAATAACGCCTATCATAAATTAATTAATGTACTTACTATTCCAATCTATTGACTATATTAATCTATCTATTATTCAGTCACATTCATCTTAACAAGCACTGACTTGCAAAATTACCGACACAACAATTGAACACTTTTATTAAAAAATAATTTTAATTAAGCAAGCACTTAACCATCTATTGGAAGCAGAAATCGAAAACAATTTTATTCAATAATGTATAAGTTCATTCCTCCATTCCTCCCTTCATGGCATAACTGAAGTATTGGCAATAAATATTATCGTGTCGCCTTCAAAATATTCCTGAAAATATCACGTCCTTTACATTGTTGATCGCTGTGGTCGTTTAGTGGGCGCCGTTTAATTAAATTTTGCACAAAGAATAAATGTTTTATTATACATACCTGATACAACGGCTGAAAGCTTGAAAATGTGCCGTTTATTTTGCCGTTTATTATATTTAAGGATAGCATATGAGATAAATTAGAAAAAAAATAATAATATTTGATCCACGATTAACTAAACTATTAATGGAGACATTTCATTAAGCAAATAATAATGAAAATATTCAGCAGAGACGAGAATGTCTCTCGCAAAAGGTATATCAACCTTTTGTGATAAATGTGCCTACTTATAAATATGTATATCTTTATATCAAGTCAATAACGTGTCCCTAACAAATCCGCGCTTCTTCATTGAAGGACTACTTACTGAAGGAAATATTTTCAATATGTTTACTGTACTGCGCTTAGCGTGTTTTCTCGTCCCTCGTGTGTTTGCCTTGAGTCCCATATACCGACCATAGAGTCTTTAACAAGAAATTTATTAAAATTTGACTAATTGGTAAAAAATGTTTCTACATTTTGTTACTTCGACACCTACATTCTCATAAGGCTTCTTCGTAATAAACTCCTACGTTGATCTGAAACAAAACACAATAATTGATTGTAAGTCTATCAGAAATTTTGATTTTGAAGATTTGATTTTTAAAGCAAACATTGTGTTTTCAGAATAATCTCTATCTATAAATGGTACGTGAAGATGAAAGGTTGTTTGTTAGTATGTTGAATAAACTTGGTTCTAACTTGGCACTTAAATGAAATCATAATATCTATCGGTAGGTGGCTACCGTCGCCTGTAATACAAACTGCCACAGTTTCTGCAAGTGTCCTGCCGACTACAGTGGCATTAAGGATAAGGGATTGGATAGGAAAAATGGGCTCTGGCATCCCTTACTCACTCACCGAAACACAGCAGCACACCTGCTGTTATTTCACGGTGGTATTCTGTAAGAGGGTGGTTACTGCAGCCAGACGGCGAAACGCAGTGTACCCTGCCACTACTTTTTGTGCCAATGTAATCATTTATGTTACACTAATATTATTTGACGTTATATTATGACAATAAAATAAAGTTGATAGTTTTAGTTAGTAGAGGGCGCTCTGTGTTCCTTAGTCACAAAATGGGCAGCCCGACTGGCAGCAGTAGTGTTGCTATATACAAAGTCGAGCCGGCACATTTCATTCGGCAATTTTTGTAGTAACCGAACTGATCAACCTTCGACATATCGACTTTCATTAGACTTACTCGAACAGCAAAACCACTCAGGTTTCTACAGGCAATCCGGGCCATGGTAACCCGGGATATGGGCAACAATGGCGCTATTAATGCCGAATATCCGCTCTGCGGACAGGCCCAGAGTTATTTTTGGGGAATGTTCATCTAGATATCTATGGGTCCTATGTATAAAGGCCAAAGTGTAAAATCATAATTTTACAGGCGAGACCGAAGCTAAGAAACTTTGCAAATTTACTATGATAATTACTATACGTCCTTTATTTATATCACAGTAATTTTTAATAAATATTTTATTTACAAGATCTGTAAAAAGGCCAATGTCAATTTGGCCGTCATACTAGTAACACTTACTTAAATATAATCTCCGAATGATAATAAGACGTCATGTTGTACTTTGTCTAATATAATATCAAGAGCATAATAATTACTTATATATCATAGCGAGATGCTCAGTTTGACATAAATGGCAAATATGCCCCTGTCGACTAAACAAAAGCGCAGGAATGCCTTAAGTCTCAAACAACCATTTGGCCATAAATCTAAATGTATGCTACATAGGTCCTTTTGATGGGACCAAAAATGACGCTACCTTGAATATATTAAAATTTTCTTAGAGGTCAAATAATAGATTATAGCGTTTGACCTAAAAAAGTCAAAATGACTAAATTGAAAGTTTGGTCCTTATACATAAGATCCATCGATATATTCGGTTCTACTATAACACCATGTGTGCTTTTATGATTCAGGGAATGAATACCAGAACCAAATTTTCACCAGCTTGTTCCATATTCAGCTTGTTCTTTTCTAAATTGGCAACCCCCTGTCCTGACGTTGTTAATGGTATGTATAAACTACTCTAGCCAGGGATGTCCGCAGGCGACTCCCATTTAAATAACCATCTGTCCGTCGTAAAAAAAAAACTAGCTTTAGTTCTGAATAATTTATGTTCGAAGTGGAATCGATAATTAATTATCGACTTCGCTCCGAGAGATTTTAGACAGATAGAGATTTTAGATACGAGAGATTCGCGTAGTTTTAGTTTTTTTTTAAATGTTAAGGTGTTTAATGTCAGACAGGCTGACGGTACATTAGATTGTAGGCTACCATTGTATCATGGTATTATGTACCATAATATAAGCAACGCCACAGGTGCTACAAATGCGCTGCCGACCATAGTAGGATTAAAGATCAGGAACTAGGAATGATTAGGTAAATGGGCCCTGGTATTCCTTACTCACTCACTAATAGCACACATGCTGATATTTCACGGTGGTCTTCTGTAAGGGGTGGTTACTGCCGCCAGACGGGCTACCTAAATAACTTCGAAACGCAGTGTGCTCTGCCACTACTTGACAGATCCAGATCAGAGTCAACTATGAAAACTTCATTTCCAGAGTTGAGCCTGCCGGGTATCGAACTCGGGACTACTTAGAAAGAACGTTAAGATTTATTTTAAGATACTCACATTAAGATATCAATGCTTATACTACACCACGTGTATCGGGCATCCGTCTTTAGATCTGACAGTCTCTAGAGGGGGAGGTATAACGACATACGTGTCCCGGCTGTTCGACGGTAAGTCGTCGTCATCTCCAGCGAACAGCGGTGGAGGTGGTATAACGTCATCGTCGACCTCCTCCTCCGTCACCTCCCGGCGTTTACTTCTCCCGGGCATGTAGTTCATAACACAGGTCACAGCAATGAGGAACAGAAAAAATATGAACACCACGTCAAACATTATTAGGAAGTTCAGCATTACTAGTTGCATCACGCCACTTCTAACTCCCGTCACATTATGTGCCTTCGGTCGATTCTCAGAGTGGCTTCAGTCATTTGTGGTACAGGAACAAGCACTTCACATTCCAAAAGTCATTAGAAAATGTTTACGGTGAAGTCACCAAAGGAAGGTGTAGATTTTGCCAATGTACCTGAAAAGAAGAAAAATGTTAAATAAGTAGAATAACTGAGACTGGTAAAGCAACCATGGAAGCTACACCGTATGTTCTGCAGGAATATTGCAATTTAGGAGTGGCAGGGCACAATGCGTTCACAGGAGACCACTCTTCTATCCCCTCTCCAACCTCTATATTTACCCTGACAAGGACAGCAATACACTGTAGCTATATCTACCATCAAATGGACCGTTAGCCTACTTGCCGCTTGTATCTTTGCAAAAAAAAAGCTTAGTAAATAATGTACGATTACAAGCAATCATAGTACTTATTTACCTTGAGACGTGAAAACCATTTATCTCATTTTGTTGCATTATATTTTATGACTAGCTGAGCCCGCGACTTCGTACGCGGGGTATTCGGTATAACGCGTAACTTTTTTTGTTTGTAAACCGATTTGAATGAAAGAAACATTAAATGTTACGGAATGCTCCTTACAATACATCAGTGAAAACCGCATTCAAATCAGTTACGCCGTTTCAGAGATTAGACAAACAGACAAAAATTCTAAAAACTATTTTCTGACCTCGGTAACACACATAAAAGGACAAATTGTATAACATTCGCGCTTGTTGCTCATGACAATAGGGGATCGGACAAATTTTCAGAAAGTGTTTTAAATTAATCTTCATGGATATTTATTCCCATAAAAAATACTATTTTATTTATTTATAGCCTTTTAGGTACTCAAAATCATGTTTTAATATTGTTTGTTTGAAAATGCCGCCAAAACGCCACGATAGTTCATCTGAGAGCGCGTAACGTCATTTGTGGTCATATCATAACAAAACAGCTGCATTGGCATAAGACAATGATTGCCCACAAATGACGTCACGCACTGTGATTGGTGTTTCGGTATAGATTAAAAATATTGTAAATAATAAAATTTTATTTCTTCATTTAAAAATATTTAAATGAATTATAATAAATAATTATTCGATAAATAATCGTAAAAAATTATATATTTTCTTTCTAAGTACATATTAGATTTTAATCTGATTACTGTCCGATCCCCTATTGTAGACATTATTAAATTGTTATAATGCACATTGCACTGTTATTTTAACATGTACAGTCTTGTTTTATGTTGCAGTATAACAACAATGTTTAATAATGTAGACATGTTATACAATAACATGTTATTTAATGCATCTCACTCATCAGTTAATACTTAATTCCATGTATCTCGTATGGTTTTGTACGTTATACGTACGTTTTGTACGTATGGTTAAAGAGATAATACTTATATATAAAGCGCGACCGCGCCGTGAAACCAAAAGGCAGCCAAGACGCGTATGCTACGATTGCGAGGTATATATATATATATATATATATATGTTAATATCCTGCTTCGGGGCCGCTACGTTAATATCCGTTGTTCCTTTGCTCCATTGTCTAACGCCACGGTCACAAAGCTCAGAGAATTTTATTTTCTATGTATTTCCCAAGAAATGTCAGGAATTCTATTTCATCGAAGTTGTTGGCTGATAAATGTTGATTTAAGAATTCGAGGCGAGACCTGTCAAGTGAATCGACACTTTGAAAGACGTCAAGGCAGGCGATTGCAAGCTTTTATTTACGGGCATATTTTTGGGAAGCATTGTATTTTTATATTGAGATTCAATTTTTGTTTTTCAGAGATTCATTTTTATTAAATGTTTATTTTTATCATTTGTATGCGCTACCGACTAACCTTAACACCGCTCTGTCACACTGGTGTGATGGCCAGCAGTTTGTAGGTTAGGAAGCTGATTTCCTAACTTTCACACAGTGTAGATCAGAGGTTCCCAGCCTTTTTTCTCATAGACCACTTTCAAAATTTAGCTGGTTTCGGTGGACCTCCTGCAGCTACATTTATACCATATTCCCAAAAGTCGACAAAAAATGTGAAGATTAGATCTGACTATGGAAATTTGTGTCGCAGCTGAGTTCCAACCACTAATGGGGAGTTTTCTAATTGAAATAAGTGAGAATTGATTGTTTTTTTATTGTGACCCCCATTTTTTTGTTACGCCAACGTGGACCCCGGTTGAGTCTTCCGTGGACCCCTGGGGATCCACCTGGACCACTTGGGAACTAAGGGTGTAGATGATGGTAAATCACTTTCTTAAGCTTAATACCGTCCCGTTTACTAAAGAATATTCTTACTACTTGTTAAATACTAATAAAAAATACTAAGTGAAAACGGACAAAAATTAATTCCTGTAGCCTTTGATACATTAGCTAAAAATTTATACTAATATTATAAATGTGAAAGTAATTCTGTCTGTCTGTTACCTGTTCAACACTAAATCGCTGACCACGGTTCCACGTGGTCGTCGGATGAGGACGACACTCCCTAGCTACCACCAGAGCTACCACAGATACGTGTTGATCATATTCCATTTTTTTTTTAAACCGGACGCGATATCGAACCCCACGCGGATAGGTCGCTTACCCTTAAGTTACGTTTCTAAACGATTCCATTCAGCTTTTTCTTTTTCTTCTAAATTAGTCTTTTCGACGGCGGTAGAACTCGATTGCTTCACGAAGACCCTGTCTTATTTTTTTTATTACGTGTTAATTTGACAATTTTATTTTAAATTTAAATTAGTGCTTATTTTATTATTTTTGTAACTTGTTTTCTTTATTAATTAAATCGTTTATAGCACTAATATTTCTATTATTTTATATTGTTTTTTTTTTAATTTTTTTATTGTTACCATCCCACCTACCACTGGGGGAAAAGAAAGGCAACAGTATAGATGATTGTTTGAGATACAACACCCTTAACAGTCTCGTTATACATAAACTTGACGCTTTCTCGCACAAATAAACTCATAGGAAACGCTTTATTCCTTCCCATTTGAGGCGGATTATCCAACAGCATGTTTTATCCCCTAACATGGTATTTGCATGCGTCTACGGCGCTTCTAGAATTGCCTTTAAGTGTCAACAACTAAGTGAAAGAGGGTTTATAGAAACTCTTACCTTTGTTGTTTCCTCACATAGATTTATTTACAGAGCCAATTACAATGTGGTTATGTTTTCTTCTACAGACACTACGGACATAATATATTAAATACGCTATAATAGATGGATCAAGAGGATTCAAAATAGTTGTGCTACGGAATGTAACTTAATTAATTATTTTGTTATTTTGTTTCTGTATTCTTAAGAATATTTTTCTATTTATGAAAATATAATATCTGTAACATCTTATATTTTACGTCCCATTGCTGGGAACAGGCTTCTCTTTGATCAAATAAGGTATGGATACATCATGCTAGCCCACTAGTAAGATTTATGTTCACAGATTTGTCTTCTACGACATTTACAATGCCTAAGTATGTTTTACTTTGTTCTAGATAAAATATTTAAAAACCAGTAAAACCTAGGAGATCCTACCTACCGGGATATGAACCTACGTCTGCTTGCTAAGGTGAATGACTATCAAAATATGTACGGTCCACAGAGATTAATATAGTGGGTTAATCTCGAAAACAGTTTCATTTGTCAACTGACTAGCATATACATATTGTGCTTTATTTGCCGAAAAATTAAATAAAAAAAAAATGCAAACTTTTTCAGATGTGTACATTACGGCCTCACGTACCACCGGTAAGTCCTGTATTTTTGATAATTTTAATACATTTAGATGGAAAGCAAGAGATCAAAACATCCGAAAAATCCCTTTTATGTCATTATTTTAATGTAAAGAATTGGTGGTATTACATTACTAGTTATTTCAGTCGCTTACAGTTTCCAAATTGTTTTGGCCGCGTAATGAATACTGCGTACATGAAATTAAATTTATATGCCTTTTTTATTTACTTTTTAAAAAAATATACAATGTATACAATGTTTGATCATATTACAACGTTTCGATGTCCTCTTTTTATTATTCTTTGTTATTATTTTTAATAAATAATTATTTTCATTCATTAAAGATTTCCCCGTGACAGAACTTTCAAAGAAAAATGGAAACTGGTAGAAGACCCGAATATGGACTTTTAATAAATAATACTGATTTTTTTAAAATTCGCTATCGTTTTTTTTGTCCGTAATTGGTTTATGTTAGATTAAACAAAAAATACTGAATGCATTTATTTATTCAACACACCAACAAGTTGACATAACATTCATTTACATACGTTATAACCATGTGCGATTTCATGGTACCAGAGTGTTATATTAATATAAACAAGGTAGGTATGTGGTGCTAGGCACTCAAGTCTTGTGGAATATCTCCGTTGTAAAACCTGACCTTTTGTAAAACCTTTTGTAACAATTCGAATAAACTTTATTAAACGCATTTTTAATTTATAGAAATTTAATTGCTTTTTTTATATTCATTAATATTTACGGTATGAAACATTGATAAATTTTAATGAAACACTTTGGTTTCCATTATCTACTTACACATTTATAGAATATCAGATATGACAGTGAAACAATGATTTTTAGGCCAGAAATTATGTATCATTTATCGATTTTCAATCACTATTGTAGGTGTGAAATCGTTTATATGTGTTAGTATTCTTTCGACGACATCAGAGATCGATCGAATTTCGCCCGGCAACCAATCTCCCCTTAGTAATTATGGTTCCCGATATGTATTTGTCGTTTTGTTTATATAGATGACTGTCATAATTTCAGCATAAATATCAAAGATGTTTAATATTAATGCTTTCACAATAGAATCTAATTGCTCTAATTGCTAAAAATAACCTTATTGAAAAGAGCGTCAATAAGGTTTCTTCCCGTGTTCTTCATCATAGAATCAGCATTGCGAACCTATAAAATTCGGTCCTAAACTGCGACATTATATTAGTATATTTAGTCTATAATATACTAACATCAAAACCAAGGAAAAAAAGTAATGTTTGTAATCTTGGATTGATAATATAATCTCTGGAATCACAATTCAGATTTAAAAATATTATTTGACTAATATCTAAAGTATTAGACCTTAAAAGTTGAAGCTATGTTTTATAGCGACCGAAGTGGCGGCGAAAGTACTGTATTCATTATATCTGTTTAGATGTCACAAATTGTATTCAGG
Source organism: Bembecia ichneumoniformis (assembly GCA_910589475.2). Lineage (NCBI taxonomy): Eukaryota > Metazoa > Arthropoda > Insecta > Lepidoptera > Sesiidae > Bembecia > Bembecia ichneumoniformis. Next base: position 1,127,009 of record OU342526.1, on the reverse strand, counting down.
ACATTATACAACGAGACCGTGTACTTGCCTATAATTAAAATCAACTTTTATAATTATAATTAAATTATTAAAAATTATATTAATTAACTTAAGAACATTATTTATTGATAAACAGTGGGGCCGAGCAAACTGCGTTCCGCAATAATTTGTGTTTTTAATTCACGTAAATTCAGATATGTTTCAGTAAGTGAGTAAGGGATTCCAGAGCGCATTTCCCTATTTCTTCGTAAAACCTTATCCTCAATCCTAATGAAGTCGGCAACGCACTTGCAGAACTGCTTGTGTTCACACTTACTATTACGTGGACGTGGACTGTTAAAAAATATATTAATTATCAAATATTCGTTTCACTCATAGGTGCAAGGCTATGGATTGATAAGCGATCAGACTTTGAAGCTTACATAATATTAAAATCGTCACTACGATGTAGCATACAAAATTGATTAGTGGTCAGGCGTAAAGTAAACTTCTCGAAACAAGTTTGGTTAAACCGTTGTTAGTAAAGCTTAGCACAAATCTGTAATTAAATAAACGTCTCGAGCACATCGCAAAGTTATATTAATTTTGGGGACGGGGTCCCACCTTACACCAATTTATGATCACACTCTATTGGATAAACAGTAAGAAAGCTATAAATTTAATTATGGAATATCATACGGTTATTATTAAAGTGAATATTGCTAATACGACCCCGTTTGATGAGTGGTTAGGGTGCTTGCCTTAACGCTCTGTGTTAGGGATCCCGGGTTCCATTCCCGGCAGGGTCAACTTTGAAAAATTAACTTTTCAAATTTGGCTCTGGTCTGGATTTGGAAAGTAGTGGCAGGGCACACTGCGTTTTCGCAGCCATTTGGGCAGCCCGTCTGGCGGCAGTAACCACCCCCTTACAGAAGACCACCGTGAAAGGGATGCCAGAGCCCATTTCCCTATCCACTCCTAATCCCTTATCCTTAATCCTACTGTAGTCGGCAGCGCACTTGCAGCACCTTTGGCGTTGCTTGTGTTATAGGCGACGGTAGCCACCTACCATCAAGTGGATCGTCAAATAGAGATAAACGGTGTTTTGACGCAAGTGTTCACGGGACACGGTGGATTCTCCGAGTACTTGGAACGGTTCAAGTGCAAGGAGAGTCCATCGTGTATCTGTGAACCAAATACAAAAGAAACTGTCCCTCACATCCTTGTAGAATGCTCGGCTTACGATAAAGATAGATTAGAATTAAGTTTTGATATTGATGGAAATGTAACAATAGAAAATTTAAGTGAATTAGTAAAAAGCGAAAAAAGTGAAAGATTTTTAAAATACTGTGAAGCGATTGCAAAGAGGGCAATAGAAAGAAACAAATAATAAATATATGTAATGCCAAAAAACTTATTTTAAAAAGTTATAAATTATATCAATAGGGTGTTTTTATGTTATGGAATTATTATAATGTTTTATTGCAATTTTATGTTTATTGTTATATTAATTTATTTAAATTGGAATGTTTTTAATTTTTATCGTAATTGAATTATTTAATTTGTAATGACTGACAATAATTTTAATGTTTTAATATTGATTTTAATTCATGTATCTTAAATTAATGTATATTTTTAAAAGAAGTGTAATGTAATTTAAAATAAGTGTAATGTAGTGTGATGTAATGTATTTTAAAATAAATGAGAAATTCTATAAACAATAAAGAACCCCTATCCCGGCTTAATGTGTACGAATATAAAGAAAAATAAATAAATAATAGTTAGTGAACCAGCTATAGACGGGAATCCCACCCGTAAGGAATGAATGAGGATGGATGAGAGAAAGAAACAGTATGCAGAAAGAAAGTACGAGCGGCACAAAAGCGAGAACTGGAATGGAAGAGGAAAGCAGATATAGGCTTCAGCTGTTGCTGGAGGGATTCGCAAAAAAAAAAAAAAAAAAAAAAAAAGTGGATCGTCAGCCTGTCTGCCGACCTTAACATAAATAATAATAATAATAATAATAATACGGGACTCAATCCCATAATAGAATAGGTACTGTTTTATTTAGCATTTTGTTTTTATATAGGGGCAATCTTAGAGATAACTAATAAAAATTAAAAAAAAAAAAAAAACACTAATAGTATAGAATTTCGGGATGGATAAAGGCTATATATTATGTCGTAAAATGAAAAGGCTTTTTCGCTGTAATCGATTTGCAAAGCAAGTCGACGAAAAAACGGTCGAACTATGATGTTTCTTCCGAACGCTGCTTTAACGGTGAGAAATATATGATTGATTTCTGTAAGAAAGCTTGATAATGCCTACAAAAAAGTCAGGCATTTATTTTTAAGCTACAAAAATCTACTTTTTTTATGTTAAGGTCGACAGACAGGCTGACGGTCCACTTGATGGTAGGTGGTTACCGTCGCCTATAACACAAACAACGCCTAAAGCTGCTGCAAGTACGCTGCCGACTACAGTAGGATTGGATAAGGGATTAGGAGGGGGATAAGGAAATTGGCTCTGGCATCCCTTACTCACTCACCGAAACACAACAGCACGTATATGCTGTTATTTCACGGCGGTATTCTGTAAGGAGGTGGTTACTGCCGCCAGGCGGGCTGCCCAAATGACTGCGAAACGCAGTGTGCCCTGCCACTACTTTTCAAATCCAGACCAGAGTCAATTTTGAAAATTACATTAAAATTTCCAAACTTGACCCCGCCAGGAATCGAACCCGGAGCCCCTGAGACGTTAGGCAAGCACTCTTGCCACTCATCCAAAAAAAATAAAATAAAAAACAATTTAAAATCTTTACGAATCATTATTAATCATATTTTCGACAAAATTATGAATTCTTATGAAAATCAGCGAGTTTATCGTCACAAGTATTTAAAATACGTGATTTTTGCTTTTACTGGCATATGTTTTGGACGCATGGTTAACAATATAAAACGATATACTCGTATGTAAGGCGCGACCACACCGTGAAACCACAGAGGTAGTGCAAAGACAAGACGCGTACGTTGCGACTGCTGGGTAGATAATTGATTTTTACTGATACCAGAGAAACAATCTGAATTCCACCCTAGAGAAGTTGCGGGCACAGTTAGTTTTGAGTTAAAAAATCTCCAACTCTCATAGTGCTCATGATTTTTTGTTTTTGGAGTTTTTGTCTCATGTTATATATAAAAATGAATCCCTATTTCCCTTGGTCACGGGTAGACCGATTTTGATTCGGTTTTCACCAATGGAAATAGGGATGAACGGGGAATGTTCTTATATATAAAAAAATACATCCCGGGCGAAACCGGGGGCGGGTCGCTAGTATTATATAAAATACTACTTAACCAGTAAAGGTAGTATTTTATCTATGATTTAACTTATGTCACTCATAAGGCTGCGTATAAGAGAGTCGATCCCGAATGTACAGCAAAAATAGTGATCTCTATTAATTGTTTATGATAGTTGTAATATCCAATGACAAGATAGGTATTTAAGTACTTTGTTCTAGTTTATTCGAAATTGCGATAAGTGCCTATACGAATTTTGAAAACAAGTAAAAATTATTATTAATTTAAATGTATACAATTAATTGGAGCGTTTACATAAGAGCCAGTTTCATGTCGCAAGCATTAAACTAATTAAATAATTTCAATTTTATACGATTCCTGAAATCGTAATACTATACCTAAAACATTTTACTGCCGGTTAGTGGCCGAGAAGTCGAGGAAGTTCAGCATCGCGACTCGGGAGACTTGTTAGAAGCCACGGTAAACGTTCCCCTGTTCCCGACTCCTATTCTCATATCCCTGCGATGACCGACAGGAAGGACGAGAGTACGTCATTTATCAGCTTATCTCTAGGTATTCTTCACGCTACCATTGCAGCTTGCTAGGAGGTTTGGTGACAGCAACAATTATTGTAGGATCATGTATACTTTAGGTGTTTTCTTCAAAGATACGTTCTTTGCGACTGGATTTTTTAAAGAAAGTAATATTTATAAAATACTAGCGACCCGCCCCCGGCTTCGCCCGTGGTGCAATTTTTATATATAAGGATATTCCCCGTTTATCCCTCTTTCCATTAGTGAAAACCGAATTAAAATCGGTCTACCCGTTCACGCGTGATGCTGTGACCAAGGGAAAAGGGGATTCATTTTTATATATCGAAGTATTATTATTAGAAAAATTTGTCTTGATTTGCATATCGCTTGTCGGTAGAATATGTGGACATATATGTATAAAAAATTACAACTTGTATATCATATTTAGCAAATAAATTCATTTGAATTTGAATTTGAATATTCGAAAATTATTTACAAAATTTGAATAATACATTAGCAATACTGTTACTGTTTGATATTCGCATTTAATCCGCGTTTAGGATTGCGGCAAGTTTATACAAATTGTAGTTAATGACTAAGCCGATTGGATGACAGTGGATGGGCAATTTATCACAATATAGAAACCGCCTACCCGCCTCTGACTCAGCACAACTCCTATGAATACCCAAACCAACCCCAAAATACGCGTCAGTATTTATTACGGAAATAGTCTCGTAGTAAAAGCCTTTATCCAGAGATTAGAAGGGCGGGACGCTTCTTTTTATGATCGGTTTTCGATAACACGACTAAAGCTATTTGGGGACTCTAAGCCGCAAACTGATTCCAAAACTTTTCAGGATTTTATTAAACTGTTACGTATATTTGATACAATTTATTGTAATGTATATACGAGTATGTACTCGAAGCCATATAAAAGTAATAGCATTTATTTGGAAGAATTAGTCATTGTATATCACTACCAAAATAATGTACAGTGTTATTCTGAATAAGTTCAACAAAGGAAGAGGGATCACACTAGACCTATTTCTATCGACAAAAAAAAATAGTAATAAAATACTTTTACCTTTTTAGGTTTACTCCGTTCAAATAACAAGAGCTATGATTGCAAACAGTAGGCACTACAGACAAATTACAAATGAACTTAAATTAATGGGATATAAAATTTAATTCCTATCCATTTCCCTATCCACTCCTAATCCCTTATCCTTAATCCTATTACAGTCGGCAGCGCACTTGTAGCAGCTTTGGCGTTGCTTGTGTTATAGGCGACGGTAGCCACCTACCACCAACTGGACCGTCAGCCTGTCTGCCGACCTTAACATAAAATTTAAAAAAAAATCACATAATTAAAACTGGATTTTTTGTTAATTTTTTTCGATATTTCCCAAATTTCTTAAAATATTAATATATATTGTATATTTTGTCCTGTTGGACATTTGTTTGTTATCGGATCTTGTTCAATTTACCATTGAACTATTTGGATGAAACCTTGCCAACATTTTAATAATAATAATAATAATAATAATATAATAATAACTTTATTTCAGACTTCATTGTGTCCATAGCTTTTTAAATTATATTACTATACATTGTAGAAAATTAAAATTAAAATTAAAATATAAACTAACAACTTTTTGGACATTTTAACCATGTCCAAAAAAAATTAGTTCTGATTAATCAATTGATAGACTTAACAAAATTGCCGGTGACAGCTTAATGGGATATACATATTTGAAGTTATTAAATTGACTAAAGGAGCAGCAAAGCAGTAAACAAATTGTAATTACTGGAACATATCAATTCCCTCTTTACAAAGGACGAGATGACACCATTTCTTAATTAACCATCTCATGGGCATAAAAACCTATGAATACAAAACACATTGAACGGTTTAAGTAGGTTGCGAAAAATGAGTAAATGCGCGAACAGTAAAATAGAATCTTGTTTCGCCTTAAACAAGTTTAAGGCGAAACAAGATTCTAAACAAGTTTAAACGCCTTAATTAAGTTCGTCTCACTAAGCTCAATTTATTTGTACACGATGTAGGTTTATTTAGTATGTGGCACGTGTTCTTGACGGAGTTTTAACACATTTCATCTGAAGAGGCAACTGGGAGAGTTTTGACGACGATTGAGTTCCCTTATTCGAGGAATATTATCTTGAATTTAATATGCTAGGGTATCATCAAGCAACGTTTTTAGAAGTGAGATAACAAGATAAATTATTGTTACGCGCGGGGTGTTACTATTTATTTTCACAAACCAAGATTACTTCCAAAAAGGCTAAACTTTCCCGATAAAACCATTAAACATGCCAATGGTTCACTGTCGCGGGTAACTTCACAAAAGCTCTGAAGAGTCGCTTTTGAATCGCATGTTAACGCTCAACTAACTCGTCGCGCCCGCTTGCTCCCTAATTTATATTTGGCGCTAAACGCGTCGATCTATTTGGAATTTACTAGAAATATAAACAAAATTGTAAACACGGATTTTTTTTCTATTCCGTGATTGTAAACAAGTCCATTGAAAGTTCGTAAATGCTATTTCTGTTGAACGTGAACTATGTTGTAAACATAAGTACCAATTTCCTTTGACACTAACCGGGATGTTCAGGGTCGATCGATAGGGTGAGACCCTCGAGACTTTCGGTCGGCGCTAACGCTTTTTCCAAAACGTTCCATGCTTAGAAAAATAGGAACTAAGGAATCTTTAAGAGAAAAGAAATGTAATATGAACCTTATTATCTAAACACAAAAAACAAATAAAAAACGATTTGTTTAATTTAATTATTCACTGGTTGTAATTAAAAAATTAAATTAAAAAAACACTTCGATATTTGGATCTTCGACTCGCTGATCTATCACTGTTTCAATAGTGGTTGTGTCAAAGACATTAATAAACCTAACAGCTTCTCAATAGAGAAATAGTTTAGTGCTTTCCAAATAGGACTCGACATTAGCATTTCTTGTTCACCCGATATTGAAGTGCCGTATCATTTACTCGACCCATATTTTACGGCAAGAACAAAAAGCTTTTAGAAATCCATTTTATTATATCAGATAGAGGTTTCATTCGTGCCAATTTTTATGTGTTTTTCTCAATTAAATGTAATAAGCTTAAATGTAATCATGTTCTGACAGGGTAAATGGAATCTTAAATAAATGGGATAAGAAAAATTTCTCAACTAATCTTGCTATTTTTTCACGTTGAGTTGCCATCACACAATCAATCCCTCTGTGTATTGGCAAAATAAGATCAGTTTTTGAAAAATAAACAACGTTTTTCTTCTTATTAGACTCTGTTTGCCCCAGGAGTCTAACAGAGATTCAAATAACTTCGATTACAATTATTCCTTGTCGTTACGACTAACTATGGAACGTTCTGGAAAAAGCGTTTGCGCCGGCCGAAAGTCTCGAACACCCCACCCTATCGATGGTACCCACGCTCCTTCCCGACTAGTGTCAAAGGAAATTGGTCCTTAAGTTTACAACATAGAGTTTACATTTCAACAGAAATAGTATTCCCGAACTTTCATTAGCTTGATTACGATGTTGTTTAGATTCTCTGGAAAATTCGAAATACATAGAAATACATGTTTGTCACCAAGTACAAATAAGAGAGCAGAATGGCGAGATAGGGGTGGTGCGACAACCAGCGATATGAAAGCGACTCTTCGGAGCTTTTGCGAAGTTATCTGCGACAGTGAACCGGCGACACATTAAGGGAATCGTTGACGACTTTTGGCAAGTTTAACCGTTTCATCGGACACATTTAGTGACTTTGGGAGTCCACTTGGTTTGTGAAAATAAATCGTTCGTTTCGCCCTTACAAGGCATTTTATCTCGCTTATTTTCCGTTGTTGCAACGATCATACGTTTTGGAAGCTTTGGATGCTAGCTTTATATTGCGTGTTTACGATTTTAAAGACGAAAATAAAAAATAAAAATATTTTTATTACAAAGTTCAACACAGTGCGGTCCATTTGGTGGTGGATGTGATAGGAGAATGGCCTCTGACAACCCTTAACTGTGCATCGAAACACCACAAGTGCACTTATTTAATAGTAGTCTACTGTTTAGGGTGTGATTGCAGCCACAAGTGGATTTGCTAAGTGCCCGGAAATGATATACTCGTAGAGAAATTTATTGTTGGTCCACAAAATTAACATAGCAATAATAAGGATTAAGAACTCAGTTCTTTTTTAAATAATTGTAGTCTATTCTTCTCCGTCCAAAAAGGTCATTCAAAAACGGGTGGACGGATTTTCAATTAGCAGCAGCTTAAAGGTTTGTCTTTGGACAAATGAACAAAAATGGCGAATAGTAGACATTTGTGGAGTTAATGTATATGTGTAGGGAGGGAGCTGACTTACTTTTAATGTGACAGTTGTTGTTTGACGTCATTTCGACCAAGTGTTATTGTTTGCAACAAATTTAAGCAGTGCCATAAGAATAAATAATAACAAGTAGAAGGGAATCTCCTTTGTCCGAGTTTCAAACGCCGCCGCCGCCATTTATATAACTACTTCCCCCTTCACGTCGTTACGCCCCTCTGTCGCCCACGCTTGTCGCCAGGGTTGCTTACTGTTAAATATTGCTTACGAATAAAGATAATATCGCTAAAATATAAGTTTTTGTTTACTTTGAAACCATTATTTTATTCTAGTTTTATAAAATATGAGATTTATAAATACTTACCTACATTATTAAGTTATGTACCTACAATGAGTATACTTATAAATAATAAGTTATTATAAGACAGCACCATACCAAATGAAGCCATTTCAGTAAGTATTACTTACCTATAAATATAAAATAAAAACATACAGGCTCACGTAACACTATTAAGTAAGTTTATTCGTGCGGAGACGCCGGCCATGACAGCCCAACTGAGTATCCCATTTAACGTGTAGGCTAATATCGCGAAATTGAGCGCGTCCGGAGCGGGAGTTTCCGTTCTACGTGTTCTTATTTATTCTTATGGCAGTGCCTACGAGTATATAAACAAAATAAATAAATTCGCAAGCAATGCAAATAAAAGATTTTGCAAGAAATCTTATAAGTCCAATCAAATCTTATCCAAGTTTTACAATAAAATGGAGTTGTAAGTATTTTGTGAGCTTTTATATATTGGTACAAACATTATAATTAATACTTATATAAAGTATGTACAAAAAGTAATAGCACTCTTGAAGATGATTCATTAATAATAATTGAAATTACGTAAATAGATTTATTAATTATTCAATTACTAGACCTACATACGTACAATTTAATAATATAGCATGAAGTTGCTTTATTGTTAATATTCACCTTAGAAACACGAAGCTCTATTTTAATATCAGGATGATTTATTTTGACCTTTTCTTTTATGCGTAGGTTGAGTAAAGATCTTCATAATTTAGGATTAAATTGTTTTATTACATCACCAAAATACTTACTACCAAGATATTTTGCCGAGTTAGATGCCAAATAAGATGTGGTGTTTCTATTTTATAATAGGTTCAAGCCTTTTTTCCAAAGTTTATTTACTTTTAAATTGTTAGGTTTATAGGACAAACGTAAAAAAATATGCCGCTTTCGTCTGTTTTGTAAAAGTACCAATACCAATAAGATTCAACACAATGGCCATTATTGTTGAGCGAAAAGAATGATATTAATAAGTACTTCGACCTGGCTCACTAAGTGAGATGTATCGAGATGTTCGACCAGTCTATGTTACAAGAGCGGAGAGCCTCGACTCCTAAGGATAATCTAGATGTCTCGTTCAAGGAATAAGTTCAGAAAGTGAAATTTCGTGTCACGATAACTTAACGCTAACAGTTAAGGCTTTCAATTTTTTGATTTGTTTATTACTTTTATATACTTTTCTTAATGTTGAAAATATTGAAAATGAATGTATCTTTCAGAACTGTTTTCACAAAGAGACATTTGTCCGATAGGAATTTAATTTGCCAGGCGAAATCCGAAGGGCATCAGTCGACTTTAACATATCGCAGAAGATGTAGCTTGTTGACTTAAGTACCTATTTGAATGTGTCATGTATCCACCTTCAGTCGCCCTAAGGGCTTCTGTACAAATGTATTCACAAGCCAAAAGTCATTTAAACTTCATGCAACTTGAGGGGCGATTTTAATTAGTGACCTTTTTAATGTATCTATATACACAAGCAACTCAAGTGCTGATGCTAGTGCGCTGCCGACCTTGATGGAAATAAAATCGTAAACGAGCCGTGTCTGTGGAATAAAGATTTAAAAAAAGAACATATACGTACTTATGTTGCCGAGGTCAAAAAAGTAGTTTTTTTAGGAATGTCCGTTTGTCTGTGAGTTTGTGCACGCTAATCTCTGAAACTGCATAACCGATTTCAATGCCGTTTTCACTGAAGCTCAGTAAAATACCAACTTGCTGCACTCGACTCGGTGGATCGCAGAGCTAGGAGGCTCATTGGCGATTATACACTAATAAGAACTAAGCTGCAGAGCCTAGCACATAAATGCAAAGTTGCCTGTCTGTGTGTAATCTATAAGATGTACTTCGGAGAGTGTGCTCGAGAGCTGCATGAGATCATACCGCTTTCCCCTTTCTTCTATCGGACATGCAGACGCACGGCTGGGTTACCATCCTCACCTTGCCGAAATCCCTCTAATTCGGACCAAGCGCTTTAAAACATCTTTTGTGATGCGCACTGCTAAGGATTGAAACTCCCTGACGGCGTCTGTATTTCCGAGCTCAAATAACCCAAATCTTTTCAAGGTTCGAGTGAATAGGCATCTTCTGGGTGAGCTCGCTCCATCGTCGGCCTCATCTTTCCTACATGGATAGATGCTGGTCAAGAGCAAACCCATTTTTAATAAAAAATATTAAAAAAAAGCAAGCTTCCTGTAAAAAGTGTTTGTTTCATTCCAATCGATTTACAAACAAAAATGTTACGCGCCATACCGTATACCACGCGTACGAAGTTGCGGGCTCAGCTTGTTTAGAATATAGGAGAATAAGAAACTGGATTCTGGCATAAATTACTCACAAATCCCATAAACACATAGTTTTTACATAACAACAGTATTTTATTGCGTTAAAAATTTAATTTATAAACATTTTACGGTTTAGATTGACCCGTGTTGTATCAGCTTATTTATATTAACTTCAACAAGACCTAATGATGTTTTAGTGTGTGTGTTTCACAAACAACTCAGCTACAAAACAAACAGCTCAAACCAACTTGCATCGAGTTTAAGAGTACCCTTTGCCGGGTCGTCTTTCAGTAAAATTAGTTACGATACACTTTCTATAGTTTGTTCTCTTTTCTATAGTTATTTTTACTTTTTTTGTTACTATATAATCTTATACTTGTTTGCATATTGGTGTATCTATTCATATTTATTTAATCATATATATAATAAAATAAGCCTTTAATAATTGATAATTTACAGAAGTTACAATTTTTATTATATGCTTCTATATAATGAAGTTTATTGATAATTTTCCATATAATTATATATTTGATTGTTTTTAGATTGATTTGTATTTGATTTGTATTGATTTTTATTTATTTTGTAATTCATGTTTGAATCAAACATCAGCAACCTTATCAGGTTGTCCGAAGATATATAAGTAATTTGCAAATAATACTTCTTACTTTACAAATTGGTTTATTTAACTAATAAGGTCGGATAGACTTTTATTTCCCTTCTACAGAAGAAACATGAAAAATCTTCGAATATTGACAAAATGACAACATGAAAAATATGGAAAGAAAATTAAAAGTTTCAAAAGGAGCGGAGCTCCGTTTTTTAATTGGACTGGCTATACGAGCCCGTTAAAAAACAATAGTTATGAACCAACAATACGAGGACACTTTTAAAGAGGAAGTGAGCAACTACGTGTCTACATTCCAAAGGCTGTTACAAAGAAAAAAAAACAAGACTTAAATTCATAACGAAGTGAAAAGCTTTTTCTCGAAATGCTTCGTCGGAGCCAAGATAATGGTGACAAGAGAGTTTATAGACAAGCTAAAGTTAGTACAACAATACAACTTCGGAAAACCCAGCAATTCATACAAGAACATGTTTTCTTTTCTTGTCTTTTGCTCGGACCCTTATAACACGCGCTGGAGAGCCAATCTATCTTCTATCTTCTCTCTATCATCTCTTTTCTCGTGAGAATATGTTACAAATAGACATAGTTATGTATTTGTTTATAGAAAAACATGCCAATTGTTTGTTATTGGAATCCATCGCATGTCGATTGAAGTTTATTTTGATATTTTAACTGAACATTTTATGCACTATAATATTGAAAATTACTATAAAAAAAAAAAAAAAAAAACGAAAATAATTTTATTAGGAGAAAACCAGGTAATTGCGAATCTTCCCTGAACCTAAATTTAAGATAATTCCACACACATAGATAGGTATTCAATAATGAATAAAATATGGTATCTGAGGGCAGAAATATAATTATAATACATACCCCTTTTAATTGTTCTTTTTTTTCACCGAGTGTTCGAGCTGTAATACGTACGTTACTTGGTCGTGTACGTACTCAAACAAAATAACGCTGTTAACACGTTGCAGGCTTTTAAAAGGGGTTGTAAATTACGTCGGTACTGGCCTGCGACGTCTCTATACAGGGTTGATGCGAAACTTTTCTCACTGTTCCAATTTTGTTGGGTATCGAGCCACATTCATAGGGTGTACACTGTACATTAACAAACAATGCGGCGTTTATTAAGGTTTTTATGTACAAAACCTGGTGTTCTACAAACACCGTATTTCATTAATAGGGAATATGCACATTTTTTTTTGTATTTTCATACGATAGGTTATATCGTAATATAACCGTAAAAAAATATTCAGCGCCAAAAAACAGAAATTTGGTAGCAAAACAAAAGTTAAAATTAACTAACAGCTGCGGGCACTTTAAACACCCGGCCCTTTTAGCGCGCTTGTCGTGACGTCACAGTCTACAATACAATCAAATGTTAAAAATCACAAACATCTACGCGCTTGTTGACATTTCATAGACGTTGACGTCACATTCCATAGACTTTGACGTCACATTCGATCTGACCGTTTCAAGTATTTTGAATTTCACACATTTTTATGCACTTTTTAATAATTATTTTCTTAACGAAAAAGAAATAATATTAAAAAACATTTACATAGACATAATTCTAAAGCAAAAATGTTGATAAAAAAATATATTTAAGCCTTTTTTGAATTAGACGCATATTCCCTATTATGAATTTCACTGTGCCGAATTTTTATAGTCGCCTGTGCAACAGAAAAACCCTCACTCCGCCCTCATTGAAGACGAATATTATGGGCCAAAATTCCTCTCTCCCACGCCTGTGTAGGGCCAATAACTCATTACAAAATAACATTTTTAGGGTTTCGTACGTCCGAATCAAAAAACGGAACCCTTATAGGATCACTCGTGTGTCCGTCTGTCCGACCATTCCCCCCCCCCCCCCCCATCTCCGAAACTACTGAACCTAAAATTTTGAAAAAAATACAGAAATTAGTTTTCTACTTATAGATTAATAGGAAAACCTATGAGAAGTCCATGATATTAAAATAACATGGTAAATCACTCAATATTGTACGGATAGGTAATATCGCACGGAACCCTCTTCACTCGAGTTCAACTCGCACTTATCCCGTTTTTTTTCTGGTTTTTTGCCCTCTTTGAAGGTTAAACTAAGAAATAACACTACGTAATATGTACAAATATTTATTTTTAAGTTGTTTTTTTTTATTTTATTTTTTAGGTACTCTTTTTTTATTATTGCTTTTTCTTTTATTTTTGTATTGGATCTTTTTGTTTATTATTATTTTATTGTTTATTACTGTCACTTTGTATTGTTACTTTATATTGTTGTTTTCTTCTAAATTATTGATTTTATTTTTTATGATTGTGTGCTGTTTTGCAACAAAGAAAAAAAAAAGAAAAAAAATTATCAATTGACTTTGATGATACGAAAATTTAAAACAGAGTGACATTGTTTGTTACTCACGACTCAAACACTGCTCGTTCTTGACGAATATCTTAGTTTCTGAAATAAACTATAACTAGCTGATCCTGCGACTTCGTCCGTGTGGAAACATAAAAGATATACATTGACGCCTCACATTATACTTTGTCAAGCGTTGGTCCTTTACTTTTAGAAAAGCTTTGCACGCGTGGAATGTTTATCCTACGTCCATCTATTCTAACAGACCTCACGACATTGTAAATATTCTTGTTTCGACAGATCCGTTTTGGGTCAGACCTTTATCGATTTCGTCAGATATTACGAATCGACAGATGCTAATATGACCAAATTTGCGAGATCCATTCTAACCATTGGTGAAAGATTTTTTAAATCAAACGAGTAGTTCCGAAGACCACATACAAACAAACTTTACCTCTCTATAATATTAGTATAGATTAGATAGTAATGAATGTGTAATGAACAAACATCTTAAACTGAACAGGCAGTCTGGCGGCAGTAACTACTCCCTTACTCCCAATGTGAAAAGATGAAAGAGTAAGGGATGACAAAAGTTATTCCTCTATACTTTTTTACTTGTTTCTTCCCTTTTTTCAATCAGCGAAATTATAGCGCATTCTCTTTTCTTCTTAGTATTGCTTTCTTTAAGTTTTATCTTACAAATAATACAATTATTTTCCCCTTTAGCTTTTTTTTAATAAAGCGATATCCACTTACAATCAAATGAACAGTCAGATTAACTGCCGCCCTTTCTCATTAAGAAGATAGAGTCGAATTGCCTAGACGATGCCTAGGTGCCCTAAGTTTCGTCATTAGTCTATCGTGTTGTTTTCACGATAAAAGCTGTAGTGCTTAATTTGAGGTTAAGCAATTCGCGTAATTGTCTAGTGATTATTTATTTATTTATGTACTAAATGCGGTTAGGTTTTTGCTTTTGCAGATGACACTCATGAGAATTAAAAATGTTACATGTTCTATATCGGATTTGTAAGTCTCCGTCAATTTTTGTATTTTTGAAATGAATAAATAAATTGTTCAACTGAATTTTTCAATCGAAACTGAAGATTTGTATTGACATTCTTGAAACAAGACTTTTTGCTTCAAAATTAATTTTCTAATGACCTTGGTAAAGTAATTTCAACGATTTGCAGCTACAATGAAAGAGCGCCTTGATTACGGAGACAGACATAGCAATTACCTGTGTAAAGGTTTTTAATGTCATGAGGAATGACATTATAAATTCTTCTATAACAATTCTTTTTATTTCATTCTTTTTCCTCACAATCTTTTGGTAAATAGAAGAAGTAAATAAATTGGTATTTCCAACAATTAAAGGTTTCGTAAGACACGACTTAGAGCGCATTTTTGATCCGAATTTTTTTAATAACGGACATTTATTAAAATACTCGATCGGTTCATGAACATTAGTTAGTCATGCGAGAATTTAAAATTCAAATATCGCGGGAGTTCTTTCGAATTTTTAGGTAGTATACAAATTCTTTGTTGTTTTCCAACATAAATTAAATAAAGAGAGTAAATATAGTACAACTCTATATTTAGTTTATTCATTAATCTAATCCTAGATTAGTTTATCCTTAAACTAGATAAACGTTAAACTAGATAAAGTTTATCCTTAGATAAACGGGGATTATTAGTTAATCCTAGAGAACTGAGATAGTGAAAGACATGACATGCCCATATATTTGAAAAAAGATAAGGATTAGCCAACATAAAAAGTTGCCGTGTATAGCGCCCAAAAATTTATTGATCATAGGCTACTTTGAACCATTCGCGAAATCGGCAGCAATTCCAACAGAAACTAAGATTAAGCTACGAGTAGGTTCAATTCCACGTATTCAAAGGTGGAATTAAATTGCTATAGTTTACAACTATTGGTTTACAATAGTCTTCGAGATAATGGGGCCTTAATAACAAACCGAGTATTCAATTAACCCACATCTGATATTCATGATCTATAGGTGAATGGTTGCGATTTCTGTGTTAGATTGCTGATTGCCTACACAGCTTTGAGTCAGTCCAATTATGACATAATTCACGTATATATATGACAATAATAGTCCACACTAAGTTCATATGGGTGTTAGTAGGAAATATTTAGTGAAAATAGAAATCGATCATAATATTTAATGTGGAACCCTAATGGTGTGTAAAATAAAACTAATACTTATTTAAAAAAAGAGCTAAATTTTATAAAAAAAAATTATAGAGCTAGCTTCTATAAAAAAAAACTTGTAATTTATACAGATAGTTCTTTAATTCCAATTATTATAATCTAGTTTTTATGAAGTTATGAATCTAGAATTTATGAATTTGTAATAATTTTTATAATCTAGAACTCGATAAAATAATAAATCTAATATATAAAAATGAATCCCCATTTCCCTTGGTCACGGCATCACGCGTGAACGGGTAGACCGATTTTAATTCGGTTTTGACTAACGGAAAGAGGGATAAACGGGGAATGTTCTTATATATAAAAATTGTACCACGGTCTAAGCCGGGGACGGAACGCTAGTAAAGAGATAGAGATTATAATCTCTATCTCTATATATAAAAATGAATCTCCATTTCCCTTGGTCACGGCATCACGCGTGAGCGGGTTGACCGATTTTAATTCGGTTTTCTCTAATGGAAAGAGGGATAAACGGGGAATGTTTTTATATATAAAAATTGTACGCCGGGCGAAGCCGGGGGCGGGTCGCTAGTAAATAATAAATAAAAATATGATTATGTTCTCAAGTGAACACTTCACCGATTTTGAAATTTGAAATAAAGATATCTTAAAACCTAAGAGTACTACGGCTATTTTAAACCTTTCACGCTGTCTAATCTATACATAATTACAATAAAATCGTAAACAAGCCGTGTCTGTACATTAAAGTTAAAAAAAAAAATTGTACACGTTGTATTTATGTTACCGAGGTTAAAAAACAGGTTTTAGAATTATTTTAGTCCGTTTGTTTGTGCGTTTATGCACGCTAATCACAGAAACAAGTTTTGTAACAAGCTTCCCCTAACATTTAGTATTAGTTTCATTCCAATCGGTTTACAAACGAAAAAGTTACGCGCTATGCCGAATACCACGCGTACGAAGTTGCGGGCTCAACTAGTATTGAGTAAAAATGACACATTTGCTTGCTATAAAATTGCTTCCAAAAATTTGCTTCATATTTATACCAATATTTTATATTTCAAATTGAGTTAAAACCATCTGTATATAACCTAATAAATTAATATTAGTTAAAAGGCCTACCTTTTTGGCTTAAATTGATTTTTCTGTTAAGTTAAAAATTTAAAAAAGGGACTAGTTAATTACCTCTGAACACGTCCAATGTTATATACGCACTCACTTTTCCGGTTGCGGGCAGCGAGCCATCGTTCACCGGTCGCGAAGTTATGAGCGGGTAGTTACCGGGTCGGCCGTGTGTGCGTGCCGGCCGGCGTCGGGCGGCAAACTGCCGGCTACCCCGCGCCCTCGCATAGCCGCCCGCCCGCCCTAGCCATTTACCTACAAACTCGCGCCGCCCGGTCACACTGCTTTTGACATTACAAAAAGAGAAACCAAACTTTTAGTGCCTTCCTGTTGAATTTCAGCGAAGCGTCATCTTTGGTCCGTTTATTTGTTTTTTCTTTGAAAACACTTACTTATTTGTTTCTTCTTTGTTTATAATACACTAATATTATAAACAAGCTGTACGCGTAGTACTCGGTGTAGCTCGTAACTTTTTTGTTTGTAAACCGATTGGAATGAAACAAACACTAAATTTTACGAGAAACTGAGGGTTTATACAGTGAAAACTGTATAAAAACTCAGTGAAAACAGCATTCAAATAAGTTAAACTATTTTATTACAACACTAGCTGAGCCCGCAACTTCGTACGCGTGGTATTCGGAATAGCGCGTAACTTTTTTGTTTGTTAACCGATTGGAATGAAGTAAACACTAAATGTTATGTGAAGCTTGCTACAATACATCAATGAAAACCGCATTCAAATTGGTTAAGCCTCTTTTGAGATTAGCCTGCACAAACGCACAGATAAACAGAGAAAAATTGTAACAACTATTTTTTTGACCTGGGTAACATAAGTAAACGTGTACAAATTGTTTTTTTTGAAAAAAATAATTATTTTTAATGTACCTATAACATTTTTTTTCCATTAATTAATGTATAATTATGTAACACATACGGTTCGTTTACGATGTTATGTATTGATTGATAATTTACATTGCTACTTTGTTAGACTGGAATTACTCATGTTGTGTTAGGAATTATTCTGTAACCAATAATCGATAAAGATCATAAAGTTTGGCTTACATTACATTGACTATGAATGTAGTGTAAGTTTAGTTACGCCGAAACGAATATCGTAACTTAAGTCAACGAAAAAACGTCAACCTTGCTAAAGTGGCATAAATAACTAAACGCTTATAATGTTGAATGACAATATGATAAGATGTTTGTTTATGATTGACAACAAAATTCATGACCCTTTTTTAAACATACCCTCAAATGGTTGCTTTTTACTCAGTAATATGCCATTGGAGATTGCCATGCACCAGCTGGTGCAACTAGAGCGGTGGCACTTTCAGATGCTGGGTATCTGATAGTGCCACGCTAATACGAGTAGCTTGGATATCCTCGAACTTCGAACCACGATAACTGATGCTATCTGACGACACAGAAAAACTGGATATCACACCAGAAGACCGAGACAAGGCCGTATGAGGTGCAATTCTGAAAGAGATGACCGCTTCATCGTGTTCAAAGTTCTACGAAATGGCTTTGCTACGGCTCAGGCTCGTAATCGCCTGTTTGAGGTATGAAATGTAAGCGTCAGCATTAGAACGATAAGAAGAAGGCTCGTAGAGACTTCTTGATTCTTCTTAATTTGATTGGATTCCGGCCAACTCGAGTTCCAGTGTTGGACATTCTCTTCTCGGATGAGTCGAGAGTAGCTTTAAAAGGTCCCGATGGACACCAGTGCGTGTTCCGAACGCTTCGCTTCGCTTCAAATCGCGTGGGCGAAAACAATATCCGCTACACTCACCGAGGGCATCAATTACTTTGGCTATCTTTAGTCCGCAAATACTTCTCAAGCAACTTTCGCATTAAATGAAAGTTTTCATATTTATGTAGGAACTAGCTGCGCCCGCAACTTCGTACGCGTGGTACTTCGTTCGTATAGCGCGCAACTTTTTTTTTGTAAACCGATTGGAATAAAACAAACACTAAATGTTACAGGAAGCTTGCTAAAATATATCAGTGAAAACCTTATTCAAATCGGTTAAGTAGTTTATGAGATTAGCGTGCACAAACGCACAGACAAGCAGACAAAAATTCTAAAAACTATTTTTTTGACCTCGGTACATTGGTAAGTAAAACGTGTACAATAGGTTTTTTTTTTTTTTTTTTGTAAAAATATTTAATGTACAGACACGACTCGATTACGATATTATTATGTTATGTATAGATGTAATCATTCAATATTTCTTTATTTAGGTTTTTGCCTTTTTGAAGATTCATTAATTTGTCATAAAATATATCGTTCATGTAAAGAAAAATATTCATGTAAAGAATATATTCATGTAAAGAAAAATATATATTCAGAAATTTTGTCATAGATTATAAGCAAATTACGCTCCATTTTTTTTATATATAGTTCGACATGCAAGCTGATGACCCACATGGTGTATGTGGCCATTTAGCAAAAAAAATCAATTTTAGTGAATTTTAGTAGGTCTAGTTTGAATACTCTCAATGCGTTATGATAACCTGGACCTCAATAAGCCTTTAATAGATAGCTTTACTGAACTCCTTAACAGAGAGTTTTCTAAAGCTAGATAATCAATCAGAGATCATCTTTGGAGCAGCACTCTTCTGTTAGAGGGCTGTTACTACCGCCAGTTGCTGCCCAGTGCCCAGTCCGGAACAAAGAAAAGAAAGAAGATGCCTGCCATAACAAGAAAGAAGAAAGAAAGAAAGGAAGAAATACTAGAAATTTTTTCATAATTTAAATTTTTTGACCCCCACACTAAGTTTGCCTGTGCTCAATGATTTTTATATACAATGTGACTGTATTCCGCCCGTTGAGTGCGTGTTCGAGCCTGTGATTCATCCCACGACAAGGGGCCGCTACAGTGAAATTAATCCAATTGCTTTAAAAATACTTTTACTAAATTGAGATATGTGCAGGTATAAGCAGAATTGCAAAACGAGAACTTTAACCGAGATTTGTACTTAACTTAAAATTTATCACTGTTTCAATAGGTAGCGTAGCCTATTCATTCTTGAGCTGGTTTTATGGTGATACGTAGGTACACGATTCAGACTAACAAGTACGCCGCCGTTAATCACAAGTCTTCTTTTGTCATTAAATTAATTAACGTGATTACATGAATCTGAAAACCGACTTGATTATTCGTATTGTAAATAGGAGGTTGTTAATGAGAGACACGCTCTAAACGAAAACTCTTACTGTGTCATTTTATTTTGTTATTATTTTTAGCAACAAAATGTTCCGCATAAAGTGTTATCAAGTTCAATTTTTTTTTTATTTTTTTTTTATGTTAAGGTCGACAGACAGGCTGACGGTCCACTTGATGGTAGGTGGCTACCGTCGCCTATAACACAAGCAACGCCACAGCTGCTGCAAGTGCGCTGCCGAATACAGTAGGATTGGAGGGGGGATAAGGGATTAGGGGGGGGATAAGGAAATGGGCTCTGGCATCCCTTACTCACTCACCGAAACACAACAGCACGTATATGCTGTTATTTAACGGCGGTATTCTGTAAGGAGGTGGTTACCGCCGCCAGGCGGGCTGCCCAAATGACTGCGAAACGCAGTGGTGCCCTACCACTCTTTTCAAATCCAGACCAGAGTCAATTTTGAAAATAACATTAAAATTTCCAAAGTTGACCCCGCCAGGATCGAAGCCGGGGCCCCTGAGACGTTAGGCAAACACTCTTGCCACTCATCCAACGGGCCGTCAAGTTCAATGTTTTTACGTTGCGCATCAAGTGGACGGACAAATAACTAATGCAGAGGTCTGAATCGTATGGGCAGGAAAAAGGAAATTGTTTTGTAAATTTGGGTCATGTGCTACGCCATGATAGATATCAATTTTTGGGTACCATCATGATGGGGAAAGTACAGGAAAAGGGGATGTCAGATAGAAGGAAAATTTTATGGCTCAGAAACATCAGAGAATGTGCATATATCAAAACTCTTCTCACTGGGAATAGACAATTAAAGTTTAAGAGTTTGACTGCCAACCTTCAATTTCAGTATTTTCTTATTTTCTGAAACTAACTCATTGGAAGTATCAGCCATGTAATCCGAGCATTATATAAGTCTAAATATTTTCAATTGAAAACATCTAAAGAAAATACTTCATTTATTTATTACATTATAATAGGGGATGGGACAAATTTTCAGAAAGTGTTTTAAATTAATCTTCATGGATATTTATTCCCACAAAAAATACTATTTTATTTATTTATAGCCTTTTAGGTACTCAAAATCGTGTTTTAATATTGTTTGTTTGAAAATGCCGCCAAAACGCCACGATAGTTAATCTGAGAGCGCGTAACGTCATTTGTGGTCATATCATAACAAAACAGCTGCATTGGCATAAGACAATGATTGCCCACAAATGACGTCACGCACTGTGATTGGTGTTTCAGTATAGATTAAAAATATTGTAAATAATAAAATTTTATTTCTTCATTTAAAAATATTTAAATGAATTATATTAAATTATAATTCGATAAATAATCGTAAAAAATTATATATTTTCTTTCTAAGTACATTTTAGATTTTAATCTGATTACTGTCCGATCCCCTATTATTGAAAGAATTACATTTTTATATATTTCTGGCCATTTCAATTTAATTAAGTCACTTGAGTGAAATAAGTATTAAAATGTTTCATAATTTTCCGTTTCGTTGGAATCAAGTTTCGCTTACTAAGTCGATGGAAGCTATTAGGTACATTATTAGAAGTGGTTTCAAATTTCCTGTAGCGTGTTTTCGTAGTAACCTCGAGGCTCCCGATAGATTACCTACCTTACTTTCGGATATTAGTTTTCATAGCATATATCATAGGTTCACTAGCTTTTTTTTTTGGCTATTTTTATCATTCGATGTTACATTCAGCTAAGTTCTTTTCTAATACCGTTTTATAGGTATAGTGATAAAATGGTTTTCTTCTACCGCTTTATAGTAACAAATACCTACATTTTTTAATTCCCAATATATTGTATACTAGCTGAACTCGGCCACGCTTCGCTGCGGCCCATACGGCGGTGGAGTGCGCGTGGGGCGCGCGGTACTGGACACTGCTTATATACACTGCTCGATAAATGAACTATTCAATACAAAAAGAATTTTTCAATTCGAACCAGTAGTTCCTGAGATTAGCGCTTTCAAACAAACAAACAAACTCTTCATCTTTATATATTAGTATAGATAAGAATAACTGCGCCCCGTGGCTTCTGTCTTGATATTAACAGTATTTCTATATGAAAACCTTCTCCGTAAAAAAAGATATAAACGTGGCCTCTTTCATCGTTATATGTAAAACGCTAATAGACCTATATTTCTCAGAAAATTTAAAAATTCTCTTTTTACAGAGCCGATTTACCTATCCCGTCCTAATTCCTTGGTCCTTGGTCCGATATAAAACATTTTTTTCTATAGATTCTGATATCTCTGTGACAAGATATTGGTTTATAAACGTCTGTCTATAATCAAATAACTTCATTGTCTTTGTCACGACTCACTGAGTATAAAATAAAGTATTTTTAAAATGAATAGTAAGACTGAGCTTATAATTTGAGATTGAAGATTGAGATTAATAAATAAGTAAAAATAAACCGTCATTCATAGCAATTAGGAGTTAATGACTGAGTATTGGAGATTGGTGAGTTTCTGTAGCATCGCTCACCGAAACATAACATGTGCTTTTATTCCACTTTAATTATTATATTAAAAAAAAAAAATATATTACCTGTGGA
The DNA here is from genome assembly GCA_910589475.2 of Bembecia ichneumoniformis. Lineage (NCBI taxonomy): Eukaryota > Metazoa > Arthropoda > Insecta > Lepidoptera > Sesiidae > Bembecia > Bembecia ichneumoniformis. The sequence continues at coordinate 1,104,172 of OU342526.1, read as the reverse complement.
ATATTATAAATGAAACAATATTAATTTATATTAAAGTAACTTTAATGTATTAAAAAAATAAAATAAAAATGTCGATGGAATATTATAAATGAAACGATTTTAATTTGGTTTTATATTAAAAAAAATTATAATAAATTAAATTAAATTAAATTTATAATAGAACTAGCGACACGCCCCCGGCTTCCCCCGTGGTGCAATTTTTATATATATGAACATTCCCCGTTTATCCCTCTTTCCATTAGTGAAAACCGAATTAAAATCGGTCTTCCCGTTCACGCGTGATGCCGTGACCAAGGGAAATGGGGATTCATTTTTATACATATAAGATATTATAAATGAAACAACTTTGTTTTATATATATGTATATATATATATATTTATGTCAGGTCGGCAGACAGGCTGACGGTCCACATGATGGTAGGTGGCTACCGTCGCCTATAACACAAGCAACGCCAAAGCTGCTGCAAGTGCGCTGCCAACTGCAGTAGGATTAAGGATAGGGGATTAGGAGTGGATAGGGAAATGGGCCCTGGCAACCCTCACTCACTCACCGAAACACAACAGCACACGTGCTGTTATTTCACGGTGGTCTTCTGTAAGGGGGTGGTTACTGCCGCCAGACGGGCTGCCCAAATGATTGCGAAACGCAGTGTGCCCTGCCACTACTTTCCAAATCCAGACCAGAGCCAAATTTGAAAAGTTGATTTTTCAAAGTTGACTCTGCCGGGAATCGAACCTGGGAACCATAGAACAGAGCGTTAAGGCACGCACCCTAACCACTCATCCAACGGGCTCGTCAAATAAAAAATTAAAAATATATTTAAAAATGCACTTAAAATAGCAATATAAAAATAGTAGCAATACGATGACATACTGTCTGTAGAATTCATTGCGAAAAGGTCCATCTAATGAAGGCGGTGTCTTTGTCGGCACTTGTTGCGTCTCGTCCTTTTCATGCTTTTATATTCTCGAGCCTTTTCTCCTTCACTATCAAATCTTTATTAGCAATTCCTTACCCGTCTTTATGGCGAAAAGTGGGTCAGATGACTGTTAAAGCCAACTTACGACAGTGTACACTTCTATTTACATAACACTTCAAGTTTTGCGTAAAGGAAATACGCTGGGATAATGAATTGTACGTTTTATACACTTTGACATGACGGTATTATTTGTTTAGTAAATATTGACAGGCTCAACGGCAGCGAAAAGTGACATAAGTGTTCGAGTAGATAAGCAGGAATTAATTTACTTAAACAAACTCTAATTTGATGAATACATTCCAAGAGAATACAATTACTATTAATTATTATATTATTTTTTATGTTAATGTCGACAGACAAGCTGACGGTCCACTTGATAGTAAGGTGCTGCAAGTGCGCTGCGGACTATAGTAGGATTAAGGATAGGGGATTGGGAAGGGATAGGGAAATGGGTGGATTCCTCCTGAAGGATATTCACGTGCGAATCAATTATAGATAATACGTCACATGGAATTAAAATTTAATTCAATGCTGTCTGAAATATCTTAATATATAAAAATGAATCTTTATTTCCCTTGGTCACGGCATCACGCGTGAACGGGTAGATCGATTTTAATTCAGTTTTCACTAATGGAAAGAGGGATAAACGGGGAGTGTTCATATATATAAAAATTGCATCCCGGGCGAAGCCGGGGGCGGGTCGCTAGTAATAAAATAAAATAAATACAATTAAAGAGTTTTTTTTATTTTATTTCAAACTTGTCTCCTTGTATGTATACACTGAATTGTGAATTAACCTTATAATCCTTATACAATGAGGACATATCTTCGTTGTATGTCTTGGATTTAAGAAAAGCCTCTGAAAACGAGGACCGAACGAGATACCATTTTCGTGGCAATAAAAATTCATTAAGTCGCACAAACACAATACATGCCAGCTACTGGTATTTACAGCTAACAATTGATCTCTGTTAATTATAAATATTTAATAATAATATATACTTAATCTTATAATAATAATAATAATATAATAAAAAGGTTAGTCGACATCACAGGAGACCGAAGAGCTGGCAGCTACCTCGGACAAAGAATTAGTCTAGCTATCCAAAGGGGGAACGCTGCCAGTATCTTCGGAACCTTGCCTAAAGGGACTCCTTTTAATAATATATTTTAGTTTTTATATTAAAATTAGGATTATAGTTTATATTAGTTTATTATAATTATAGTTTTATTCTTTATTCTTATATTTTAGTTATGTTTTTAAATTTGAGATAATACGTACTGATACGATTTGTAAATCACTTAATCTATGTATATACTTATATATAAGTAAGTCATGTTCCTACTGCTTTGCATCACCGTCTGAGACGTATTGAAATAGCATTTACGCGTGTTTATCGTTTGGAAATGATAACTCATTTCGTCTTAGCCAGTTGGGACGTATTCAAGTAGCATTAAGATATACGCCGCCGGATCAGCTAGTATGTAATTATTATTTTTTATTTTATTTTATTTTATTGAGACACCAACATCAAAACTCACTAGTCACATTCATAAAATTATGTAGACACGTTTACATTTGTGTACCAATTACTGGTATCTACAGCTATATTACGTCATGTTGTCCCTGTTAAAAATTTGGAAAAAAAATGTCATAATTAATAATAGTTATGTTATTTCTACTTAGAACACATTGTTATGTATACATCATGGAAGTATTATATAAGGAATAAGCTCTATCTGTGCATCTTGCAGCTAAAATAAAGAAAATAAAACCTTATGCTAAGGTCGTAAGAGTCTTGTTGCGCGCAAAATAAAAATGAAGCCGAGTGAGAGGGCCACCACTGAACGCTGTGTCCCGTTCTATAGAGTTGCCAGAGTTAAGTTGGTAGAAATGGTAGAAAAATATGCGATTGATGTAATGTAATGAAGTAAAAACATTTACTTCTAAAATGTTTCTAAATATAAATAATAATTTATTACCGACATGTTAAAGCAATATTATTTGTTGCTACGTGTAAAGCCTTATTAACGCAAAAATTTTGCGATTGGCGTATAGGTTTTCTTTTATTTGTATGAAATACGGACACCTGACCTGACAACCCCACATGAAATCGCCGACTCTGACGTCAATGGCGGAAATTTTTGATTTCGTGATATTTTTGAAGAATTTTAATTAAAATGGGGAGAATTTGTGTCGTGGAGGCTTGCGGAAGCGAGTATTATCCTGATTGTGGTTTATCTTTTCACAGGTAATAGTTTTAAACATAATTTGTTAGTGAACAATTAGGGTGACCATGCATTACTATCCAATCCTAGTTCAAGAACAAATAACTTAAATACCTATGCATTTTTTATTCCTTTCTCTATTAACATAACGGGTTCAATTTCAGATTTCTTTGTGTCTACAAGTGAGTGTTTAAGAGCATCCCCCGCCTTCTGCGAGGAAGATCAGGACCAACCTTCTAAACTAAATTGTTTTCTCTTTCATGTATAAATTTTCATTTGTTATATAGTGTGTAAATTTATTGGTATAGTAAAGTGTTGTGTGATTGAACTTGGCTTTCTTTTGTCTAAGTCCACCCCAGGTAGTTGGCGCCCTGAGAGTTAACACTGGTCTCGTGTAGTGTCTACCCCTGAGTTTCAGTCGGTGAGTAACGGTTGGAACGCCTGCGGAGCCCTAACGCCCCGCAGAGGTTTCGCGGTTATAAACTTAACTGTTTTTTTCTCACCTAATTAATTAAATATACCACAATAGGTAGCTTATCGTAATTTTATCTCAGTCCAGTAGGTCAAATCACAAATCATTTTTTATAATTATTGTCCTTAAATCATATTTCAATATATTCACCATCGCCAGAGAGGGATAAGAGGTACAGTTACTGATCTCTCTTTCGGCTTCAATTTTGCGACAACAGGTCATTCCTGTTGTATATAGTACTTATTACTTCCATGGTATACATATAAGAAGCAAAATTCGTTCAAAAATCAATTCAGTGAAATAATAAAATTATATAAGTCAAGCAATTTAATCCCCCATCACTTGAGTAAAATGTCATCGATAACGCAATCAGTCAATACTTTTGAATTTTGAAAGTTTCCTTTTAAAACAATTCATACTGTCATGAAAAATATCCAATTCCATGTCAGTCTGGAGAGAGTGGAATGATTATATAATATCATCGATGCCTAATATTTAAGTAATAGCAAAAATCGAAGTAATAATAAAACAAAATAAAATAAATTCGACATGTTAGTAATAATTTTTTTTAATGTTAAGGTCGCGAGACAGGCTGACGGTCCACTTGATGGTAGGTGACTACCGTCGCTTATAACACAAGCAACACCTAAGCTGCTGCAAGTGCGTTGCCGAGTGTGAGTGGATAGGGAAACGGGCTGTGGCATCCCTTACTCACTCACCGAAACACAACAGCACACGTGCTGTTATTTCACGGTGGTCTTCTGTAAGGGGGTGGTTACTGCCGCCAGACGGGTCGCCCAAATGACTGAGAAACGCAGTGTGCCCTGCCACTACTTTCCAAATCCAGAACAGAGCCAAATTTGAAAAGTTGATTGTTCAAAGTTGACCCTGCCGGGAATCGAACACGGAAACCCTAGAACAAAGCGTTAAGGCTAACCACTCATCCAACGGGCTCGTTATAATTACTAAAATTACTATTATAAGCAGTCTAATTTGTACAAATTTGTAAAAATTTCACTGATCAACTGAATTTTGTTAGTAATTGCATATCAATACACAAAAGTAGTTAGGTATTCTAATGTCAAAAATATGATTATTTGCTTTGCATATTTGGTTTCACTAGTTTAGTTAATTTTATTTGACAATTTGATCAGTACCTACCTACAATATCTTTTCTTCCCTGCAAAACCGGATATTTGACTGTTTTTCAGTATATTGAATTGATGAAACTATTGTGAAAATAAATTGATAACAGCGAAAGAAACGACTAAATAAATAATATTATATTAATCCATTTGTTACATATCGTACCAATTCCCAAGTTTCCCTCTGTCCGTCTTCGCAAGTGAGACAAAAGCTTTTTACTGTCACATAAATCATAAGTGGGTAAGTAAATGTCATTGGCTTGTTACCCCATTCCCTCCTGCGAACCAGATGTAATTAATTTATATATTATGCGTCACACACTTCCTGTCACTTTACGTCCATTGTTTTCTAAATTTAATTTATGTCCTTAATGGCGTTACATCTGGGTCAACTTATTATACTCATGTGTTTAGCCCCATTAGAGGTCTTACATTCATGTTTAAACCAATACATTATGTTTACGTTGAGTGAACGTTTTAATACTTTCTTGCTTCGGGGCCTTCTGAAGAGTTGTTATTCCACAGTGGCCTAGCGTAGTTTAACTTATCTCCATATACACAGAAGTCGAATATACATATATTATATTTGTCGATACAGACACAAAACTTCCTTTGACCTAATTTCCTTGATCCTAATCTCCTTCGTCCTAATTGACTTACTTGTTTCAGCTTAAAGCTGGTCACGGATATTACTAAACCCTATCAAAATTCGGCTTTGATCTAGTTTCCTCAGTCCTACTTTTCATGTCGCTAATTCCGAAAGGACATTGTTACATAAAATACTGGTATTAAACATTATATCAACAATACTTCTCGTAAGATATGAAACATCTCAGGTTGAATGGAATGATTGACATTTATTTCCATCAACAATACGGAGCCATATCAGAGTTGTCACTTACTTTCTCGCAGTTCTGTTCTGTGATATCAACATGGTAAACGTATCTCCCAAGCTTTTGATATGTAGGAGTTATATATGTTTTCCTGTCTGAAATTTGACTACAAAGCAACTTTCTTACAACTTTAGTCAAGAAAATCAGTTAAAATAGTGGTTAAATAACAAAATAAAACAAATGCATGCGTAAAAAAAGGAACATGGTCCTTGTTATAAAAAAGGAAGATGGTTACCCGAAAGGGTAAGTCCGAAGGGGGTAAGTCGTGTTATTTACAGAATGCGGGGTCTCCCCGCATGTGAGCCAATGAAAGTATAATCGATACATAGATATATGATCGATAATTCGGTGGATATATAATAATCATCATCACCTGCCTGTGTCTCTCTACTGCTGCATATAGGTCTTTCTCAAGGCTCCTGTACTTCGCACTCCTGTACGGTCTTCTGTACTTCTACTTCAGCCGCTTCTTGCGAAGCTTTTCAAGTCGTCTGTCCACCTGACCGCAGGGCGTCCCTACGCTGCGCTTTCCAATTCGTGGCCATTCAGTATCGTAAGCGCCATAATGACTGATAAATCTATCTGTCGAATGATCCGCGATATCTCACACAACTTATTTCACTATATTTCTACACTTGAATTGACATTACGTTAGGGTAAAGACTAATTTCCTAGGCCCGCATACAAGGCCCTTCGACCACTGAAATCGATTATCTCATGTCTAAACGGAAAATTTCCTGCACTCTGCATATGGGCACTGTAGACTGATCAAAAGGAGTGCCCAGGCCATGTGGACAAGTATAAATTATGTTGACAAATCAAAACTCTTGACATGTTGACATGTTGACTATACTTATTATTACACAACTACCTACAATCAACAACAAATCAAATATAGGATAAATTACACAGTGAATTAAAAGAAATGTTGAAGCATTTTTAATGCCAGCCCTTTGACGATTCAAGTGCGTTCACGTGAAATGTGGCTTGGCTCCCTTTTAATGAACATGATCATAAATCTACTCAAATATTTTAATTTAAATTTTAAAGGCATCATATTGCCTGCGTATCTGGAAGGTATGCGGCGTAATGAGAAGATTCCTTGGGCGCACGTGACCCGAGGTTAGGGACCACACTTACTACTGTTACCGCCAAATGCCTAGTTTTATTGTATTGCTTGCGTACTCGCTCTGGCCTTGCTTAGTGAAATATTTCGAATTGCTCTCAATGACTTCGTGAACACTATGAATCGCCGGACAACCTTTTAGTCATTTTAAATATTTATTTATGTATCTCAGTGGAGTATTGTTGAGTTGATGGTATTGTTGTTCTAGAGAGCTTTTTACTGCTTCTATTCATGGTACTGCATTGAGGGTTTTATTATGACACGCTGTTCGAGGGAAATGTTTCGCAATAAGTACATATATAATATTCCTGTAGATATAAGAAGTTAAAGTAATTTCTGTAGTCAGCTCTAGAAATCGATGACGCAGGTTTGAATCACGATCTAATCTGCACTTTTAAATAATTTTCTACTATGATTGCTCTAATGTCGAAGGTAATCTTGTTATCCTACAAGATTAGAAGCATTTCGGCTGGGGCAGGATTGTTCTTGAGTGGAGACGAAGACCAAGACTGGCGGCAAGCATAGGTACATGGATGGAGACGCGGGTCAATGCTGGATTCAGGTTGTACGTATGTCCAATAGTGGATTTTTCTCCCGGGGACAGTAGCTGATGATGATAGCTAACATGTGGATTCTTTATAATAAAGGGTATAGCAGTATAGCAGGATAGCCTTGGCAAAAGTGCCCCCAAAGCCTAGGGTTCGAAACTATGACCAAATGATACTTTATATAGAGATAACATGATGTACAAAATTCCACCCCTCAGGAGGCTACGACACCCAGTTAAAAACTGTTTTTTTTTCTCCAAATTTATGTAACTGACGGAAATAAAATTTTGCACAAATATTGTTATGACTTAAAGTAATCATATAAAAAAAACAGAGCTCTCCAGGTACTCCCCAAATTGAAAAAAAAAAATAATATTAAAAATTTGTAACATCCTGTATAATGATTTCCTTTGGTGGTACAAATACCGCTTTTTTTTTAAGTTTGGTATCATACGTAATCCTTAAGTTTGGTCTGTCTGGCAAAGGTGGAACACTACTAAATAAATTATAACTTAGAACATATTTTATCTAAGATCTTGTTTATTTTTCATCTGGTGAGTTTTAAAGAGTCACATAAAAAACTTACTGTTCATAGACGTATAATATATGTACATATGTATAACTTAAAAACAATAAATCCTCTAAATATTTGTAAAGACTATTAGTTCTTTTTTAATCATTTTACTTTTATAAAAACATTTTATTAGAAAAAAGCATTTACATTGAGTCTAGATCGCTCTCAGAACAACTTTGAAAGTTGAAATAATTGAAATAGTTTTTTTTTTTCATTTAGTACAAGTGATGGAAGTTTTAATTGAGCTTATTAAAATAGTTACCATCTGCTTCTCTTATCTCAAAGTGTTCTGGAACGTCATTGCCATATTTGGCCAAATCTTGAGTATTTTGCGCTTTTATGTAAAAATGTTGCAGGTTTCACAGCGTTCTGCAATCAATAGATGGAAGTCGAAGTGAAATTAAAAGCACGTGTGCTGCTGTGTTTCAATGAGTAAGGGTTGTCAGACCTTGTACCTGTCTTTTATTCTATAGAGATCCGCAGAGCACTCATGAATCTGTACCGTAGATAAAAGCAAAAAAAGGAAGATACGTGACTCTGAGGAGCCATTCGTCTCAGTTTCATTCACCTCGCTCAAACATTGTCCTGAACACAAAAATACGGCAATACGGACACAATTTTTGTGGAAAAGATTGTTTTTAAAATGTCTCCTGTGCCTTACGTCGTGCAAAAGTCCGAGGCGAGAAATCAATTACTTAACGGCCCGTTGGATGAGTGGCAAGGATGCTTGCCTAACGTCTCAGGGGCCCCGGGTTCGATTCCCGGCGGGGTCAAGTTTGGAAATTTTAATGTAATTTTCAAAATTGACTCTGGTCTGGATTTGAAAAGTAGTGGTAGGGCACACTGCGTTTCGCAGTCATTTGGGCAGCCCGCCTGGCGGCAGTGACCACCCCCTTACAGAAGACCACCGTGAAATAACAGCATATACGTGCTGTTGTGTTTCGGTGAGTGAGTAAGGGATGCCAGAGCCCATTTCCTTATCCCCTCCTAATCCCTTATCCTTAATCCTACTGTAGTCGGCAGCGCACTTGCAGCACCTGTAGCGTTGTTTGTGTTATAGGCGACGGTAGCCACCTACCATCAAGTGGACCGTCAGCCTGTCTGTCGACATAACATAAAAAAAAATATATTTCATTCTATTTATGTTATGTTTCTTCAGTTTCTTCGTATCTGTTAATTGTATGACATCAAGTGAATTACTAAAGTACTTCATATTAATTTAAAATTTAAATGGAAATGATATTGTTACAGCGCACGTCCGTACTTAGGTAAATAAACTGTCATAATTGCAAGCTTTTAGTGTGATAATGTTGTTGAATCTTTTGTGTTTAGAACAGCGGACTTTGTTAAAATGTTGGACTATATTTCATATTACGATGCATTATCCGTATGACGAGCCCGTGGATGAGTGGTTAGGGTGCTTGCCTTAACGCTCTGTTCTAGGGTTCCCGGGTTCGATTCTCGGCAGGGTCAACTTTGAAAAATGAACTTTTCAAATTTACCTCTGTTCTGGATCTGGAAAGTAGTGGCAGGGCCCACTACGTTTCAAAGTCAGCCGGCAGCCCATTTGAGCAGCCCGTCTGGCGGCAGTAACCACCACCTTACAGAAGACCACCGTGAAATAACACCACGTGTGCTGTTATGTTTCGGTGAGTGAAGTAAGGGATGCCAGAGCCCATTTCCCTATCCCTTCCCAATCCCTTATCCTTAATCCTATTGTAGTCGGCAGCGTACTTGCAGCAGCTTTGGTGTTGCTTGTGTTATAGGCGACGGTAGCCACTTACCATCAAGTGGACCGTAAGCCTGTCTGCCGATCTTAACATAAAAATAATAATTCGTTATTAAAGACAACAATGAATTTCGGTTCGTGGTCCACATTCAATGCGATGTATTATTTAAATAGTACTAGCTGCTCGCCCCCGGCTTCACATGGGATGCAATTTTTCTGCATATTACATACACTAACCTTTCTTTATTGCTCCTTCCATTGATGAAAATCGTATAAAAATCCGTTGGAAGTTAGCGGACAAACAGACAGAGGCGGACAGCCGACTTTATTTTATAACTAGCTGAGAAAGAAACAAACACTAAATGTTACGGGAAGCTAGCTAAAATACACTAGTGAAAACCGTATTCAAATCGGTTAAGCCGTTTCTGAGATTAGCGTGCACAAACGCACAGACAAAGAGATAAACAGACAAAAATTCTAAAAACTATTTTTTATATTTTATTTTTTCTACTTATACCTAACCATAAGTACAACCATGTACACCAACCAACAACCATGTATAAGTACATATTGTATAACTATACTTATACAACATGTACAAAGTGTTTTTTGTTTTAAATTTAATATTCAATGTACAGATACTGTTCGTTTACCTACGATTTTATTATATTATGTAATATATTGATGATAAATATCAAGAATGCGGTTTGCGAGCGATTGTAGCTAATACTTTTTAAGAATTTCAGAAAATTTGGGAAAATATTCTTTTGTGTTTCTTCCTTTCGGAAATACAGCAATTTTGATATTTTTTTACGATTTTTACCAAGCATCGTTACAGTCGCTGCGCTGGTAGTCACAGAAAAGTTTTGTATAAGAATGTAGCGACTAACATACCTACACGTATCTGCACGTAGGTAGATTAAGCACACTGTTCACCGATAAGTTAAGATTGTAATAAGCACGCATTATCATAGTATATAAGCCATATTTTATCCAAAATAAATCAGACGTTATCACACCTTGTCTCGTTATACTTATTGCCATAATAATTAGGCAAAGAAAATGAAGTGCAATCCTCTTTGAACCCTCAAGGTTCTGCGGTTACCGGTTAGTGGGTTACAGTCATAATTATTCCACTATCCTGCAGAAAAAAATCTACAAAACCTTCGATTCTACAAAAGAACTAAGTTTTGTGTATTATATTTTGCTCTATGTAAGAGTGTCTAAGAATTTTCGTATATAAAATAAACAACAAAATATTTAGTATCAGTTCTCTGATATAGTAGTATAAACGGTTCTATTAATTATATATGATCTAAGTAATAATAAGTACTTGTGTTACTTAGATGTACCTTAAATAAGTTAATACTATAAAACTACAGTTCTAACAAACTTTGCTTCACGAAAATATCAGGCGCTCAAGTTATTCAAAGTGGATTAACTTTTAAGCAATGGCAATAAATTAGCTATTATTTAAGCAAAAACGAGTATTATGTTATAATATATGAGACAGCTTATTAAAAAACCTCAAGTTTTATTAAAACTTTTTTCTTAATTAAAACTTTCTTCTTAACTTAAAATATAATAAATAATATTAGTTCGTGTGAAACTTTTATTGATAAATGCGTAGGTACCTACTTAATAGTTTTTGTTTAATGAAATATTTTTTTGCTACATGTTTTTCTTTATATTTACAGATTATACACATTATAACATTGTATTTTGAGTTATACCTAGCTTAATTTTTTTTTAATTTATAAATAAAATAAATCGCCAAAATGTGCCGCTAACTGCAAAACCCGAGAACAATTTCTGCTATTTTTTTTAAATATTTGTTGAAATCCGAGTAAATAAAAAATATAAAATTAAATGTCTGTGCTAAGTAGAGGACGATGATAAATAACCTATGGATGTGTTGTTGCACCAGATAGTGTTAATTGAGGGATTTTGTTTGAGTCTAGTTAAAAGAAAGAATAAAGTCTCCAACAAGCTAAAAGAAATAAGAGGCTTAAAAGTTAGGCTCTCATGCGGAAAAAGGTAGAGCAAATAACTTGAAGTCGACAAAGGTGAACGAGATGACGTACAAGGCCGAGAAGGCGAGTGAAGAAAGAGTGTGGAAAATGCATGCAGCTAGTGAGATCCTTCTTTCTTGGTAGCTCACTTGAATAATTTCATGGGCATAGATATTTTTTATGGAAGAAAAGAAAATAATTCGATTTTTTAACGCACCTTACGGTGTTACCCTAATTTGTGAATATAAATGTTACGATATTAATAAAACATAAAGTTTAAAGGGATTTTAATTATTTATTTTTTAAATTGAACGAGATTGTGGGTAACATAGAGGGTGACATCTAATACGGGGTTCCCATAATGTTGAAGACAAAAACATACAGATTCATTTAATTAGGTATACTTATAGATGGAAATATCTAGACTTTTCTAGAACTGAATTCCTCGAACATTGCAACTACAAGAACATAACAATAGAATCAAATCAGATATCAATTAGAGAAACTATTTATAAAAGAAGACTAAGATTTCTTCCATTCATTGCTTATAAATGATAAATCATTTGATAAAACGTTCAATGCGTTCTATAATAGTATAAATATTAAAAATTAGCATTAAAAAGATATTGTTTAAAACCAGGTCATTTTTTTACACTTTGGAGATCTTGGTAATAAAAGTCTCTCTTAATTTGTAAATGGGGATATTAATCAAAAATTACTTAATGGGAACAATTGAACTTTTGAATACTTTTAAACTTAAATATCTATGAAACCCCATTACCAAATTACAAGTTTCAATCGTTAAAACGAATATACCATGCACTGATGGCCCGATCTCCATACAAAACTGATTGTTCTCCTTTAGTAGGTACCTATCTAGTTTTTAAAATGTAAAGACTAGAAACTTGATGTATTTAGTATACTCTTATGTACCTTTAGTAACAATAATAATCTAAAAATTACGTCTCAAGCCTTTTGCCTCGCAATACGCCACTCAGGGTCGAAGTCAAGAATGTAGCCCGACTTGCTCAATGACACAATATATTTTACAGATAATACTCTATAATCAGGGGCGGATCCTGACATTCTGGGCATGGATCCTGGGCATTCTGACAAAATTCGGAGTTAGGGTTAATATCACAAGTAATTTTTTTGTGTATTTTTTTACTAGTTGAGATGCATTATGGTTGTATTGCAAATACTTTTAACCCGCGTAATCGCGTATTTGAACTGTCTCAAATGTCTGACATGAATTATGAAACTTTCGATAACTTTGATTGATATGGATTACATTATTCTATATTCAGTTCATATATGAATTGAATTGTACTTGAATTGAATTAAAAAGTTAAGTCAAAAATATGGAATTCCTGGGCCTTGGAATTCCTGTATCCGCCAATGTCTATAATGCATGTCGTCCCATATTATGTAAGTCTGAATTTGGCATCGTCTGATTGTTCGATTAAATCTTAAAGAGAAAAGTGTCTCTTATAATATTTTTCATATGTAGCTGTGCCCTAAGTATCCAATTTAATTAATGTTTTATTGCACAAAATTATAATTAAGAATGTGATCTTAAATCATACTTACGCGGTAAACATTACAATGTCAACTTTAATATTTCATACGTAAGCAACAAATTTCCTAAGGTATTTCTAATAGTCGCGTGTCGGTATTAATTAACTAAATAGCAAGAGCAATTCAAACGCAATCTGTGCAAATCGGCGAATGGCTGGGAGTTATGGCGCCAAAGATACGGATCTAACATGGCGGGCAGCCGGGTGACCGCCGACCGGTGACCCCTGCTTCGTTTATGCTATGCACTGACGCCATTGTTGTTGGGCCAATTGTAAATGAGTTATCGATATCGATAACTCTATATAAAAGAAACGTAAGCATTTGATAAGTGATGATAATAGAGCCCATTTCCATATCTCTTCTGAAACCTTTATCCTTAATCCTGCTATGGTCGGCAGCGCACTTGCACATGGGCGTTGGTAGTCACCACGGAGTTAGCTGCTCCGTGGTAGCCACCTACCATGAAGTGGCCGTCAGCCTGTCTGTCAACCTTAACATAAAAATATTGTTTACTATTCTGACGAACTACTGCGATTCGTAACCATTATAGACTTTGAAACGGTAATTTATAAAACACGACACCCATTTTTATATATGTTAAGGAGTTGTTGGAGAGACCCTGTAAAATAGAAACATTTCTCATGTGACACCTACGTAATTTTGTATAATATTAAATAATACGGTAGCATAAACACTGAATTCGATGGGTTCACATTATCCTATTAAATTCATTGTATATGAGTGATCACATAATTTCTTGTCAATTATTTGTGAATAATTGTGCATTAAAGTACAATACGGATGGATAAGAGTATGTATCATGTAATAAATTTTACTTTCTTCTTCACATTTTCATCACATCCACTGCTGGATATAGGTTGGCATAGGCTTTACTCATAATTTTCCAATAGGATCGATCAGAAGCAGCCTGGATCCAGCGACTACCCGTGGCCCTTATTAGGTCGTCTGTCCACTATGTGGGTGGACGTCCTACTTTACGCTTGCCGGTGCGTGATCTCCACTCGAGAATCTTCCGGTCCCAATGGCCGTCGGCTCCCCGTACTTTTTGTCCAGCCCACTGCCACTTCAACTTACTAATCCGCCTGGTCATGTCGGTGAACGTCTATTAAGTGACGTTCAGCCTTCTTACGAGGCCCTTAGTTAGAGACCGGTTTCAGCGTCATATATCACCACTGGAAATACACATTGGCCGTAAACCTTTGTTTTAAGAACTTTTGTTTGTAGAGCCCATTTCTCTATCACTTAACCTTAATCTTACTATGCTTTCAGCCCCACCTATAAGCGTTGCTTGTGTTATATGTGACGGTAGTGGACCGTCAGCTTATCTGGCGATCTTAACACAATAAAGAATTGAAAAATTTTGGACAAGAATATGTCTCGGAGCATAAATAAAGCTGCATTTTAAATCTGCATTTAAAAGTTTATTTTAATTGCCTTTTGCTTAATACTTTTATAATATCATTCCAGAAGATTACAAAAAATTTATAAAAAAAAAATAAAAAAACTTACTAGACACTTTTCTAAGCGCAGGATAAATGTGAGAGGGTATCAACCACACTGGTCTGATGATAGTTGATGCCTTTAAATACTACACAAAAAATTTAAGTAATGTAAGCACACAGACTCGTACAGTATTTGAATTTAAAAGGGATCATAATGCGTTACGCCTATGAAAATTAGGGTCGGTGCATTGGACAGTAGAACACGAGTAGACGGTTAGTAATAATAGTAGAACTGCTGGAGCTAACCCTGAACTGCAAACTCGGCAGGTTGGTATGCGCGCAGAAACGGATATGGCGGATTTAGGAATATTTCTGTCAAGATCGATGAATTTCAGTCACAACGTATGTAGATAAAGTAATAAAGTTGCAAACGAAAAAGAAAAACTAACAAGTCAGTGAAAATTATCAAATACTAGCGAATACTGATTATGTTTATATATTAATTTTTATATATATAAACATTTCCCGTTTATCCCTCTTCCCATTAGTGAAAACCGAATTCAAATCGGTCTACCCGTTCACGCGTGATGCCGTGACCAAGGGAAAAAGGGATTCATTTTTATATAAAGAGATTTTTTCATATATTTACAAATTATATTAATTCAAAAGATATGTTTTGTTTTTGATGTTAGCATTTATTCTAAAAGCGATTTAAGTACACAATAACATCCTTAAGTTTATTGCGTAATTATCATCGATATGTATAAAATCGACATTTACACAACACTTTCTGTTGGCATGACTTACGCTAATCCTGTACTAATAACAATTTTGAACATTATGGGCAAAATTACAAATAGTAGCATTCAATAAATAAATGTAAATATAACAAGAACATTCTTCATTCATTAAATTTGATATGATACATATCATATCAAATTTAATGATTTTAAATTAATTAATGATATGAGCATTATTGTGCAGTGAAAACACCAAAAGGACCTTAACACGATGATGAGGTTTTAACTGTTCCATGAATAAATTGTAATTTAACTAATATATACATTATTCTCTTTTTCCATAATGTTTTTCGCTTAGTTTCCTGATAATACGGGGAAGTAAAAATATGTGCGGTTAATTTGAATGGGGACAGACATCTTTAAGTTTTTTTAAGAATATTGATATAACATAAATAATGCAAAATATGAACAATTTTTTCATTCGTTTCTTTGTTTAGAATAAAAGAATAATTTCCTTTGTGTAAAGACAAAATTATTGATTGATTTTGATTTTGATATGTAGATGAATTATTCAAGTGTAACTTTAAATTGATGATTCATTATTTGATTTGCGCCAGAGTCGTTTGAATCTTCAAAATAGATCAAAATTCAAATTGGTCTATCCATTGTACGCTCCCATTAATCTTTGACTTCTTCTTCGTTATAAAAAAATATTAACAGTAAGTATAATTTGATACATAATAAATGAAGATATTAAAGTAAGTAAAATAATGTTCACAGTGCACGTTAAAATCTTTTTAAAATAAATTTTACTACCTGGAATACAATAGGGTGCGTCGTATTGTGCTCACAGTGTGGAAGCGAAGTCGGTTCACGGGCACGGCGTTAATTAAAAAGTAAACACCACGAATAGCCTAAAAGCCTATGCACATGCCTATCTAATGTTTACCGAGGTCATGATACGTAACTACTATAAAGGCACGTATATAATATTGGAACTAAAATAAAAAATAAAATAAAATAATCAAAAAGCGTATTCTAACAAAAGTTATGTTAGTTACGTTCGGTAATACGCAGATGTCACTACGTTTTAAAAGTTCAAATAGTTTAATTTTTCGACAACAGATGACGCTGCGCCCGCAGGTTATAACGCGGTATAGTTTTGTTCCTTAACCCGGACTACACTTTTCATACAAGACCTCGACGTTTGCTTTCATAAGCCTAGAGAACTAGAGAATAGAATTAGGGAATATAAATACATGCGTCCTGTCACATAAATGTCAAAGTAACAGATAACGTAACGCTTTTTAGTAAAGCTTGTATTAATTTTTCTCATAAAAAAACATTTTTTCATAAAATTTTCTTAATAATTTTGTGGAATTGCAGTGTAAGATAAAAAAAACATAAATATTTATTTAATGCTATTATTATTATTTAATGCTACTGAACTTACCTACAATGCTCGGCCATTACACTTGATGGTAGCTATCGTCACAAAGGATACAGGAGAATGTTATCTGACACGAAACCTCTTACCCAAATACAAATAAATGTTCTGCTTTATACAGTATTTTAAATGTTTTCATAAGAGTGTAATCAAAGGTATTATCAATTATATAATTCAACGTTGATTCTTGCATCTGATCCGATGTTGCCTTTGACCTTTACTAAATGTCGGTGCTGGAATATAATATCTATTACCTATATGAATGTCACTTGCAGTAGCGTTTGGAATTGATACGGGGTTCTTCTTATTCTTTTCATTAGTTGTAAACATAGCGATTTTTGCAATTTTCAAGTAAATAACTATACGATTAAAAAATTGATAAGCAATTGTATTCGATTTCAATCAGATGAATGATTTACGAGTAACAAATAATGTAAAGATTGTGTTTTCAACACAAAACAAGAGATATCATTATCTATTTCATGTACTGAAAGAATTATTTATTATATGACCTCCAATGAGGCGGCCCTCAAACAAAAAACAAAGAAAAGCAACACACGGGAGATGCCGCCGCAATTATAGGAAGCACAGCTTGCATCAATAAAAATATCTTTTAAAATAAAAAAATAAATTGGTGATGATGAGACGAATTCATTATTTAAAAAATAATTACAAGCAACCTCGAAAGTCGACGTAATGACTGTAATAGTTGACCTCTTGATTGTAGGTCATAAGTCCCGCAAGTGCTCTTGCAACCTTAGTAGGAGAAATCATAGGGGATTAGGAGGGGATAGGAGAATGGGTTCTGGCGTCCCTTACTCACTCACCGAAACACAACAGCACAAGTGCTGTTATTTCATGGTGGTCTTCTGTAACTGGGTAGTTACTTACGCGAGACAGGTTCCCCAATTTATCATTCGAAGTGGGAAACGCAGTGTACCTGCCCCTACTAAATGCATATATTTCGTGAATACTACTTATGGAATTCGCGAGTAGAGTATTTTGTGTATATATTAAGTATCGCTTACCGTTTGACTTACAAGCTGTCCTGTAACCTCGGCCAAGCATAATGCCTATACAAGGTCCGCGTTCGCTCAAAACATTCCCGTGCCCCGTATAGGCAATAAAGCTTCGTAATTACAAAATAACTCCGTACCTGTACAACGAACGGGACTATTTAATCACTTTGACGGGGAAATAATGGACGGCGGCGTTCGTTCTCCCATCAAAATTGTGCGAGGGCAATCTATCGGGCACCGTGTTGTGTGATGAAAGCTCGTATCCTCCAGAGTGGGCTGCGGAGTGTGACGGATTAAATAATATCCCTACTTACCTAATAATGGACACGCATTTTGTGGGAAGTTGTACATTACAACCTGAAATATAGCAAGAAAAATAATAGCAAGTTTAAATTATACCAAAATTTGTTATTTTTATTTATGTAGTAACTACCTGAATCGACATATAAAAATATCAAAATATCCGACTTTTCACATGGACTTCTGAAAAAAATCGGTTATATAAACTTTTTCCTGACAATTACCAACATAACGAGCATAACATAATAACCAACATAACATAATTTTGACGAGCCCGTTATATGAGTGCCTTAACGCTCTGTTCTAGGGCGAGTTCGATTCCCGGCAGGGTCAACTTTGAAAAAACCAACTTTTCAAATTTGGCTCTGGTCTGGATTTGGAAAGTAGTGGCAGGGCACACTGCGTTTTCGCAGTCACTTGGGCAGCCCGTCTGGCGGCAGTAACCACCCCCTTACAGAAGACCACCGTGAAATAACAGCACGTGTGCTGTTGTGTTTCGGTGAGTGAGTAAGGGATGCCAGAGCCCATTTTCCTATCTCCCTCCTAATCCCTTATCCTTAATCCTACTGCAGTCGGCAGCGCACTTGCAGCAGCTTTGGCGTTGTTTGTGTTATAGGCGACGGTAGCCACCTATCATCAAGTGGACCGTCAGCCTGTCTGCCGACCTTAACATAAAAAAAAACGAAAAAAGAATAGCAAAATCGGTTGTGCTGTTCTCAAGAGATGCTTTTATAGATAACAGTTTTTCTTCCTTCTTTTTGATATATATAAATATTGACAGGCAGGCTGACTGTTCATATGATAGTAGGTGCCTCCGTTGCATGTAGATACAAGCAATAATTGGTAGGATAAAGGATAAGGAAATATAAAAGGGTTTATGGGTTTTTGTTATTCACTCACCGAAACATTGCAGCACTCGTGCTATTAATTCAATGTGGTCTTCTATAAGGGTGTGGTTATTGGCGCCACATGGCGCAGTGTGTTCTGCTACTACTATTTAAAGGTCAATATTCAACGATATACTTGCAGAAAAATCTAAAAATGGAACCCCGAAAGCAAAGGGTTACTTGTTAGTCCTATATATGTGTGTTATTCTGACAATAAGCTTTTGTCTTAGGAACGAAGAGAGATATTCAAGTTGAAATTAATATTACCTGACAAGTATTCACTTATTCAAGATTCTAAGTCAATGTGACTGAAAGATGCTAGCAAGAAATTATGTCATACTTTCATACAACTAATTTCTTAATACCTAAAAATCTAGATTTACCAAATTAAAAAGAGTGATTTCAAACTTTTATTTTTCAATTGAAGCTTCCACCATTTTACAAATTAATGTTTAGGAGAACATTGTTTGAACTACAATATTGATTGTTCTTCCATCTGATTCTTATAAAAAAGGCAAAATTCTCTCAGATTTGATTACATAATTTAGTTTGTTCAGGACGCGGGTTATACTTTTATTTGACCTATTTAAAAAATATATTACCATTGATTACAGCTAATATATCTTATAAATCACTGTGTGTATGTATACCCCAATGATTTAATATAAACTCTTTAAAAACAATGTAAATAATTATATTTATTAATTTAAATAATAACGAATTCATTTATTATAATTAATCAAGTACTAGGTACTATTGTAACTAAAGCTTTTCATAAACTTGGTTTGATTCTTTGCCTAGGAAAGTCCTTTAAACAGACAAATACTTTTAAAATTATTGTATTTCGCATCTGTATACGGAGTATTTTGAAATTTTACACCCCAATATGAAGTGCATATAGCCAGGATATAAAAATACATAATACATTTTTAAAGCGCTGGAAGACAAACTATAGGCGGGCTGTTTTGACACCGTCTTCATATACAAAATAATAAATAGTTTGTACACATCACATCATATCGATTCCTCCTCACTTCTAGGATATATTTCCTTCAAAGTCTCAAAATTCAGGACAATTAATTCCTTCCTCCATCCTTTCAAGTATCACTGTAATAGGGCGCTAAGTGAAATTGACATATTTTCCAATATTCATGTTCTTGTATAAGCTTCGAGAGATCTTCTCGTCCAAAATTCCTCAGTGTCTTAAAAGTTTTCGATCAATCCCAGTGTGATATGGCGCTGAAACGTGGTCTCTCACTACGGGCCTCGTAATAAAGTTCAACATCGTACAAAGAGCTGTGCTCGGGGTTATGAGGAGATCCGTAGACGAAAGAAAGTTACTGACATAACCTGGCGGATCAGTAAGTTGAAGTGATAGTGGACAGGACACAGCACGAAGAGCCGACGGCCGCTGGGGCCGGAAGGTTCTCGAGTGGAGTCCACCCACAAGGTGGGCAGACGACCTGATAAGGGTCACGGGTCGACGGTGGGTCCAGGTTGCTTCTGACCGGTCCTTTTGTAAAATTAGTGGGAAGGCCTTTGTTCAGCAGTGGACGTCCTTCGGCTGAGATATTTTTATTTTTATTTTTATGTTAAGGTCGGCAGACAGGCAGACGTTCCACTTGATGGTAGGTGGCTACCGTCGCCTATAACACAAGCAACGCCAAAGCTGCTGCAAGTGCGCTGCCGACTACAGTAGGATTAAGGATAAGGGATTAGGAGTGGATAGGGAAATGGGCTCTGGCATCCCTTACTCACACACCGAAACACAACAGCACACGTGCTGTTATTTCACGGTGGTCTTCTGTAAGGGGGTGGTTACTGCCGCCAGACGGGCTGCCCAAATGGCTGCGAAAACGCAGTGTGCCCTGCCACTACTTTCCAAATCCAGACCAGAGCCAAATTTGAAAAGTTGATTTTTCAAAGTTGACCCTGCCGGGAATCGAACCCGGGAACCCTAGAACAGAGCGTTAAGGCAAGCACCCTAACCACTCATCCAACGGAAAAAATAACAGTTATTATTTTTTATTTCTTTTATTATTTAGTTAAATAGGTTATAATATTTTGAATACACTAATAAACTACGACTAAGTTAATATTTATCAATTTTAGATCAATTTTAAAAACGCTTTGTCTTTTTGTTTTTGTTGAAGACAATGCAACATTAAAGAAATTAAATTTTGATGAATTGAGTTTAATTAAAAGTAATGATCACGATCAAATAGGAAAAGCTTTGAAAAGACATTTTAGATCAGATATTGAAGAAAATATTAAAATTTTAGATAATGAAATTGAATGAAATGAACAGGGCTACAACGATAAAATACATTTCAGAATTCACTTTAACGTCGAAATTGAATTCGCTTTTGTGGTAGGTCGAAAATAATCGATAGATGGGTCTCAGGGTCCCTCTGTATGCAGAACTTATCATTGCTAACTTTAGCCAGGAAATATTACACTTGTTTAAGCGCTAAATTTGTGGCTAAAATCAACAATAAGGCACAGAGGAGTAACACTATAAGGTTAACTGTATATTTTGAAATTAAATAGGTAAGTTTGAGTTAAAATACAAACTAAAGAACCAAGCTACAAGGCCTAGACTATGAAAAGACTGAGAGTGTATTTGGTTTAACAAATAATCACACCTTATATATGTGATATTTTCTATGTACTTTCCCCTCAGATCGCTCTTTCTCACACAAACACTTTATAAAGATAAAATAATAGTAAAATCATGAACATATTGATATAGATAATAATATTAGACTGCCACGGCTTCAATGCGAATATCAGCTGCCACGGTGCGAGGCCACTAATCTCCAAAACACAGATAATCCCAATTTTGAGGTCAATTAAAGCATTTAAAAGCTTTGGTCCCTATCTTTATTGTATAACTTTAGGTTTTGGTAGGTTTTGAATGTGTAACTTACTATTTATAACTTTATTAAAAAAATATTATTTTCACTGTGATAATTAGTGGCTAAGAAAAATGACCACGAACACCTAAAAGATGGATTTCAGTCCCAGGCAACTCAGGTATGCGGATGCAGCTATTCGTGAGCTTTGGTGGTTTTTTGTTCTATATCCTACAGTGGGCATTTATTATTATTATAACTGGTAATAATGAATGAAAGACGAGCCCGTTGGATGAGTGGTTAGGGTGCTTGTGGCTTAACGCTCTGTTCTAGAGTTCCCGGGTTCGATTCCCGATAGGATTAACTTTGAAAATGAACTCTTCAAAGTTGCCTCTGGTCGGGATCTGGAAAGTAGTGACGTCAACTCCTACCGCAGGTTGGCTATTTATAGATAATAGTGATCTGGTACTTGGTCATTTCACTGACGGATATTTTTGAGCCTGATTATACGTTGTGTGCTCATCTTGCGTATGGCCTGAATCTTTGCCTGCAAGATAACATTAGGTATTTTAAACTTATAGTAGGCACCAAGTTACTTCAAGCTAACATTGAATTGTCATTGAAAAAAGCTAGTATCACATGGTGAATTTAATATTGAGTTTAATGTGAATTTATCTACCAAATACGGTATTC
Source organism: Bembecia ichneumoniformis (assembly GCA_910589475.2). Taxonomy (NCBI): domain Eukaryota; kingdom Metazoa; phylum Arthropoda; class Insecta; order Lepidoptera; family Sesiidae; genus Bembecia; species Bembecia ichneumoniformis. The sequence goes on along the minus strand of OU342526.1, from coordinate 1,081,482 downwards.
TTTCCTATATTGTCTTACTGTTTTGGGTTTAAACCCTCACAAATTTCCTAGAACAAGTTTTCAAAGACATTTCTCCTGAAGATCTCGCGAGCAATATCCTTACCATTTTCAGATTTAAAAATTCACATACGAGTAGCAAAATTTACTCATTATCATAAACAGCCTATTATATGTCCTCACTGCACGGGGACAGTAGAGGAGGGGCCCACCAAAAAACCTCTTCTGGATTCCACCACCATTAGCGGTGATGTGCGGGTCCGAGTTCACAGCGAGGCCTTATCTTCGGATCAGAAGGACTATAGGGTCCACCACGCTGGCCCAGTGCAGGTTGGTGGACTTCACATGTGCTTGAAGTTATTATTTAGCGTATGCAGGTTTCCTCAGGATGTTTTCCTTCCCGTTTGACAGCAGTCAACCGGTGAAGTCACCGCGCAGTCACTGCGCCACCGACGCTCTCCAAAATTTACTCTAATAGAACAATACTACACTCAGCATTTGTGTATTATGAAATGGAATTCTTCAATCATAATGGGATGTTTTATTCAACACACATTGTTCTCATGTTGACATTAATTTATAACTAATCTCAACTTGATAAATGTTACTTAGATAAATATGGTTTCTAATCGAGACAATAGAGTTTCAATCATTCTTTCATTACGTTTTCTAATAACCATTGATATGTAACAGTCATACGTACATACATAGCTATTCTTTAAATTAAACATCTAAAATACATATAGACCGTACTGCAAATAGTTTATTTTACTAGTAGTTAGTTCTGATTTATTTTACTTACTAAAATTACTATTTATAAACGGCAAGATAGCTAATGGTCCATATGACAGCCGATGGCTACCGTCACCCACATATACTAACACTAGATAGGATGATCTTTTACTTATGCACTGAAACTCAGTACCACATATTATTGTTATTTCATGGCAGTCTGTGCATCCGGCCGCCATTTTGTTGACGTAATCTCGTGACAAACTCACTTATGACTTTTTTGTTAGCTGTGTTTAAGATGACGTCACATGGACACATTAGCAATTTGTGGGGATTGCAAAATATGGGACCAGAAGAAAACTTTGCAACACGGTACCTACACCACACAAATGCAGAATTCTGTTGTGATCACAGTCATGTAGTGTAGTTATATCATTTTCTTGTCATAAATGGATTGTGCCTTGCCAACATTTATGTTATTTTTGTATGTAATAAAACGAAACCATGTGTTTTAACTCTTGTCTATTTTTCCTGCATTCAATAATTAATGTAGCAATTTTGGGATTAAATCAATGTTTTGATGGCAGGTGAACTCTAACCTTAATAATAGTTAGACACTGCAAGGCACAATGCGTTTCACAGTCATTTGGGCAGCCCGTCTGGCGGCAATAACCACCACCTTAGAGAAGGCCACTGTGAAATAACAGCACGTGTGCTGTTGCGTTTCGGTGAGTGAGTAAGGGATGCCAGAGCCCATTTCCGCATCCCCTCCTAATCACTTATCCTCAATCCTACTGTAGTCGGCAGCGCACTTGCAGCAGCTTGTGTTATAGGCGACGGTAGCCACCTACCATCAAGTGGACCGTCAGCCTGTCTGCCGATCTTAACATAAAAAAAAATAGTTATAACTTAATAACCTTAATAATAGTTAAAACCTTAATAACCTTAATCATAATAGCTTTAAACAAGGAATAGTTATTTTAAAGAATCATCATGTCACTAAAGTAAGTTTTTATACTTAATATTTGTAAGTCAGTATTGAAAGAGAACTACAAGTATTCGTTTGTTACAATTACAGATATTCTTACAATTTGGAGAAAATGTGCTACAAGGAAAACTCTTTTACTTGGAAACCGGTAACTGTAACCAGCCTTTCGAGAAGAGGATAAAGGACAGAAGAATAATTAGATTTGTTTGAGTAAAGTGATCGCGTAAAGCTAGGACACATAGGTTAGGTACAAAATATATACCTACCTAGGTAACTCTCTACAATGCGTCAGGTAGGTAGGCTTTAACGCTCTGATTACGGTAATGTTTTTCATGCTCTAAAATTTTTGACTTCATATCGAGGCACACCGTTAATATCAGTGAAATCAATAATAACTACATATTTCCACGTCTTGATTTCGTTGAAGGTTTATTCCTTTATAATAGAAATTTCACTTCCCGGAAGTCGTTTATTAAACGGTTTCATTATTTCAATTGGTTATTAAAATTTAATTCAATGATTTATTGTAACATAAATTTAACGACGTAACTTAGATGACAGGCCATTTTTAGATGCTTGCTTTAAATTAATTTTATTTTTATATTTATTTATGTAGAAATATAATTTAAATAAATTTTATTACTTATCAATTTATATAATTTATAATATACCCATGCAAATTTGTAAATATTTTGTCAAATTAACATCAGAAGAAAATAGATTTCGAAATAACAAGCAATTATTGGCATTTCTACTGTGAACGCTACAAATCGTTTGCTCCATTTGCTAAATTGTGCCTTTATCTATAATAAAATAACATGATCCCTTTCTCTGTAATAGTAGGCAACCGAGAGCTTTCTTTGTAACAAATATCCTGCTGTTGGGCTTGATGTAAGGGCTCCATTTGCCCGGCTCTAAAGCACAGATACCTCTCGTCTCGCTAGTTGCGTCTTTGATAAAGTTGGCATTAAGCTCTCATCTCAAAGGTTCCGATACCCAGGAGCTAGGCTTTTAGTCGCGTAGTACTATAAATAATCACATTACATTTCTTTACAAATTAAAATTCTATAATCTTGTTATAAGCGGAAGCGGAACAGGTTTTACTAAAATTTTGTTTTTAATATACATATATAATAGGGAATATGCACATTTTTTTTTATATTTTCATACGATAGGTTATATCGTTATATAACCGTAAAAAAATATTCAGCGCCAAAAAACAGAAATTTGGTAACAAAAAAAGTTAAAATTAACTAACAGCTACGGGCACTTTAAACACCCGCCCTTTTGGCGCGCTTGTCGTGACGTCAAAGTCTACAATACAATAAAATGTTAAAAATCACAAACATCTACGCGCTTGTTGACATTTCATAGACGTTGACGTCACATTCCATAGACTTTGACGTCCCATTCGATCTGACCGTTTCAAGTATTTTGAATTTCCCACATTTTTATGCACTTTTTAATAATTATTTACTTAACGAAAAAGAAATAATATTAAAAAATATTTACATAGACATAATTCTAAAGCAAAAGTGTTGATAAAAAATATATTTAAGCCTTTTTTGAATTAGACGCATATTCCCTATTATATAAAAATCAATTGCCACATGTACCTATGACGGAGCATTCGCTCGCTTATTTTATATTATATAATAATATTATTATTATTTTATTATTAAAAATGGTCATGATACCTTGTCGCCAATAAGCCTGTGGTTATTTACCGACCACAAAGCCGGATGATACTTGTTGACATCGCTGTCCCGCATGACAAAAATCTCGTGAAAGCTGAGAAGGACAAACTTACCAAACATATCGACTTGGCTCACTAGGTGACCGGGATGTCGATTCGACAATTACCGTCCCGATAGTCTTTCGGCGATCGGTCTTATAGCGAAGAGCCTCGACCAACATCTCAAGAGGCTCTTACTAAATGGCTGGGTCAAGGGATATACAGCAGGCGGTACTTCTTGACACGGCACGAATTGTCAGGAAGTTCCTCACACCGCAGCCCTAACCACCGGTAGCTTGGGCCTTGCCCCGCTATCTGCGGAGTTTTAGTTTTAGGCAAAAAATTTAAAACTAAGAAAAAAATAACAATAACGGAATAGGCATGATGACGGTATTAAAGAATCAAAGAATAAATGGTTTTGGAGAAAATTATATGTTGAAAGGAATCTAAAAAATTACTCATTTTTTGTAATAAAATTGAGATTAATAAGATTTTCAATAAAATAGAAGTATAAATAACTGCATTCCGCCATGTTAACTGAAACACCAATCAGAGCGAATGACGTCACGCCCAGGTAAGTGCCATCGTGTTGCTTGACTTTGCTTTGACAGAATGAAAAATCTGATGAGATGTCGGTGACGTCACGGTTCATCAGACGCGACGCCATGACACCTAAGAGCGTTTTCGCGCGTAATTCAAAATAGATTTAAAAACATTCAATAATTCGCGTTGAAATTTAGTTTTTTGCTGAAATATTGTTTTTTTTTTCAGATATGGTAGACGTGTATCTACATTATGGAAGGGAATTTCAAAATCTGTCATCATGCCTATTGAAACTATTTAAATTAGAATCAATTTTGAAGGAAGTTGTAATTAAAAAATGATCTAGTGACAGCAACTTTGTAAGATGACTAAGATAAAGAAAGCACTAACTCAGCCGCGTCCCTGAAACTAATTGAACTGAACAACAAAGACTGGATAAACAGAAAGTAACGAAGTTACTTGTTATTTTGCTCAAGTATCGAGGAAAGAGAAGGTTTTAGTGGAATTTTCCGAAATAGATGACCTTTTGAACGGTCTAGTCTGTTCACTTTGAAACTATTTCTGCAAAATCTGCTCTGGACTAGACGAATTTATTGCTTAGAGTGGAGCACTGGCACTTCCATTATTTTTGTTAGACGATTTTCAACGATGTCTATAGCAAAGTGCATTAAAAGCTCTTCTAACTTTAGCACATCGAAGAATGGAATAATTCCTTCCATTGAAAAATTCCTTGGTTAAAAATGAACTGAAATAAGCGTATCAAATTCTTCTCAAGTATATTAATGACCAAGTTGTACCCAAACTAGTGCATACTTCTGAATTTCTGCAAATATACAAAAGTCTTATTTGTATAAAAATATTCCAAGGGTAATTTTTAAATTTTTAGGCTTAAAAGCTCTCGCAAAACCGTTTGAAATCTATAAAAGCTATAGTGTCGTGTTACCGACTCTGTTGTTTAATTCTAGGTTTCTATCTAACTAGCTAGGCACACAATTTTATATTAAAAAAATAAATAAAAAAAATACTAGCTGACTCAACAGATGTCGTTCTGTCAATAGTGTGTTTGACGTCAATATATTATTATAATTGAAATGTTTTTATGTTAAAATCGGCAGGCACACAAGCAACGCCACAGCTGCTGTAAGTGCGCGACTACAGTAGGATTAAGGATAAGTTATTGTATAGGGAAATGGACTCGGGCAACCTTTACTCACTCACCGAAGCACAACAGCACACGTGCGATTATTGTCGCCAGACGGGCTGCCCAGATGACTGCGAAACGCAGTGTGCCCTGCCACTACTTTCTAGAACCAGACCAAAGCCAAATTTGAAAAGTTCATTTTTCAAAGTTAATTCAAGTTAATCATCCCTCTAATTCGGACCAAACGCTTTAAAACATCTTTTGTGATGCGCACTGCTAAGGATTGGAACTCCCTGCCGGCGTCTGTATTTCTGAGCTCATATAACCCAAATCTTTTCAAGGTTCGAGTGAATAGGCATCTTCTGGGTGAGCTCGCTCCATCTTCGGCCTCATCCTTCCTACATGGATAGATGCTGGTCAAGAGCAAACCCATCTATAATAAAAAAAAAAAGTTAATCCTGCCGGGAATCGAACCCGTGAACCTTTGCACACTAACCACTCATCCAACGAGCTCGTCGACGGCTTTTCGTTCACGATTTTATTATATGTGTACTATAATTATTCTTAATGTAATATTTAATATTTAAAGCCATGATTAAATATTAAATAAGGTATTAATTTGAATTTTAAGTTATTTTGATTAATATAAATCGTAATTTTTTGCTTGTTAGGACTGCGCGTTTGCGTCAACTGTTCTTGAGTTTTGTGCTTATAAACATATTTAGCGGATAATTTTTTTTATAGGCTAAATTTTTTTATATCTTCCCGCTAATATCCTCCTCTTATAAGCGTCAATGATCATTCCTCATGATATAATGAATAACAAAAATCATTAGTTTCTAAAAGTTAACTCTTAATTGTTAACCAAGTCAAATAATTAATACATACAGTAAAATTACATAAATTACACTTACGTAACTGTTTTATTAAAAGCCAGCAAAGAAATAAAATAGTCACCGAGCAATAATTAAACCAGTCAAGTCCTCAGCATTGCTTTCATCTATTTTATAGTGATTACGTATATTGTGTGCAGAAACAAGTTTTGCATTAGGAAGTCGAGGGCTTTATTACCTTGACTCCCAACACCTCCGCGTCTGGTCAATTTTACTAGTTAGCTGGTATATTAGCTGTTTACTGTCCTAGCCCAACCCTTTATATGGTACCTGTATAAACGATAGTTCGATAAACCTCTTCATTGATGTGGTAAATATTTTAACCAAAGTTTGAAAACGAGGCTTCGTTCCAAGAATTATTGATATGTATATTAAACTAGCGGCCCGCCCCCGGCTTCGCCCGGCGTGCAATTTTTATATACCCTAAAACATTCCCCGTTTATCCCTCTTTCCATTGGCGAAAACCGAATTAAAATCGGTCTACCTGTTCACGCGTGATGCCGTGACCAGGAGAAATAGGGAATCATTTTTATATATAAGATGTTTATTCTAATATGGTTATTTAATGTCATAACTTAAAATTAAACGAAATTAAATTACAAACTAGTCTTTTAAAAATAAAAGCAAAAGTAAATTAAAATAGCTTTAAGGTTCATATTTTTTTTTTGAAAATTAAAAACGATAAAATATTGGTTGCGACCCATATCTGGGATTTCTTTTATGTTAAGACCGGCAGACAACCTAACGGTCCACTTGATGGTAGATAGCTACCGTCGCCTATAACACAAGCAACGCCACAGCTGCTGCAAGTGCGCTGCCGACTACAGTAGGATAAGGAATTAGGAGGGGACAGGATGGGCTCTGGCATCCCTTACTCACTCACCGAAACACAACAACACACGTGCTGTTATTTCACGGTCTACTCTAAGGGGGTGGTTACTGCCGCCAGACGGGCTGCCCAAATGACTGGGAAATACAGTGTGTTCATTTTTCAAAGTTGACCCTGCCGGGAATCGAACCCGGGAACCCTAGAACAGGGCGTTAAGGCAAGCATCCGAACCACTCATCCAACGGGCTCGTCAAGCCTAAATTTAATAGACTAAATTCGGAAACAATCTTCTGCATATCTTCACTTGCTATGTTAAATTGATATATCACTTATTCATGGTCATGAGCAATTAATTACAGGACTTTTAAATAGGCATACTCGAGCTGTCAAGTTAGCAAAAAAGAATCAAGAATGAGAAAAAGAACATTTTAAATTCAGAATATAAGTTATTAAACAAAAAAAATCAGAGTTTGGACTTTAATTAATCGCTTTCAAATTTTCGGTCAGGGTATTTAAGCTTCTGTGGGAGTGTTAGCCCGACCTCGCAACTTCACCAACAGCGGATGAGGAGGACGCCAAGAGGTTTAGTCGGTAGGTCTACCCCCAGAACCAATTCGGGGCAGGAGTCCCATGTTGGATTCCTCTTGTAAAAAAAAGGGTATTTAAGCTTTCTTAATTACAGCCACGTATTAAGATTGACATAATTATTATATAAAACCAGTCATTGTAAAAATAATAAAATAATAATAATGATATATTCTACAGTCGAGAGAAACGTCTCGTTTATTTCTTGTCTTGTCAGAATCCTATCTGAAATACGTTGCCGAAACAAAGTAGAAAGATAAAAGATATCCTTTAATGGGAAAACACGAGGAACATGTAAATGTACGTAACATACACAAGTTTAAGTAAAAACTAACGAAGGATAAAACGTTGTCAGCGATACAAGAGATGTCAAAGCGATTGAAGACAAACAAAAAGCTCGTCACGAGAATTTGTACGATAGATTGCGATAAGCTATTTTATCGCAAACGGAAAGAGGTTTGTTCCTTGCGCAAAGCGAAGGATAGCTTAATTATTTCGAAAATATCCTTTGTATTTTTTGATATTGCACTACTTAGCACATCAGTGTCCTGTTTGGAAAAAACACATTATTAAAAATTTAATAAATGTTTTTAAAGATTAATTTAAAATTTTATAAAAAAGTTATATAACATAATAAAAATTTAAATAATTATGTGTTGATTAAGTTGGTTTCTAACATCAAGACAAAAAGTGACTTTTATCCACCAAATCTTCAAAAATTTATAAAATAAATAAATTTAACGCGTAAATCGACGCAATTATTTATTTAGTAAAATTGAATACTAAAATTGTTATTAAATTGTATTAAAGAGAATTTAAAAATATCGACTTCTTGCTGACAAGAAACCGCGTGCCTTCAGAGATGTTTCCCTTGTTTTTGCCTAAATTATTTCTCTACGTACCTACGTACGTATCAAAATTTTCTACATTAGAATGTCCCGAAAATTCTAAAATATTTTTTTTTAATGTTAAGGTCGGCAGACAGGCTGACGGTCCACTTGATAGTAGGTGGCTACCATCAAGTTTTTACTGTTATTTATTGTTTTTAAATATAATAAGCTTTGCTGCTATTACGTATTTACGAAATTCAGGTCAACACTCAAGACCATTTTTATTGCGACAATATAATAACAGTAATAGTAAACAAATATTTAAAAAAAAATATTATGCCAAGAATGCCCTATTTACAACTGGAAAACGATTTAAAATAGAATTATTATAAAATAAAGTCGCTGCTCGCTTCTATCTGTTTCTCCGCTAACTTCTCTAAGGTTTGCGTAAAAAAATTTGCTAGTTGCTAATAGGGTTGTTAGTTGATTTATATAATACAAAAATCCGGGAAGAGAAAATTTAGTAAGAAGCAATTAATTAAGAACTAATTATTAAATTAGTAAGAATTAATTATTAAATTTAGTAAGAACTAAGCCTGGCACATAGACGCAAAGTTGCCTGTCTGTGTGTATTCTATAAGATATACTTCGGAGAGTGTGCTCGAGAGCTGCATGAGATCATACCGCCTTCTCCTTTCTTCTATCGGACATGCAGACGTACGGCTGGTTACCATCCTCACCTTGTCGAAATCCCTCTTATTCGGACCAAGCTCTAAGGATTGGAACTCCCTGCCGGCGTCTGTATTTCCGAGCTCATATAACCCAAATCTTTTCAAAGTTCGAGTGAATAGGCATCTTCTGGGTGAGCTCGCTCCATCTTCGGCCTCATCCTTCCTACATGGATAGATGCTGGTCAAGAGCAAACCCATCTATAGTAAAAAAAAAAAAAAAACAGCTCGTGTTCTGATCCAATTATAAACAATAATTATTTTACGGTAGTACGAGAAGATTTCACATAGGTAAATTCATTGTCAATAGAAGCCAATTTTCTCGCAGCTTACTGTCATGACGGTGCGGCCAGCTCCTAAACATAGACATAAATCAACCAACAGTTCTGAATAGATAACAGTCAATATTATACAAGAAAAAGTTAACAGAGAAGACAATTCTGCACACGTTCACACCATAATTGACCAATGGTGTCTATCAGTTCATGTATCCTTTAAATCATCAATAATCATCCAATCTAAATACGGCGTCAAGAGATCGCTTGTTAAATATTAATGCATTTAGAGTTCGTTAATGGTTGCCAGAGTTGCTAGCCCCCGCGGTGTGCGTCTCCCTACAAGGACTAGAACGCGATGTCCGGAGATTGGGCCCGTGTAACTTACAACTACATGATCTTTGGAATTAGACACGCTACCCTCCTTTGTTAGCCTGGCCGTGCCGAAGCACGTTGCTTCTTATTTTAACTAGAGTAGAAATTAGTGACATTGTCTGTTACGGTTGCCATTAATGAATTTCGGAAGGCATATACCTATTAGGGCTAATGTAGTAATCACATGGTGTGCTCCTTAGTCATAAATTGAGCAGCTCGTCTGAAGAAAACATCCTATGAGTAGGTACAGTTAATCCTATGAATACAGTGTATGCCATGAATACACTCAAATCAGTATCAACTGATGTTATCAACTCGCTGACCGTCCACTTGAAGGTTAGTGGCTACCGTCGCCTATAACACAAGCAACGCCACAGGTGCTACAGTATGCTGCCGATCGAAGTAGGATAGATACTTTTCGAGAACAAACCGGATTGAAGATTTTTTCATGCACGATAAACATTTTAATCTATTCAAGAAATATTTTAGTGCATTCATTAAAATATTTCTTGAATGAAATATACCTACTATTAATTAGCTCTTATTTTTAACTTAACATAGGAAGATTTAAGTCTTTTATAACTTCATTATGATCCATTGTATTATCACAGTCTAATCATAACGTCATACAGTCGAGCAATGCTCAATGTTCGAATCCTCAATGCTCAATTCCTACAAACTGAAACGAGTTCGCCGAACGTTGCTCTACGCAAGCATATTCGTATGACGTAAGTATGGTTAGATTGGTTGCAGCGAGTCCTCGCTTCAGTTTGCAGGCTCGAAGATTGAGCGTTGCCCGACTGTATGACGTAAGTGTGGTTAGACTGTACTTATACTGTGTACTATTGGTGTACTGAACTAGTGAAATAAAAGCACGTGTTCATTAGTAAAGGAGTCGTGCATGACCATGTCAAACAACAGACCAATTTCTCTGTTTTTGCCTAGTCATCAGCTACGTCATCATTATAAGCCTCCAACGATTATCACGGGTGAACTTAAGCTACCATATTCAGTCCTCTGCTCTTTTCATCTTTTCACTATTAGCCGTTCTCTTGAGGTCATCCGTCAAGCTAGCTCTTTAGCGGCCTACAGGGCTCGTCGACTTCAAGACTTTACTTCAAGACTAATCTATCCCTATCTGCTGCCTATGTTACCTAGTGTAGCTTCAGCAGCCACATCATCTGAACTATCGGCCCTGCCTGCTTGTACTTGTACAATTTTCTACAAAATCCTGACATATTCATGTTTAAATGCCACATTAATTTACAAACAGACGTGTAGACTCAAGACGAACGAACAGGATTGTAAATCTTCGTAATCCTTCGCGCATAACCCTAAACGAGACAGGAATAAATAGTAGATGAAATATATTTTTAAACAAGAGAAAGTATATTGTTTAAATAAGACAGTTTCGAAGAGTTCGAATTTTCTAAAACTGGAATGTTTTGTTTATAAAACAAAAACAAGAGCTCTAAGATAGAGCCTTTAATAAAATTGATAGTTTCAATTGGAAAATTACTAAGCAAGTGCCCCGGGGATAACACAATTTGAAAGCCAACTAAACAACTATGTGAGTGTAGTCCGTATAACCACGTTCGTATTTAATATATAGTTATCACAAAGTAAAAAAAAACTCTTGTGTTTGTTTATAGCTTCGTACCTACAATCAAAATTCTTTTTGTCTGTTATTTTATTTCTATAATTTATTTGTCTGTTCGTTCTCTTCGAGACATATAACTCTAAAATTAATATAGTTATTGATAACTAGCAACCCGCCCCCGGCTTCGCCCGGCGTACAATTTTTATATACATGAACATTCGCCGTTTATCCCTCTTTCCATTAGTAAAAACCGAATTAAAATCGGTCTAACCGTTCACGCGTGATACCGTGACCAAGGGAAATGGGGATTCATTTTTATATATAGAGATTATATAAATAATTATAAAATCATATAAACTTATATATATAATTATATAAACTTGACTCAGAAATTAAGGTAACTTTCACAAAACAAATAAAATAAACAATGTTCTGTTATGTTCTTTACTGATGTTAAAATTAATTGTATTAATTTTTTTTATTATCCCTTAGTTAGAGCATTAACATTTTAATGCCCATTTTAAACTTTCTAGGGGTCCACTATGTATTTGATATATAACTCTGAGGAAGGGAACACACAATTTTTTTTTGGAAAAATTAGTTTGTCTTTACAAAGAAATTAGGCATAAATCGAGACCTTACTGCGACTACCATGGTAGAACATTCGTATTATATCTAGTCCCCCGTTAATTCCATTTATGACTTTAGGGGTTCAAGTTGAAAATAAAATGCATAATTGTTTTTGTACATATCTATTGTGTTAAGGCTCCCAGTTGCGGGAGAGGGATCGAAATGCTATTTTGACCTCCTGGCGGTTTCTAAGTTAGGGTCAAGTGGAAGTCTCCATTAGTGTCTTTCCCATTTATGCAACTCAGAGTAAGAGTTTATAATTAACTTGAAAGTTGATTACCATTAATACATAAGACTTCTATTTGGGGGAGGGAGGGTTTAAATGCCATAGAGAGCCCCCTTTTTTTTGCGTGGGAAAATCTGCGAGCCAGATCCCCACCGACCATGGGGACATCGGTGGGGTATGTGGGACTTCTACCCACTAAAAACCCACGGTGCTTCCTCGCGCCGTCTATGGGCGGGGTGGTAAGGGATCGTGGAAAACATGGGCCCGCGCACTTGCGGGCTCCACCTCATAGAGACCTCATGACGGCCCGTTGGATGAGTGGCAAGGGTGCTTGCCTAACGTCTCAGGGGCCCCGGGTTCGATTCCCGGCGGGGTCAAGTTTGGAAATTTTAATGTAATTTTCAAAATTGACTCTGGTCTGGATTTGAAAAGTAGTGGTAGGGCACACTGCGTTTCGCAGTCATTTGGGCAGCCCGCCTGGCGGCAGTGACCACCCCCTTACAGAAGACCACCGTGAAATAACAGCATATACATGCTGTTGTGTTTCGGTGAGTGAGTAAGGGATGCCAGAGCCCATCTCCTTATCCCCTCCTAATCCCTTATCCTTAATCCTACTGTAGTCGGCAGCGCACTTGCAGCACCTGTAGCGTTGCTTGTGTTATAGGCGACGGTAGCCACCTACCATCAAGTGGACCGTCAGCCTGTCTGTCGACATAACATTAAAAAAAAAATAGAGAGCCCCCTGAAGATTTCCAAGTTGGGTTTCAAATGGAACGCATGACAAAAAATTGTCTAAATAATATCAAAACGAAATTAGAAGCAGGAATGTATGTAGGTTAATCGTTCAACTCTGAAGTTAACATTGTAATAATAATTTACATTAATAAAAATAAATTTATTGGTAATAATATAATAACAATTTGAACAAACTAATCTTAAAGCAGAACAAGTTCGGACTTAGTAGGTATTAAAAGGGTGTATTAAACCTTAGTCTTAATTATTAACCACACCTGCACCTCCATTACGCTGTATAATCTATCTGTATACCTATACTTACATTTATATCATATAACCTCTCTTGGTTCAGAGCTTATAAATCTAAGTTTTTTAAGCAGGGTCGAGAAAGGAAATTGGTAACCCTTTTCTACACCGAATATGTCCAAACCAACAAAAAACTTGTTAAAATATGTGGTCCATAACTCAAAGAAACGGTAATACAATTAATTTTCATTTAACAATTTTTGCCTTAAGCTCTTAGCGAAATATTCGACATAAAATTGTTTTGTTAGTTTCTAGTTTCTCGAACGCTCGGTAGTATATCAGATCTAGGTTCGAGTTCCGATTGGGCCTTCAGATCAAAGTTTTTTGATTTTACATATTTATTTTAAATAATGATCGCAAGTTTTTAACATCGCAAAAAAAAACTTTATTGAGGTCAATTGAGGTTTTGAATGAATTTCATATTTTTAAAAAGGTATTCAGTATATTAATGTATTTATTAAAATTAATAATTTGATATAATGTTTAATAATAATTTGAATATTATATTAATTTAAGCTGTTTTAAATTATTAAATTAATTTTAAAATAGATTATTTTATTCTTTTCATACTTCACTTTTTAATGCGTAGGTAAGCCAGAGCTCTTTCCCTATTCGTCACGTTATTCCTAACTTTTTGTTTTACCTGTGCAAGAAGCGTATGTACATTTTTTAAGTTTATTTTTGAGGGAGAGGCAGAAAACCACAAGACAAGACTTCGCGTATAAAATAATAGCGATCAGCCACTGCTTTCGCAAGGATGCAATTTTTTCTGCAAATTGTCTACAAAAACGTTTCTCGTTTATCGCTCCTTTCATTAGTAAAAACCGAATAAAATCTGTTGGGTGATTTAGAAGAATTTTTGTAATTTTATTACAAAAAGGGAAAAAATGCAACGCAAGCCGCGAAAAAAATTTGTGACGTTTATGGACATAATGCAGTGTCAGTAAGAGCAGCACAATATTGGTTTAAGCGTTTTCAATACAGGAAATTTTGATGGCAAATTTGCACCTCGCTCTGGTCGCTCTGTTACGGATAAAATGGGCACCATTTTTGAAAAAGTGGAGCAAGATTGGCATATCAGTAGTCACGACATAGCTGAAGAACTGGGAATTGACCACAAAATAGTTTTGACCCATTTTAAAAAAGCTAGGCACATAAAAAAAGCTCGATATTTGGGTGCCAAACGAGCTCACTGAAAGAAACCTTATGAATCGTGTATTTATTTGCCATTCTTTATTGAAACGTAAAAAACCGAACCGTTTTCGAAGAGATTGATAACTGGTGATGAAAAGTGGATCACGTAAGACAAGAATGTGCGAAAAAAGGCTTCACAGACTGTGCAAAAACACGGGTTAACTCGCAATAAGATGATGCTGTGTGTATGGTGGGATTGGAAGGGCATTGTTCATTATGAGCTTTTACCGCCGGGCAGAACTATCGATTTGGATCTCTACTGCCAACAACTGATGAGAATAAAACAAGAAGTTGAGAGAAAGCGGCAGGAATTGATTAATAGAAAGGGTGTGGTCTTACATTGACAACGCTAGACAACACACATTTTTAGCCACTTAGCAAATATCAAAAGAGTTTGGCTGGAAGTGTTAATGCATACACTATTTAGCCCTGACTTTGCACCTTCAGATTTCCACCTGTTTCGGTCTTTTCGGAATTCTTTAGGCAGTATCAGGTTAACATCAAGAGAGGACTGCCAAAACTAAATTTTATACAGCAACAGGATCTTGTAGGTCCCTACCTACAAGATCGCAAAAAGTCATCGAACAAAATGGCACATAGGTATATACTGTAATAGGGGATCGGACAGTAATCAGATTAAAATCTAAAATGTACTTAGAAAGAAAATATATATATTTTTACGATTATTTATCGAATAATAATTTAATATAATTCATTTAAATATTTTTAAATGAAGAAATAAAATTTTATTATTTACAATATTTTTAATCTATACTGAAACACCAATCACAGTGCGTGACGTCATTTGTGGGCAATCATTGTCTTATGCCAATGCAGCTGTTTTGTTATGATATGACCACAAATGACGTTACGCGCTCTCAGATGAACTATCGTGGCGTTTTGGCGGCATTTTCAAACAAACAATATTAAAACATGATTTTTAGTACCTAAAAGGCTATAAATAAGTAAAATAGTATTTTTTATGGGAATAAATATCCATGAAGATTAATTTAAAACACTTTGTGAAAATTTGTCCGATCCCCTATTAAATTTATATAAACTTTAAAAAAGTCTTGATTTTTTATATAGAATGCAAAAAAAACTTTTCCCGGACTTATTATGTAGATATAGTTAATAGATCTGCATTGATTGAATGAACGATAAAGTTGTTTTCTTTAGTAGCTTCATTAAAAATACATTTATTTTCTGTCGCATTTTTATTGTGCAAAACGTTGTGTACATACCCGTACTTATCGCTGTCATTTTAATCATTGAAGTGCGCGAAGTAGAACTACCTTATCCGAGAAAACATATAAAGGATATGCCCACAGTGCCGTCTGAGATTTGAGCAGACGTCTCACGGCCTCTATAATTACTTGTAATGAATGCCAACTACTGACTTTTAGGGCAGTCCGGTTTGAATAAATATTTCTTGATATCTTTTACGAGTGTACGTGTTTGGCTTGTGATTATGAAGTTACAAATATGACTGGATTCCATTTGAAAATTTAACAGGCATTTCTACTTGCAATCTTATTCCATAAAAATTATATAACACGTAGCGATATAACGCGATGAAGATTGACCTTAAAGATAAAATGGCATGGAATAGATATTAAGGAAATTTTAAAATTAAATTGGAGTCAATTTTAGAGCAATTCTTATCACGACATAACATCTATACTAAACTTATAAAGAGAGCAAGCGACTTATTTATGTATGTTTGTTTGTGGAGGGTGATCCCCTGAATCAAAGCATGTATTTGAAAAAATATTTCACTATTTTAAAGGAAAATTATTCCAGATAGACCTACGCTATAGTAATTCTCCTAATAGGACCCAGGTGAAGCTGAGCACGTATACGAAAGAGGAGTGATGGATTGTGAGGATGGAGGGACGTATCGATGTATGTATGTTTGTTACTCTTTCACGTAAAAATTACTGAACGGTTTTGGATGAAATTTGATACACAGATAGTTTATTGCCTAGATTAACATATAATATAAGATTTTTATCCTGAAAAAATGTTAGGAGGAAGGATCGTATAAAAATATTTTAAAAATTGGCCGCACTGTCTTCCATTTGGATTTTGGACCTGTTCTTCCATTTTTTTTCCAAGGAGCGTAAATTCAAACGTTCAAAAATAGATTTTAATAAGAAGGCAAACAGTTTCGTGAAATTTATTAAAAATGACAATAGAACAATATATTTATTACCTACTTATATTAATTTCAATCACTAAAACTCCTATAACGCACCGACTACTGAACAATGTACGCAATTAATCACTAATAGCAATAAATCAGAGGCAAATAGTGACAATGGCAATTATGAAAATAGATAATTTCATTGTTCGATTGGGACTAAAGTGAGCTCCAGCAATTTAGAGGCGAGTACCATAATAAATATTATTTTATAAATAATATTATATATATTAGAAATAAGCGTATTCTTTTATACATTTGCCGATTTTCAACCGCTAAAATTCCCTTACTCTGTCGTAAAGCGATTTAAAACCTTTCTTAGAGTAATTAATTGTAACGGCAATTAATTACTCTAAGCTGTCTGGCGGCAATAATCACACCCTTACAGAAGACCACTATGAAACTCTTGTGTGTAAGGGATGCCGCAGCCCATATGAATCCTCTGCATCCCCTCTGAATGCCTTAAACTTTATAATATGTCTGAAGATCGGCAGCGCACAACTGGCACCTACATAGTCGCTTGTGTCGGTAGCTACCTACCATCAAGTAGACCGTCGTCAGCCTGTCCGTTGACCATAAATGAAATAAATGGTATAAGCATAAATATTGTATAATATTTCGATTTTATTGTATGAGTAACAGTTAAAGTGAGAGCTCAAATGTAAGACAAACCTTGGTAATTGAAATGTTAAGTTATCCAACATTTTGCCAGGGTTGAACAATTCCAAAGCGCTCATTAAAGCCTATAGTCGAAACATGACAAATCAGGCTATGTCGCTTAGTAGGAGCAATTTGTGTATGCTATCTAGGGCACTAACGGGGCACTGCCGCCTCAATAGGCACCTAAAAGTAATGGGGCTCACTAGTACGGGAGAGTGTCGCTTCTGCCATGAGGCAGAAGAAACACCAATGCATATCCTGTGCGAGTGTGGCCCCCTGATGCACAAGCGCAGTCACACCATAGGAAGTCACACAATGGCTTGTGAAGATGTGAAGAATGCCTCTATCAAAAAAGTACTACAGTTTCTTAACGAGGTAGGTTTAGGTAGAGAGCTTTAGTTCACGTGGCGATCACAATATTCCAGCAATGGACGAAGTGATACTGGTACTCTAGCAGACAGAAATAGCCACAAAGACAAGAATAAAAGAATAAAAAACATTTTGATAATATTGGTTGGATATTTAAATCTGAAGTTACATTTGCCTTGTAGACAAATTTGAAGTCCAGAAACATGATGGTGCGATTCGGTAATCCATACTTAATATTATAAAATAAATGTGAAAGTAACTCTGTCTGTCTGTTAGCTTTTCACGCCTAAACGGCTGAACCGATCATCATGAAACTTTGCATCCTGCATGCAGGAAAGGATATAGGGTACCTTTCATCCACAAAAAAGTACTGTTCCCGAGGGACCATCTAACGCCTGACAAAGACTGCAATAAAGATTATAGACGTTGCATTGCTCATATATTTCGTCGGGCGTTATTTTTTATTTCACAGTAGTCTATTTATTGTAAGGGAATTTATTTATTGTAAGGGAATCTATTTATTGTAAGGGAATCTATTTATTGTAAGGGAATTTACTGTAAAACGCAATTAGTGTCTAATTTTCAAATTCTTATTCAGGTGATTTTCAATGGAAGGCACATCTTTCAAAAAATGAGCTCATTATTAATATTTGTTCTGAATATAAATAAAAAAGATGCTCTACTTTTTTTACCTATATGAAAATAAGATTATCTTTCTTTAATAGGCGTAATGCGTTGTTAAACCTTTCGTATTTTGTACACTTTATGGAACAAGTAGGTCGAGGGCTTCAAAGGAAACAAGTTAGGTAGGTAGGGTAGTATCTAAGATTTTAAGTTGTTTAAGGGAGATTTAAGTTTATAGATTCGCTTTCTGCAGTTTGCTCGTAAGTAAGGTAGTAAGGGGTAATAATAATATTTCACCTGACTGGAACCTGAACTAAATATCGCTTAAATGTTACAGTGTATGCATTTCAATACGAAAACAGTAAAAATCTTGATTTTTGTGGCTTACGGAATAGTAAAACTTTCTTCTGACGTTTGTAGGTATTTACTTTTTGCTTGACATTTAGTTATTCTCATTTTTATTAGTTTAGTGCCTAAGAAAGCGATTCTGGAGACAATTCGCCTATCATCACCTCTGTCTATCATTTATAATTAAAAACACAATTTTCAAGGCTTACAATACTCTCTGCCGGCAAGCATTGCCGAAAAATGTCAAATTCTATTTTTAAAATATGTTATAATCAGATAAAATACCACAAAAATATGCGTGATATACTTCTATGAAGTGCGGAGATGTCGAGTTGTTTGTGTAATGAACGGCATGTAGTGACATTTCTCACACATTAAGCTCTTGAGTCCGATTCTGGGTAATCCTTAAAAGCACGTTATAAGAAAGAACAGTAAGTAAGTAAGAAAATTGTAAGAAAATTCAACCTATAAGTCTTCATTATTGAAATTATATAATTTGTATTTTTCTATATCGGTGCACGACTGATAATTCTAAAACTCACTAAAATGTATATCTAAAAATTATTAAAAAAGTAAAGGACTCACTTAACAGGCTGGTGGAGCCTATTGCCACAAGCTACAGGATCACGCCTAGCAGTTATAAAAGTGGACTGTATTTTTCGTTGGTGGTACATGTAATCAAAGGGCGAGGAAATGAAGGGAAAGCTGTCACCTACCTCGTGAATCACCAAGTACTTGGTTCTCACACACTGAGTCCAGAAGCTCCAGCACTTCATCACTTAAATTATTACACTTGCGGAGCGGGAAGCGTGACCAAATAGATAAACTACAAGCACATTGCCTGATAACATTAGAGGATGAAATAAATTTAAATCTAGCAAGTCAATATCGACGGGGCGAGTCTTTTATACGTGTTATTGTCGCGATGTTTTTCTCTTAGGCTGGCTGAGGTTTCATAAAATGGCCGGTCATAAAATGGTAGGAGTGAGACAGCATATACCACAGCGAACTACTATTAATTTATTTTAAATTGACAATTGGCGTCAACACTCTGTGTCCCATTACCTTTCATCGTATTTCTTTTTATTACGCAACTCTCCATAGGCACAGGACATTTTTTATGTTAACGTCGTCAGACAGGCCGACGTCCTACTTGACAGTAGTTAGCTACCGTAGCCTATAATACAAGCAACGCCACAGGTGCTGCAAGTGCGCTGCTGACTACGGTAGGATTAAGAATAAGGATTTAGGGAAATGGGCTCTGGCATCCCTTACTTACTCACCAAAACACAACAGAACTCATGCTGTTATTTCACGGAGGTCTTCTGCGAGGGGTTTGCCAGACGGACTTCCCAAATGACTGCGAAGTCTGCTCTGGCCCACTAAACCAATAACTTTGTTTTATCTTGAAACCTCTCTAGTAAAGTTCGCTGGAATAAACTGTCATAGTGCCATGTTTATACAAAAAAATTGTTCCTTTTTAAATAGTAGCTCTTATTGCAACTTATGTTTTTATCATCTGAGAAATCTGAACATTGTAATTTGTGTTAGCTACTCTATTTTTATTTTAAGATTGCACACTATTCATTTTAATTATTGTGTAGTTATCAGTGCTTGATAACTACAAGCCCTAATAAATGTCATGCAAGTGTTGATTAACAGGTACATTTATTTTTTAACGGCATCACTTAACTGTTGGAATTAAGCGGATTCGAGAGAAATAATGCAGCTGCAATAAGTTCAGGTCTATTGCTTTGATAGCACTATTTTATTTTTCTTGGTTCTTTGATACGAGATAAAAGTTTTGAATGAACTTTTCAAAAATACATTGGAGTTCTAATGAGTTGTTACTATTAATGCTGTCACAATTTTTTTACCACAAAACTTTGTGACATATGTACATATTTTATCATATAGTTTTGTTATTTTTTTTCTCTGAGAGAACTACTTCCCGAATTATTTCCAAATATTCATCTTTCTACAACACGGCTCTATTCGAAGGATTGAATTCTGAAAGTAAATTCTTGCAGGATTTGACATCACACTTTAATCTTTATGTAAGCCAGAATCCTAATCCTAATCTTAATAATATTAAAATGCGAAAGTTTGTATTTTTAGATATTTGTTTCTCAATAACGCAAAAAACGTTGAACAGATTTGGCACACAGATAGCTATTACCTGGATTAACATACTTAGGATAGGATACTTTTATCCTGGAAAAATGTACCCGAGGGAACATCTAAGAATAAGATCAGCGCCTAGATAAAGATGTTATAACTCATACATTTTGATTTCTCAACGCGTACGAAGTCGCGGGCGTAGCTAGTGATATTATAAAACATAACATAGGTAAATATGGTGTAGAGATAGGTCGCTTAGGTCTTTGATTCACGGGGACGGGTGGTGACAGTTTATGGGAACGGCCGGTCCGTTTCTTGTACATTCTCGTGTGTTATAGCATATTTACGATGAATTTGCCATATATATAACTAGCTAGTGAAATCCTGCTGTATTTTTTAAGAAAATTGTGATAATTGATTGTAGCCATTGATTGTATAATCGCGTTCTGAATTGTCCCGCGAAAATGTTTTTTTTTTTTTCTTTAAATATCTGGTCCCTGGCAGAATATCAGTGTTGTGGTCTGCACCACAACTGTATACTGCGCCAGTATTCCTTTTCCTCTTTTTACTTGTTTGTTTTGTTTGTAATTATTATTATTTGTTCATATATTGTTTGCATTAGAGGAATAAAAGAGCTTTCTTTCTTTTTTCTTTCTTAGATAAGAATGCGTCGTTAAGTCAGGATATATGGGATGATAAAACTCATCAGATTTTTCTTCATCCGTATTTTGAATTAACGACTAAGTACTCTACTGCGATCCTTATGGTGTTGGGTAGGTCTGCATTAAGTAACCCATTGTTATTCCATTTAATATGCCAACAGACTATCCGCCTTAAAAAATGTATGTGTTTCAACTCCGACTCACAACTGGGTTTACGCCTTAAGTACCATATTTTTTATAGGTATTTCAGTACGATTGTCTTTGAATATGCAATAGGAAAAGATAAATAAATGCGCCATCTATTATACTACAATAGAATTAGTTGAAGCGGCGACACTATCGGATTTGGGTAGAACTGCTTAGAAGAACATAACGCTTTTTAGTTAACGCTTGCTTTAATTTTACTGATTATAAAAATTCCTTATATAAAAATCGATTCTTAAGGAGTAAACTCCAATAATAAAAATAATATAATAGGAAAATCTGAAAGAAACCATTCGTGTTCACTTACTTCATTATAGTCATTATCATAAATTATTTATTGATGATACCAGTTTGATAAGAAAATTAAGTATTTTTGGAAATAAACGGATGAATAGGTACCAAGAATTAGTAGTCGAAGAGTGGAGACTTGTACTTGTAACGAGTCGTGTAAGCCGAGTCCACTGAAATTACATTTTAAATTAAACGGAATATAATAAGATCGGGACAAGTCTTGGCGACCTTTTAGTGACCCATATCTAAGTTGTTTACGTAAGCGAGAACAGGTTGAATTGAAAGATTAGCTTCGCGTAATCTATTGTAATATTCCACTGTGTTTCACTCATGCGGGGAGATTCCTTCTTATGATAAATTGTGTGGTTTACTTGTGTCATGTGTGCTTTACGACTTTCAAGTTTATTACAATACGTCAAGACTGATATTACATAACAATTAGATTTATAGTGTTGGGACCACGTTTACATTCCATAATAATTATGTTAATTTGAATAATTATTTGCCCGAAAACATTTTCTTGCCTAATGCATAAATATAATATTGGTGACTTAATTTTATTAGTAATTAGCTGAGTCCGCAACTTCGTACGCGTGGTATTCGGTATAGCGCCTAACTTTTTTGTTTGTAAACCGATTGGAATTAAACAAACACTAAATGTTACGGGAAGCTTGCTACAATACATCACTGAAAACCGCATTCAAATCGGTTAAACCGTTTGTGAGATTAGCGTGCACAAACGCACAGACAAACAGACAAAAATTCTAAAAACAATTTTTTTGACTTCGATAACATAAATAAAAATGTTTTTTTTTAAATATATATTTAATGTACCTACAGACACGTTTCGTTTATTATTTTATTATATGTATGGATTATTGTTCTATTATGATTTTTGTATAAAAAGCATTATAGAATAGACATATAATAGACACTTTTATATCATGCGAAATGTAAGGATTTTGAATCAAAAATTCAAAGAGCGATAGTTAATATCGTGAGTCGACTCATTGAGTTAATAAGGAGTTAATGTTGACATCACTTTAATAAGGAGGCGTGGCTATTGCGTACGCGCAATGAGAGTGAAAGCTGGCAATGATCACGATCAGTGTATAGGACGGGACTCAAATTACTATTTATAAAATATGATTCAGTTTATGACAGGTGCGGGTCAAGCATGCTTAATGTCAAAACAATCAATTTCGCTTTGAGGCCGTGTCGTGTGTAGTGAAATTCTTTAATGTGATTGGTAACGAATCGCATAATCGAATTCGTAGAATGGTTTAATTTGACTTAATTTAAGTTAATTTTTAACAATATTGACTAGTGAAATTTGGCAAACTATTACTAACTTTTTTACAAAAAAAATGAATAAAAAAGCTCTCTAGCTTCTTTCAAAGTGTAAAAAAATTATGTTTTAGGTAATTTAAAAATTGTTTGGCGCTTACCTCTACTTTCGTATCTAAAGTAATTTAACTAGATTATTTTTCTATTTTTATTTTTAAGTTCAATTTTTTTTTTGTGAAAAGCTTTTGGTTCATGCTTAAAAACGCTGGCGTAAACAAAGATTTAAATCTTTGGGCGTAAACATCCTTAGTTTTTTTTCCTAAATTATTCCTCCTACTCTTTCGGTCTTCGTCTGGCAAAGAACAACCCCCATTTTGGGCTATTAATATACAAGTCAAATATATATAGGAAAAAATCTCATTTTTTTTTCTAGATTAGCCCAACTTAATACGAGAATTTTGTTTTTCTATAAACGCAACTTGCTATTCTCTGTGTCTTGGTTTAAAGTATAATGTGTCTTTGGAACATCGGATTCAAAATCTTTTTTAATGTCCTAATTACAGGCCTATTTCCAGTTTTGTACAGTCATAGCCTAGGGTTGTATGGGTAACGGAGTTTCTCCTTTAAGAGTTTGTAGTTGCAAAACACAGCGTGTTTTCTTTAAAACACACTAAATTTTTATGTTGTAGTTCTAGTTACGTGAATTAATGTGGGTTGTTTTTTGTGAAAGTTTTTTTTTTAGTATTCACCCCAACCAATTTCGAGGACGGAGAGGGCTTGTTCAGACATGGAGCGATACGTGGAAAAATTTCAATAGCACGACTGATTTATTTGATACTTGTATAGTACGTAAAATAATTGTTTTACTAAAATTTCATGAACTCATTATAGTTAAAAAATAATATTTATTGATTTTTTAATGAAAAAACCGACAGATTAATAATTTAATAGTTTTCATTCATAGATGATTAAAGCAAATTGTAATTTTATTTGCCATATTTGGCAGTAGTCATGACATGGCGCATATGTACCTATTTTAGATAACCAAATTTTCTTATATTTGCTTACACCGATAATCAAATCAAGATTTTAGTGAGTTTTTTTTAACAGTGATTATTAAAGTAATTTCAATTCAATGTATTCTTAGTATGTTTCTTAGTCTGAGGATGTTTCTTTGATCAGGTATCATTCATCATTATCATAAGTATCATTTCAGGATGGGACGATTTACCGCCACCGATTCTTCGACAAGCCATTTCAGCGCCGGCGGATTCATCGCCGGCCATTTCATCGCCGTTTGCTGTAGTCTATTGTTTATCATGCGCAGTATTGTAGAAAGCAAAATAATTATTACTACCAGATGTTTATCGTCAGAAAAGACGTAAATTTTCATAACGTTATTTTATTTTAGCAAATTACGTAGGTAGTTAATTTGAAATTACATTAATTTTAATAAATGTGATTTCGGAATGAATGGAACACTGGTTTTGGCAAAAAGACTGTCAATTACAAAATGGGTTACAAGACTTATTGTACTGGGAACGCGTGTGGCATTGATTTTTTTAAACATTGATTTTTTATGTTTTACGACGCTAATGTTGATATTTTAATTAAAGGGCATGAAATGGCCAGCGTCGAATCGGCCGGCGATGAAACGACCAGCGATGAAATGGCGGCGGTGAATTGTCCTAGGCCCTAATTATTTACACCGTCATTATGTCAGTTATGCATTGACCACAATGTTATTATATGTTTGATATATGGACCAAACAAAAGTATGGATGTAAACTACGTACTATGTTTGTTTGGAAATGAAATATTTTATTAGAAAAAAAAAGGTTAAGCGATTAGAAGGGAATATGCAAAATGGGCTCTGACTTCCAGGCTATTCAATTTAGGATGCAAAACTCAATTTGTGCTCTACCATTACTAAAAGCGTTCCACTACTAAAATAGATATCTATCTATATGTTACCATTCAACTACCACATGCGTTGTTATTAACAGTATAACTCAACTGAGCATTGCTCAACAATATCGAGTCTTAATAAAGTAGAATTGCATAGTTGATTGCCTACGTGTTGTCTGTCACCTAAACAGTAGAGGTTGAACGACTCTCGACGTTTTTGTCAAAGTTTTTTTAAAACGGATTGATTCCAATTCGAAGGAATCGTATAACAATAGGTGCTGGTCATGGCCGTCATGTTGAGTGGTGTGAACAATCCGGTAAGAGCGGGCCTGGAGTCCTGGATGCCCTCCCATGTAAATTAAACCTTCCTGCAACAAAAAGTTCGACCCCACGTTTCATCCAGCTCTGTCGTTATAATCACGGGATAAATAAGAGATTTCGGATGCGATAAAACAAAATGGCGTTTAAGGTCAATGTGGATTAAGGTCAAATTGAGTTAGATTAAATATTAATGAATTAATCATGCTTGTATATTATATAATGCCTGTTACTGCTAATTTTAAGATAAAAATTATCACGTACAACGTCACAGACATTATAAAAGATAAAATATTTATTTTTTTAGATACGCCGACAGGATATATAATTATTTTGTTAGAAAAGGTTTGGATTAATTTACATCATCAATATTTTTTATTAGAAGAATCTTTATTAGAAGGATACAAATCTACCAATGGCTTAGTACATGCACCAGTATTACAAAATTTTAAAACTTTTACGAAGCCCAATGGTGGGGTGATTAACTCTGAGTCGGGGGTTACGAGTTCGATTCCTGGCAGGACCAATTTTGGAATTGAATTCTTAAAGCTATCTCTGATCTGGGTGTGCAAGGTTTCGTCCCTTGTCCGGTGTATGATAATCCCATAACACAAGCCTATTATTGCTTACTTTGGGGGGCATACAATTATTATTGTGTTTAGTCTTGGCAATTTATTTATTACTAGCTGGTGTCTGCGTTGAATAATAAAAAAATAACGTCGTGACTAAATATATGAACAAAAACATGTGAAATAAAAACATGTGTGGTCATACATTTTGGTATAAAATAACGCCTGTCTAAATACGAGTGTATGAGCAATGTAACGCCTATCATCTTTATTGCAGATATAGCTTTGCCAGGCGTTAGATGATCCCTTGGTTACAGTACTTTTTCTGGGTGAAAGGTACCATATGTCCTCTCCTGCATCCCTGACAACGTGTATGCAAAATTTCATGATGATCGGTTCAGCGGTTTAAGCGTGAAAAAGTAACAGACAGACCGACAGAGTTACTTTCACATTTATAATATAAGTATGGATTTATAATTCATCAATATAATTGATTTTAAGTATATTAGGAAATTTAGAGGAAAAAAATTACGTTTTTTATGTTAAAAGATGGCTGGCAGGCTGGCAACAGTCCGCTTGATAGTTGGTGGCTATTTTTTTGTAAACACAAATGGGTATAAAAGTGCCGACCTTTATAGGATAAAGGATTAGGCGCAAGATGGGTGATGATCTCTGGGATAGATCACTTACAATGCGAAACACGACAGCACAAAAGCTGTTATTGCGTGCTAGTCTCTTACGATACTATGTTTATGTCATGTATTTGCATTTGCATGTTTTTTTTATATTAAAAAAAATAACAAATCATAATATAAGTAAGTATAGTTTTTATAAATAGGGTATCGGATGCCACAACTTGAAATATTTACTTATTAAGTATCTTGTAAAACTATTAAACAAAAATATTTACGATAATTTATGCCACATCGCTTTTATCTATGGTCATTGGAATCTTATCCTAACCTCATCTTCGTTTCGCTCCCGGTTATAGGATTTATAAGGTGTTTAATATGTCCAAACAATCCCGTTTTTATCGGCCTGCTCTGCTAAACCTACTGCTGTCATCCTTTACACGATTTCATTTTCACGAATTAAGGGATGGTTTAGTGGCTTTATTTTATTTTGTTACAATTTTATAATTAATTTAATATTAAATACATGTTTTTTTTTTGTTAAGGTCGGCAGACAGGCTGACGGTCTACTTGATGGTAGGTGGCTACCGTCGCCTATAACACAAGCAACGCCTAAGCTGCTGCAAGTGCGCTGCCGACTGCAGTAAGATTAAGGATAAGGGATTAGGAGTGGATAGGGAAATGGGCTCTGGCATCCCTTACTCACTCACCGAAACACAACATCCCCTTAAGGATGAAATAATAATAATAATGTTATAATTATAAAATCATCTTTTTTTTGTTTTTATTATTAAGAGGATGTGCTTAGTTTTAATTTTGACTGATTTCAAGGACTCGGAATTTAAAATTTTATTCTCTGAAATATAGAGTGTGGGTAGGTACGTCATAAACTCTAATAAAGTAAAAATAGGTAATTAGATAGTTCGGTTTCCATAGTAAAATATCAATATTTTTAATTATTCACTTTTATTTAAATCAAATACATATGTATGTTTATATATTAACTAAAACTATACAAATCAAATATGTCAATTTAAAATATTAATTTTATTTATATATGTAGTGTATGTGAGTAAAGGAGAGGGAAGCATTATGTCATCTCTAGCGCACGTGCGGTCGCAACAAGCAGTTAGTCAACTGTGAGCGGCGGTAGTGAGAGGGCACGGGCGTCTAAGAGCCGACAATATTGAAAGATATACCACATTTTGGCGACGAGGTTTAACAGGACTACCGTGAGTAATTATTATTAAAATTACATTCATGAAAAAAAAAAAAAAAGTGTGCGGAAATAGTACGGTGTGGAGAAATAGTGTGCGGAGTTTTGAGACTAAGAATGTTTAAACTAATTAAAATTACATTCATGAAAAAAAAAAAAAAAGTGTGCGGAAATAGTACGGTGTGGAGAAATAGTGTGCGGAGTTTTGAGACTAAGAATGTTTAAACTAATTAAAATTTACAGTACAAGTACGATGAAGCAAACATCGTTCTATTCATCTAGTTATTATACTTACGTATCTGGTCACCCATGATGTGAGACGACCGCGGGATGTTTTGTTTTGTTGATGCTATATGCCTACTTATGGGGGTCGTTTATGCATGATTTGTTTAATGCCATACGATTAACGAATAAATTTACAATTTAAAAGTTATATTTAGAATTTTTGCCTCTGAACTCCAACCCCCGGTCAGTTAGAATTGGGCACTATAAATATTTTTCAGATTACAAATCTATACGTATACTACTAGTAAATAAAGCTGAAGAGTTTGTTTGTTTGGTTGGTCCTCGACAAATGGTCCATTTGTCGAGGAGGGTTATGGGCTGTCTGACATCACGCTGCGATCAATAGTGTTATATATGTAGGCGGTGTCCGGTGCCGTGTGCTCCGCGCGCACGCCGCCGCCGCGCCGTGGCGAACCATGGTCGAGTTCAGCTATAATATAACATTTACAAAATGCGTACATCTTGTTGAGTTGCATGATTAACTTCGTTATCTAGTACTCGTCTAGACAAATGTTTATCATTGTATTAATTAATGATGTTTGCACAAAGGGGAACACGAGTCTTGTCCTGTATGGACTAAATCACAGGTGGCGCCTGTTACATAAGTCCTAGTGTAATTATGTACAAGATCAGCGTGATGAGTTGGACACGAACGAGTGACGTCCGTTTAAGCTGAGATGTCACCAGATGATGCCTGGTAGTCTGAAAACAGGTGATGCCTGTAAGGATTTCGTAATGTAAATTAGCACAGGTGATGCCTGTAAGTACATGATGCGATGCGACGTAGGTATGTCAGAGGTTGATACATGGAAGTTTTATACGGGTGACGCCCATAACATGAAGTTGTGTATACGGGTAACGCCCGTTTACTGAAGTTTGAAGATAACTCATTCAACATTGTTAGTTTAAATTTAATTTAACTTCTATATTTTATTTTGTTCTATATTTTAGTTTAAATTAAAAAAAAAAAAAAAAAAAAAAAAAAAAAAAAAAAAAAAAAAAAAAACCATGACGTTTTAAGGAAGGTTGTAAAAATAAATAATGAATGTATCAGGTTGTTAAAAGGATGATGCCCATTTGGTGACCTAAGTTAGACATTCTTTATTTGTTTCATTGTTCACAGATTAAATGTCAAGTCTTACCTTAGAAAAATTTGAGTGCGATGGTGAAGCAGGATCTGTTGGAGCTAGATGGGAACGTTGGAAAAGGAGTTTATATATTTACCTGGAAGCTGCCGATGTTAATACCAGTTCAAAAAAACGCGCAAGTTTGTTGCATTGGGGAGGACAAGAACTCCAAGAAATACTTTTTAATATACCGGGTGGCTATGTCAAGGCGATAGAAGGAGATGATGTTAACGAAGATGTATTTGAAGTAGCAATAAAGAAATTAGATGAATATTTTGCACCCAAACAAAATAAACGGTATGAGAGACACCTATTCAGACAAATTAAACAAGAAGAAAACGAGAAATTTGAAAAATATTTAGTTCGGCTAAGACAACAAGCTTTGAAATGTCAATTTACGGACGTGGATGACAGTTTGATTGATCAGATCATTGAAAAGTGTTTATCGGAAGAACTCAGGAAGAAAGTACTTCGCGCAGGTGAAAAAATTACCTTGACTGAAGTAATAACGGAAGCAAACACTTTAGAGGTGGTGGAACGTCAATTAGGTGATTTCAGTCAGAAAGGAAGAGATCAAACTGTTAACAAAATTGATACACAAGTGAAGGAAAAGACATTCATAAATAGAAAAAAGGCGTGCTTTCGATGTGGAAGTTGGAATCACCTAGCTTATGATGCAAAGTGCCCAGCTAAAGGTAAAATATGTAACAAATGCAAAAAGGTGGGGCATTTTCAAGCTCAGTGCAGAGGAACAGGCCTAAAACGAAGCAATGGAGATAGCAAAGCGGAAAGGAGCGTAGATGCGAAAAGATCAAAGAAGTCGAGTCAAAGAGTTGAAGATATGAAGCAGGCGAACGCGATAGAAGATAAAATCGATTACGTTTTTAATGTTCTCCATAATGATACACTCGCTTGTTTAGTAGGTGGAACGCAAGTAGAGATGTTGATTGATTCAGGATGTCAACATAACTTAATAACAGACAAGACATGGTTAGAGATTAAGCAAGGAATTTTGAAGACAGGAAAAGAAGTAAAAAACCCAGGAAAAACATTTGTTGCTTATGGAAGTGAAATCCCTCTCAAGTTATTAACGTCTTTTAATGCAGATATCCGTGTGGGATCAAAAACGCAAAACGCCACCTTTTACGTAATAGACAAAGGGACACGCAATTTATTAGGTAAAACGACGGCAATAGCATTAGGCGTACTAAAACTCGGATTAGACATAAATCAAGTTGAGACACCGTTCCCTAAATTCAAAAACATTCAAATACAAATACCAATTAATACTGAGGTAAAACCGGTCGCACAACCTTACAGACGAATACCGATTCCACTGGAAGAAAAAATTAACTCGAAAATAGACGAACTACTCCAAAAGGATATAATAGAAAAAGTAGAAGGACCGTCTGAATGGATATCGCCGGTAGTGCCGATTTTGAAAGCGGATGGGGATGTTCGTCTCTGTATTGATATGAGGCGTGCAAACTTGGCCATCAAGCGAGAAAATCACCCACTACCAACGATGGAACAGCTACTACCAAAGATCCAAAATGCTAAAATGTTTAGTAAATTAGATATAAAGGACGCGTTTCATCAATTGGAGCTGGTACCCAACTCAAGACATATTACTACATTCATATCGGGTAAAGGATTATATCGTTTTAAGAGGTTGATGTTTGGAATCACTTGTGCGCCGGAAATGTTCCAGAAAACACTTGAAAGGGTGTTAATTGAATGCGAAGGGGTAGTCAATTTTATTGACGACATCTTGGTATATGGGAAGGACAATCAAGAACATGACAAACGGTTGCAAAAAGTAATAGAAACATTAAGGAAGAATGACATCATGTTAAGAGAAGATAAATGTATCTACGGAACAACCAAAGTCCAATTCCTAGGACATGAGCTGTCAGAACAAGGAATTCGACCACTAGACAAATATGTAACGGCGATAAAAGATTTTAGGACCCCGATAAACATTTCGGAACTACAAAGTTTTCTAGGGCTTATTAACTATATTGGGAAATGGATTCCTAATATGGCCACCGTCACAGAACCATTGAAGCAATTGCTTCGTCGAAAATCAGCCAGAAATGCTGATATTAGGGATTCTTGGGGGAAGAGTCAACAAACAGCCTTTTGTTCTTTAAAGGCTGCATTGAGTGACATACCAAATTTGGGATACTACAACGTAGACGATAAAACGATGGTATTTGCAGATGCAAGCCCGGTTGGACTCGGAGCAATCTTAGTACAGACAAATGAAAGTGGTCCACGCATTATTGGGTTTGGAAACAAAACTCTCAGTGATTGTGAACGTCGGTATTGCCAAACTGAAAAGGAGGCTTTGGCACTAGTGTGGGCTGTGGAGCACTTTCACATGTTTCTCTATGGCAAGGAATTCGACTTAATTACTGACCATAAACCTCTTGAGGTTATATTCGGCCCGAAGTCCAAACCCTGCGCACGGATTGAGCGTTGGATATTAAGGCTTCAATCTTATAAATATAACGTCATTTATCGCCCTGGAAAAAATAATATAGCCGATCCCTTGTCTAGATTATGTACTTTTAACCACGATAAAACTCAGCACAGAGACTACGTCCAGGATATTATTGACCATGCTAGACCAATAGCCGTATCACTAAAAGATATTGAAGAACATTCAAAGACTGATACTGCCATACAAAAAGTGAAACAGGGCGTATTTAACAAAAAATGGGATGACGCAGTAAAAGGTTATAAGCTATTTGAGAACGAGCTATGTTTCTTTGGTGACATATTACTAAGAGGCACCAAAATAGTTATCCCGACACAATTGCGACGCCTTGTATTAGATGCTGCTCACGAGGGCCATCCTGGAATGGTCGCGATGAAGTTGAGACTTAGAGCGAAGGTTTGGTGGCCTAACTATGACAAGGATGTGGAGAATTTAGTACGGTCCTGTAAAGGGTGCACACTGGTATCGGCACCAAATCCACCACACCCGCTCAAGAGGAGAGAATTACCTACCCAACCCTGGATTGATATCGCTATAGATCTTTTAGGTCCATTACCAAGTGGTGATTACCTTTTGGTTGTTATTGATTACTATTCTAGGTACAAGGAAATCAAAGCATGTCGAGACATAAGCAGTAAGGAAATGATTCGTTTACTTAAAGAGATTTTTAGTCGTTTAGGACATCCGGTTTCCATAACTTCCGATAACGGTAAACAATTTATTAGCGCAGATTTCAAGACTTATTGCCAGGAAAATGATATCAAACTATTTAATTCAATACCTTACTGGCCGCAACAGAATGGAGAGGTGGAGCGACAGAACAGGGATATCATTAAACGTCTAAAAATATGCCAAGTAGAGAGGAAAAGCTGGAAAGAAGCATTGACGGAGTATTTGACAATGTACAATAGCACCCCACATAGTGTGACTGGGAAAACACCGGCAGAGCTATTCTTTCAAAGGAAATTTAGAGACAAGATTCCGATGATAGAAATTGCAGAACAAAATTTTGGAGACATGGATGTTAGAGATAAAGACAAAGAACAAAAAGAAAAAGGGAGAGAGTATACAGACAAAAGACGGAGAGCACGTGATGTCGGCATAGAAGTGGGAGACAAAGTGTATGTTAAGAATGCTAACAAAACGAATAAACTTAGTCCTAATTTTGATGCAGTCACGCACACGGTTAAGTCAAAATACGGGGGAGATGTGGAAGTACAGAACGACGAAACAGGACAGCAATTAAGACGGAATATATTACATTTAAAAAAGGTGGAAGGAGAATGGAAATCTGTGAACAAAAAAATCATTGGACAGAATTTAGAAATGGCAGTAGAAGGAAGATCAGAAAAGGAGATTGAAGATGAGCAGGAGGTAGAAGACCAAAATTAAAATATATAGTAGTTGATTATAAAAATGAAATTATATTGATAGTTGAAATTATTGATAGTTGAAAATAAATTGTTGAATAGTTGAATAATTATAGTTGATTCTCAATCATGTAATCAGAAGTATAGTGATAATAAATTGATGAAGTAAGAATCTGTAAATTGTTTCACTAAACAAAAATAATAAAATAAAGAAGAGATGTAGTGTATGTGAGTAAAGGAGAGGGAAGCATTATGTCATCTCTAGCGCACGTGCGGTCGCAACAAGCAGTTAGTCAACTGTGAGCGGCGGTAGTGAGAGGGCACGGGCGTCTAAGAGCCGACAATATTGAAAGATATACCACAATATAAAATGCGGTCTAGAGGTGTCATGAAAGTTTATGTGAAATTAAGATAAAATATTTTCTTTAGTTATCCTATTATACAGGCTTAATCCTGTAAAAATAGTGGTAAGCGTAGAAATAAATAAATAAGTAAATAAATAAATAAACGAATAAAATAATATTATTTGGATCAAACGTATGTCTGCACATTGCTCTTCGGTCAAACTTTGCTTGAAAAATAGTACAACCTTATTAATAACGACTTCTAGTGTTTTATCGTTACTGAAAAAGGGTTGATTTTTTGAAAAAAAAAAATTTAAAAAAAATTGCATCAAATAAATTAAAAAAATTATGTAAAGAAATAAATTGACAGACTCATGTAAATTGAGACAGAAGATTTATGAAACGATTTATTTTAAAAGCAGTTTGCGCTCTATTTCCAACACAATACTTGCATCATTCTGTAAAGATCGTAACCTCTGATTGCAGGTAACAGCATAAGATCATTATTTAGTAATAATTGTGGGCTAATTTCCCGTATTAGGAAAACACTGTAAATCCCTTCAATAAGTACCTAACCGAATCGAAATTGACATTTTGTAGTGGAGTGTCAAAGTTTCCAACAAAGTGTTTTCGGCGCGACCGTTAACACTAAATTAGTTTAAAGCGGATTTCAACTCGAGAATTAACAAAGTAATTGAGAACCATGTAACAGAGTCCATGTTTATTTGTGTCGTGTTAAATTTATTTAACATAAATAGGGTTGCCATGATAATTAAATCGAGCCTTCAAGTTTTGGGTTCAAGTTTTTAGGCAGACATTAATGTTTTTAAATATTTTTAGATTTAAATTGAAATAAATGATATTATTAGTGAAACCTCCACATAGAATAAAATTCAAACGCCATTATGTCCACTTTGTCTGAAATAGCCTTTCGGCTGCTAAATTTGGTTTAGCAGGAAAGAAATGTTCATTACATTCTCTACTAATTCAAAGAATCAGTCATCTGAAGTGGGAATCATCATCATGATCATCAAAGTCGCACACTCTTATCAGATCGTGGTCACCGCGGATACACATTCGTCTACGGTGATAACTTAGATAGAGAATAGTAGAATGTAGGTTTTCTCGGCCGGTATCCATATGAGTTGTGGGTTTCCGGGTTGTGGGTTCCGGGTTTCCGGGTTTCCTCGCTCGAGAAGTCGAAAAGTGCAGAAGTGAAGTGCAGTGATGTGATGTACTTTTTCTTCTAACACGGACTACACCTCTGAGGATGTCAACCGCAGTTGTTGACGAAACGTTTGGAAGAATTTCCAACAGACCTGGGCCATCATCCCGGAAACCCACAACTCATTTAGATAGAGAATGTTAGATAGAGTGGCAAAAAAAACAGTGGCATTTAAGTGGTGGCATGGCACACTGCGTTTCACGGATATTATTGGGCATCCCGTCTTGGGGCAGTAACCAGTCCCTTACAGAAGACCACCTTGAAATAACAGCATGTGTGCTGTTGTGTTTCGGTGAGTGAGTTTGGATGCCAGAGCCCATTTCCTTTTATCCCTTCCCAATCCCTAGCAGGATATGGTCAGCAACGCCCTTGCAGCACTTGTGACGTAGCCATCAAGTGGACCGTCAGCCTGTAACGTAATTTAATGTAAAAAAAAAATGGTGACCGATCACTCCCTCGCTGGACTGCTGACATGGCATGGTGTGGATGCGGAGGGTAGAGAACCGAATGTTTTGGCCTTCAATTGAAAATGCCTATGTCCATCGCCTGTTTCACATGAATATGTCGCTTATTTATATAAGTACAACTAGCTTCGCCCACGTTGAGAAATAAAAAATAACGCCTGGCTGAATTTATGAGCAATGTAACATCTTGATTGCAGTTCTAGCTTTACCGGGCGTTAAATGAACCCACGGGAAGAGTATTTTTTTCTGAATGAAAGGTATGTCCTTTCCTGCATCCCTGACATTTCATGATGATAAGCCCAGCGGTTTAGTCGTGGAAAAGTAACAGACAGACAGAGTTACTTTCACATTTATAATATTATAGTATGGATAATATAGATCCTTTGTTGGCTGACAATAATTACATGTTTATCTATAGCAACTTCGTTCTTCCAATATTAGGTATCATACGCTTGTCTTAATCCACAAAACATCTCCGGAACTTCAATTAATTTCGTTCGTAAATTTGTTATCCAGTAATGATTAGGTATCATTAAACATGTGTTTATAGTGGTCATATAAATTTATCACCCCATTAATTAAGTAACTGTCTCCTAAAATAACATTTTTATAGATCATTAACGAGTTTCATATATTATGTAATGATAATTTTGGCATGTAGATCCTTAAGATCTGAATAATTTAATAAGAACTAACTGTAAAAGTGTTGAGTAGGTATCAGCAATGTACGTATACATAATAGCAAATTAAATAATGTGTACAGAGTATGATTAACTTTCCATAAATGATTTCTCGCCCTACTTCGAAGCTAGCAAGTGAAACTCTGGTAATGTTTACAAATAACTGGCTACGATAATCTGTTGCAACAGCGAGAGCGATGTGTCGCTATCAATCAAGGTAACTTTGAATTTGAGATCTAAAATTAAATTGAATATTGCGAAAATTACTTAAACTTTGTATTTTCGTAACATTTTTAGTACTTTAAACAACATTGGAGTTATTTTAATTAATGTTTTAAGAAGAAAAATAGTTACAAAGTAAATTTAAACGACGACCTAAGTAAATTCTATTATAGTCTTCAATCAACATTTTACGTATTCAATCAGAAATATTGATTTCAATATCTATAAATCTTTTATCTTATCTATATTCATATATATAAAAATGAATCCCTATTTGTCCTGGTCACGGCATCACGCGTGAACGGGTAGACCGATTTTAATTCGGTTTTCGCTAATGGAACTAGGGATAAACGGCGAATGTTCTTAAATTTAAACGACGACCTAAGTAAATTCTATTATAGTCTTCAATCAACATTTTACGTATTCAATCAGAAATATTGATTTCAATATCTATAAATCTTTTATCTTATCTATATTCATATATATAAAAATGAATCCCTATTTGTCCTGGTCACGGCATCACGCGTGAACGGGTAGACCGATTTTAATTCGGTTTTCGCTAATGGAACTAGGGATAAACGGCGAATGTTCTTAAATTAGAGATATAGACATTGGGGTTGTGATCGTTGGTACAGTTGTGATCGTATCTCCAATTTCGATGTCATTCAGTTAGGTTAACGCCAACTAGTTATAAGTATTATATATATGGTCCGATAATTAATGGTGGTTCCGTTAGGTCTTTTTTGCAATCACTTCCAGTACGTCCTAGTGCGTCCTGATCACACATGCTGAAGATAATAACAGTATAGCCTCTGTCAATGGATATTCCCACGGCATTCAAAGTATAGGGATTATGTCTTCAAAATGTGATAGAAACTTTAGTTTAGATGTTAGTACGTTTAACAAAATTGAAGCTTTCATCAGACCGAAGAATATACTAGTCAGACCCTTACGAGTTGGACAAAGCAAAGTCCAAGCCAAGTCATTCAATCATCTCTTCTCTACTTTTTATTTTCTGTGACAACTCGGATCAAAGAATATACTATACTCTCTAGTGAGAGATTGTTTGCAGATGATTGGTTCTGTCTGACATTTCATAATGTTATCTTGTTATTACTTAGGACAATTTAGTTAAATTAAACCAGCTAGTACTACCGAGGATCAGTTGCAATATAAACGATAAAATTATTGTTATTTAGAAAATAATGTGGGGAAACATGACTAGTGTTTGTTCTCGTGATAATACAATGTACTTTTCGTAGGTAAAAACACTCACCCTTTTGGAACTTGACTGAACTTGAAACTTGAACTTGAAGCATCTTATAAAAACTTTTCTTACATTTTTCAAACACAAAAAGGTAAGTACATAAAAATAGTTATATAACCATTATGTTGGGCTTGTCTCGTTACTGGTTAGGTTTGGGGAAAATTTTCTTCGCATTTTATATAAAAATTCAAGACTTTTTTTTTCAAAGTTTCAAAGTCGATGACTTAGCCATCTTGTAGGTAGTGACATGATCCAAAAAACTTCTGACCAAAAAAAGGCGACAAGTAGCTAATTAAAATTAATCGGTATCATTACGTCTCAATAAAGAATCGCAAATGAGTATACCATTCATAAGGTTTCTTTCAGTGAACTCGTGTGGCACCCAAATATCGAGCTTTTTTTTGTTGCAAATTAATACACATTACCCACTGGAAGTATTTCATCAGATAAAATTTAAACACTAATAATTATCTCGACACAAAAGCGAAAGAATTGAAAACTTCTATCAAAGTCCTGTGGTCTATAAATAATCGCCTTATTAGGGCGTAACAAGAATGGAGTAACAGCGTGCCAATTACCAGGTAGTGGTGAAGTGACGTGAGGGCCAGTCCATGCCAGTAGGTCCTGGCAATCTTATAGAATCGATTGACATTCCTTGCTATTTCAATTTGTATTTTAGATTCAAAAAATATCTACTATTCTCATTTTTTTATTGTTAACAGAAAATTCACTAGCCTCTAAATTAAATTAAATTAATCTGTCCTAGTTTTCCCGGGTTCGATTCCCGGCTGGGTCAACTTTGAAAAATGAATTTTTCAAATTTGGCAATGGTCTGGATCTGGAAAGTAGTGGCAGGGCCACACTGCGTTTTCGCAGTCATTTGGGCAGCCCGACTGGCGGCAGTAACCACCCCCTTACAGAAGACCGTGAAATAACAGCACGTGTGCTGTTGTGTTTCGGGGAGCGAGTAAGGGATGCCAGAGCCCATTTCCCTATCCGCTCCTAATCCCTTATCCTCAATCCTATTGTAGTCGGCAGCGCACTTGCAGCGGCTTTGGCGTTGTTTGTGTTATAGGCGACGGTAGTCACCTACCATCAAGTGGACCGTCAAATTCGTCAACATTAAAAAAATATCTCCTTCATTGTTAAGATGTAATCAATAAAAGATTCGGTATTGTATTTTAGGCGGGAACTCATAATTTCGTACCTAGCTATACTTTTTTCAAACTCATCTGGAAATTCTTATACGATGCTTTCCTTTAGTTTTTCTCATGTCTTGAAGGGTTTTCTGACCTTAACCAGAGGTTACGGTTCTTATTAATGATCTCCTTGCTATCATCAATTGATGGCTCTAATTAAAAATTACTGCAGTTTCTTCTAAATCTTGTATCTACTGGGTCGTTGAGCAGATTTTAGTCTTTCCCGCTAAGCCTTGGCATTAGATCCTGTATGTACTGGATAGATAATCCTGCAGCTCCAATTTCCTTCCTTGTCTCTTCTTCCGCCCATGCTGATTTAGGTTTCGGCATATTTTTTTTTCTGATAAAGCGTCGCATAAATCTTGCCCCAATCGTCTTGATTTTCTTATCGCGTACGAAGCCCGAAATATGCGCGTTGGGTTTATAATAAAATATAGTATTATCATATTTGTTAGTTTTATTTAATTTCGTCTTGTTACACAACATGCACACTTTACTTTTCTACATCAATCTTACTTCCTTCTCTCTCACACTCTCGCCCGTCTCTCTCAGTTCCGTTGAATGATTTACTAGTATTGAAATAATACAACGTTGTCATATTCTTTTGTTGTGAATAAAAATTCTTATGATATTTGGTGAATTTGGTGGTCGCATAAAATTTTAAAGTTTGGTTTTTTGGTATGTTTTTTGGTATTTAACCAATATTTTCTTCTTTCTTTCTTAATTGACATTCTTTGAACGACCTAAATATATTTGCACGAATTATATTTCTTTTAAGAATTATCTATTTTATTTTAATTTCTTAAAAGATTTTACCTAACGCTTGATTATTGCCACAGGAGTCACATTTTACAAAGTGAGCAGTAGAGATACGTAGGACACGTCCTCTCATTTCGTATAGGTAAAAATCAGTGAGTCGTGTGTCAACGCGGACGTCGGCATTCATTTGTCGGCTTCAGACCGTCGAGCGCGAAAGCGAAAGCAAACTCGCTCGCAATTAACGGAGGCCATTATGAACGGCAATTAGTAAACATCTGCTCGCAACTACTGATATTGTTCCATGAACAATCCGACAACCGATCCAATCGAGTACACCCGAATTCGTCACCCAGAAACTTTATATTATGCAAGTGGCGATCGATTACGTTTGAAATACATTAAATAACTTCGATATTTTTTTTGTGAAATAAAGTTATCGGTTTAGATTGAGGTTCACAACCATTACGAAGGCTTTTTGAATCTTTGCTGGTCATTAAAAAAAGGAATTGCTCAAAAATATAAAAATATTACTTACATTAGGTGTTGTTTATGAGTAAAAAGGTTTTGAGATGGACTTACAATTGACAATTTCGTGGACAGGGCTGGTGACGTGCCTCTAGTCAGACAAGAAGGTTCGTACTTCTATTACATATTTGTATAAGTATTATAAAGAAGATTAAAGTTGAAGTACCAGAAGCAGGTGTAATAAGGGCT
Organism: Bembecia ichneumoniformis; assembly: GCA_910589475.2. Classification (NCBI taxonomy): domain Eukaryota; kingdom Metazoa; phylum Arthropoda; class Insecta; order Lepidoptera; family Sesiidae; genus Bembecia; species Bembecia ichneumoniformis. Next base: position 1,041,569 of record OU342526.1, on the reverse strand, counting down.
TATTTTAAGCTATGCCTATTTTGTACATCTACATCTCACAATAAAAAAAAATTACATACATTGCATGGCTCATGACTATGATATAAAAAAAATTTACATACATACTTTATGTAATCATGCAGTAGAAAAAGTTCAAGCAACTTATTTTAAAGTAGCTGAACCGCAACTTCTTACGCGTGGTAGGTAGGTATTCGGTATACCACGTAACTTTTTTGTTTGTAAACCGATTGTAATCAAACAAACACTAAATGTTACGGAAAGCTTGCTACAATTAGTGAAAACCACTTTCAAATCGGTTAAGCCGTTTCTGACATTAGCGTGCACAAATTCACAGACAAACGGACAAAAATTCTGAAAACTATTTTTTTGACCTCGGTAACATAAGTACAACTCGCCACGATTCTATAAAGTTATTTTAAATTGTTGCAAATTCGCCACTATAATTTTTCTTGTACTGACTGCAAAAAAAAAAAAAACAAGCCGTAAGAAGAATAAAATCATTATTTATTTTTCTATTAATCACATTAATAATATTTTTTATAGATACGATACGTTTACGATTTGATGAAGCAATGACAATTTAAGTTGAATTCAATAACAAAGCTCCATCTTTTTCCGGTACATATTAATTGTATCTAAATACCATAAGAGAACACTGCTAAGTATTTAGGCACGAACCCAAAGGCATAAGGCTAGGTATCTGGATATAAGAATCTATAATTACACGTGGACATTTAAAGTAATATAATCTATGTACTTCTTTAATAAAATAACTACAATTTTGCCTAAGCTCAAAACCACAGACTTCATCACGATTTGAAAATCGGAGCGAATATCTGCTCCATAACGTAGATGTAATAAAAAGACTCAAAAGTACTAAATCCTTTGAGTCAGTTTAGTGAAACTGACTCAAAGGGCTAGACTCAACTAGACTCAACTAACATAGCGAACAAAAAAGTACTGTAAATAGTGCAGTGCTAATACCTAAAACAGACATTAAGAAGGTTTAGTGGACGTTTTTCGATATAAAATATTTTGTTGTCGCTCGTTGGCAGGAACTGCAGAGATTTCTGGCACTTGGGATTCTTCTCCATTTTTTTTTAACGAAACAGCTGCCATACCAGTAGAAGACTTTTATTGATTTTACAATTACTTTATATTTATGTGTAATCACTTAGCCATTTTATTCGAGAATTTTTTTTTTTGTAGACAAAGGAATGTTTATAGACTATCGACTATTTTAATTCTAACGACAATTCATTTCCACAGCGTCAGCCCGAAATATGACTGACGCCACAGAGCACTGTCATGTTCGCTTTGTGAGCGCGTTGGGAAAATGTTGTTACGACTAACAATGGAACGTTCTGAAAAAGGCGTTCGCGCCGGCCAAAAGTCTCGCATGTCCCCCCTTATCGATGGTAGCCATGCGCCTTCCCGACTGGTGTCAAAGGGGATTGGTCCTTGTGTTTACAACATAGAGTTTGCATTTCAACAGAAATAGCGTTCCCGAATTTCAATGGCTTGTTTACGATCTTGTTTAGATTTTCTGGAAAACTCGAAATACGTGGAGGCGTTTGGCGACAATTATAAATAAGAGAACAGGGGCGAGATGAGCCAGTTGTGCGATAACAAGCGATTCGAAAGCGACTCTTCGGAGCTTTTGCGAAGTTACCTGCGACAGTGAACTGGCGACACATTAAGGGAATCATTGACAACTTTTGGCAAGTTTAAAGGTTTTATCGGACAAGTCTAGTGATTTTGGAAGTCATCTTGGTTTGTGAAAATAATTTGCCCTTACACGGCATTTTGACTTAACCCGTAACAATATTTTGATATTTATAACTATAAAGTAATTAATAGTGTTAGGATAGATGGCAGTAACAATAAAATATCTTTTTGGATGTCATATAAAAGTTTAAAAAAAAACACAGTCAAAAAGACTACAATAAAAAAGAACTTTATTAAGTGTGTTATAGACTTCACTACTTGGTCGAGTGCAATAGAATCATTATTCACAATTTGTCTCCCGGAAACGTCGTCCTCATAAGGTAGATGGGATTGCGTGAGACAACAAAGATGGCTCCTTTTCGCATCGGAACGAGCTCTGGGAACCGATCCCGGTGCAATAAGGAAATCGTTTCGGGACCGCACGAAAATCGTTTCGGCGTGAGGTAGGCCCTCCCGCCCGACACTCGCAGTAGCCCTAATCATTATATTCAATGGTTATTAGCGGATCGACTACACATCGTTATGGCGAACTTATGGCAAACACTTCCTCATTTATCCTGTAAATGTATGGGACTTGAATGTATTGCATTAATTTCTTACTTTATTTTACACTGTGAAATAACAGCGTGTGTGCTGTCGTTGTTTTGGAAGTGAGTAAGGGATGTCAGAGCCCATTTCCCTATCCCTTCCTAATCCCTTATCCTTAATCCTACTATGGTTAGGGATAAGGGAAATACATTTGCGTTGTTTGTGTTATAAGCGACGGCAGCCGTCTATATACACCCATATACGGGCAAATAAATAGTTTGAATTTGAATTTGAATTACCATTAAGTGAATCGTCAGCCTTTCTGACGACCTAACATTAAATAAAAACAAATTTACTTCACTCTCATTCCCTCTTATCGCTAAAAGATTGATAGTCATTTAATCATCAATTTGTTTATTAATGAGTAGTGTCTAGATAAAAAAATAACAATTGTGATCTTTTTTACAATTTCTTAGAGAATTATGGCAAAGCTACACTTCAGGTATTAATGTTCTTATATCTGAAGAAAATCAAGAATCAATGTACAATTCAAAGAATCAGGTCACAGCCATCGGTAAAGAGAACAAAAATCCATAAAGATAACCCAAAAATCCATTTACTATATTAGGTCGGGGAAAAGTCTTTTCGCATAGAGTATGTATAAACTTGTAATAAAATCTCTGTGGCTCTGCTATTTGTATCTGGCTGGTTTTGATTACATTAAAAAGGTTTCAAAAAAAGAAACATTTCAAAAAAAAGTTGTTTCCAGCTTTTTTTTTATTTGTTTTTCTTTCTGTCAAAATGAGTGAATCTAATTAAGAAATTCGATACTATTTAAAATTTTATTATAAAAAAAAATGCAACGCAAACCGCAAAAAAAAATTGTGACGTTTATGGTCCTAATGCTCATGTGTCAGTAAGAGTATATCACAAAGTTGGTTTTTAGCGTTTTCAATGCGGAAATTTTGATCTCAAAGATGCACCTCGCTCTGGTCGCCCTGTTACAAAGTGGAGCAAGATCGGCAATCAGTAGTTACGACATAGCTGAAGAACCGGGAATTGACAACAAAACAGTTTGGACCCATTTGAAAAAAGCTGGGTAAACAAAAAAGCTCGATATTTGGGTGCCACACGAGCTCACTGAAAGAAATCTTATGAATCGCGTACTCATTTGCGATTCTTTATTGAGACGTTTCATTACGTCGAAGAATGTGTGAAAAAGGTCACGGTCAGGCGTCACAGACTGTGCTAACTCGCAATAAGGTGATGATTGGAAGGGCATAGTTCATTATGTTCTTTTACTGCCGGGCAGAACCATCGATTCGGATCCCTACTGCCAACAACTGATGAAATTAAAGTAAGAAGTTGAGAGAAAGCGGCCAGAATTAATCAACAGAAAGGGTTGGTCACATCTTTAGCCACTCAGCAAAAATTAAGAGAGTTTGGCTGGGAGGTGTTAATGCATCCGCCTTATAGCCCTGATCTTGCACCTTCAGATTTCCACCTGTTTCGGTTTTTTCAGAATTCTTTAGGCAGTGTCAGGTTAACATCAAGAGAGGACTGCCAAAATTAAAAATTTCTAAAGCAATGGTATCATGTCACTCGATGGCGCCGCTGGTAGGGGTTTTCAGGCGGATTTGCGAGAATGCGAATGCGGATTAAACACACCACTTACACTTTCGTCAACGGCTGCTATGAAGATTTTGTGCAGTGTTATGTTTTTATTTATTATGTGGTGTATCTAGCTAATTCTTATAATTGCGAAGTGTAAAAACTGCAGCAACTCAATTTGCGGTTTATCTTAACTTATGTATGCGGAAAGTCACTGGGGCGCGGAAAATTCATTTTTTTTTTCCTAAATTCAACTCAACTGTCTTATTCGATTCCAAAAAACTTTCACGAGGTACCGACACAGATTCTTAATAAAAAAAAATCAAGATACCCCAACACGAAAAATGATATAAAATTATAAAATAGAAATTTTAATAAACGCCATCTAGCGGACAAGAGCGATATCTCCACGGTATGTCAAATGGCGCGTTCATTACTACCTACAAGATGACAAAAAGTCATCGAACAAAATGGCACATATATACTGTAATTAAATGTAAATAAACTTTGAAAAAAAAGTCTTGTGTTTTAATATAATATGCGAAGAAACTTTATCCCCAATCTATTTGATTCGTAGGTATATAATATTAGGTACATATTATGTAAAAATAACAATTATAATTTGACCTCAATCAGATTCTCATAAAGATCGAATTCGCAATAACGCACCGACATACCCGAAGCGCCCCGAAGCCATAATCTGAAGCGGGGACAATCTTGACAAAGTTCTAAATAAACTCAACTCACTACCAACAATACGAACTATTATGCGGCACGTAATAAGGTTCAAATTCATTTCGAGCCAACTATAATACAGTACGCGATGCCGGAAAGCTGCCCTCTCTGACAGGCGAAGTGACACAGACAGGGAATCCATTAACTCACTCCTCTGATCCCTACATTGTTTTTATACGCGTGAGAAAGCAATGCTCCGGAGAAAAACCATATTAACATTGGCGATTAAATTTTTTCACACGGTCTAATGGACTTAAATTAGCGGGTGAACGCTAGTTAAACGGTTTCCCGTAAGCAGTGTAGCGAGAACTATTTTTAGAATCGTTTGTAAATACATGAAAGCAACGCAAAATAATGTAATTGAAAGCAAGGCTGAAAATTTCACAAACACTGTTTATAATAATGAGATTTCATAATAACGCTAAAAGTGTAACGTCCATTTATACAAAAATATTATTGGATTTTTAATTATACAATACGGCCACGCCAAAGTATTTATAAAAGTGGACTGTATTTTTCGTGCATGTAGTCAAAGGACGAGGAAATGAAGGAAAAGTTGTCACCTACCTCGTGAATCACCAAGTCCTTGGTCCTCCGGCGGCGAAGACTGCAACGAGCCCGTCACACACGGAGTCCAGAAACTCCAGCACTTCACCACTTCAATAATTACACTCGCGGAGCGGGATGCGTGACCAAATAGATACTACAAGCCTTACCTGATGACATTAGCGGATGAAATAAATTAAAATCGCTCGGGTCGAGATCGGCGGGATGAGTCTACTCGTGTTATTGTTGTGATGTTTTTCTTAGACCGACTGCGGTTTCATAAAATGGCCGACGGCTTGCGGTAGTGACAGAGATATGGATAGGTATATGGTGGGAGTGAGACAGCACATACCACAGCGAACTACTATTAATTAATTTAAATGATTTAAATTGGAAATTGGCGTCAACACCATAGACTATGAAACGTACAAACCGCATAAACACGAAATTTTTTGTTCGAATTTCGTTTTTATACAAAGGACGGCAGGTAAACTGACGGTGCACGTGATAGTAAATGACAACAATCGCCTATTAACACAAAGCAACGCATATTAACACAACACAGGTGCTACTGTAAGTGCGCCGCCGGCTTTAGTAGGATAAAAGGGATTAAGAGATGATAGGGAAATGGGCTCTCACATCATCTCTCTTCGAAACTCACATTTCACGGTAGTCTTTTGTAATTGGGTGGTTAAAAACACAACCCAACAAAATAAGAAAGAAAGAAAGAAAAGAAAGAAAGCATCTTTTATTCCTCTAAATAAACACAATATACATTATATGAACACAATATATGAACAAATAATAATTATAAACAAACAAATATATGAACAAGTAAGAAGAGGAAAAGGAACCCTGACTCAGTATACAGTTGTGGTGCGGACCACAACACTGATATTCTGCCAGGGACCAGAAATTGAGAAAAAGAAAACAAAAAAACATTTACGCGGGACAATTCATAATACGATTACAATCCATGGCTGAAATTATTGCAAATTTGCAAATACACTACTAAACTTATCAATTAATTAAATAAACATTAAATAACTTGTTGAATGATTATATACTCGCAACAAGATGTAATTTTATAATCAATGAGTTACAATGAAGGATGTACAAAAAAATACAATTTTGTTCAAGGAATACAACATTTTCTGATATAAGTACAAGATTTAACAAGACCTACCTTAAACATGTTAAAATAATTTGATAAAATTTAAGGGAAATACTTTCAATTCCATATTTTCAAATCCCAAATGTCTAAAACAACTTGAAAATCGAAACGACCTGAAGCTTTTGCGAAGCTTTTAATTGAAATATGCCATGAAACAACAACAACAACGTTTTACTGATGTAATTTCTAAAATGTTAAGTTTCTTTGTGAATAAAGCACTTAATAAAAAAATAGTGATTGATATTTGTAAAATTTCATATCAAAAAAGAAATGATTCTCTCAACAAACTACCTTATGTACTCTGAATCCGAATTCACTTTGCATTTGAAATAAGAAAATACGCCAAACGTAATCTTATTCGTCGTTTCACACAAGCCGTGTGTCGTTTGCCACGATCTTCGCTCATGTCAACATTCATATATACGCTCGTATTTCTACCTAGATTTGTACTTGTAACTGAACGAGCTAGTCAAAACCAAATACGGCGTCAAGTGTTGTCGTTTCAATAGCATTAGTTTGTGGCCCCGAGTGGCGCCTGTAGTGACGTGCCAAGATGGATAAGCACCTAAACCGTCTGTACTATCAGTCTTGGATCCCACACCGAATATTTATTAAGGGCCTGTTAGAAACAGACAGCGATGCAGGAAGTCTGCGCCATGGGTCATTCATCTCTCGCATGTGGAGATTCAATTCTTCAATACAGACAACTATTCTGTAAATGGTCTTTAAAAGTTTATTATCTTCTTATTATATAAAAATGAATCCCTATTTCCCTTGGTCACGGCATCACGCGTGAACGGGTAGACCGATTTTAATTCGGTTTTCGCTAATGGAAAGAGGGATAAACGGGGAATGTTCATATATATAAAAATTGCACCGCGGGCGAGGCTGGGGGCGAGTATAATATGTATGATTGTAAGTACATTACAATCATACATATTACACCTTAAATAGAAACGCATATACCAAATAACAAATCTCCACTTAAGGAGCTTATCATTTAAGGATAATAATAGCATATCATGATTAAGCAAATATGAAAATATTTTAGTTTAAACAACCAAGTTTGTCTGGAACCCTGGTTCTTATCTGGAAGAAGGTTGTTACTGTCACCAGTAACAACCTTCTCCATTCATAACAGGGGTACACTGTGCCCTAATATTCAAAATTTGGTTCAGGTTAGCATTAGACGTCAAGAAAGACAGCTTATTTTTCTACAAAGCATCTCTTAAGCTTTAGTACAATAAAATAAACCGTTAATCGTTTTAAGGGCTTTTATATTTAGAAGGGAGAAATAACCTTTTCGTCAAAGTTCTTGTAAATTTAGAATCCGGCATTCCTTTATATTATTAGAATGAGGGGGAGTTTCGTTTAAAAATGTACAAATGAATGTGCTGGTAATTTAATATTAATATTCCAAATTAGAATTTTTTTTAATTAAAAAATTTTTCCTTCAAGTCCGAGAAAGGTTCTTATGAGGAAGAAACAATTGGAAAATTTTTGGTGGGGGTGGGGGTGTCTAGTAAGCATTGCAAACGTTCTATTAAAATGGAAATGCTAGCAAATCTGCAAGTATTGGTAGAAGTTGAGAAAATTTACTATCGATTGTCATTTGTCACGTACCAGTATCTAACCCGGAACAAAAGCGTGACCTTTCCACCATTCGGTAACAGGAGTACAAATGATACATTCTACACGGAATCGTGGGCTTTTGACATATTCATTCAACATTTTACCCACTCAAAGGTAACGCATGTTTAGATAGATGACGCAGATTGGACTGTCATTATTTTTATTTGACATTTCAGAAAGTGTGGGACAAAAGTTTGACTGATATCTTACGTGAATCTTTGTAAACATTACCCATGCATGCAATAGCCAATCATTTTGTTGTTAGGAAATATAAAAGCTATTTTGGTTAGAAAATTCTCTTAAATCTAGTAATTTTGTGCGATTTAGAAAATACTCAAAGGAAATCTTGCATATCTGGAATAAAAATCGTTTATTCTTAACCAGTCGATTTTTGACTGGCTACTGTTTTAATAGCTAAGTCTGAGTTATTCAAATTGGAAACAAATTTTAATAGCTGAGTCACTAGTAATGTACAGATGTACTGAGGTTGGTAGTTGCATTGCAAATCAAACGAGACAGCAGTCTCATATTAGCCAATTTCTGGAGCCCAAAACCCACCTCTAACTAACATTATTTGCAAGCAATTTACATATGTATGAGACATTCTCTTACGACAGACAGAAACACAATAGAATTTTGTAGTATAAAGTGTCGCGTTTCCAACAAATAGCTTAAATCATGTCAACGGGCACATTAAATGCGTCGTTAAATAAATTTAAATTCACAATTCAAGGCTATGCCAAGAGTAAGGCACTGTGACCTAATAAATAGCTTTAACAGAGTTAGGCGCCAACCGTCGAGACAAAACCATTATCATGGAGCTTTAATATCACAGCTATGCCCTAGGGATGTTACTATTGAGATACAATAGCGTTAACCGATCTGGCGATAGTTTTTGACCATTGTCATTTTCTAACTGTGCTCGCATATCTGTGCTTGCATCTCTTTATTAAACTTGGATTGAAATGAGAAGCTTCGCTGACCTCTGCTCGCTCGATTCCCACAGTAAGTAAACAGCGTTTTGTAACAGTTGCTCGATTATTTACATCGACATTTTAGTTTTGTGGTGGGACAGCACTAGCGTACGTACAATTCATATTGCATGTCCAGTACCGCACCGCCCACGGAGAGCTAGCGCTGCGATGGATCCGAATGAATCCTATGCGAAACCAAAGAACATGTATACACGGCAACGCTGCAAACTATTATAGCACTTATACCCAAGGCACCACGATTCATTTTAGATAATATATTATTCAAAGTTGTGATGTTTCGTGAACACGCATCTTGTATACATCTCATAAAGTATAGTACAAAAATATAAAACAATTGCACAAACATCAGCGAACCGACCGACGGACTTACCGCGACTCCTCTACGAGTCAGACTCTGACCTCTACATAGACAATGGGAATAAGGGTTCAACGCATATACGACGGGGCCGGACGGCTGGTAGTAGTAGTGTAACTGAAAACCACGCGGGCACACTTTGCGCGAATCCCGAGATGATGCACATTGCTGTGTGTATCAGCTCCTGTGTATTATAGTACACACAACAGTAACTAACCAGAATATTGACGTCCTGCCCGGTCGAATATGTGCCGAAGCCTTAAAACATTCAAAGAAATTTCGCGGTAGCATTTGTAGGTACGTCTGTACGCTTGCCATCTTCCCATACACCCACTCGCATCCCAGATAACTCGCCTGTTTGATTTATATATAGCTAATTGATTCTGTGCGCTTTGTATTGTATTACAATACATATACAATGACTGTATAAAGTGCTTGAATAAAGCGAGTATGTCACCGCTCATTATGTTTTCCTAGTATAAATTTACTTCATTAGCGATTCCTTCTACATGCGTTTGTAACTTAAAGCAGGAAGTTCCGTAGTAATTTTCTACCATTTACACTTACATGCTAGCTTACTTAGTAATTATTTGTGAGAAAATAATAGTAATAGTAACAAACACTGTTCCCATACAATTAAACAAACGTTCTTCCTTTACAGTTTTGTACGTAGACCTTTATTGAGTAAAATGAAACTCTTAATGATACTACTATTTTTAAGTGAATGTCGGCAGGCAAGCTGCCGTCATCGGTGGTGCAAATACGTTGTCGGCCATATTAGGATAGTGGATAAAGGATTGAGAGAGGATAGTGTAATGAGTCGCTATTTACTTTTCTTTATATTTATATAATTGACTATTATAATTTATTCCTACAATTTATGCTGAAAAATGACTTATTTCTGAATAGCGATTCCTTCCAGTCAACCTTTAAAATAATATCAAGGTTGTCAAACAGGCTGACTGTCCACTTGATGGTAGGTGTTCCGTCGCCTACAAAACAAGTAACGCCATGGATGCTGCAAGTGCGCAGCCGACCATAGTAGGATTACGGATAAGGGATGAGAAAGGGATAGGGAAATAGGCTCTGACATCCCTTACTGACTTAAGCTCTGGAAATTACTACAAATGCATCAAGTAGCAGGAAGGAAATACGTTCACTATTAAACATTTGTAAGATCTTGTCTATAGAATTTAAAAAATTCGAATAAACAACCTAAACTTTGAATGGTAACTTTGTTTTTTGAAAACACTTTTAAATTTTTAATATGCATTTTATAGTAAACAATACCAGGTACCTAGTAAGTATTTTTATTTTTCGACATCCTAAAAAACAAGCAACAAGTGAATAATGAATTTTGGGTTCTTTTTTTCCTCAGGGTTCACATTTAGGTACAGGGTACAAGGTACAAGGTACATACTTATAATAATTATTTAATATAGTTAAGTTAGGGTCTTGAGCCAGTCTGTAAGGGTCCATTTGCAAACATTTAATCGTAGAAACACAAAGGTTCATTAAGTCTGTTCGATTGTTACAAATAGTTATTTGAAACTAAAACTATCCATACACGGAATATTTCACATGCCCCTTTAAAATAATACACTAATTACTGCTGCCCCGAAACTGTCAGGCGCGTCTGCGGCAAATGGTTTAGTGTTTGAAAAGTTTGCGAACAAACAAGGGGCGTAAGGCGATAGTTGTGCCCTATTTAATTGTGCGCGTTTGAGCGAGGCAGCTTGTCGGAAGGTATAAGACGCGTTTCATGGAGGTAAGGTTAACAGGGTTAACAACATTATCTAAGAAAAACTTCTTGGTTGCATCTGACAGGTCGCGATAATGGGGACTATGGTTTTTTGCTCACCAGTTGGCGCCACTGATGACTAAGGTCCAGAGGTATAGCTGTCAAAGGCGACTTTATAAGACCGAAACAAAGTTTTGAATCTTGATTCTCATTAATTAATTATAAATAATATCTGATTTATTAATTATAAATAACTATTATTATATCGAGTAGCTATGCCGCAATGCTGTGCAGTTCCGTTTTGTTCTGAAAAAAAAAGGATGACATATGTTTCCAAAAGATAAAACTGTTCTAAAACAGTGGCTTGTGGCGATTCGTAGGAATAGGAACTCCGACAAACATTCTCGTGTTTCTAAAAAACATTTTAACCTCGAGGATTATGTTTTACCCAAAGAATCAAATACAGAAAATCGTAAGTAATAAGCTTTTTTATTCATCATTATTTGAGTAACGTTTTTTACGTTACTTTCATATGTTGTAATCTTCTGTTCACTGTAACATATCAGTAAACAAACTAACCTCTGAATTGCTGCTCTTTGAGGCCTCTTATTTTTACGCCTTTTTTTCTTAATTCCGCTTTCAAAGCGTTCACATTCATCGCCAAATAATCCATATTTGCGATAATTTCACGAAGGAGATCACTTTTCAACAGGTAAATTAAAGAAATTATAATTTATGTCACGAAGCCCGCTAAAACCAGTGAAAATTGAATTTTTTTGGACCTTACGCGACACAAGCGCCTCTAGTGGCAAATTCACACGCGATAGCCCCCATTGTGTCAGATATTATACGTTTCGTCAGTACGACTTTTTTAACATAAATGTTTGTAGGTACACGAGAGTCCACTTGATGGTAGGTGGCTACCGTCGCCTATAACACAAGCAACGCCTAAGCTGCTGCAAGTGCGCTGCCGACTGCAGTAGGATTAAGGATAAGGGATTAGGAGAGGATAGGGAAATGGGCTCTGGCATCCCTTACTCACTCACCGAAACACAACAGCACGTATATGCTGTTATTTCACGGTGGTCTTCTGTAAGGGGGTGGTCACTGCCGCCAGGCGGGCTGCCCAAATGACTGCGAAACGCAGTGTGCCCTGCCACTACTTTGCAACTCCAGACCGGAGCCAAATTTGAAAAGTTGATTTTTCAAAGTTGACCCTGCCGGGAATCGAACCCGGGAACCCTAGAACAGAGCGTTAAGGCAAGCACCCTAACCACTCATCCAACGGGATTATATTATAGTTATATAGGTAATATAGATATAGGAGTGCAACAATTTACGGACATACCCGTAACATGGCTGATATTCTGTATGAAGATAATTTTAATTATATAAAATCTTTGACTTTCACATCAGCAAGTACATGTCTAGGGTATTAGTGTCTTCGAACTTAATTACAGCTCTCCCCACGCAAGCTCACTGCGTTATTCATTGTAATCCACACATTTAATCGACCTCGAGACATATAAGCAGGAGAGATTTTTTAAATTCCTAAGCAAGGGGCAGCCCTAGTAGGAAAGTCGGAGGCCCATTTGACGATGCCTCCGGCTCCCAGCCATAAATTAACTTCCATTGCGTTCAAAATCTGTACCGCAGTGTATTAACAACATCGCTCCCGTTGCGTTGCGTGACTCCTCACATTTGTAAGAGCTAGCGACTATCCGTTTCTGAGATAGCACGGACAAGGGACTAGGGATACGTTCATTTGTTTAATTAAACCGATTGTCTGCGATTTTCAGGCTCATTTGGGTTACTATACAGCATTGTTGAATCTTTTTCCTCGATGTGGGATAAAGCCATCCTAATGATGAGTTATTTTAATCTACAAGAGATTAATTGTGATTTTCTTCGTAAAAACGTTCTTTTTTTTAATCAGGTGCCATAAGCATGAAACCATAATATAAAAAAGTCATTACCAGTAAATAAACATTCTTGCAACAATCTACTTACTTACTTTCGGATATTAGATTAGAAATACAAAATTTTTAGTATTTGAGTATTGAGTAAGACAACCACACTAGTTTTAAAAAAAATGTTTAGAAATTACTGTGAGAAACTACATTTTTATTATATTACTTGAATGTAAAATCAAAATAGAATTAAGTGTTTTGGTTTGGTTAGAGGTACTCTATTGAGTGTCTCCTGATCTTTATCTTTGTTGTTTCCAAATAGAGAAAACGTTTACACCTTCTTAATAGATTGCCGTGCATCAACATTGTATAAAGCGTTTAGTTAATCACGTAAAAGACTAAAAAAACAATAGAATTTATGGCTTTAAACAACAGCAAATAAAATTTAATTGAGTTAGTGCAAAATCATTGGCCCTTTTTTTTTTTTTTTTTTAAGGAGGGGAAATGCATTTACGCACTATCCCTCGTCGACGGGGACGATCGACGAGGGGGTGTGTGGGACTCACCCGACGGAACGAATCGCCCCGCCGGTCCTACTCCACTAAAACCGCCTCCATGTTCCACCATCGGCAGTGATCGTGAGACCCGGAGTCACAGCGAGGCCTTATCCCCGGGCCCCACGCACCGCCATGTCCTTGCGGACCCGCATCCGTCACGGAAAGCCGTGCAAAAACTCCTCCAGTGGTGACCCGCTGGAACATCTGCAGGCCACCACTCCTTCACTGCCCGGTGTTGTGCGGGCGGCGCACCTCCCCACGTCCACCGCCCCCGAGCGAAGCGGCACCAGCCGCCCATATTCCTCTTATCTGTCGCAGCGAGCAGTCAGCGAGGGGATTCGTGATAGAATCAACCCTTTACCTCTTCTCCGCGGCACAACCATCCGCGGAGTCGGAGGCCGCTTCCACCTTCATCCCCCGAATGACCCCTGCTCGTGTGGCCGCTCATCTCATACGACATTATGGGTGGGCGGCCCATAGGGGTGTCCCCCTGACATTTCCACAACAATCGCGGCAGCCCGAGACGGGCTCCACCTCATGTTGTCGTCGCGGAAGAGCTACTAGGCCGGGTGGCGAGGCCGGGTCTTCACTCTTCCGGACGACTGCGGGGGGTAGTACTAAGCCGGTGCCCACCCACCGGGTGTTCCCCACCCCCCACATGCCACGATTGCCGGTACTATGCCAGTTGGTCCTTCCCAGTCGCATGAGCTCCGTCTTCGCGTAAGTTGCCCGACTACCACTGAGCGTCGGAGCCGTCCGAGAGAATCCACCCGCTGCGACTCACCTGCCGATCCTCATCCGCAGTACCGAGTCCCATACCTCAGTCTGACGAACGAGGACCGGGGTGCCCTCTCTCTCACCGGCCACCAATCGCGCGGGCCGAGTACGGATTCTCGGCCCGCGCGAGCGATGACCGGTGAAGCTCCAACAGAAGGTTGGAGCCTCCAAATAACAGCTCCGCCACGAGCTCCGCTGGGCGGAGCTCGCTCGGAGCCCACCTCGGTGTGGGCCTTCTTAGTCCCCAAAACCAATCCGATCGGTCGAGCAAAGGCCGGTGACCCCACCGACCCCTGCAACCGCCCGGATTGCCAAGGGTAAGCCCCCCCACCACGACAAGGTCATGGCCCACCTAGGGGGGGAAAATCATTGGCCCTAGTGCTTTAATGATAAAATAGTTTCTATACTTGCCAGCAATCGAATCTGGAACTTCCGAATCACAGTACCTACTAACTTATACACCTTATAAATTTATAATCACTCGTCATCTTCAATCACCCAACAGGCTCCCGAAAAGTCAAAACAAAAAACTCATCAAATATATTTTTATAACAGATTTGATAACAAAAACATTTTTCAAATTATTATTATTATTATTGCACAGTTATTCATTTTCATTCTTAATTCTAAGTTTTTTTACAATGTATCAAAAAAATTATGTTACATAAAACTTAAGATTAGTCATCCCCTGGAAGCGGGGCAAGACCCAAGCTACCGGCGGTTAGGGCTGCAGAGTGAGGAACCTCCTGACAATTCGTGCCGTGTCAAGAAGTACCGCCTTCTCTATCTGCCCCTTGATCCAGCCATCTAGTGAGAGCCTCTTGAGATGTTGGTCGAGGCTCTTCGCTATAAGACCTTTCGCCGAGACGACTATCGGGATGATAATTGTCGAATCGACGTCCCACATGACGGTCACCTCGTGAGCCAAGTCTATTTGGTAAGCTTTTCTTTTTCGGCTTTCACGAGATTTTCGTCATGCGGGTCAGCGATGTCAACAAGCATCGTCCGGCGCTGGGATCGGTCAATAACCACGATGTCAGGCTTATTGGCGACAATAGTCCTGTCCGTGGTTATGGAGCAATCGCAGTAGAGTAGAGCATAGCATGACCATTTTCGAGAACGGGCGTAGGCATTTATTTGTAGTACGGAACCGCAAACTCAATAAGCACGTATCGAAAATGGCTACTTGGTACATAACCAAGTATGAAAATACTCGCTGCAAAATAAGTATATTATAAATATATTATTATTATAAGTATTAAAGTTAGATTCAATGAAATAGATTTAGCTGTTTTTTTATATAGGAAGACTACCTGTGTCCCGAGGTTTTACTCACCGTTTAATTGAAATTAGCAAAGGCATGCACATTTCGGATTTTCTCGGTAAAGCTCGTTTCTCGCCGGACGGCCGCTCAATACGTCGCACCTTATCGCCTCACGTACTATTTATTACTTTGTTTTATAGCCTTTTATATTTCGACTTCTAAGCGTCATAGCGTGATATTAATCGCGCCTAGCGTGATATTAATCCAAATTTCATCAGATTTTTTTAAATTCGCTAGGTGGTTCTAGAGTTTAACGCGTTCAAACACACAAAAACTCTTCAACTTTATATGTACACTTACTTTATATGTAATTTTACATGTTACCGGAAATGTGTGAAACCTAGGAATTGTATACAATTCTGAGCTTAATTAGGAATTGTGTAAAATAATGTTTCAAAGATTCTTTAATATACACACATTTCAGTAAAACCAGTATTCCAGGTGTGCTCGCAATTAATTTCATAAAGATTTCAGAACCTAACCAATCTTTGTTTCCAGTACTAATAAGTCTTATAACACATTTTGTAACTGACGCTGAAATGGCTTCGATTAATCGTCCCATCCCGATCCGCTGTACCCACTGACGATATCCCGAATACATTTCCATTTGCTATTTAGGAAATATGCACACATTAAAAAAATATATATCATATATTTCCTATCTATTTTAGGAATTGTACACATTTCCTAGGAATTGTATACAATGAAGGATTACATACTTTTCCTTTAACATACATAATACATTAATACGTACATATATAGATACTCAACCGATCATTTACATTCTGTTTGTCGCATCGTAAAGCTGTGGTTAACCATCTCATTTTCACAGCCGCAAATTGAGTTATTCACCTTAATTCGTACCTCAAAATAATAAAAGCAACAAAAAGCTTTTAACACCGCTCATAATACATTTTAAGTCATAAAACTCATACAATTGCTTTAATGCGGTTCCTGATGCATCTTATATATCTGAAGGTAATGACATAAATTTAGAAATGAACAAATAAAATGGAGAATTATTACTAAAACTTGTTACATAATGTAATTTTACTCTAACAAGACAAATTAGGCGACGAAAGTAACGCTTTTCTTAAGTCCTCGCCTTAAGAAAATGTTTGAAATCGCATCTTTTGGAATTAAATAGACGCAGGAATATTGAAATGTTAAAATAATAAATAAAGAGAAAATTTAATAATATTTATTCAGCAAATATTAAGCAGAATAAACATAATTTTCTCTAGTGGAAATATGTCGGAAATAAAAATTATATAATTCATATTTATTATTCATTTCGATGACCGCATTGCTAACGAAAGAATTCAAGCGTTGATGAGCATATTATTACTTTAGATTTATCTGTCGAAATATTTTGGCTTCTTATTATTTAATAAGAAATATAATTTAGTTAAGCCTAGAAAATGTTCGGTCTTTATGCTAAATAAAGAGCGTCGGTGGCGCAGTGGGAAAGACGTGGGTTATGATGTCGAGAGGTCCGTATTCGATCTCCGGTCATGTCGGTTTTCTAAAAACTAAAGTACATTTACTGACTGCTCTCAAACGGAGAAGGAAAACATCGGGAGGAAGCCTACATACACCAAGTGTGATACATCACCATGTGAATTCCCCAACCCGCACTGGGCCAGGGTGGTGGACCACATAGCCCATACGCCATTGTTGAGAAGGTAGGCCTGTGCCCCTGCAGTGGAGACATGGCTGTTGATGTGTTGATTTTTATATAAATATAAAAATAAGTGATGATTCGTAATTAAGTTACAATTTTTTTTTTCATATTAAGGCTGACGATTCATTTGATAGGTAAGTTGGCTATTATCGCTTATTAACATAAGCAATCCATGGGGATGCTTGCAAGGATGCTGCGATAATGAGGGCATAGGGAATGTGCTCTGTTAATTCCTCGTTTGTGCTGCCAATCGGACAACGCAGTACATAGTCCTATAGTCTTCATCATCTCAGCTGTAAGACGTTCAGTGCTGGACAAAGGCCTCCCCCCTAATTCTCCAAAAGGACCGATCAGAAGCAGCCTGGATCCACCGTCGACCCGCGCCCTTATTAGGTCGTCTGTCCACCTTGTGGGTCTGTCTGTGCCGGACCCTCAAGAACCTTTCGGCCCCAGTGGCTGCCGACTCTCCGTACTAAGTATATATCCTGCAAGCTCCCCCCTGTCCATGCAAGCATCCCCCTGTCCACCTTGTGGGTCTGTCCGTGCCGGACCCTCAAGAACCTTTCGGCCCCCGTGGCTGCCGACTCTCCGTACTAAGTATATATCCTGCAAGCTCCCCCCTGTCCATGCAAGCATCCCCCTGTCCACCTTGTGGGTCTGTCCGTGCCGGACCCTCAAGAACCTTTCGGCCCCAGTGGCTGCCGACTCTCCGTACTAAGTATATATCCTGCAAGCTCCCCCCTGTCCATGCAAGCATCCCCCTGTCCACCTTGTGGGTCTGTCCGTGCCGGACCCTCAAGAACCTTTCGGCCCCAGTGGCTGCCGACTCTCCGTACTAAGTATATATCCTGCAAGCTCCCCCCTGTCCATGCAAGCATCCCCCTGTCCACCTTGTGGGTCTGTCCGTGCCGGACCCTCAAGAACCTTTCGGCCCCAGTGGCTGCCGACTCTCCGTACTAAGTATATATCCTGCAAGCTCCCCCCTGTCCATGCAAGCATCCCCCTGTCCACCTTGTGGGTCTGTCCGTGCCGGACCCTCAAGAACCTTTCGGCCCCAGTGGCTGCCGACTCTCCGTACTAAGTATATATCCTGCCCACTGCCACTTCAACTTATTAATCCTCCGGGTCATGTCGGTAACTTTCGTTCATCTACGAATCTCCGCATTCCGGATTAGATCTCGCAGTGTGAACCCGAGCATATAGCCCTCTCTATGAGCGACGTTGTTCTAACTTGAGACCATGTTTCAGCGCCATATGTCATCACTTGCAACACACATTGGTCGAAAACTTTTGTTTTAAGACACTGAGGAATTTTGGACGAATTTCAGAAGACGTCCATCCGAGCTAGATTCGACGATTCTCCAAGTTGACTCTACCTAATTGGACTGTTTGTCCTAAGTAGATGTACAACAAGAGTTGAATTTCCAACTGCACAATATGGACATTAGACATAACTTTCGTCTAGTCCTTATTCATCTTAAAGCCTACCCTTTGGGAAACTCAGTCTTATAGTCTTGCAGTAAAAAAATGTGAATCTTTTAAAGAAAAATAATCATGAAGCGGTTGTATTGTGTTTTAACTCAAGTGAAAGATATCGAACAAGCTGTAAATGGGTCTTTGTAGTCTGATTTTAAATGGTCGAAAGCATTAAAACGGTATAAAGTTGTCCGTAATGGTTATTGACAAAGTTTTTATGCTACAATGGTTTAAGCGATAAAAACGAATGTAAGCCGAGAGACTCTACAAAATGAAAATTAAGAAACCTACGCGCCTCGCTCAAGTGGTAGATAAAATGCCTTAAAGTACGTAATACATTTACTGTTAACTGCAATTTAAAAGTGAATAATATTTAATTTTAAACAGTCAGAATTTGTTTAATTACTCGGGATTTAATCGGTAATATATGGGAGCTATTTTATTTACATAATACAATATTATAAAATGTTGTATGACTGTGCGTTTGTGCACGCTAATCCCAAACACGGCTTTACCAATTAGAATGCGGTTTTCAGTGATTTATTTTAACAAGTTTTCCGTAATATTTAGTCTTTGTGTCATTCCAATAGGTTTACAAACAAAAAAGTTACGCACTATTCCGGAAGTCGCGGGTACAGCTACATTAACTAAATTAGGTTCTTTCCCGAAAGATAGCTTGCCTGCTATTAGTGGGTTCAACAATAGTTTTTAACCCGATAAATACACGTAAGCCACAGTTTAAATACACTAGAATTTCATCTAAATAGGTCCAGCCGAGTAGTGAAGTTCAGTGATATATACAGATACAGAAGAATAATTACATATCCATACAGTAATAATAATAATAATCGCCAGTACATCGACTTGGCTCACGAGGTGACCGCCATGTGGGACGTCGATTCGACAATTATCGTCCCGATAGTCGTCTCGGCGAACGGTCTTATAGCGAAGAGCCTCGACCAACATCTCAAGAGGCTCTCACTAGATGGCTGGGTCAAGGGGCAGATACAGAAGGCGGTACTTCTTGACACGGCACGAATTGTCAGGAGGTTCCTCACTCTGCAGCCCTAACCACCGGTAGCTTGGGCCTTGCCCCGCTACTAGTGGACATCTAATTTTAAGTTTTTTATAATATTTATTGTTTTTATATACATATATATTGCAAAAAATTTAAAATTAAGAAAAGAAATAAATAAATGTATAACAATAATAATATTACTTTATTATTATTACTACATCTCAAGAGGCTCTCACTCGATGGCTGGGTCAAGGGTCAGATACAGAAGGCGGTACTTCTTGACACGGCACGAATTTTCAGGAGGTTCCTCACTCTGCAGCCCTAACCACCGGTAGCTTGGGCCTTGCCCCGCTACCTGCGGAAGACTAGTTTTAAGTTTTTTATAATATTTATTTATTTAGATGACTGATTTCTTTTGAAAGAATAAAAAGACTGATTTAAAATGAGACAACAATTATAAAATGAAGGGACGCATATTTGTTGAAGAATTAACCAACGTCTTCGTACCTCTGCATAGAAACGCTCATTTATTTTTGTGTAGTCATCACTAACATACACAATAGCAGATGAATTTAAAATACGATGAATTGCAATAAGATTGCATAGAAACTGTTTTGAAACTAACTGTTGGAGAACATAATATCAATAAAGGAAAAGATTTATGTTGCTACGTACATGTTTTTTATTCAACTGACATTAATTAATATATAAAAAACAGTATTTACTGAGTATTAACATTCAATTATTAGACCTATTTACAACACTAACAATAGGGTTGTTACACCCATTTTTAAAAAGTGTCTCAATTAGATTCTGTAGTGCTAATGAACCACTAAAAAAAAACACCAAATTTTTATTCAATCGATAAGTTTAATAAAAATGCATTTAAAATTTACATTTTCAAATATCGCGCGTAATTTGACGAAAACGCTGGACCATTTTGCTCTGTGGTCACAACGTCAGTTGGCTGTGTAAACAAATGCGCCGGTAATTGACACGACACTGACTGACACTTTTTTGTTTACACAACCGTATGACGTAAACATGGCGGCTACTATTTCATTGTGTTTAAGAACAGACTAAAAATTCTGAAACTTTGAATTTAATTTTAAAATTTATTTTGTTATTTTACGAACTAAAACTAACATTTTCCGACTGCTTTTTGCCTAAGCTATCTCAATGATATACTTTTAGATTTTTTTTCATATAGACTAAAATACCCTATTTCTTAAACATATACGGGGTGGTAATTTGAGACGGGTCATTAAGGGCAGCTCCCTAAACTATTGTAGCTAGAACAAAACACTCTTAGGAGACTATCCATTATTTTAATAGTTATTACCATTCCCATTTTTCCAAAAACTTTGAATGCTGATGGAAATAACTATTCCTAAGAGTGATTTGCTCTTAGGAATTCCTAAGAGTGTCTGCGCTGCCGACTGCAGTAGGATTAAGGATAAGGGATTATAAGTGGATAGGGAAATGGGCTCTGGCATCCCTTACTCACTCACCGAAACACAACAGCACACGTGCTGTTAAATCGCTCATATATATCCACCACAAACCTTAATGTCAAAATGAATTCATTTTAGCTATAGTAAATAAATACAACCTTAATTTCTGACATTTTACACATTTTCTTTTTCTTCCTTAGCACTCACCGCAGTCCTTTGTTCTTAGCCTTTCTTCTCCAAAGTGCATCTGCTATTTACCTGATTTCATCCTCCCATCCTTTTTTTGTCTTCCTTTTCTTCTCTTTCCATCTCGAGGGTACTATGTAGTTACGTCTTTTGAACAGTTGTTTTTCCTATTCCTCAGTGTACGTCTATGTTACCTTCAGTATTACCTCAATAGATAAAAATAGAATTGAGAATAAATTACTATTTAAAAATGCTTGCAGTCTATTTTTTTTTCTATAAACTAATACTTTATAAATATTGGTAGTTCACTTGTAATCTCTATGGCGTTTTGCTTGAGTAAATAGGCGACGGTAGTTACCAGTTACCAGCCATGAAATGGATCGTCTGATGCCGGCCTTTTAATTTTCACATTTAATAATGAAATAAATAAAATAATGGCAATGGAATAATCCCCCAAAGGTTTTTAAATGTACCTATCCTAATTCCATAAATTAAAATTAGACAGTTTAATTAAGCTAACAATAAAAAAAAATATATAAAAAAATATAGAACTTAAAACTTACTGCGTAAGCTTTCGAAATGAACTCCGAAAAGTAGTTAAGTAATATTCCTGTCGAATCCATCTCAAATGGGAATGTAACAAAAAGATTTTAAAGGAATATCCGTTTACCAACGGGTACTTAATGGATCCCATGTCGCTTCGGGCATCAAAAAAACTAAGAGAGAAGTTATGCTGCATCCAATCAGTGTAAAAGCGCTCGCAGAGATTAAAATACAAGCGTGCACGTAAACAATATGGGCAGGATTAAAACTCAGATCTCATTAATCTTAAAATTAATTTTTAATTTTGTGAGCATTGATGTATGTGACGCAAAAGCCATTAAACATATTTTGATAAAATTGTACGCTAATATAGTTTGTTACAAGATATAATTTACAAAGATACGCGAGCAAAGGCGCAGGTAAAACCTATTTCTGTAATATTCCAGATTTTATTTAAGTGATGACACAGACTTTATTTCAGCGACGATCATAAATTTCTTTCGAAGTTCAATTCATTCACGCAATTTACTAATGTATTTAATATAAATACACAACCATATAATATATACGATACACGTATTAGTGTTCAATATTGAGAATAATGTAGGCACTTAAAATATATTCAACTAAAGTATGATTTATTTAAAAAAGTGTGGTAGAAATATAGAAAAGACTTAAAGTTTATTTCTACGGGATATAAAGCAGTCTCACAATGGAGATTCTAATCTTTAGATTTAAGACTAATTCATCTCATTCGTTTCTAAATAGTATAAAACATAGTTTCAATGTGCAACTGTATTTTAAGATATAACAATCACAAATATATAACAAATATACAAATTTTATACCACATAAACTGTGTAATATTTTTTTTTGTGAAAATAGTATATTTCATTACAAGTGCGGAAAGGCTGTCATTGCAAAGAGTTCCGACAAAGTTGACAGTCGGAACAAGTTGCAATGACGGTTCCGCACATGTACTGAACGACTATTTTTAATACAGTTGCGAAAAAATGAAGCAATTTAATAAAACAAACAACTAAACTCGCAAAGAAAATTTCTGGAAAATGGCGCCAACCGTAGAATATAAGCACAGATATTTTTTTTCTTCACCCATTCTGGTAGGCGAAGGAAACTATGCCCATACAGCCAAGTCTTCAGTAGAATTTTTTTATTGATATGAAATGAAAATTTAATGAGATGAAATGAAATGAAACCTAACCTAACTCATTCAATCAAATCATTAAATCTGATATTGAAACAAATTAGTAGCTTCTTTTTAGAAATATACGTATTTGCATGAATCATAAAAACTTCTATGAATTTTTTTTAGTAAAAACTTCATGGTTGGTTTTTCTTTTTAATAGACATTATTTTGACAGTTGGGAAAGAGAACGCACGAGTTCGGGAAAGGTAAAAAAGAAGCACGAGTATGTAATAGCCCACCAAGACTAATACAACATCTTTGTAGCCCACATCCCGAACGCTATTTGTCCCTGCAATACGCCACTTTTTGAGCAACTGTATTAAAAAATATATTTATAATGTACAGACAAGGCTTATTTATCATTTTATTATACATATAGATTTAAGAAGTAAACGGAATGTGAGAATGGTGGAGCTTAGTGTGTATCTAATTAATATGCTTCATAGCCCTCCTTCTGGTACTAACTACCTCCCCTTTAAATAAGATCACCTCGAATAACGTTGGATGAGTGGTTAGGGTGCTTGTCTTAATGCTCTGTTCTAGGGTTCTCGGGTTCGATCCCCGGCTAGATCAACTTTGAAAAATGAACTTTTCAAATTTGGCTCTGGTCTTGATCTGGAAAGTAGTGGCAGGGCAAACTGCGTTTCGCAGTCATTTGGGCAGCACGGCTCGCGGCAGCAACCGCCCCCTTACAGAAGACCACCATGAAATAACAGCACGTGTGCTGTTGTGTTTCAGTAAGTGGGTAAGGGATGCCAGAGCCCATTTCCCTATCCCCTCCGAATCCCTTATCCTTAATCCTACTAATAGTCGGCAGCGCACTTGCAGCAGCTTTGGCGTTGCTTGTGTTATAGGCGACGGTAGCCACCTACCATCAAGTGGACCGTCAGCTTGTGCTTGTGCCTGGGTGCCTTTGGATTAATAAGTGTTCTAAGTATTCTATCGTTTCATTATTTCCTAATTTCTTATTACATGTATTTTTAAAAAAAGTTTAAATTCTATTAAAGTGCCTCTTAGTGTTCTGATTTTCTGACGAAAGCGAAATATTAGAAAGAATTTAAGAGTTACCCGATTAATTATTGTCATAAACTAACACTTCCAAGCTATATAATTAATTTAAACTAAAAAAAAACCTTTTGTTTAACCGCCAGCTACATTGTGTCTATAAAATCCACCATCGCATCTCGCAGAGTCGCAGACGAAGCTATTTAAAACCAATAAATATTGAGATTCCTGATTTTTTAATGGTGGGTTCTCGTCGAGTCGTAAATTTGTTCCTTGAACTCGATCAGTTGAGTGCGATATCTTTAACTGCCCGGTCTTTGAAGTAAGCGGTAAATCAGTAAGGATCTGTGGTAACAAGTAACACAAAGAAAAACATTAAATAAACTAACATTTTGCGTAGGAAATGCAGGATAAGGATAACAATTTAGTCGATGTTTGCATATCTAAAAGACTATTATTAATCTGAGAATTTATTAGTAGTTCCGTAAAGCATTTGTGTTAATGTTTTGAATAACGTTTATTATTGCTATATTCGGTAATAAAACGTGTTAAGAAAATTATTACACGAATGTTTACGTCTCACGAATCTATTGAACACATATAAATGCAAGGCAAAACTTGTTTTAGACTATTTTAAAAGCTTCGTTTTTATAAAAAGTGTAGAGTGTATATGACGTTGTACTTATGTTACCGAAGTCAAAAAAAATAGCTTTTAGAATTTTTGTCTGTCTGTGCATTCGTGCATTAATCTCAGAACTGGCTAAACCGATTTGAATACGGTAATCACTGATGTATTGTAGCAAGCTTCCCGTAACATTTAGTTTTTGTTTCATACCAATCGGTTTATTTTGTCGCGGGATAAAGCTAGTTATTTACTATATGAGATACTGACTATCATATTATAATTTTTTTTTTCTAATTTTTTTTAATGTCAACAGTTACTAACAAAATGTCAGATATATTGGACACTTACACCAATACTGAGTCTTTAGCATTTTCATGTAAAGGTAGACAGACAGGCTGACCTATAAATACAAGCACTGTCAGTGTAGTTCCGTCCTTGATAGGATAAAGGATAAGGAGAACTGCGCTATAGCATCTCTTAAACTTATCGAAAGTATACTAAAATATGGCTAATCGCCATTCAATTCTTATTAAGAGGTTATTGGGCGTTAATGATTTTATTTTATGTCTAAACAATGAACGATTACACTGAGGCGTTTTGCTATAATGTAGTTTCTATAAAAAATCATTTGAATTGAATATAAATTTACGATCTAATCCTGAGTTCATTCAGTACGCATATCACTTATCTCGTTGAAGCAAGTGATCGCTTGCTGAGCAGTAGTGCTTATGTGTGTCCAATCGAATTAGTGTTTGAACCACGACCTCCTTAACCCGCATTAATTTAATTCACGGATGGCACGGTTTAATATTTGATACTGACACCAAATTTGCACGCTTACGTATCCATGTAGCCACTGATTTTCTGAATTGGCGAAAGACTAACTTTAGAAAACTGGTTAAGAGGTTTTAAAGTTACCTTTTGCTTCAACTTAGAAGAAAGGAAAATATAATTTGTGTCTTTTAGCTTAGTCCTTTTATTCTTACTATTTTATTTTAAGTAAAAAGCAAACTGTCCATCTGAGATATTAAAGAGCAAATAATTGTTGTTTCATATCCTTCATCAAAGGCTGTTTCCTTGACATCACATGATGTCGTACACTTCCGTTGTGTAATTTCTAAAATTTGAAATAAGAATAAGTATTATTATTAAAAACTGAAACAAATAAATATCTTGGCCCATAATATGTTTATTGAGTAAGGTTGCTTATCCATTGTCATTATTAAAAGCCATTTTAAGTCATTTTTAGCAATTTTAGTCTAATTTATTTTATGGGCTGTTGTTATAATGATTCGGAAATAAAGGAGCCGACAATTTTAATGAGCGGTCAATTTTTTAACAAAAAATCTTCGATATTTAACATTCTCTTGAGATATTTTTTTTTTTTGTATTTTGCTTAAACGTTAACAAACAGTTCAAAGATTTTTACGTAGTTAAGAATCTAGTCAATATTATCTTTATAGATCCACTTTTTATATAGTTTACTTCATAGCAAAATTAATCGTGGCCTTAACTTCCATACAGAAGTATAATAATGAACTTAATTTTTATATTGGGAAAACTTTGGCATACACTAAGTTAATCTTTATTAGCAATTAATAGAAACCAGAGATCCCTTCCAGATTTTCTATGATGTAGATGTAGGCTTTTGATTTATTTCGTTTTCTCAGTTTAGTAGAGCACTTATAATGTTTCATACTTATTTCTTAAATCTTAATAATTGTAATAGTTTTTGCTTTTAAGCAAGTAAATGTATGCTTGATTTTTGTAAATATAAGAACTGATAAATAAACAAATCTAAGCCGAAACTATCATATATTCTGGAAAAGTATTCTTTGACGTCGGTTAGAACGGCGGCGACGTATCGTATAAAATTTCATTAAAATATTGGCAAATGATACAACGTATCCTCCCACGCTTATTAATAAAACGACACATCTTTATAAATAAGCACTACCTAGTCTTATTAAACAGCGATGTGCGAATTATTAAAACATAGAAACGTTGACGACATCACATAACTAAAATTTTATAAGCAATAAAATTCTCATAAAACTAATCAAACCAATCGCGAATATTGTAAGTACCTTCTTGTGTAACTGACCATAAATTGGAACAGTATGCTCCCTTACCACAAGAATACTACCAATGTAACCGCAAATTCTTGCCCTTTTTAGTAATATTATGGCCACAGGACACTTTTATTTAATTCGATGAATATTATAAATACGCTTGACTCGTCACACACATAATTGATTACTGGGTTGTTTTTGAGCGGTAGAATTTTTTGACAATTTTTATATAAGAATTCTGACTTTTTATTTTATGTTTTTATTATTGTTTGACTTTGATTATATTTATTTTATTTTATTAGGGAAAACAAAGAATTACACCATGTATATTAGACTAAAAAAGAAAAAAAACATACATAAACTTTATTATTTATTATTTATTGTATATTGGCCATAGAAATTGTGTATCGTGGCCTATTATTGTTTGTAAATATTTTTGTTCAAATTTCTTTATTTTTCGGAATTTCTAACCAATAGAACCAATAGATTGGATATTATATATAAGTTTGTATTACCAAATTTGAATCGATGTGTTTAGCTTTAATTGGCTTGCATATTGGACCATTAATGTGAGAAGTAAATAAATAAATAATTCCTCTTGATTTTAAGTAACATCGCTAATGAAGGAAAATTTTAACATTAATGATATCAAAAGCTATCAGAGAAAAATATTATGAAGGTTATTAAAGAACATTATTATAAGAATTTAATATTTAAATTCACTGAATCAATTTCTGAAGTAGAAATTCGTTGATTAGTTCGCAGATATTTTTTCTAACTTAATACATATAATAATGATAATAACGAATTATATTATAGTATAATTTGTTATGTATATCCAGCCCAAATTAAAATTAAGTTTAAAACACGAATTAGCACGAAAAGAATAAACAAAACCAATAAAATTTTGGAAGCAGCTAATACTTACTTTACCTAACTTAACGTTTAAAAAATTGCTCATTATTAAATAAGTTGGGATTCTTCGTTATAATAAAACGGTAAGCTTCAGTTAAGCTTTTAACATTAATTTTAATCTGTAAACTTCAACGAAAGCTCTCTATTATTGCAGCATAGAGCCTAGAAATTTGTATTCAGGTTTCAGGTCGATGAGCCCATTAGTCGAGTGGTTAAGATGCTTAGCACTCTATCATGTGGGTCCCAGTTCGATTCCTGATAGGCAACTTAGGAAATTAACTTTTTAAAGTTGGCAAGTAGTGGCAGGGCACACTGCGTTTCGCAGTCATTTGGGCAGCCCGTTTGGCGGCAGTAACCACTCCCTTACAGAAGGCGTTGAACAGCTGTTTGCCGTTGTGTTTCGATGAGTTAGTAAGAGATGTCAGAGTCCATTTCCCTATCTCTTCCTAATCCATTATCCTTAATCATACTATGGTTGGTTGCCCACTTGCAGCACCTGTGGCGTTGCTTGTATTAAAGGCGACGACAGCCTACCTTCAAGTGACCTTCAGCCTGTCTGACCATTATGTAAAAAAGGTACAGTATGACCTTTATAAAATATTATAAAAAAATCACTTAATGTTCTTTCCAGTGCGTAATTCTTGACTTCGTTGGTAGGGGTTGCAAATGGTTTCAACTCAAATGTCTACCTGGACTAGCATCGCGATCATTATGACATAAAATTGTGTCTCTTTATACACGTCGTTATGGGCTATTCCCAACGGTATACCAACTGGGAATCGCTGAGTCGTGTGCAAATATGTGTTCTTTCGCAGCTGGTTTTCAACGTCAATTTTGCCGTAAAAACTAACGATGCATTATAATTTATGTTACTGACGGATTATAGTTTATACAATATAAAATCCCTGTTGGAACATTGAAGATTAAAAAGATTTATACTCCCCTTCTCAAGGCTCCTTATCTTGTACGAAAACCGACAATTTTCTGGGACATTATTATCCTTGATAATTTATATTTGTTTATTTATCTATATAATATTAAAAAGCATAGATGGTCAAATACTCAATATAAAATAATCTACCACCTATTCGAAAAGCTGTTCCTATTGTTTCTACCGGGAACAAACGTCTGTATACTTGCTCTTTTCAAATAAATCTTCCATTATCAAAAATTGCTATTTGTATGTACAAATAGCAATTTTTAATAATGTTATAAAAATGTTATGTTTTTTTTTATAATGTTATAAAAATTCAATATGAATCCACATTTATGTCGGCAAGATTAATCGCTACTTTATTTTAAGCCTTAGTAAACAATTTTCTTATTTACAAATTTACATTTTTTATTTTAAATATTTTTTTTTGTGCTGTCATTGCAGAATTATGAGTTATTTTATTTATTTATTTATTTATTTTTCAGGTAACATGATCCTTTGTTAGTTATTATTAAATTTTCATGTGTAAAATGCCGAAAAACTTATTATATTCGAACATTAATAAAATGTTTAATAATCGAAGAGTTATATCTTTCAGCAACAGTTTTTAAGATGCTGTTGGCGCTAGCTCGTGTCCCCTCTACCAAAGACGCCGTTTTCTTTCTGATAATTGCATGGAACTTGCTTCGGCAAACATGTGACTAGGTTGCCTAGTTTTTGACTAGGCACTACAAAAACAACGGTTTAAGGCAACCCTTCTAAAACCGTTGTTGTATTTCATAATTTTAATATGCCTAATTAAATTATAGATAAAAAAAACGGGGCAAGTGCGAGTTGAACTCGCATGAAGAGGGTTCCGAACGATGTTGAGTGATTTACCATGTTATTTTAATATCATGGACTTCTTATAGGTTTTCCTATAATCTATAAGTAGAAAACTAATTTCTGTATTTTTTTTCAAAATTTTAGATTCAGTAGTTTCGGAGTTATAAAAAAAATTAATTTAAGATCTTTACAACAAGACCTTCCATTTGATATGTCACACGATGCAATTATCAATTTTTTTTTTTATTTTCCACCTTCCCCCCAAAAATGACCTCCCATATACAGATTTCATTTATTCATGTCACACCTCTGCGTTTGGGTCATAGAAATTGATATGTGTACCAAATTTCAACTTAATCGGTTAGTAGATTCGGAGATAATTGACTGAAAGCGACGGACATACGTACACACGAGTGATCCTATAAGGGTTCCGTTTTTCGTTTTTCGGACGTTCGGAACCCTAAAACTAAGTATTTTTCTTTAACCACTATAAAAGAAATATCCATAATTTTCTAAATAAATTAAATTGAATAACGGTTATCTTTGACATTTATATCAAACATAGTCATATATTTACTTCAAATTCATGCGCACACACACATTTTATAAAATAAATTAAGAATTAATGTGTAAGAGTAAATTTTACACTAATACTAAACAGACGATGATTCGCCAGGAGTTTATTTTTATTGCCCCAGGACACAGGAATGTTGCCATGTAATGAAATAAATTAATATATTGTATACTTTAACACTTGCAAATATGTGTAAAATGAATGAGATACCTATTTGATGCGATACGAAACGATCATAACAAACCTTCATGGCTCATATATCAAAACTGCTGAGTTTTTCCTCAAAGATTTATATACATTGAATATATAAAAATATATTTTGTTGTGGGTTATGGAGCACTTAACTAATGCGTATAAAGATATTTATGAGAGTCGTCGAGCGGCGCGGCGGGCGTATCTCAGATGGAAGGTGATGATGGACCTTTTAGAAACTGGTTGATAACGTTGGTCCAAATAATAATATAACTAGCCAATGTTTCCTGATTCATCTTAGTATATAATTCTGTGCAATTGCAGAAGGTAACCACAATTGCTAAACATTGCTATAAACGTTCGAACCTTTAAGTTGAACTATGATCTATTCCTGTCAACCTGTGTATATGGATTCATCATGAGAGTCATATCAAAATGGTCGTGGTCGTGCGGATAACGATGTCCACAGGGGATGGTTGTGCTCGTATTCTCTGGTCACTGCATCTCTTGCGATGCTTCTCCATTTTTGACTGGTGGTTACGTCACGAGCACACTGTCGATCTGTCTGTCTAGCGTGTGGGTGATCTACTTCCACCTAAGCCTGAATCACAAGTACTCTCATAGTAGTCCAAAATTGGTAAAAGTCAATAAAAACAGTATAAATTTAGTAAAATATGTACACACTGAATCACACAAGACTTAATGCATGAAGACACATTCACATTTTTTTAATATTAAAAAAAAAGATGAAGTGCTATAAAAATTAAAAAAACACTACTTGTTTGACATAAGATATGATGTACATAGGGTTATCACGGACGTATTGTAGTGGACGTTTATCTTTTAGTCGAGCCCGCTGGATGAGTGGTTAGGGTGCTTGCCTTAATTCTCTGTTCTAGGGTTCCCGGGTTCGGTTCCAGGCAGGGTCAACTTTGGGAATTAAGTTCTCAAAATTGGCTCTCGTCTGGATCTGGAAAGTAGTGGCAGGGCACACTACGTTTCGCAGTCATTTAGGTAGCCCGTCTGGCGACAACCACCCCCTTATAAAAGACAACCGTGAAGTAACAGTCGCGTGCTGTTGTGTTTCGGTGAGTGAGTGAGGGATGCCAGAGCCTATTTCCCTATCCCCCCAATCCCTCATTCTTATTCCTACTGATGCAGTCGGTAGCGCACTTGCAGCATCTTTAGCGTTGCTTGTGTTATAGGCGACCATAGCCACCTAGCATCAAGTGGACCGTCGCCTGTCTGCCGACCTTAGCATAAAAAAAGACTTACATGGTGAAGGTATCAACTTGTGTCTTTATAAAGAGGAGACTTAATTCGTTTGTTACAATTACACAATAAAATTTGTGCCCTTTTTAGAGTGTTTTCAATTGTATAAAAACATTATGATATATAAAACTGTTGTATGTATAAAATTTGTTTAAAGTTTAAAAAATAAAAGTTTATTTTGTCAATATTCCGCTCTCTCTTCTATTATAAGTCTACAAACTAAAAAAAGCGTTCGCGCCGCCCCTCGCGCGTCATCTCTTCACACCTAAGAATTCAATTAATCTCGCCATGCACCCGCTCCAACGGCCACGAGATTCGTGACTCGTAATCGCTTTTTATGTAAAAAAGGAAATCCACTTTACACTCCGCTCTGCTTACGCTTACAAAAAAATATATACCTAACGGTCCCCGAGATCAATGTAGGACGACGTGAAATTCCAAATTTCAAATATAAATAAACTCCTTATGCAAAAAATTCAAAAGTTTAATTATAAATCTAATAGCATCTAAACCTAAACAAAGGCTAAAGCTAATAACGAGTAAATTACAAACAAGATTTACCATCGACCATTCATCATCCGAGAATTAATCTTCTCAATTTCTCGGCATCGCCAACAGATATTTCAATATTCTTTAAAAGAATTCTATTTATTCGACCGCAGAGCCTGATGGTCTCCCTTCATATTTCTCCGGGAATAACAAAGGCACCGGGATCGAGGCATGACCTCTGAAGGCGCGGCGCGCCACGGACGCAGCAAGAGTTAAAAAACCATAGGCACGAGCACGCAAATGAAAACGAATAACGTAATGTCGGGACTCTGCAAGGTCTCACCGAATCAGATACGGCCTTTTGATTAAGCATTGTCGAGCAGACGAGCAGTGGAGTCGCCAATCGACCCGCGGTCTCACTTTGATCTCAGTGAAGCGTCACACCATTTGCATAATTTATTCATAAACATTTCTATATTGTCTGCCACTATAAAAGATTAAAAAGTTATATATTCAATCCGACTTTGACGTTTGTGTGTGCTTTTTTAAGTTTAAGTTTTTAAGTTTAAGTTTTTTAAGTTAAAGTTAAAAATACTTTTAATTATAAAAAATTCACGCTAGCCAACAAGTAAATTTTCATGCCATAAAGAAAATTGGTTATCAAATAATAATTTGTTCACCCAATCGCCCCAAGCTTTCCTTTGTTTATAGTACCCCGTTTAAGTGTTTGCGTTACTTTTAAAAT
Source organism: Bembecia ichneumoniformis (assembly GCA_910589475.2). Lineage (NCBI taxonomy): Eukaryota > Metazoa > Arthropoda > Insecta > Lepidoptera > Sesiidae > Bembecia > Bembecia ichneumoniformis. The sequence goes on along the minus strand of OU342526.1, from coordinate 1,008,740 downwards.
CTTACAAACTATAATAGTATATATAGTATATATATTAGAAACAAAAATAATGTGAAATTTTTATAACGAAATATGTTCACCGTCATTATTATAGAATCGTATCAGCGAACTAGTTCTACCATTGTTTGACTTTGAAAATAAACCAGACCAAATTCGTAGAGCGAAAATCTCGATTCGCGGAAAAGCTGAGATAACTAATCACCCACATAATTATTAATTAAGTTTGTTCGGAACATTCAAAGCGCGAGTTCTGCTCGCATCGGACCGGATATCTCATTTGTTCGCATTCCAAAATCCAATTTAGTACTATTAATTTAAATTCATAGTTGTTCTTCAAACTCATACAGATTATTTAAAGGTTTTTAAAGGACAAATATTACATTTTAATATTTAAAATATTGAACGAGAAGTAAGCGATTGAGCTTGTCATTAGTTTTGAGGAAATTTCAATATTGACGCACCCTTTTATTACCATCTAATTTTACTTTTAAGCTAGAGGGTGAGTCTTTAAGTCACGCGTTGGCCCCGAAAAAGGTAACCAACTTCCTTTTGTTGGTAATTACATGCAAGTCGGTGGCCAGCGCGTGGAGGGTACACCCCATCCACATCACGCGATATAAACCTTTTGCAACACCAAATCATGAGTTCAATTCGAAATCAAATATTAGAAGGCTATTTTTATTTCATAACTAGCGACCCGCCCCCGGCTTCGTCCGCGGTGCAATTTTTATATACATATATGAACATTCCCCGTTTATCCCTCTTTCCATTAGCGAAAACCGAATTAAAATCGGTCTACCCGTTTGCGCGTGATGCCGTGACCAGGAGAAATAGGGATTCATTTTTATATATAAGATTAAAACGACTCGCCCTCGACTTAGCACGGAGTTGAAATTTTCAAAAAACCTTTCTTAGAGGATGCCTACGTTATAAAATAAAGCTATGTTCCATATTTTAGCTTTCTAGACTTAGTAGTTTTGGCTGTGGGTTGATGTCAGGAGCCAAAAAATTTATAGGTACATATAAATGAGTTCCATAGAACTCCTTAAGGTGCTTTTACCAGTTAGCTTGCGTGCTTACATTAAAAAAAAAAAACATTTTAGTCCCTCCTCAATAAAAATAAATAAAAACTCACAAGAACGCTTATGTTTATTGGAAGCTCTTTGTGTGGTAATGTTTATATTCGCGGAGCTTCGCCGTTAATGTCGCGGGCGTCCAGAATAAGGGCCACTCCAGCGTTTTTAAAGGCACATAATCCTGCCATTACAAAAAGTCGACCCTCGTCGGTTATAAAACGTGCAATAAGAATGGCTCAGCTATAAGTTTTCATATGTGAACCTATAAGGTCTGGCTAGGTAGTGTGTTGGTCGACCGGCGGGTTTTGGTCTCTCGAGCGAGCGAGTCACAAACTCAGAAGTCAGTAGCCGTGGCCGGTCGGCACTCGGCGGACTTGGCGATCGGCGTCTAGTCTAGTACGGCACGGGCCCAGCTACGCAGCGGACGCTCGCCGCCACGACCCGACCCCATACTGCGCGCGCAGACTAACAAACTTTTTAGTTGGACTTCAGTGTATGCGTCTCTGGATAGTTGTGTGAACTAATTACTTGTGTTTACATAGGCGGTTCAGTTTTGGCGGGAGTTTTTGCCGAAGTCCGAAGGGAAAGTGCGCGGACAGGAGGCGCGGGCGCCTCGCTTTACATAATCACTGATAACAACGAGAGCTTTTGTAATTGTTGCGTGATAACAGTGAGTATTTGTTGGAAATCGTTTTGATTTACTTTAAACCGGTTTCGTTTTCCTATACATTCATTTCCTGCATCTCATTTTAAACACTCTTACCTATTGCGTGTTCAATTTTCTTTGTATTTATTTTATATATGTGTAATGTAGAATATGGCAAAGTAGTTTTATTTTAATTGAGATATTTTTGAAGCATGCAAATGCTAATAGGACTTTCTTAACTAAGTTGATTACTTATAGATTATTTTTAAGTGATTAAGTTATTAATATGTATGTATTTTAGAATAGCAAATAGTAAATTAAATAATAACAACTACATACATACATACATAAGTAAACATTGTAAAAAAGTAATGATTTATGTGTATTACTTATGTGACAGAAATCTTAATTTTTAAAGAACAATAGCTTTTTTAAAGTTGAGTCTCATCATCAGCGCATCTCTCCACTGCTGGATGTGGAGAGGTCTACAAAGTTGAGTTCACTTGTTGACTTGTTCGTTAGCTAAGTTAGCTAAGCTAAGTCTTTGCGGTAAGGGTCTCAGGTTCTATTCTCAATAAAGTCGAATAAAATTATTAAAAGTCCGAACCTAGGTACGATGTTTTGACGACAATGTTTAGGTAATAAAAGATTAAAATGTCTACTAAACCAACTAATTGAAACTAGTCTACGTTTGTGGGTTGAGTTGTTGAAATCATTGTTTTAAAGGTTGCGGACAGGTTACATTCCCGTTCGGGTCTTTAAACTTTTTAGAATTCTAACTGACCAAAGGTTGTATATAAATAGAATGTTGATGTTTAATTATAAATCTTGTCCCAAAAATGATTAAAGAGAATTTCTCTAAGATTTATCATTGTTATCACGATTGTAATTAAAAAAGCTCCATCGATAAGGTAGTATTTGGAGAAGAAAGTCAACAAACGCATTGAGTTTTTCAATCTAAGTCATTTGGCTTAAGATGAGATCGTGCCGTACACGCGGTGTATCTAAACGACTCATCTGCGACTACTTATCACTACAATGGGCCCGTCTCAGCACAACCTCGTTAGGAAAGAGTGAACCAACTGACGCGACACTCCTTGACTGCTAACTCCCTAATGGCGTCGTGGTCTCACTTCTGGAGTCGTGTCATTAACATAATGCATTTATAAAGAAGCCCTCGCCAAACACTTGTTACTCGTTTTAAACGATACACTGAAATTTATCCCAACATTCTCTTCGGTCAGTCATTTATTACGTTCATTATGAGCCTTCTAGTTATTTTAGCGGACACTATAATAGTTTTAGTGGGATAGTCTTTGCACGAAGAGAAAAGAAATCTTGGTTATTACTTACCATAGTAAAAATGTAATATATATTTAGTGTGCACAAGCTCTTTCTTAGACTAGCAACTGGCATTGCGCTTGCGCGCGTTGAAATCTTTTATTACGGAATATTAGCGTCGCACGCGCAGCAGAGCTTGTGATACGGCTGATAAAGTTTCAAGATAAAGCGCAACGAGTCCGACGTAAACTAATATCCGCATCACTTAATATAAATTAGAATGTCTGCTTGATCGTTAGTAATAATTACTAGTTTTAGTAAAGTGAACCACTGTAATGAAGAACATAATCATATTTTATAATAAAATCGTAAACTAACCGTGTCTGTACGTTGAATATTTTTGAAAAAAAAAAAAAAAAAAAAAAAAAAAACAATTTATACACGTTGTACTTTATGTTACCGAAGTAAAAAAAAAAAATAGGTTTTAGATTTTTTGTCTGTTTGTCTGTGCGTTTGTGCACGCTAATCTCAGAAACAGCTCAACCGATTTGAATGCGGTTTTGACCGATGTAATGTAGCAAGCTTCCCGTAACATTTAGTGTTTGTTTCATTCCAATTGGTTCACAAACAAAAAAGTTACGCGCTATTCCGAATACCACGCGTACGAAGTTGCGGGCTTAGCTAGTGAATAATATATTAATGGAAAAGTTACATCTAACTTATAGTAGCTGTGAATGAAAAATAGAATTTAAGTACTGGCAACATTATTAGTAATTGCTTAATAAACGCTATTCTGTTCAATGCGAAGCTTACATTCGTTTAAAATCAGAACCATTTGCTTGTGCTTTCAGTTTATTGATATCTTTCTGATCAAAAATTTTAGAACTTCAAAAATAAGTAATCTATGCCAAGTTATACAAAGTCACGTGTTTATAATTTTCGAACTCTCGGCTGCTCACTCTGTAGACGTAAATTCAAATCCCGGTCGGGTCTGAAGCCCTTTATTCCAATTTCTTTGCACTCCAATCCTCACAGTGAAGAAAAACATAGGAAGGAAACCTGCATTTCTGACATTACTAAAAATCTTTGAACTGACACAGTGAATTACACGATAATCCTAAACAAACAGACGTAATTTCTAGAAAATGGTCAATTTTATTTATTTATTTATTAGCTCAAATTTCCCTCTACAATTTTATTTTAAACACTATCTTTATATATGTATATTATATAATATTTATGTATTTGTTAGTATATGTGTTTATATTTACGTTAATATTAGGTGTAGGGGCCGCCTTTTGCGGTATGAGCCTCCTCCAAACTTTGCCAGATAGATCTGTCTTGTGCCAGTCTGGACCATACATTTTCTGGTCAATATGATTGAGAAAATCAGACGAGAAAAGATTATTTCAGAAAAACCGTATACAATTATAGATTCAATAATAAATTGCAAAAGTTCACAATCTTTTTATATTTTCTTATATTTAGTTTTTAATGTACATATTTTCAAAATTGTATGTTTCATTAACAGTGTTTTATTTCATCAATATATTTATTTAGAAATATACTACTTTTATCTCTAAATCCATCATATTATTTATTCCACCCCAAATCCTCTTAGGGCAGAACCGAACGATTTCGTCCTTTTCATGTAATTGAATAAAAATACAAAATAATTAAGTAGATAAGTGCATTACTTTAAACCAGATTGAACTCTGTCCTTCACAAAGAAGCAGCTAAATTAGCAATTAAGTATAAATGCTTAACGTGCCGGTTAAGCAGCTATACCCTATTGTAACTGGCTTAACTAGTTCCATAACTTTGCTGTAATAGGACGATATCTGGTACTTTGTTTACATTATCTATGTAAAATGTTGCTAAAAGGCTTTCATTGAAGTCACGACTCCCTTATAATAAATACACTACAACACTATTTGGAAGTTACGTTGATAGCACGCTGAGTTTTAAGTACATACTTACCAAGTGCTTAAGTGAACGGGTGCTTACTAACAAAATCGTGTAGGTTTAGTATAGAGTACACAGATACTTATAGAGTGCGTATAGAAACATAATTAATGCTTTTATATAAAGAAAGAAAACCAAAATTAAATTAATTTAATTTTTATTTTATTTTGATATTGTCAATTTTGTGGAATTAAATGTTTAGAATATCTATATTATATTATAAATTAAGTTGCTGTCCGCGTCTGTCCGTTAATCTTCTAAATCACCCAACATATTTTGATGCGGTTTTTACTAATGGAAAGAGCGTTAAACGTGGATGGTTTATGCATATGATTTGCAAAAAAAAAACCTGGAGTGGGTCTTGTATATGCCAGTATTTATAATTTGGGAAATAATTGTTTCAGCTTCGGTATGGTTTAGTATGTGTTATAAATAGGTCGTCTCGTAAAAATATTTTTTTAGTATTCATTCAAAGTGATATATCCTTTTGGTTAAATGAAATTTCAGTCCGTGAATACCTATGTCAGAGAATATTAATATCACGTATACAATTTCAACATACGCCCTCTAAAGAAATATACTTAAAATGTATCTAAACATAATATAACAAAATCGTAAACGAGCCATGTCTATACATTAAAGATTTTTTTCAAAAAAATAATTTGTACACGTTGTACAAAAGTCAAAAACAGAAGTCAAAAAGATAGTTTTTAAATTTTTTGTCTGTTTTTCTGTGCGTATGTGCACGCTAATCTCTGAAACGGCTTAGCGATTTGAATGCGGTTTTCACTGATGTATTGTAGCAAGCTTATTAAAAATGGGCTTTCTCTTGACCAGCATCTATCCATGTAGGAAGGATGAGGCCGACGATGGAGCGAGCTCACCCAGAAGATGCCTATTCACTCGAACCTTAAAAAGATTTGGGTTGTATGAGCTCGGAAATACATAAAAGCTACCCATAACATTTAGTGTTTGCTACATTCCAATTGGTTTACAAACAAAAAAATTACACGGTATTCCGAATACCACGCGTACGAAGTTGCAGGCTCAGCTAGTAAGTAAAAAATTGTATCTTTATTCTCTTAATTTCCACCTTGACAATTTTTTAAGTATTTTTATTAAGTCTGAATTGAAGTTTCATGGCTTCAGCAAAAAATATCGTTTACAAAATCAAAAAACAAGGCAAAGAAACCTTTTAAATGAACTTTTACTCTATTTTATTAAGAAATAAATAAGCTATCTTTTTTGTCCATTTTTTATCCATCTTTCTTTTACAAATATAAAAAACCAATACATGAAAAATAAATCTTAAAACATCAGATATGCTTTGGTGAAATTATAACCTAAATGATACCTAAATTATTTATAAGCACTTAGGATTACATTTGTCCTCAATTGACGCTCACCGTTCCACTTTTACGGAAATTAAACGAAAACGTGTATTACGTAATAAATATTTCGTAGATTGTAATTTAACCTTATTGCTCCAATTTTTAACAGTTTGATTTAGCGTTATTAAATAGTTAGTTAGTGAATAAGTACCGGTTAACAACGCCACTACTAATCGAGATTTAGGTCAAATTTTATTTCACATAATGTTGATAATTTATTTCAACTTTATTTTAGTACTTCTAATTGTCGTTGTAAACAGCAAAATAGCAAATAATGTTTGCTCTGTTTCTTTACAGAGTAACAGAGACTACAATCTTAATAACAGACTTCTTGTGGTGTCCGCAAGCCATATTGAGAATGGTTCTGTTAATATTCGAAGTACATTTCAACGTTTTTTAGGCGACTTTAAACCTAATTTTGTATTAAAATAAAATCTTTGATACTTTTTTAAAGAATACATAATATCTGTGCCCGCAACTTCGTACGCGTGGTATTCGGTATAGCGCGTAACTTTTTTGTTTGTAAACCGATTGGAATGAAATAAACATTAAATGTTACGAGAAACTTCCTAGAAACCGATTTGAATGCAGTGTAAACGGCATTCAAATCGGTTTAGCCTTTTCTGAGATTAGCGTGCACAAACGCACAAACAAACAAAATTTCTAAAAATATTTGATCTCGGTAACAAATACAATGTGTGTTTTTTATATTTGATGTACACAGACACGGCTCGTTTACGATTTTATTATATGTATTGATATGACTAGCTGACTAAGTCATTCAGACGTCATTCTCTCAAAAGCTATTGAACTACGACAAATGTTGTGTAATTAAAAGAAAAAACGGGTCAATTTTGCCATTTTTTCTCTTTATAAGAACCTCTTTCGGACTTCCAACGAACATTAAAAAAAAAGTCGAATTGGTCTAACCGTTGTTGAGTTTTGCGTTTAGCAACACATTTAGCAATTCATTTTTATTTATATAGATTTCACATAATTTGAAAGATATCGAATTTCGTTGCGAAGGGAGCCACCTTGGGTCTATAATAATAAATGTTTTAGCTTTTCTTGGTCTTCGACCACCAATGAACTGCATCGAGTTATACGTCAACACGTGGGCAATAAATTCGCGGATCTACGCGACTTGACGTAATTGTATTTTACCTATTTTTTTACTACGTCAACTCGCGGACAAATAAGAGGTACAGTGCGTTAGAAAATATATTTTTATTTTAATATATAAACTATTAAAATAAAAATAGTCTTATTTCTTTCTATTGGTGTTTTATAGGCATTAAAAATATCAAAACATTATATTTTTATATCACATCGCCTGCACGTGCTATTAATTATTGATTTTTGTTTAGTTATTCTGAATCTCTCTCTCTCTCTCTTCTCAAAAAAATCTCGAAAATTTCTCAAAAACGCAAAAAGAATTTTTCAAAGACGACTGACAATTCCAAAAACAATGCAAAAACAAAACAGCTTCAGCTTTATAGTATTAGGGTTTATTTTCATTGGTCGATAGACCCCGCATGCGGAGTACGGAATGGGCATTCGCTTTGATAGAGTAATTTTAACTTTTGTGATTCAAGCAACTGTTTGTGATTGCACTGAGTTGTGTCCGTTCCTGCACCTATAAAAATGAGTCCTTAGTATAATGTAGATGTATATGTATAATAGGGCATCAATGGCAGTTTTTATTTTTACATTATACAGGCAAATAGAACAGAGACAGTTTTTTGTGTGATTGCAACATATACTAGCGATTTCAGTTGAGTTAGTGTGCGCTAAGTTTAACAACTCGTGAACGCCTTCCATTATTCATGACCGCTTGTTCCGTTGACGGAAAATCGTTAGCTTAGGTGACTCATTAGAGAAATTCGTCCAGTTCAAGTGGTCAATTGCTGAGATTTGTTGACAACAGCGTTAATTGGAACGCAAAGGGTTACTCGCAGTTCTTGCTCCTATTAATTAGACTAACGGAATCGCTTCGACCGTTGATAATTCGAGAATAAGTTAAAGTTCGTTGGAGTACGATATAAATTTTAGGGTCATCTTTATAAATCTCCGCTAATAATGCTATCCCATTTTCCTATCCCCCTCCTAATCCCTTATCCTTAATCCTACTGCAGTCGGCAGCGCACTTGCAGCAGCTTTGGCGTTGCTTGTGTTATAGGCGACGGTAGCCATCAAGTGGACCGTAAGCCTGTCTGCCGACCTTAACATAAAAAAAAAGATTTATGCACGTTTTTGCACGTTTGTAAAAAATATTATATTTTTTATAAAATATACGGCACATAGACGCATAATTGCCTGTCTGTGTGTATTCTATAAGATGTACTTCGGATAGCGTGCTCGGGAGCTGCACGACCGCCTCCCCCTTGCTTCTATCGGACATGCAGACTTACGGCTAGTTACCATCCTCATCTTGTCGAAATCCCTCTAATTCGGACCAAGCGCTTTAAAACATCTTTTATAATGCGCACTGCTAAGGATTGGAACTCCCTGCCGACGTCTGTATTTCCGAGCTCATACAACCCAAATCTTTTCAAGGTTCGAGTGAACAGGCATCTTCTGGGTGAGCTCGCTCCATTGTCGGCCTCATCTCTCCTACATGGATTGAGATAGCATGCGTCAGTTAATGACGTCAATTAATGAGTAATCATGGAATTACGTAGTATGGAATAAGTAAGCTGTTCGAGTTGGAAAGTGCCCTCTTAATGATGTAATACCATAATAGCAAACGATTTATATTGGTTTAAGTAGGCGAGGAAGATTCTTATACCCACAATAACCTGATACAGATTTCTAAACGATATCCTTACATCTATATATTTTCTTGATCGTGTTATTAAACACTCAACCGTGCCTCTTAAAATGTAAGCAAAGTATTTTCGTAATAGTATACATATACTTTAGCAACATTCGAATTGCCTTTTTTAATAACTGTATAAGCATCAATAAATTATATGTTCACGAAGGCAGTTAATATCCCTATATAGTCTGATATTTTGCTACTAAAACCGGTCATTATAAGCATGAATATTATGAGCAATGTAGAGGCAATGTGTAATTATATTAAACAGCTTGCATTACATATGCTGCATAACGATGACACTAATCTTCAAAGTGTCAATGCCGTCCAGCTTTGACACTGATATCCATTAAAGTTCTAAGTGTGAAATGTATTAAGTTTTAAGCACTAAACTTAAGAATTTTAATGACTCTTTGAGAGTACATTATGTCTCGACCGTCATACTAGAATAGAAATTTGTAACTTTTTTGTTTGTAAACCTATTGAATGAAACAAACACTAAATGTCACTGGAAGCTTGTTACAATTCATTAGTGTAAACCGCATTCAAATCTGTTAAGCCGTTTCTGAGATTAGCTTACATAAACGCATAGACAAACAAACAAAAATTCTAAAAACTATTTTTTGACCTCGCTAACGTTAGTAAAACTTGTACAATTTTTTTTTTTTTTTGGAAAAAATATTTAATGTACATGCACGGCTCGTTTACAATTTTATTATATGTACAAGACTAATTAAAAGTTTTAAATAAACAGATTTGTGTTGCTCTGTAACCAAAGATATATTATGTTTTAAAAGTTACACAATATCTAATATTTACATTTAATATAATTAAATTATTTATCTGTAAACAAAGAAACGACATTTAAACTCTATTCATTTAACTAAGTATATTATTTATAAATTTATTTATTGAACATTATTTTTTAAGAATTAATGACAATGACGATGACAAATGCTTTTCCAAAATTGTTGGCTGCCACCATTAAATACCTCTATGAAGTATTTATGCTCCATAGAACTTATTAGCATAAATTTTAAAATTAAAGATACATACAAAGTTTCTTTACTGTATAGATTAATGTATAGAAAACATAAAAATTAATTTTAAATTCAGTAATGGTTTCCACTTTTGAAATTAATTTTAAAGATTCTATTATGATAAAAATAGTTGCAATAATGTTAAAAAAGACTTATAGACTATGCTAGTTTCGAGTATTTATTTAAATACTTATTTTGAAAAATCGAATATTTTTTGAATTCCTGTCAGCATTTTGTTAGATAATATAACCATTGGTAATTTTCGTAAATGGATAAATTTCGTATAAATTGTACTTGCTCCTCCACTCCTTATATAACTTACAATTATTTCTTTACTCCTACGATTGGTTCGTATATGACAATATCTTTAGTGAAATCAATATTTTATTGCTCCACCTTTAAGGTCATGTTAATAAATAACAATGTTGCAATAGGATACATTAGTCTAGACTCTGAGAGACAATAAATGTGTGGGGCTACATGTCGCCATTACTCCCTATAATAGTATTTCACGGCAACAATGTAAGAAGACGAGTGCAACTAGATAAGAATGGATGCGAGAATAGAAAATTATAAATCGAAATGTCTTCGCCTTTCTAACATGCGAGATACCAAAAAAATGGTAATTATAATTTCAAATGTACGGACAATATATTTGTTGGTTTTAGTGTGATTTTAGAGACTTATATTGAAATTTAATCTAGTCCAAACACAAGGAAATTATGGCTTCGTCTTGGTATAATTTGGAAACAATACAATTTACGATACAATTTAGTGTCTGCATTTGTGAGTTCGATTGTAACAAACTTTATAAGTGGCTATATGAGGTGTACACGATATCTGCCTTGGATTTTATGTGAGTTTTGACTCATTTTGACATTAAGGTGGAGACAAACGCTAAATACTAAAAATATCCATTGTTTAATGAAGATTTTACAAGAAATAGACAACACAATTGCTTTGAAAAAAATATATATTATACTTTAACATGTGAAGAACCAATTTTCGTTAAAGTAATAGAAACTCCACAAAAAAGTTAGAACACAAGAAGAATTTGACTTTTATTGAAAATTCTCTCGAAAACGGCTTATTGCGCGCATATGAATCCTATACCGATTAATAAGTTAATGTCAGTTAAAAAAATTGTATTAATATTTTTTTTTGTGTATTGTTCTAATGATAAAAAACAAAAAAAAAAAACACAATATCTAGGGCTGTTGAATTGTCTTCGCCGCCAGGGAGTTCTAATGTAAATGTCATTTGCCCAAGTGAAGCCCTTAAAACAACAATGATTATCAGCACAAAGTATTAGCTTCCATACTAATTAAAAAATTAGTATCAAAAATTCTTTATATTACAGCTTTTATATAATTAAAAATTTTATTATTTAAATATTATTTAAATAATTAATTAATTAATTTTTTTTAATTATTTTATTATTATTATTTAAATAAAAAAATTGCAAAAAAAAAAGGTTATACTTTAACTCTAGGGTAATTATTTCGCGGATCTACGAGACTAGAAGTAATTGGCATTATTTTTAATAGCATGCCTACCTATAAAGTACCCATAGAAAAAAATAGACTATTTATATTTTAATAGTTTAAAAATTATGTTTAATGTCTTTTCTAACGCAATGTACCTCTTATTTGTTCGCGAGTATTAGTTAATTCATTCTATTTTAAAAACATAGTGTGAACTTGACTTCTGAAATAATAACGAGTTAATTTCTAAACATCATACGTATGTTTCGGCAGTAAAACTTAACTTTCAAAAGATCATTGAAATAAAAAGATATTTTTATACTAATCGACTGCTTTGTTGCGACCAAAAAGGAATTTTACATATATACGTAGAAGCAGGAATAACAATTACTAATTCTATACATAAATATTTTACACGCGAATCACATGTCTGTCCAACAAAGTTTTACAAATAAAAGTTATCGTATTTTTAAAACCTTCATTTTCATTAAAGAAAACAGAGGATCCAATTAATTAATCTCACAGATTAAAACAGAATTAATTTAATTTAATTAATCAATATCGCGCCAACAGATTGTAATCGCATACGATTACTACAATAGATGTCCTCATCGATTTAAGAACTGCCAGATTAATTTGTTACACCGTTAATTCAGAAAGCAATAACTTATGTTATATTTGAGCGTATTTTTAAATCATTAAAGTATGATTAATGTCGTGATTATTGTTAGCTAAGTAGTATTAATAGATGTTTGCTTCGAAGCGAGTCACGATGAAATCAATAAATATTAGTTACATGATTTTTTCAAAAGATATTGTATTTAAAGTATACGTTATTTATTAATGACTGGTAATTTAATAGTAATCATTTACAAGTGGATTTATGGAGATTACTCCTTAGGAATTGATTTTCATATAAGACCCCCAGTATTGAGATTTTATGAGGAGTGAAATTAATACAAGTGTTAACTAAAAGCGTTATGTTCTATTAAGCAGTTCTACCCACATCTGATAGATGTCGCCTTAGTTGAAGAATGCGCGTTTATTTACCCTCTTTTCCTATTGCAATCATACTTAAGCAGTAAGCTCCTGGTAAAGTCCAGTCGTGCGTTGGAGCTGACACATACACTGTTTTTATATATAACTAGCGACCCGCCCCCGGCTTCACCCGGAGTGCAATTTTTATATATAAGAAGATTCCCCGTTTATCCCTCTTTCCATTAGTGAAAACCGAATTAAAATCGGTCTACCCGTTCACGCGTGATGCCGTGACCAAAGGAAATGGGGATTCATGTTTGGAGAAGATATTTCTCTATCCTAAATTTTGAATTAAAAGACAGTCTTATATAGTGTTTTTATTATGAGTTAATTAAGTCTAAAGATTATTTAAAAAAAATACAACTTAAGGGGGAGACAAACGCTAAATACTAAAAATATCCATTGTTTAATGAAAATGTTACAAGAAATAGACAAGACAATTGCTTTGAAAAAAATATATATTATACTTAAACATGTGAAGAACCAATTGTATTAATTAGAATTTTCGTTAAAGTAATAGAAACTCCACAAAAAAGTTAGAACACAAGAAGAATTTGACCTTTATTGAAAATTCTCTCGAAAACGGCTTATTGCACGCATATGATTCCTGTACTTATTAATAAGTTGATATCAGATTAAAAAATTGTATTGATAAAAAAAAATATTTTGTGTAATGTTCTAATGGTAAAAACAAAAAAACACCATTTCTAGGCCCGTTGAATCGCCGCCAGCGAGTTCTATAGTAAATGTCATTTGCCTCAGTGAATCCCTTAATTGTTATCGCTTTGCAATATCTTTATATTATTATATACATAGCTTAAGAATATTCACATATTGTTAAGTTAATTAAATGTTAACAATATTAATTTTAAGTATATTCGGTGAATTGTTAAGCTAAAGGTGTTTCATTTAATCTTTTTTTTATGTTAAGATCGGCAGACAGGCTGACGGTCCACTTGATGGTAGGTGGCTACCGTCGCCTATAACACAAGCAACGCCAAAGCTGCTGCAAGTGCGCTGCCGGCTACAATAGGATTGAGGATAAGGGATTGGGAAATGGGCTCTGGCATCCCTTACTTCACTCACCGAAACACAACAGCAGACGTGCTGTTATTTCACGGTTGTCTTCTGTAAGGGGGCCAGACGGGCTGCCCAAATGACTGCGAAACGCAGTGTGCCCTACCACTACTTTCCAGATCCAGAAAAGTTCATTTTTCAAAGTTGACCTTGCCGGGAATCGAACCCGGGAACCCTAGAACAGAGCGTTAAGGCAAGCATCCAAACCACTCATCCAATGGGCTCGTCAAAAACGTAAGTGGGTCGTTGAAACGTAATTTTGTGGCTTACAGACAAAAAATGTTTCTAGTGTACGTCTAATTACTTGATTATTGAGTCGTTCGTGAAACTGAGCTAAGACGGCAAATTCTGTTCAATTCACATTAAAATATTAACATTTCCACATTCGTTACGTAAACACGTTTATCCATTTTCATTCACTTTTCAACCATAAACTACATAATAATGGTTTAATGAAAGGCGCTGAACTTGCCGCTTGTGAGTAACGACCTGTTTGCATTAACCGGTTCTCATTAACTCCTACTTATTATTGGGTTATTATTTCTGAAGGATTATTCGTTTTTTTGTCTATCCGTTTGCTCTGACATTTAAATTCTCATAGATATTAATCTTATCTGCAATTTCAAGTCGCATTGCGAGCAATCACATTTTATACCGACTTTATCATGTTTTGACATGAAAAAATGTGATCCGTGTATCGCAAGGAAACGTAGTGTGCGGCTATAACGTTTATTCGTATATAACGTATATACATTAATTCGAGTTAAATAGATATAAGAAAGAAATAAGAGTTAAATAGATATAATAGAGAACTGACAGTGTTCAAGAAACAACTACGTAATTTTCTGGTGGAAAAAGCATATTATTCCCTCAAAGAATTTTTGAGTGATAAAACTATATAGTGCAAACGATGCAAACTATGTCTTTAAATCGTGTCTTTTAGATTTTTCTTTTTTATTAGATAAATTTGTCTTGATTTGCATACCGCTTGTCGGTAGATAATGTGGACATATATGTATAAAAATTTACAACTTGTATACCATATTCAGCAAATAAATTAATTTGAATTTTGAATTTTTGAGACTTTATTGTAATTTCTGCCTAAATCTAAACGCAATATGGCGTAAAGTTAATACGTATAGAACCACAGGTGATAAAATACCATCAAATACTGGTAATTAAATTTCATAAATATTTTTTTTTTTAATTTAGATTCAATGCTAATCAAACCAAAAAATATTATAAGACAGATTTTTGATATTTTTGAAGTTTACTCCTTAAGAATCGATTTTCCTAAAAGGCTCCGGTGTGGAAATTTTATGAGGAGTAAAATTAATACAAGCGTTAACTATAAAGCGTTATGTTCTTCTAAGCAGTTCTACCCAAATCCGATAGATGCCGCCGCTTTATCAAATTCTATTGTAGTATAGCAAATGGCGCCTTTATTTATCCTCTTTTCCTATTGCATAGAATAAACTCCATTCGTGCCTCGGAGCTGACACTTAGGAAATTTCTTATTCCTGAGTACTATTTTAATTATTGATTTCATATTCCGGTTTTCAATAAACTAATCAGTTTATTCAGTATAGAGTTCAAGGTAGGTCTCGTTAAGGGCATATAACAATTACCTAATTGCTAACAATTCAACGAATTTCATTACTAAAGTGATACCATGAAATGTAATATTTTTGACATACGCGTCACTATTGATCCGATTATACAAATAGGTTCGCTTGTTATCAACGAGCTTTTTTTGTAATGACAAAACTTTTGGTCGACATTAGGACCACAGAATTGGTCAGAAAATTGCTACACAACGGGATAAGGAATCAGGCGTGCTAAAAACTATCAAAGCGTGCTAATATTTAACTATATTGAACTAAGAAAGCAAATTATGTACTTTATCTTTAAAATCTCACGACTATGTTAAATCTAAGTCGAGAAATTAACAAACATTTATTAATCAACTATAAAAGGAGTTATTTAATTAAAATTGTATGAAGTAAGTAGTTAGCAGTTCTAAAATGTTACAACATTTAAATTTTGTAACCTAAGTAGGTATGCCTGGTCCCTATAATCTTATTATTTTACTAGCTGAGCCCGCAACTTCGTACGCGTGGTATTCGGTATAGCGCGGAACTTTTTTGTTTGTATACCGATTCGAATGAAACAAACACTAATTGTTACGAGAAGCTTGCTAAAATATATCAGTCAAAACCGCATTAAAATCGGTTAAGCCGTTTCTGAGATTAGCAAGCACAAATGCATAGACAAACAGACAAGAATTCTAAAAACTATCTTTTTTACCTAGGTAACATAAGTACAATGTGTACAATTTTTTTTTATTTTTTATTATTATTATTACAGAATCAACAGCTCTCAATTACTTATAATTATAATAGAAAATTATTCTTTCCTTAAAGCCAATAACAGATTCACACTTCATATTACAAAATTTTGTATACAAGTATCGCTTAAAACGGAAACAGATAAGTAATTTTAGAATAAGAAACATTTAGAGAAAAAAAAACATTTAAAGAAAAAAAAAATTACAATTTAAAAAATTGTTTTTTTTTGAAAAAATATTAATGTACGATTTTATTATATACTACTCAAAACAAAATAAGGGCCACTAAGATTTTTTGCTGTACCATGAAAACAATAAAGACATTAAATTGTTTAACTTATGTAACTACAAAATAATGTTATTGGTTATAATATAGGCTAACAATTGTTTAAAATAATAATCATGAACTGTTTTTTTTAAGTTCATAATGAAATTGGCCATTTTGAATGAAAAACATGAACAAAAGAAATCACCGGAAAAAGACAAAATACTGTTCTTGTCACTTTTGTTTCTTCTTTTTAGTAACGAGTATGTCCTCCTCTCTTAGCAATACACTCCTGAAGCTTCGTATGCATACTCAGGATCAAATTCCTCACGTTTTCATCTGGAATCTCCTCCCAGGCACGTTTTAAAGCGTCAATCAGCTGCTGTTGGTTGTAGACCCCTTGCTCATTCTCTCTAACCCTTCGTTTCAATTGGTCCCACAATTGCTCGATTGGATTTAAACCCGGACTCTTAGCTGGCCATGGTAATACCTCAATATGAGACCCTTCTAGGACAGTTTGGGTCGATCGAGCTGTGTGTGCACGGGCATTGTCTTGCATCAGGATGAATCCAGACCCCACTCGCTGTGCAAATGGGATCACTTGAGGCCTTATGACGTCTTCGATGTAACGTTCTGCAGTTACGGTACCCGCATTTAAAATGGTGAGCTCGGTTTTACCGTGTAAACTAATCCCACCCCAAACCATTACGTTGGGACCACCGAAACGGTCAACTTCGTGGATGCAGGACTCCGAAAAACGCTCGCCGCGTCGTCTCCACACCCTAACACGCCGATCATCATTAAAAAATTTTACTTTGCACTCGTCTGTAAAAAGCACCTTGCCCCACTGATTAATCCCCCAGTTCAAATACTGACGGCAGAATCTTAAACGGTTTGCACGTTGAACCCTAGTCAGAGGAATTCGAACAACTCGACTTCTTGACATTTGCTGGTCTTCGTGCAATCGATTAGGTATAGTTTGATCACTGACACGGGTACCCGTTGTCAGCCGTAGGTGGTGCTGTAACTTACGGGCCGTTACTGTACGATCACGACGAGCACTTAGTTGGACGTACCGATCCTCGTGCGCCGTTGTTACACGAACTCTACCTGTACCGGGTCTCCTGGCAACACTGCCGGTCCCTTGGAAGCGATTCCATACATTTTGGAAAGCTCTTCGAGAAAAACCCAACTGCAAACCCACGTAACGCGAGAACGTCCTTCTTGAATCATAGTTATGGCTCTGGTTGCTGTAATTGTATCCATGTGCCTTCGTACTGGTGGCATGATTAACGCGAGATGATAAATGAATCAATTAAAATTGAAAAAGTTAAACTTTTTTCCTAAAATAACCGAAACAAGTTAAGAAGACAATTGAAGAAAAAGATAAGAATAACTTCCGATTATTTTTTTTTCTTAAAACGATGGCTAATATTTTTCAAATTAGGAAGCATAAAAGAGATCAAACACCAAAGAGTTCGTAATATCAATATAATGCTACTTATCAGTTACTTTCAGTTTACTAAAGTGCACTTAAATGTAAATAAACTAGTGGCCCTTATTTTGTTTTGAGTAGTATATATCCGAGATATTTTCATGCCAATTAATTACCAAAGTTAATTAAACGATTCATATTTTAACATCACATGTCTGAGTCGTCTTCCTTTTTTATCGGAAATCAAGCGCATAACTACATTTTTTTCAATGGTTATCGTTCTGCAAATTATGAGGCCCGTCATTAATTGAGATTAATGACAGTGTACCTTTTGTTGTTTTTAGTTCTCCTAGGGACTTTTTTTAAGATCCTTCCCAAGCAGCCTCCCAGACACCTTAATATCTTGTGTAAATAAACATTGAAGACAATTCTGATGATTCTTCAGTTATCGTTTGTAATTTATTTAAATACGGTCTAAATGCATTTAATAATTCGCATGCAAAATACAGTCCATTACTCACTATAGTCTCGTAAAGTGTTCGTACCTTTAAAAGTACACGTTTCCAACAATTTCAAGGACTGGTTTCTTATTCGGATACCTTATTATTTATTGCCTTTTCACGCAACGGTATGTTAATATCTGCATCGTATTTCCTTCAATCTTACTGCACGTTCAATCTAATGTTTATAATATTTCGAATTGTTATAGTTCATTGTTTTATATCTAATATCTTAAATGTACCCAATAAACAATACATTTACAGAAGTACCATGTCAATATTATTGTAACGAATTATTTCAATAACATTCAATATTGTGGAAAGGTTTTTGTCTATGGTTTTTTTTTAAGATTCTGCTTAAGGGCTTCACTGAGGCAAATGACATTTACTATAGAACTCACTGGCGGCGGATCCAATTCAACAGGCCTAGAAATGGTGTTTTTTTGTTTTTACCATTAGAACAATACACAAAATAAAAATTTTTATTAATACAATTTTTTAATGTGATATTAACTTATTAATAGGTACAGGATTCATATGCGTGCAATAAGCCGTTTTCGAGAGAATTTTCAATAAAAGTCAAATTCTTCTTGTGTTCTAACTTTTTTTGTGGAGTTTCTATTACTTTAACGAAAATTCTAATTAATACAATTGGTTCTTCACATGTTTAAGTATAATATATATTTTTTTCAAAGCAATTGTCTTGTCCATTTCTTGTAACATCTTCATTAAACAATGGATATTTTTAGTATTTAGGGTTCACTGCTTTGTTCTCTGATTCAGCTCGTTCAAACATAAAGCCAATGTAACGAAAAATATATATGTGATACATAACTTCTTGGTATATATTTTTGACTAGGCATTTTTGTTTTAAGTGGTTTACGAGAAATTAAATAAAATTTTAATGTTTGCTTTGAAATAAAAATCGATTCAACTTAATTGTTTCAAGAAGTAATGCAATATGTATATAATCAAATGATAGAGTTTCATTTACACTATAAATGACACGGACAGTTTTTCATTTAATTCAATAGTTTCAGAAAACAGAGGTTTTTTTTGATATTTTTGAGTAGCGGATGCCCCTAGCGAGGGCCGGTTGTAGAGAGCCCGGTTGCCCAAGGTCATTTTTTTATTATATGTTTTATAATTTATTAGTAAGTACAGCCAAAATGCATAATAAGTTGGCTATACACCGAACAACAATTACCAAAATCAGTACATATGTATATCCATACTATCCATACTTAATATTATAAATGTGAAAGTAATTCTGTCTGTCTGTCTGTTACCTTTTCACGCCTAAACCACTAAACCGATCATCATGAAATTTTACATACACGTTGTCAGGGATGCAGAAAAGGGCATAGGGTATCTTTCATCTAGAAAAAGTACTGTTCCCGAGAGCTAATCTAACGTCTGGCATAGCTATAACTGCAATAAAGATGTTAGGCGTTAAATTGCTCATATGTTTAGTCACGCGTTATTATTTTATTTCACAACGCGGGCGAAGCCGCGGCCACCAGCTAATCTTTTTACAAATATCTTCTAAGCCTCATTCTAACCTTTACCATTATAATTAATAACTAAAAACTATGTACTCGTACTTAAAATATTAAAATAATTACTATAATTACTTAATTACAGATAATATTATTTTATATTATCTAGGTATAATATAAAATAATATTATCTAAAATAATATTAATGTTATGTTCTTCTATATAATATTAAATAGAAGAACATAATATTATTTTGTTTAATGTAATGTCTAGTGCTTATGAAGTTTTGAGCCTGTATTTATCTTTATAGAATGTGCATTCCAAATCGAAGGTCATTTTAAAACTAGCTGAGCCCGCAACTTTCGTGCGCGTGGTACTCGATATAGCGCGTAACTTTTTTGTTTGTAAACCTGATTGGAATGAAACAAACAATAATAAATGTTACCGAAAGCTTGCTACAATACAAACACTGAAAACTGCATTCAAATTGGTTAAGCCGTTTCTGAGATTACTGTGCACAAACGCACAGACAAACAGACATTTCTAAAACCAATTTTTTTGGCCTCGGTAACATAAGGACAACGTGTACAATTTTTTTTTTAAAAAAAAAAAAAATTTAATATACAGACGCGGCTCATTTACGGTTTTATAATATGTATATCTGTATTAAAATTCTAATTAAAATGAAGCTTCCATTATTAAAGTAAGTGATTCATTTCAAAGTATTTTTTTATAAATTAATGTATCAAATGTACCAAAAAAGAAACAAATTACATAATTATTGATGCTGTATAAATCACTGGCTGAGTCGGTGATTGGTTATGGACTATCTAGTTATGGTAGAACATTCAAAACGCATCTTGATAAAATATATTCTCTGCAACTAAGAATTTTAAAAACAATTATACCACACAACATTAAGAGACAACTTAATGATGACGATAAAATATTTGAATTTTGTAAAATCATTCCGGTCCATAGCAAGGTACAGCTAACAATATTATTAGAAGAATACTTCAACGATGAACTGAAAAACGTTAAAATAACTAATCCAAACAAAATAAATACACGCAACAGTAAATATCAAAAACTAGAACTGCCAAAATATAATAACTTATATGGAAAACGTAGATTGACTTATTTGGTACCATACCATATTAATAATCTGCCTACAGATTTAAAAAATAATTTAAATACAAAAAATATTAAACATAAATTAAAACAATATTTTATCCCTAATAAGTAGCATTGTACGCATTTGTGTGTTGTGTATATATATGTATTATGTACATATATATGTATGTATATTTGTATATGAATATAACTAATAATAAGAATTATAACTAAAACTAAGAAGTCAAAAATGTAATACCTCATTGTTATAAATTGTTTATTTTATTAAAATAAAGATTAACAAAATTAAAAACAACCTGTAGAAAGTGTGCAGTGCATTCTTGTTGTCAACAAGGATGCACTTATATGTTAGCTGCATGTTAGAGTGGGACGAGCAGGTTTGTTGTATTTTAGTGTGTTAAAGTTGTATCTACCTTCAAATATTTGCTTATTACTTTTGTCTGTATTTGTTTGTAACAAAAATGCTGTTTATATTTCTGCCATTGAAGACAACTCAGGTGTACGCTAGAAACTTAATTGAGTTTATAGTACACCTAAACTGTGTACCACCCATTGTACTTTTTTTTTTGTAAATAAAAAAAATAAAAAAAAAAAATTAGTAAAAAAATATCATCAATTTATGTTAGAGGAAAAAATAGGGAAGTGGTTGAGTTCAAAGCATAAAAAAAATAACAGAGTTTCGTATTAACAAACAACCAATAAATTAGAGTTCACAAAATGATATTGTAATAAAGATAGTGTATACTCAAGTTAAAGTATAGTGGCTTAGTGCCATTCAAGGTTAGTTCAACGCGATAGAACGACACAATTTCAATTCGAATCTTATTGGTCGTCGGCGCCGATAGCATCGGCGATACGTAACCTTCGCTCCACAAACGCTGACTGTTCCATATCACGCGACGCCCGCCGTCAAGCCCTTAGGCACGACTGTACCGCAGTTAGTACTAACAATAGTATGGCACCTTCTGCTGGTGTACCAAAATTCCCTCTAGTTATTGTTAAAGTTCGCGGGAAATGGAAATAAAAAGGATTTGGGTGATACAAAGAGATCATGCCTTGAATAAAACATAGAATAACTTAATTTAATTGTAAGTGCACTAAATGCACTAAAATTCACTAAAATTGCACTAAATGCATTAAACGGCAAATATGACGACACTGAAACTTACTGACTGAATCTGAATTATTGTAGGCTAACTTCAATCCCATAATAAGTACTAATGGACATATTATATTGTACGATTCGTATTAGAATTTTTCAACTAGATTCAACGCTATTCATATACAATTCAGCAAAGTAAAAAAAAAAAAATGCGTTTCGTGCTATGCTGATTCTTTTGGCTTGCTGAGCAAACTCATTTGTTGTGTCTGAAAGAGCGGCACAGCGGTGGCAAACATTTCTATAAATATGTGGTTTGTTGAGATCACACGCTGCATTAAAGGCAGAAGGAAAAAAGGACAATAACTCCTTTAATATTAGTTATTTATACTCCTTTTTTACTAGAGACTTACCGTACATGGCAGTTACCATAAAAAAAATCGTATAAATACTAACTAAAAATTAAATTGCTAGTGGATTGAGATTTGTGGAGTTAGGTGCATCGTAAGAGAAGGTTACTCCCAAAATTCAAAATTGATTTTGAATGATTAAAAAATATGTCGTCGATATACACCAAATTCTCGCTACAGCAGAAAACAAATACTTAAACTATCCACAATTAACGTAAAAGCTATACATTTTTCACTTAAGCTAATGTAGGTTTTCTACTGCATTTGTTGTACACTGTGAGATAACCTTATCACAGCACGAGAGAACAGTCTTCCTGCTCTTTCAAAGTCCCACTTTGTATTTAGATTTAATTTGTTTGAGACATTATACAAGAGCTCAAGATCGGGTAATGCTTTGAATACGGAACTAAAATAAAGTAAATAATCTTATAGCTCTCTCTCTCTATCTAGTCTAGACAATGTGAAAACTTAATCTTTCCAATAACCGATATACAAGTCTTGGCAGATCCGATAAGCAATAAATTCATTTTACCTATTTCATTCCATGTTTGACTTTTAAAATTGCCATTTCTTTCTGTATAATGGCATTTTCAATCTCACGTGACTTCACACAAACTTGTTAAGGGATTCACTGAGGCAAATGACATTTACTATAGAACTCGCTGGCGGCGGATCCAATTCAACAGGCCTAGAAATGGTGTTTTTTTGTTTTTACCATTAGAACATTACACAAAAATTTTTTTTTATTAATACAATTTTTTAATCTAATATTAACTTATTAATAGGTACAGGATTCATATGCGCGCAATAAGCCGTTTTCGAGAGAATTTTCAATAAAAGTCAAATTCTTCTTGTGTTCTAACTTTTTTTGTGGAGTTTCTATTACTTTAACGAAAATTCTAATTAATACAATTGGTTCTTCACATGTTTAAGTATAATATATATTTTTTTCAAAGCAATTGTCTTGTCTATTTCTTGTAACATCTTCATTAAACAATGGATATTTTTAGTATTTAGCGTTTGTCTCCCCCTTAATAAAATATTAGTTGAGTCTCAGTTATCGATAATTGTATCCTATAAATATAGTAATCCTTATGTAATTGCTATATATCTTACTTTTTATTATGGACTCTTGTATTGAGTCTACCTCTAAAACTTCCTTAAAATGATATATTTTTCTAAACTTCGGATGAAATCGAAAATAATCATAGGAATAGGCTTAACCGGGATTCGAATCTTCGCTACCTTGCCTTGTCTTGCTTTGACTGCAGGTGAGAGTCGAGGTCATATTGTACACCATTTGATGGGGTGCAATCCAAGTATTGATTTATCATTTAAATATAAAATTATTTGATCTATTAAAAAATGTTTAATTAAAAGTTTACTAACAAATATTACTCCTGGATACTTATCGTAGAAATAAGTACGAATTATTATTTTTAGTAACAGCATTCAACAGGTTTTTAGGGAAAGATGTCTTGTTGTAAGAATAATTTAAAAATTAACATTGTTCCAAAATATTAAGCAGCAAATGCACAACTTTTGGTATCTATTTTTTTTTTATATTAACAACGGCAGACGGGCTGACGGTCCACTTGATGGTAGGTGGCTACCATCGCCTATTACACATGCAACACCACAGGTGCTGCAAGTGCGCTGCCGAATACAGTAGAATTAAGGATAAGGGATTGGGAAGGGATAGGTGAATGGGCTCTGACATCCCTTACTCACTCACCGAACACAACACACATGCTGTTATTTCACGGTGGTCTTCTGTAAGGGGATGGATACTGCCAGACGGGCTGCCCAAAAATGACTGCGAAACGCAGTGTGTCCTGCAACTTCTAAATAGAATGTCCTTTTCCTTGCTATCCAGATCCCTACCATAGCCAAATTTGAAAAGTTTTCAAAGTTGACCCTGCCGGGTATCGAACCCGGGAACCCTAGAACATAGCGTTAAGGCAAGGACCCTAACCACTCATCCAAGTTTGTTTAGAATCCCTAAAATATAACGGACTGGACTAAAATTTAAATCCCTAACTCGAATTAAACACGGACTACGTTACAAATGATTGTAAAACACGTAAAATAACGGCTTTATGTACGATCTTATCATTTATGAAATGGTCAAGTGCGTGATATAATAAATAAAAGTCGCCACCTAATGTTTTCATGGAACCTTCGGTCATTAATAGCTGAATCAGAACTTCAAGTTATGCGTCATTTTGAATAATGAAACTGACCTTTAGAAATTCAGCAAGGTGCCTAGATTAACCATTTTTTAGGGTTGAATAAAGTTGTATTGCGCAATTGTTTTCGTGACTACCTATAAAAATAAATTTACGAACAGATGACGTTTTGATAGAGATTTCTGATGTTCACTTTTCTATAAAAAGATCTTGACTAAAAATTCGCCCAATTCTAGTTGAATAGGGGGCAGGTGTTCAACAGTCCATTTAAAATACCAATAAGCATAAGTATTGATCAAGTCTCTAGGCCACGGATATCGGTCAATAAAATGACGACCAACCATCGACAGGCGATGATTATCGATCGTGATTGATCGAACATAGATATTTAATTTGTCTCAATATATTTTAAAATGTTTTAAATTTTAAATTGATGTATATATCTTGCAAAAGCTGTTACAAAATATATCTATTGAGCTGTTATATCTATTGAGCAGATAGGTCAGCAATATGGGTTTCAGTCTAAAAAAAGTACAACACAATTATTGTCCCGCTTCACGGATGAGGTTAACAGTTATCTGAACGTCAGGAAGCATGTATTATTAGTATTTATAGACTACGGAAAAGCCTTTGATACACTGCGGCATGACCTTCTAATTGAACGGTTAGAAAATAGTGGTATTAGGGGCAGATTACTGGATTGGTGTAAGGATTACCTTAGCGAGCGTTGTTTCCAAGTAAAGGTTGCAGAAACACTCAGTAAAACAGTTCAAGTTACTGAAGGAACAGCCCAAGGATCAGTCCTTGGCCCGTTGCATTACCTTACGTACGTGAATAACCTTGCTAACGTCATCCAACACTGTAAAATTTATCAGTTTGCTGACGATACCTGCTTATTGGCAGCCGACGAAGATCCACTGACCGCACAAAATATGATACAAATGGATTTTACAGCAATATGTAAGTGGTCACATGACTCTGGGCTGGTACTCAATACCGACAAAACAAAACTTATACACGTTCGGTCTAGCCACAATTACTATTCTGGTGAAATAAAAGTGGTAGCTCATAGTCATGTCTGTAACCACACGAAAAATATACAATGTACTAATACATGCATAAACATTGAGCAAGTGGCTGAGCACAAATACTTAGGTCTAGTAATTGATAACAGGTTTAATTGGGCGAAACACATAGATAAAGTATGTAATAAACTTAGAACAGTATTAGCTAAATTTTATATAATTAAATACAAAGTACCTGGAGACATACTGTTGACTATGTACAAAGCATTAGCTGAGAGCATATTGTCGTACGGGTTGAGTAGCTATGGCCGCACTTATAAAACGTACTTAGATCAAATATACAACATTCAATATAGATTATTGAAATTAATAGTACCCTTGAAAATTAAAAATAAATATAGTGAAGATCCCTTGGGACTCTTTAAGTATTGTGGAGTGATTCCTATTCATAAAAAAGTTGACTATACATTACTCATGGAACAGTACTTTCGCGAGGAAATCCAAATAGTCAAAACTCACAAAATAGTCACTAGAAGGGCCACAAGTAAGTTTTTATATAAACCAAAATTCATTAATGAATATGGCAAAAGAACGTCGCAATATATAATTCCCCACCTAATTAATAATTTACCTATACAAATAAAAAATGGAATAACACAAAAAAACATAAAGCATACATTAAAAAAGTATTACCTAAATTAAATATAATACAGTATATTTATTTCATTGAATAATATAATTAAAAATCTTACTTATATAATTAAACTAAATGCCTGAATAGAATGGGGCACCTATGTAGCGAATTGCACACGCACAAAGCGTACCGACGATGCTTCGCTCGGCCGGTTCTGCATCTTGTGCGATTCAGTTGGTTAGGCATTGGATTTTGATGAGTTGTAACATTGTTATTATAATAATATGTATATACTTAGAATAATGTTGTTATGTTGGCATGAAGTAAATGTCTAGACAAACCAATAATGGTTTACAGACATTTTTTAATATTTTGTATTCGATTATGTATTAGATAATAAATAAATAAAAAAAAATAAAAATAAATTTGATGTAGTTCGAACTCTTGATAGACGTCGACTAATCCCATTTCATATAACTTAAAAAATTTGAGAATTTGAGTAGAAATAGACCATTTTTATATAGATCATTTTAAACAATTTTTTTTCTATGACGGATATTCTCATTTTAATAATTTCAAGGTAAATCTTAGGTCCATTTGCAGATTCAGTTAATTTAAATTCTTAGAATAAGAGATAATACCTACTATATAGATAAAACTTCAGAAGAAGCAGATTAAAATGTGTGAAAAGGTGAAAAGAGTCCCTACGGAAAGTGCAATATAAAAATATTTTATATAATAAATGAATAAATTAAAAATAAATTGAAATAATCCTTCTCACTTTAAGTTAATATTAAAATTGTAGTAAATTATATTACATAATATTAAATTATATTAACACTAGCTGACCCAGCAGACGTTGTTCTGCCCGAACCCGAAAATAATTCTGTAACCCGACTGTGACGCCACCTATCGGGTCCAATTTTATTTTCAAACCATATGTCAAAGTAACGCGACACTTCACGTCAATCAACGACGGTTAAATTATTTGGATATTGTTTGTACAAAAATACTAAAATTGCGATTATGGGGGTGGGGGTAGGAGGGTGAAAAATACTTTACCACTTATTCTCATACCTAACACACAAAAAAATCGTAAAAAGGTGAGTTTTGTTAGAAACACTGTGCCACGAGAATTTTATATATTAGAAGATGTGGTTTTTGACGAATTTTTCTGACTGAATTTTCTGAATTATGTATCATAAGTAGACACTGTACGACAACTGTTTCTATTTAATTGTTGACTGGCTGATGGCCGGCTTTATAAGTAGTTATAGCCAGTGCCGTAAATAGCCTTTTCTGCGCCCTGTGCGAGCTTCTATAACTGCGCCCTTGATTTTTTTTTTATATTATAGGTACCCTAGAGCAATGCTATATATGCCTACTTTATTACATTCAGGGTGATAAAATAAAGCCCAAGGAACTGGAATCTGGAACTGGAACAAGATGTTGGAATTAGCACTAGGGGCGCAGCGGGAACTTATCAGGAGCAAACCGAAAAAATAATAGTCCTGCCTGGTCTGGCCATTCTTGCGTCCCCCAGAGTCTACGCCTTGTGCCCAGGGGCACCGGTGGCACCGCCCTATTTACGGCACTGGCTATAGCCAGGAACCCAAGTAAAACCCCTCGTACCGAAACTGTAAGAATTCATTCATCTGAAATAAATACATCTCAGCAAGGAGCTCGTGCCACATTAATTTACAAGCAGTCATTGTATTGTATCGCAAGCTGTTATTACTACACTGCTTGCTCTATTCCCACAACAGTATTACAACTACATTTGGCGCCAGTACATAGATCACGAGTATAACTGGACATGTGACGGTATAGTCTCTTTGATCTAGCCACAGATTGCTGTCGCCTTCGGGATGCCCTTATTTGGTTCGTCGACTGGTGGTGTAATTAAGTTGCAAGCATGACATAATATAACAAATCAATCATTATATAATACTCCCATAACATGCAATAAATACCGACTACCATAAACATATAAATGTATTGATAACGTATTATTTACTGTAAATATTTTATAGTTGTTAGCAATAACTGGGTCATTCTTACATCATCATACGTTTAAGTTCCCGCATGTAATATTGATGGCATTTTACGTGCACGCGGCGCGGCGCCGGCGCCGAACATCGTTTCCGTATAGATTGTAAATAGTACAGTCTACTTCATAATAGGCGATAGTTAGGGATTTTTAGACATATAGAATTACTCAATAAACTAGAAAAATTCTAATCAGAATCCGAATATTTTGTAGTATATTTGATAAACATAAAAAGCAGTAATTTCTTTAAAACACCGATCATGATCCTGCTAAGCAGTACGCCGAGCAGCACTGCAAAGAGGGATGTAGCCCACACACTATCCTGCCTAGCCGCCAATCATCAGTACTGTTTCGTCTCTCATAAGTGCCAGTGTCCAGCAAGCCAGCCCACTGAGAACCTGCAAGCGGCGGGCGGAGCTTGCAGCTGAAGCACAAGACTGCAAGGCGGACTGCCGTGAATGGACCTTATTAGTAGCACTTTGCATAAAAATTATTATACATTGTGTTCCGACACAGTGCATATCTATGTTGGTGTATTCAGACGTAGAGTTTAATTGTGAGTGAAAAGGTGAGTCAGTAAGAAATACCAGGGGCCTCAGTCAAAGTAACATAACGATAACGATAACGAAGTTCACAACAATGAAAATGTATGACCTGTATCACGTGATTTAGCGACGGCATATGTCAATCCCATACATTTTATTGTTTTCGAACTTCGTTATCGTTTTTAAAATGTTACTTTGAAATGTTACTCAGTCAAAGTAACATAACGATAACGATAACGAAGTTCGAAAGCAATAAAATGTATGGGATTGACATAAGCCGTCGCTAAATCACGTGATACATCCCATACATTTTATTCTTGCGAACTTCGTTATCGTTATTGTTATGTTACTTTGACTAAGGCCCCTGGGCCCTTACTCATCCCTTCTGCTAATAATATAGCGTTGCTTGTGTTAAAACACGACAACAATCACCACCAAACAAACCGTCAAGCTTCACTCTCAGTTTTACATAAAAGAAAACATTTTAGTGATTGATTTATCATTTCATATAATATGGCATTCAAAAGATTTTGACTTTATTTTCTAATGCCACATTTATTTCTAATAAGAGGGAATTTCGATAATTATAATTGTGAAGCTAATACAGTCCATTTCGTTTAAGTAGATAAAATAAAACTTATTTTGTACAAGATTTTAATGATAAGATATAATTTAGAGAAATGTATGTATGAAGTTGCTCATGTCCTTTAGAGATAAATCTCTAAACAAATATTTAAAAAAATCATTTAAGGCGACTCCAGACGCAAAACTCGTTACGTACTGAATTGACGGGACTGCTGAGGGGGAGTCGCTACTTGCAAATCTCGGAAATATCTATTTAAAAATTAAATAAAGTATAATTCAAATTTTTCTTTTGATGAGCTTTCAGATAGTGGATGTTAAAATTTATGTTAAGAATTAGCTATTTAAAATATTGATTATTAAGCAAATCGCACAGTTACGACACCGATATTAGACCTCAAATTAGTAATTTTTTTATTTATATAATTAAATATAATTTAAAAAGTACTTATGATGATCCCCTTTCATATATCCTGCAGATGATTTGAGTATTTTTTAAATTATAATTATTATGATAATCTAAAAGGAAAACGGTTACAAATAAGTGGATTTTTTTATCATTAGGGGCTGGCGTCGCCTTAAGGCTTGATTTCTTGACTGATCTGTTAAAGCATAATTTAAAAACATTCAACAGTCTTATATTTTGCAACGGTATAGATGCATGTGGTATAAACATAGTTAAATTAATGAAAATAGGCTCCATTTTCATTAAATGAAACTCGCTCGCTGATTGCGATGTTCTTAAATACTTAATGCCGACTGTACATAATTTATAACTTCGTGTGCTCGGATAGCCACCGATGTTCGGTTCAATTAGCTACCGGGATTAAGCGTGTGTAGCGGTAAGTATTCCACGTACATAGTCCAAAGTTGCAGACAGCTTATTTATTGACAGTCCGTTGGTTACGTGCTGACCTATCGAGATAATCATGTATCAGATAACTCATTCGCTTGTCACTAAATGGAAAACTAGACGTAATTGCAAATGAATTAACCTTCTGATTGGATACGAAAACACTAACCTAAACTTGTTGACTAAGAATCTATAGAAGATTTACATGTGATTTTCTTCAATATTTTTTATTTTTAGTTCTATGCTTTTTTTTTCATAAGCAAGTATAAAGATATACCACGTATGATTTGCTCACACTAAAGTGGACTCATGCAATTCAAAAAATGAAATAAACCAATACTTGTATAGCACGTGGTGTCATATTTTTTACATTACTGATTATAGTTTACATGGTCCAATATGGACTCGTACAGCAAAGAACAGAGTTAAGTGGAATTCTTTAGAGGAGGCCTTTGTCGGGAGACAAGCTGAATAAAAACCGTTTGCCGATCTATAAAATAATAATAATTAAAAATAAATAAATTTAAATTTAGGCATTCATTTTAAATTTTAAGTAAGAATGTAAAAATCAGTAACAAAGGCTTTTTAATTTTTATTTTATTTTATTTATTTTATACTTTACATCAAACTGCAATAGTAGTTGAAGCTGTCAATTATACATTTTTGAAACACACCAGAATAATATTTTTAAAAAACATTTTTATGACGAACAAAAAAGCGATAATTGTATGGTTTAAAGTGATTAGTCTAAAACAATAAATAAATAAATAAAGATACTTAAGCATAATAAATATAAAGTCAGAAAAGTAAATAAATTCCAATGTTTTATAAAAATGTTTGATGTTGTATCAGATGCTATTCCGTGTAATCTTTGCAGCGCCATTCCTAAGATTTTCAAGATTTTTTTCTCCCAATGTTTTTGTTTTTGTCAATTTTTTTAATCTCGTAAATAAATTGTATATTACATTTCAACAAACAAACAATAGCATTATCAATTTTGATAAATCCTCCTTAGTATTCTTTAATGTTTTGGTCGACACCAAATATGAAGTACACCGTAAGTGTTCCTCTCACATTTTATCATGTGCTTAAAAAGGCTAAGTTTATATGTTTTATTAGGCTATTTTTGTAACTTTCGTTCAAGTGCAACTGCTCGTTTTATTATTTTTTAAGTTAGATTGGATAATATGTTGTTTTAGACTATGTGTTGACTGGAAGAATCCACTTACCCTTTATTAGTGAACACTGATTACGACTTATTTTTTTTTTCTCTCTTGTTATTCTGCACCATAGCGATCTGTATTTTCTACAATGAGCTATTTCTTTGGCTGGATTTTTTCCTGATTATTATATTGGTCAGAGTCTGGTGTCCAGTGACACCTTCGTCTTCTATTGGCCACTGTTGAATCTATCTCGCAAGTTGGGAACACTGTGTCTCCTGAGTCTGGTGTGTTGCACTGCCCCGGTTTTTTTTTTACGATAAATAAACGATAAGATAAGATGAAGATGTTTAACATTAAGATCGGCAGACAGGCTTTTTTGATAATTAGACGCATATTCCCTGTTTAGTCTTACAAAAAGAAGAAATCGACCTCTCAAAAAAATCATACAAATTCAGAACATTTAGGCAGAAAATGAAGCTAAATACATTGGATGCCTGTATTTGAAGTTAAATTTATAGGAATCTCTCAATCCAATTCATACCATAAAACTTGTTGTGATTAAGTTGCACTTTGTAATTAGTTTGTAATTTCTATAAAATAATTATTTATTTATTTAAAACAATCAAGTAAATTTATATCTAAGTAAATTATAAAATATTTTTTAAATTATTCTAATATTGTTATTGTACCACATATCATAAAATATTTGAATATCTATGGTTTATTTCCTATAAATAATACACTTACGTAATTCTATCATAAAATACCAAATTGTGCTAAAAGTATACCTTTGAGATATTGACAAAAGAAATTTTCCTGAAAAAAAAATCACATGAAAGTTTATTTAAAAAAAAAATAGTATTTTATTAGAAACTTAGGGTTGTCATACGTAATATTATCGATCTTTCAAACATGAAAGTTTAAAGTTTATTTATTATTTTGATAATAGGGTAAATTTTAAACATTTCGGATTCTAGCTGCTTCACATAGAAAATAGTTCGACAAATAGTGCTCATAAGTACTTAGCGGTAAGGCATTGAACTATTCACTAAGGTCAAAATGTTGAAATCTCAAAAAAGGGCACAGGTTTTAATTTTGACAACGATGATATGGAAACGTCACTATTTTAACTTTTATGCTTGACAAATCTTGGCAAATTTACAATAAAATTCATTTAATTTGATTTTAGGGCGACGTATTTACTTTCTGCATAATAACATTTATTAGGATGTTTTATTTGGTACAGCTTTTTCCTTTACATGCTGGCAGGAAGCGAATGAGAAACATTCGAGATACGCAAGACAAAGCTATAGAATCACACTCGTGACTGGTTATCGAGTTACCTATGTAGGGCTGCAAGCAATAACATTAATCTGCAGCAAAGATATTCCGAATCACATTCGATATGCAAACTTAATACTGCATCCGTATTCTCTTCGCAACTTGAATTGTGAACAGAGGTGAGCTAGAATGCAGATATTTTAAAAATTAAACTGGCTTAAGATTCAATTTTAATGTACTTTTTCTTTCTGAAAGTAAAATCTAAATGCCGACTTCCAATTACCATCTAAGTAAATGAATGAATTTATCAAATACGTTCCGGATAAGTTAAAAATACTTTCTTAGTGTATGCTATTCTAAGCGGACGTCATAAAATAAAGCTGTGTTCTAAATTTCAGCTTTCTAGACTTCTGTGCATTGATAGTCAGGACAAACGAGATTATAAGTATAATTAAAGATAAAATATAACAGTATGTTATTGTTACACTAGCCGCTTATACTTTCTGAAAATTATGTGCATAAGTGTTCCTCGTTGATCACTCTTTCCATTTGTGTACATTCTTTCCGTTCTGTACGTTTTTATACTCTAATCTCAGAAACGGCTTAACCGATTTGAAAGCGGTTTTCACTGATACATTGTAGCAAGTTTCCCGTAACATTTGGTGTTTGTTTCATTTCAATGGGTTCAGAAACAAAAAAGTTACGCGCTGTACAGAATACCGCCCGTACGAATTTGCGGGCACAGCTAGTTCATAATATATGAATTGTACTTGCCGGTACAGCAGCTGGTATGTATTCAGAAATGTATTAAATTTTACATTTTTTTACTGTTATTTTCTTCTTCATATCTGTTTGTCCTAAGGTAAATACCTCTTCCAATATTTTCCACTCTTCCCTGTCCTCTGCAATCTTTAACAATGTCCTACCCGCATCTTCAACTACTTCACCTTCCATGTCTCTCGCGGCTGTCCCCCTATTTCTTTTTGCCTCTTTAGGGCACCATATGACCATCTCCACTATAGTGGTTTTGTTTTCAATGTTATATATTGTGCTTTTGTCTGTTATAACAGTATATAACAGTGTGTATATAATATTTATAAAAGTGGCATCAAAAAGGATATTCTTGTCCTTCTAAATTAAGAAATCAAGGATTTGTATTTTTTCTAATTAAACGTTGTTATGATAAATCAAAGCAAATTGACGCTGTTACTATAATGTAATAAATTAAAAATTAAATTAGAATAAGAATTATTATTTATAATTTTTTAATAACCACTCATTTCTTATTTCTAATTAACTCTAAGAATAATTAAGTTTAACCCAGGCAAATTTAGTATTATCTCTAATCCAACATTAACTGTAACATGAAGCAAATGCAATATCCATCATATAATGAGAAATTGTGTTATCTGCAAAATAGGAGGCAATGTGTCAACTTACATGATAATTGATCAGATATAAGGCCGGTGGCAATAACGGTCGACGTCTTGTAAAGGGATTTATCACCAATGTTGGAGGTAATTGTCTTACCTTTAGCTGGAAGTGGATCGTGGGTTCGTTCCTCGGAAGTGTTGGCCACGCTGTCGTGTCATTTACCTTTCTTTTTGTTGTCAATTTTACAAGACGCTATTTGCGGTATGTTTAGAACGATACCTTACCGTCGTTTTTGAGTTACTGTTTTATTAAGCCCTGACTTTACAGATAATGGAATTTTTTGGAAATCTTTTCTTAGCGGATGTTTGCATTATAAAATGAACATATGTTACAAATTTCAGCTTTTTAGACTAACTTTCTAGTTTTGGCTGTGCATTAATAGTCAGTCAGGAGAACCGGTTTTATAAGTATATATTTTTTTATTGTATGAAGGAAGAGTGCCAGATAAGGTTACGGACCACTTGATGGCCTATTGTCGCCCCACAAACAAAGCCATAAGGTAGCAAAAACGCTGCCAATTTTATAGGGGAATGCTAAGTAGGGAAATGGAATTTGCCATTTCATACTAAAATACAACATTGCACTTGCTTTTACGAGTATTTCATAGTAATGTCACAGTTTTACAATACCTAAATTATTGTAAAACTGTGGTAAAGTTCTGTAAACTATGGTCACCGCCGCCAAACAGAACTCCCTAATTTAATGACTGCGAATCTAATCCTAGTTTTTATGTTGCGATCAGCAGACAGGCTAACAGTCCACTTGATCGAGGTGGCTACCGTCGCCTACAGCACAAGAAACTTTACAGGTGTTGCAAGTGCGCTGCTGACTACAGTAGGATTAAAGATAAGGCATTGGGAGGGGATAAGAAAATGGGCTCTACTCACCAAATCACTATCACTAATACTTATTTAATGTAGAAAAATACAAAAATAAATTAAAATTCTTATTATATTTGAAAAACAACAACAATTTAAAATATATCTTTTAAGTGGTGTAAACATTAAGGTACTCACAAGTTAAGAACAGGCCTAAAGACATAATAAATTACAATGTTAGATTGAGTGAACTTGTTCTTCTAATGGCTTTAAGTGAATATTTGCATACGTAAAGACCAGCTTCCATTAACATATATATTCCCTATAAATATTGTGAACACGTGATTGTCCGAGTAAACGCGGGCATCGCCTAAAGGCGAACAGTTGCAGCTATGAAGCCATCAGCCAAGGGCAAATACACTTTAACTAAATAAATATAAACATCCTCAATTTGTTGCTTTACAAAATTAGAACATGCACATTCGGCTGTTACATTTTTTATAAAGTTTTCAATTTTTTCTT
Source organism: Bembecia ichneumoniformis (assembly GCA_910589475.2). Lineage (NCBI taxonomy): Eukaryota > Metazoa > Arthropoda > Insecta > Lepidoptera > Sesiidae > Bembecia > Bembecia ichneumoniformis. The sequence goes on along the minus strand of OU342526.1, from coordinate 973,139 downwards.
AAATAATATTAATATTGAAATTTAAAATATATACTCACAGTCTTCTCACAGTGAATTGATAAATCGTATTCGATGCATTTTTTTAATATGTTCAAAATAATTTAGTTTTTATGATTATAAAAAGCTGACCCGGCGACTACCTCAGAATAAAAAACCGTTTCATACAAAATGTATGAAAAAATGAAGTTTATTCACAATTATTTTCCTGAATATTTCAGATGTTTTTTTAGTTATTCTGCTATTCGGGGCGTTATTTGTTATGAAGTGGGGCGTCATTTATGAAAATGCTAGAAACTGTTTACATTTCTCTGAATAATATTTATAGGAATATAGGAAATGATCTGTCTGTCTGTCTGTCCGTGTGCTAAGTTTAATCCAAATAGTAATACGCTCAACTTTTCTTGCGTGATTAAGTAACATTCAAAATCTTCAGAAACCGTTCACAGATAGATTTTTTGTATTTTTATGATAAAAAGCGGCAGGCAGACTGACAATATTATTTTGACTATATCTAGAAAACACAAAAGAAACACCATGGCTGAGGGTTGTGCAAATTTGACATTAATATATAAATTACAATTTAAAAATTAGAACATCGTCTACTAAATGCTTACTAAGTTTATAATTAGAACATGCATTGGAATTTTTAAATAATGGTATTTGTATTTCAAAATCAGTATACGACCTCTGTGTTGTAACGTAACTTCCTACTGGCTAAAGTTAAGCAAGACGAAAATAAACACCAATAACTCTCTCACGGTAGTAATTGATACTCGTCGCGAATTGAATTAATCTCGCACAACAAAACCCGTAAAATATTCATGCTTGAATAACCGAGGGGTTCAATTTGCATACGTCTAACTACTGGGTCCAGCTTTGTTGGCGGTCGTGTGTGGTCCGTCGTTGCTATGGAGACGGTATGTAGAATCGCCTTAACTGATGGTCTCGACTAATTGTTACGGCTCAAGACGGCGCCGCTGAAGGCACACATATCTAAATGTCGCTGGTGCACCGTTACCCTTATAGGTTGCAATTTAATTGAAATAAATACCATGGCTCTTTTAGAACTAATTAGCAATGGCCTTTTGTAATATAACAGATGAGTTCGAGTCTTATTTGCCGCACTTTATTTGCCGAATGCCGAATAATCGACAAAACTTATTTTAATCGCCCAGTAAACTTTCTGATTAATTACACAATAAAGAAAAAGTATCATCAAACAAAATCACTGGATTTTGTGTTAAAATTACCAGTTAAAATAAATTACAGTGTCCTATTGACTGAAAATCAATAAACTTAGATCAGTTATGAAACTGCTAGAAACTGTTTACATTTCTTGTCCTTGTGCTCCAAAGTGGTTATTAAAACTTCTATCCCTTATCAGAAGCTTTAATATAATGGTTGTAGTAAAAAATATTCGTTTACAGCTGTCTAATACTATCTAACGTATGATTTTGGTGGCTTATGCACACACACACACACACACACCCTATAGGCTTTTTTAAATTTAATTTTACTATATAATACAAGTTATGCTTAATGAAAATTTCCTGAATAATTCGTCGCTTGTATAAACCTACCTAACTAAAATCTTTAATAAATAAATAAATAAATAAAAGTGCTTGTGTCAGCAGCATAAACGAATAAAATTTTGCTCGTGTCAATAAATAACGGGATACCTAATTACCTACTTTATATTATTTAGTTACATTCGTATACTCAGATGTCACGTGTTCCAACAAAAGTAATATTAGTTACGTTCGGTATACACAGATGTCACTACGTTTTCACTTTTTCGACGACAGATGTCGCTATAACGCGTTATCGTTTCGTTCCTTAACACTGACTACACCTTTCATACAAGATTTCGACGTTTGGTTTTATAAACCCAGAGAAACCTCTGATGTTGCTACAATAGAATTAGGGAACATAAATACATGCGTCAGCTGTCGCACAGATGTCAAAGTGACAGATAACGTAACGCTTGTATTAATTTTATTCCTCATAAAATTTTCATACCGGAGGCCTTGTATTAAAATCGATTCTTAAGGAGTATAAACTCCAATAATATTTGTATAAAAAATATAACAGATGATGTCACAGGGAATACTTAGTTAAAAGTATAAAAATCTTAAATGAGTTGTGGGTTTCCGGGATGATGGCCCAGGTCTGTTGGAAATTCTTCCAGAATTACCGGCCGAGAAAACCTACATTCTAAAATCTTAAATCTTAACCCTTTTTAAGACTGAGCGAATATTTATACATATTCTGGACTTAATAATTCGCAGTCAACACATACACTTTTGCGACCCGCCCCCGGCTTTGCAAGGAGTTGAAATTTTCAGTAATCGTCTAGACTTAGAGACCAGCGTTCTAGACTTAGTAGTTTGGGCTGTGCATTGATAGTCAGGATAAACGTTTTATTAGTATAGATAACTATTATTAGTGATTTCATTTCAGTGTGCCGAAATGAGAGATTAATTACAGTGCAATATTTAATTAATCACGTAAAAATTCAATTACCCTAAAAAGAACATAATATTACAACAGAACTTCTATAAAGAACTTATTAAGAGTTTAGTTAAATTGTTTAAAGTGTGACAAAATCACGCAATGAAAAGTAACACTTTCCTAATAAAAATATTAGAACTAAGTTTTTAGGTCAACGTGACTAATTAAGTACGTACACACGCAAGTACGGGTTTGTGTTGTAAATATATTTGTCACGTAGTTTGTTTAACAGATTTGTGGTTGAAAAAAAATCGAAACAGAGCGTTCGGTGTACGTGTTTAATACTATTAAAGTGGGTCGCGGTGACTGTGTAACTAAAGTTTACAGTAGGGGAATAAAATAACGTTTTTTAGGGTTCCGTACGTCCGAATAAAAAACGGAACCCTCGTGGATAGGAGGATCACTCGTGTGTCCGTCTGTCCGTCGCTCACAGTCAATTATCTCGGAATCTACCAGACCGATTAAGTTGAAATTTGGTACACATATCAATTTCTGTGACCCAAACGCAGAGGTGTGACGTGAATAGATGAAATCTTATAGGAGATCATTTTTGGGGGGGAAGGTGGAAAATAAAAAAAATAATTTGAAAACTGCATCGTGTGATATCAAGTGGAAGGTCTTGTTGTGAAGATCTTAAATGTATTTTTTTGTAATTTTAAAATAAATAGTTTTCAAGTTATTCAAGAAAATAGACGAAAATTGACCAAACCCTTATCTCCGAAACTACTGAACCTAAAATTATGAAAAAAAATTATAGAAATTAGTTTTCTACTTATAAATTATAGGAAAACCTATAAGAAGCCCATGATATTAAAATAACAAGGTAAATCACTCAATATTGTGCGGATAGGTAACATCGTACGGAACCCTCTTCACGCGAGTTCAACTCGCACTTAAAGTTTTTTTATTGTATATTTTTAAAAATTGAACGAGAGTGCAAAACGAGCGTTTCGCTCGGAAGCACGAATTTGATCCGGTCGCGGGTGTACGCGATTTTTTGACGGAGAATCATCGAAATAATATGAATAAATTCTACATTTTATTGAATATTATTACATGATCACACCATGTTCTATATTCATAATCGTGTAATAACCAGGAACTACCCGCTTACAAAATATTAGGGTCAAATAACAGCACCTGTGCTGTAGTGTTTCGGTGTTGAGTGAGCCTAAGTTTAAAAAATTTAAGTTTAAAAAGTTTAAAAAATTCTTGCCTCACTCAATACCAAATCTTCACCAAACACCAATTATAGCCGAAATGTACTATTAAATTAGATAGTTAACCTGTTTGTCAACCTTTATCTATAAAAATTGATATTTTTTGTTCACAAATTAATTGACTGATTTAACCCAAAAAAATTATGATGTCCACTTGTCTCTAAACTTAAAACCTAAAAAGAAGGGCAATCTTATTATTTTCTATCGATTCTTTCGATTAATTAATAACTCTATACGACACAGTTTCAAGGCCTATTGTGTGTTCGTTATGTTATTACATGTAACATTAAGTATGTTTACATGACTAAACTACTGAACTTATTTTAATGAAATTCAGTGAAGCGTTGGTGTTGGCGGAAGGAATAACACTCGATAACCGGCCAAGGCTTATGTTTTCAAGAGTATAAGTAATTATAGTCAATATATTTTTCAATTAATTTAAATTTATTTATGCGATAAAAAACCAAACTCCTATGTATAACTATATAATATAATCTTCCCCAGGTGAGAAAGGGGTATGTCATATGTGTCTAATAAAATATATAATGGATGATAATGATTAACCACGAGAAATGTAAATGTCGCCGAACAGAAACTTTTTTTTCCTTTTCTTTTTTTTATGTTAAGATCGGCAGACAAGCTGACGGTCCACCTGATGGTAGGGGGCTACCGTCGCCTATAACACAAGCAACGCCAAAGCTGCTGCAAGTGCGCATGCCGACTACAGTAGGATTAAGGATAAGGGATTAGGAGGGGATAGGGAAATGGGCTCTGGCAACCCTTTACTCACTCACCGAAACAAAACAGCACACGTGCTGTTACTTCACGGTGGTCTTCTGTAAGGTGGTGGTTACTGCCTCCAGACGGGCTGCCGACATGACTGCTAAACGCAATGTGCCTTGCCACTATTTTCTAGATCCAGACCAGAGACAAATTTCAAAAGTTCATTTTTCAAAGTTGACCATGCCGGGAATCGAACCCGGAAACCCTAGGCAATCACCCCCTAACTACTCATCCAACGTGCTCGTCAATATATTAAAATAACAAATCTTATTTCATTACATTTTAACAGCGATCCGCCTTCGCCTTTTTTTTTTTCATTTTTTTTCCAGATTATATACGCAAACTTTCTTCGCTTATCGCTCCATGAGTGAAAACAGTTTCGAAATCTGTTGAGTGGTTTAGAAGAAGTTTGCGGAGAAAGAGACAGAGGCGAATGGCGTATTTATCTATATCTATACTATAATCTATATATATAAAAATGAATCCTCATTTCCTTTGGTCACGGCATCACGCGTGAAAGGGTAGACCGATTTTAATTTGGTTTTCGCTAATGGAAAGAGGGATAAACGGGGAATGTTCATATATATAAAAAGTGCACGCCGGGCGAAGCCGGGGGCGGGTCGCTAGTGTATAATAAAATCGTAAACGAGCCGTGTCTGTACATTAAATATTAAAAAAGAAAAACATTTGTGCACTTTGTAAGTAAGTACGTTACCGAGGTCAAAAAATAAATTTTAGAATTTTTGTCTGTTTGCCTGTGCGGTTGTGCACGCTAATCTCAGAAATTGCTCGACTGATTTGAATGCAGTTTTCACTGATGTATTATAGCAACCTTCACGTAACATTTAGTGTTTGTAACAAAGAAAAATGTTACGTGCTATACTACGCGTACGAAGTTGTGGGCTTGTTTACAATTTTATTAATGTCTGTATAGATTTGACAAAGCCTTGGCAACAATCAAAATATTTTTGAAGTCATAATTTATGATATCAATTTGTGATTACGAGACAAACACACACATATGAACTGAGATATACTAACTCAATTTTTTTTATTATTATTTTTCATAAATTTTCTATTTGTATTTTAAACTTTAATTACGATATAGAAAATTTAATAAAAAATATTATTCACTAATTAATCGTGCCACGGTTTTCTTAAAGTGTTACCATAATCACAGAATAAGTAATAGTACTCCATAATATCCAGTTTTATTTCAGTTTTAACGATTAATTAAAAAGGAGGTCGACCAAACAGCCTCATTTTCTAAAATTAAGTAATCAACTGAGAGTTGTTTAGTTGTTGTAAGATGTTTAAATTAAGGAAAGGTCTTTCTTAGTGAACTCAAGTAAACTCGGTTTATGTAATAATAAATATATCCCTAAACTGATTAAACATTAATCTATTTTTGTTCTCATTATTTTAGTCTCTTTATAGAATAGAATTATTTGTTATTATATATAGCGAGTAGTTTGGAAAATATTATAAGTATTATGTCGATTTTGGTTCTATTTTAAAATAGGATATATTTATGAAATAATAATAATAATAATAATATAGGATATACTTATAAGATTTTATAATTTCATTATAAATTTTTTTTTTCCTTTTTGTTGCGAACCTTAAAAATACGATGAGTAGGTATGATATCATTCAATATTTATTTTTTTTAATATTACTCGGTGTTAAATATTACCGTAAAAATTAAATATAGAAACATAATTAATTGCCCAGAATAGGTGTACACGGGTTGAGTAACCTACTCCTTACAGGAGAACACCGTCAAAAAATTAAGCGTTTGTGTTTCGGAGCGTAAGTGAAAGATACCATCATCATCATTATCATCAGCCTGTGTCTCTCCACTGCTGGATGTAGGCCTCTCCCAAGTCTCGCCACCATCCCTCGCATCCATCCGCTTCCCACGAAGCCTTTCAGGTCATCTGTCCACCTGGCCGCAGGACGTCCCACGCTGCGCTTTCCAATTCTTGGCCTCCATTCGAGAACTCTTTTACCCCATCGGTTATCCGCTCTACGACAGATGGGACCGGCCCATTGCCACTCCTGCTAATTCTGTTGGCTTCCTCGGCAACCTTGGTTCTTCGGCGAATTTCTAAATTTCTGATCCTATCCCCCAAAGAAACTCTGAGCATAGTTCGTAGTTCGTTCGATAACTCGTTGAGCGATTTTAAACTTGTTGATCAGTTCTGCAGTGAGAGGCCACGTTTCGGCACCATAGGTAGTATAATTATAAAAGATATATTAATAATGAGTAACATAAAAATATATTAACATCTTTATTTTAGTTGAATCTCTGCGATTGTTGTCGTTTTTTTCAGGTTTTATATTTTAGAACAAAATTATAGATATATGTTTACCTATATATATGTTTAATACATTAAATTGTTTTTTTTAATATAGTAAAAAAAACTATGACACATATTTGTAGCTCTTCAGAAGATATATTTCCCTGGTGCATTTTGAAATTTTTTCATCAAATATTCTTTGATGTTTTCGATCAAAATGTTTTTCATCAAAATTTAGATTATAGTCTCTTACTTTAAACAATTGACTGTTATATTTTAATAGTCAATTGACCTACCGCATTTTAATTTATGTCGACACGAATTATTTACTTCGTCTGCATTTTACAGATATATTCGAATAATCTAAATAAATTAAATCTTCTTAAGAAACCGAAAGTAAGGATTGTCCAGCGCCCTCTTTTGCTTAATTTGTGTGTTGTAGATGTAGCAGCTAAGCTAACCCCAATGAAAATACCATTTAAATCGTTTTTGCTTCGATGAGCATAGTAACTAACGATAGTAGCGAAATGTGATTGGAATATAACCACTAATAATATCACTGTTTTCCTTACTTTAGTTGCGGAAACAATCTAGGCATGAACAAAAATTCTTCGCCTGTTTGTATTGTTACAGTTGGTCATAAAACCTTCTAGAAGGAACGCGGGTTGGCGTTGGGGACATGGAACATTCCCGGAAAAGATGCAATATTTAACCTATGGTGACCGCGTCCCTTTAAATAAGTGCAAAAGGAAATTGGTTTTTACGTTTACGACATAGGGTTCATATTCCGGGAACCGAATCACCATTCTAGAACCGAAAGAATAACAGACGCCGATGTTTACTAGTTTGAAACTTTGAGAACATTCTAAGACTATCCATACTGCTTTTACACGAATATAAAAACGGGGCATGGGCTCCAACAGTTAAGAGTTTTTGCGAAGACATGTGCAATAGTGAGCTAGCGACACGTTGAACGAATTAGCGACGACATTGGCGAGTTTAACGGTTTAATCGAGAAGAATTGTGATATTTGGAATAAATCTTGTTCTGCAGGAATAAATCGACTCCTTTCACCCCTTACACGGCATTTTTACTCACCCACACGTAATAGTACGTATATCCAGTTCGCTTTCAGTACAATGCTGGTCGCCACGCCACGCCTCGGCCACTATCCGAGTCGTGCAATCGGAAAAACTTTACCTCGAAATATTTGCCGCAATAAATCGATATCTTACCTTTGTTTAACACCACAGGTTTGTTAATTAACATGCAGTGTTATCTGGAGGGGTGTAAAACGTGAAACTTTAAATCTGCGAAGGCTCTTGGCTAACACAGTCTAATTTGCATACTTTAACAATTACTTACTACATTCTTTCGACGGTTTTCGCATCTTGATATCCTCGCAAATAGCGGTCTCACCAACACTGCGGGATGTTACATAGTTTTCTTTTATACATCTTCGCAAGTATCTTCTATTTGCTAACTATAAAACAAAGCTAAACACGTTTAAAAATTAGTGATACCGAAATTAATATATACTTCTATTATAGCTGAGAGCAAAAAGGCATGCAGATTGGGATAAAAGCAACACGAGGAGAGAGATACTAATGCGCAGTGCACCCTGAAAAAATCCATTTGCATCTCGCTATAAAATAATATGTGGAACCAAGGTAGAGGCCCATCATCTTCTTCTTCTCATCTTCTCCCAGTGCCTCTTCAATTCTAAATATAGACGTTTCTGAACTTGTCTGTATCAAGAGCCAACTGGAACGTTTCGCAATCACGACCCAGCGCTTCTCTTCCCTGCCACATTCACATAAATACTTAAAGAGGCGTAAACTATAAAATACAGAGAAAATTGTTTTAACCCGGCCCCGCTTCGCTGCGGTGTGCGCGTGGAACACGCGCATACTGTACACTTCTTAATATTATTATATTTTTAATAAGCGTGAGTCACTCCTTATAATATTAGCTATCTTCCAGTGAAAGTCCTTTCAAAATTGGTTCCGCCGTTTCGGAGATTAGCCGAAACAAACAGATAGGCAAACAAAAATTTAAAAAATTGTGTATTTTTTAAGTACCGTATATATCCTTTGATATACGTATAGTAAAAATCAGTTATTTTGACATTACTTACAACATTTTTATTTATTAATATAGATATAGATTTAGATTAAATTAATTAAAACTGGTATTTACATAATCGTCATAAAAATATGCAGAGGCATTTATTTTGTTGCTTAATGGATTGAAGAAAGTTTGAACAACTTTTCCGGTTATAATGACCATTAATTGCACCAAGGTCAGTAATGACCATTACTGCTGTAGACAGTAAAACATAGAAAGAATATCTGTTATGTATTATATAAGGGATCCGAGATGTTGAGAATGGCGATTAATGATGACTGCTCAAAGCCGTAGCAGCGAGTCGTAAGATATATTGAAAAGATGACAAACCCATATACAGGCTGTATTCGTGCACGTTTCACTTGACAAATTCTCCTACTAATATTATAAATCCAAAAGTTTTTGAGGGTGTATGTATTGATGTCTCTTACTCTACATCTCTCATGGAAATTCTACTAAATTTTCGATGAAAATTTAAATTAATTTAGTTTGTGAATAAAAATATCACCATGGCCTATAATTTATAAAGATACGCGGACGTATAGCTCGTTAATATATACTCAGGATATAAAAACCATAGAATACAAAAATTTGCAACGGAATGCATTATACCTACCTTCGCTTGAATTGGGGTGTGGCAAAACCCGCATGACGTAATCCCGACACTCCAAAGTCGAGTTGTTGTCATCTCTAAAAGAAAAAAAAAACAAGAAATCGACCACCAACGAATAGAGGAGATTCTTCGAGAGATTTGATACTTAATACCAAAATTAAATAACATTACCTAACACTTTGTACGACATTAATTATTTTAACTGCTCTTGGTGCGTGTTTACTGCAACTCCCAACTATCGTAAACCTTCGAGGTCTCCGAGGCGGGCTTCACGTCATACGTTTTTATGACCAACTCAGTTACATACGTAAATAACCACTCATGCCTTTCCAATGTGTGATAAATTTCCCTGCCTTTTTCGTTACACGTTTCACGAGAATAAAAACCGTTTACGCAACCACATGTCATCCGTTCCATTCGAACAGACGTAATTGTGTTACCATTTGGTGCTTTTACGTGCATCCTTCATAAAAAAGAGATTTTTAAAGCTTTTATTCAAGTTTTTTTTTAATGTGAATGTCGTCAGACAGACAACATGATTAATAGCTATTGCGAGAATTACAAAGGGATAGGAGAATGGGCTCTGGCATCTCTTACTCACCTAAATAAAACAGCAAATGTCCTGTTACTTCACTGTGGTCTTCTGTAAGGGGTGGTTATTGTCGCCAGACGGGCTGCCCAATTTATGATTGCCACTACTAAAGTAAATTATGTACTAATATGCTAAGATGTGTAACTATCTTGACATTTTGATAATATACTATAAAGCTCAATTACCACTCATTACTTACCCACTAATTGATCTCCCGGTAGGGGTGCCGGGGGGGTTCCCCTTTATAGCCGGTCGGAGAGGGGGTGGCTCACTGACTATAAAGCTCAATTACCACTGACTGACAGACGTACCTATATAATTGTTCTCCCGGAAGGAATGTTGGAGGGGCAGCCGACGTTCGTAGAGGGATTTGACCACCAGAAAAATCTCGAATCCTCAGTATACCGACCTGGTAAAAAGTCGGCGTCGAGATAAAACCATGAGATGGAAACCGTGAGGGCTATGAGGGGAGGGGAGGGTTTGGGTCTTGTCGTAGAGGGTCATCGGGGTTACCACATCGTGAACAAAAATAGGAACGCGGACGGAGTCGCGGGCGGAAACTAGTTAATTTATACGTCTTATTTTAATTTCAAATATGAAATTCAAAACTGTATTTCTGATATGAAGTCATTTACTTCGGACCAAATAAGGTTGATTGTTGGTTGTCATACTTTAAGAGCCCGGGGTGGCGGGTTATAATTTCATTATTGCTAACAAACTGTTTTATCAAAATTATATTTTGTATTTTTTGGGATGTAAATTATTCTGGACATTTCAATATGGACGCCTATGTACAATGCTTTGGAATATTTTAAGGATATTTTATCTGGATTAATCTGTGTGTACATATTTCATGTATATTATGTCATTCAACAGACCCTTCCTTTTATTTGTGAATAGATATCTAAATAGCTTGGTGTAATTTACCAAGATAGCCCAATCTGGATTGGAGGATATCGCATGTCTTTTATCTTATACTAGCGGCCCGCCCCCGGCTTCGCCCGTGGTGCAATTTTGATATACCCTAAAACATTCCCCGTTTATCCCTCTTTCCATTAGCGAAAACCGAATTAAAATCGGTCTACCCGTTCACGCGTGATGCCGTGACTAGGGGAAATGGGGATTCATTTTTATATATAAGATATGTATATAAAAATGAATCCCTATTTCCCTTGGTCACGGCATCACGCGTGAACGGGTAGACCGATTTTAATTCGGTTTTCGCTAATGGAAAGAGGAATAAACGGGGAATGTTTTAGTATATAAAAATTGCACAACGGGCGAAGCCGGGGGCGAGCCGCTAGTTGCTTAATAAATTATCCGTCACTTTACTTTTTAAAAAAAAGTATATTTTTGTCACTCCCATAGATCTGTAATGTTTTTGACTTTTAATTCCGAGTAAAATTATTTACGCTTCTCTAACAACTTGTATGCACGAACCAATTTCTGTTATAGAACTTAGCGACAATGTGACCGCGAAGTCTTTTACTCCGGATCGAATCAATAGATTTGTATTAGGAAATTTGTTGCCAGACTGCCTTGAGAGGGAAAAGCTATTGCGTAGTCGACGCTGTGCTCGTATAATAAGGTAAATAATGAGTCGGAACAAAGGATCAGTTGAATCATTGGCACATTCGCAGGATTGACGAAGCGGCAGTTAGCGTATTACGTATGTAAATTCAAGACGTGGGCGATTTGTGTACTGCGCGAAGCACTAGTCTATTGCTAAGCCAGATTTATTTCTTTGCCGGGTTATAACTCAGAGCTAATACGTGACCGATGCTCACGCCTACTCACACAGCCGCGTCGTGGGTTATCCAAACGATATCATATTAGAAAATGGTAACGAAATTCGTATCTAACACTGCCGGGGTCATATCACAGCAATAACTGGCTATAGGTCGGTCGCGAAAGGTTATTTCCTGTCGCCCGGGGCTGCTTTCTACGTTAAATGTAAACTAGTGCATTGAAAGTACTAACCGTTTGTGATCTCGGACTGTCGTCTGAATGTTCTCATAGGATTACAATCATCTTTTAAGGTTAACACATTCCTCTATATTGTCCCTCACACTAAAGCGTTAAGGTGCAGCGCATTAACGCTGTATCGTAGAAAATAAATTAAAAAATTGCTTTTTCTCGTAATGTCTTCTTAATTTTTTTTTATGTTAAGATCGGCAGACAGGCTGACGGTCCACTTGCTGGTAGGTGGTTACTGTCGCCTAAAACACAAGTAACGCCAAAGCTGCTGCAAGTGCGCTGCCGACTACAGTAGGATTAAGGATAAGGGACTAGGAGATAGGAAAATGGGCTCTGGCATCCCTTACTCACTCACCGAAACACAACAGCACACGTGCTGTTATGTCACGGTGGTCTTCTGTAAGGGGGTGTTTACTGCCGCCGGACGGGCTGCCCAAATGATTGCGAAAACGCAGTGTGCCCTGCCACTATTTTCCAAATCCAGACGAGAGCCAAATTTGAAAAGGTCATTTTTCAAAGTTGACCCATCCGGGAATAGAACCCGGAAACCCTAGAACAGAGCGTTAAGGCAAGCACCCTAACCACTCATCCAACGGACTCGTTAAAATAATATTGATCAAAATAATAATATTGAAAGAAAAATATGCTTATCAGATCCATAGCAGACGGGTGGTCAAGACTAAATCTAGTGACGCGATGCCGCACAGCTTTAGAAGGATAGAAGGTAGCATCTTCCGAAGGTTGCTTGTGCTCCTAGGCTTCCACAGGCACCAAGGGGATTATTATCTCAAAGAGGATCTGTAATTAATAAAAAATTATTGTATTTTACGTATATCTAGTAAATGCCAAATGAAAATAATTGCTGTTTTTTACTGCGTTGTAAAAACCATACTGTTGCAATAACCACCCCCAGAAAACGACCATGAAATGACAGCACATAGGTATGTAACGCTGTGTCAGAGCACGTTCACAGTGTACTTAATCTTATACTTAATTAAGTCAGGCAACACACTAACATTCGTACTGGTTTGTCTTGTATAATAATCACATATCATCAAGAAGACCGTCAGTCTGCGCGCTGTGATAATATGTAAAAAAATAGGTATCTAACAATATATTCCTACTATATCTAACAATATATTACGCTAATATCTATACTAATATCATAAATAAGGTTTGTTTGTTTGTTTAAACGCCTTAAACTCAAGAACTATCAGATGGATTTGAAAAATCATTTTTGCGTTTGATATCTCAATTCTTGAAAAAGGCCATTAATTATCATTACACATGAAGAAGCCGAGCCGGGTGAAACCACGTGATACAGCTAGTTTTCTTAAATTTAAATTGTCAGTAGCACGGTTTTGCGGAGAAATTTATGTTTAAATAATAAAACAATTGAGAGTACTTACCTCAAACGTAATTTATATGAGAAAACAGTGCTTTTGATGTTATTTGGCATGATATTATGGTTACCATCGCTTTTAATTCTGATTATGTCAATAAACAATCTAGCAAAAAAACCTTCATTACAGCTATATACTATGGAATCGCTGTTATCATTTCTAAGACAGAAAACAAACGAGATATGCCCGATCGGGATTCGAACATGGGACTAAATCTTTCTCCCATTTGGAAACCTAACCATAAATCTATCTTCTACATTATTCGATGTTTTATGCTAACCACTCTTACGGAGGACATTCTCAACAACAATAAATAAACTTCTTGTTTGTAATTCTGATTTAATGAAATGTGTACGATTTTTTTTTACATTAAAAAATTTGTCATAAACTAGCTGAGCCCGTATCTTCGTGCGCGTGGTATTTGGTATTTGGCGCGTAACTTTTTTGTTTGTAAACAGATTGGAATGAAACAAGGAAGGTTGCTACAATACATAACTGAAAACCGCATTAAAATCGGTTGAGCCGTTTCTGAAATTAGCGTGCACAAACGCATAGACAAAGAAACATACAGATAAACAGACAAAAAATCTAAAAACTATTTTTTTGACTTATTTAAAAAAATAAATTAAAAAGAATTTTTTTTTAATATACCTATTTAATGTGTATTATTTTTATTATATTATATGATTTTATTATATGTATATTTATAAATGTATATATATTAAGTCATTGCAAATCGTACTCCAACATACTAAAAGTAAAGTTCGTTGTTGTTTTGACCATTGAAACGCGAATACGTGTCATTGAACTTTATTGTCATGTTTTATTGGTGTAAAATAAAATTCAATTCCAAATACAAAAATGTCAACTGTTTACCATTGTTAAACATACCAGGAAGGAAATAGCATGTCGCTCATGCATATTGACCTTAAATTGAATAAATATTTATTTGCTATACAAATTGTAACATTGAGAAATAAAGTATACAGTTATTATCATTTATTTATGTATTTTTATATACATATTATTATAAAGTATATTACCATGTTATTGTAATAAGAATAATTACTGTATTAAATAACTAAGACTTTATGTTTCCTGTATTCTGTTTTTAAGAATTGAATTTGACGAGCCAGTTGGACGAGTGGAAAGACTTTCAACTGTATAGGTGGGGCAAGACGAATGAATCCGTAATGTGACATTTAGAACCACGTGGTACAAAATCGCTCAGTCCGTAACCAAATTTACAAGGCCAGATTACTGATTACGGCGATCAGGATCAATATTTTTGTAGGAAAATTTTCCTATATATTCTATATATGTAATCTTATTCTATATCTGTTCTAGGGTTCCCGAGTTCGATTCCCAGCAGGGAAAAGTTTGAGAATTAACTTTTCAAAGTTGGAATCGATCTGGAAAGTAGTGGCAGGGCACACTGTGTTTCGCAGTCATTAGGGCAGCCCGTCTGGCGGCAGTAACCACCCCCTTACCGAATACCATAGTGAAATAATACGTGCGCTGTTGTGTTTCAGTGAGTGAGTAAGGGATGCCAGAGACTATTTCCCTAACCCTTCCCTATTCCTTATTCTTAATCCTACACTATTCGGCAGCGCATTTGCAGCACCTGTGCCGTTGCTTGTGTTATAGGCGACGGTAACCATTTACCATCAAGTGGACCGTCAGCCTGTCTGCCGACCTTATTATAAAAAATATATATAAAGCTCTTATAGATAGCACTTATACCTTATCTTTCATACTATCATATCACACTAGACTTGATTGATAAAAATCCAAAATTTAATCGATTTTTCAATTTAATTTTTTAGTAAATCATCGCTTTTGTTACTTTATGAAGTACTTTTGATTCCCCTACCAGTGTATTTAATATAGAATTAATTTATATGTTTTATATGTACAAAATTGTAAAAACAAACAGCACTTCGTCACATACGGTAAGAAGCCTCCTTGCAAGCCTCCATGCAACTGTCACAATTACATCTAAATAAATGTAGGTGCTAATTCTATTGTAAGATTACAAATAAAGTGTTGTTATTTGTGACAAGAAAAGCATTACTTGCATAGAAAAATCCTTGTGTCTAATTTCATCCAAAAAATGTAGAACCATTTACAAGTATTTGAGCAATTAATATCTTCACAAACGTTCACATTTACTAGTATGTCAATAGAGACTTGTTTGTGTAAAGTTCGCTAGACAAGCTAATAATCCACTTAAAGGTAGACGGCATAGCTTTTGTAAGTACGCTACCGATATAGTGTATAAAGATAAAAGTATAAACTTTAATTTGACGGTGGACATCTGTGGTTGATTGTTGCCGTTAGACTGCCTGCCCAGTTTATTTCCTGCCACTATTAAAACAAGAGAATTCCTAATCCCTCATCCTTAATCCTACTATAGTCGGCAGTGTACTTGCAGTATCTGTGACGTTGCTTTATTTTATAAGCGACAGTAGCCATCTACCAGCAAGTGGACCCGTATGCATGTGTGACGAACTTAAGGTGGAGACAAACGCTAAATACTAAAAATATCCATTGTTTAATGAAGATGTTACAAGAAATAGACAAGACAATTGCTTTGAAAAAATATATATTATACTTAAACATGTGAGGAACCAATTGTATTAATTAGAATTTTCTTTAAAGTAATAGAAACTTCACAAAAAAAGTTAGAACACAAGAAGAATTTGACTTTTATTGAAAATTCTCTCGAAAACGGCTTATTGCGCGCATATGAAACCTGTACCGATTAATAAATTAATGTCAGTTAAAAATTGTATTAATACAATTTTTTTAATGTATTGTTGTAATGGTAAAAACAAAAAAAAAAACACAATTTCTAGACCTGTTGAATTGTCTCCGCCGCCATCGAGTTCTAATGTAAATGTCATTTGTCCAAGTGAAGCCCTTAAAAAAAATGTATACTACTTAATGGTCTAGTCTAGTCTTTACTTCCAAAAATTCTATTGAGGTCAAGTTATTTGTTAACTTAGTAAGTATATTGTTTAATCCATACTAATAAATTTGAAAGTAACTGTTGTTTGTCTGTCTGTTACCTTTTCACGCCTAAACCGCTGAACCGATCGTTATGAAATTGTGCATACACATTGCCAGGGATGCAGGAAAGGATATGGGATACCTACCTCTCATCCAGAAAAAAATATTGTTCCCGATTGATCATCTTATACCTGGCAAAGCTATAACTGCAATAAAGATGTTAGGCGTCATATATTTAGTCAGGCGTTATTTTTTTTATTTTTCAACACGGGCATAGCCGCGGGCCGCGGCTGGTTTTCTATATAAAATGCAATGATAATACCTAATATAAAGATAAGAACCGAAGGACTCTTGTGCTAGTCTATGGTTGCGTTATTCGATGAGAAAATTTATAAGTTTATATGTAGGTACATATTTCATAAGCGGCTAAGCTGCCTTAAAGGACCGTACGCGGTACCTCTTGCGTCGCTAAGCCTTAAAAGGACGACGTTTATATTTATGTAACATTGTAGCGGATTTCATGTAAACTTTCTTTGCTTTAAAAAAAGTTAGAATTTATAGGCGGTGTGTGACGAGCAATTACGAGCAGTTTTGCTTCTAACTTTGGTCAGTGGCTTGATCGTTTATCAGTAAAGAAAATGTTGATGACACTTGCTGCTTAAGGGTTGTGCAGTCTAATAGAAGAGTATCATAAGCATTGGAAACCGTAGTCAAGAAAAATCGTATATTTTTTATATTATGTATATTACCAGTGAACTTTCGCGACACTAAATATTTGCGGGATAAAAAGTAGTCATTCTTTTTATTTGTGTTTTGTGTATTTTTTATTTATTTATTTATTTATGTAATTATTTATTATTTTACATTATTTTATTCATTTTAGCGTAATTTTTCCACAGATTATCCATTATTTTTATCTTTATCTTCGCTGGTTTATAGGTACCACCTGCTGATCTTCTGTATCTGATTGATTTCTATACTTTTAATTTGTACTAGCTGAACCCGCAAGCCAATTGTAATTTATTGTAAGCCAATTGGAATGAAACAAACACTAAATGTTACGGAAAGCTTGCTTAAATATATAGTCTTTTCAGAGATTAGCGTACACAAACGCACAGAAAAACAGACATATAGAAAAGCAGTCATACAGACAAAAATTCTAAAAACCATTTTTTTGACCTTTGTAACATAATTACAAGGTCTACTAATTATTTTTTGAAAAAATCTTTAATGTACAGACACGGCTGGTTTACGATTATTGTTTAGATTATTTTTATTATATGTAAATATTTATGTTATGAGTGTTGTCTTGTTGTTTTTAGAATTACTGTTTAACAATCATCCGACTTACCAAGGATACCAAGGATACAATACGAAGAACAATTTCTTTGACCTCGGTATACCTAAATACAACGTGAACAAATTTTTTTTTTCTTATTTTTTGAAAAAATATTTAATGTACAAACACGGCTCGTTTACGATTTTATTATAATAGGGGATCGGACAAATTTTCAGAAAGTGTTTTAAATTAATCTTCATGGATATTTATTCCCATAAAAAATACTATTTTATTTATTTATAGACTTTTAGGTACTCAAAATCATGTTTTAATATTGTTTGTTTGAAAATGCCGCCAAAACGCCACGATAGTTAATCTGAGAGCGCGTAACGTCATTTGTGGTCATATCATAACAAAACAGCTGCATTGGCATAAGACAATGATTGCCCACAAATGACGTCACGCACTGTGATTGGTGTTTCAGTATAGATTAAAAATATTGTAAATAATAAAATTTTATTTCTTCATTTCAAAATATTTAAATGAATTATACTAAATTATTATTCGATAAATAATTGTAAAAAATTGTATATTTTCTTTCTAAGTACATTTTAGATTTTAATCCGATTACTGTCCGATCCCCTATTATGTATAGGTGTATAAAGTAGACTGCTGAACTAATTATTCTAATTAAAATGAAAAAAATCGTCAATATATTGAATGGAAATTCAGAAGAAATATCCAAAAAACTGGTTTTCAAATAAAGTCCTTACAAGTACGCATGTATTGCCAAACGTGCCAGCATCTGTTCATAGCCATTTGAAGAATCCAATTAAATTCAATATAGAAACTTTATTTTGTGATTGAATCTTGGGGAAAATTTATTAGCTTCAGATCCAACTGACTGCCTCGTTGAATCGACAAGAAGCAACATGTATTCGTACCAATTCAACGTTTAGTAGTATCTGCACATTAAGTGCAGCTACTGTGCAGTATCACTTCCTCATTGCCCACCCACTTCAGTTCTCAATAGTCTATGAAGGTGTGAAACCGTTATTTTCTAATTAGATAACAATTTTCATAATGACTAATTGTATAGTCATTATAATTGGTTAAGTTAGTTTAACTGCAATAAAAGTCTCTATTGAAATCTCATGTCACAAACGTAGGTCTGTTCGAAGTTTAGTTTTGTCAAATTGAATTATTGGTTGTTCAAAGTGTATGAACGTTTTGAGTTTGGAACTGAACTTTCACTTGACTAACTTCACTAGAGTAAAAGTTAACAAAGATTTTGATGACGTCTTTGTTAACTTTTATTAGTTTAGAAAGTACTTGGCTCTTAGGAACACAAGTAACACCATCTAAGTAGTTATCGTCCTTTAAACGCGTATATATTAGGAGTATATCCCAAGACAGACTTGTCTATAATATATATGGATATAGTAAAATATAAATTATGAGATGGGGGGAGGGTGGGTAGCCTATGTTACTCGCTGATAATGTAGCTTACTATGGGTGAAAGAATTTTTAAAATCGGTCCAGTAGTTTTTGAGTTTATTCATTACAAACATACATACATTAATACAAATCTTTTCTCTTTATAATATTATATTATAGATAGTATTATTCGGTTTTGACGTACGGTTTATTGGTATGGGGTAACTCAGTCGAAATAATAAGAGTATTTATTTGGGCCCAAAAAATGCATCATACTAATATATCTCACATCGCTAACTGAGCCCGCAACTTCGTATGTGTGGTATTTGGTATAGTAGGTTTTTTTATTGTTTTTAAATGTTACGGGAAGCTTGCTACAATACATCAGAGAAAACTGCATTCAAATCGGTTAAGCCGTTTCTAAAAACTATTTTTTTGACCTCGGTAACAAACGTGTACAATATGTTTTTTTGGAACAAATATTTAATGTACAGACACTGCTTGTTTATGATTTTATTATAATATGTGCAGATATTTTAACATTATTATATATTATATTGCTCTTTTTTTCCACGATTTGTTCATTCACACCCAGAAGAAGAAGATGAAAAATATCTAAAAAAAGGTTCCTTTTCTGATCGATGAAACTTATACTACCTTTTTATGGTATACCTGTTAATTATTCACAAGATTCTAATGAGATAACTAGGCGTTGTAATTGAACCAAAAAAGGTCATAAAATTTCAAATCAATTTCAGTTTACAACATTCATGCATTATATTAATTATGTTTTGCCACGTTACAATTTCGCAAGCTTTATTGGATGTTGGGAAATAAATCACGAATGAGTCTTGACAATAAAGTACTTCTATATAAAGTAGTCATCAAGCCTATCTGGACTTATTATATTCAGTTGTGGGGAACTGCGTCAAACTCAAACATTGAAATTCTGCAAAGATTTCAATCTAAAATTCTACGAGTCATAGAAGAAGTAATTGAGATGACCAAAAGATACAAGGATAGGATCCTTAACCATCCAAATAAGGAAGCTAAAAACCTTATGACACAATCTTATTTGAACCGTAGACTGAAAAAAAAACTACCTCAGGATATTTTGAATATTTAATTATACTTACTTTTGTAATTTGGTAAGATCGGTAAACATCGCTGGATGATCCTGACTCGTGTCACCGAAATCAGTACTGTTGCTGAATGTCTTATGACAGATTTAATCCTACGAGGGATTGCAGAGTACTTGCAGCACCTTTGAAGTTGTTTGTGTTCAAGTGGACCCTCAGTCTGCCTGAGGACCCTTTCATATATAAAAGTCACACCTAAGGTCTCATATTCTCTCTTCAACCAACTAAAAAATTAATGTTACCTACCATGGAGTCGAAATTCTTGTTCCACATCAACCAAATTATCCATTAAGTCTAATCTCACTCATAAACGTCATAATAAAATAGTTTAGAGGTAATTACAGGGCTTGAAGGAACGAATGCAAACCGAGAGAACGTATTTCTAATTATTGTGTCTGTCATTTCAATTACCTCCCATTAGTTTTATTAGTATCATAATTATTTTATGAATCATGATTATGGCCAATACACGTTGAGCTTATGCCAATATGAGAGGAAGCTAAAAGCTTTTAGGTAAGCTAAAAGCTTTAAGGTATATTTTAGGTAGTAGGTATATAATATACTAGCTGAGCCCACAACTTCGTACGCGTGTAACTTTTTTTGTTTGTAAACCGATTGGAATGAAAAAAAAAAACACTAAATGTTACGGGAGCTTGCTACAATACATCAGTGAAAACCGCATTCAAATCGGTTAAGCCTTTTCAGAGATTGGCGTGCACAAAAGCACAAACAGACAAAAATTCTAAAAACTATTTTTTTTTCCTCTGCAACATAAGTACAACCTGTACAAATTAATTTTTTTTGAAAAAAAATCTTTAACGTACAAACACAGCTCGTTTACTATTATTTATGTTTAGATTATTTTTATTATATTGAGTGTTTTGGTAGTCTTGTTCTTTTTAGAATTACTGTTTAACAATCATCCAGTCCGACTTCCCAAGGATACAATTTACTAAAGGCACCTGAAGAGCAATTTTGAATTAAATTTTGGCAACTGGATTATTAATTTGAATATTTTGAAAATTAAGGATTATTATTATTTTTTCTACAAAGTATTAATACTTTCATTTCAATATTATTATTTTTGTAAATCTCCAGAAATAACTACTATTCATTTATTACTGCATTATCATTTTTCGGTATAGCAATAAACTACATATAGATACGAGGTGTCTGTAGTTACTAAAACAGTAGGTAGATGTAACTTTCGCTGGACAAAAGCACGATGATATATCATATTGAGAAAATACATTGAATAAATATAAATCAGCGACTTGTGACTTTTGTTGGTATGTAATAAGTACGTGCAAAACAATGGCAGTCGGGTGCGCGCGGTGAATCCCGCCCACATTTGTTGCGGACGATCCGAATCGTAAAAGTGGTTCTTCGCTTGTGTCGTACTCGTAACACCGGCTTATGGACTCGGAAAGCTGCTTACCTTCACTGACCGGCTGCGTTCGATTTCCAACGAAACTCAATCTCAAATATTCCGCTAGTTGTTTTTGCCTCCTCCGCGCGGACCAAGGCCGCATCCGAGCGAGTTCGTTGCATCCCGAGTCGGCATTTTTAATACCTCCCTCTCTAGTATTTATAACATCTCTGAAATGTTAAACAGCCACACAAATGGCCGAGCAATAAAAGAACGCTACCGGCCGAATGCAGCACTTTTCTTATACAATGTAATCATTGTTATATCATGTCAATAAAGCAATAAAGCGGCCAACCGATTTATTCCTTCCAGTAGATAATTAATTTTAATTGAGCAATTGCAGCATGCCATAATCTCAGGTGTCAGATGGAGCGAGAATGATACGAGTACCTGTATGTATCTGATCACGACTTAATTACTAGAGGTCCGTGTATTGGGAAATCGCCGCACGCGCCCTATATCTTCATCGGAACGACCGCAAAAACTGGTTATCGGTTGCCTAAGAGCTGAAACGTAAATTCGCTACTGGCCAGCAACAATGGTTGCAATGTTATACTAAACAAAACGAGTGAGAATTCGATTTCTAGACGAAAGGCGAGAGTTGCGAAATCGCGCGCACATAGTAATTACTCGTCGCAGATTCGTACCGTGACAAATGGATCGATTACATGGATCCGCTTTAAAGGTTTGTGTGCTCTTCGGTCTGGCTCAATGAGCCAACAAATTGGAAGGGATTTCTCTGATCCACATAAGATATTTTGTGGGGAGCTTTTACGAACACAAAGATTTATTCTAATAATTCTAAAGCTTTACTCAGCTTTGACTTACCTTTTTTAAATGTACTCGTAGGTCCCACTTGATGATAAGTTGCTACCATCGCCTATAATACAAGCAACACCACAAGTGCTACAAAGGCGTTGCCGACCCTAGTAGGATAAATAATTTGGGATTAGGAAGGGATAGGGGAATGAGGTCTGGCATCTTTTACTCACTCACTGAACATAACAGCACACATGCTGTTTTCTGTAAGGGTTTGTTTACTGCATACATGCTGCCTAAATGACTGCGAAACGCAGTGTGCCCCGCCGGAATCGAACCCGAGACCAATGTGACAGAGCGTTAAAGCAAGCACCGTAACCACTCATCCAAACTGTTATCGTCGATATCGTTAAAATAATATAGTTCATAAGTTACACAGTGACACGAGATTTTTATATATTAGATTGAATATTATATCCGTAGAATTATTCGGTGACCTTTGCACTAAGCATAAACTATCGAAGAAGCCAAAAAAAAAATGCGTGTGAAAAAAAAAATGCGTGTGTCGTGTGTTTTTATATTTTCTATAAAGGCTTTCAAGAATAGAGCGGCTAAGATTAGAGCAACTTACTGTAAACTCCTCGTAAACTTTAGATTTAATATACATAATTATATTAAAAAGTATAAAACTTAGTTCTTATACTAAGTCCGTTTTTTAATTACACAACGGTTTTGATGCAGTTTTCACTAATAGTTTGATAATTTCTTCCAAAAGAGTTACATTACAATTATAATTATGAATAGTGGAGAAAAGTTGATGCTTTTAATGCGAATATCAAGAAGCAAAGGAGCTTTTGAAATAGTCTGAACAAATGGTTCAGTGCAAAGCCGTGGAACAAGAAACAGAACTAACTAAATGCAATACGATGAGGAATGACCTTAAGCAAACAAGAAGTCAGAACACGCCCAAACTTTTACAAGGAAAAAACTTTGCGTAATCTCTACAGTTTATTTCGCTAAGAAACTATTTAGTGCTGGAGATAAGACACGCTTCGTTAGTATACAAGCCGTTATATTTGGCCATGTTTGGCTAAGTTGGGTAAATATTACATCCGCCACTCTGAGAACAATGACTCTAGAAATATAAAGGTCATTATTTGTGTTAGTCTCTAAGTGACCATTGCACCATCTCACAAGTAAAATAAAGATATCACGATATGGAAAATATTTTACTAAAATTAACTTCTTATTAACGTGTGTAACTACTTATAAACTAAAAACCAATAATTAATTTTTCCTTGGGTTGTCGCTGCTGCTGCAAGATGGAGCTTTCTTAATAATTTTCTTGTAAGTGGTCCTTGGTCCTTGACTGTTGTCTAAATTTAAAAGCTAGCAATATGTTACCCAAACATTTAATATTAAAAAGGACATAGTTCAATACCAGGCCATTTTTTTATTTTAACTTACACTGTCATAGACATTTACTAGTACCTAGCAACCGTTGTTGATAACTTTTTCACTGTCATTAGAAAAATACAAATCTATGTACATATTAACTTGAATTATAATTTAATACATAACAAATTGGCGACGATGTCGTTGGAATTAAAAAAAGTAAAACGTGCACGAGCCACCCTACGTGGGGTGCTAACGAAAACAAGCAATGCCTTACAAGACGAACAAAGATTATACAGTTTTGAAGAAATAGAAACACGACTAAGTACACTAAAAAATACTTATCAAGGATTACAGAAATTACAGACACAAATTGAACTAGAAACGGAAGACGAAAACATAGATACGGAAATTCAATACAGATATGAAGTGGATGAAATGTACACTATTCTACATACAAAATTTTCACAAATATTGAATTCTTACAAAACTTCTGAAACAAATAGTATAAACAATTCGGCTGTCGCAACGTATTCCCAGCGCGAATCACAGCCGAAACTTAATTTTCAACCTTTTCAAGAAAAAGAAACTTTCAAGAATTTCATTAAAAGGCTTTCTGTATATTTATTACTTAACAACATTTCGGATTCTAAAACAAAAGTTTACACGTTACTCTGTACATTACCCCCGGACATACATGAAAGAATCCATGACCTATGCTCTCCAGACGACCCGATCAACAAAACCTTTGAAGACCTTACAGATATTTTGGATAATTTTATTGATCCAAAACCAAGTATATGGGCGTCTCAACATATTTTCATATCACGATTACAACATGCAGACGAAACAATTGCTATTTACGCATCGGAACTAAAGAGATTGTCACTGAATTGCAACTTTAAATGCTTACATTGTAAGAAACCCTCCCTTGATCAATTCTTGTCATTACAATTCATTAGAGGTTTAAAAGATGGAGATATTCGTACAAAAATTATACAAGAAAGAGAAACAATACCATTTACAGAATTAGTTAATATTGCAATATCTATGGAAATGGGAAAGAACGAAAATTCAAACATATCCTTGTCTGTCTTAAAATCGTCAGAAGACAATACTGGTGTCAACAAAGTGTCGAAATTGCAAAACAGATCAACACTCTGGCCGAAGAGCAACTTAAAAACACCTACCTCCATTAGAGATCTTAAGGGCAAATGCTACCGCTGCGGAAAAGATGACCACAAAGCAAATGAATGCGGTGCAATAAAAAGCACGTGCCGTAAATGCCAAAAAGAAGGCCACTTAGCTCGAGTCTGTCTACAAAAAAGTAGAAGTAACGAAACGAACTTACTAGACAACTCCACGAGTAGTCTAAGCGCCGATAGTATCGGAGAAATCAACCTCATTAAGAATGAAACTTCAGATAAATACATAATAGCCATTGACATTGAAGGAAAAAAAAGTCAACATGGAATTTGATACGGGAGCGACACTTTCTACAATATCACTGCAGGACTACAAAAGACTGAACATAAACAAGAAAATATTCGAAACAAACATGAAACTTAAAACTTACACCGGCGAAATTTTCAAACCCATGGGCGTTATCTATGTTAAATGCAATTACAAAAATCAAAATTTTTATGGAAAATTATACATAATTAACAAGGATGTCGATCCAATTTTAGGTAGAAGCTGGATGAAAGAATTTAATATTAAACTCGCCGATATGAGAAGTATCCAAACAAGGCAAAATATATCACAGAAATTTGAAAAATTACTGGAAAAATACGAAACAACCGTATTCAACAGAAATCTAGGAGAAATTCCGAACGTACGAGGCCACCTGACACTCAAAGAAAACGCCCAACCAATTTTCATCAAACCACGCAGAATACCATATGCATTACGAACGAAAGTAGACAATGAAATCGATCGACTTGAGAAACAAGGAATTATTTCAAAAATCGAACACTCTGAATGGGGTACACCGGTCGTACCGATAATAAAACCAAACGGAAGCATCAGACTGTGCGCTGATTACAAAATAACCTTAAATAAAATGATTAAAGACGAACAATACCCAATACCGATTATTGAAGACATTTTAGCCGAAATGAGTGGTGGTCAACTTTTCTGCACATTGGACATCACTCAAGCCTATATGAACATGGTAATGGATGAAGAAAGTGCCTTATTACAAACTATAAGTACACATAAAGGTACCTTTAGAGTGAACCGGCTAATGTTTGGAGTCAAAGTGGCTCCAAGCCTTTGGCAAAAATTTATGGACCAACTACTACAGGGCCTCGAAGGAGTAAAATGTTTCTTCGACGACATAATTATTCAAGGCTCCTCTGAAGAACAACTACTATACAGGTTAAGACAAGTCCTGGAAAAATTAAAGGATAGCAACCTTCGAGTGAACAAAGAAAAATGCCATTTCTTCAAACAAAGCATTAATTACTTAGGACACACCATAGACAAAGACGGATTACATAAGAACCAAGATAAGATAAAAGCAATTTTAAATGCACAACGCCCAACAAATGTCAATGAATTACGAACATTCCTAGGTATGGCAAATTATTACAACAAGTTCATTCCCAACCTCGCATCCATCACGAGTCCACTGAACCAGTTATTGAAGAAAGGTGCAATATTTAATTGGTCAGTTAATTGTGAAGTAAGTCTGAAAAATATAAAAAAAGAATTATTAAGTGAACGAGTCCTAATACACTTCGATCAGAATAAACCATTAATACTGGCTACAGACGCCTCACCGACCGGGCTTGGTGCTGTTCTCAGCCATAGATTACCAGATGGATCGGAACGACCGATAGCATTTGCATCAAGATCCTTGACTAACAGTGAAAAGAAATATAGTCAAATCGACAAAGAAGCGACAGCAATCTTCTGGGGTTTAAAAAAGTTTTTCTACTATTGTTATGGCCGAAAATTTACCTTAATCACAGATCATAAACCTCTTACATCAATTTTTCACCCGCATCGAACCCTACCGACCTTAAGCACGATGAGATTATTTCATTATGCGCATTTTCTTTCTGGTTTTGATTACGACATTGAATACAGAAGATCAATAAAACACGGCAATGCCGATTTTCTATCACGCTTTCCGGTTGAAAAGGTAAACGATGATAACATAGATCAACATTACATATTCCAACTAGGCCAGATAAATTCATTAAATATCTCTCCAGAAATAATCTCCAAAGAAACAAGTGAAGACCAAGAATTACGAAGCTTACTGGAAAAACTGCGATCGGGCGTTTCACTCAGAGAGTCAGGATATAAAGAAAACGAACTAACGATACAAAATGAATGCATCTTAAAAGGAACAAGGATAATGATCCCTTACAAATTAAGGAAAGTAATTCTAGACGAACTTCATACAGGACATATTGGTATATTAAAAATGAAACTCCTTGCCCGCAGTTATGTTTATTGGAAGAATATAGATAAAGATATCGAACAGAAAGTGAAATCATGTCGAACTTGTCGATTAGAACAAAATGAACCACCGAAGGCCCCCCTACACCACTGGGAAGAACCCTCTGGACCGTGGCAAAGAATACACATCGATTTCGCAGGCCCTATATCGGGTTATCAATTACTCATCATTGTGGATTCATTTTCAAAGTGGGTAGAAATCATTCCAACCAAAACGACAACCAGCACATTCTGTATCCAGAAATTAGACGAACTATTTGACACCTTTGGGGTACCTTACATTATAGTATCTGACAATGGAAGACAATTTGTTTCACAAGAATTTGAATTTTTTTTAAACAAGAACGGAATAGTCCATAAAACTATAGCTCCATATCATCCGGCTACCAACGGACAAGCGGAACGTTTTGTGCAAATTATAAAGAAATCGCTGCACAAACTAGAGGGGGAGAGCGGCGGACTATTACAGAAAATTCGGAAGGTCAAGAGCACCCTTAGAGCTACTCCAGTAGTAACTGGAATTACACCTTACATGATGATGCTAGGCAGAGAAGTACGAACAAGACTTGTAGCCAAAATACGTGCACCGCCGAAGGTTCTTCCACGAGCCATTACGAGTGTAAGGGAATTGGCCCTAGGGAGCCGAGTACAAGCTCGGAATTACTCCATATCAGGAAGGAAGTGGGAGTTTGGCTCAGTAACCCGCCGTCTAGGAAACGTACACTACGAGATAAGGACGGACAGCGGACGTGTATGGATTCGACACCTTGACCAGCTACTTTCGGCGCCTCTGATTCCTGGGAATAACGGCGGAGGCGTGTCATAGACATTTACTAGCACCTAGCAACCGTTGTTGATAACTTTTTCACTGTCATTAGAAAAATACAAATCTATGTACATATTAACTTGAATTATAATTTAATACATAACATACACTTTGGAGATTTTAGTAATAAAATTGTTTCTTAATTTCAGTAATTTCCTGTGAATATTTAAGAATTCGTCGGCGACTTATTTTATTAGGTGATAAAACGTTTTTAAATATTTATTGCTGAGATTTTTTTGTTAGGCGTTGATTTTTTATTATTTCAGTTTCTAGTTGATCCCTCGAGAACAGAACTTATCTTTTGGATAACAGGTACCCTTTTTTTTTTTTTTTTTTTTTTAGGAGGGGAAATGCATTTACGCACTATCCCTCGTCGACGGGGACGGTCGACGAGGGGGTGTGTGGGACTCACCCGACGGAACGTATCGCCCCGCCGGTCCTACTCCACTAAAACCGCCTCCATGTTCCACCATCGGCAGTGATCGTGAGACCCGGAGTCACAGCGAGGCCTTATCCCCGGGCCCCACGCACCGCCATGTCCTTGCGGACCCACATCCATCACGGCATGCCGTGTAACTCCTCCTGTGGTGACCCGCTGGAACATCTGCAGGCCACCACACCTCACTGCCCGGTGTTGTGCGGGCGGCGCACCTCCCCACGTCCACCGCCCCCGAGCGAAGCGGCACCGGCCGCCCGTGATCATCTTATCCGTCGCAGCGAGCAGTCAGCGAGGGGATTCGTAATTGAATCAACCCTTTACCTCTTCTCCGCGGCACAACCATCCGCGGAGTCGGAGGCCGCTTCTACCTTCATCCCCCGAACGATCCCCGCTCGTGTGGCCGCTCATCTCATACGACATTATGGGTGGGCGGCCCATAGGGGTGTCCCCCTGACATTTCCCCAACAATCGCGGCAGCCCGAGACGGGCTCCACCTCATGTTGTCGTCGCGGAAGAGCTACTAAGCCGGGTGGCGAGGCCGGGTCTTCACTCTTCCGGACGACTGCGGGGGGTAGTACTAAGCCGGTGCCCACCCACCGGATGTTCCCCACCCCCCACATGCCACGATTGCAGGTACTATGCCAGTTGGTCCTTCCCAGTCGCATGAGCTCCGTCTTCGCGTAAGTTGCCCGACTACCACTGAGCGTCGGAGCCGTCCGAGAGAATCCACCCGCTGCGACTCACCTGCCGATCCTCATCCGCAGTACCGAGTCCCATACCTCAGTCTGACGAACAAGGACCGGGGTGCCCTCTCTCTCACCGGCCACCAATCGCGCGGGCCGAGTACGGATTCTCGGCCCGCGCGAGCGATGACCGGTGAAGCTCCAACAGAAGGTTGGAGCCTCCAAATAACAGCTCCGCCACGAGCTCCGCTGGGCGGAGCTCGCTCGGAGCCCACCTCGGTGTGGGCCTTCTTAGTCCCCAAAACCAATCCGATCGATCGAGCAAAGGCCGGTGACCCCACCGACCCCTGCAACCGCCCGGATTGCCAAGGGTAAGCCCCCCCACCACGACAAGGTCATGGCCCACCTAGGGGGGGGGATAACAGGTACCCTATGTCCTTTCCTTCAGTAATTTCCTGTGAATATTTAAGACTTTGTAAATGGGGATAACATTAAAAATTAAAAAACTTATTATTTCATTGGGACTTACTTTATTATTTTTTTTATGTTAAGGTTGGCAGATAGGCTGACAGTACATTTGATGGTAGGTGGTTACCGTCGCCTATAACACAGCACCTGTGCCGTACAGGTGCTGCCGACTAGTGTAGGATTAAGAATAAGGAATAGGCAAGGGTTAGGGAAATAGTCTCTGGCATCCCCTACTCACTCACGGAAACACAACAGCACACGTATTATTTCACGATGGTATTCGATAAGGGGGTGGTTACGGCCGCCAGACGGGCTACCCAAATGACTGCGAAACGCAGTGTGCCCTGCCACTATTTTCCAAATCCAGATCAGAGACATCTTTGAAAACTTAATTCCCAAAGTTGACCCTGCCGGGAATCGAACCCGGGAACCCTAGAACAGGGCGTTAAGGCAAGCACCCTAACCACTCATCCAAAGGGCTCATCAAAAATAACT
The DNA here is from genome assembly GCA_910589475.2 of Bembecia ichneumoniformis. NCBI lineage: Eukaryota > Metazoa > Arthropoda > Insecta > Lepidoptera > Sesiidae > Bembecia > Bembecia ichneumoniformis. The sequence goes on along the minus strand of OU342526.1, from coordinate 942,778 downwards.
ATGAAACCCCGTTACCAATTTACAAAATATTTTCACAGTAAAATCTATAACTTCTTCTTACCTAATAATACAACCGTTAAAACGAAAATACCATACACTGATCTCTATACGAAACTGATTTTTTTTATTTTTATTATTATTAAAGGTGGCAGACAGGCTGACGGTCCACTTGATGGTAGGTGGCTACCGCCGCCTAAGGACACAAGCAACACCAGGGGGGTTACATGTGCGCTGCCGACCTTGCAGGAATTTGTTTACTGCTCGCTTGAAGAAGCCCATATTGTAGCTAGATGGAAACACCTTAGAAGGGAGGCTGTTCCAAAGATCGCGCGTCCGTGGAATAAAGTTTCTATTCATCCGAACTGTGCGCAGCGGCACTTTATCCAAGTAATGCGGATAAATATTAACATTTTTTTCAAAATGATTTTTTTACCTATGTACATTCGTACTTAAAAAAGTACACCATAAGGTAGAAGCAAACCTTTGGTCTTTTTGACTTATCCGTATTTACATTGATAAAAAAATTAATTAAATCAATTTCTATAAACCTTATTGGAAATAGTGCGCAGATTACAATTCTTCGTGCAATGGGAGTAGAACAAAAAACGAGACCAGCGCAGCTAAAATTCTTATTAACTTTGAGGCGATCGTAACAAGGGATTTCTTAATATCAATTCTCAATGGATCTTTGATGAGATCCGCATTGTCTCAACTGACGAACCGTCTCTTAATCACAGGGTTTAGTGCCCGCTTTGACACAATCTCTGTCCGACTTAATCCTACGATATACAATCTCAAGATACAGGTCCATATTAACACAACCTTGTAATTTATAGTATTTTCGAAATATCAAAATTTTTTGGAAATATCAAAATATTGATAAGGGTATTAATTAATTCACATTAATTAGTGCCACGTTTGGTTGCAGTAACGTTAAAGGTAACGCCTTGAAATAACAGCACCTGTGCTGTTGTGTTTCGATGCGTGAGTGAGGGATGCAAGTGTTCTTTGTCCATTCCTACATGGAAAAATCTCATGAACCGCATTTGCACATGTTTCTTGTGCTAATAGGCGACGGTGGTCATTTAATATTTCTAACTAGCTTAATGCGCGAATTCGTCCGCGACTTATTTTATTAGGTGATAAAACGTTTTTAAATATTTATTGCTGACATATTTTTGTCAGGCGTTGATTTTTTATTATTTCAATTTTTAGTTGATTCCTCGAGAACAGAACTTATCTTTTGGATAACAGGTACCCTATGTCCTTTCCTGCATCCCTGACAACGTGTATGCAAAAGCGGTTTAAGTGGTTTAGGCGTGAAAAGGTAACAAACAAACATACTTTCGCATTTATATTAGTCAAGGATGTAAAGCAGTCTCTTTTATATTTTAAGGAAGATATAAGATAATAAAAACGTTGGTTTAATTGCGTGTCTTTTATTAACAAATAACAACTAGCTGAACTTGACCACGGCGGAATGCGTGTGGGGCGCGCGGTACTGGACACCGCGTTATATATAATACTGTTGATCATAGCGTAATGTTATATAGCCTATATCCTTCCTCGATAAATGAACTATTCAATACAAAAAGAATTTTTCAATTCGAACCAGTAGTTCCTGAGATTAGCGCGGTCAAACAAACAAACTCTTCAGCTTTATATATTAGTTTAGATCTGTTACATGAAACCATAGATCACAATTAAGGCAACGCAGCGATAAACATGAAAACGGCTCCATACAAAACGAGAGCGCGCTTGCTTATGTCGTAAGGTCGAATGCGACAAAAAGATTTTTATTAAAAAAACTATAATGTATTTTAAAAAATCTAACTGTAAAATTAAAGTGTATGTTTATTACTAATGTACATAGAAAATTTGAAAGTATAAATTGATCCCGTTTGCCTGTAATATGTAAATCTGTGTTTTAAAAGAGGTTTCTTTGAATTTTTTTCTCTGTTATAAAAGTTTACCAATCGTGTAATCCAACTGACAAAATGAAGTCATTAACATGAAGAAACATATTACCAAACACCACTTTCATATTATGTTTTGTCGTTACTGAGAAAAATCTAAATCCCTGCCACCAAAATTTCCAATGCGTCGTCTTAAGTGTATACAGAACAAAGTCTACATAGAACAAAGTCTTTAAGTAAGTCACTTTTAAACTAAAAAAAATATAAATTATCGCTATTTATGAAGAAGACTTTCAAATATTTTATTTATTTAATCAGTGTTGCCACCTTTTCACTTTATCATGAAAATAAAAAAGTTCCTTTACTGGTTTATTGAGAATAGGGGATCGGACAAATTTTCAGAAAGTGTTTTAAATTAATCTTCATGGATATTTATTCCCATGTAAAATACTATTTTATTTATTTATAGCCTTTTAGGTACTCAAAATCATGTTTTAATATTGTTTGTTTGAAAATGCCGCCAAAACGCCACGATAGTTCATCTGAGAGCGCGTAACGTCATTTGTGGTCATATCATAACAAAACAGCTGCATTGGCATAAGACAATGATTGCCCACAAATGACGTCACGCACTGTGATTGGTGTTTCAGTATAGATTAAAAATATTGTAAATAATAAAATTTTATTTCTTCATTTAGAAATATTTAAATGAATTATATTAAATTATTATTCGATAAATAATCGTAAAAAATTATATATTTTCTTTCTAAGTATATTTTAGATTTTAATCTGATTACTGTCCGATCCCCTATTATAATAAACAAAGATATGCAACAAAATTTCTGTAATCAGTTCATTGTGAAAAGTTGCGCAACATCTAATAGTAACTTTAATAAGGTATGCATAAATAATATTGCTACTTATCTCTTTGTCGACAAGTACAAGCCAGCCTGTCGGGCTCGGAGTATATACGAACGTACTCGTGGCCCGACAGGCACGTGCGCTTTACTTAGCATTAACAGTTTAGCACTCACAATTACACTGAACACGCGGAATTATGACATAAAAGTGGAACGATATGCAGCCGAGATACAGGAACCGTAACAGAAAATATTGTCTCTCGGGCCCCGCCTTAACCCAACCCATTACGAGAATAGTAAACAATTATTATATCTCGCATGCCACGTTCGCACAAACGACACGTTATCCATTTTCTTTATATACGTATTAGACAAAACATAAAACAGTTAATTAGTAACGGATTTCCTTTATTTAGCAATATAAATATTAAAATAACTTAACATGCACAAACTTTGTTAGGAAAAGGTGTCGGAATTTGTCAATGGTGATATCAGTACTAGTTATTAGTATTTAGTTATTAGAATGTAAGTTTATGATGACTTTTGCTACCTAGCCACATTGTTTTATTTACTTTCATATAATTTTTCTTACCTACATTAAGGTTGCCTCGAAGAAATCGCTACAAAGCGATAAGGCCGCCTTTTGTACTATTACTTGTTCTTTCTTTCTTTTTTTTATTCTTTTTTTATACCTATCATCTATGTTTATGGTACTAATAATAATATAAGTATAATAAAAGTTGGCGTGTTAATATTTAACACTCTCAAGTGCAGTTTTTGTTATACAATATGTTGAAAATTAAAAAAGGGACATGGTTTGAACCATTCGAATTAAAGAAAGAAAAGAGAGAGAGAATGTGTGTGTGTTTTCATTATGGGTATAAATAACGTCGTTTAGTAATCAACTATAACGGAATGACATTTTCGTAAGCACCTTGAAATAACACAACCTGTGCTGTTTTTCAGAGCGTGATTAAATGATTCCTTGACCTGTTTCCCTATCAAACTATCCATTATCCTGCATCTTTCCAGGGTCTGCAGTATACTAGAATGCCCTTTGGTATTGCTTTTGTTTTTAGGCAACGGTGCCTACCGACTTTAAAGTATACCGTCAGCCTTTATAGATCACTTTCTTACTAAGTACAAGCTGGTGCCCGCGACTTCCTCCGCGTTGAAAATTAAAAACATAACACTTGAGAAAACATATTAGTAATATAATGCCTTATCGCTGTGACGCTTATTTTTTCAAGTTTTTAGACAATCCCTCGGGAACCTAACGTTTTTCCAGGATAAAAAGTATCCTCTATGTTAATCCCGGTAATAAACTATGTGTGTGCCAAATTTCATCCAAATCCGTTTAGCCGTTTTGGCGTGATTGAGTAACAAACATATAAACTTTCCAATTTTTTAATATTAGTAGGATACAATAGTATCTCCTACTTCATTACATTTTAATGAATTAAAAAATGACAAGAACAAAGTGAGGTTGAAGTGTAATTATTCTGCTTTTTGAAGCGTGATCATTTCTACCGTTTTTCTAAAGAAATTTCTGGAATCTTTGAAAAGAAGCAATAAGTTTAAAAAGTGCTTACTTAGTATTTTTTTTATGTTATGTCGACAGACAGGCTGACGGTCCACTTGACGGTAGGTGGCTACCGTCGCCTATAACACAAGCAACGCCACAACTGCTGCAAGTGCGCTGCCCACTATAGTAGGATTAAGGATAAGGGATTAGGAGGGGATAACGAAATGGGCTCTGGCATCCCTTAGTCACTCACCGAAACACAACATCACGGTTCTTTCACGGTGGTCTTCTGTAAGGGGGTGGTCACTGCGGCCAGGCGGGCTGCCCAAATGACTGCGAAACGCAGCGTGCCCTACCACTAGTTTTCAAATCCAGACCAGAGTCAATTTTGAAAATTACATTAAAATTTCCAAACTTGACCCCGCCGGGAATCGAACCCGGGGCCCCTGAGACGTTAGGCAAGCATCCTTGCCACTCATCCAACGGGCCGTTAGCACTTTAAGTTTGCTTTTTCTCCATCTATAACTTTACCTTATGCTATTATTATGAGTCAGATGGCGACGCAATATCTGAAAGCTTTGCATATTATAGGGCCGAGCTTTCGCCGCATTATCTAGGCATCTGGCCGCGAAGACAATGGCCCGCATGCGTAAGGCGTTATCTAAAATCTAGCTCTTACCACACTCTGCTCTCCTAATGAGGAACGCTGTTCTACTTCTCGGACTATGTGCTAATTGAAGAACCATTCGAAACCGGGAAGTTGAATGAATTTCACCCACACTAATTGAACTTAATTGAAGCATAGTTAGCGATGTTCAAAAATTACATACTCGTGGCTTTAAACGAACAATGCTTTTGTTACAGATATATGGAATACGTGGTCGTATTGTAAAGTGCTTCCCAAAGGATGAAGAGTAAGCAACGATGTCGGGAACGCTGCTTTGGCCCGGATACGTTGAAGCCAACAGGTTGGTGACAGTTTCACCTTCGCTTTCTTATATGCTACTCACTGTTGTTGTTTCAGATGTGGAGCTTTAAACAATCTGGCTAATCACAATACATTCTTTTTCAAATCCACATCGACACAAACATTAGACAGAGATAAATTTCATTTTTGGGACAATAGGTTATATTATGAACCTACTAAAAACTTTCTCTGATAAAAAGCTATCTGTGAGTAGGTAACCAAAACTTTATTTTATTCTATGAAAATAAATTTTCAGTTAGAATTTTAATATATAGAGCTCTATAGTTAATTTGGGATTTATGCATTTTTTTTTAATGTTAAGATCGACAGACAGGCTGACAAAAAATCAACACAAGCAACGTCACAAGTGCTGCAAGTGCGCTGCCGACTACAGCAGGATTAATGATAAGGTTTTGGGAGGGGATAGGGAAATGGGCTCCCTTTTAGCATTATTTAATCAGTAAGCATTTGGGGATCCCATTAAAATATAAAAATAAAAAAAAAGATAATGTGTAGAAAATAGAGAATTTAGAGTAGAGTAAACTTTGACTACTTTTCCTAACCTCTTTAAGATTTTTTTATATCCGTATGATCACATCACACCATCACAAAATTATGTCATATACATACTTGTATGGTCATGGGTACCATGGTGATATATGTATATATAAGTGCTAGCTTTCATAAAGATCATCTTCAGCCTGTGTCACATCACTGTTAGATATAGGCTTCTTCCAAGGTTCGCCACCATACCAGCCGCTTCCTGCGATGCCCTTCAGGTCGTATGTGCACCTGGCGCAGGCCGTACCACGCTAAGTCTTCCAATTTATTGTCTACATTTGAGAACTCGTATACCCTGTCTTTTATCCGCTCTTCTGCAGATGTAAACGGTCCATTGCTGTTATGCCGACAACTTTGGTTTTTCGACGAACTTCACAATTTCTGAACCTATCCACCAAAGGAATTCTCTTCCAACATTTTTTTTTTAAATTAAAGATGGGTTTGTTCTTGACCAGCATCTATCCATGTAGGGAGGATGAGGCCGACGATGGAGCGAGCTCACCCAGAAGATGCCTTATTCACTCAAACCTTGAAAAGATTTGGGTTGGTTGAGCTAGGAAATACAGACGCCGGCAGAGAGTTCCAATGCTTAGCAGTGCGCATTATAAAAGATGTTTTTAAAGCGCTTGGTTCGAATTAGAGGGATTTCGACAAGGTGAATTGAAGCGCTGCCGCTATACGAAGTTGCAGACTCAGCTAGTTAAAAAATAGGTATACATCTGGTTAAGATAGTGAAGAAAATTATTAACAACTTCAGACATAATATATCAAGTATTAGACAGTCTCGAGGAATGTAGTCTCTCTGTTGTTTGGTTGTTGCAAAATCCTGTTATGTTTAATTAACAGACCGTGTTTAAGGGATAAGTGCGAAGTGACATTACCATCGTACATTCGTCAAAACACAAATACGTATGGAGCGAGCACGCACGACGCACATTTGCACATTGTCATACGACACCCACGCACACGAACGTATAATTTCACGATTTAAATGTCCCGCCTTTCGAAATACATCTAGTCGAGTGCGGCGATAAATAACCGACAAATTACTTCGTTCGCGCGAAATGTACACGTGCCACAGTGACATTTGCATGCCTGAGAAATGTTCCTCGCTTGTTGAATCAACAATATATAGAAGAAGCCAATTTCACGGAAAATTGTGTCAGCGATCCCAGCTGTAGCCGAAAACTTCTTGTTTCGGCCCGTTGGATGAGTGGCAAGGATGCTTGCCTAACGTCTCAGGGGCCCCGGGTTCGATTCCCGGCGGGGTCAACTTTGGAAATTTTAATGTAATTTTCAAGAAATGACTCTGGTCTGGATTTGAAAAGTAGTGGTAGGGCACACTACGTTTCGCAGTCATTTGGGCAGCCCGCCTGGCGGCAGTGACCACCCCCTTACAGATCACCACCATGAAATAACAGCATATACGTGCTGTTGTGTTTCGGTGAGTGAGTAAGGGATGCCAGAGCCCATTTCCTTATCCCCTCCTAATACGTTATCCAATCTTACTGTAGTCGGCAGCGCACTTGCAGCACCTGTAGCCTTGCTTGTGTTTTAGGCGACGGTAGCCACCTACCATCAAGTGGACCGTCAGCCTGTCTGTCGACATAACATAAAAAAAAAGAATAGCTTTTTCTTTTGATGCAAACTTTCCATGAGCTCACTGAATATAGTAGGAATTAAGAAGCTTTTTTAAAATTAAATTTAAAATCTGGTACATATAAAGTACAAGTATTTGTTTCTGAGCAATAAAATTTAACTAAAACATGATTTTATGACGCTTATTAATTTCTTATTTCAGAACTATTAAACGTAATCTCTTTGTATGTCATAACACACATGACATACAAAGAGATGACAAAACCTGTATAATACAGTGTGTACAGTAGTAATATTAAAAGAAAATAATACTATTTGGTCACTGTAATAATTTTTAACGCGATTTACAAAACCATACGAAGCAAATTATAACGTCTATAATAATCTATTTTGCCTCGGTTAAAATTATTTCATTGGCGATCATAAAATAAATTATTGGTAAGATCTGTTTAGCGATAAAAGAAAAAAAAAATGGACAGAATAATTTTAGAGCACAAAGATAAAATAATTACAGTTATAAGATAAATTGTCAAAGCATTTTGGTGAGCATTTATCCGCTTTGGCAGTGAATTAGAATTATACTATAAGTACATTTCTGACAAGCGTTTAAAAAAGAAATAATCTAAGTGACAAATAAATGAGAAGACCCACAAACCAAATAATTATTACAAATTTGTTTATAACATTAAGAGAGGTAATGGCCATTCAAAGAGGTAATGCCGCCAGTCTCCTGGGTACCATCCCCCAAGGTACCAGACTCGAACAGATTTTTTATTTATTTTAGCATGTATTTTTATGTTTAGCTTTATATAGTGTTATTTAGTTTATAAGTTTCGTTTTAAGCTGTGTTAATATTTGTTTAAGTTTGTGTTTTAAATAAAGGTAACATTAAGAAATAATCAATTTTTTCTCCGGTAATAGAGTATCTATGTTGACCAAGCCATACTCATATGACATGTCAAACTAATCTCGCAAAATGAACGTTACCGTTTTATAATATTTAACGCTAATGGTACATACATAAGTAACTATTATTATTTACGTGTAAAGTAAATCCGGTAACAAACGGTAATTTCTGTTGGCTTTAATCAATTGAATATATTCCTTCTCAAGTTATCGAGGTGTGGTGTCAGTGAAGGCGTGGTATGACTAGAGCCTCTAAGTTGTTAAATAATTTAAGAACATTTTCATAAAGTCGCACATTTAATTTTTAGAAGTGTTCTCAGTATAACAATTATTTTATACGCAGCAACAGTTATGGATATTTCAAAGTAAAGAACTTAAAGAAGAAAAGGACGTCCTCTATAGATGATTTGGTTTTATCTGACCCGGATATAAATATTTAGATAAATATAATACAGGCCTTTGGTCTAGTAATTAAGGTTCTTGCTTTAATGTCCTGTCTCAGACGTTCCGGGTTAAATTCCCGGCAGGGCCAACTTTGGAAATTAACTTTTCATAGTTGGCTCTGGTCTGGATCTGGCAAGTGGTGGCAGAGCACATTGCGTTTTGCAGTCATTTAGGCAGACCGCCTGGCGGCAGTAATCACATCTTTACAAATCGGCAGTCATCACATAAATCACAGCATGTGTGCTGTTGTGTTCCGGTGAGTAAGTATGGGATTCCAGAGCCCATCCCTATCCCTTCCTGATTCCTTATCCTTAATCTTATTATGGTCGGCGGCGCACTTGCAGAAATATAAAGTATTCTAATTACCTTCTAAAGTGATATTTAGATATTTGCATACACATATGACCAATTTAGGAGAAGGTAGTCTCCTTTTGCAATTCCTAGGTCCTATATTTCATATTATTTAATATTCATTAAATGTTTCAATAATATGACGAAACTAATTTTTTTGACGTGTTTCCCGCAATCACTATGACCATACGCCGTCTACGCTGGCTCCAACACAATAACTATGTCGGTAACTTTGAGTGAATTATAATCCTGGATGCGAGTGTGATTGTGAGTGAGTTTAGCGAATTGTGAGTGAGTTGTGAGTCATTTCGTTAGCATACAACTCAGACTTGCAACGCAAGCGTGCTCCAGTTTAATTTTCGACGTTATTTATTATATTGTCACAATGTGCGTGGAATTTAATCTAATTCAATTGTAACGGTTTAATTAGACAGAAACACAAAATGGTTTAATCTCCTTCTTTTGATCTGTACATTTGGGAATAAGCCAGAAAACGGATTGTGCTCTGAGCTATTCAAGTTGACTGAAGTTGACTGATTTTTAGTAAGAAATTAAAATTAATTTTGCTAGGACTGTTGGAATCATTTCAGAGGTTGGCTCGCCTAAGTCCACCAGACATGAATTCGCTTTACATTATAAATTACTCTTATCATTATTTTAAGTCGTGGAGAGGTCGGAATTAATGTTAGCCCACGTTAGAAGTTATGAGGGTATTTTTTAGGTTCAGGTAGTGCAAGTAGCTGCTGCAAGTACGCTGCCGACCTTAGCAGAATATAGGATAAAAGACAAGGTCTTTGGTAGAAAAATGGGATCTGACAACTTATACACACTCAACGTAACACAGCAGCATGCGGGATTTTACTTCACGATGGTCTTCTGTAAGGGAGCGGTTACCACCGGCAGATAGGCTGCCCATTTTATGACTGGTGCAGTGTACCCTGCCCCTAATTAATTATATAAATTAAAGTTTCTTAATACTGAAATCACGAGTATTTATCCGTCTCGAGATTGTAAATGTATTTAAAAGTGCCTTTTTATTTTTAACTAATAAAAAAAAGTACATATATTCTTTTAAACACATTAATTAACCGAAATCCAAACAAAGGCTTTGCCAATGCCCATAAATCCTTCGACGTGCCAATCGCGTGTTTTGTAATAAATCGCTGTTTCTAAACGCTGTTATTAGTGTTATATTTTTTTTTTTGTTCAAAGTAGCTCCTTCGGGCAGCGAGTAATTAATGATTGGCTGGCAACGATTTAAATTTAACCACGGTTTAACAATAAATAGATCCGATCTCTGCACAGCGACATTCAAGACATCCAACTAGATGTTGTAATGATGCCTGTTAATCGTCAACATCCTTCCTTGGGATCCTCAACCGGTTACTGGATATTTCAGTCGCACCATTTACACAAATAACCAAAGATCGTTAAGTGTCCTTTGCAACTGATATATTTTGTTTAACTTTATTTACATATCTATAAAATCAAATATTTCTAATTACCCTACTAATTACGTACCAGCCAGCCCAGCACTCGGAGTGGAGCTCTTAGTTTTCAAAGCTAAAAATCTCACGCCTATTTATTTATTTATTTATTTATTTATTATTACATGGCCTCACAACGAGGCAGGCATCAGACAGAAAGATGTTTAATTGCCAATTTTATTAGTAGCATTAAATTGTTCAAAAGTGTTAATAATGAGGGATTAGCAACTGACAGTTAAGCATCATAAGCAGTACTAAAAACAAAATTCAAATTTTCCCTTAGAAGGTCTTCTTCTTCTTATTTTGGTTATGCCTCCATCTGATCTCCTCCGATGATTTTGCCAGTGTCACTTGTAAAAATAGCAATATAAAAAACTCGAAATTCAAATTAAAGTTAAAAGTAGCAAATCCCGAAACTACTCAGTCAAGTACAATTTTTTTCTTTAAATTTTCCAAAACAGGTCCGTCAAGTCCAAAGCAGTCAAGGCCAACCCTTAGAAGGTCTAATCTAGTGACAGATTCGAAGTTAAATATAGTAAAGTAGTGTCGGATACTGTCAAAGTTACTGACTGCGTTAAGTTTCATAGACCACCAACGAAGTAATCAACATGAATAGGATGTTTAAGCGTACTCAAGAACGTAAGACGCGATTGTCACATCGATTTCGTCGCACGATAGAAACCGTCGCTTCCTTGCAAAGTAGCTGATGCACTCCAACGAACCGCAGCGTATCACTTGATTCCACTTCGTCGACACTTTCTAACTAATCCGCAAACAAACAGTTTTACACGAGATTACTTTAATAACATCTATGAATCTTCAGAAAATTTAAATTTCTTTAGAAAATAAGGTGTTATAACGCCTGGTAACAAAAAACATAATTATTATTGTTAAATGTAACTAAATGAAAACACTAAGTAATTTCATTTAGTTTTTTTATTTCGTTTTAATAATTCAATAAAACTTGATGGACTAACTACTTTTTTTACAAACTAAATCTCTGTTTAGAAACAACTTGTTGATAGTTCGTTCAGTAGGTACTGAACGTTACGGGGACCTACGGACATGGTTGGCTAACTATGTGTGCTTGCACAAGGTCCCCTCCGTCTGGGGATTGCCTCGGTGCCTCCGGGCAATCCCCCATTGGAGTTAGCCTGGTCAGCAATGGCTAGGCTGCCCTGGGGTGGATCGTGTTGCCTGGGCAGAGCCCGGTCCATCCCGCTCAAAGGGCAAGGAGACACCGGGGAGTTTTAGTGGGTATTCTCAGTGCCGCTATGATCAGGCGCTGGGCGACCCCCACATACTCCTGCCGTCTAGCCAGCAGCAGGAGATCTGTAAGCGGATTACTCCTCGTCAAAAAAAAAGAAAAAAAAAAGTACTGAACGTTACAAAAACTGTTTAGGTAGATTAAATTATAATTAAAATAAAATTAAGTTAACACATGTTTCAACTTATGCGTAAAACGATCCCAAAAATACAAGCGAAAGTTTAATAAGACGCATTGATCGATCTATCATTGTGGATAGCCATAATATTCTCAGTCGAACAATACCTCTACAAATTGTTTTCGCGTAGACACAGCCTACATTAATTGCGTAACGCATATTTTGAAGTGAAACACGATATACAGTTTTATAAATTGTTGAGGTACTTAAATGGATTGTATCCAATATTATCGCAAATTATTGGACACTTTAAAAGGGAAAAGTAAGTCAGGTTACAGTTAGTTTGTAACTGTGTGTTAAAAATTGTAGCAATTTAAAAGTTCGACTCTTAGGCTATTAGTAAGAAACACGATTACATTGTCTAACATCACCCGTGTTTGACACACTATAAATTATACAAAAAGCATATAAATTATAACCTATAGAGTATATAATAAAGTAAACAGTAGAACAATATACGCTTAAGTATTCTGTGGTCTCTCATGCATAAGCCAAACACAAACCGTTTGGCATACAAATTTGACATAGTGTCGCAACATTAGCGGGGCTAGTATAACAACTTCAAATCATTAAATATTTTTTCAAAAAAAAATAAATTTGTACATGTTGTACTTATGTAACTCAGGTCAAAAAATAGGTTTTCAGAATTTTTGTCCGTTTGTCTGTGTGTCTGTGCGTTTGTGCACGCTAATCTCAGAAACGGCTTAACCGATTTGAATGCGGTTTTCACTGATATATTGTAGCAAGCTTCCCGTAACATTTAGTGTTTGATTCATTGCAATCGGTTTACAAATAAAAAAGTTACGAGCTATCCCGGTTACCACGCGCTCGAAGTTGCGGGCTCAGCTAGTTTCTAATAAAGCTTATCCAAGAAAGCTTTTTAATAAAAACTGTGGGAAAAGGAATACATTATTTAATTTGATGATATTTTTATTTTATGATGGGCTTAATTATGTGTTTGTTTGGTTCTGATGTGATTTCTTAAAGTTGGCCGACTGCATATTGTTATATTGCTGTATAGTCTCATACCAACACGGCTCAGGTGTCAACTATGCCTTCTGTATTAAACAGGAAATCAATTCTCAAGCGTAGCGACGGTTATAATACTTATGTTCCATATATTATGAATAATTAATAAACTCTATGTGAATTCTTCTGGTGAATTTCTAAATATTTTTTAACGACTAAAATAACAAGTGAATCTTTATTTGCAAATTGCACGTTTTTTTTTATTTTTATTTTTTTATTTATTTACACAAAAAAAAATACATTGGGTGGTATAAACTACAATGGTTTAGGTATACTATAAACTCAAATTCTTCTTTTTTTTTTTTGACGAGCCCGTTGGATGAGTGGTTAGGGTGCTTGCCTTAACGCTCCGTTCTAGGGTTCAAGGGTTCAATTCCCAGAACTTTGAAAAATTAACTTTTCTAATGTGGCTCTGGTCTGGATCTGGAAAATAGTGGCAGGGCACACTGCGTTTCGCAGTCAATTGGGCAGCCCGTCTGGCGGCAGTGACCACCTCCTTACAGAAGACCACAACAGCATGTATGCTGTTGTGTTTCGGTGAGTGAGTAAGGGATGCTAGAGCCCATTTCCCTATCCCCTCCTAATCCCTTACCCTTAATTCTACTATAGTCGGTAGCGCACTTGCAGCAGCTTTGGCGTTGCTTGTGTTATAAGCGACGGTAGCCACCTACCATCAAGTGGGCCGTCAGCCTGTCTGCCGATCTTAACATAAAAAAAATCTAAAAATACGGATTTGCTGTTCACTGCTCATTCTGTTTCATCTTTTCTTTGTACATATTTGTCCTTATATTCTAGGATGTTTTACTTAAAGGACGCTGGAAGGACTCCATGTGGAAGTACTTTCCGTTTATGAAAGCATGTCTGTTGGTTAACTTCAAGTTTTTTTTAACCAAACTAGATAGTGAAACATATTAGATAAGTCTGATTTATTTTTATGAACGCTTTTGATGTGAAAATTGTATTTTTGGTAGAAAAATAGAATAAAACTTTTAAAAACACCGTGTCTTTAAACGCCATAAGTAAGTACCTAATATAAAAAAAAAATTTACTTCATTTTGGCTGACGAATAAATGGAGAGAAATTGATATGCAATAATTGGCGCTTTCTAAAAACTGATTTCCGATTGGACGCTGTCAATAAAGTGTGTGTAGTCAATAAAGTAGGTCTCGGGTTTAATTCCCGGCATGAACTTTTCAAAATTGTCTCTGGTCTGGGTCTGGAAAGTAATGGCAGGGCACAATGAGTTTCGCGGTCATTTGGGCAGCCTGTCTGGCAGTAGGTAACCACCCTCTTACAGAAGACCACCATAAAATAACATCATATGAGGTGTTGTGAGTATGGGATGCCGGAGCCTTTTAACCTATCCCTCTCTATGTCAAATCCTGCTATTGTCACCTACCATCAATTGGTACCATAACCACCTACCATCAATTGGGCTATCAGACTGTCTGTCGACTTGAACCTTAATTAAATGGGGTTTAATGCCTACGTTAAATTTTTAAGTTCTTATTAGCATATTAGTAGTACAAAGGAGACCAGGAGTTGAATGAGGTGGGTTCGCCTTAAACTAAGCTTGATGTAATTACACGTCCATGAACGGGTTAATTAGACGGCTATTGAACGCGGGTAAGTCATCCCAGATAATGGTCCGTCCAGTTAATCACTTTCGCATACATTCGTATACGCATAAATAATATGTATGTGAGACGGGTTAAACTATAGTTAACCCTACTAACTACATGCCAGTGTTTATTGGCTAATATTGAATAATGAATAGGAGAGAATAATGTGTGCATGTATTTTTATTGAAAACAGTAAGTCATTATAAAAAAATAGCTTTAAGATCCTTTCATAAATTTTGTCATAGATTTTTTGACTTTTTAAGATATATTTAAAATAAAAGATCTATGTTATATGAATAAAAGATACACCAAAGCGTTGCTTGAAGTAAGTTGATTATTCGATTCAGATCGGCATGTATAATTTTGATATACATTTAGTTGGAAATACAGTGTAGATCACCTGGGCTCTGTATCATTATTAATTTAAACATAGTAAGAGCTAAAGCCGTATTGCAAGCTTATGCCAGACATGGTCTTTAATGGTACCTATAATTCTGACGTAAAATTAAAATATTAGTGATTATTAGAATTATTCTTCTTATGGTTTGTTTCTTTTTGCAGTCTGTACAAGAAAGACATTGTGGCGAGTTTAAAACAATTTAAAATAATATGTGACGTATTAACTTCATAAAAACGAACATTGGCGACCATCGTGGCTATCTTGACCCTGGAAGCTGATGCACGGAAGAGGGAGCGAATGCTTAAACCAAACCATCCTCTCAAATTCTTCAACCAGGATGTCTTTCTCCTAGTTCTCCTATATATCAACATTTCGAATGCTTCCAATTTCGAGCACAAGTTAGTATACAACTCTATAACAAAACACCCAACACAACAATGATCAACAATGATTTTTTTCATAAAGGCACTTCTTGCCTGTTCAATGCGTACCCGAACTCCTGTTCACCTCCTGCTGTTTTTTATTTAGTAAGAGACGTAAATGACCTTTGCCCTATCTCCTTAATTTCCTCTTTTCCTTTTTATCAGACTTCGAAGAGCACTTGCTACCCTCCTAGTGTCTATAGCCAACCCCATTGGACCGGCACGGCATCCTGACTTAATTCTATCGTGGCGACATATTTTTTTTACACATGTTTTTTTAGTGGCGAATTTACTTTGTGGCGAATTGACAATAAGCCTTATTTTTCAATTTTATAATGAATATTATGTTAGGACCTTTGAAAACGAGGCATTTTTACAATTGTGAACTTGAGAAGCATTGTATATGTACATATATACCTATTTATAGATTCATCAAAGGAAATAATGCGGTAACAAATAAAATAGAAACCGAATAATAAAAATGAAACAGCTGGATATCGTATCGTGACTAAAATATAGCAAACATAAAATATAAATAATATTATATCTCAGTAAATTAATTATCGTTTCAAAGGAGAGCCCTGAGTCGTCACGATTTAAGATAGTAACAAACGTTGCCGCGGTGGTGTGTCGATATTCGATGTATACATATACATATCGTTTGGTAATATAATCTAATTGTAATCGAGCACATAAAGCAATTCGATAAGAATAATGCATCGAACATGTGAGTTTTATGTTGCGACACCAACATCCGGTGAACGTCTAATTACTACGAAAACTTAGCGAAAGGAATTTGTTGAATTATTTGCAGGAAATATTATTTCTAAAATAGATATGAATAGAGAATCGTTAATTTGTTTGGAATGTTAGTTGGATTTTGCCTCGTTTATTGAGCGAAAAGCAAAGAAGCAAAGACTAGGCGGATTTATTACCAAATTTTATTAAAATAATAACAATAATAAATCAATTATTTAATGCAAGTTTTTTACAAAACATTTATATTTATCAAACATTTCTAATTTTATATAATTACTAACTGTTGTGCACGACGCGTATCTTTATAAAGGGGGAGACAAACGCTAAATACTAAAAATATCCATTGTTTAATGAAGATGTTACAAGAAATAGACAAGACAATTGCTTTGAAAAAAATATATGTTATACTTAAACATGTGAAGAACCAATTGTATTAATTAGAATTTTCGTTAAAGTAATAGAAACTCCACAAAAAAAGTTAGAACACAAGAAGAATTTGACCTTTATTGAAAACGGCTTATTGCACGCATATGAATCCTGTACCTATTAATAAGTTAATATCAGATGAAAAAATTGTATTAATAAAAAAAAAAATTGTGTAATGTTCTAATGGTAAAAACAAAAAAACACCATTTCTAGGCCCGTTGAATTGTCTCCGCCGCCAGCGAGTTCTATAGTAAATGTCATTTGCCTCAGTGAATCCCTTAAATATACTAGTTACTCGCTGATAATGTAGCTTTCTATAGGTGAAAGAATTTTTAAAATCGGTTCAGGAGTCTTTTGAGTTCATTCATTACAAACATACAAAAATACATACATACAAATCTTTTCTCTTTATAATATTAGTATAGATAAACTATGTACCACCGGTTCGGAATACTACTTCTAGGGGGAAGAACTCGACAAGAAAACTCCCTAGTTGCTCTTTTCATAAATCGTCAATCACATGATTTGTAACAAAATTCAGCAATTTATATGGCATTGTAATATTATAATTTAACTCCAAAAGTTATTATATTAAAAATAATGTTTTAATGCTGTTTGTTTTAAAAATTGGATCCAGATGTTAGTGACATTAGTGATATAAACATTAAAAGATAAATAAATAGATGAACATATTATGTTTATTTCTCCAACACAGCACACAAAAAATAGAAAAAGAAGCCAACTCATGCAAATAAAATATAAATAAAATTTAAATTATAATTAAATCTAATATGAAAATAATAAATAAAATGTTAATTCTACAGCAGCAAAAAAGTGTAAAAGGTCGCCGAGTTAGGTCAGCTCTGCGACGTGTATACCACATGCCCCACTAATTTTCAGTCATGCCCCAAGAGTTAATCGAACAGATAATTTAATAATTAATGATAGCAAGCACATAATCTAAGATGTAATACTAAAAATAACACAAAAAATCATTGACTTACATAAGTAATAAATAAAAGCTAAAACAATAGCGTTGGTAAACAGGAAACAGAATTACATTTGCCGTTGAGATTATAAATACATAAATTGAGAGCTAATCTCTTTTGTGTTACAACACCTCACTGACCGAATGAACGGTCCGATTGCGCAAATTGTCAGCAACCTTAGGATCATAAGCTGGCAATTATATAAGGCTGCTCTAAAATCACCTTCAACATTGTCTTACTATCCGGTCTGACTTGTGCTCTGACACAATATTTTGTTATACCTAACAAATAAAACAATCAGAGATAAGGGAGTAATTGTAAATAATGGTTGTGGTATACATCATAAACAATTGGTATTCGTCGAATCAATAAACCGATATGAAATTACGCAAGATCGACGACGGAATACAATTGTATTCCGTTTGATTTGAAACAAACAAATCCAATTGCTGGAAACATGGATTCATTGAGTCGTAACGAATACGGACAAATTGTTACTCGTCATGTCATAAATTTCATTGAAATCATTAATAATATCATTAGTAACATCCTATAATTAGGATTTTAATCCTAATTATCGGATATTACTAGGATGTGTCGAAACAAAATCTCGTATTGTTGAAAATCCTCAGGACTTGTATTCTAGCCATGCTTTTATTCAAAATTTAAACTCTCATGGTATAAGTTCCAATAATGTTCTTTAAACTCTAAAGGTGACCATGTATTTGATAGTCGTGTACTGTCGCTTAAAAGCGTCATTTATTATTGTGATTGGAAAGCGTTGTTTGCAAATAAAGGTAATTAGGATAAATTTCCAAACGTTTCTGGAATAGTTGAAACAGCTGGCGTTCTTTTGTTAACTTTAAAAGGTGCATTGTGTTGCGAGAGGCTGAATAGTAAATGTTTACATAAGTTGGAAGCTCACCAAATAGGAGGTGGCACAATAAAGCGATTAATTAAACATTTGTCGGCACTGCCTGGACCCAGAGAATTACTATTCTCCCCCTGTACTGGCATTTCTACCTTCCATCGGCGAAATTCTCTTGAATATTAATATTATGATTTCAACCAAATTCTAATTAGATTATGGAGGATTAGCATTTATAATGTATAGCAAAAGTTGAATTTTAACACTCTATATTGACAATTTTTATCATACAAAATTATATCAATTGTACATTGGTTATAGTTTAACAAAAAAATGAGACAAGTGCGAACTGAACTCCCGTGAAGAGGGTTCCGTACGATGTTGAGTGATTTACCATGTTATTTTAATATCATGGACTTCCTATAATCTATAAATTGAAAACTAATATCTGTATTTTTTTTTTCAACATTTTAGGTTAAGTAGTTTCGGAGAATAGGGGAGGGGCAATGGTCAATTTTCGTCTATTTTCTTGAATAACTTGGAAACTATTTATTTTACAATTACAAAAAAAATACATTTAAGATCTTCACAACAAGATCTTCCATTTCATATGTCACACGATGCAGATTTCAAAAAAATTTTTTTTTTAATTTTCCACCTTCCCCCCAAAAATGACCTCCCATATACAGATTTCATATTCACGTCACACTGTGTTTGGATCACATAAATTGGTATGTGTACCAAATTTCAACTTAATCGGTCTAGTAAATTCCGAGATAATTGACTGTGAGCGACGGACAGTCGGACACACGAGTGATCCTATAAGGGTTCCGTTTTTTTATTCGGACGTACGGAACCCTAAAAAGCACTTTAAGTTTTATGATAGTAATTCCATGCCAACTAACCAAAGAAGATTTTACGCAATAATTCTAATAATTAATTACATGCTTCTTAAATCCACATGTTAGTGGAATCACTAACTCTCGGTTCTATTGATAGATGAAATCGGTTGGAACTCATAGATATCAAAAATTATTACAAATATATTTTATAAAATTGATCAAAACCGAACATAACTAATAATAATTACTCATAGTGCTTTGCGCTGTTCTGTAGTCGCTTGATTTACTAATACCTGACCTATGATACGAAGTGCGTTTATGGTGGTCATTCTTCCAGCGCATAAATAAACTCGCGGAACCTCACGCGAGTCGCCCCGAGGGACTTCGCAAATACACAGATAATAACACTCTGAATCAGGTGTAATAACTCATTCCTTCCTATCTTTAAATTCACCCATACACATTAAGGCACGCAATGCAATAACGAGCAAACTGATGGTCGTGTTTCTCACGCGACCGAACCAAAACAGTCCCCCGTTTGATGCTCCCGGTGGCTTCGCTAACAAGATGCGAACCTAATATAAGTAAAATCATGTGAAGCGTATCTAATACATATTCAACTCGAATGCCAATTCACTAATACCAATGTTCTGCTCTATCGTGGAACTGTCTGCTGAAGCAACCGCCTCAATTACCATCTGAGATAAATCGAAATTTCACACATTACTCTTGTTGGAGTGGAACCACTTCGCAATGAAACTACACTAATGATATTTGAGTTTATCTGTTTCGAAATTTAAGTCAAAGAGCACCGGAAGCAATAGGTCGAGATCAACATCTCTATTGTTAGAGTATTCAAAGTAAAATATAGGTTTAGTGATATATTGCTGTTATCAATTGGACAACTTAATAAGCAAAAGCCAGCATTATTGTGCATTATAATTATTAGAACCTATTTCGATATTACCACATTTATTGATTTAACTATAAATAAAGGCCGAACTGAAAGTTACGTATTTGCTAATAGTTCCGATAGACTTGTTATTCTGTCCACGCAGCTAACAATGCGCGGGCGCAACTGCGCGCAGAGATATTAGTCCGATATACGCCGGCTGCGCTCCATCGACTACGCACACCGAATGACGATAACCGTACGATTTAAAGTCTGCCACAGAGATACCATAAATTTTTTCCATAAGCTAGAGGCTTCCTTCAAATCTCCTTTTTACGCCTAGTTTCGTAATGCTTCCGGCAACCTTGTTTGTGTCCACTTATCAATTTCAAACAAATCGTTAGTCACGATTTTACATGAACGACCAGATTCCGATCTATCCGGCATAGCTAGATTTATTCAACAAAAAGAAAATATTGCTCAGTGGAACGACTTACTGTGAAATTCCGTTAGGCAATCGGGTTTGCATTACGGTTCAGGTGCGTTAAATTCGCTCCATAACTCATAGGCAAAAATGTACTGATGTAATGGAGGCGCCCGAGGTACCGGGCTGAGGTGTCGCAGCCACGACAACAATAAATCTTTATTTGCGTCTTCGGCTCGCAAATCGCGCCATCTCCGAACGAAACTTACCTCTCCGTCATTTTCTTATATATTTATTGCGTTAGCTGGTTCCGTAAACGCTCCCTACGAAACATCGTCGCCTCGTTTATGTTAATTTATTCGCATTTCAATGAGACGCCTGTAAAATGCCATTATGCATTATCATGTCTTATTCTTATAATACTGGCCTGTAGCGAGGTCTGTTTTTATCTTTACGGCATTATTATAAGCGCGCGTGTTTCGTTTAAAATTGTTTTAGTGCCTCAAATACTCAAAAGTTCTGCAAATAAGCATTGTTGAATTGTATTCAATTAGAGATATTTTAAAGTGTGTTGTTCGTATTTAGTGACAATTTTAATAATACATATTCAATATTAAGTTATTATTTAAAAACAATTATTTAATTAGTGATTATTTATCTATAGGCGATTTATTCATGAATTATTCAACTCGGCCATGCTTCGCTGCGCCTCATACGGCGGTGGAGTGCGCGTGAGGCGCGCGGTACTGGACTGGACAATGCCTATACATGTTGGCGGCCGATCGTATAATCCGGCAGTTCGTGATGTGTCTAGGCAGCCAATTCATGAAATGGCTAATTAAAATTCAGGCAGATTGATCAACGAAGGACGTTTGACGATTTAGTCGAAAGATATACTTCGAACGATCTGACTGATATTAAGCAGAAACTTTATGAAACTGCGCCATATACATATAACGATCTGCCTAGGCACATCACGAACTGCCGAATTATACGAACGGCCGCCGACATATGTATATAATACTATTGATAATGTTATATAGTCTATAGCCTTCCTCGATAAATAGACTATTCAACACAAACAGAATTTTTCAATTCGAACCATAGGTAGTTCCTGAAATTAGCGCGTTCATTCTACACAAGAGTAGTCTTACAGAAGAGCACCGTGAAATAACAGCACTTGTGCTGTTGTGTTTCGGTGAGTGAGTAAGGGATGCCGGAGCCCATTTCCCTATCCACTCCTAATCCCTCATCCTTAATCCTACTGTAGACGGCAGCGCACTTGCAGCAGCTTTGGCGTTGCTTGTGTTATAGGCGACGGTAGCCACCTACCATCAAGTGGACCGTCAGCCTGTCTGCCGATCTTAACATAAAAAAAAAACAAACAAACAAACTCTTCAGCTTTATATATTAAAAAGTATAGATTACTTATTGATACTTTAAGGTATCTTAAGTTATTGTATATATACAATAACTTATATATATAGGCCATTAGCATATTATGTTTTCGACATTTACCAATTTATTCCAACAATTGTTGTTACCTCTATAATCCGTGTATTTAATTTGAGTTATTTTCTTTTTTTATAATTATATATAATCAACACACTTAATAAACTAACATATCAGACGAATTTACCTGCCAAAAAAAAATTTCTTTCGTTGCCATATTGTTTGCGGACACATGGTTGTTTAATTCTCACACAACCATACCCACATGACGCGTGTCCGAATTGTGTAATTGAATAAAATGTTGCCGCCGCTATAACCGGCTGGAAACCTGAATACAAATTGTGTTGTAATTTATCATTTAACAAAATATCAGCGCCGTGAATCTCCCTGTCGACATGGAAGTCCGTGAGACCTAAATATCACGTGTCGGGATTGACGTTAGCCAAACATCGATATTATTTGTCCGTCGCACACGCTCGTTACTTACGAACTATGTTTGGCATGCACACATTCTAGATACAATTTCGAGCGTGTTTTCGTTTGAGGAATTATCAAAGCACATAGCGGCCGATATACATTTAATACCCATAGCTTTGTGTGTCATACTGGTCCCGCTTAAGCCGATTTCAGCTAAAGCCTGTGGTGTGACTGAGTTTGTGACAAATAAAGCAAATGTGTTACTATTTTTAATGTAAATAAATTATTCAGAGGATTAAATAAATTGGGAGTCACATTTAGAAGTATCGTATTAGGGTATTTATTATCATAATGGAGTATGTCTCGTAATTTTTATATTTTTATATGTAAACATGAACATTAGACAAATTCTCTTCATAAACCTGTCTATGACATCGGAGAAGTGTTTTAGGCCAGTATCAAATGTTGATAATATCTGAAGGGATTTCTTATTTACGTAAGTAATAATTTTTTCTCCTTATGAACCGATTAGCGATCCAGGGAAAAGTATTATGGGAAAAGTTGGGTTTTCAGCACTAAAATCAATTGAATTTTTATTATTTCGAATAGGTATATGTATCTTGATTCGAATAGAAATTTTTAGTCAGTTTTGAAATGTAAAATTTTAGATATGGCAATTATTTTGCTCTAATATGATATGCTCATTTTTCTTAACCTTCAACCAATATAAAAGGTCAAGATACGCTGAAAAACAGTATGCTATGGAATTAGCTTTACGCATACTATTTCCATACTATATATATAAATTAACCATGTGTAGAAATTTAATATATAAATTAACCAAAAAATGCTTACTATATGGCTATTCAAATATATAATCATTTAAAGGAGTTCCTATTAGAAAAATTTAAAAATAAATTGCACAATTAGCTTTTGTACAAAAATTTTACAAAGAGATAAATGTTTTAGTTTAAGATAGTTATATTATTATAACATAGTTTATCGTATATTACTAATGTAAAATATTAATTGTTATTTATTTTATAACATCTTATATATAAAAATGAATCCCCATTTCTCCGGGTCACGGCATCACGCGTGAACGGGTAGACCGATTTTAATTCGGTTTTCACTAATGGAAAGAGGAATAAACGGAGAATGTTCTTATATATAAAAATTGCACCCCGGGCGAAGCCGGGGCGGGTCGCTAGTATGTTATAAATAACAATTACTATAAATAATATTTGAACGCCACTATTAATGGCAGAATGTGTATATTCTATCATAAGTATGTATAATTAAGATCTTATTAAGATTAAGATATTTGCTTAAAATATGAGTACAAAATAAGATCTCAAATTTCTTTAAGACTCTTAAACTAGAACAGCACACACGTTGCTGATGAAATACACTACGTCCTCCACTAGATGGCGGTCCGTCAACGTGTAAAAATCGTGTGAAAACAGAAAATGAGGACTTTGGTGGTTTATGAGAAAAGGCATACGTGTAGCAGTAGGCGGATGTCCCCTAATAATGACGATGAAAATGATAAAGACAAATGAACTTTACACAAATTAAAATAAATGCAAAATGTGTTTTGAAGTACTAAATAAAAAAAATTGTAATTTAATTCTTAGACGTGAGTAGATCTCATTCTCCTGTCCTGAATTTTCTCGAACTATTTGCCCCAACAGGTGAGAGCCATCGACAAGGCAGTCATGAAACTCTATTAGGAATATTAAAACTCACACACCTGATGTCCTTAGGAGACGGTAACTCCTGGATTGTCACAGCTTATCGAGTAGCAGGCATTAACCATATTTAGTTTGCGGTATCACTGCTTAATTGGATATTATAAATGACAGACTAACATACATCTACAGGTAACTACATATATAAGTACTTCAACATTTTATGCTGTATTTAGGTGACATAGATGTTACGGATCGCTTAGGTTCTATGAGATTAAAATCATCGGTTTGTCTGTAAAGAAGCCAAAGGAAGTTAAGCCGGTGTCAAACTCACTAATTATACTAACTTTACCGTGTCACATAATCGCGGTCAAGGGTCAGAGGCGTAAGGAGCTTAAGCGAAGACCTTTTAAAAAGCCGCTAAACGTTGGAAAATAAATTAAAGTTAAAATTTTACCTATTTGTTACCACAAAAGAAAAAAAAAATTATCATGAGAACATTGCCCATATGTGTAATTTCTTAAGTATTGCTTAATTGAACCGATATTTAAGTGTTACCGTAATTTTGTTTAATCTTAAAGAAGGCATGTAATGCGGTGTTTACTTACATGTTTACTTAAACATTTCCAACTTTAATATAATACATTTAAAATTTTGTTCGAACTGTGGATACCAGATAGGTAATCAATACGAGATACAAAATAAAAAACTAAATTCTAAAACGGTTTCGTTTAGATAACCATTAGTTGGCGACAAATAACGTATAAGACAGAAGATTTATGGATATATTTTCTCGAAGCTGTAATTAACTATTAGTAGTTTAGTTAAATTTTAACATTTAATTAATGTGGATAGTTTCCAACAGTATGTGTTTAAGTTCTTCGCTGTGAGTACCGGAATTAATATAAACCGTCGCTCTAACTACAACTATTGTTGAAAAGAAAGAGTTAACAATACATGTACGATGTTTAAAGTGGGTCGATTTGATAAGGCATTTAATTTTAATTTGGAGCGGTCGTGACGTTTCCACGAGCCCCTTGTAACCGTTTGCCTAATCTCGATGGAAAGTACCTGTGGACAAACGACGAGCCATTGTTCATCTGCACTAACAAGGCATCCAAACCTTGCTCTGGCCGATTTGCGTCAGAAGCTAATCATTTAACTCGGGCAATGGTTAATGACGGCGGGCATTATTGTTCCCTCGAGCGAATTACGTAAGAGGCTGTCGCAATGTCTTTGAACTCCAAACTTTCAAGTTATTAATTATTATGCGTTATTGACTTCTCATCGTCTGAGCCGAGATCGCCTTTGTGTTCGCAGATTTCCTAATATTTAAAGTGGGTCAGTAAATCGCCATAATAACAAATAACCTTGTTCCTGTTCAAATGTTTGATGAGTTTTCTGTTTATACCATCGATGTTTTATACATAGATGAATTTTGATATTTACTTCAATAAGGGATAAAGCGTTTTTCATGGTTTTCCCGGAACTTAAGTGCTTTTTTAGAAGTTTGCGTTTCGGTTTTCCTTTTATACGTATTATTTGTTTTCAAACTCACTTCCAAATTACATGATCAAGTTAATTTTTTTTTTTGTTTATGATTGTTACTGGCAAACGGCATAACGATAACAATTCACTAAATAATCAAACCATGCCTAGCACGATTCTGGTCTAATTATTTTCAATAAATGAATTTCCAGAATTATTGAATCTAATAAATAAAATTAGATTCAATAAAAAATTCTCTTATAAATTATACCTACTACATCGCGTGGGCGAAACAGCTGATAAACTAATAGTTGAAATTTTAATTTACATATAAATGACTATGATTATACAACTAAGTATCATTAATAAATAAAAATAAAAAGACTATTGCAATAAATAGATCTAGTGACACAAATACATTTCAGTATTAAATTCCACAATACCTTACGTAGTGTAAACCACATTATACTTCAAGCACAATCTGTGGTCATTTTCTCCTATTTTAGAAATGATGTTAATCAATCGATTAATTTCACAGAATGCGATAGTGATTCATTTAAATTAAAAAAAAAGAAAGTTTTAATACAAGAGCTTACTCCTTAACTTAACTAAAATCATAGTAATTATTTTAATCCATGTAAATTTTGGAGTAACCACGCAATTACATATAAGATTTTTGGAGTGACAAAAGACACACTGCGTTCCTCTATTGAAGATGGAGTTAGAAATTGAAGATCTGGTGGCAGTAACTGTCCCCACATAGAAGACTAACGTACAAAAACAGTACTTCTGTTCTTGTGTTTAAATGGAGTAAAGGTATTCAGGGCCCATTCTGATACACACTTTATTCTATTCTATATTCTAGGTGTTGTGAGAGGAGAGAAGAGATAAAGAGGACATTTTACGTAAAAACGGACGCCATAATTTAAACTAATGTAGTTAGTATTCTAAAAGCTATTTATGTCATTTACTTAAGTTATACTTACTGAAACTGTGTGGATATTTCCCAAACAAAAGTTCAACACTCCGACAATGCTTAAGTTGTTTGTTGCGTGAGTGAATTTAGGGTCAGATGAATAAAATAATATGAATTTTACTAATCTCCTTCCTAGTCGTGCAGTGTGAGACGGCCTGTGCAAATTACTCAAGTTGAATATGGCAGAATATGGGGTCGGCTGACATTACTGACAGGCAGCGGAACCACTTTGAGTAACGGGTGATTTACTTGCCCTAGAAAAGACAAAATGTTATTTTAAAAATTAACTGCAAAGGGTAATTTAAATATAAAATAAGAACAGTGGACAATGAACCAAACATGTATAACAAACGATGTTCATATTTCAAACTTAAATTCTGGCTCTGAAATATTACGACAAATAGTATTAGCGAGGCGTGTGAAAATAGAAGAAAATAATGACAGATTTGCACTATACAAGAGTAGGAAGATTGCTGCAGTGCCATCCGTCGACTAAGCTGATTTAGTGAGCCCCAACAAAGCGACTCCTGACTACAATAACAGATACCACCGGGCGTTGGATTAAAATAATTCAGACTTCACCCGCAAACGTGCGCTCAGAGGGCACAAGTGATTAAATACAACCTAGTGGAGATTTATAAGTGTTTATTTCTGGCATAGAACAGCGCAGTGAGGCATCCCAGCGCTCTACCTTTGTCCAGCATTAATAAATGTTGTTTGTCGTAAGTGAATGTATTGTTACAAGAGATGTGAATGCAGAGTGAAAAATTTATTGCGATCCCTTATGCGGCATAATCGCATTAGTCCTCTGCTTGACTTAATAAATATGTATCGCTTTCTTTTTTGTGAATAATGCTTTAAGATGATTGATTTTTGTTTTAGACAGAGATCGTTCAGCTGCAATATTAATAATTGAACTGATGCGACATCCGGTAGGCTTTTTGAAATTTTATCTAGTAGTAACAAAGTAAATGGTAGCCGCATAATTTGTCAATGAGTACAAAGAGTTTAATCTGCGGCAACGGCTGTACAAATCATAGGCGCAGTTGTTTTGCGGCTGGCGGACATAGGACAGAATGTTTCGTAACGACAAGTTTGCAACAAAGCTCGGAACGAGGCTGTGCCCACTTGAATGGCAGGCTCTAATTAACTGTCAAATAATTCGACATTATTGCTATCCGATCACTATCACATTCTAAATCTGGGGGGTCCAATGTTAAGCTGCAATTAATAAATCATTAAGTTCCGCGGAGCGTTTGCCGAGGTTGATGTGCATGCGTCTCCGTAATTGGCAGTGCGGAGTTCGGTTCGGGCACGGTTGTTAGCCGTTGCCGCATTGGCACTATTGGCAGATAGCGCCCCTAGAGATGTAGCAGGCATCGCGTCGATCGAATCGCGTTCGCACGCATATTACCGGCGCACAGGCCGGGGCGCCCCGAACCGCTCGCGGGCGAAATAGCGACCTAACAGTACAACGGCCCTCGTGATTAGACGCCACACGATAGCGTCCATTGTCGGTACACGATCGCCTCTTGTACGTCTCGAAATTGCGGAAATGGACACGGCTAGCACCCACTCCACTAGCGGGACATTTCAATTGCAGTCTCCTACCCGCTGGGCAAACATATTTCTATGAAATAGAATTGTCCCTATGAATAAATTTATCGAAGCGTAATCGGGATCAAATTTCCTCTTGTATGTTTCTACGACTTTATCGGCGCGTTCTATCTGCGATGCCATCGTTTATTGCGGCGTTTGTGCCCATCGCGTCTGTCACATTATCGCTTTAATGGGTGATCGAAGGGACACTCTGAGTTCCCGTGCACTGTAATTTATTACCGGCCCATTAAGGCTGTACCATATCTTAAAATTGTGGCCAATAGTCGTAAAACTGTGACGTGAGGACATTAGTAAGCGTCGAAGGTCGTTGTTTACGAGCTGCCTAATGAGAAATGCCATCGAGCGAGAACTGGCGCGTGACTAACGAACGCTTCGCCCCGACGTACGCGAGCAGATATATTAAAGAAGTCGGGAAGTAATTTCATTTCACCCAACGCGTATGTAATTGTTTACCGTACGAACATAATCTGCGATGTTATCTCAGAGCGCCTACGACTGTGTTTTTTTAAGGAGTATCTGTTGCTTCTTGTGTCTGTATTGAAGAGGATAAAGGCATGTAAGGGCTTAAAGGAGCAATCTAGGAACATAGCCGGAGGTGAATGCGATTGCTCAATTGTCTCTCGGAGGCTTCACGACGAAGTGGGAATGTTGCGAACGATACCGCTGAGAATACTCATATCTCAACGCCGACACTGAAGGTTGATTTATTACTGTAGCTGTAAATAGATTTATTTCTGTACCAGATATACATAATTGATCTTTCTATAGTAAGAAATAAAAGGCATCGGAAGCGAAAACTTGTTCGACGTAAGCTGGTCCGACACTATTTTTCTGTACAAAATAAAAAGAGAACTGAAATATTTACACTCGAAGGCGATCAACAAAAACTCCCACAACATAAAGAACAATCAATCTTATGGATTCTAAAAGAAGCCTCAATCAAAACAGAATACGAAGAACCAGAGAGCGGATAAAGGGTCCTATAAATCATAAAATCAGGCGTCCATTCAAAGCGGTTTATTTGGGCGAGGAAAAAAAATGACCCTTTGCTCCTTGGAGTATTGTTAACTGTCGGCTGTCGGCGTCGGCCCTAGGGTGCACCTCCAATTTGTCTTCCATTGGAATTAAGCGAGACGATTCGAAGCTAACTTATAACGTCATTAAAATTTCAATAATGACATCGACATTTGAGTAATTCACCCTCGCGGTTATATTTATGGGAAAGTGTTCATGCTATCCAATGACTGAGGATCATTCATTAATTAGAAACTTTGGTTTGTATAAAAGTTTATCCATTTGTTTTTTAATAGGAAACTTACTACGGTTGCTTTTAAATTTTTATTTAAAACTAGCGACCTGAAACCGGCTTCTTACGAAAAAAATATCCAATTTTTCTCCTCTTAAGAACCGTCCTCGAACTTCAACGATAAAGAAAATTTGCCGCGTTCTCCCGTTTAGTCTAGGCGTTCTCGAGTTTTGCGTTTAGCAACACACTTGGGAATTAATTTTTATTTATACTTATTGTTAGAGATTTTTAATTTGCTTGAAAGTAAATATGTTATGGTCGAATATCATTTTCAATTCAAAATAGCAAAAATATTCAACAATTTCAGATGCAAAACAAGAAAACAGTTAATTAAAGCAACAACCTTAGAGAAAACCACCGTAATATAACAGCACGGTATTTCGGTGAGTGAGTAAGGGATGCCTGAGCTCATTTTCCTATTCGTTGCTTGTGTTATAAGCGACGGCAGTCACCTACCGTCAGGTGGACCGTCAGTCGGCCTGCCGATCTTAACTTAAAAAAAAAATAGAATAATCGGGTAACACATATTGTTTTTATTAGCCCTATTAATGATTAAAACTGTAAATTATTTCTAAAAAAACTTGTTTATTTTTAGTTTTTAAGATAATTTAATTTTATATTTATCTTTACCTAAAACTTTGTACCGTGTAGGTACTGGCCGTTTCGATGTGCATAACGATAACAATTTTCAATAAAGAGAGTCGTTCCATCGTAACATTGTACTGTGATGCAGCACCATAAAGCTGAACGCTTCCGCGTCCTAGCGGGTGCGGCGGGGGCACTCGATTAACCTCTTCACCCTACATTTGTGACCTCACACGATTACATTTTTACACGAACAACGCTCCTTGATTGATCGACTTTAGAAGGGTTTGTGTAAACGCAGTGCGATTGTTTCATTGGGAATAAATTTATAAATTACATAATAGGTATATTCTGTAGCATTTTTTTATGCTAAAATCTATTTATTTCTAGCTCAATATAAGTTAATTAAAAAAATGTGCCTTTATTCTAAATCATATTCCCAGGTTAGGATGCTCCCGAGTCCGTTGGATGAGTGGTTAGGGCAGACCACCTCCTTACAGAAGACAGCACGTGGGTTGTTGTGTTCGGTGAGTGAGTAAGGGATGCCAAAGCCCATTTCCCTATCCTCTCCCAATCCCTTATCCTCAATCCTACTGTAGTCGGCAGCTTATTTGCAGCAACTGTAGCGTTGCTTGTGTTGTAGGCAATGGAAGCCACCTACCATCAAGTAGTAAAAAAGGTTCACATTTCTGGTAAAGTTTTCTTCCACTTGAACAAATGATATGAGGTCATTACTAAGAAAAAATTTGTACGTCATCAATATTTTTATAAATCTTTCTTATTTATAAAAATGAATCCCCATTTCCGTTGGTCACGGCATCACGCGTGAACGAGTAGACCGATTTTAATTAGGTTTTCACTAATGGAAAGAGGGATAAACGGGGAATGTTTTAGTGTATAAAAATTGCACCCCGGGCGAAGCTAGTGATTTATAAATTTGGAACGTAAGTGCTCTGAGTAGTGACAAAATAGAGTCTGTAGAAACGACATAGTTTTCATTACTTTAGATTCAAAATTACAATGAGCCTCATATTGAAAAACTAATTGAAAGGCTTATGTCATTAAACAGATTAGACACCTATCAACAGAACTCGATTGTCTATTTCAGTTACTTTAATTATATTATGCTATGATTTGAGTATTATATGTAGTTATAAGAAATGTAATTGTTATTTATTTTATTTCAAAGATGACAAAAAGAATGATATCCTCAGTTTCTTTCGGGGTTTCTTCTGAGGATTGTCATCATCTTGACTATTTTTTTCCAAAACTCCTGTAAAAGTAGACTAATGATTAAAAAAATTTCCTTGAACCTCATTTAATTTATTTATTTATTTATTTATTTATTTAAGACAGCAACAGCCTGGCACACTTTACAGTTTCACCATATCGCTCAATATCTTGGTCCAGTGTGCAAGCCAATTAGAGCTGAATACATAATTCTCTATGGTACACAAACTCTTACACTAAATTACAAAAAAATCTCACTTAAATTACTCTTAAATTCTTAAATTACTCTTTCACTGATTACTAGCTGATGCTCGCGACTTCGTTCGCGTTAAAAAATAAAAGATATAACGCCTACATACATTGACGCCTGAGACTATTTGTCATGCGTTTGATCTTTATTTTTAGATCTTTATTTTTGCCCGCGGCTTAGCGTAGAATATTTAGCCCATGTCCATCCTGAATATCTATTCTAACTACTGGTGAAAGAATTTTTTAAATCGGATG
Source organism: Bembecia ichneumoniformis (assembly GCA_910589475.2). NCBI lineage: Eukaryota > Metazoa > Arthropoda > Insecta > Lepidoptera > Sesiidae > Bembecia > Bembecia ichneumoniformis. The sequence continues at coordinate 910,775 of OU342526.1, read as the reverse complement.
GGTAGTTTCGAAGATTACCTCCTATATACAAACAAACAAATATACAAAATTTACCTCTTTAAGTTTAGCTGTATATGTAGATATATGTATTTTTTCAGCCTGAAAACTTCAAATATTTAACTATATATTTAAAGAAATGCCCGTTGTTTTCAACTCAAATAAGATATTAGAAATGACGCAACAAGCATTACGATGCTATAATATGATAACAGTTCATAAAACGCAGCATTCGTTCCATAGCTCGGAGCCGGAACTATACACGCTTACACTTGTGCGCTAAACGCCAATTTCCCCTTGAATGGTATCAAATCACCATAAACCTATCTCGGCTATGGCTTAATATGGAGTGCACGATATAACGGACAACTGTTTGCTTCTTGGAATGATGTACGTCTTACACTCTGACCTCGTGCTGTTTCGGTATGAGATTGAAGCCATTGTGCTTGTAAACTTGCAGGTCGCATTTTTGCGGCCACTTTTTAACTTTTTATAGTCTTGCATAATGTTCTCACATGAATAATAAATGTGTATTCATATCTCTGCTCCGTGTATGATATAAAAAGTTTTTTTTTTTTTTTTTTTGTTTACTTACATCTATTTAATGGTGACCAGCTTTTACCGGAGACTTCGTCAATATATATTATTGAGTATTTCTTATTCTGATGTATAAACTATTGATATACTTACTATAAAATTTCATTAAGATCTGTTCAGTAGTTTTTGAGTTAATCCAAACATTCCTTCTCACTAACTTTGGCATTTATAAAACTAACTTATACGTTATATTACTAACTTACTATATTATATTATATTATATAATATTATATTAAATTATATAATATTATATTATATTATATTATATTATATTATATTATATTATATTATATTATATTATATTATATTATATTATATTATATTATATTATATTATATTATATTATATTATATTATATTATATTATATTATATTATATTATTTTACTAACTTTTTCCTTCGACTTCGTTCACGTATAAGTTATAGCATATAAGTTATTCTGATTTTTTTAGATAGATAGATATACCTTTCATAAACATGACACACACATAAAGAGAATGACAAAAAATTCATCTAAGTTAACAAAGAAGAACGAATTAAGTACACAGACAAATTTCACACATATAAATGAAATAACTAGTTCAGTCCCATTGAGTGTGCTCCAATTATTATTATTGATAAGTTTGTCACAGTCCATTCGGTAGTTCCGCGGAAGAATAACAAAGATAAACTAATATTTACGAATATAATATTAATAAGATAACATTTAGGATAAGATACATACTCAATATACAATCTTACTGAATATGTTTTGATATACCAGTCTTATATATTCCATCTACGCAGCCTGGCTTCTGGCTATAAATTATAATGCCTTATAAATTATATATTTTATTTTATTGTCATTATCTATTCTGTTAATCATCACCCACCTTTTCCACCATGTGGCATGTCATGGTAGTTTCTTTGAATTTTCCTTACATTATAACTCATTTATACTTGTCATTGCGAATGATACGACTAAAGTATTGCAATTTCCTCTTCTTTGTTGTTTGAGTACCTACTTCCAATCTCTCGTTCATTCTCTGGAGAACTGATTCATTACGAATGTTATCTTTACACGACAATTTTGGAATAGAACCTGTTTATGGTTTTATGGTTTAGACAGTGAGAAAGCCGAAGCCTTTGCTTCTCATCTATCTTGTGTATTCCAACCCAACAAAGCCAATGGCGATGGCGATGAGTGCGAACTGGACACAATACTGAGCCAAGATTTACAAATGTCTCTGCCCCTAAGACCGACGTCTCCCAGAGAAGTTGCACGCATGATTAAGTCCTTGCACTCAGGAAAAGCCCCTGGCTACGACCTGATTACCCCGAAGCTGCTCAAGGAACTTCCCAAAAAATCTATTACGTTCCTAGCTTGCTTGTTCAATGCGATCTTCAGAACGTGTAGCTTCCCCGCACCTTGGAAGGTCTCGGAGATCATTATGGTGCACAAACCCGGCAAACCGGCACAGGATATCACGTCCTATCGTCCTATCAGTTTAACTCCCGTGCTGTCGAAACTGTGGGAAAGAATATTTCTAGTTCGATTGAAGCCCCAAATGGAAGAATGTAACATCATACCATCGCATCAGTTTGGATTCAGAAAATCGCACTCCACCATTGAACAAGTTCATAGAGTTTACGACGTAATACGACAGTGCTTTGAACTCAAACAATACTGTTCGGCAGCCTTCTTGGACGTGCAACAGGCTTTTGACCGCGTCTGGCATAAGGGCCTGCTTGTTAAAATAAAACAATTGCTACCCCACTCCTTCTTCAACATTCTGGCTTCGTACTTAGCTGAAAGAATTTATCAGGTTAAACATGGCGATGCTAGATCAGGCTTTTACGATATCAGGGCTGGAGTACCGCAGGGTTCAGTAATTGGCCCTACTCTCTACAACATATTTACCTACGACTTGCCCACATCAGATAATGTGACTGTCGCCACCTATGCGGACGATATCGCCTACCTATCCTGTCACGACTCGGCCGAACTGGCTAGTGAACAGTTGCAGCAGGTGCTAAATAGCACGTTCTGCTGGCTGATGAAATGGCGGATTAAAGCAAGCGCCCTAAAATCACATCATATAACGTTCAGCCTGCGAAGAGGCATTTGCCCTCCAGTCCAACTAGGTGATGTCCTGCCACATTGCGAGTCTATAAAGTACTTAGGGTTCCACCTGGATCGCCGCCTCACTTGGAAGACCCATATAAAACACAAACGTGATGAGGTCAACCTAAAATTTAAAAACCTGTATTGGCTAATGAGACGGAATTCAATTCTGTCTTTGGAAAACAAATTACTGTTGTACAATGCAGTTATCAAACCTATATGGACCTACGGCATCCAGTTGTGGGGAATTGCCAGTGATAGCAACATAATATGCCTGCAAAGAGCGCAAAACGCAATCTTGCGGACAATTGTGAATGCACCTTGGTTTGCTCGCAGTGACGAGATACATGGTTACTTGGAAATGCCTACCGTAAAGGAGGAAATTAAGGCATACACTAAACGCTACGCTGAGCGCTTAGCCATACACCCAAATCCTTTGGCTGTTAAACTGCTTGATTCCTCTCAAGCCGTGAGAAGACTCAAACGAAAGCAAATAGCGTTAATATAAGGGTCGGCCGAGGCAATGGCTTCCGAAACCCAACTTCCCCATGTAATACATCCGAACTGATTATAGTCACTAATGACTGATGGCAGTTTTTAATGGAAAAAAAAAAAAAAAAACCTGTTTATGGAACTCTAAATTATTCTTAAAATATTGAATATAGTTATATAAATATAGTCACTCAAATATTCAAAAACATATTATGGCCTACCTTATAACTTTAAAACATTTATCTTCGTCAAATATTTCTCATTTTATAAAATTACTAGCTGTTGCGGGCGGCTTCGTCCGCGTCTCTTTATAAAATATTGTTCTTGGAAAACGGGAATTTTGTATGGAGGGAAGTAAAGGAGGAGATGGGGGAGGATGAGTAGCCTATGTTACTCGCTGATAATTTAGCTTTCTATAGGTGAAAGAATTTTTAAAACGGTCCAGTAATTTTTGAGTTTATTCATTACAAACGTGCAAAAATACAAATCTTTTCTCTTTATAATATTAGTAGATAAACTACCACCGGTTCTGAATGTTGCTTCTAGGGGGAAAAACTCGGCAAGAAACCCCCTAGTGGCTCTTTTCATAAATCATCAATTACACAATTTGTAACAAAATTCAGCAATTTATATAACATTGTAATATTATAATTTAACTCCAAGGATGTTTATCATTTATATAATCCAATATTTTATAATATCCTTTTTTGCATATGGTTTTCTTAATATAAAGAAACAAAGAAAGAAAGCAACTTTTATTCCTCTAATACAAACAATATATGAACAAATAATAATAACAAACAAAACAAAAAAAACAAAATATAAACAAGTATCAAGAGGAAAAGAAACCCTTTTTTTTTTGCGAGGAGAAATCCATTTACGGATTCCCTACCGCTGGCTAGACGATAGGGATATGAGGGACTCACCCAGTCAATGGACTGGTCCTACCCACTAAAACTCCCCGGTGTCTCCTTGCCCTTTGAGCGGGGTGGACCGGGTTCTGCCGAGGCAACAACTCCGATCCACCCCAGGGCAGCCTAGTCATTGCTGACTAGGCTTACTCCAATGGGGGATTGCCCGGAGACACCCAGGTAATCCCCAGACGGGGGGACCTTGTGCAGGCACACATAGCTCGCCACCCATGTGTGCAGGTCCCCTAGGGCATTTGAAAACGAGCTTGGTATGCCCGCCTTCTCCTGCCCAGCCGCCTGCGTCTGAGGGAGGCGAGACCGGCCTCTTCCTCTCGCTCCCTCTCAGCTGCCTCCTTCTGCAACATTACGTGTTCACAGAAGGAAGCAGCTGCTTTCCAGTTTGTCACACTATCAAGCATGGCTTCGACCATGCTTGACAGTGTGATCCGTCCACAACCAAGCGCCGCCCTCAGCTCCTGGCGCTGGGATCTCCAGGCCGAGCACACCTGAAGTGTATGCTCGGCCGTATCATCAGGATCGCCGCAGTGATGGCACTGCGGCGACTCCTCCCTTTTTATATGGTGCAGATAATGACCGAAGCACCCGTGTCCGGTCATAATCTGCACCATACGGTAGGTAAGGTCACCTTGTTGGCGCCTTACCCACTCCTCCAATACCGGACGGATCGCCGAGATCGTCCGATGGCCGGCGGTAGGGTTGAGGAGTGCCTCTCCCCAGTCGTGCATGGCCTTCTCTTGCGCCTCTGCACGGACCCGTCGCACATCCTCGGCGACGGGTCTTTCTCCTTGGGCCCTTGCGGCGACCCGATGCCGATGCACCTGGGACAGAACCAGGGCATCGACATCCCACGGTAGGACGCCCGCTAGCACACAGGCGGCCCCGTGGCTGACAGTGCGATAGGCCCGCACTGCCCGGATCGCCATGACCCTTTGCGGCCTCCGCAAAAGGGCCCGGGTGCTAGGAGTGAGGCACTCCGCCCACACCGGGGCTCCATATAGTGCCATCGACCTTACCACCCCGTGGTAAAGTCGACGACACGCCGAATTCGGTCCTCCCAAGTTTGGGAGGAGTCGTCCGAGTGCGGCTGCGGCTTTCGTCAGCCGTGGAGCCAGGAGCTTGAAATGCTCCTCGAAACTCCAGCGGGGGTCCAATGTTAGGCCGAGATACTTGATGTGCATCCCGACCGTGATCCAGACCCCCTCCACTCGGACTCGGAGCCCCGGAGGGATCCTGCGGCGTGGGGGATGGAAACCCATGGCCCTAGTTTTGTCTAGGGCCACCTCCAATCCTAGCAGGTGGATGCGCCGGACCACCATAGGTGCCTACCGACGCTAACCGCTCTGCGTCCTCCCACGTCTGTGCTCTTGCCGCGACCAAGGTGTCGTCGGCAAAGCAGACAACCTCCATCTTTGGAAGTAGGTTGCCTCGCAGGACCCAGTAGGAAAAGAAACCCTAGCTCAGTATGCAGTTGCGGTGCAGACCACAACACAGATATTCTGCCAGGGACCAGATATTCAAAACATTTAAATATAAAATATAAACCTTAAAATTTATAGACAACTGTTGTATATTAGCAGGAAGCCCGTTGTAAAAGCGTAAACATTGTCCCATAAAAGAGTTGCCGATTTTGCGGAGATGATTTTAGACATTGTATGCAAAAAAATGAATGAGTCGGCCCGTTGGATGAGTGGTAAGGATGCTTGCCTAACGTCTCAGGGGCCCCGGGTTCGATTCCCGGCGGGGTCAACTTTGGAAATTTTAATGTAATTTTCAAAAAATGACTCTGGTCTGGATTTGAAAAGTAGAGGTAGGGCACACTGCGTTTCGCAGTCATTGGGCAGCCCGCCTGGCGGCAGTGACCACCCCCTTACAGAAGACCACCGTGAAATAACAGCATATACGTGCTGTTGTGTTTCGGTGAGTGACTAAGGGATGCCAGAGCCCATTTCCCCCCCTCCTAATTCCTTATCCAATCCTAATCCTACTGTAGTCGGCAGCGCACTTGCAGCAGCTGTGGCGTTGCTTGTGTTATAGGCGACGGTAGCCACCTACCATCAAGTGGACCGTCAGCCTGTCTGTCGACATACCATAAAATAAAAATAAATAAAATATTTATTTATTTATTATTTATAATTACAAGTACGAGTTAAGTCGGTTTGTTGCACTATCATTTTCCTCATGGGCTGTTTAATACCTATACCGGTCAAAGTATACGTGAAGCTTTATTGAAATAATAAATAGAAGTAACAGCGATTTAAGAATAAACAATGACGCGTTTACATCTCTAATATTCCACGTATCGACATAATATCCGTCGGGGAAATGATATTTGCGTTGCATAAATGCAAGTCCGACCGAGCATCCCCGACCCTGACCCCAGGCCGTCGACCCCGCGCGTGACACTTCGATTCTCTATCGATCACGACCAGAGATCGCGCCGTCGAACTATCGACTCGATATTTTTATCTTCGCTTATCAGATCGGCCTCCAATAGACCTGCGACCACGAATCAGCGTGACTTCTCTCCTAATGTAATCACAATAGTTTAACAGTTAACTTTTTGTGTTCTTTTTTAACCGTACCTTTAATGGCAGGTGCCTCTGCTTATCTCATCGATAACCAATTACGATAGCTCGCCTCTTTACCCGTTGCAATCAGCGCTTCAAATTGAAGCCTAGTTTAAAATTTAGTCTTCTGACAACAATAATTTTACTTCCATAGCTTGCTTTAAGCGGATATTTTATTTATTTATTATTTACTTATTTCTTTTAAATAAAACTAAGCAAACCACCAAAGTTTTTTTTTAAATAGTAAACACGTTCAAGGCATATAATTCACTGTTCATGCGACAAAAACGGTACGCCGCAATGTCAGAAATAATATTGATACAAGATAAATGTGACGAACATTTTCATAATTCATTTTGTCACTGTCAACTTTGAATCTCATGACGCTGAGCTCGCCATTTTTATCGAAATTTATTTAAGAGCTTTTAGGTTTACTATTAAGATGTTCTAAAAGAGTTCATGATTATATCTGTAGTTGTTCTATTAATATAGGTATTTGAATACTAACATGCCGTATTTCGATTTAGGTACTATTTTTTTAGTCACAAATCAAATACTCTTGTAATGCCTAAGATGAATCTGATGAATTATTTATATTTTTAGTCTTTCAGATACTATACCTCTTTTGCTCTTACTTGAAAATGTTGAGTAAATATGGCAATATTATGTTGCCTCATTCTCCAATAAGAAAAAAGATATAAAGATATATAGATATAAGATATAAAGACCGTTGGAGGCCATGTAATAATAAATAAATAAATAAATCAAGAGTCTTTAATTTTTAGATAGGCAACAATAGGCCCCACGTTGTAGCGACAGAATAACATTAATACAAAATAATCGAATTGTTGGGATTAAACACTAAATAGTGTCATTCAGTTTGTAATTTATTACGTATATATTACCTGGTGACCATAGGCTCCTATTCTATGCAAAGGTCTACCAACTAGTTCACTATAGGCTGCCAAGACGAATAATGCTAAATCTTCTAGGACACTTTGATTCCTACCTTACGATGTTAGAAATCATATCGAATCGAAACACTACCGTGTCGACAGCCGAGTGTTCGACCTACTGAGCCATCATCACTGCTATATGAAGTCATAGTTATAATAGAGACCACATGAAATTAGTTTTTTCAGTCTTGTCTTTTCTATTGTCGGGAAATAGACAAATTTTGTTGTCAATTTCCCGTACTACATACAAAGTGCCTTCCGTTCCAGTTCAATGTACGTACAGTGCAGTAGAATACAATATATTACAACTGATTCAGTGGCTTTTCATGCGAATTTTCAGTGCAACCAAGACCACAAACAGCTGCCTTTGTACTACAATTTACCTACTGCAGACATAATATAACTGACGCCCGATTACTCTAACATTTCCGAATAATATGAGCTTCTTAATCGTAACTTGTGTATTTTAATTTAACTTAACCAGTATTTTAAGCTGATTTTTAGAATAAACATTACAATAGTATAAATCACGAAGAAAACTTGTAACCTCTTCGGTTGCAGTGGGCTTTTGGGCTCGCTGCAGCTCCTAAGAGAATTACCCACCGTACTCACTCAGTCGAAATGAACAAGAGACTCTGTAGGGCGCCCGCTGTCTGAGATATTGGGTGAGCTTATCCTATTAAGGAAACACAGATTTCGCTGCACACTTAAATTTATTTTACAATAAGTACAAACAAAATTATAAAGCTAAGATTAAGTTTAAAAAAGATGCAATTAGGGGCTTGTTATGAAATGTGCTACTCAGCTCAAAAACCTCTTCAAGAGCAGCGGAGATGTGTCCTCGGCTCCGTCCTCACGCCTCACGCGCTCCGACGATGAAGACACGCGCTCCGACGATGAAGACACGCGCTGATGATGATGTCCCGGGAACCAGGTAATAGTTAGCACAATAGGGTAGTGCTAACTTCCACCAGCAGCTCAAGTTTCTCCACCTGATGTAGCTATCGCGAGATACTTCCCCTCTCTCGCAAGAAGTTGACTTAGTCAAGGACGGATGAGCAGATCCTCAAGTACTTTGTCTGTACTTCGGAGTTGAGTACAAGAAAGTGAAACTTAGGGTAGTACGTTGAACTTTAGTCGTAGTGCGTACACTCTAGTGAAAAATCTTCCTCGTCCTTTCGTCAAGAAATTCAAATTTGCTCTCATTTCTGCGCGAGCGCGGCCCTCGTTATTACCTCTTTCACCCCTACCATTTTTCTGACGACCATAGACATTGTAGCTTGGTTTCGGGTGTGGATGAAAATAACAAGGAACATCTAAACTATTCCGGAATAGAGAATTCATGTGTGTTATTTAAAATTCTGTGCACAGAGTACTCGCGGATACTTTTATTTGTCTTATTCTTAGCACAATAAAATTATATTCGTTACACACATCACTCCCTGGGAAAAAAAATTTCTACGTAAGAAGAAATTTTTTTTTTTTAAGGTCCCCGTACGCAGGAATATCTATGGCTGTCAGTCGCGGAGGAAATGGGTGAGGCGTATGAACTACCGACCTGAAGGGTCTTGCTATTCTGAAACAGAATTAGGCATTATATTTGTCATTGATAAGTTTATTAAGTAAATCATGACCAGGTAACTCACACTCAATCACACACATACATTTCACGACTATACTATAAGATAATAGGGGTTCTAAACTAAAGATTTAAAACACAATGTTTATTCAACAAAACAAAACGAGTAACAAAAATAGAAGTATTTACAAAAAATCCTTAGTAGATGATAAAACTTTAAAGTACTTATAGCATGAAAATAAGGATATGCTAGAGAATTCAAACAAATCAAGTCCACAATTTAAACATAAGAAAATAGACTTAATACTTCATGACAACTAGAGAGTATGACATTAACTCGTAAGTAATCCTATCCTATAACGTGACTATTGTAATCATTTAAGGTACGCGTATTTTAAAACTTTAAGTGACACTTCGAGTGTATGTGCCTTAATAAGGTGAAATGGTCGCCGAAGCATAAACCGCTCAGAGTTGACATGACCACTTTGTCGTGTGTTATCTTAGTAACTAAAGGTACGCCTTAACAAAGGTACGCCCTAACTGAAACATCATCGTTCCATATGATGAGTTGTTATGTCGCGCACACACTCTTCGTCAAACAATACGCACGCTAGGTACTTCTTTCAGTCGTCATATTTTAGAATATCTTTTATATGGAAATCACCCAACACTTTGCCATCCATATCTGACAGAGTATATACTAAGGGTGAAAGTTTCGCTGTAACTATACATTTTTTAAATTTTGGTGCCAATTTTGAAGTAAAGTTTTTAGCAGCATTAGATAAATAAAAAGTGCGCTTATATACAATTTGCCCTACTTTCAATTCTATGGTGCGTTTTCTAAGATTGTAATATTTCTCGTTCTTTTGGTGTGAACGTATTATATGTTCATGCACCTTATTAAAAATATTTTTTAATTTTTGTAAGTTTTTACTACGCTCCTGTGGGTCACCTACTTGAAATTGCGAATTAGGAACAGGTTGGTCACTCGACTGGTATAAGTCGCCATCGACTACATGCTCCCTTCCATGCACGAGAAAATAGGGTGAGAATCTCGTGGTGTCATTGACTGCTGTATTCAATGCGCACTGTATTTCTAGAATATTCTCGTCCCACTTTTTATGGTCGTTTTTTACATAGCATGCAATCGAGTTGACTACATTCCTTATTGCTCTTTCAGCTTGATTTACTTGAGGATGATATCGCGGATTGTAATAAATATTTGGAACATTATATTTTTTTAAAATTTGCCTAAACTGAGAACTAACAAATTGAGGACCATTATCAATATATATATATTCACAAACACCATGAGTTAAAAATACTTGTTTTTCTAAAAACTTTGCAACGGACTGACCTGTGGCGCTCCTAAGCGGATGCAACAGAATATATTTACTGAAATAATCCGAGCATACAATAAGATAAGTGTTTTGATTTCTAGATTTTGGGAATGGACCCAGTAAGTCTAGGGATATGGCCTGAAAAGGTTTGGTAGCCCTCTTAGGACCGCCCATTAGACCTGGTCTGCCAGTAGTGACGGGCTTATAGGTTTTGCAAGTTTCACATTTATTAACATATTTTACCACATCAGAATACATATTTGGCCAATAATAATGTTCCGACAGACGTTTATGGGTTTTAAATATGCCTAGATGACCACTAGTTACCACATCATGGCATTTATACAATAACTCGGCCCTGTTCTTTTCTGGAATAACTAGTTTCCAGTCGGAATCTGACGTCAAACTATGTTTATTTTTAGAATGTCGAAAGAGTTTGCCGCCTTCAAACATGAAGTTTGGAAACCTACGTGGATTCCTTTCAACATTTTCGAGCATATAAGAGTACCAAGCATCTCCCATCGGTGTGACACTGACGCTGTTAACTTGTATTCGAGACAGGGCATCCGGCACAACATTATCCTTCCCTTTTCTATGCTCAATTTTGAACGGGAACTGGCTGAGTCGCATGCTCCATCTGGCTAAACGTCCGGTGGGATTCTTAAGTTTGTAAAACCATTGTAGAGATGCATGATCGGTCACCACAGTACATTCCTGACCCTCCACGTATGACCTAAATTGTTCAAGAGCATAAAGGACGGCCAACAGTTCTCTCTCGGTAGTGCTGTAGTTGACTTCGTGCTTGTTGAGAGTGCGACTACAGTAGGCAATGGGATGTTCCGTATCCCCATATTTTTGAGTGAGTACTGCACCTACTGCAAACGCAGAAGCATCAGTATGAATTGAAAATGGCTCATTAAAGTTTGGACATTTTAATATTGGGGCTGATACTAATGCCGCTTTTAAGCTATTGAAAGCATCATTCGCCTCGTCAGTCCAGGAATATTCCTTGGACTTGCAAGTTAATCTAGAGAGAGGTCGACTGAGTTTAGAGAAGTTAGGTATAAATCGACGGTACCAGCCTGACATGCCAAGAAAACGTTTTACTTCTTTAGGAGAAGTGGGAGTTGGGTAATTAACTATAGTATCTACCTTGCCGGGGTCAGTCCGCAGACCATGCCTATCCACAAGATAGCCTAGATATTTTAGTTCTTTTCTACAGAAAACCGACTTTCCCATGTTCACCGTCAAGTTAGCAGTTTTGAGTTTCTGAAAAACCCTTTCCAGAAGTTCCAGGTGTTCGTCGAAATTGCTGGAAATCAGGATCAAATCGTCCTGGAAAGCAAACACCCTTCCTCCGAATTCAGCACCGAAAAGTTTGTCCATTAGTCTTTGCATGGACGCAGAGGCACCTACGAGACCAAAGCACATTACATTGAATTGGTATAGTCCTCTTCTGGGAACCGTGAATGCCGTTTTCTCCCCAGAAGATTCTTCAGAGAGAGGTATCTGCCAATAGGCAGCACTAAGATCAATAGAAGAGAGGTATCTGGCATCTCGAAGTTGATCAAGGATGCCAGAAATATAGGGTAGAGGATAAGCATCTGGTTTTGACACCGAATTAAGTTTTCTACAATCCAAGCACAACCGTAGATCTCCGTTAGGTTTCGGTACCATGACTACAGGTGAATTCCAAGCTGACTGTGAAGGAGACACAACACCTAGCTTTAACATCCTGTCTAGCTCATTTTCCAAAGCCTGTTGTTTTGTTGGTGACAACGGATAATATCTTTGTTTTATAGGAGGGCTGTTTCCAGTGTCTATAGTGTGACTAGCCAAACTCGTCCTACCTAAACCTACTTTTTCTGTGTCTATAATCGCAAATTTTTCAATTAAAGTATTTAATCTAGACTTTTGCGAAGAGTCCAGTAAGTCATAGTCCTCTAAACCGCTATTGGCTGAACAAGAATTGATGAAACTTTCTCCCACTGACAGCTCAGTTGTAGGAAAAATTCCCTCATTGAGACGAAATTGATTCCAAAAATTTACACCAAAAGTAATGGGCATTTGTATATTAGGCACAATATAAAATTTAATCACTTGCACTTCATCTCTAAATGTAATAGGTAGATACATAACACCTATACAGGACAACGGTGATCCGTCTGCAGTGTACATGGTTTCAATATCATTCACACTGTACGTTTCAAAGCCGTGTTGATTAAATATATGGTGAGCATTATCACCTAGTATTGAGCATAAGGAGCCAGAATCTAACAATCCGTACACACTTATATCTAAAATAGTAACATTAATATATGGCCTTGCATCAGTATTATTTTGAAACAGGACTTTCCCTTTAGGCCGACATTTACGGGAAGAGCCCCGCCTAATCAGTTTTTTTGAACCTGAAGGACAATTGGGACAGTCAGGAGTCTTCACCCCTCGTTTGCCACACTTGAAACATACTATGTCTCGTTTATGACAGAACCTCGTGCTATGTTCACGGGATCCGCACCGGAAACATTGTCGCGACCTGTCACTCTTAGGCATAAGCTCCTTGCCTATGCTGGCTATAGTCTTGTCCTTGGGACTGGGGTGTGGTTGTATGTCACGAGACATAGCATAAGAACTCATGTTAGGCTCACTATAGCTGTCCTGACGATGTTTTATAATCTCGCGTTGCCTACAAACCACCAAGACCTCGTTCATGGTCCTGAAGTCCTGGGTTTCTACTAGCTCCATATATTCAGGCCGTATGTTATGCTTGAGAATTTCTAATTGGTCCTCAAAGCTGACTAGTTTAGTTAACCGCGCAAACATGGCTTGCATGGTTGAGATATACGAGACTAGGGACTCAGTTCTACTCATTGTCCTAGACCTAATCTCTTTCATAAGGTGATGATCGTAATCCGGTGAATCGAATACTAATTTAAAGGCGAACCTAAACTGTTCGTAAGTAGAAAAATTATATTTGTTAGCTCTAAACCACAATAATGGAGATTTGCTCAGAATCTCCGGCAAAGAATTTAATATTTGTTGATCTGAGATGCCCCTAGATACCTTTAACTCATCCAGTCGTTCAATGAAAGCTCTCACACATGAAGATCCATCATATTTTAAATTAAGAGAATTCAAATTAACCTGCCTGTCATTGACATAGACTATCTCCTTATTTACAGACTGTTGTTGTGGAGCTACCTCACTTGCATCACTTTCATACTCCCCCTGGTCAGATGTACCTAACAACGTTATCAACCTTGCACGTATTTGTGATAAACTACGGTCATCTACTTTCAGTCGCGCGAGCCTATCCAACCAATAATTTGCTCTGGCCGTCAACCACTTGTGAGAAGAAGAAGTACCTGTTTGCATCTTTTCTTCCATGCTAGCAAGTGCAACGGTTGCTGCCGCCAACTCATTATTCTCATCTGATTCCACTTCCGATGTGGGCTGTATGCTTCCTCGACGTGACGCCTGTAGGACACATCTCAGCTGCGCTCTCAGAGCTTCCACTGTAGTCTTTTGATCTGGAATTATCCCATAACGTTCTATTTCAGTTTTTAGTTCCTCTTTATTGAGATAATTTATGTAGGTTAATAAAGGCATGATAAAATTTTAAATGTTACAGATAATTTTTTCAATAGATAAGTAGCCAACTTGAAACCTAACTATTAAAGCACATATATGTTCTATTGAATATTCATTTAGAGCTTAAGTATAATAGTAACAATATATATTTTGAACAAAAAAATTTTTTCTAAATATATCCAAATATTATGCAAACAACACTATGTCACAGTTAAAATGTAATTATAATTGAAAGTTGACACAAGATAAACAGTTAAATGTGTACAGATTGAGTTTAATTCTCAGTAAGTTTGCTCAATTTAATTTAAAAATTGTAAGTAAACAATAGGTATATGTTAGGTCCAGTATTTTCTCCAACAAGTTTCAATGATTTATATAACAATTTAGTTTGTAAGAGATCAAAGTTGTTACCAACCTGTCAAAAGTTAGACTATTGTTGAACTTGTTTACAATTAATTAATCTTTACAAACACAAATCAAATTCCTTTTGTATACACTGTCCAAATCGTTCGTCTAATTTTGCAATTAAATTGCCACAATCCAATTATCACACTATGTATGGATATTTATCACCCAATTACAAATAAAATAATTTTCATTTCAACAATAAAGTTGTAGTATGGTTGTAGTGAGTGTCACAATGACAAACACTTTTGACACAGAGCAGTGGGTATATTATTAACACATAAAAATTGCAGTGAATTTGAAAAAAAAGTTATCACAAAAATTCAAGGGTAATTATAAAAATTACAAATATTAAGTTGAGGGGAATTGTGAAAATGTCCAAGTATCTAAGTTGGGGTATCCATACAATTGCAAAAAAAACAAAGATAGAGAGAAAAAAAAAAAAAGTTGAGCGTGATGAATACAAAGGTGAAGGGATAAAAGGTTGGGGTTTTGGGTTTGAACTTACTAGGATCACAGGAAATAAAGGAAAGGAGTGGACACTGGTGTTCCTTGCCAACTCAACAAAGACAAGGAAGTGGTATTTCACCAGACGGGCTTGTCCTATGGGTACTAAATATTTGCCCTGCCACGGAATTACTTTGTAACTCACCAGCGCTATTACACATTAAAATTAAATAAGAACAAAATGTGCACAGCTAATCTGTGCAGCTCACCTTTCTCAGACAGAGAATTTATTAAGAACAGAGCTCGGCACTCAGTCTATGGACACAAGTAACGTCGTGGTTCGAAACCCTTCAGTTCGAATAGCCTCGAGCTCCACGTTGGGGTCGCCAGTTGTAACCTCTTCGGTTGCAGTGGGCTTTTGGGCTCGCTGCAGCTCCTAAGAGAATTACCCACCGTACTCACTCAGTCGAAATGAACAAGAGACTCTGTAGGGCGCCCGCTGTCTGAGATATTGGGTGAGCTTATCCTATTAAGGAAACACAGATTTCGCTGCACACTTAAATTTATTTTACAATAAGTACAAACAAAATTATAAAGCTAAGATTAAGTTTAAAAAAGATGCAATTAGGGGCTTGTTATGAAATGTGCTACTCAGCTCAAAAACCTCTTCAAGAGCAGCGGAGATGTGTCCTCGGCTCCGTCCTCACGCCTCACGCGCTCCGACGATGAAGACACGCGCTCCGACGATGAAGACACGCGCTGATGATGATGTCCCGGGAACCAGGTAATAGTTAGCACAATAGGGTAGTGCTAACTTCCACCAGCAGCTCAAGTTTCTCCACCTGATGTAGCTATCGCGAGATACTTCCCCTCTCTCGCAAGAAGTTGACTTAGTCAAGGACGGATGAGCAGATCCTCAAGTACTTTGTCTGTACTTCGGAGTTGAGTACAAGAAAGTGAAACTTAGGGTAGTACGTTGAACTTTAGTCGTAGTGCGTACACTCTAGTGAAAAATCTTCCTCGTCCTTTCGTCAAGAAATTCAAATTTGCTCTCATTTCTGCGCGAGCGCGGCCCTCGTTATTACCTCTTTCACCCCTACCATTTTTCTGACGACCATAGACATTGTAGCTTGGTTTCGGGTGTGGATGAAAATAACAAGGAACATCTAAACTATTCCGGAATAGAGAATTCATGTGTGTTATTTAAAATTCTGTGCACAGAGTACTCGCGGATACTTTTATTTGTCTTATTCTTAGCACAATAAAATTATATTCGTTACAAACTTATAGTAATATAAACTACATTCTTTATTTATTTATTTATTGTGGCCAAACCTAAATTAGAGCAATTTTGCAATAGTGTTTAAAAAATTAAAAATGGCTGTAATAAAAAAAAGTTGTGATACCGTTTTTTGTACGAAGACAAGTTAGAAGCGTGTAAGTGTTTGCAGTTTGAGCCAATCTTTTAAGGCTGGGGACTTAGCAGAAAAGTGTTATTTTGGTCGCCTAATAAAATTAAAACTTATATAAAAATTCAGAGCATAATAGACTATATTTAATAAGTTTGAATCCAGCCAATTTATACAAAAAAATATATTTTCTCGGAAATAGTAAATTACTGCCAAAAAAAACTTTCTTGTCACAGTAATAAAAAAATTTCAGCTACAGATACATTATTTTTTTTTTAATTTATTAATTCTGAACTAAAGTTTTAATCGACTACTTTTATATTATAGGTTACATTTATTTTAAATTCAGTTTTATTTTTGATAACATTAGTTTGATCCCATAGACAAACTGCTTTCCAGTTTTATGGGACATTGTAAATATTTTTCTAATTATTTCATGTATAATAAATAAATAAATAAATATCTTTTTTCAAATTTTACACTATGTTTAAGATACATTTTTTCATATTTTTTGTATGCGAGATTTAAATCCAATCGCTGGCGTTATTTGACGTTCATACTTTTCATACTTTAACAAGTTCATAAATTGTTGGAAAATATATATATTTTTTTTAAGTATATCTGTTACGAAAGAAATTATAAAGTTGCAGATATTTCGAATCTGTCTGTAACAGACTACAGTTTATAGACTCGATATTCTAAATTCCGTTCTGTTCTAAATTTATACTTGATTCGAAATCGAAGCCGTCGGCGGTTAGCTAGTGTTATATAAAATAGTTTAATAACTATAGTTTGCTCTAAAACAAAAAAACATATATACTTCATTAATAACATGTCTAGTTACAAGAAAAACGCTACGTCGTGACCAAGGTGATCATCATGTTAGATAAATATAACTACCTAAATTTAAACAAAAAATTCCAATACATCATACGTCCAACAACAATACCTTAATAATAAACTCGAGGTGATATAGTGCAGAATAGAAGCACTTCGGGCGATGGCAAAGGTCAACTAATTTGTAAAATGTAGACATATTCCAATCAAATCTGTAAAAACACTTTTTTATTTCCTTGATACAGGCTATAAGAAATCGATACTTGATTTTCAAACTAATATTTTTTTTAATGTTACGATCGGCAGACAGGCTGACGGTCCTCTTGATGGTAGGGGGTTACCGTCGCCTATAACACAAGCAACGCCAAAGCTGCTGCAAGTGCGCTGCCGACTACAATAGGATTAAGGGAAAGGAGATAGAGAAATGGGCTCTGGCATCCCTTACTCACTCAGCGAAACACAACAGCACGCGTGCTGTTATTTCACGGTGGTCTTCTGTAAGGGAGTGGTTACTGCCGCCAGACGGGCTGCCCAAATGACTGCGAAAGCGCAGTGTGCCCTGCCACTACCACATACTATTGAAAATACATAGGTAAGTCTGTTTGTATGTTACATTTTGAGGACTGAATTCAACTGACTGACTGAACTAACTGACTTAAAATTATATCCAAGAAAAAATATGGCTATTTTTATATAAATAAATATAAGCTCGCGACAAGTCTCAAAGCAGTCTTCAAAGTAATCGAAATATTTCTTTTATGTATGGAGAAATTTTTTTGTCAAGCAGACGGTCCACTTGATGGACAGACACTACCTTGTCATAAGAGTTGCAAGTCATAGGATAAAGAATAGGATATAAAGATGGGATAGGAATAGTGGCTCTGACATTACACACTCACCGGAATACAATAGTACCTACATGTGCTATTATTTCTCGGTGGTCTGTAATTGGGAGGTTAGCACCTAGAGGCTTTTTAGTTTATTACTAAAACATTATGGAAAAGTTTTACTTAGTTTATGGAATGTGCAATACTGAGCCATGCCACTACTAAAATTAAATTTCTTTAATAATATTATGTTCTTATTTATATCAACGTACAATAAGAATTTACTATAATTTTCATAAAACCCAAAATATTTGTTCTATAAAGAAATATGATACAAATTGGTTAAGTAACTATTCACGACATCTAGTTATTTTTAAATTGTTAAATTAGTGCAATAAGTTAAAGCATATTATATCAGACATCTATTATTGGTATGGGCCACTTACCTATTACTGCTTCGCGCTACGACAGACAGTCAATCTACTTTTGCCTATATGCGTCAAACTTTATGACTTATCTGAACATGAGGCGAATTCTTTATATGTAAATTTCTACTCTGCCTTTACGTCTCACTGTCGGCTATTGTAAGAAAGTGACTGGAATACATTTTATACAAAATGATGGATACATTTTTTTTATGTTAAGATTGGCAGACAAGCTGACGGTCCACTTGATGGTAAGTGGATACCGTCGCCTATAACACAAGCAACGCAAAGCTGCTGCAAGTGCGCTGCCGACTACAGTAGGATTAAGGATATGGGATTGGGAAGGGAATAGGGAAATGGGTACTGGCATCCCTTACTCACTCACAGCACACGTGCTGTTATATCACGGTGGTCTTATGTAAGGGGGTGGTTGGTTACTGCCGCCAGACGGGCTGCCCAAATAACTGCGAAACGCAATGTGCCCTGCCACTACTTTCCAGCTCCAGACCAGAGCCAAATTTGAAAAGTTCATTTTTCAAAGTTGACCCTGCCGGGAATCGAACCCGGGAACCCTAGAACAGAGCGTTAAGGCAAGCACCCTAACCACTCATCCAACGGGCTCGTCAAAAACATTAAATCTTCTTATATATAAAAATGAATCCCTATTTCTCCTGGTCACGGCATCACGCGTGAACGGGTAGACCGATTTTAATTCGGTTTTCGCTAATGGAAAGAGAGATGAACGGGGAATGTTTTAGGGTATATAAAAATTGCACGCCGGGCGAAGCCGGGGGCGGGCCGCTAGTTTACAATAAATTACATTAAATTACATAAATTACAATTACAATAAATTACATTTAATTTACATTAAATTGATTATACAAATAATTATTTTAATATAATTTATTAAAATAATTATTAAATGTAACATGTATTCTTAACAAAGTTCCCAATGCAGCAATAAATTGGTTCTTCCTCATGATGAACGGGAATTATATTTTAAAATAAATGTTGACAACAAATATGAATTGAAGTCAGTTCGGTGGAATTTATTGATACTCAATACTATATCGTGTTTGGAAGAGTTAAATAATGCAAAATATTAAAATACTAGCTGAGCCCGCAGCTTCGTATGCGTGGTATTCGATATAGCGCGTAACTTTTTTTTTTGTGAACCGATTGGAATGGAACAAACACTATATGTTACGGGAAGCTTGTTACAGTACACCAGTGAAAACCGCATTCAAATCGGTATAGCCGTTTCTGAGATTAGTGCGAACAAACGCACAGAGAAACAGACAAAAATTCTAAAAACTATTTTTTTTTACCTTGGTAACATAAGTACGTACACAACGTGTATAATTGTTTTTTTTTATAATAATAATAATCATTTATTTGCTGAATATATATTTAATGTACGGACACGGCTCGTTTACGATTTTATTATGTATATTGTTAAAAACCACGTGAACATCATAATGAAATGGAAGATTTCGTTGAGTCGTCTTGGTTTTTAATAATCTCAATAAGGTCAATGTTGTATAATACCATAATATTAAATATTTAAAATGCCAATTTGAGATGTTTAAGACCAAAATTGATTGAGCTGTTCACGTTGAGACATTAAGTTAATTTTTTTTTGCACAGAAATGTGCAGGAAAGGAATAATGGATGATATGGAGATAAAGGAATGGTGTCTACCATCTCTTGCAGACATTATTCTTGCACCAAAAACAACCAAACTGTTAAGTATTGGCATTGCACACTGCGTTACATTGTCTTAAACTGTCCTGGACAATAATCACCTCTTACTGTCAAAAAATTCGTGTGTTGTGTTTAGATTAATCAGTAAGGGATGTCAGAACCCATTCTCCTTATTATTAAGGTGGGAGGCGTACCTATAGTATCGAGTAGACCGCAAGCTCTTATATAAAAATAAAAAACAACTAAAACGCCTGCTTTGTGTAAACGCTACCCGCATGTTGCTGTATTTGCAGCAGTATGTACGAGGATCTGTTGCTTCTTGCACGCCTACTAACTTAATATCGTACAAGTAAACACAATATAATGTTGATAAAATCAAAATAATAAATATAATTTTCAGATATTTGGTATTAGGTGCAATATATGTTTATACGAAATGATCTGTTATTGTATTTTAAATCAATCGGCCTGGTTAGTGATCACTAGTGGCTTCTGAAGCCGAGACGAACAATGCACACAAAAACGACATTACACAGATACGAAGCAATCTCAACTTGTCCCGCCCACGCAATCAGCTCTTTCGACACTCAAATAAGCCATAAATTATAATTTAAAAACTCGTCGTGTAGCAACGCGTGCCTCCTCTAATGATAATGAACGATCGTTCAGCTCAGACCTTCCAACGAATAATGTCCTAAATTCAAGTCACTCTTTAAATTTGTACCGAGTTCAGTATATGTAATCGTATTCGTAATAAAACTCCATCATTCAGACTCTAACGCTCGGATGAATCAAAGTCATATCCAATAACAGCAATTCACTATCATATGTGGCGTATTTATAACATGGCCCGAGATAGGCCCGAGATGAAAGCAAATATAGCTTCGAGTGGGAACAATGCCCCGGGGCGGGCGGCTGTGACCGCGGCTAGCTCGCCTCTCGTCCGCTGATTGTACCTTACGATGACAAGCTCACGCTATCGCAAATAAGTATTTATTGCAACCGCACAGGCTGATTTACCGCCTTCAACCCTGATATGATCCTTTGTCTGTGATGCCCTGTCCTAAAGTTCAACATCCGCTAACAAACTCGGGCACCACGCAACGTGCTTCGAATAGATCGCTGTATAAGGCAACTCGCTTTCGTAGGAAATTGTGGTGTCATCGAAGGTATACCGTAAAAAGATACCGGCGATTACTTCGATAACAAAAAGCAACAATAAACTCCCTCCAACCAAATACACGATGAGCCGACACGATTATTAACAGCGCAGGGGTCAAAGATTCCACTCGATATGGTCGGTGTAATTTTTACCATCTCAATACAAATTTAAATTATTGTAACTGTACTCAAAAGAATGAAAATCTTTGATTCTGTGCTCGTTAAATATTATTCGACCTGAGACTATTGGCCTATGGGTCAGTATAAGTAGTAGCTCGTCTACGGCGAGCGAACGGCTACCGGTACAATTCTGTCGGTGACCTCGGTTCAGCGCATTCCTTCTTAGGCTTAATAATACACATGAGTCGGACATAACGATCCACTCGTGCACGCTCATTAAATATCCTTCTGGATACATGCCTACTATCCCTCGCCATTATAATGCCTGCAGTTATTTCAAATGGGATATACCTTCTTATATGAGGAAACGAAAATTTCAGAACATATCGTAATTATTGCCAATGATATTTACAAGAACGCAAAAAAGACTGAAGACGAAACTGTTTAATTAGGCAAAAACAAAATACTTGAATGATTACAACATGAAAGAGACCGCCTCGACGCTTCACGGGGAGTTAGTGATGTAAAATTCTAATTATCGGTTAAGAGAGAACTTTAACACTTACGTCCATATAATTATGATAATCTTTATCATATTCAACATCCGGTGCCACCCCGTGTATTGTGAAGCGATGACAACACACTCCCTGCCTCGTTATTAAGATTATTTATAATTTTATTTTGAATCTTGTCCGGAAACCCGAACAATATTCCTTTGTTCGTTGGGCGTGGGATGATAACAAAGGACTCGAAATCAAATCAGGGTTAGTTTCTACATAATATACTTGAGAAATTTGGAATATTAATGTCAATTAGAGCTTCAGAGACTTCATATCCAAATTGGAAGGATATTTCTAGTGATATTGTTGATGCTACAATGTTTCTTATTCTGTAAACAACAAAATCTGCATTGCATTTATTGATGGTCGGTATTAAATTGCATGTTCGTAAAGTTCGTACGTTCTTCGCCTAGTTTGAATCTCTAGAATTTAGGCGACAGATAATATGCTCTTTTGTTAAAAGAAAAAACCTTGATCTCCTATAATATCATAAGCTGAGCTTAGTGTAGGGATCAAAATTCAAGTTACCTATTTTAATCTAGTGTATGTTAATAAATTATTATTATTATACATTTATTTATTTTTATTCTATATAAACAATTAATATTATAAAAAACTTAAAATTAGATATCTGCTAGTAGCTGGGCAAGGCCCAAGCTACCGGTGGTTAGGGCTGTAGAGTGAAGAACCTCCTGACAACTCGTGCCGTGTCAAGAAATAGCGCCTTCTGTATCTGTCCCTTGATCCAGCCATCTAGTAAGAGCCTTTGGAGGTGTTGGTTGAGGGCCTTCGCTGTAAGACCGTTCGCAGAAATGACTATCGGGACAACGATTGTCGAATCTAAATCCCACATGGTTATTATTATTATTATAGCTACTTAGTTATCAAGTCAGCTTAAACCGAAAATAAAAAAATGTTGCAGTCACCTACAAATTTTAAAAATGTCGTTTGCTAGGAAACGCTCTAATCTTATGTGAAAAATAAACAACCTTTATTTTATAATAGCTAACGAAATAGTCTGTTAAATCGACATAACAAAAAAAATAACCGTTTGATTCAATTTCAGTCAATAATTAAATTTGAAGATGTCTGCTCCATTGTCGTTGAATTAGGCATGAAATAGACAATCACTACATATTTTTATTTTGTATCAGCCTAGCCTAATCGAGCGAATAGATGGGATTTTTAAAAGGTTATGTAATCTATCCGGAACCAATAACTGTCAGCGAGTGAAAAATGTCGCTCAGAACCATTAATGTATAGTTCCCACGAGTCGATGGGAGTGTTAAAGCTTATATTAAATGAATCAACATTTTGCTACAAACATAGTTTTTAATTGGATAAAGTGATTTATATTTAGTTTTGATAGACTTTTATGGTATGAAATTGCTATGTTTTCTGATATTAGAATTACAAGAATAGTGAAGGCAGCTGGATCCAGACTTCTTTTGACTGTGCGGGGAAAATTCTGTGGGAGCCATATGTAAAGCAGTAGACGCCCTGCGGCTGAGGTGATGAATTATCTTATGAATTATGATGAATTATCTTCATAAGATGAGATATAGACACAAACATTCTTTAAAATAAAATAGAAATGATGCTCATATCATTCTATCTATCATTTCTATCAAGCAATACAAATAAAGCTTATAACCCGACACTCAAATTTTATTTAAATAAAATGTAAAATGTTTTTAAAATCTTTTTTTTATTTATTTATCCATTACCCTTTAATTTTTATTTTATAAAAATATGAATTTAATAATTTCATTCGTCCGTTTCAATAGAAATTTAATTTAAAAAAATACATTGATTTACCTGACATTATTCAATTTTAATTCTGCGACTGCAGATTTATTATTAATTATTTCTCTGAAACAGATGGAAATCTTAAGCCCATAATAAAATTTCATCCTCTTCTATATGTCCTGTTATTTATTTTTCGTAATCATCGTTCACTATTGTTTCATAAGAACAACTTGATGACTTGCTAATTTTAACTTTGTAAGTTCTTCACAGAGTATCCACAACCTTCCATTACTTACGGAACTTAGAATTTCTACCTCGTAATGCTTGTCCGAATACATTTTATGTAAATCGTGTCTACAAGCCTTTTCATTACATAGCCTTTTGTATAAAGTTAGGTAAAAAATCGCTGCTGAATAAGTTCTTTGAATCGTATTAAGCAAATGATGAAGATTCAAATGTACCATGAACGCAATTCGACATCACTGGTAGAGACATTGACACATTTTATAAGACTTTTTTGTAAAGTACGTGATCTAACGGTGTCAGTCAAATTATTTCTTTAGAATCAAGGTATCGCATCGTTAAACACGCATTTCTGTTGTACGCCTTTATAGCTCATAGTATTTTGATTTTTGAGACTATAATGGCGTGAGTATGTTTGGAGGAAAATAATTAGAGACGCGTTGTCGTGTATTGGTAGCATCTCGTTAGCGCCAGTAATTGAACACGTCAACGGTCCTGAATTGATGTGGTATAAAAAAATGCTGTCCGTAATAGAGTAACTGTTAGCTGCGCACTGAATCGTCTCGTCACTGTTCGAATATGTGACCGATGTTAAAACAAGCATGTAAAATAAATAGTGTAAATATTTACTTCGTATAGGTTAGATTCGGAAAATAAAATTTAATATAATGTTTATACTTACAATTCATACTTACTTATACTTATACTTATACTTATACTTATACTTATACTTATACTTATACTTATACTTATACTTATACTTATACTTATACTTATACTTATACTTATACTTATACTTATACTTATACTTATACTTATACTTATACTTATACTTATACTTATACTTATACTTATACTTATACTTATACTTATACTTATACTTATACTTATACTTATACTTATACTTATACTTATACTTATACTTATAGTTATACTTATACTTAGACTTAGACTTAGACTTAGACTTAGACTTAGACTTACACTTACACTTACACTTACAAGAAAAAATTCTGGATTGGATTCCTGGATACATAGTTCTCAAATTTTTTTCAAGTCTTAGAATATCATTATAATTTCTTAGACGCTCTTAACGTGCAGTTGTGCGTCAATTTTAGAATTGTTGATATTAAAAAAATATTATTTTTGTGTAAAATACACGTACACGATTCGTTTGATGGAATAATTAAAATAAGGTTGTATATTAAAGGTTTTCATGTGTGTTTTAACTGACTTATATGTGCAGTTTTGCTTTGTAATTAATAAACATTATCCCTCTAGGACCTTTCGTCTTACATTTATTCTGTCTTTAGTCGATATTGGTGCAATGTCACTGCTTGACATTATTTAAAAAAAAAGGGACAAGTGCGAGCTAAACTCGCGTGAAGAGGGTTCCGTACGATGTTACCTATCCGTACAATATTGAGTGACTTACCATGTTATTTTAATATCATGGACTTCTTATAGGTTTTCCTATAATCTATAAGTAGAAAACTAATTTCTCTATTTTTTCAAAATTTTCGGTTCAATTCAATTTGAGGTTTTGATACGGACACAAGGGGAGATGGTTAATTTTCCTCTATTTTCTTTAATAACTTGGAAACTATTTTAAAATTACAAAAAAATACATTTGAGATCTTCACAACAAGACCTTTCATTTGATATGTCACACGATGCATTTTTCAAAAAAAAATATTTTTATTTTCCACCTTCTCCCCAAAAATGACCTCCCATATACAGATTTCATCTATTAACGTCACACCTCTGCGTTTGGGTCACAGAAATTGATACCAAATTTCAACTTAATCGGTCTAGTAGATACGGAGATAATTGACTGTGACCGACGGACAGACGGACAGACGAGTGATCCTATAAGGGTTCCCTTTTTTTTATCGGACGTACGGAACCCTAAAAACCATAATTTTATACAGTAGGCGTTTTGATATAAAAGGATTCTGAATTTCTATAGCAATATCACATGATATTTAGTTAGTAAGTGCTACATTACTTACATAGAAAGCATTTAAATAAATATGATTTTCATATTAATTTTTTGGAGGCAGACTTACGATTCACTTGATCTTAGATGGTCACCGTCGTCTATCCTGAGAGGATAGAGGAATGAAACACAACGTCACTGTTATTTCAAGGTGGTCTTCTGTAAGAAGGCGATTACTGATGCTAGAGGGAATGCCCAGTTTATGACTCAGAAACGCAGTGCTAAATGCAGTACAAATAACTGTTAGTACTAGATTACTACACCAGTGTGCTAGTAAGTAGACGAATATTATAGTTTTTTCATTATTCTTGGAAAGTTAAGTTTACTGAACTGTACAGTATATATGTACTTACTTCATGAGCTTATGGGTTGTATAAATATCCCATAAAAACCAAGCTAATTAGCATAGCAATAAGAACACATTAACACGTGGCCCCAGCGAGCATAAATCTTTAGTGGCCATCTGTAAATGGAAAACATGAAAGTGAACATTGATATAACATAATGATTTCATTGTTTCTGTTTATCGAAGAATACAAAGCTTTGTGTGGGCAGTGTTGAACAAAAATGCTCATATTGTGTAACTAGTGAGATGGTCTCGTAAGACGATTGAGTAACACTTATTGAACCGGTTCACGTCGACCTGTTAATTTCATAGAGCAGCTGGAGATTTTCTCTCGCCACGCGGTTCTTTCGTGACTGGTTGCCCACGATTGGTGTCACAGGGATTTATCTTACAAAGTGTATACGGTGGGAGCCTTAATCTGTCTCGTTATATGTCCGTATTGGTACGTAGACGTATTAATCACTTTATTAATGAAAGTGAGGTACGTGATATGTCTCTAGGCTTCAAAACCGTCTCAAAATGGTACATCGAATGAATAAATATTGAATAATCTATTATAACATTAAAGAGTGTATAGTTTTCTTAAAATAAATATGCATATAATGTGTACTCGGGATGTTTGCTTCAGAAATATTACGAATATTATCAATTTCAAGTCTTTTGAAATTTTTTTTTTTTATGTCAGGTCGGCAGACAGGCTGACGGTCCACTTGATGGTAGGTGGCTACCGTCGCCTATAACACAAGCAACACCAAAGCTGCTGCAAGTGCGCTGCCAACTGCAGTAGGATTCGGGATAGGGGATTAGGAGTGGATAGGGAAATGGGCCCTGGCATCCCTCACTCACTCACCGAAACACAACAGCACACGTGCTGTTATTTCACGGTGGTCTTCTGTAAGGGGGGGGGGGTTACTGCCGCCAGACGGGCTGCCCAAATGATTGCGAAACGCAGTGTGCCCTGCCACTACTTTCCAAATCCAGACCAGAACCAAATTTTAAAAGTTGATTTTTCAAAGTTGACCCTGCCGGGAATCGAACCCGGGAACCCTAGAACAGAGCGTTAATTTAATAGTAGAATGTAGGTTTTCTCGGCCGGTATCCATATGAGTTGTGGGTTTCCGGGATGATGGCCCAGGTCTGTTGGAAGAATTTCCAACCAACCCACAAACCCACAACTCATAATAATTTAATAATTAGTAGTTGGTAGTAGCAGAACTGGCAGGGCACACTACGTTTCGCATTCATTTGCGCAACCCGTCTGGCGGCAGTAACCATCCCCTTAGAGAAGGCCACCGTGAAATGACAGCATGCGTGTTTTTGTGTTTCGGTGAGCGAGTAAGGGATGCCAGAGCCTTATCCCAATCCCTTATCCTGCTGTAATCGGCAGCGCATTTGTAGCATCCGTGGTGTTGCTTGTTTTATAGGCGACATAAAAAGTCCACTTGATATAATGGATTAAGAGACGAGTTAGCGAAGGCGAATAAGTTCTTTCATCCCTTAATTACGCGCCTACATGTACTACGCGGAAATCATCTCTAATGGTAGTTAGTAAGGTTTATGACTGCGACGCGCAATGTGTCCTGCCGCTACAAACTCTTTTTAATCTTGTTAGGTTAATACATCGCCAGTGAAACCTTTTTAAGCATCGTTCACAAAATATTCACACTTTGGTGATTAGTTTCTCCGTGATCCATCATTTGGTGCCAAATAGGAAATTTGGGCAATTGCAATATCATTTCGTTTCAATAAGTCAAAAGCCGTAAATTGCTTTCATGATACAATTGGATTGATTAGTGAACATATCACACTATTGATGTTGCGTATTACACTATTTCCATTACACTATTGATTTAATGGAAATTAATTAATTTGTGTAAAGTTTCTTAATAACATTACTAGAAGTGAATCGTGAAGCGCTAGTGCTTAAATGTAAGTATTGTAAACATTCCGATTAGTACGAATAAAGTCTTGTACCAGTAAGAACAGACAAATAATTATAATGACAATAGTTACACAAAATCAGCATATTTTACCATTTTTGAAATTGTAAACACTTATTCATTTTTTCTGAGTAATTTTAATTTATTTTACTCACACGACTAAATTGGTGTTAGATAATAACTAGCTGGTGCCCGAGGCTTCGCCCGCGTTTAAAAATTAGAAATAACGCCTGATCTTAATTTAAATGAGTAATGTAATGCTTAACATCTTTATTGCAGTTATAGCTTTGCCAAGCGTTAGATGATCCCTCGGGAACAGTACTTTTTTATGGATAAAAGGTATCTATATCCTTTCCCGCATCCCTAACAACGTATATGCAAAATTTCATAATGATCGGTTCAGCGATTTAGGCGTGAAAAGATAACAGACAGACAGACAGAGTTACTTTCACATTTATAAAATTAGTATGAATAATTTTCACCCAAATTTTAAACGTTTCTGACACCTATGGGTCATATATTTATGTAACCTGTAACAGCAAACGGGGCTTTTATGTAACAACGTGTCATTCCTATGTTTATTTTATTTGAACGGGTGTTTAGTACTGGATGCCCTCGATCCTACTGGTTTTCATAGCGCGGGTTATGCTAACAAGATCGGAGAAATGTATATGGGATTATCGAGAAAATTTATTTGAATTCGTTGTATGACAAACTTACATTTCGCGTATAACGACCGGGATTCTGCCTTTTAACGAAACCTACTTTAAATATCATTACTTGCTTTACTGCAAATATTGTACATCAGAACAAAGGTAACCAATGAGACTTTATTCCACTTTTTTAACAAAAAATTTTCTGGTTCTTTGGCCTCTTTGAAGGTTGAACTAACACTACTTAATGTTTTGTTTTTTATTTTATATTTTAATTTTAATTTATTTAGGTACTTATCTTGTATTATTGCTTTTTCTTTTATTTTTGTATTGGATCTTTTTGTTTATTATTATTTTATTGTTTAACATTGTTTATTACTGTCACTTTATTTTGTTAAGTTGTGTTTGCATCGTAAAAGGCACATCATTGTAGAGTTTTCTTCTAAATTACTGATTTTATTTTTTATGTTAGATTGTGTGCTGTTTTGCAAACCAAATAAAAAAAAAGAAAAAAAAAATTCATCAAGTAGCCTTATAAATATTTCAAAATGTTAATATTATTAAAATATGTTTAATAAAGTAATCGATAATGAAGTTGTCAGCGTTGTCACTAAAACATCTTACTCGACCTTATTAGATCAATTTTATTTATATTATGTTTGTGTACTTGTGTGTTTAAGAGCTTCATCTTTCATCGTTTTGTCCCCCTCTTTATATAATTTTGATTAAGGCTCATTTCCGATGCCTCCAGGCCTTCCAGCGAACCTCCTAATGGATAGGAGACACCCTAGGGAATGTATTGCCTATCTTGCCTTTAAGAAATGGTTAGCGAAACCTTGCTTTACGATAAAGTTTAGCAAGAAAAAACAATTTAAGGAAAAAGCTTTATTTTAAAAGAATTCCAACAATCTATACCTACATATTATAATAAAATCGTATACGAGCCGTATCTAAATTAAAGAAATTAAATTAAAGAGAAAAAAGAAACAATTTGTACACGTTGTACTTACCTATGTAATCTCAGGCTAATCTATCTCAGCCAATCTCAGGAACAGCTTAACCGATTTGAATGCGGTTTTCACTGATGTATTGTAGCAAGCTTCGCGTAACATGTTTGTTACATTCCAATCGGTTTACAAACAAAAAAGTTACGCGCTATTCCGAATACAACGCGTACGAAGACGCGGGACATAGCTAGTTCAAACATAATACTCTTGATTCTACAATTTACGAAAGTAGTTTATTAAACTAAATTTCCGGTTCGATTTACAAACGACACAACAAAAGTGAGACATACCTCTCCCGACACTAGAGTCGTGAACCAAGTATAGGTATCATGAAATATTTCATTAATTCAATTTAACCAGTTGCTTCAAGCTTCTTGTTAAAACCATAATAACTAGATGCATTCAAAAACGTGACCGGCGAAAGTGGTACGAAGTGCGAATTTATCAATACGGTAATGTGGTAGCCTTCCTCAGCGTTACGTAACCTTAGTCGCGTTGCTCGCTGTACTGCGATCAAAGAATATATAGCCAATATAATATATCTCTATATATAAAAATGAATCCCCATTGGTCACGGCATCACGCGTGAACGGGTGGACCGATTTTAATTCGGTTTTCACTAATGGAAAGAGGGATAAACGGGGAATGTTCATCTATATAAAAATCGCACGCCGGGCGAAGCCGGGGGCGGGTCGCTAGTGCGCAATAAAAACGGTTCAAATGCGTGCCATGCCATGCCATTAGAATCCTGGATGACGGTAACTATTTTTTTAAATTACATCACATTTAAAGGATCACTAATGTTACTGATAAGATCTTACTTAAGTAAAATTTAAAAAAAATTAGAACCTGTATAGTAAATTATATGTATAGATAGATAGGTATATCTATCTATACATATAATAAAATCGTAAACGAGCCGTGTTGTACGTTAAATATTAAAAAAAAAAAAAAAAAAAAAAAAAAAATTTGACATGTAATGTTACCGAAGTCAAAAAATAGTTTTTAGATTTTTTCTGTTTGTCGGTTTGTCTGTAGGTTTGTTCACGCTAATCTCTGAAACGACTTGACAGATTTGAATGCGGTTTTCACTGATGTATTGTAGCAAGCTTCGCGTAACATTTAATGTTTGTTTTATTCCAATCGGTTTACAAACAAAAAAGTTACACGCTTTACCGAATACCACTCATACGAAATTGCGGGCTCAGCTAGTACTACATTACGACGAAGAAAAACATAGCGAGGTAATCTAAATGTTTGTGTCCTACCAGATACCGAAATACATTTTAGTATCTCGCAGAGCACGCCAAGTTAGCGTCATCTGGGCAGTAGGTCTAGTAACCATCACAGAAGTCCACCATGATACATCACGCGTGCTATTGTGAAGAATCATCACAATTTTAATTGAATACTTAGATAACGCTTAGAATTGAATTCAAAACAATGAACTATTTTTACTGGTTGCTTTCAACAAGACATTTCCCACCTCTCAATTCCTATTTGACATTCAAATAAAACAACATTATTTTTTAATTGAGTTTTATCTCGCGACTGTACCTAACCATAAAAGTTGCCGGGCTACGTGTTAAAAGGATTTCCTCTTCACCTAAATTGATATCGGTATTTACAATACCGGTTACCCTCTTACTATATTTAACAGATGTTCGTTTTTACTCTTGTCCTTAAAGACATGGGACAGCCTACATAACATTAAAAACACGATGACGTTTCTTTATATTAGATTCAGTTACACAAATGTATACAGCGTCCCATGATCTTATCTGATCCATGACAAATTACACTCGTCCAAATAAAATACACGATTCAATCGAACAGAGTCATGAATCAAACGTAATTTTATCTAGAGTATTTTTATTACGTATTCGTTAAATGCAACGCCTTCTTCTTGCTCAATAATGTTTATTGATAATAAAATATATTGTAACATGTTCAAAGCGAGTTTCCAGTTATGCATATTAAAGTAACAATAAAATTTGTTTATTTTACCGCATAAAACAAACAATATATATGAACACTAGAAGAACAATAAAAACTAAAATTTTAAAATCAGTATACCTAGTAAAGTTAATTTGTCTCCAACTTTCCGAGGTGCTATTCCTTCCAAACAGCGGCCAAAAAGCTGGTCATCTTAAATAGAGTGAAACGATGCTTTACACCTGGACGGTTTGTACAAGGCGCAAGTCCGATCTTGCATGGAATTTTGCTGTCCCCTTTGAGACAGCTCAGTAAAATACCAACTTGCTGCACTCGACTCGGTGGATCGCAGAGCTAGGAGGCTCATTGGCGATGATACACTAATAAGAACTAAGCTGCAGAGCCTGGCACAAGATCTGTGTGTCTTCTATAAGATGTACTTCGGAGAGTGTGCTCGGGAGCTGCATGAGATCATACCTCCTTCTATTGTACATTCAGACGTACGGCTGGTTACCATCCTCACTTTGTCGAAATCCCCCTAATTCGGACCAAGCGATTTAAAACATATTTTATAATGCGCAATGCTTCAAGGGAGTTCCAGCCCTGCTGGCGTCTATATAATACAACCCAAGTTTTTTTCGAGTTCCAGTGAATAGGCACCTTCTGGGTGAGTTCGCTCCAAATGAAACTGAAATTTTGGGTCTAGGACATCGCCGGCCGTTCCATTGCCGGCCGATTGAACCAGCGGCGATGATACAGCGGCGGTGAATAGGCGGCAATGAATCGTCCCATCCTGTGACATCTTCCTACACGGGTTGCTGGCCAAGAGCAAACCCATCTTAAATAATAATAATTTAAAAAAAATCATTAGAACGCAATTAAATTACTAAAGGGCTCATGAGAAGTTAGAATTTATAAATAAACTATCAGTTTTCGCATAATTTATAGTATTTTTAGAATTAGCAAATCGTACAAAAAATGTCTTGCTAAATTAGAAAGTATAGAAATAACGCAAAATAATAAAATACTAAATCAATAATCATGAAAATTCTTCAACCTCATTTAAATAGGTAACTGAAAAATGTTATGAGTGGTTATAATCGTGGAGAATATATGCAAAAACATTGACAGCTAGCGTTTTTATAACCCGGATACATAAAAAAAAGGTTTGAGTGTTGAAGAATGATCCTGTACCAGTACAGGTACAAAAATCCTATCCTCACTTAAATTCCTGATTCTTAAAAATATCAAGTATCAAAGATGATAGAACTGTTAAAAGGAAAATTCTTCTTAATTCGAAAACTTTAAAGTCTAAAGCGATCTAGATTTATCTTAATAGTACAGATCAGACCTTTTTGATATTATATGTAGGTATTATTGAACAGAGTCATGGGCAACCTTCTAAGTCTAAAGTAAAACAAGTCGGGCGACCGCAGGTAATGGGGCCGAAAAGGTCACCTCGCGTGATTCTTGCTATAAACGTTTCGTTTTTGACCAGATTTACCGTGCTGCGATACCACAACGTAAGGGGTCACGATGTTAATATACCACGCTAATAAACCCTAATAAGTTAGCTTCTGCTTCAAGATCGAATCTAAGTTACTCTATTTAGTTGCTTATCTTATATATTATCTGGAATTAAGAGACCTACCTCTAAGGAGGCAATTAGAGACAATTGTAAGACATTTTTTATTTATTGGCTATATTTCAGGTCACTGTTTTATTAATTAATTAAGTAATTTTTATTTATAAAAATGACACTTTAAAATCTTGCTTAACTACTAAATTAATCTGATTTCGTTATTGTTATGTCTTGTTGGTTTTATTGTCTTATTGACTCTAAGAATTATTCTTGATAATACGTCCTCCATCGTCCTCAAATTCAAACTGAATAATCATTTACCTATAATCTCTATCTCCCTCTGAGTTTCTCTTCTTACTTCCTTTAGTATGCGTCGATTTTTATACGATTTTCACAAAAAAAAAAAAAACTATAAGGATGGTTATCTTATTAGAAATTGCTACCGTGCAAACTCGGGGCGGGTCGTTAGTTATGTCTATAATTTACAAATGAAAAAATAAGGTGTAGACGTAATACTTTGGCAGTATACTAGTGTTCTGCTAAACGAACAGTTCTCACTGAGTTAGCTCGCTGATTTTCAAGAGTCATACAGTTCTAAATCATACACAGCTTTATTGTCAAATATTCAATACATAGGTTATATGTGCACCCCACGGATCGACAGATTGTTCTTTTACTTGGTTAAATACTTACAATAAAATTATACCTTTTATAACCTGGTAGGTTCACAATGAACCTGGTATCAATTGAACATTCGTCTAGTCCAACATTACAGCTTGAGTCATCGATTATTTTCCGTAATTGTATGTTGAATAGCGAAAAATCAATATTATTGACCAACGCCCACACCACGACCCCAATGGACGTTTATAGTTCAAATACACCGTTGACGTTGAATATTTATTTTTTAAATAAAGATATTACTGTAATGGGCAACCTGTGTTTGGCGGCAGTACCACAACGTAACACTTGCTGTTATTTCATGGTGGTATTTACGTAATTGTTTTTTTGGCGGTCCACTGACATGGTAGATGGCTATTGTTATTTGTTAATATAAGCAACGCTACACGAGGTCAAAACGAGCTGAGTGACCACTTGATAAGGAGGGAAAGTGGCTCTCGCACCCATACACTAAAATATAAAAGATCACTGCCCCGTCGCATACATCATACATCAAATCAATAGAAACTCAAAAATGACTTCATTTTGTTCGACTTGATCCATTGCTGTGTCACGGCTGAATATATTTGAACAGCCAAAACTAACTAAGTCTGGAAAACTTAAACTTGGAATGATTTTCGAAAATTTCACCTCCGTGCAAAGTCGAGGGCGAGTCGCTGCTTGCTTCTAGGTTGAAACAAAGTAACTTAAATATTTTTTGGTATTAGTACTTGTACTCTTATGGTATTCTGTGGTATTAGGTCCAAGGGAGTCTGTATGAAAATGCATAAATTAAAATTATTCCCATTATTATTGCTTCGTACACCACTATATACATAATCCTATTAGCGTTTGTTTTAAATGTCAAGATTTACTTCTTATAGATAGAACAACATATGATAAAAAAAATGTCAAATGTTAAGTCGAGAAGTGAAAAGCAACAATGAAGTCTTATTGTAAGCTGAGGATTTTGTAATCAGCTACCCAATATGAGATTAGCCGGTAAACCCTATTAGAAGAGCTTCTGTGACTTCTACTATTTTGGTTCTTGAAACTGATCCCTTGACAGTATTTGTATAATAAACATTTTTATTGCTTCTCACTGTCTTAAAGCAAATTAGCAATAAAATTTTATTACCTTCTCGTCCATATGAGGCGGACAAAACTGCTTCAGGCTAATTGACCTGATATCTTTGCAAGTTGATCGGCAAATGCAAACGCACCTTCGCGTTGTAATGCCGTGCGATAGTAGGTATATTAGAATTTATGATACATGCGAGGCGAATGGATTATCGACTAACAGCTAGTGTCGATGCACGTCCGTCCCTCACACACTTAGTGTTATGATAATGGGGAGCCGTGACCAAAAGGGAACAAAGCTTTATTACGTGCCGCGGCCAAGAGGTCAGCGCGGCGACATCGTGCGGATGCCATTTTTGCCGCGTATCTCCCGCTGTTCCGAGCTCATGCTGCCCCGAGGCCAGCCCGCTGCTCCCCACTCCGTAAAACACTCCTCATAAATAACAATGACAAATGATATTCCACAAAGTTGTAGTCGTTACCATTTCTAGACTACACCTCGCGCCTCATTACTTTTTATGGGGATGTGATACGATACATTTTAGCACGTTTTAGCATTTACCCAGTTCACGATTTAAGTATAGTGGACACGTCCGAGCGCGATTTCTAATTTATGGAAAATTGTGAACATGCACCATTGTGCATTCCGTTTGTAACGGCGAGCGTTAATGTCGAAGTATTACGAACGACCTGCAATGATTTAATGCGGGATTATATTTTAGACGTTCAGGATAATGGTCCCTTAATTGCACATCCTCGGTGTTCAAAGGGACAAAGGCAGCAATTGCATCCCTGCCTATTTAAAACCAATTCAGATAACGACTTCAGACCTTCCTTTCACGCATTAAATAGCTCCATATAAGATAAAGTTAATATTTAATCTACCTGGTTACTCATTTAAAATATTCTGATCGTGTGTCTAGAGGTGTTGTCGATATCCGAGTTGGCTTGTACCGCGGTATCCTAGTCGATAGCACCGGTTGTACCATACACGCGACAAGATTTAGTATGGCGGGTGGGGAGCGTGAGCGTCAGACAAATATTTCACCTAGTGATCGGCGCCAGCACCACACAGGAGACGTTAGCTAGTGTCTGAACATCGGCCTACAAGCACGATTTAGACTTAGCAGGGAACATATTACGCATTAAAACACGAACAGCCAACCTAACAAAACAGTATTTCATTACACAGTAGCCCCGAGTCTGTTATTCAAATTAATTACCCTAGATCTTAACACAATACAAAAGTATACATTCTATACTGCACACTTAATATAACTTGTGCTAACACAGACCAGTAGCCTTCCACATTCCTCTATCATTCAGCGGAGTGTCTTGAATGCTCTCGATCTCTAAAGACAGGCAATAAACAGGACTACTGAATGGACAGTTTCAACCCTGAGAAACGTTTTACAGAATTTACCGATTATTGTATGGATTCTTGAATAGCCAATTACGTTAGCGGTGTACCCAATTAATTTACTTTTGTTTGAAATACTAACCGTTTTGTAGGAGTTTATGCAGATGGCTTTGACGACTTCTTGGAATGAATAGCGGCGAGTCCGGGAAAGATTCGAGTCGATACAAGGAAGTTAGAACATGTTTTATGGGTTAAATAAATGAAGAAAGTAGGTGGGTGTGCCTGAAAAGTTCCTGTACAACGTGTGCCATGTTTTCGTGCCAGTGAACTTGGAGATTGTCGTCGTTTCTTATACAACTGTAGCGAAGCAGATAAGACACCAAAGTGAGACTTTGCTAGCGAATTTCCACATGCTTGCTATTTATGTAGATTGGGTTTAGATATGTACAAAATCTGAGACTAAATAAATGGCAAAATTCATGGCGTTTTGACTTATATATTATAATATGCACTGGACTTTCCAAATGTTAATATTTCTATTTTCTCTTTGGACTAAATTCAATGCAAATTTACTTAAAGTGAATATTGTTTCAAGATTTTTCATTTCGTTTGTGTTTATCAGTAATACTTTAAAGATGTCAGATTCATGTCAAAAATCAAATTGAGGAGATTCTCAAACTAACTCGTTAACCGGCAAAATTTTAAACTGTAAGCATTTCCTGTTTGATCAGAGAAATGGCAAAATGGTTTGCGCAACACAATTTTCCCTTTCGTAAGTTCTGTGGTTGCGGTGATCTCTAGAGCGAGCAATTTATAATTCAATCAAGACTAAACATCACCACATCCTAATTCTGGATGTAACAATATTAAACGCTTCTTATGTCCATCTTTTAGTGTCGGATTTTGCGACTTAAATCTTTTTAAACTTCATCACGTAAAGGAAACTTGGGAAATATGACTTATTGATAAACATTTTATAAATCTTTCAAGCCATTGAAGAATCGATTTTTAACTCAAGAGTCCAAAAACAACCTTTTTTAAAATATTCTAGGTTTATTGAAGTGGTTCCTATAGATACTTAATTTGAGTAGGTACTAATATTTAAATTTTTTTTTGTTACTAATTTTTAGGTTGTAGGAAACCGATAATTATGTTGCGCCAATCTCAAGCTATAAGTCCTAAATTAATTAATCCGAGAAGAAATGGAGCTTTGTTTTCTGGAATATTGACATACAACAGCAAATACAAAATTTATCACTACTTAAAACAACGTACTGTCGTAAAATTGTTATTAGTAATATCATTATTTTTAAAAAGTCAAATAAAATATTTATGTATGTCTATGTTGTCTGCAGGATGACGATTG
The DNA here is from genome assembly GCA_910589475.2 of Bembecia ichneumoniformis. Lineage (NCBI taxonomy): Eukaryota > Metazoa > Arthropoda > Insecta > Lepidoptera > Sesiidae > Bembecia > Bembecia ichneumoniformis. The sequence goes on along the minus strand of OU342526.1, from coordinate 872,809 downwards.
CAACGGTGCTAGTGTTGGCATGCCTGACATCTGGTGTCTACGGCGGGGAGCCGGTATTCGACCCCAGTACCCTGATGCGACTAGTGTTGGTACCAGCAGACGCACCAGTGGGTTCTGTCATCTACCGAGTGCGCGCTTCCGATCCCGACTTCGATTATCCTTTGCACTTCGAGCTTATTGGTACGATGAAATTTTTAAATTATAAGCCATTTCTAAAACACCAAATTAAGTACCTGTTATGTAACATGTTGCATACTACTTGCCCGAACACAACCAACAACACACATTATACCAAATCCAACCAATACTGTCCCATTAGGCGTAAAATCCAGCAGATATTCATAGTTTTTAGTGTAAAAAAAGAAATTAACCGTTAAAAACTAAAGCAAAAAATATTTTATGTGATTAGATATCTATACATATAATAAAATCGTAAAAAAAAAACAATTCGTACACGCTGTATAGAATTTTTGTCTGTTTGTCTGTGTGTTTGTGCACGCTAATCTCAGAAGCAGCTAACAGCTGTTTCACTGATGTAGCAAGTTTCCGGTAACATTTAGTCGTGTCATTCCAATCGATTTAGAAACAAAAAAGTTACGCGCTATACCGGAAAGCAGGCGTACGAAGTTGCGGGCTCAGCAAGTTCTATTAAAAGCAATATGAACTGTTATAAAGGTCAAATGGGACGTCTGGACGTCGGTGTAGAGTCGCTACCGTGCACACGCTACAACTCCGTGTGCCAGGCAAACGTGATCCTTCTGCGCCGGCTAGAACCAGGCCGCTACGTCGACTTCAGGCTGTCTGTCCGTAACACCCGGGGGCGAAGTACTCGAATCGGTTGCTCCATAACAGGAACCAACGCTACCACTCCCCGAGACACCATATTTCCACACCAGCCTGGCATTATATTAGTGCCTGAGGTAAGACAAAAGATCACTAGCTTGCACTTAATATTGAAGTATTTAAACGACGTAAAAAGCACCTGTCCTCATACGTGTGGCAACAAATGAGCCGCCGTCAGACGTCTGCCGCGTGATGTGTCATGATTGATGATGATGACGAACATGTACTCCACTCCTCGGAGCGAATATGAAAATATATCAAAATTAACTCACGCTTTATTAAATGTCGTGTTGAAATTTGCAGGATGCGAAGAGAGGGACCGATTTGGAAATAGTGATTGCGAGAAAGAATCCGTTGTCACCGAAACCGTTAGAACTGGAACTTTGGGTAAGATTCTATATAACTTTTGTTTTATATTACTATAACCAAGGTTTTTCTAACATATCGATAGGCCTGTTATTTGTCAGTCAAATTGAGGGCAGGTGAATAATGTTGCATGTACACAAACATCACCAGGAGGTTCTGTGCAAGTGCGCTTTTGATATGATGATCACAATGAAAAAATCTACCTGATATAATAAAGGGAAAGAGGGCATCTAGTCTTTAACAGCAGGAGCAGGATAATCTGCTCAAGAGCTTAATACATGACCAAGAAACGTATGGCAACAATATTTTTTTCTGGAATATCTTAAAAAGTGTCGAAACGCCTATGATCTTTTAATAATACACCCAGCGAAATTAAATATTCATTAGTAAATGCGCGGTGATGTTTAGGCTTCTCTAATGACGTTTTCACGGCGCCATATTCGACACGCATATTTCTGTAACCACATAATGACTGTTCGCTTACACTAATAAGGCTTGCATATTATCGATTATAAATATTCTCCAAATTCAACCCTCGAACCCTCAAAGAAGTTTCATTCCATAAATTGACAAGCATATATGGTTAGAAATTTTCACTTCTATTGTATTCAGTTTAAGATACAGTTTCTGTTGTCTCAGTCCATCTCAAGTCTCTGTGTAGTCTTTCTTATTATAGTTCGTAATTTAAAATAGCCGGTTCATTTCTTTGAATTATGTAATCAGAATTCCGTTGGGGCTCAATGAGATGGGTTGGGCAGGGCATTTCGCGACTCCCGATGATGTTGCACAATTACCAGGCATTAAGAAGACTTGAGGCGCGTTAAATTTCTCACAGTCCGTGGAGAATGGCTAGGCACCCGTAACCTGAGGTCGTTTTATCGGCCACTTAAATGCTATTATAATGGGGAACGTGTCCTTACACGTACTGTAATTTAAAAATATATCGTCTATTATGTGGGCTAGGCATCCATCCTATTTTTTTCTTTTTAGCGCAATTATCTACATCTTAAAACATTTTTTTCAAAGGGTTCGCCTCTCTTTGCCATACGACAGCGGCGTGTATCGACAGAAAACACTGAGGGCACGATATTCTTAGTCGGACAACTTGACTTCGAGGCTCAGTCTATGTACCATTTAACGCTCTTGGCTGTGGTAAGGAATGCTATTACATTATATTTCTGCGAACTATTACATCTAGTTAAGCATAATTTTAAGTTAAGTTAAGCATAATAAGATATACTTCCAACAAAATCACCATTTAATATCAAATAATTACGTCTGATCAATGAACGGTAAATATTTCCAGGATCCATTTGTGGAGATTGGCAAAGACACCCGGAATATAGCTGGTTTAGAAGTAGTGGTTGTCGTTCAAGACGTTCAAGATATGCCTCCAGTATTTACTGCAGCACCACCTATAACTCATTTGCCAAGGCAAGTTGCTCCTGGAGACGTTGTCGTAAAGGTTCGGGCTGAAGATGGAGACAAGGGAGCGCCCAGACAGATCAGATATGGTCTAGTCTCGGAAGGAAATCCTTTTACGCCTTTCTTCAATATCAATGAAACAACAGGTTCGTAACTAAAATGGTTGGCTTATTTTTTTTTTCCAACTATAATTTACTTTGAGTTACAATTATTTAATACTAAAGAGTACTGTAGTTTGTAACTAAGTGCTCGATCGCATTTATTTTAAAATATAAAATGAAGGGTAATGCATTGAAAGCAAATGAAGACATTTGCGGACTCTTAACCGGAAATTATAAAGGTGCTTTTACCATTGACGTTAATTTTCCACAAAAGTTATTTTCAATTACGTGCGGGCATTTAAGGTCAGTGCCTTTTTAACGACTGACCGCTATTTTTTTTCCGTCTTGAATTTACGAACTAAAGTCAAGTAGTAAACAACCCTTCAAGTTTTATGGCTTTGACCTGAGTACATTAGAAAACATGGTGTAGTTTACCCACGATGGACTTTAATGTATATAAACCGCGACGGTTTTTGCCCCTAAGAACACGTCACGACCGCAACTTAAAACATTCCTTTCGTTTTTCCTCGGATACTTACTAGGTCAGTAAAGTAGTTTAGGTATTTTTTATATTTGATATCATCGGTCTAACGTCCGGCGGCTTCCGTAGGATATCCTATTTCCTTATCGCCGACTAACACTCCCAACCTTGCTGGCCCGTGAATTTAGCCTTGCGTGACCCACTTTGCTTTGTTAATACACTATCAGATTTAGTGTGCAGCAATTTTCGGCGAAACTTCGCATTTTACGAACCAACTTCAGTCGACAAAGTTTCGTCATTTAGTGAAACCATTAACAACTGCGCGCTTGAGACATTTAAATTCTGTTTTCTCGTTATTATAATGTTGCAAATTGAAAGCAACTTCTAAATCAAAATAACGAGGTATCACGGCATCTATTTTGTATAACTTGTGTTGAAAAAGCGAGAGAGTTTGTCCGATTTAACAGGGCCGCTAATGCCGGTCTACGTTCTGGGCTCGGAGCCGCATAATGGCTCATTAGACCATAGCCGTCGCTGCATCGGCTGAGCGACCATTGTTTGTAAAGCTGCCCCGCTTTACTTCATAATAAAGGAGCACTTCCCTTGAGCACAGTTCGCATAGTACACAGCAGCCAATACGCGCTGACAATATGGCCCTGAGTAGTTCCGACATTATCAACTCGCTAACTATCTCCGCCTGCGCAAACTAGTGATCAAAGAACCGTTAAAACTTTGCTAACCGTGCATGTATGCGTACGTCTATTTAAGAAGTCGCATTATAGTACGGTCATTCTATGAATGCGTTTTTGACATATCTTTATGTCCATTGCATAAAGTTCATTTCCGAATAAATTATAATGGCCGGAGTATGATCAGATGGTATCTGACATGGAGGTTTAAATTAAAATCTTAAATCAATTTTAGATGAACTATTCCAGAGTTTATGTTAGGAATTGAATATACTGAAAAGCCATTAACTTCCATAGCGATATCATGAATGCACACCGTTTATATGTAAACATTACTGAAGTGTATATTCAATTATTAAAGCATCATTAAATCTCTATGGTTCATAGACATTTAATTATGCCTTAAATGTCTATGAATCATAGTTCATTACTATATTATATTTTTTTGAATATTTTATGGGATCCATCTCATTTTACAGATGTTGGGGCAATAATGTTGTAGCTTAAGATCATACAAAGGTAGTCATAATCAAATTAATGTGCCCATTCAAACATCTAACAATTAATTTTAATAGGCCTGGGGAATATTTAATTGAATAATAATTTACGCGTCGTCATCTCTAAATGAAAGTCAGAAATCTAATCTTAGGAGCTTCACTTTTGTATGATAATTATGTCTCACTTTTTCGGTTGACATATAGTTGTTATAAACAAGGTGACAAGGCTGTATGGAGACATGCAGCCGTGAAAGAAATTTACAAACAATGTTATTGTACGCGCTCAATGTATGTCTCTGTGCACAAACGACTCATATTATGTAGGTAGTCAAGTCGGCGAGGCGCTCGGGGATCTTTTTAAAAGAATTAATTTCTTCTATTTATTTATTATAATTGGTCTAAGTTTGACCTGAACACTTAATAATATAAAATAATATAAAATGGTCTATTTTGGGACCGTAATAATATTAATTAAAACTAAACTTATTACTATGACGGTCGATGCGAGACTGTCTTTGTTCTCTTGTCTCGTCGCGTCCGTTGGAACGCTCGCCCACACGCAGGTGGCTTGTTCCTACAACTACGAGTCAGCAGTTATGCATCCGTTCGTACATGTACCATGGGTACGTGACGCATAACTCCTCCCTCCCTTAGATCGAAATTATCTGAGGGTTGTTCTCGAGGATAATTTCGACCCTTAAACAAACTTAAGATAAACATGGATTTCTTAAAGATTAACAATGACAAAAGACTTATAGTTACGATTACATATAATGAAATTGTCCATACACTAATACTGTTCGTCACCACTACACTGTTATTAGATTTTTCACTGAATTGATCACTGTTTCGTAGAGCAAACGACATCATTTGCAGATTTCCTAATTCGACACCATCTAGTTTTACTGGATTTCGAACGATTGGCGTTTCCAGATTTTCAGGAATATTTAACAAAGGAAGTTTTGGTACAATAATAGATTGGTTATTATAACGATGTTCCTTCAGACAATATTCAGAAATTTTGTATTCACACGCGTCATCGATGGTTAATATATACGTTCCTTTCAAGGTATAATGTATAATCTCGTTCGCGCAGAATCGTGAAAGTTCAACTTGTAATTTGGAATATATCATCCATCTGTCAGGCTGTATTGACTCTATCTTCACATTTTCGAAGTCCACTGGAATCTGATGACAGGATGCGTTCATGGAATACTTCATGAGGTCGATAATGCAGTTATCTTCGACGGATAGAAGAGTTTGTTGCTCGTTGCACAAGTAGAGTTCTTCGTTTATATTTTGACATGGAGAATTTAATGATATAGCTTTCAACCCCTTCGCAATTAGGTATGGGTAACGAGGCATTATTATAATGGATTGGTCTGTTAAAGGGTGAGTAACGGGTAAAGGAACAATTTTATAGTAAAAATAACTTTCTTTCTTAACTAATGGTATTTCCATAATAAATACAATTTCACAATTTTTAAGGTAAGATTTTAATACAATAGTTTGCTCTAACTTAACTAAATTTTCTGATTCTGCTGGATACACAAGTTTGTCACTTTTTGTACAAATTTTAATAAATTTAGCATTTCATTCGAGTCTATTATAGATTGATGCAAAATACCTAACCTGCTGAAGGCTATGGCGGTTTCAACCTCATCTAACATAGAATAAATAATCTGAAAATTATGTAAAATCAAATTGTATATTTCGATTATGTGACTGATGTGTAATTCTAGTTTAGTTTCGTTTACCGATTTATACCGGGGTTTTTCTCAATCTTTTGAAGTTGATGGGCCTGCACTATGACGGCGTGGGCCATCAGCATGATGTACCTGTGGAGGACGTTTTATGTTTTTTACATGTGTGATGGTGGGCCTAGTACCCATTTCGACAGGTACTACATTACGTTGAGTGTTACCAGAAACTTGTGCCTTTTTATATCGCGGTTTATCTTTACTTTTTCTTTTATTTATATCTTTTACAAATACTGTCTGCCCTACAGGAAGGTCGATGTTTTCTTCTCCCTTTGTCTTGTCTGTTCTTAATGTCTTGTCTGTCAATAGTTTGTCTGTTAAATTTTTATAAAGTATACGTGTTCTTTTTGCATGTTCTCTAACTAATTGTTGAGTGTAAGCTTTTTCAAAATTTGTGTTAAAAACATCATTCGACTCAGTATGTCCGAATACTACTTCGAATGGTGTTAAAGAAGTGGCGCTATGTATCGTATGATTATACGCCATTATCGCGTAAGTCATTACGGAGGCAGCGTCAGTGCGTTTTTGCTCATATTTGGCCAATCGATATACTTCGATAATTGTAGAATGGAATCTTTCTACAATACCCATAGAATTCGAGTTGTTAGGTGTACCTATGTGTAAACTAATTTTGTATAACGTTAATAATTCTTTTAGTAATTCATTATTAAATTCGGTAGCCGGGTCGCAACTTATTTTTCTGGGTACGCCATAAAAAGAAAAGTATTTAATAAGAGCTCGTACGACTTCAGGGGTGGAACGGTTATCTATCTCAATCGCTTGACCTAACTTACTGAAGGCGTCTACGATGGTGAGATAATACTTGTTTTCTATGGTGAAGATATCTATGAATATTTCTTGAAACGGTGCTGTTTGTGTTTGTGTGAGCTGTAGTTTGGGTTTATATGGTTTACGGTCGTATTTCATTTTTTTACATGTCTCGCAGGCGTTAATTACGGCGGACACAGTTTGTTCCATGTTGGGCCAATAGAATACGCGTCGTAAGTGTGCTATTGTCTCCTTGATACCACGATGGCAGGTTTTGCCTTGGTGATATTTTGTTATAATCTCGCGTTGTTCCTGTTCATCAATTATGCTTATAGTTCGTTCAGTGCATTCGAAAATTTTTACAGAGTTTTTTCGAAATAATTTTATTATAGTTCCTGTAAATTGTCGTCGGTGTTCGGGGTCTTCAAAGTAAATAAAATATTTTAATTTAGGTCTAATATAACTTTTCAAAAATTGTTTTACTAAGTCAGGATTATTTGTGGGTAAATGGACTTCTAAAATTTTCTGTTTAGAGTGCGACAAATCTTTTACACTGAGTTCGTTTTTGAACCATGTATAAATTAGTATTTGGTTGGGTTTTGAATCGATAGCTTCATGTAGAATTGGTATGCCGTCGGTATCCATATCGTCAGCAGAATGAGCTGTTACGGTGCTTGACGTAGTTGATCTTTCTGAAGCTGTCAACGTCTCGCTATCCGCGGAGGGGATTGAGTATGGGGATCGTCTGCCTACTTTATGGCGTTCTTCTTGGGACTTGTCGTCAGATGATAAAGTAATGGGGGAGTCAGGACGGTCAGTTGTGTCATTATCAAGATTCACTATCATTGAGTCTCCATCACTTTTGTCGATAGCATTTAAACGAATCCTTGATAATGCATCAGCGTTAGTATTTTGTTTCCCATTTTTATGTTGAATTTTGAAATCGTATTCACCTAATCTTAATTTCCATCTGGTTAATTTGGTATTTGGTTCCTTCAACGAATCTAACCATGCTAACGGTCTGTGATCAGTGTATATTATGAATTTATTGCCGTATAAATATGGCCTGAAATGTTTGACAGCCCATACTATAGCTAACAGTTCTTTTTCAATAGTGCTATAGCGTATCTCGGAATCGTTCAAGGTTCTACTTGCGTAAGCTATTGGTCTATCACTACCAATAGATCCTTGTGAAAGGACGGCTCCCAATGCGTAATTGGAGGCGTCAGTGGTCAGTATAAATGGTTTTGTAAAGTCGGGATACTGTAATAAAGGTGCGTTTGTCAGGAGTTCTTTACATTTTTCGAAAGAATTTATATAGTCTTGGTCAATCGTCAATTTTGAGTTCTTTTTGAGTCGTTTCGTCATAGGTTGAGTAATTTTTGCGAAGTCTTTGATAAATTTTCTGTAATAACCGATTAATCCAAGGAAACTTTTTATTTCAGTGGTCGTTTTGGGTAGTGGATATTTCATTATAGCGTCAATTTTATCAGTGTTAGGTTTTAGTCCGTCTGGTGTAATGTTATGTCCCAAGTAGTTTACTTCTTTGCAAAGGAATTCGGATTTATCTAATTGTACTTTTAGGTTTGTCTGTCTGAGTCTGTCAAATACGGCTCGTAATTTATTAATGTGTTCTTCTAGACTAGAAGAGAAGATAATTATATCATCTAAATATATTAAGCAATGGATACCCTGTAAGCCTCTTAACACATTATCCATCGCTCTTTGAAAAGTTGCGGGTGCTGTCTTTAGACCAAAAGGCATCCTAAGAAATTCGTAATGTCCAAATTGGGTTGAAAATGCGGTTTTTGGTGAATCTTCTTTTTCAATTTCTATTTGGTGATATCCACTTGCAAGATCTAAAACTGTAAAGTAAGTACTTTTTCCTAGTTTGTCGAAAATGTCGGTTATGTTAGGGAGTGGATACTTGTCGTCAATAGTAATGTCGTTTAAGCGTCTATAGTCTATTACCATCCTGAATTTCTGTTCACCGGTTGCGTCAAGTTTTTTTGGTACCAGATGTACAGGTGCACTCCATGGGGAATGTGACTCCTGGATAACGTTGTCTTTTAGTAACTTTTCTACTTGGTTCCTAATTTCCATAGATTGTGCGGGGGGTTGTCTATACGGTTTTATATATATAGGATCTTCATTTGTTGTTCGTATTTTATGTTTAACCTGATTAGTGAAAGTTAAGGGTAAATGCTCACTATAGAATATGTCTTTGTACTCATTACAGATGTTTTTAATTTTCATTCGTTCTTCCTCATTCATATGATCTAATCGCAATTTTGATAAATTTTCTTCTAAAACTTTTTCTATCCTATAATCATCTATCTTGCACGTATTCACTTTAATGTTCTGACCTTCGTACCTTTGCACCTTAAATGGGCCAGTAACTTTTAAGGCAATATGATAAGGGGTTGTATTTTGTATAACTGTGGTTGCATAACCGTTTAAGCATTTTACTAAAGCGGAAGGCATTCGAACGCCTTCACAGAATTCTTTATATCCTAATAAAGCTTCGCCATTCATTAAATTAGTGGGAATTTTTACGCGTGCTTCTGTACGGGGTTCTAGACGGATTTGTAAGGGTAGTCTGTAAATTATGGGAATTTTAGTCGTTAATGTCGAAAGGACTTGGTGCTCCATATCTATGGTTGCACGTAGTTGTTTTAGCAAATCACTACCTATCAGTCCTTCGTAACGGGCGTCTACGTCGTACACATAGAATTTGTGATAGTCAGTACTATTGAAAGTGGGTGGTAATGGTATATGTGCTACTACGTTGTGTTGGCTTTTAGCATGAGTACTAACTACCTCGAATGGTTCATAATGTTGGAAATTGTTATAGAACTTATCGGCTATTCTAGGACTAAGGAAGGATCTCATACTTCCTGTATCTATCATGAACTTTGAATTTAATTCCGGGATATATATGTGAGGCAAATGATTAATGCTACAATTTAAGTGTACTATTTCGGGTGGTGCTGCGTTAAAGCAACGGGAAAATTTTGAGGGTCATCTGATGGTTTTTGTTCCATTAGATCTGGATGATCTTCCGTCTCCGTATTGTTGTAGTCGTACTCCTCGAAATTATAGTCATAAGTATTAAAGTCGTTATAGTATTCGTCAGCGTATTCGTCATAATAGGTGTTATAGTCAGTGTAATCGTGGGTTTGGATTTCGTTCAGTCCAAAAGCTTGAGAAGGTTTGGCAGGTGGTGCTGTCCTCATGGACACATCAGCTGTCTGAAGGGGTTTGTTGTAATTTGGGCGGTAGCCGAATTGTTGGGGTTGCCCATTGATGGTGGGTCGGAAACCGTAATGTTGTTGTGGTCCGTTAAATTGTGGACGGTAGCCAAAATGTTGTGGTTGTCCATTTATGGTTGGGCGGAAACCATGATGTTGCTGTGGTCCATTAATTTGTGGGCGGTAGCCAAAATGTTGTGGTTGTCCATTTATGATTGGGCGAAAACCATGATGTTGGGGTTGTACACTATAGATGGGTCTATAGCCGAATTGTGGGCGTGCATAGTTTTGGGGGTTAACATGTGGATTGGAGTTTAGTCTATTTCCAAACTGGATTTTATTAGGTATACCGAATTTATACTGTTGTTGTATTGGCGTGGGCATATTAAAATTTGACTGTGTAGTTGCTGAGGGCGGTTTAATAGCGGAATACATTTTACTGCGGAGATTATACTGCTCCTGGAAATTTACTTCTTCTAACACGTACTTTAATGCATCCTCTAAGGAATTTGGATTTTTTAATCGTACTACTCTAACCATGTTTTCGGGTAAATTGTATAAGAATATGTTAAGGGCTGTGTTATCGTAAATTGTATGTTTGGCCTTGATTAGGTTTTTGTCTGTTAATTGATTCACTTTGGCAAATAAAATTGACCTAACGGATTGGATGCGGCCACAGAAGTCTAAAAACGATTCGTTATTTTTAATTTTCATAGTTTCTAATTCGATAGCTACACACTCTTCACTTCGTGGGTCACCGAAATGTTGTATTAATAAGTTTTTTAATGGTTCCCATGTTTCTATGTCTGATCTTTCGCTAATAAGGGCGGCTGCGTCGCCAGTAAGTTTACTTGTGAGACATTGCATCAAATATGCATTTTGTTCCTGATTCCCTTGGTTTTTAATTATGACATATTCACACTTTCGTAGAAATAGGCTTAGTAATCTGGTTTCTCCCGAAAATGTGGGAATTAATTTTACGCTTTCACTAATAATTTGGGCACTAGAGGGCGCGCTGGGCAACGACATTTTTATATTATTATAATATTACACAAAAATCACTAATTAAAATTTACTTATGGATTACTTAGTATTACTAATTAAAATTTACTTATGGATTAAACACACAATTAAATCAAAAACAATTAAAATTATACAATATAAGTGTTGTACGAAAAATGTTTTTAAAGTTAAATGTAAAAATCAATTACTATATTTTATCACTAAATTTTCTAACTTATACTAATAACAGCGAACGGGAAAAGACGGATAGGGAAGGATAGCGAAGAGGTCTACTCACCATCCACCTGGTCTCATCTCTTCTGTTCTAAGCTGCTGTAGAGCAATGTGCGTCTCTGGTAGCGATGTATGTCTGTGGTCCCTTTGCTGGTCGCGTTGACGTATTTATTTGGTTCGAGGATTCCGGTAAAAACGTTGAAACGTTCGCGAACTAACCGATTTATGTGATACGATTCGCGCCGAAATCCTACCGGCTGCGCCAGTCAAGTCGGCGAGGCGCTCGGGGATCTTTTTAAAAGAATTAATTTCTTCTATTTATTTATTATAATTGGTCTAAGTTTGACCTGAACACTTAATAATATAAAATAATATAAAATGGTCTATTTTGGGACCGTAATAATATTAATTAAAACTAAACTTATTACTATGACGGTCGATGCGAGACTGTCTTTGTTCTCTTGTCTCGTCGCGTCCGTTGGAACGCTCGCCCACACGCAGGTGGCTTGTTCCTACAACTACGAGTCAGCAGTTATGCATCCGTTCGTACATGTACCATGGGTACGTGACGCATAACTAGGTACATTCTAATTGTTGTTTAAGTATCTTTATGAAAATTGTTAAATGTAACCTCAATTAATTACATTAGTCTTTTTTTTTATGTTATGTCGACAGATAGGCTGGCGGTCCACTTGATGGTAGGTGGCTACCGTCACCTATAACACAAGCAACGCTACAGGTGCTGCAAGTGCGCTGCCGACTACAGTAGGATTAAGAACAAGGGATTAGGGGGGGATAAGGAAATGGGCTCTGGCATCCCTTACTCACTCACCGAAACACAACAGCACGTATATGCTGTTATTTCACGGTGGTCTTCTGTAAGGGGGTGGTCACTGCCGCCAGGCGGGCTGCCCAATGACTGCGAAACTCAGTGAGTCTGTTTTATTACAACAAAAATTAATTTTTGATAGGTAAGTATTAGTAGTGTTGTGGAAATAATGAAAAACTAATGGTTTTGGAAATAATTCGACAGTTCAGCATAATCTTAGACACACAAAATTACCCTTATTCTAAAATCGTCCTATAATATGAGATGTTTTCTTTTATATTAACTTAATAATTACATAGGCAAGAAAATTTTATTCTCTACGTTGCTACATATATAATGTTTTACTTTTAAATTTTACCAAAATACCTTAATATGTATTGGACTCTCTTCGGTCAGATAACAATATGCAATATTTTCGTGACAAATTTTTAAATAGCGGGTCTCTTGCAAGTTGCAACTGTTTCGCATTTCTCTTTTTATTATGCGTAAAATCTTGCGTATTTTTTGGATTTGGGCAAATTTGGGTGACTTTGTGTTTTTATAATAATATACGAGTGTATTATAAAAAAGATATAACTGGTTTGGGATTTTTGTTGTAATGTAATGAAATCAAATATTTACCAAATTTACTTAAGGGGGAGACAAACGCTAAATACTAAAAATATCCATTGTTTAATGAAGATGTTACAAGAAATAGACAAGACAATTGCTTTGAAAAAAATATATATTATACTTAAACATGTGAAGAACCAATTGTATTAATTAGAAGTAATAGAAACTCCACAAAAAAAGTTAGAACACAAGAAGAATTTGACTTTTATTGAAAATTCTCTCAAAAACGGCTTGTTGCACGCATATGAATCCTGTACCTATTAATAAGTTAATATCAGATTAAAACATTGTATTAATAAAAAAATTTTTTGTGTAATGTTCTAATGGTAAAAACAAAAAAACACCATTTCTTGGCCTGTTGAATTGTCTCCGCCGCCAGCGAGTTCTATAGTAAATGTCATTTGCCTGAGTAAATCCCTTAACCAAAAAAGATTAAATACATAGAATATATAGAGAGGGTATTGGGAATTTTTTCTTACAAAAATATTGATCCTGGTCGCCGTAATCAGGATGGCCATGGCGTATCTAGATAGCCTTGTAAAGTTATGATCGACAAAGCGATTTTTTTCTAAATGTCACATTACGGATTCTTTCGTCTTGCCCGATCTATACAGTTGAAAATCTTTGCCAAGAATGAATTGCAGTATCCCCTAATTAAATATCCCGATATTTTTTCTTTACCATGTTGCAGTAGGTAAATTTGTGTTTAAAAGGCTTATTTCGAAAATGTTTCTGAATTTGTGATTTAATATTCCACTATGCTGCGAACATTTATTTATAAATTTACCATTAGTCATGCTTCATAAGTCATAAAGTATTGCTATGATTGTAATGAAATGAGTCAAACTTCTTGGCTAATTGGATAAAGACTCATTCCATTCCAACAATGGCAAACGGATATACTCTGAGAGAAGCATAAAATTTTATTTTCTACTTATGCAATAATATGATACATAATGGTTTAAAATGTGTTAATTTTAATATAGTATAAAATACATTATATAAGCATGATTCTAATCATAATTTCGTGTTATAGGTATCTGCCTTTCTTTCTTTTGAAGAACGGATTTTAATTAGTTTAGATTTTAAATTTTTAATAAATTAAATTAGTTAATTAATATTTTTTAATTTTTTAATTAAACTATAATAACGCGTAGTAATTTGATACTTATAGTAAAATTAATTATATTGCTATAAGCTGAAAAAGCAATTTATTTATACTACCAAATCATGAGCAATGTTGCCATCTATTATGCTATATTAAAATTACATACTGTGCAAACGGTTGACTACAAACTTCGTACCCAATTACCGACCAAAATAGTACCTACCTAGTTAGTACTTTGAAGTAATATGCAACGCTTCTACTAGATGACGCTGCTTACTGTTGGAAAATTTGTCTAAAAACAAGCACTTTTAAATTTCGTGGGATTACATGTCGTAAATATAAAAATAAAAAACACTGAAAATGCGTAAATAATTATTATACAAAATAGTAATCATGGTGGCTTATTTTATAATTTCGATTAAATTATAATCGAAATTCTTATATCTAAACATATAAATAAAATCTTTCATTGTCACACAATCGAAACATAAACATACAATACATACATTTTTACATAACTGCAAACTTAATATTTAATTATTCTATGTATATAGCGTACATATTTAAATAAAGTTCATATTTAAATCGGTCACTAATAATTTATAATAAACTAACTGGTATCCCCGGCTCCGCTCGCGTTGAAAAAAAAAAACAAAGCCTGACTAAATATATGAACAATGTAACGCCTAACATCTTTATTGCAGTTATAGCTTTGCCGGGCGTTAGATGATCCCTTGGGAACAGTACTATTTTTCTGAATGGAAGGTACCCTATGTCCTTTCCTGCATCCCTGACAACGTGTATGCACAATTTCATAATGATCGGTTCAGCGGTTTAGGCGTGAAAAGGTAACAGACAGACAGACAGACAGAGTTACTTTCACATTTATAGTGGATGTAACGCCTAACATCTTTATTGTGGTTATGTGATAATGAAATGTTTCTTTTACTAGAATTACTTGCCAATAAGTTCGGACAAGCACAAGGACTTCATGGTTTTATTTGTCATTTTATTTAAGATTTTGTTCTGCCATGGCCTTTTATATACTTTCAGAAGGTTAATTAGGTATTTTGTTATTTTCTAATTATTGACTTTTGCCAAAGGTTTATTTGTACATAAATTTGGTTTCTGAAAGGTAAACTAAGTTCCTATTAGTAGGTAATTTATAAAAAAAAGTTCTAAACTCAATTGTAAAGAGCACAATAACAAAGTGTCTTCTCCTTAATAGAGACAATAAGAATCATTTTATGGACTTATTCTTACTTATTAATTAATTTAGTAATCTAGGTTATATTAAAATTGTTCAATAGTCTAGATTGTTACCCTAAAAGTAAGTACTTTCCCAGGCACACCCTTAAAAAATTTTTCTGCCCCAGTATCCTTCATATATGTAATAAAAAAATATAAGTTAACGAAGAAAAAAATTGTCTTTTTCTCCTTTAACAACGTTTTTCAAAATCTCCTAATTCCAATTTTCTGTAGTTATACCTATATTTTTAAATTCTCAGAAAATTGTAATAAACTTTATAAAATAAATTTATTTTCTAGGTGAAGTGACTTTAGAGCGTCCTATTGAAGACATAGCTGCTATTTCTCACGCCGGTGCACCAATCTTACTGACTGTAGTAGCTGAAGAGGTCAGACTGACCAGGGAAGAACCTGAAGCCATGTCTTCAACTGTCCAATTAGCTTTCATCCTGCCTGAGAGAGAAAATTCACCACCATATTTTGAAAATCAATTGTAAGTATTATTTTTTTAGAGTTTACCTTCTCAAGAATCGATTTTCATATAAAGTTTGCGGTATGCAAATTTCATGAGCAGTAAAATTAATACAAGCGTTACCTAAAAATATTACCATATTTGTCTCGGTTACTTTGAAATCTGTGCGACAGCTGACAGCTTAAAAGCAAACGTCGAAATCTTGTATGAAAAGTGTATACCTAGTTGGCATTGAGAAACGAAGCAATTTTATAACCTGCAGGCGCAGCGACATCTGTCGTAAAAAAATTGACTACATATTTGATCTACAAGCCGCGTTCCCTAATTCTATTGTAGAATAATAGATGGCGCCATTAATAGTGTTATATTTTTGGAGTTTACCATGCAGGGGCCTTAGTCAAAGTAACGATTTAAAACGATTATAAAGTTCGAAAACAATAAAATATATGGGATTGACATATGTATGCCGGCCAAACTATAAGCAATAAAGATTGAATAAATAATTGCTCACATATTTTGTCAGGCACCAGCCAATCGTATATAAGTAAACAAACTATAGATTTACCCCTATACTCTGTTAGAATACCATGCGGGTTCTAAACTACAGGCTTTAGACTTTAGACTTTATTATATTAAAATGATTTTTTTAATAGTGGTGACATTCTTCTTTCAGCTACAATACGTACCTCGATGAGAACGCTCCTCAAGGAACAGCATTAATATTTAACGATCCCTACATCCCGCAAGTGAACGACAACGACGCAGGAAAGAACGGCGTATTCTCTCTGTCATTAGTTGGTAACAATGGAACTTTCGAAATATCGCCAACAGTAGCTGAGAGGCATGCGCAGTTCATCATCAAAGTGAGGGACAACGTCATGCTTGACTACGAAGCGAGAAAATCTGTCGTTTTTCAGGTAAAAACATTGATTTGACATTGATACTTACGTTGGTTTCATTCCTTTATTATTTTGACATGTCAACAGAGTAACATATATTAGTCATTAGACATTTCCCCATTAATATTATCCCTTTCCCATTGAAACTTCCTTGAACAGGATTTCAAGTAGATTCACGCAGGGTTTCTAATAACAGAGCTGCTGCGTATTTGGAGCCAGCTTAATGATGTGGTCATTCTAGTTGATGAAATTATTTTCCAAATGAGAATGACTTGGAATAAATGATTTACTATAGTCACCGTACATTTGGGAAGCGCATCTGACAAGTAGTATGTACCCACATGTAAAAATAACACGTGAAAACAATAAACGTATGAGAGTTAAAAACTATGCAGAGTTATGAGTTAGTAAAGTTTTGCCTTGAAACCAACAGCTGGGCTGCAATTCCATGTTTTATTTTTGTTTCAAAGGATTCAAACATTTTTCTTCACTATTAATTGTAATATTATTTGTAAGGCTATAATCAATTTACTGAATGGCTGAACGAAGATTGATTGAAACGAATAAAAAAAACTTGACTATAAACTGAAAAAAAAAAAACTTTTTTTAATATACTGTCACTAATTTGATTTCTATTTTTATTGTTTTAAAGATTACATTTTATGGAATATCTAAAATCGAACCGTGTAAAGATAATTTGAAAATTCACTCAAATAATAGACCGTATTATTAATTTTCAGATATTGGCTCAAGAACTCGGCCCTGCAACCAACTTATCTGCAACAGCAAATGTAACCGTTTATCTGAACGATGCGAACGACAACGCTCCGGTTTTCTTAGCGCAGTCGTATGACGTTGAGTTACCAGAAAATGTCACTGCTGGAACTAGAGTTGTACAAGTTGCAGCCGACGATGTAGATACAGGGTCATTTGGAAAGATACAATACACTGCCATATTAGGATATCTAAACACATCGTTGCACCTTGATCCCATGTCAGGTGTCATAAGTGTTGCCACCAATAATCACGGCTTCGATCGTGAGGCGATGCCAGATTTGCATTTTTTAGTAGAGGCTAGAGATAATGAAGGCGTAGGTTTAAGAGTAACAGTGCCATTAATTATTAAATTATTAGATGTAAATGATAACCCACCAGAATTCGAAAGATCGTTATACGAATTTGTACTGTCGCCGAGTCTGAACAATTTCACTTCGTCAGCGTTTGTTAAGGCAGTTGACAAAGACGCTGAAGCACCAAATAATGTAGTTAGATATGAAATAATACAGGGCAATATTGAAGGAAAGTTCGCTATTAATGAAGAGACAGGTACCTACTTTGAATTTTTTACTGTTTAACTACAAAATTTGAGAATATGACACATTAAAAATGGAATTTACAAAAATACAATAGAAATAAAAAACTTAAGAAATTTAAGATTTGAAAAATTTCAATAACACAAATATATTTTTCAGGCGAAATATATCTTCTAGAAGAATTAAAAAGGACAAAGAAGCAGAATTCGCACAGACGGAAGCGTCAATATGATTCTCAACAAGAAAGTGACGTTATAGTTCTTACAATAAGAGCATACGATCTTGGTGTACCACGGTTGCATTCGTCAACTGTTGTAAAAATATATCCACCTGAAAGCAAAACAAGAACAATGTCGTTCATAGTTCCTGGAGCCAATCCCGACAGAAGAAAGCTGGAAGAAGTTCTTACCACCCTGTCGGGTGGAAAGGTTACTATTATTGAAATTAAACCATATAGAGGTTCTGATAAAGGTGCCACCGACCTAATCGGCCAGGAATCTAGTCAAGAAAAGTAAGTTTTTTGAGTATAAAATAAAATATAAGAATTTTATAGAATATATTTTTACTTTTATCGTTTTTTCAGAAGCGAAGTTATTGCAATAGTTAGGATGACGGGTAACGCTGCCATCAATGTTGCTAAATTACAAGAGCAGTTGTCGAAAAGTAAAACAATGTACGAAACTGGCAGCGGAATTGGTAATAGTGGCAACACTGGTACCGTTAGCGGTGGTGGTGTTGCTAATGTACCTGGAAGTGCTAATAATGGAGGAAGTGTTGTAACTAGCTCTGATGGGACTGGCAATATTGGCACTATTGGCAGTAATAACAATGGTGCTGCATCTGGAACTGGTATAGGGCAAACATCTACCAATGATAATGATAGTGTGAGTATTTTTAAAAATGTTGCCATCATTTATCATATCAACTATTTGTTATTGTAACATAAATGGTGTATTTAAATGTTTCGAATACATTGAACTTTATTACTTCCAGGGAATTTATAAAGCCGAAAGCCGTTTATTATTCTGGTTATTAATATTGCTGGCTATAATCGTTGCAATAGTTCTCTTACTTCTCATCTGTTGCTGTATTTGTGAAGGATGTCCTCTTTATATGCCACCAAGGTTAGTATCTACTAATATTTAAAAAGTAAGCTAATATATGACACCTAATTATTTATAAAGTTTAGTATTTTGGTCAGGATAAAAACACAACACAACGTTGCTTTGGTCTTGCACTAAATGGCTAAACATCACCTCCGATAAATGTATTCTTACTAATATTTCTTTTCTCCTATTAACAGACTAAAATGCACCGAATAATATCTGCATGTTTTCACATCAGCTTTGCTACAACGTAGGTAATTATTATCACTTATTATATATATATTTTCTTAATGGTAATATTATCATTGCACAATTTTACGAACAATAAATTACAACTTCCTGGATAACTAACTGCAAGAAAAGTTTTATATTATAAACAATTTCAATTTTATCCAATAAGATTAATAGTATTCGCATCCACATTTCTTGCAAGTAGTTTTCTAGAACGCTTTTCCTTAATCTTTATTTAGACTACGTAAGGTATAACAGAACGGTTAGGTACATAGATATGCATTAATAAATTCTAGGAAAAGAGTGATCCGTGTCAACTCCACAGAGGACGACGTGCATTTAGTGGTCCGAGACAAGGGTCTTGGGAGGGAAAACAAGTCGACGCAAAATTTAGAAAACAAGTCGATACAAGCTACTGATTGGAGAAGGCGGGAAGCGTGGAGTGCCGAACAAGCAGACTTGAGAACGAAGCCCACTCAATGGAAGTTCAATAAAAGAAATTACCGATCTAAAGATCCAAATAAACCAGCTTCTACTCCGGGTGATATGCGTCAGGATTTTGTTCATACTGCCGCTGATAACGATTATAAATACGACGGCCGACAATCATTTCGATTAAGGTAAATTTTATTGACAGACTATTCATGAATTAAATTGATATCCAGTGGGGTATATTTCATTCAAAACCAAGCGACGCCGTCAACAGTGGTTTAATTTGCATTTAAAATAATCTTATCTTGCCATGCCAAACTGCTCCTTTTTAACTTACCTCTTATCTTAACTCCAATGTAGATATGTAGTTCTAATAAAAGTATTATTATCTATAGGGTAATATTTACAATCTATAACTTCCTTCCTTATGAATGTGTAAATATAAATAATAAACTAAGTTCTAGATGAGTATTCATATGTATATTATTAACTATTACTATTTTAATATCTTTAAACTCTAAACGCCTTAATAGAAAATAACAAAACACTAAATAAGTAAAAGTTCAGAAGAAATATATCATTTTATTGCCTATTTTAATAATTATTAATGGTTTAAAACGACCCATAATTTAAAGGATTAGTTCGAGAAAAGTTTGTTGACGAAGTAATAAAGTATGAACCCAAATTGTTTTACTTTTCAGAGATGGTCCAACAATAATTTACACAAAAGAAATGCAACTTCAAGAAGCTTTTGCTAATAAGCATAAGGAGTACATAGAAGACTTAGAAAATGGATATGATCGAATTGCAACACTTCACTATCAACGAAGAGAACAGGATAACGACTCAATAAGAAGACACGAAATAGACCGTGGTTCTGAAGTGGGCGTCTTCCTCAAGTCTGATGTGGACAAAAGTTTTCGTGAAAAGGTTGAAAATAAACACGACTATCAAGAAAAAACACGCCCTCCTTCGGCTCAGGGCAGAGATCAGTATTTTATCAAAGAAGGAAATACTGAGATTTTAAGACTTGTAACGAGAGGCAAAAATGAAGAAGAACGCTACGTTAACCTCCCAATTCACCAACAGAGACCTGTGACGCTTATTCCTCATACGCAATACGTTGTAGTTGATAGCGGAAAAGATCTATTAATGGAAAGGTTCATTCGAGAGCAAGGAGAGGAAGCTAAAAACATCAGAGACAGAATGGGCAAAGGTACAGAAATGGATAATATCTCAGTGGATAAGGACGGCAAGAGCTTCGGTCAAAGATCACATGCAGGTGAATATCCGAGTAACTTTCATGATTATTCCAATGTACTG
Organism: Bembecia ichneumoniformis; assembly: GCA_910589475.2. Classification (NCBI taxonomy): domain Eukaryota; kingdom Metazoa; phylum Arthropoda; class Insecta; order Lepidoptera; family Sesiidae; genus Bembecia; species Bembecia ichneumoniformis. The sequence goes on along the minus strand of OU342526.1, from coordinate 851,819 downwards.
CCTGATGTTCCTGGTGCGGTTCCATTAAAATCGGATTTCTTACATTCCGCTCTTTTAGAAATGCAAAATAAGTCATCAATACATCAAGAATTATTGGAATCATCCTTGAGAAAACAAAATGAACTGTTACATCAAATTCTCATGGAACGTGAGAGATTACTACAAAACCAAGAAACGGCATCTCAAGTTGAGAGTAAACTAGAAACGCAAAGTTTACCGGGGCAATCGGTAATTGCAACTCAAACCGAGTGTCACATTGGCACGCAGACCGAAACTCAACATTTTAAACCAACGCGCAGAAAAGCAAGAAGTGACAACGACTCATACAGTGAAGATGAATCACAAATGGTTATTGAAGATGATACCAAGAAAGTCGCATGGGTGAAAAGAAAGAAACCTAAGAAGAAAATAAAATACAAGGATCCACGAAGAAGTATAAGAATTTATGAGTTAAAGAGAAAGATAAAAACTCCTATTATTGAGGAAAGTGAAATATCTCCGTCATTGGAAAGTGAAAAACATGTGAAAATAAGTAAAACTAACGAAAGAGAAGAACATGTTAAAAATTATGGTGATTTAAGGAAAAGTACGGTCACAACGTCGAAAAATGAAACGGTAAGTTCAACTCAAATTAAAGCTTCTGATAGTGAAAGAAAATCTGGACTAAGAAAAGATATCTTGAAGGAAATATCTGATTCATTAGATGAAAAGATTGAATCCGATTTAAATGAAAGAAGATCACGTTTACAAAGACAACTTCCCGTGTCTAATGATTTTCACTTAGAAAAAAAGATACTCGATCTTGAACAGGAAAGCAGTAAGAGCAGAAGTAGTTCCGCTTCTAAGGAAAACCGCAATTTAGTTTTTTCAAGACAAGGGTCTTCAACAGAGGCTCGTCACTTAGCCGAAACTTCCACAGAAAAATATGTATCACCTGATATTCAATCTTCTCCTAAAATCGATAGTCTGACTGAATCAAGTGGCAAAAAAACCGACGATAAAAGTGGTTTATCAAAAACAGAGGAAATTAAACAAAAAAGCTTACCAAGATATATGCAGTGGTATAATAAGAGAACCTCTGGCTCTGCTACGAAACCCGCAACATCTGATAAAGTTGTTCCCAGTAAACCAAAACGTCCCTCAAAAACTAAGCCCGTAACTGAAAAAGATTTTAAAGAGGAAAAGCAAGGTAGATATGGAAAAATACAAATTAAAGAAAATCAAATCGAAACAGAGGTTAAAAAAAACTCCAAAGGAAAAGAAAGTGAATTTATCCATCCTCGCTTATTGAAAGAAGAAAAGGTTACCCCTGTACCGGAAGGACCATTGCCTGATGTCCATCCACTACTACAACATTCCGAACACCGCTATGAACATCAATATGAGAATCAAAATCCACTATGTTACATACAACCGACACACATACCTAAATATTTAGGAAGTCAATCAAATGTTCCGGAATTACCTAAAAGACAGTCTGTCGGACAGCAACCCATTTACGTTAACCAAGATGACGTCAAAAGTAAAGAAGTAAAAAAAGAAATATGTGAAAGTGCCTTAACTCACAGCATATCTATTTCCGCTAGCTATGACGAAGATCGTTCGAGTGCACCTGAAGTTCACGTTTCAAAAATAAATATTGGCGGGGACAACGTACCTGACGTAAATCAGAGAAGTGTGTCCAAAATAGACGACAACGATTCAGGCATCGCAATGAATACGTTAGTACAGCAAACTGGAAACATAAAGAGGTTACCTATTACGGAGAAGAAAAGTGTATTCAAAATCGCCTATGACGATGTTCAGACCAAGCAATTGAGACCTGACAGCAGTTCTACTTCATACTAAAATGTTTGTATTAGAGAACGCGTGCCTTACGGTGATTATTTTGTATAGCTAAGTTAGTGAAAAGTATTAAAAGACTAAACATTAACGTCCAATGTGTACATTAAATTTGTAGTGATATTAAAGTGGTTAGGTTCAATTCTACTGCCTTTGTTCAATGACTGGTTTTTTACATCGTATTCTTAATAATTAAGTGTAAATAGTTCCCATGTTGATAAAAAATACTTATAATTATTTAAATTAATAATAGCTTTAATGATAATATTCGATTGTAAATATTATAATTGAAAATTACAATTATTTGATGGTGATTCGATTTTGTCGTTCTATATTTGTTACAAATATAAAAAGTTATATCCTTATTACAGGTGTGTTTTATTTTTATATAAGACAGATATTCAAACAAAGATAAATAGAAATTAACGAAGAATAATTTTAAAAAATATTTAGGAAAATAATAATTTAATTATAATATTCTTATTGTTTATAATGCAATTTGCCCTGTTTAACACTTTTATTATGAAAAAGGTTGCTTGCTAGCTTTAATACATTAAAAATTAAAGAACAAGGTGGAGTTTATATGACTTAATGGAGAGTGATGAGGTTCCTTTCAACATAGGGATATCTAAAATAATAATTTATAGAGCTCGAGAATTTAATTGAAAGGTTATGTAAACAAATATGATAGAGAGTCAATTGTAAACATAGTAAATTGAGAGACTGCGCAGGGGCTACCGCCGCCGCCGTATTAATTAAATGGGCCCCGACATGTGTAGGCAATTCGTAAAATGTTATCTACAGTCTCAGTTAAATTTTTAATGCGCACGTTAAACCCTAAACTTTAAAGTTTCTCGTTTACGTAAAACAATTTTTAAGTCAAAATGTTCACGATCTCAAGATCGCGGAGCACTCACGCACTCCTACAAAGATCACGTAACATCATACAAAGTTGTCTTTGCATGAGTCATCGACGTAATATCCAAGTAGACGGCTAATACCTATTTATTCACAATGCAAATTGTTCTGGCAACTAACTGAGGTGCGCGGGCGCGGGGTACTGAACGCCAATTGGTCCGATCAAGGTCACGACGAAATTCAATTGGTCGTTACTGCCCGAACATTACCGGGCGTGGAATTATATAATATCTATTTCTCTAATGTGTTGTCTGAATGCGTTCGCCCTGTACTAGAAGTCTAGTTGGATATTACGTCGATGGCGTGAGTGACCGAAGAACGTAGGCGGAACTAATAATTTGATACCCAGTTTTCTTTATTAAGGGATTCACTGAGGCTAATGACATTTACTATAGAACTCGCTGGCGGCGGAGACAATTCCACGGGCCTAGAAATGGTGTTTTTTTGTTTTTACCATTAGAACATTACACAAAAAAATTGTTTTTATCAATACATTTTTTTAATCTGATATCAACTTATCAATAGGTACAGGATTCATATGCGTGCAATAAGCCGTTTTCGAGAGAATTTTCAATAAAGGTCAAATTCTTCTTGTATTCTAACTTTTTTTGTGGAGCTTCTATTACTTTAACGAAAATTCTAATCAATACAATTGCTTCTTCACATGTTTAAGTATAATATATATTTTTTTCAAAGCAATTGTCTTGTCTATTTCTTGTAACGTTTTCATTAAACAATGGATATTTTTAGTATTTAGCGTTTGTCTCCCCCTTAAGGACTAGCTGTTGAACGCGGCTTCGTCCGCGTCTCTTTATAAAATATTACTCGCCCATAATGTATTTATTTATTTATTTACTTATTTAGATACACCAACAGCATACATGTTGCACATTCAATATACAATAAGTCACAGGGCATCTCGGCAGACACGCATGCCAATTACAGGCGTACACAACATTAACCACAAGAACGGAACAAAATATTATACAATCAACTTAAATAGTTCATCAGAGACATCGATGATTCAGAGTAATAGGTACAGATATGAGAAATAAGCTTTCTACAGGTGAAAGAATTTTTAAAATCGGTCTAGTAGTTTTGATTTTATTCATTACAAAGATACATTCTTTACTATATTATTGAAATCGCAGAATTGCATTACATAAAATCTTATTTATGATATTGGTGAGAAAAAAATCTATACCTACATTATATAATAAAATCGTAAACGAGCCGTGTACATTAAATATTATTTCAAAAAAACAATTTGTACCTACTCGTTGTATTTTTTTAACCTCGGTAACATATGTAATGTAACCGAGGTCAAAAAATAGTTTTTAGAATTTTATATATACACTCTCCTCACTTTTAAAGTGTTGTCAAATTTTTCCAAGTGTTGTCAAATTGTCACTCAATGTCATGTTAGACGTAACCATCACTGTTCCTTAAACACCAGGCAGACATGAGTACAAAGATATTTTTTGTGTTCAACTCAATGACACTCGTCTGTTGTAGCTGTGACGAAAATCTAAAAGTTTCAAGATAAATAGTGTGGTAGAGTTATATTAGATGTCTCTTACTTATTTTGGATCTCTGGTGAGTTAGTATTATTGCTACTCGCTAACAGATGTCGCAACCAATAACAATTTCAATGTTTACCAGAAAAATTAAGACTTAGTGTTAGTGCTACTTGCTAATAGATGTCGCCACGAGTGACATACAACGATAAATCTTTCAAATCGAGACTTGAATTTTTGCGTATAAAGTGTCTTTATATAAATTCATAGTAGTGGCACAGAGCTGGTAAATAAAAGAGGCAACTCCATGAGGGCAATCAACATAGAAGAAAATGAGTGCAACTAAAATAGCACAATTTTTTTTTATTTAATTCCTAACGGTACCTACACAATTAACCAACCGAAGAGAGCATAAGTAGAATTTGTAAAATATTAAAAATTCTACTTACTTAATTAAACTAATTCACAATTAATTTCCAACTTTCTACACAATTAGAAAAAATTGGCATAAGAAAAAACAATTGAAATTTTTAGTGATTTTTGAAATTATTCTAGTATATCTCAACAATAAAAAAGCTTCAAATTGCTTTTTTTTTATCTCGATACTACCAGTTTTCAATAAGATACAGTAGTTCAAAAATCACTGTAAAGCGAACTGTAATTCAAAAATTACAGTTCGCGTCGGGAGCATTTTAGTGAATCTTTTTTTATGTTTGTACTTGTGATCTTAAAAGGGATGCAAACACATATTATATTTAATTTGTATCTGAAGTTTTCAAGGATGAATACTAAAATCAAAATTCAGACATAGGCAAGCTGTTTTGTCTGTATTAACCATTTATGAAAATTGGATAATAAAAAAAGTTACCATCTAGTTAGTAGTTAGTAGTGGCAGGGCACAATGGGTTTCGCAGTCATTTGGGCAGCCCGTCTAGCGGCAGTAACCACCTCCTTACAGAAGACCACCGTGAAGTAACAGCACGTGTGCTTTTGTGTTTAGGTGAGTGAGTAAGGGATGCCAGAGCCCATTTTCCTATCCCCTCCTAATACCTTACTCTTAATCCTACTGTAGTCGGCAGCGCACTTGCAGTAGCTTTGGCGTTGCTTGTGTTATAGGCGACGGTAGCCACCTACCATAAGGTGGACCGTCAGCCTGTCTCCCGATCTTAACATTAAAAAAAAAACTAGTATTGCAAAACTTTGTGCAACAAGTTTTGATGTAATTGACTCTTAATTTTGAGTTTTGAGAAATCTTACTACAATTTTTCTTTTCCCATCTAAATCTCCTAGCTGACTAGTACACGTTAGCTTCCACAGTTCAGTGGCTTTTTTCAGAACGATGACTGACGGGTCAGCTCATTGACTTATATATTGTTAGGGTCAGCTAGTTTATACATATAATAAAATCGTAAACGAGCCGTGTCTGTTACATTAAATATTTTTCAAAAAAAAAGTTATGTTTATGTTACCGAAGTCAAAAAAATCGTTTTTTGTCTGTTTGTCTGTGCGTTTGTGCACGCTAATCTCAGAAACGGCTTAATCGATTTGAATGCGGGTTTTACTGATGTATTGTAGCAAGCTTCCCGTAACATTTAGTGTTTGTTTCAATCCAATCGCTTTACAAATAAAAAAAGTTACGCGCTATACCAAATACCACACGTACGCAGTCGCGGGCTCAGCTAGTTGTAAATAAAATTTAAAGAGGCACTTTAATTAAATCTTATAAATACAAAATAAATCAGGTAAATATGAATAGGTATTAACTATACATAATGTATGAATGTTGACTGTTTATTAAAAGATCCCAAGCTGTTTCAAAAATCTAAAAATCTCGAAACATACAAAAATATAAGTTATCAGAGAGAGGTTATAGGAGTAGGTTATAATAATTATTACTGTTTGTTTATCCGAACACGATCGAAGTAAAAAAGAAATATTCGAAAGAATATTTTTTTAATTTTATGTCTCTAAACTGAAATTGTAGATTGTAATTTGAATAAATAATACATAATACCGAGCAATGGAAACTTAGACAATGTAAAGTTGAATATTGTTTCATCGCAGCAGCACTCAATCATCCGCCTGAGCTGGTTCATTCAGCTCATTTGCACAGACGAGTCGCGCGGAAAATTATTTCTTTTCATATTCCCATTTTTCACGTCTTACTTAAAGTTTTCCTTGAATGACTGAGGGGTTTAAATACTTCTGTTTACTCATACTCGCTCAAGCCAGACAAAATGTTCTTGCGAACTCCCTTTACCTTTTCTTGTTTATTAACGTATTGTTGTATGTACCTACCTACTTAATAACATTTATACATGTACCAACATAAAGTAGAAATTGTTCATTTGTAGCATGAATTTGAACTTGTGAAACATATATTTCAATTGATTTTTAATAATTGCCGACAGTCTTTAACGTACGACAGACACTTGAGGATTCCAATAATTTGAAAATAGCTAGAAGCTTCTAAAGTGCAACATAATGGCTTTTGAGTATACATTGTGAGATTTGGTATGAAACATTGTAGGGTTCATCATCATTCGCTTCTCATTCATTAAAAACCTTTTTGTTTCCTGTTTCTAATGTGACCTTTTTTTTATTTACTTATAATTTCATGTACACTGGCCGGCGGATTTTGAACAGAATGGAACGAAAAAGGGAGCAGGAGAAAAGATTGAAAAATGGATTGACAGGTTTTTTCTGAAGGAAGAAAAGGGCATTCTGGAGAAATTTTGCAAAGGAGAAGGTTTACTGGTTACAACTGAGTTTCAGATATTCTTCAAAGAAATCGGAATAAACCAATCCGAAACTTATTTCGTTAAGACGACGAGTTCAGCATTAACCTCGTATTTTTGCCGAAGATCCGGTTCCAACGCTGTGCACAGCATCATCCTCATAAACTGTTAGCTCTGAAGACGTGCTCATCGGAGGACAATTATTTATAAATATTTATGAAGATTAATAAGGACTGCGGTGACTACCAGTGTACATATAGGGACCTTAGTGAAATTAAAGTGTGGTGTTTCCTCCAGTCTCTATCTTTCCTTCCATCCCGCCACCCCTTACAGTGATCTAGAGTTGTTTCACTACATTTTGGCGCCCAACTTAATATTGATTCCACGCCCTGAGTCCTTTTCAAAATTCTAAAAGATGGATTCTCATAATCCATAGTCTGTTTCGGTTTATTTGGCGTAATAAAATATTTTCGGGTCATTAACTACATATATTTAAATCCTCATTTGTGAACCTTCTATAATATTTCATTTTCTTTCAGCTATGTCAAAGTACGTCAAGACAGATAAGTTGACAAATTGAAATTTAATTTATTATTTTGGAAGAAATTATTAATAATTGATAATTCCCAGGAAAACGTAAGTTCGTTTATTACGTATTATAATGTCTAGTAGTTGATGTACTTTCTTTAGTATACTTATTGCGTAAAGGACAGAATTCTGTTTAGAAGTTACAAGATAATGGATTTCTTCGTGGCTTGATTCTTCTTGGTTAGATATTGTATACGGAAACCTTGTGTTCGGTACGATATTAGTATATTATATGAGACGGATATGTTGAGTCGTTTCATTGAGTGTGTAGAATTGCTGATTTAAAATAAATATTCCTGGTGTAAAATATGGTAATATAATTATTTGCGCAGAAATATATTTTGCGCATGTCTTGAAGTGATGAGTGAGTCACTTATATATTACTGAAATGAGTTTTGGTAATATAAACGTAATATATATATAGTGATAAATAATTATTTAATTTAATATTATTTTGTGGTAAGAGGCACAAAAATAAAGGTGTTATAATATTTTTCTATTTGTGGGACGTGTGACATCTTATATTATATTACGGTCGATTTGTCGTTAAACAATTATTTTATTTGTTTGAATTATTTGACAGATTTAGTGATAGTAGGTATAACTACCGCTTGATTGTGACTTTTCTTGTTATGTAAATAAATAAAAAACTTAACTTTAAATTATTTCAATTAGAATTTTATTTTATTTTCTTCTCTGTCTTTATTTATTATAATATTAATTATTATTTAATTCTCTAATATTAATAAATAATATTTGACTTTTTCAAAATTCTAAAGCAACACTTACTCAAGTGAATTATTTAAACATTTTCTGGTTGCATTTTTTGGTATTATTGATATATTTTTTAAGTAGCTCCTTCTTAATAAGTTAGCAATTCTTTTCCGTTTATATTTCTACAGTGGAAGAATAGTGCGCCTTAGCTGAGATATCCTATTTATAGTATGTAAACTTATTTTTATTTATATATATTCCTAATAGCCTGTCGAGCGGTGGTAACTCGTTAAATAAGCCTTTACCAGAAGCGGGTCGCGACTTCTTTAAATAAAAGCCTACGCGTTTCTTCTCTTACTCTTCCTATACAGGGGCGGGTGGTGACCCCTTTTAAACCCAAAGCCAAGGTAGTGCATAAGTAGAAAGCATTTTTTTTGGTACACGTTGTGTGCTAATTATTTTTGCACATTTTTTAGTACATGTTGTGTGCTAATTATTTTGTACCTTTTTCGTGCATCATTTTGCGCGGCTTTGACGCCTGCTTATGTACTCATCCCCCACTCATAGCGGATTGCAACTATGTTTAAATAAGCCTATTGCTGCTCTCTTCCGTATATAAACACTGTGTATATTTATGTAATATATTATGATTACTTATATTCTAGGGTATAGTATTTAAGTGTATCAATCTATCTATCTTCTTCCATATATTTTATAAAAAAATATCATTATGTATGTAGTTTATCTCTCAGCCAAGGACCGTTTTCTCTTGTCTTCCTCTCGTGTTGCTATGTTGCTAGGGATATTCTCCAGCATTTTTAGTATTTGGTCGTGAACAAATACCGTGTGGTAGCTTGTACACAGAATGTCCTAACATAGATGAGTTTGTTTTTCTTCCACGTGACATTTACGCAAATAATGTTGGATTGCTTTCGAAATTATTCGATAAAGTGCAAATGGCACTGTACATGGCTCACGTTAAAAACTCTAGTCATTATAATACTAGACGCGTTTTAAAAGAATTTAACGTCGGCGACGTTGTTTGGCGTAGAAATTACAATTTAAGTAATGCTGGTACATATTTTTCTGCTAAACTTGCCCCTAAATTCATGAAATCAAAAGTTTTTCAAAAATTATCACCATTAGTGTACATTTTGGAGGATAAAGATGGCGCCAAAGCGAAGTGGCACATTAAAGATATCAAAATTTAATTTAGGTGTACTATTAATTTGTTTGTGATGTAAATAACCGACTATTAGCTGTAGAGGGTGGCTTATTTATATGTTGTCTTGTAATTTTGTATATAATGTCTTGGTTAATTATTCTAAATTATTTTGAAATATTTATTCTGTATGTTTTGGCTTTTATTCAAAATTATTTTTGTGTTTGTAAAAATAATAGATTAATTTTGTTCTTAGTGTGTAATATTATTTTGTTTGTTGTTGTTTTGTATATACGCACCTTCATTCACCTCATTCATTAACAATTTCAGGATTCCTTTTGGCATATTCCACATAATCACCCGGGCGGTCGCTATACCCGGATTAAATAAGCCTTAATAGCATTCACTGTAAATATTTCTCATTATATGTTCGACTTTGTGTCGCGGGCTAGATGCCAAGTCGCGATACAAGTCAATTTTCTCTTATATTTAGGATAGTTTAATGGTTAGGTTAGATTTAGGTTCATTTTTTTTTCTTTCATTCATTTTTTTTATGGGTTTATATAGTGCAGCTGACTGACACTTTAAATAAGCTTTCAAGTCATATAGTGCAGCTGACTGACACTTTAAACAAGCTTACAGTCATTAGGGATGTTCCTTCGTTGAGTCAGTGCCATTGGTCTGAAAAGCAGCCGTGAGCCTGACTCATATCTTTGAATGGTTGTGTGCATGTAGGGGATTTGAAAGAAATGTTTGGTGATGAATGGAAGTGTGAAGCTTATGTCCCATACCTCAAAATTTTTTCTCTGCGTTCAAAAATTTTTCATGGGGAGGGGAGATAATGTAGGGTTCATCATCATTCGCTTCTCATTCATTAAAAACCTTTTTGTTTCCTGTTTCTAATGTGACCTTTTTTTTATTTACTTATAATTTCATGTACACTGGCCGGCGGATTTTGAACAGAATGGAACGAAAAAGGGAGCAGGAGAAAAGATTGAAAAATGGATTGACAGGTTTTTTCTGAAGGAAGAAAAGGGCATTCTGGAGAAATTTTGCAAAGGAGAAGGTTTACTGGTTACAACTGAGTTTCAGATATTCTTCAAAGAAATCGGAATAAACCAATCCGAAACTTATTTCGTTAAGACGACGAGTTCAGCATTAACCTCGTATTTTTGCCGAAGATCCGGTTCCAACGCTGTGCACAGCATCATCCTCATAAACTGTTAGCTCTGAAGACGTGCTCATCGGAGGACAATTATTTATAAATATTTATGAAGATTAATAAGGACTGCGGTGACTACCAGTGTACATATAGGGACCTTAGTGAAATTAAAGTGTGGTGTTTCCTCCAGTCTCTATCTTTCCTTCCATCCCGCCACCCCTTACAGTGATCTAGAGTTGTTTCACTACAACATATAGATAATTGCTAAACCAAATTGCTAACTCATTGGGCCCTAATTCACTAACGCCACTTAGCGATTCCTTACTTCGAAACCACCTTATATCCTCAAATCATTACGATATCTGCTAAAAAGTCATTCTCTTACATATATCTCTATATATAAAAATTAATCCCTATTTCCCTTGGTCACGGCATCACGCGTGAGCGGGTAGATCGATTTTAATTCGGTTTTCACTAATGGAAAGACGGGATGAACAGGGAATGTAATATATATAAAAATTGCACCCCGGGCGAAGCCGGAGGCGGGTCGCTATTATATATATAATTGCCATGACAAGACATTACGTGTTTTGGATAAGGTAAGACAAAAGCGTGAAATCATAATTGCCATACAGAATCAAGGCCCTGATTGATAAATCTTTTGAGACACTAACTTCGGCCCTTTACAATGCGGAAATTCTAATTTTTTTATTGACGAGGTCCCCACAATATCTCTCAATTTTGTCAATAACCCTTCCCAATCCCTTATCCTTAATTCTACTGTAGTCGGCAGCGCACTTGCAGCATCTATGGCGTTGCTTGTGTTATAGGCGATCAGGTGGACCGTCAGCCTGTCTGTCGACGTTAATATAAAAATAAATAAGAGACACCCATCGTTTAAAAATAAATTCAACAACTTTTATAAAGAAAGTACCAATGCGACAGAAGCAGACATGAGGTATGGAAATTACGTCTCCCCGCGGCAACTTGCTTTCACGGTCCACTGGTTTGATCATAATAAAAACTGGTTCCGTCGCCTTCCCACTGAAGTTTGACCATAAATTCCGTGGTCGCACTGCAGTAATCGCCTGCCGCTCGCCGCCGGCGAAATTCCGACTGCTTTTAATATAATAATAAATATCCAAAGTATAACACTACTTTTTTGCGAACTTTTTCTCTCTCTTTGTTTTCCACAAGGGTGAGCCAAGGCCATTAAAAGGTTAGGGCGGGCGATATTTTATGCGATTTTAAGTGCGTAAATGTCCGTTGTAATGTAATGTTGTTAAATATATCTATAGTGATGCCGTTGCGTATCCTCCGCATATCATGGATGCAGAAAATAACAAATGCTGAGTTCTGCGTCGAATGAAAAAGGGAATGGAGGTGTTGGGGACGATAAAGGAGAGTAAGCTGCAATATTTCGGGCACGTGATGAGGGGTGAAAGATACCGTATTCTTCAGCTAGTGATGCAGGGCAAAATTCAAGGAATGCGTAGCAGAGGTGGTTGAAGAACCTGAGAGAGTGGCTCCCTCTTTCGTGTAGCAGCTTCCAAGGTAAAGATAGCTATGATGGTCGTCAATCTTCGCAGAGAAGTGGCACGATAAGAAGAAGAAGATGCCGTTGCGGGAAAAGTGCCCAGTGAACCTTAGTATAAGCCCATGCTATATTAAATTCCACTGTCGGATACCTTCTCTGTGAAGAGGTATGATGCCTCTCCTCTCCGTGAATGGATATGAGCTTTCCACGACAAGTCCAGGTTTTCTCACATCACCTCAAGTACCTACTGTTAGAAAGAATCGTCACAGCAACACACTATTAGTTCCTACTACACATATTAATAATCTAATCTAGTAGTAGCGGGCACACTGCGTTTCGCAATCTACTCCAGGATTTTTAGACATTCGCACCGCAAACAATCCTGATAATTGATTTTTCGATTGGATTATGTCAGAGGGTGTCCCCTAAGCATAAATGCCTTTTTGTAAATATCTCTAAAACGGTAAGTTTTACGTTAAAAATAGTTAAAACCTTTTTTGTAGAGCATAAAATTTGCCATCTTTTTTATTTATAACTTTTTTCTCTATTGTTAATATTTTCCGAGACATAGTCGATTAAAAAAACTTTGGTGTTTTTTTTTGTGCTAAAGTTCCTGAACTAATAATAAATTGAACGGCCAGTCTGTCGTCAGCCGAATGTGCTGTTGTATTTCGTTTACATCCCTTACTCACTAGTAAGGAATGCCAGATCCCATTTCTTAATCTCCTCCTTATCCTTTATACTTACTTTGTACAACTGAGGTCGGCAGCGCATTTGTAACACCTAGTTAATAGTGTTAGCAGGCAAGGGTAGCCAATTGGACTGTCAGCCAGTATATAAAAAAAAGCAATTAACACACTAACTCTAAGACTGATTGGTCTAGCTTGTACCCTTAAACTCTCCTTGTACCCAATTTGAGTCTGTTGAGTCTCTTGCTGAGTTTCCATACCATTGGCTCACGTTCAGTAACTTGAAAATTAAAACACAGCTCTAAGAAGCGCCTCTTTATGTAGTTCACTCTGTAACGGCGTTTTAATGAGGACTTAGGATCCAGTGACAGTTTTGATTCATCGTAAATATACACAGATACACAGACCCTTATATAAAGATTAAAAAGTCCCGTCAATTGTATTAGTGAATTATTTATAAGTAGTCCAAATCTGAAACTCTGTAATATAGGAAAATCAGTTAATTCGATTTTTGAATTTCCAAAGATTCGTTGCCTTTTCACTTTTTTTAAGAAAATATCAAACCCTGATAATAAAATAAGTATCGTAAAGTTATCTTTAAAAAACACAACATTTTTCTATAGTTATTTATACAATTATTTTAAATATTCATTTAAATAATTCTTCAAAATACGAGTTTTTTTTCCAAAACTCAACATTTTCTTGATTTATACGTTGACCTCGCAGCGATATATCATTTCTTAAATAAATTTATGGAAACTAATCAGAAAATGTGTACATGCTCATGCAACGGAACTATATCTATATACTTAACTTTATTGTGACTGTGACTGACCTACAACTCAACAACTTCAACGTTCAACAAAAACTTAACCTACCAATAACACCCAAAATTGTATTGAGATTAACTGGTCCATATATATTTAATAATAATAATAATAAGAAGAGAATAATAAGAGAAGAAGAGGAAGTACCACGACTTGGATCGTCGACATGTGGGCTGTGGCCTCCGCTGAAATCATCTCAGTTGTTCTGTCCGTAAATGGTTAGATCCCGGCCAGCTTCAGGGACAATCTTAGTTCAGCCAGTAGCTGAACACGCCTTTTCTGAAGGCAATCATAAAATCCTTTTCAAAAACACATTAGTTCTGTCATCCGAGGTACACTATCATTCACGCCTTAATCGGGAAGCCATTGAAATTTTCAAGCATCCAAATAATTTCAACAGGAAGGAGGAAAACCTAAGGCTACACAACATTTGGTATCCGGCACTACGCAAGAATAATAATAATGAAAGAAAGAGAGGGCATTATAACCCCTCTCCTAGTGACCACACCCCACTAATTCAACCACGGGGTGGGGATATAAATATAGACGCATTCCAGTCGACAAATCAGTCTCGCTTGAGAAGTCGAAAAGTGCAGAAGTGAAGTGCAGTGATGTGATGTACTTTTTCTTCTAACACGGACTACACCACTGAGGATGTCAACCGCAGTTGTTGACGAAACGTTTGGAAGAATTTCCAACAGACCTGGGCCATCATCCCGGAAACCCACAACTCATATGGATACCGGCCGAGAAAACCTACATTCTACTATTAACCTATTATACTGTTAGTACCAATATTATAAGTGAACACAAAGTAGATATATAAATCTTGATACGAATATTATAGTTAATATTACATATTCCACTACTGATAGAAATATTAATACTACAGCAGGACTCGCTTATATCAACGCGGACGAAGGCCACCAACTAGTTACTAATAAAATGGGCTAATTGCGATAAACAAGTTAATTGTGTGATTTCTTTTATTGAGAACTTGAAGCACAAACAAAAGGCATTGCGTTATTTTAATATTGATTTATTGATTTTGCTGTCTGTCTGTATTCACTAGTCATAATTAAAAAAATAAAAAGTAATGTTTATACCGAAAAAAAGGCCCTTTAAATTTGTATGTCTGTACTAGTACAGGCGGTAGGGATTCAGTAGCGAATTTCTCCCAGGCCAGATGCAGAGAGCGGTGCTGTTCCATACGATATGCAGGATAGTACTACTACGTCGGTTTCTGTCCTTGTCGCCCTCATTTTGGTTTCTGGAGGTTAAAAAGCAAAAATAATAATTTCAGATAATGACACCCACATTAGTAAATTTACACTTATTGTCCATTACATTATCCAAAAATTTTAAATGGTGCAGTCGACTTTATCCTTGTTTTCAGAATGTTTTGGTACTGTTTTCAGAATGCCACGCATAGGGATGCCACCCTCTTTCTTCTTATCTCAAAAAATGCCAGTACGATTTTGGGCGAACATTTCTTATGCACCGCAACAGCGCGGCAGCCTCTACGCTACAGCAACCTGAAGCCATTATTATATTGGATGCGTAGAGCATTGTACGCCTTTTGAGTAGATATAAGTCAGCCACAGACTGTACGTGTAAAAGAGTCTTTTTTTTTGTTTTAAATAATAAGAGAATACTACTAGACTTTATATTCAGATGGACTAAAAATATGTCACCAAATATCAATGTACCACTTATTTGAAGATTAAATGTTATGCACAAGTGACGGCTGATACCGCCCATTCACGAAGAGCCGGCATTGAGAGGGTTAACTTTGAAGTATCATTGCAATTTATTAATGGTCGAGCTGAACCCCACCGCAACAACCCAAATCAGAACTGCTCTCGTTGGATTATTAAATTGTAGCTAATAACATAATTTATGGTATTAAATTATTTCAGCTTTTATTTATTTAAGCTTATCTGTAAAGTTCCACAGTCGAAATTGAAGTCCTCGGGCATTTTCCTCCGAAACAACAGGATGGTCAAAGATATAAAGAAACGAAAGATAAAACAGCGTTAAAACAAACTGAAACATAATTCGTACCTAATAAATAATAAATTAATTTATTACTTACACTCATACAATGTTATGTAATACATGAATTTTAAATAATTAAGTGATTATTTTGTATTATTGTAACTATTTTGACGAGACCGTTGGATGAGTGGTTAGAGTGCTTGCCTTAACATTCTGTTCTAGAGTTTCCGGGTTCGATTCCCGGCAGGGTCAACTTTTAAAATGAACTTTTCAAAGTTAGCTCTGGTCTGGATATGCAAAGTATTGGCAGGGCACACTGCGTTTCGCAGTCATTTGGGCAGCTCGTTTGGCGGCAGTAACCTGTAAGTGTAACCCCCTTACAAAAGACCACCGTGAAATACCTGCACGTGTGCTGTTATGTTTCGGTGGTGAGTAAGGGATGCCAGAGCCCATTTCCATATCCCCTCCTAATCCCTTATCCTTAATCTTACTGTAGTTGGCAGTAGCTGTGAAGTTGCTTGTGTTATAAGCGACGGTAGCCACCTATCATCAAGTGAACCGTCAACCTGTCCGCCGATCTTAACATAAAAAAAACTCAAAAAAAAAACATTACAAACCCGAATTATAAAATCGCAAACGAGCGGTGTCTCTATATTAAATATTTTTTCAAAAAACATGTAGGTACTCGTTGTACTTATACCTATTACCGAGGTCAAAAAAGTAGTTTTTAGAATATTTGTCTGCGCGTTTGTGCACGCCAATCTCAAAAACTCGGTTTTCACAGATGTGTTGTACCAAGCTTCCCGTAACATTTAGTGTTTTTTTCATTCAAATCGGTTTGTAAACAAAAAAGTTACGCGCTATACCGAATACCACGCGTACGAAGTTGCGGGCTCAGCTAGTAATGTAATAAATTTAAGATAAAAAAAAGTGTTAAAAAAGACGTATGTATAGTTTTTATGGGACGTTATTCCACTGAGAGTTGTTTATGCTTACCGTAAGCTTAAGCTTTTAGCTATTTAAGAAATTTTAGCTTGTTATGTTTGAATTATGGATTATATTATATATTTTTTTAATGTAAATCCACTCTTAAAATGAACCAAACATTCTTAATTAAGATCAAACAAACGATGAACGTGTAGAATTCGTTACCTCCTGATTATTATTTCCATCGAAACTACCTAAGCCATCGCAGAAAACCAATTAATCACGTCGCCTCTGTCCAATAAATCCCCTTACGGACTTTAATTATTTTCTTATGATTTTAATTTGTACTCTCCCTCCGCGAACCTTGGATTCGGGAACAACTGTCTCCACTCTGATTTTTTCGAAGTTGGTGACTTTTATTAATAAAGGAGGAAGATAATTAATACTACTTAAATTTTGTTTAAGTAAACTTAATTAGACTTCGTTTCTTTTTTCGCAGTGCAGGTGTTGAGCAAGAAAAATATTAAAGAATTCGTAAATGAATTTTAAAATTGGCTATCCGTCAACGAAATGAATTCTATAATATTTTGTAAATGGATTTTTATTTTACATCCTTTAAGAGATTGTTCCTAACTTTGTATCATAAATAATTCTTACCTTTTAGATTTCTGAGTCATCGATGGATCGTCAGTACAAGTCATCGATAGTACATGCGACATTCAAACTAAGAGTTAATAAATTAGGATTATTTTTAACTGTAAGAACAATGTGATCTATTTTTTAATTAATAACATTATTGTAATAAAGATTAAATATGTTTGCAGAAAAATACTACTTAATACTCTAATAATTACAGTATCGAATAATTACGACATGTTATAATGATCGATATGAAAAAATATATATATGAGGAAAATTTACTCAACTTTAATTTTTCCAAAAAGGCTCCGAGAAAAATCATAAATAATTATAAATAATGGCGATTATTACAATTGAACACAAAAACCTCGCAATCAAGAAGCCATTTGTCCAAAACAAAAGAACCGTCCCAACCCTCCTATTCTTGCGAAATTAGTGATGACTTCAATAAAAATAATTCTTGTCTTTTAGGCAAATTGCATCGCGAAAAGTCCAAGAAAGCCTTTAATTAAGGGTCGCCCCTCGCCACCCCGTAAACAGCGTTGCGGCCATCACCTTTTATTTTTGTTAATTCCCGGAGCTCTTTCTTCGCCGCATAAGTTACTTCACCCCTTCGTCTCTGTGATTCTTTACGCCTTTTTGTCACCGTTTTGAATTCTTTTGAAGAAACCCCTTTCTTCCCATCTGCTACGCCCGTCAATATTAACTCCGGCGACGAGTTAAACTTTTTAATATCCGTTAAATTTTGTTACGGTAAACGTATCTAATACCCTTTTAGGCAAAATTCCAAAAGATTTTACAACATAAATTTAATTTATCGAAACTTCTTCTTAATCGTGTTTGTTAGTTTTATATGTTTATGTGTTATTATTATTATTTTCATATTGATACACGGTCCAATTGGTGTCTATAAATAAATCATCACCCACTATAATTAGTTATATCTACTCGTAAATTAATAATTAAATATATCTTGAAAAAAAATTCTATAAAAAATGTACAAAATCAAATAACAACATTTTTAATACATTTTAAATTGAGCTGTACGAAAATTGTTCTCGATATAGAATTAAACTTATCTAACCCAAAGCCTTAGCCAAAAGTTTCGTCATAGTACAATTACGAAGCCTACTTAAGAGGCCTTAAAATCACCAACACAAATTGAAGAAATATATTACAGAAATAGGAAAGAGTGACAATGCATAGTTAGATCTGGCATAACATTTCAATCAGTAGCAATCAAGAGATGGCCAAATCCTTTAAAAATTGGCAAAACTATGGTCGTTACAAATTCACAGTGAGCCTTAAATTCACTCTGCGTTGTGTATTTTGATGGATACTCATTGTTCCATTACTGGGTTCACGAATTATATTCTTACTTAATTAATTATCAGGTGATCGGTATCCAAAAAACACCAAATATCTGCATTTCTCGATATTGATACGAAGAAAAGAAATCAATCTCGCTTCCATAGAGATAATTTATTCTGCAGTTTGACAGAGCAAGAAGCACTAAGTGTGATGGAGACACATGCAATACGTTGTTAAGAAAACAATAAAAAATATTCCATGTAAATTGGATCCACGAAGAATTGCCAGTATGTAAATATTTTCAGACGGCTTTCCCTAAAAGTAAAAAAAGCAATATTTCTTAAGATTCATTAAATTATTCAAGAGGGAAAAGGAAAAAATAATGTAAATGAGATCGAAATGTTTAAAAAAAGTTGTTTGAAAACACAAGAGATCGTGATGGGGCCGCAGTTGTAGAGACACGGAATTTTTAATCCATTTCCCGCTGTCGATTAATATTCAAGGCTCGACCGGTCTGGTTCATCTCCTGCGCCATTATTGCTTGGACGCCTCTCTTTCTTATTAACCACATTGATTATGCTTACTGAAACTAATTACGCCTCTAGATCATCTTTAGATTTATTGGAATCAAATTCATATCATTTATTTACATGTAAATGGTATATAACCAGATCTTACAATATAATAAGATCCCAGCATGTACATATATTAAAAAAAAGTAAGTAAGTCAATCATGATTAAAATAATCTACAATCAATTAATAAAAGAATTAATAAATAAAAATTAAAAAATCTTAAAACATAAAAGTCAGAGAACGTGAAAGTTATTGGAAATTGAGGTTATTATTCACATTATAAAAAAAATATATCATACTTGATATTTTTTTTTTATAATATGAATAATAAATTAAAAATTATAAATAATTTTAAATTGTAAATTATAAATTATAAATTTTAAATTATATAAAGTTAATGTTCTTCTTCTTCTTCATAAAAATGGCAATTCGGCTCATCTTGAAAATGGCCATTATCTGCCAATGTCATGTCAATGTCGGCCATGTCGAGTGACTTCCACTAAAGTTAATGTTTTAACATATTTAGTTAATTTGACGTTTGACGTTGACGTTTTACCGCCATAGAATAAGCATTGTTATCACAGAGTCGTTAACGGTTTATCAAATTATTTTGTTGGCGACGTACAAAGGTAGTTTGTTCAATTTCAAATAATGCCATTATTCTTCTTATCAAATACAAACAATTCAAAGATATACCTACATGACAATGGAAGAATTGATTTTCTTTAAATAGTGGGCTACAACTGTTTAGAAAATGAGAGCCACACAAGGATCTCAAAACATTTTTTTTTTAACTTAAATAATTTTACTGGATGGACAGAGTTACCCCATATAACAATACCATGCAGATGTAGAAGCGTTTTCTGATACTGAATTTCGTAAACATGTCAGAACATACACAAATCTATCCAATTTCGTACACGAGAGTTCTATGTGGGATTTCTAATTAGAGTGGCTTTCCATGATGATTCCTAAAAACTTAGCTGTTTCTGCTATCTCAATTGATGTAGAATTAAATGTTATAATAATATTTTGTAGTTTTTCCGAATATGTTGTTTGGAAGTAAATAATTTGTGTTTTATCTAAATTTATTTTTAAATTATTTGCGTACAACCAACCTCTAACATTTGTTTAAAAAAAATTCATTGCTGTCAATAAAAACAAAGTATATTTATTATAGGACTTATAGATTTATAATACCTATATAAAAATAGTCTCAATTTAAAAAAAAATTATTGGGTAAAACTTCAATTGCTATAAAACTACACGGTTATCATTCACAATGAAACATTAATTCTGTGAGACTTTTAACAATATTACAAGAAATTAAATCATTCAAGATTCATGGTCACATAATAGGTGTTTTGATAATTTAATGACGGAAAATATTATTAAATGTAGGTACTGCTAATTAACTTGAATGTGTATAAAACAACTTTAAATTTATTTACTTACTTAGTTTGCGACATCGTTGAAATAGGTCCCACGAATGAATTTAATCAAAGCCAAATAATAATAATTGTAGTTCGACATTTGCATAATCAAAACAATGGGTGATCCACCGAATCCAGACTGGCAATTACACAAATACATCAGTCCTTCGCGTCCTCAGACGTAATATTGGTCTAATATATTCAATATCCGGCAAGATGATAATTTAGTGGCTGGAGTTGAATCCATTATGGGTGTTTACTTGACCCGCGCTTAGTGCTTACTAAGACAACAGGGGGCCGACCGCTCCCATTCCTCGACGAGGGGCTGGTACTCGAGATGGTCCTTGGAGGCAGAAAATTTGGGTACATGTTATTGTACTTACCACTTCAATAAGTTTAAATTGACACAAGTTTCTTAATATATTAATGGAAAGTTACTTAAAGTTATTGCGAAACTTTCAATATTTCAATAACAAAATTTAACCAAATGGTTTAACTTTAATAAAAGTTTAGAGTATTTTTTGTTTTGTTTAAAAATATTGGAAGAATTATTTGCTTTTATGTCTTTGATTATTCTCACTTCGATTCATACAAAGTTCTTCTTATAACGCAAAAAACAGTTAAAATAAATTTTACTTTACAAACGGTAATGGTGTGGTCCCAAATTAAGCACTAATGGCAATAAGTTTATACAAGCGAGACTAAATCCAGTACAGCCTATATGTAAAAAAAAAATCTGTTAAAAATTAACAGCCTATATGTAAACTCGTTTGGCACCTTAACCATGAACTAAATAAATAAACAAATAAGTTAATAAGTAAATATTTCTTAATTTGCATAAACACATATAGGGACGATTTACATTTATTGCCAAGTACCCTTTATGAACTAGAACTAGATTCTGAATAAAAAGGTTTTCAATATTTTTATAATTCAATGTAAAAACAAGCTCTTAAAAATTCCAGAGATTTTTTTGGATTGAATAAGCATAAACAAATATAAAGGTCCGTGAAGCTGACAGTAAGAAAATAAAGAAAGAAGACAAACAGTATGAAGAAAAACAGAAAGGTGGATTGGAAATAACCGTTAGTCTGTATTTGGGATTCAAATCGCGCGCGTTTACTTTTCCACCTTCGAGAGGTGACGCAAGTAGGTCTCGGTTCGTTGAAAAATATGGTTTTATCTTCTTCTTGTATTTTTTATTTATCCAACATGAATGTTTCCAAATAAACTTCAGCTATGTCAGATAAATTTGTATTATTAATACCAGTTTAAAAAACACCCAAAATGCAGCAGCAAGCAGGAGTTAAGCAAGGCTGACGGTTCACTTGATGATAAGTTGCTACCGTCGCCTATAACAGCAGCAACGCCGCATGTGCTGAAAGTGCGCTACCAGCCATTGAAGTATGGAAGAACTGTGGAAGTACATATATATACGACTAACTAGGATAAGTCGTTTATCAGCTTATCCCGTTCACTAATTAGCTACGCACCGATTAGTAGATCCGCAGCCAGTCTCCAGGTATTCTTCACGCTACCACTACGGCCTGTCAAGAACACAGATCAAAAAGAGAATTAAAAGAGAAAAAAATTAAGTTTTAATATGGAATGTGCTTACATTGAACACGTTTTAGCCCAGGAAAAATATGTTTATGGCGTTACATGAAACACTTCGAGAGGAAAATCCTGGATAATCTATAAATATCGCCCTCGACACTTCGCCGAGTACCAAATTCTAAAGTGACAATATTCCTTATTGTGTCCCCGTTGTGAAAAATGTATGCACACCCCTGCACGGAGGCACCGCGCGTAATATACGACGCGCGTGGGGAGTTATTAAAATTATAAACAAATAAAATTATTCAGAACGCACCCCTCGCGATCATATTTTTGGCCTGAATTTTACTTCGTGTGTGATTTAAGTAAATAACTATATGAATACGACGTTTCACTTAATTGTTAAAAAGTTTTCCGTCTCAAATTGTATTTTTAAAATTCGATAAAAATCACATAACTCCTACCGTTCCTAGTTTTTAGGGTTCCGTACTTCCGTATAAAAAAACAGAACCCTTATAGGATCACTCGTGTGTCCGCCTGTCCGTCCGTCACAGTCAATTATCTCCGAATCTACTAGATCGATTAAGTTGAAATTTTGTACACATATCAATTTCTGTGACCCAAACGCAGAGGTGTGACGTGAATAGATGAAATCTGTATATGGGAGGTAATTTTTGGGGGGAAGGTGGAAAATTAAGAACAAAAAATTTGAAAACTGCATCGTGTGACATATCAAATGGAAGGCCTTCTTGTGAAGATCTTAAATGTATTTTTTGTAATTTTTAAATAAATAGGTATTTTAAATAAATAAATAATAAAAATTACGAGTTCAACTCGTAATTGTCCCGTTTTTTTTTTTAGAATAAGTTTTATCCAACAAAGGCTTTCTGCAGTTAATATGGACAGTACAGCAAGTTTCAGTGTGGGTTTTAGAAATTAAATGATGAAAAAGTAATTGGTGTTAACTTTATCTGGTGACCTGAGTGAGGTTAGCTTTTATTGAAGTAATCATCATCATTACACCCGATAGTCTGCTGGACCTACTCGTACGCTAAAGAGTAGGTATAACGTACCGTCCCTGCATCCACTATTTTCCCACTACTTTTACTGGGCCGTAGGATCATTCATCTAAGCGTCTCTCGGTATATGGCTGCTTCTCTAGAATCTTTCTTCTCAAACGGATGTCGGATCTACCAATAAATATGGCCTCTACTTTAGCTTACCTATTCTATAAGCTATGTCGGTGATATTAGTTTTTAAAAAAAATTTCTCGATATGTATTCTTCTCGTAGGATAACTCTGAGCATAATGTTCTGCAGTGGTTACCGTTTCTAATTCTATCCTTTTGAGAAGATTGCTGTGTTATTGGAGTATAAATAGATGATTATTTAACTTTTTTTTGAAGATATGTAGTAGACAGCATATGCTGATAACAACTTTTGATTTTAGATACTGAGTACACATGTTAAATGTTAAACATTTAGTTATTAGACCAACTTTCTTTCATTGTGTGACCTAAAGATTTTATTCCTTTCAAAGTCTTCTTCGCAAACTTTCTTTGTATCTCGTATACCTAATGCTAATTTATTCGGTTACGAGATACTGCATGTACCCAACCTGTGTCTTCAAAAATGAATTCTTGCCTCGATAAATTCAAAGACTGAAAAAGTAAACGCAACAAAAAGAATTCGCAATTTCCTTTCCTCGATCGCATGTGGACGTTTTTCATCTATCGATATCCTGCGTTAACCCCGTTCCCTTTATTTTATATTAAACCGATAAACATGTCGATTGGTAGTCGCGCGTGGCCGCGCTCCCTCCAATATCTCTACGATATGCAAGTCATGAGAAATCGCTTATCACGGGCCTTAGATAAGTGCCGATGCCGCCGCACCTAAGACGGATGCGGTGATGAATTATGGTGTAACATATTGCTGTGTGATTTGCGAACTTTTAGTTAAACTAATGTCGGTATTGATTGTTGTAAAATGTATGTATCTGTAACAATGTAAAAAAGAATATTCAAGGGTTGCCGTTTGTCGTTATTAACGAACGTAGTCTACTTTCAACTGGATCTGTAAAATCGTTCATTTTAATTGGACCAATCAATTTGGTTGTACTAATTTATTATGTATTTTTTAATTTAATATCGAAAAATCATAGGGTTGTCACTGCAGCCAGCCAGAGCTTACCTACAGCCCTGTTTATAACTGCATTATATCTGCATCTAACTATCTATCAACAATTCAATTCTAGATATTTTTATTCACTTCATACAAGGTCGTCTTTTAATAACACTAACAAAACCGAAACAAAAATGATACGAGTATAAGAGTGAGATCTAGATTGGGTATTCCTTTCCATGTTTACATAGACGACAGTAGAAACAGGAGGAAGAATCCAATTGTGTTGCTGACCATGACAGGATAAAGGCCTGGGACACCTAATTCAAATACCAAATTATTGTTATTTAACAATATCAAGTGAAATAAATGAAAATGAGTGAGGATTGTAAAACACCAATAATAAGAGAACCGTAAAATGAATTACATTCTCGGGCACCATAAATTATGGTTCGATTAAGTGACTGAATTCCTGGGGGTCCGGGATCGGTATCGCCCAAGATGGACACTTCAACAATGGCGTTAAAAATGGACCTCTCCCGACTGTCGGATCTGATGAATTACTCCAATGCACTTGAAATATTATAGAAGATCAATGTGTTAGGTATATTTGTGTTTAGTATGCTTCTTGCAAAAATGTAAGTTTCAAATATTTTGAACAAAATGAAGCAAATCCTATTTCCTTATTATTTCCGCGCCTTTTCTCTGTCATTGAAGCAGTGCATTGTGTATAGATTGTATACGTATTTTGTTATAACTTTTTATATTATTTCTTGCCTATGTATTTTTCGATGTATTTACATGTCTACATGTATGTATGCATATGTTTGTATGTTTTTATATGTGTGTAAGTGTGTGTGTATGTATATGTATAATTATGTATATAGTAATTTATAAAGTATGTTTGTATGGTGCTCAATGAGTCACATACGGTGCTGGCTGAAAATCAGCGCTGTAGGTGTTTGTCTAGCACCTCAGCACAATGCTGAGCCAGTATCCGACACACACACGTTTTTTATTAATCTCTGTCCTGTTTTGTATATAATGTCAGTGTCTTTCGTGCAGTGAATAAAAGTCTTTCTTTCTTTCTTTCTTTATTTCTTTCAAATGTTTAACAAAATGTTTAAAATTTTTTAATCCATATACTTGTAAATATTATAGAATAATATTCTATAATATTCTATTTCTCCTCTAACTTATTCAACCTATTATTTTATTATTTATAAAATAATTATATATCATTATGTTATCTATAATTTTATTGTTTAAATTTAAATTGCATCTCTGTTTACTGTAAAATTTTGACTCTTGCGATTCAAGCTATGTTATGAGTGAATGGAGAATAAATAAATAAATAAATATGGAAAACAAATAAATAAGTAAATTCATTGTAACTCTTCATTGTAATCTAAATTTAAGACAAATTCTCTAACACAAGAGCCACCTGTATTACAAATAAAGGGGTTTACAACAGTGTTATTAGCAATAAGGTAGCAGAACGCATCTCGGAGGTATTTCCTTCAATAGCTGTAGGCCCATAAAGGCTCCTTGTTGAACATTGTGTGAACAAGCGGCCGCTTGGGACGCAAAACTTCCAAAATTCCCCGTTGGCTTGTCGCAAGCAGAGTTTTACGGCCAAATTAATATGGCAAATTAATGCGTTCCACAACCGTATAATTTTCGCGTATGGAGGGGCGTTTCTTGCGACAACCCGCGCAATATGTGTAGGGAACAATCTAGAGCGGTATATCATTTTTCCATATGGAAATGTAACGAACGAACCGCACAAGACAACACTGATATGCTAATTAAAGGATAACATGCAGAACGTGCTCAGTGTTTACTCTAGGTCCGTAGGAAATTGTATTTGTTTTTTAATTGCAAACGTAACAGAGACAAATGGTGTAAACGCTTAGAATCAATTGTGATCGCGTTTGATCCCAATTTTAAAATTGAAAATTTTATTTAAAAGAAACAAATCTGTTTTCGTACAAATTGGATATCTCTTGAAATGAAAAAGTTTATTTGCGTGCTAACAGTTTTCGTTAGACCTATTATTATATGTATTTTCTAAGATTTATTAGTAGGCATACCTAGTTTATTTTAACAGACGGGGCAAAATCTACATTAATCTGAACCGAAATTCTTGTTAAATAACTACATGGTTAAGGAGTTAGTTAATAAATAAGAAAATAAAAATTTAAACCATAATAAAAGGGAAGCTCCTTTAATTTGAAAATTCCTTTACAATTTGCGAGTACATATTGAGCTTAATTAAAGTAAAAGTTTATAAATGCAGCAATAACACGTAACAGAGAGTATAAGTGGATGTGAGTTTATGAGTGCGATTCGTCACGACAATTGAGCACATGGGAGGGTCGCACTCTAATGAGAACACCTTTCAGAGTAAGAAGTATGCTGTCTGTTATAAGAAACGTTGCTATGAAGAGACATATTAAGAAAATAAGACATAGTAAAAGAGTAACTTCACATCTCAGACCGACAAAAACTATAGACAGAGCCCTTACGAACAAAAACGTTTTAAAAAATGAAGCCGGTTCGCTGAAGATGTGTGCATAACCCTACTTGTCGTATAGTGGCCATGCGTTTGTGTATGCAGTTAAAAATGTTATCCACTAACAACTTTTACCCCAATTAATTATTATAATGCTTATTAAACAAAAAATATAGTCAGGTATATCAACTATTCGCGTCAGACTATTAGAGCGGCCGTCACCCTATTGCAGAATCGTCTTCCTATTACCTGCCTCACTAAGAGTGTGTATTGTTCCGTCTATAGTTTTTGTCGGTCTGAGCTTCACATGGTAAAATTTTAAATTTTAAATAGGTGGTTCCCCTTTTCTGATTACTACTGAAACCAAAATTGGTAAGTTTATTTCAATCTTCATGGCCATCTCTCTTTTATCTTATCTTAGTGGCTATTTCTGTCTGCTAGAGTACCAGTATGGCTCTGCTAGAGTTCATGGCCAAGAGCGATAGCTATACTGACAATACTTTAATGATAGGTATTTATCATCATTTAGGAACACAAAACACAGCAAGGATTTGAAGGATTATGAAAAAATACGCTGTGGACTGTGATGGTATTACATAATCTACTTGGATTACATAATCTACAAGATGCGAAATGTCAATAATTCTGGCATCTCTTACTCACACACCGAACTATAACGCCACATATAGTTCGGTGTTAATAAGACCACAATTTCTTATCTAAGCAGGTGGTTCACTTTTGTCAAATAGGCAACCTACTAACCTACCTTGCTTGTTTATAAAGACATTGTGTGTATTTGTTGGAAAATATCCAAATACATAAATATTTTTATCAAAAATAGGGAAATAACTAGACGAAGTAATTAATTGCAAAATGTAGGCTAGAATTATATAATAGAAATGTTTATGTAATGACAACTAAAACATACAATAAAAACCCAATAATATGAAGGAATTGCCGGAACAAAATTCGAACTTCAACAAAATGGTTATTACTTACTTAGACTGTCGCTATTATGACTAAAGAATTTCATAGTAAAATTATTTGTTACAATAAAACATATTTAGTTATTACAAGATTCGATCATTCGTACATATTAGAGTTCGATTACAATAGATTACTAACTACAATAAATATTTGAATGCCCTTGTCGTTGTCGGGATGTTGTTATAGACACTTTGTGCAGTAACAGGTGTATATGAATTAAAAAGATATATATACAATACAAGACTACGCAGTTATGAGTAAATTTATTTTTTCTTAGATTAGAAAAAGAATTTTGGTATGTATACTGATAGCTCAATAGATCAGTACAAAGTGCGAAAGGGGTAGATATGACGACACTTGGAAGTGCTTTGGTCACAACATTGCATTATAAATATCGAAATCCAATCAAAACAGATTAACCAAGTAAATAATGATATTAATACCATATAAGAACCATCTGGACGCCTTAACCCCGACTCGCTGCGCTATCAAGATCACCAGTCCGTAAGGATTCGTCGAGTTTTCACTAATTTAAGCCTGTTGCTTGTTACGTCAAATCGCTGCGAAACCAAGATCACTATTCCTTTATGGTCTTGTAAGGTGAACATTTTCCCTACAACAAGTCACTTTTTTTAAATGTATGATTGTACACTTTTTCAAAAAACACAAGTCTTAGATGTTTATATTATTTTCACCAGTTTAAAAGGTTAACTCATCGTGCTAAATATAAACTGTATTCACTTGAGATATCCGAGTGTCTTCATCTTTCGTCAGTCACGTCCGAGTCATACTGTATAAACAATAATTATTCAAATTGTCAATTACATTTAACGGATATCATTGAAATATTAGTGGAACAAACAACAAACACAATTCATATGAATACATAAATGTAACCAGAGGACGTCGAAAATAACCGACACGACAATATCGAGAGCAAACAATTAGAGGCAAGTGAGGGAGGCAGGGGCGCCGATTAAGTTATACACATGCGGGTTAGGGGGTTACCTGACTCATGAAGATTAAGATTCATCGAAAGACCCTTACATGGAAGCAAACATTGTGTTACGAACCGGTGTCTTGCTGAATGTTTGCTAAAGGTACAATGTTAATTTAGTATTCAATGTGTGTTTTGTGTTATATATAATATAATGTTAACCTTTATTCAATAACTTTATCTGAAATCAACAATAATTTGGACATATCCTCTTTAAAACTATCCGAAATTTTTTCAGGTAAAATAAATAAAAAGATCTGCAAGATTAAAGTTTCCTTAGTCGGTTCTAATTTGCGGTAACAAACAAGGGGAGGTACTAAGCCGCTATTAATGTTCGAGGAACGCCTTGGGGCTGTCCACGAAGCTTGACCGGTGCTCGGGGACCGCACGCACTATTAAAGTGCTAAGAGGGACATTAGCTAACCCTCTTGGGTCCTGTCATCAGAATAATTTAACCTCTTAATTGACTATAGTTTTTGTGCCAACTGACTTCAGATGAATGCAAGGTTTAGCGATTATTTATTAGACGAATATTACAGAATTTATTTAATGCTTTTAATGTTATAACCTGAGTATTTTTAAAGAGAAGGGGTGGCAGACAAGATGGTAAGACAAGACAAGATTGTTAGATGGTAAGGCTTTCTTCGCCTATAAATACAAAAAATAAGCTTGCATTAATTCAAAATAATGATGCTACTCATATAAAGACTAACAATGGAACTGACGGCACTTTTCTTTAGTACTGGACGTATAGATTACCTACATGTAGCATTGTACGTATATATGTACAAACTATATCCAAACTGCTGCCAATATCCGGAGAGTTACCTTTGGGGCCATTTAGTTGCGATAATTCTTTTAGAAAAGTTGATTTCACTCCCAACGATCTGCTCTACAAAATTAATAGTTGAAAAAACCCTATCTTTTACATATTTACCTATTTCTCAGTAATATATTTTTCTTTTATTTATTGCATTTTAATGTTTGTGTCATCATCATCATCATCATCATTTCAGTTATAGGACGTCCGCTGCTAGACAAAGGCCTCCCAGGACCGGTCAAAGAAAAAGGACCGGTCAGAAACAGCCTGGGTCGACCCGCGGCCCTTATCCGGTCGTCTGTCTACCTTGTGAGTTAACATCCTACGCTACGATTGCCGGTCCATGGCCTCCACTCGAAAATCTCCCAACCCCAGCGGACGTCGGCTCTCCGTACTATGTGCCCTGTCCACTGCCACTTCAACTCACTAATTCTCCGAGTTATGTCGGTAAATTTCGTTCGTGTACGAATCTCCTCATTCCTGATTAAATTTCTCAGTGTAGCCCCTAGCATAGCCCTCTCTATAGGTCGCTGAGCGACGTCAAACTTTTTTACGAGGCCCATAGTTAGAGACCACGTTTCAGCGCCATAATTGTCATCACTTGCAACACATATTAGTCGAAAACTTTTGTTTTAAGACACTGAGGAATTTTGGACGAGAAGATGTCTCAGAGCTTCCCGAATGCTGCCCATCCTAGTTGGATTTGACGATTGACCTCTTTTTCGTATATTGATGAATCTAGTAATTCTAATAGTTTTTTCTTGAAATCTTTACATTTTTTTTTCTTTTATTCTCCATTATATTACGATCAAAGTACGATAGTTGATATTTTTTCTTGACACGAAAAGTCATAATGACATCAAGTGAACGGGTCGTTTTTGTTTTCTTCTTATTATTATTTTTTATCTTTAAAACCGTGTTGATATGATACGTTTAGTGCATAAACTACATAGTTATATCAGACGAGGCGTTAATGAGTATAATTTCTAATTTTAATAAATACTTTTTAAATGCCTAAGCGTTGCGACAGTGACGCCTATAATTTTTTTAAGCGAGAGAAGCTGGTTTTCTTTTGTTCCGGTTATGCTGCCAGAGCGACAGTATACTTGGAGCAACTTGGTATGTTACAGTCACTGAGGTTATATGTTGGTTACAGTAAACTTGGTATGTTGCTCGTGTTTCAAGAAAATCAATGCATGCTTGTAATTCTTTAACTAAAAATAAAATAAAATATATACACATATAAAGAAAGACTTAAAAGTGTAATAAGTTGACGTCGACCAGATCCACGATAAGCAAGTTAATCCGCAAGACAAATAACGGTTGTGTATGACCATTGTGCCGATGTCCGATACTGGGTGGGAGGCGGTGACTGATGTGATTCTTTTGTCTCGCTCGGGCAGTCCCTATCGGTGCCGAGACAATGTAAGGAAGGACGTTAGCGCGTCAGCAATCGACAGACTCCCGGTAATATTGGATAAATACACTTTAGAAGGTACTAGAACGAAAAGTTCATCAGAGTTTTAATTTAACCTTGTTTCAGTTATTAAATGACGTGTTCATTATGCGAATAACTGTACAACGAACACAAGAAATTCATATTTCCCTCTGGGGGCAGTAACCACCCCATACAGAAACAACCGTGAAATAACAGCATGACTGCCATTGTATTTCTGTAAATGCACAAGGGATACAAACTTTCCTATCCTATCCCTTCTTAACCCCATATCATTATATGTGGCCACTTACAGCACATATATCGTATGTGATAATAGGCGAAGGTAGCCACCATCAAGTAGATCGTTAGCCTGACCTTTTCGGTACTTCTTTTTTTTTTTTTTTTTTATTAAAGATGGGTTTGCTCTTGATCAGCATCTATCCATGTAGGAAGGATGAGGCCGAAGATGGAGCGAGCTCACCCAGAAGATGCCTATTCACTCGAACCTTGAAAAGATTTGGGTTATATGAGCTCGGAAATACAGACGCCGTCAGGGAGTTCCAATCCTTAGCAGTGCGCATCACAAAAGATGTTTTAAAGCGCTTGGTCCGAATTAGAGGGATTTCGACAAAGTGAGGATGGTAACCAGCCGTACGTCTGCATGTCCGATAGAAGAAAGGGGAAGGCGGTATGATCTCATGCAGCTCTCGAGCACACTCTCCGAAGTACATCTTATAGAATACACACAGACAGGCAACTTTGCGTCTATGTGCCAGGCTAACGAAAACCACTATGACATGACAATGTTGAGGTGAATAAGCATTCGTAGGGTTCTCCATTAAGTAGGGCTATGATTCAGACAGGCAGCTTTTGGTAGCTTTTTTATTTTGACGTAAGAGTACTCTTTTGACTTTTTTTAATAAATTGCATATTGCCACTTCTATTTTGTGCTTAAGTCTTCTTGTAAAAGTAACGCAGCAAGGTTTGAATTCGGAATGTCCGGCACATTAACTGCAGACCACAAGAGGGAGGTTTGTCAATCGAGGGGTGTCTTTATTTAAAATCACCACCTATTGTGTCCGAGAAAACTGCTTCTATCACACCAAGAATTGTGATGAATATCGTAATTCAAATTTATACTTAGGGACCTTAGAAAACTTAAACTTAGGAGCATAAATAATAATACCGTGTTTGATCATATTATATAAAAAAATATCAATATCCTTACTGTTCAAATACATGGACATCACAAGTTCATTTGTGAGATATTTTTAACGATTCAATTATTTTAATGTTAATTTGAAC
The DNA here is from genome assembly GCA_910589475.2 of Bembecia ichneumoniformis. Classification (NCBI taxonomy): domain Eukaryota; kingdom Metazoa; phylum Arthropoda; class Insecta; order Lepidoptera; family Sesiidae; genus Bembecia; species Bembecia ichneumoniformis. The sequence continues at coordinate 819,501 of OU342526.1, read as the reverse complement.
TGCTTATCGATTTTCTATCGTCTACACTATGGAGAGTGTGCATCTATACTGTACGATTTAATCCAACCGGAACCGTTCCACTTGCGGACCACTAGACGTGGGCAGGGGTTTCATCCCTTCGTGGTCGATGTACCTCGATCACGAACAAAGCGTTTCAGTTCCACCTTCCTTGTTCGAACTGCTAAGGAGTGGAACTCATTGCCTGCGTCTGTGTTCCCACAGAACTACAACCTGGGGGTCTTTAAAACTAGGGTAAATGGGCATTTACTAGGTAAGCGTGGTCCACCTTCGGCCACATCTGCACCTCACATCAGGTGAGATAGTGGTCAAGCGCTACCTCGATTTCATAAAATAAAAAAAAAACTTAAAATTTATTTTTCAATTTCACTTAAATTTTTTTTAGAAATATAAATAAAACAAACCACAGATATAGTTTATGCAGGACGAAATTAAACCTGTCTTGTAAGTATTATATTATAAAATAAAAAATAAATTAAGTAAAAGTGAATACACATTCACTTCATTATTTCTTATTTATCTAACTCGAGAGAATCCAAAAAAAAAAACTTTTGTCTCGACAAAAGCTTAGAAATAAAACTTTTACCAAGAGAAAGTTTTATCAGTGTTACGTAAGAATAACACGTCAACGACTAAACCTTGTAAAGTAAGATTCCTTGTTTAATAATCCCATATCTTCGGGTTGTTTCCAACATTCTTATCTAAGGAAACAGAATTCCGACGATTCGCTGAGATTTGCGAACAACGTCCGAGCGATTCGGATAAATTGACCGGTAATAATAAAATGTAAGGGGTAAGAATGTAGATGGCTATTTAGATAATTGTTAGCTGCGTCCGCAGTAGCCAGTGTATCGGAAAAGTCGCAGATAGTGGGCGGTTTTATTACAGCGGCCCGAGGTGGTCATTTATGGGAAAACTATCAACGGACGCGCCAGAATAGGAACCGGAAATTTGCGATGGCGTTTTTTGTTGTTCGTAAATGGAAAATGAGTAGGTTTACGGAGGAGATATTTTAACATGAATTTATCTATTCTTCAAAACTTTAATAATAAAATTAATTGAACCCTGAAAATGCATTTCTTAGGTATACATACCTAACATACCATTAAATTAATTGTTTTCGATAGCATAAGTAAAATTTCATGATGATCGGTTGGGTAGTTAAGGCGTGAAAGCGTTACAAACAAACTATTTTGACGACCCGTTGGACGAGTGGTTAGGGTGCTTGCCTTAACGCTCTGTTCTAGGGTTCCCGGGTTCGATTCCCGGCAGGGGCAACTTTGAAAAATGAACTTTTCAAATTTGACTCTGGTCTGGATTTGGAAAGTAGTGGCAAGGCACACTGCGTTACGCAGTCATTTGGGCAGCCCGTCTGGCGGCAGTAACCACCCCCTTGCAGAAGTCCACCGTGAAATAACAGCACATGTGCTGTTGTGTTTCGGTGAGTGAGTAAGGGATGTCAGAGCCCATTTCCCTATCACCTCCTAATCCCTTATCCTTAATCCTACTGTAGTCGGCAGCGCACTTGCAGCAGCTTTGGCGTTGCTTGTGTTATAAGCGACGGTAGCCACTTACCATCTAGTGGACCGTCAGTCTGTCTACCGATCTTAACATAAAAAAAATTAAAAAAATAAAACAAACTCAAATTCGCATTCATAATATTAGTCAAGAGTCAGTGCTTGTACAAATTGTTTAGCTCACCTTTTCTTTCTATTTCCCGAGTCCTTAAACAAGCGACCGGCAGGTGAGAAGTGTAATGGCACGAGTTTTCCAGTTTGCGCTTTCCACGCCGACTGTTTGTCCGGGAGCCAGAGGTAGATATTTTATGCACCAGTGAACGCATTCAGTCCCGGCCGAATTATAACGGTCAACTGGCCACCCGGCCGAGAAACAAACGTCATGCCTTAATCAGAACTCCAAACATACCTTTGGAGATAAATTTTATCTTTAGACACGCTCCTCTGAATCAATTGTCTACGTTTGACTTCAGTAATTTAAAAAAAAAATTTTGGACATAAAGGAATTTTCGTGTAATTACTATATTATGTTTTCAAATTATTAATTAACATAAAACATTTCATCTTTGGAAATAAGTATTATAATTAATATTGTTTTTGTTGAGAATAAAATAAAATAAATATATTTATTGTCATAGAATAATCCGAGCTATTAGCAATTATTGTATTGAAAAATTAACATAGTAGAAATTGTAAGTGATTGAAATTTATGTGTAAGAATAAATAAAACTCCTCTTAAGGCGACGCAGTGATAAACAATGAATACGGCTCTGATCCCATACAAAAACGAGAGCGCGCTTTAAGAAATCCAACTGTAAAATTAAAGTGTATGTTTATACTAATGTACATAGAAAATTTTAAGGTGTAAATTGATCCCGTTTGCCTGTAATATGTAAATCTGTGTTTTAAAAGAGGTTTCTTTGAATTTTTTTTCTCTGTTATAAAAGTTTACCAATCGTGTAATCCAACTAACAAAATGAAGTCAGTAACATGAAGAAACATATTACCAAACACCACTTTTATATGTTTTGTCATTGCTGAGAAAAATCCAAATCCCTGCCACCAAAATTTCCAATGCGTCGTCTTAACGTATAAAATGTCACGTGTTCCAACAAAAGTTGTTCCATCTGTGTATCTCGATTCCATCTGTTCCACGTGTTCCATCTGTGTATACCGAACTTATACACAGATGTATAATGAACGTAACTAACGTACGTTCAGTATACACAGATGTTAGCATGTTTTATAAATTGAAATAGTCAATTTTTTCGACGATGGATGTCGCTGCGCCGGCCGGCAGGTTATATCGCGCTATCGTTTCGTACCTCAACGTGGACTTTTCATACAAGATTTCGACGTTCGCTTTTATAGGCCCAGAGATTAGTATTAGGGATTAGGGAACGTAATATATACATGCGTCAGCTGTCACACAAATGTCAGTGACAGATAACGTGACGCTTTTTAGTTAACGGTTGAATTAATTTTACTGGTCAAAAAATTTCCATACCGAGGGAATGTGAAAATCTTATGTGAAAATCGATTCTCAAGGAGTCAACTCCAAAGAACTAAAATTTAAAAGTTAAGACTTAAATTTGAAACTAGTGATGTGCGGAATCGATTATCAATAATCGATTAATCGATTATGAAAATAATCGGCTGCAATCGATTATGAAAATAATCGGCTGCAATCGATTATGATTTGCATAATCGATCATGATCGATTTTGAGAAAAGGGCACTACAACACTACCAACTTCTATTATTTTGTTTGTCATTTTGTTTTAGGCAATCCTACTTTTGAATTGAATTGAAATAGATATTATTATTATTATTATTTAGTTTTGTTTTAAACTTAAACCATTGTACTAATCAATAATAAAAGTAAGCACTAGTTACATAACTCATAATAATAAATATATTGTACATAATACAACTAAGATTGCGTTTTTTTTTCTTTGCAGAATAGAAACTGAGAAATTATTCTGACATTTTGTCCAAATGGTAGCACAGTTTTTTTTTATTTGCTTTTGGACTGGACAGTAGTCAACGGAATCTTACATAATCGTCCATAATCGATTATTAAAATAATCGAATCGGCACACCAGTATTTGAAACTATTTGAACGGTACATTGTTCTAGATTGACTTAGGCTATATACTATTTATACTAACCTCCCAAATTGCACCGGAGCTCAATTATAGGGTTGAATTATACTTACCGAAACTTTGAGTTACACATAGAAAATATAATTTCCTATGTATGAAGAGGGAAATATGAAATTCGCCCTCATGTTGCCAAGACGTGACTGACAACTGTAAGTAGAATAACAGTCTTAGATTTGCAAGTTGAATGTTTAGCGGCACCTGCGTAGGCCATCGTCTCATAATATTCGGCTTAGCGCGTGGGTCGCTCCCATAACCCCGCTCCGCATACAACGCTTTATATTAAACGACTTCGACTTTAGTGGAATACATGTGTAAACAGATCAGAAGAAGGGAGGCGTTTATTAAAACTTACGCCTTTTATGAAACTTAAGTAGCGAAACTTAAACAAGTTTTAAATTATAATTAGGTAAATTTCTAAGTTGGGTCGATTATGGTATTATAAGCAATCAATTACATTGGAATATTTATTTATTTTTAAGTAAAGACATGATGAAAAGTCCATTTCATGGCAGGTGGCTACACAAGCAACGCCATGGGCGATGCAAATACGCTAAAGGATAAAACATCAATAGGGGATAATGCAGAAATCGGCTCTAGTATCCCTTACTCACTCACCGAAACACTGTTTGCTGTTATTTCATGCACTGTGGTCTTCTGTAAAGATGTGGTTACTGTCGCCAGACGGGCTGCATTTTTAACCAGATTGTAATCTATACTTATATACAAGACATTGATTGACTATCAACACACAGCTAACTTCTAAGTCTAGAAAACTGAAATTTGAAACATAGGTTCACTTTATAAGAGAAGATTTTTGAATATTTAAACTCGGTGCGCAGTCGGAGCCGTATTTGAGAATATACTTCAGCGCTCTTTGTCGAAAATAGTCATTTGAAACTCTATTAGGCTTCCGGGCATTCCGGGCGTTATTGGGCTGCCTCAATTCTGCAGTACATGGGGATATTTCGCGGAGGCAAGAGTAGACTGTTTATTTACCATCATACGCAAGCGATGCGCGTCTTTGCTCTGCAGAGTGAAAGCCAGCTTGGCACGCATCTTGACTATAATAGCAGGTAGGCCTGACTCTCTTTACATGAACCATTGCTTGATGATGCATGTGGAGAGAAGTAAGTCTTAAATGATAAAGATGTAAGATTTTACTAACACGTTGGGTCTGAGTAACCCGAATAATGAATTATTAAATAAAATAAAATAAATGGATATTACTATTTTCTTGATAGGATGAAAGTTGAGGTATCCTGATAGGATAAAATGTTACCTTAGAGGACTAAGGATTATCAATGAAATTAATTATGTAAATTGTAATTGAACAACTCACACAATTCATAAAAGAATTTGGTACGTAAATGAAAAGACGAAAATGCATGTACGCGTAATAAATAAGAAGAAAATAAAACATCGGAACGGGCCTGAGCACACATGAGGCATGGGGCCGTTGAAATAATATTATCGTTACCGAGTACTTATTCTAGAAGGAAAATCAACATAAAGTGAATAAAAGAAAATTATGAATCGCACGGAAATAAATTACCCCGTGTTGGCGGCAAAATAACATCACATTTGAATGCCTTTTATGCTTTATGGGCCCGTAACTATATGAAATAAGTCCCGGTGCCTTTTTATGGGACACGGGAAGCACGTATGCGGCATAATTTTTGGGTTGTTTGTTACTCATGCAACGATTCTCCTAGCGGCACATGTTTAGACGAACTTCGGCGATAAGTTTAAAGGAAATAATACAATTAAAAGGCATACAATTAGGTATCATAAAACATATTTTCAAAGTAAAAAGTTCCAGTAGAAAATTTGGTACGGTATAAATTTCCAATAATTACATTATCGAGAAAAATGGTTGCGCCATCTCACCGCCGACAAATTTTTCTCCTGCGTGGCTCGGAAGCCCATAATTCCTAATGACATGCAATAACCGTACCCCCAATTTTCAACATAAACCCGCCATAACAATATCGACATCAGCAAAAATTTTCCGGAGGCATTTTTTATTTGAGAATAAGTAACACTTTTCGGTGTAATCAAAATTTGAAACGATCTCACCCCATCAGCCGGGGACTGTTTATCGACCACTCAATTTGATTTTTACCACCGCACTGATTCGACTCCTGCGAACTAAAACGCACGTGAGGAATTGCAATGAGCCTGTCATTCTAATTTATTATGGATAAGCCTTTAATATTTATTTTTTATGAAAGAAAATAATTTCATATTAAAGTTAATGAAAATGACATCCGATCACATAACTTTATGTCACTCGCGGTGCAACTTCTTTAAACTTAATCTCGTAGTTTTATTCACTGTAGCTAAATTTAAGTAAATAGACGCTCTTGTTTAAAACTCCACTCTAGAAATATTTGCAAGAGACGCTGCTAAGTTTATATTCGAAGTGTTACAATGAGATTAAATTGTTTAAGAATCTATACATGAAATAAAATCGGAAGCGAGCCGTGTCTGTACATTAAATATTAAAAAAAAAAAAAAAAAAAAAACAATTTATACAAGTTGTACTTATGTTACCGAGGTCAAAAAAGTAGTTTTTAGATTTTTTGTCTATTTTTCCGTGCGTTTTTGCACGCTAATTTCAGAAATGCCTTAACCGATTTAAAGGCGGTTTTCAGTGATTTATTGTAGCAAGCCTCCCGTATCATTTAGTGATTGTTTCATTCCAATTGTTTTACAAGGAAAAAAAATTACGCGCTATACCGAATACCAAGCATTCGAAGTTGCGGGCTCAGCCAGTACAAAATAAAATTAGAAAAATATTCTAAAAGTTTAATTATGTATTGCTAAGCAATAAATAATAATATGTCATCACAGCACATCACAGCATTTGTTGCAAAATAGTAAAACAAGCACTATACTTTTTCCCAAAAATGTAATTCATACGATGAACTTTAAAAATCTTCTGCACACTATGAATAGCACTCCGAATTGAATGTCAAGGGAATTCCCCAAAAAGAAATGGAGATATTTGATGTTCATCTAAATAACACTCGAATCCACTGACCACTGGTTCGGAATAGTATATTTAAATTTTGTCCATTCCAAAACGACAGGATGTTTCAATTGTCATCCTTTTGGGTTTTCTTTCATAATCCCTTTGGGAAAGAGTATAGCTGATTGCATACATATATTTTATTATTAAATTTTCAGAGTGTTATATTATCCCCGATAGGAGTGATATTATTTATTTTAAATATTCAATTTAACCACATCCGATATTCGTGATTATTACATAAATTTTATGAAAATACTAGGAATTCGCTAATTTAAAATTTAGGTAAATTTTGCTAGGATTTTATCATTTTAAGAATAGTTTGAAAATAACTTTGTATGTCAATTTTAATTTCGTTTTTAATTTAACCAATTGTTAGCTTAGTTAATTATTAATGAGTTTATAGTTCCAATAACATTTAAAATAAAATTAAAATTACTCACCCATTACTAAAAAAAATATCTCGAATGAAATGTTTTTCCTTTTCTTAGGTAAGAGGTGGTACGATAAGAGTTTTGTGCCATCAACCTTCTGGTCACGTCCGGGTTTGAACCTCTCTCCTTATGACTAATGATGGGCTCACACACCCCATCCGAACACCTCATGAGCGAGTGTATGCTTTATATTCAAATCATACTGCATCCGGAACCTGATTAATACTGCTCTTTATACGACATTTATTACTGTCTTAACATTCAGTTCGACGCTATAATTAAAAAATAATAATATACACATTTATTGATAGTAGAATTGTATTTTGTTGGGTGTGAGATACACTTGTAATTAATTCATTGCGGTACTGCAGTACCTCTGGCGGTATCTGCATGACTTTTATGCCATCCTAAGAAAGAAAGCTCTTTCGATGGTCCGTCGTGTACGTAGTAGTGCCAAATAAAAGGCATTCTGAGCTAATGCTCAGTCTAATAATTAGACTGATAATTAGTAATTAATGTCTAATTAGAGACAAGCGTTGCTATTACACAGACCGCTGGCTCCGTATGTGTTTTTTTTTTAATGAATTTATGATTCTATTGACTGTTATTTGTATTTTGTTGTTTTATGATCTTGAATTATCGACTTGAGATGTCTGACATTAATGATTAAGTAAATAAATTGTAATTCAACTAGTGTGGCAGGACATTACTTTGCACAGTCAATTTGGGCAGCCTGTTTGGCAGCAGTAACCACCTTTTGTATGTTTGTCTGTGCGTTTGTGCATGCTAATCTCAGAAACGGCTTAACTGGTTTGAATGCAGTTTTCACTGATGTATTGTAGCAAACTTCACGTAACATTTAGTGTTTGTTTCATGCCAATCGGTTTACAAACAAAAAAGTTACGCGCTATACCGAATACCACGATACGAAATAACGGGTTCAATATATATTCAATAAAATATATATGTGAAGAGTCAATAAAGGCTAAGAGGTAAAAACTTTCCTGTTTAATACCATTTAATATTTAGGTAAAACTTCATAAGAAAATTGGAAGAATATTATTATGAAGTGTTTTCTGAGACTTAAAATAAATTCTCACTATTGTTGTAAACCACACATATAAGCAAATGTGCTAATAAAACTTAGTTTATCATAATTGGTTAAACTTTATAATCATATTAGGCGTTAATCAATCTAGGATTTTTTTAAGATTTCCTTTAAACTAAGTAAATCGGTCCGGTCTTAACAAATATTTGAGCAAGTCTCATTTGTAAGACGTCTGGGTAGCGCGGCTTAGACAAATTAATAACAAGATAAAGAAACTCGGCGAGTCTTAATTCATTAATTAACCTAATTGTATTTGCCGCGGCACCCATTACTATTGTGTTTGTAAGACTTTGTAGCATAGTGTAATATTGCAATACAGAGTACCCACTACTAAAATATAGGTTCAGTATTTACAAAAACAAATAGCAGTATGTACGCAGTATTTTTTATTTATACGAAATATAATTATATTTTGAACCGTATAAGAATAAACAAATTTAATTTATTAACCAACAGTTGTAACATGATACAAGAAATGAAAAAAAAATTAAGGTTTTTTTTTTTAGACACTCGTCATGAATAGATAAAATCTCAATTTTATAATTTTATTTAAACTTGTAAATTATATCTTCTATCATAAAAAAATTGCATAATTACATAAGGCATCTACTTATATATCTATGTATATCTTATATATAAAAATGAATCCCCATTTCTCCTGGTCACGGCATCACGCGTGAACGGGTAGACCGATTTTAATTCGGTTTTCGCTAATGGAAAGAGGTATAAACGGGGAATGTTTTAGGGTATATAAAAATTGCACGCCGGGGGAAGCCGGGGGCGGGCCGCTAGTATATAATAAAATCGTAAAGTAGTCGTGTCTATTCATAAATTTTTTTTTTTTTTTTAAAAACTGTATGCGTTGTACTTATGTTACCGAGGTAAAAAAAATAGATTTTATAGAATGTTTGTCTGTGCGTTTATGCACGCTAATCTCGGAAACGGCTTAACCGACTTGAATACGGTTTTCATTGATATATTGTAGCAAGCTTCCCGTAACATTTATTGTTTGTTTCATTCTAATCGGTTCACAAACAAAAAAGTTACGCTCTGTACCGAATAGCACGCATGCGAAGTTGCGGACTCGGTTAATTCAAAGTAAAAATGATTTAGAATGTGTCCGCTTCATTACTCTGTGCAGCAGTGAGCGCATGGACGCCGTAAGAATTGCTTGATTGCCAAAGAAAGGGTGAATCAAAAAGTTTTCGTAAGAAAAATTTGCCAATTTAAAGAAAGGGAATAAGCGCCGGATTCAGAAATTCGCTGGAAGTTTTGAAAGATTTTTCATTCTCTGCGTTAAATGTTGCCAAAAGTAAAATAAATCTTGCCACTTTTCTCAACTCGAGGCTTGTTTCAAGCGAAAGCTTCGGCTAATCAATTAATTAAATTGTTGATTTTCCCTTCCAGCCATAAAACAATGGTTATTGATACTTTTACAAAATTTTGGGATTATATTTTCAATGCTCGAAGTATTTTACTCATTTAAATAAATCACATTCATCAAATAAAGAAACCAAAATTCTTATTAGGCACATAACTTCATGTTATTTCATTGCTTTTTTGTGATCTATAGTTTATAAATTATTTGTCAAAATGAATTTTTTTTAATATGTTAATATTTTTTAAAAAAAAGCTAACCAACGCAGCCGATAACCATTGAAATAAAAAATTCATTATTACTAACAGAACGTATGTTATGAAAGAAAGAAAGAAAGAAAGAAAGATTTATTGGCATTTAAAACATATGAACAAAACAAAAAAAACATAATAAGTAAACACCAAAAGGACACAACTCGGCTTAGGCTGCAACATTGTTACAACGCTGATTTTCCGTTGTGATTCAGGGCTATGTATAAAATGGTATTTTTATACATAGCCATGAAGTGCGTCATTTTAATTTTAAAAATAATATTAAAATATTCTAATTACCTATATAACATCTACTACATATCTTGTTTATACCAAATTGAGCAGCAAGTCTCATTCAATAGTTCTGTTGTGAAACTTAAATCAATCGTTAACTTTCTGTCAGCTCGTTGCTTGTTAGATTCCCATCAATTTTGACTGACTGAACAAATTTTGATAAAATTTAGAATGGAGATAGATAGCTTAAGTCCCGAGTAAGCAGATATCTTTGAAACTTTTTCACGCTTAAAAATCGCAAGCAAAAGCTTTAATAATTTAATAATATTTTCCACTTGAGACTACACTGTAAAAAATATACAATAATTGTATTCGTTCTTAAATTGTATTTTGTTTAATATAAATATTGTTAAAACTAACTGTAAATTCAGCTCCATTTTATTGCTACCTGGGATACGACAACAAAACTACCTATAATCTATAAATTTGAAGGGTGGAAGCCGGCAATACCTTGTTTGATCGTAATGTACCATCTCTATAACCGAAGTTTGTAAATAAAGAAAAATCGAATAAATATTCTGCTTCGTTCCTGACACAGTCGTAACGTTTTATCATAGGTGAAATAGAAATATCAAACGATAATAAAAAAGTTTGAGTATCGCAGAATTGTTATTTTGAAAGTTTTTTCCTTGAGATTACACGTTGAACTCTGTAATAAAAAATTGAAAAATAATGGCCGATTGCGCTATGCAGAGAATATTTTTAATAAATAACGTCATTTAAACTGTTAATTAAAATTAACAGTGTTTGTTCACTGGTATAAATTCCATTGTTTTGTTTTATTTTATTTTTTATTGTCCACATTAAAGTTCTTCAATAGAAAATCCATACAGTATCTATACATTATTAAAGGAGCCGTGTCTCTACATTAAATATTTTTTCAAAAAATAATCTATATACGTTGTACTCACTTATGTTACCGAAGTCAAAAAAATTGTTTTTAGAATTTTTGTCTGTTTGTCTGTGCGTTTGTTCGCGCTAGTCTCAGAAACTGCTTAACCGATTTGGATGCTGTTTTCACTGATGTATTATAGCAAGCTTCCCGTAACATTTAGTGTTTGTTTCCTTCCAATTGGTTTACAAACAAAAATGTTATGTAAATTTAAAGAATCACGTTCAACATTTTTTCGATAAAAATGTAATAAAATAACCCTTCTGTTGAATTGGCTGAAACTTTAGTTAACTGTATATTATCATCTGTAAAACGATGATGATTGAAAATTTATATAAAGTTAAAAATAGTAAGTTAAGGTGATTTTGATATTTCCAATTTAAGTTGACCTCAGATCTATTATGATCAGTCATATTAGATAGGGTTCAGCTTAGGCTGGTACAGTCATATATAATAAAATCGTTCTTTGCCTACTATGCCTTTGTGCACGCTAATCTCAGAAACGGCTTAACTGTTTTTCATGTGGTTTCCACTGATGTATTGTAGCAACCTTCCGGTAATATGTAGTGAATATTTCATTCCAATTTTTTTTTTATTAAAGATGGGTTTGCTCTTGACCAACATCTATCCATGTAGGGAAATATGAGGCCGACGATGGAGCGAGGTCACCCAGAAGATGCCTATTCACTCGAACCTTGAAAAGATTTGGGTGTATGAGCTCGGAAATATAGACGCAGGCAGGGCCAGGGAGTTCCAATCCTTAGCAGTGCGCATTATAAAAGATGTTTTAAAGCGCTTGGTCCGTTAATCTGTTTACAAACAAAAAAGTTACACATTATTCTAATAGCACAGGTACGTAGTCGCGGGCACAGCTAGTTAATATTATAAATATGAAAGTAAATCTATCTGTCTGTTTGTCTGTTACCTTTTCACGCCTAAACCGCTGAACCGATCATCATGAAATTTTGCATACGCGTTGTCAGGGATACAGGAAAGGACATAGGGTACTGTTCCCGAGGGATAATCTAACGCCTGGCAAAGCTATTATAACTGCAATAAAGATATCAGGCGTTATTTTTTTATTTTTCAACGCGGGCGAAGCCGCGGTCACCAGCTAGTACTAAATAAAAAAGGAAATAGGTTTAGAAAGAAGTTAAGAAAAAGTTACCTACTGAACTGTTTTGTTTTTACCTTTTTAGGGTTCCGTACGTCCGAATAAAAAAAAACGGAACCCTTATAGGATCATTCGTGTGTCAGTCGTGTGTACTGAACCTAAAATTTTGAAAAAAATACAGAAATTAGTTTTCTACTTATAGATTATAGGAAAACCTATAAGAAGTCCATGATATTGAAATAACATGGTAAATCACTCAACATCGTACGGAACCCTCTTCACGCGAGTTCAACTCGCACTTGTTAAATAAAGATAAATTAGCTTTTAGGTGTTAAAACATATATTCAATTTCTATTGCTCGTTTATTTTTATCAGGCGTGGAATTTTTTATTTATCCCTCGGGATCTTTTTCCTGGATGAAAGGTACAATATGTCTTTTTTTGTATCCCTGACAACGTGTATCCAAAATTTCATGATGATCGGTCAAGCTGTTTAGGCGTGAAAATATAACAGACAGACAGACAGAGTTACTTTCACATTTATAATATTAATTTTTGGCAATCAAATCCTGGGAAAGCTACAAATGCGTTTTCTTAATGATATTATGCAATAACAGAGATAATTATTATCAATTAAAAGGTGCTATTTTTTTCCGCGAATTATATATTTATCGCTCTTTTCGTTACTAAAAACAGTACCAAAATCCGTTGGGTGGTCGAGGAGGCTAGCGTAGAAATAGACAGAGGCGTATAGAAATTGCCAGCAGGCAGTTGAAGTGTCAGAAAAAGGTATGTCTGTACTGCGACAAGGCACTTTGCAAAGAAAATATTAACTTGGGCTTCCAGGTAGCCGACCCCTACTTAGAACAGTTGGACAAGATCAACATGTTGCCAACACTTCACGGGCACAATTTAAAAAGTTTCACACTCTTTGTTTTGTCCTGAACAAACTCAATTAAGTGCCCTTTGCCTTTGAAATATTTAACTTTGTGTATCTCCACGTTTCTTTTCAAATAGCTTTTCTAGTTCAAAATTAAAAAGTTTCAGCTAAATAGGTAAATATTTACATACCATTTTATACCTGGCTAAGTGAAATTCGGAAACTATTTCTCTCTATTAAATTAAAGTTGGTTCAAAAATATACAGCATCTACTTTTATTAATGTTCAGAAAAAAAAAAGTTTCATTTTATTTAAATCTTCTTTGGGAATGTTATGTAGATATTATTTTAATTGCATTTGTTATTTAAGATGTAAAATACATGTAATTACATAAACCATCAAATACATGGCTACGTGTACTGGAGATAGAAAGAAAAGAAAGAAGAAGAAGAAAGAAAGAAAATTCGTATTTCATATTTCGTACTCGTACTATTACCTAAAGAGTTAGATCATATAGACAGACAATTTAATAGGCTAGCAATAGCACAACTGGGCTATTCTTCTTTCATGAAATGAATATATGCAATTAAAACCACAAAATATATGTTTGTTATTAATAAAGATTATTTCAAAACTTAATTAATTTCTTCTTTTAGTAAACTGTTATTGTTTTAAGATGTTTTAAGATGCCTCCTCCCAATGCGTTCATTTTATTTATTTAGAGAAAAGTGAAACAAGTAAAAAAGAGTCTATATTTAGTAGCAATATTTTATTGGGAATTAATATTTCAGGCAGACGAATAAGCGAGTTATAATTATACTAAATTACCTCTTAAAAATATTTTGTATATACAATAATTTGTGATGACCCGACAAACAGATAATTTTTAACGAAGAAAAATAATAATAGAAGTTAATAAATAAATGCAATCAAAACCACAAAATATAAATTTAGTGTTACTGTTAAAGATTATTACAAAACTTAATTAATTTCCTCTAAAATTCAGTTATAATCAGATTTAAATAAAACATATATTTGCCTGCCCTTTATTTTGTTTATTAATTTTAAACTGTTATTGTTTTAAGATCTTCCTCCCAATGCCTTTATTTTATTTATTTCGAGAAAAGTGAAACAAGTAAAAAAAGAGCCTATATTTAGTAGCAATATTTTATTGGGTAATCAGGTAGACGAATAAGCGAGTTTACATTAAAAAAATATTTTTGATAATGCAACTCCGGACAAACGGAAACAATTTCTAATGAAGAATAATGAATAATTTTAATCAGCATTAACAAGCACCAGGCAATCAGAACGGAGTAGTAGTTGTTCCTGAATTTGAATTGAATGTAAATGTGCGGGCTTTATCGGGGATTATAGTGTTCGTGTCTGCAAGTGGAAGATAGTTGCCGGCCCGTCCGCGGCACCTCCGTATATGGCTACTGTATTTTGACATACCCCACTCCCCCGTTTTATTAACTATTGCTGATTAAGGGACGTGGGTTTGTCCAATTTCAGAGGTCATATTATACTGGTCGTGTATATAGCCGCGAGGAGCCCGTATCCACCTCTTTAACAAATTTTACTGTCGACCTAATCCGCCCTTTTCGGTACACGAGCGTTCGAAACCCCTAACATGTCTTGTTCTCCTACCAGTTATGAGGTTATTATCCTCAAATAAATAGGTTATACGGAGCGGCTTAACTGAGTTATGATAACAATTAATTCGATGATCCACTGTAATTAATGAATTTAATAAATTAGGCTATTTAAATTTATTTTGTAAATTTTATGACAACACAAGTAAACATTCTAGCCATTATTATATTTTGTAAAAAAAAAGTAAAATCTCTATTTTATTCTTTACATATTATATATATTGAGTCTTTACTTGACGAGCCCGTTGGTTAGTGGTTAGGGTATTTGCCTTAACGCTCTATTCTAGGGTTCCCGGGTTCGATTTTGAAAAATGGTCAACTTTGAAAAATGAACTTTTAAAATTTGTCTCTGGTCTTGGTTGGAAAGTAGTGGCAGGGCACACTGCGTTTCGTAATCATTTGGGCAGCCAGTCTGACGGCAGTAACCACCCCCTTACAGAAGAACACCGTGAAATAACAGCATGTGTGCTGTTGTGTTTCGGTGAGTAAGTAAGGGATGCCAGAGCCCATTTCCCTATCCTCTACAAATCCCTTATCCTTAATCCTACTGTAGTCGCCAGCGCACTTGCAGCAACTTTGGCGTTGCTTGTGTTATAGGCGACGGTAGCCACCTACCATCAAGTGAACCGTCAGCCTGTCTGCCAGACTTTTTTTCTCATAGACCACTTTCAAAATTTAGCTGGTTCCGGTGAACCCCCTGCAGCTACATTTCTACCATATTCAAACAACTTAACAAAAAAATATGAACATTCGATCTAACTATGGAAATTAGCGTTGTGGCTCAGTTCCAACCACGAAAGGGGAGTTTTCTAAATGAAATAAGTGAGAATTGATTGGTTTTATTTTTGTCACCCCCATTTTTTTGACACGCCAAGATAGACCCTCGTCGCGTCTCCCGTAGATCTCAGGGGGTCCACCTGGACCACTTCGGGAACTAAGGGTTTAGAAGAAGCTAGAGGGGAAACAGACAGTGACGAACAGCGATTTTATTTTATAACTAGCAACTTCGTACGCGTGGTATCCGGTATAGCGCGTGAATTTTTTGTTTGTAAATCTTTTTTTTTTTTTTTACTATAGATGGGTTTGCTCTTGACCAGCATCTATCCATGTAGGAAGGATGAGGCCGAAGATGGAGCGAGTTCACCCAGAAGATGCCTATTCACTCGAACCTTGAAAAGATTTGGGTTATATGGGCTCGGAATCGAACCCGTGAACCCTAGAACAGAGCGTCAAGGCGTAAAAATATTTGTAATAGTGTTGATGGCGTCTCTGAAATAATTAAAGTAAAATAAAATGTTTTCATATAACGCTTACGTAGCTTACAAAACTAAACGGATTGAATTGACACTAAAACTTTCATTAATCCAAAGTAGTTAGGGTAGCGCACACGGGCGAAACGATACGGCTGTCAATCCTGGCAAAACCGCGCATTATACTAAATGGTTCGGGTAACAGGATGGAATCTGGGAGGGTCTATAGTTACTCAGTCACATACGGAAGGAAGTTCGTCTATTTATGGACAATAAAGCAATGACGGTGAGCTCACGGTTAGACTAGAGAAATGAGCCTTGTTATGAATTATTAGGAATAATTTGGTTTTCAGAACTATAGCTATTTAATTTATCTTAGGACTATTGTCAAAGCTATACGCCTATAACTGACATGCATATACTTAACTAAATTTAAGTTTTAAGAAGTAGTATAGTAGTTTTTAAGTGTGACATATTTTAAATAATTGAATCCGTGGGTTCATAATTTATAACTTGTTTGTACCTAAATATTTTTTAAAAATATAAAAGGTACATACAAATAGCAAACGCTGATAGATAAATAAGTCTCAGTTGGCAAAATATTCAGTCGGGAGTCACATTATCGCTGTTTGACTTCACATTAAATCTTAGAGGCGGCCCATAAATAACGCAAACTTTTATCCCACTCGAAATAAGCACTCAAAAATGCAAAGAGCAGAACGGTATAGAGCACGTTCACTAAATTTATTTTGTTTCGCACAATTCAAATAACCATAATTCACCGTGCGACGGTACCGACCGACTAAGCCTATCTAACGATATAATGAAATGCCATTAAGTTTCGAAGAAGTAAAGCTTAAGTTTAGGGAAACCAGTATTTACCTTCTTACTTCTCGCGATAAAGATGTAACTTTACAATTTATTGATGCAGTTACAAAGGAAAACGCGTTTTAATTCGGCATTATTTTTTGCCTCCGGCCATATAGAATTTTTAAAAAAAGAATTAGTCTTTCCAATTTAATACATTTTGTATGTTAATTACATTGTAAACTAATATAAATTCAAAAGTGTGTTTGTTTGTTTTTTTATGCTTTCACGATCAAAAAGAAATTTTGCATACGCCTTATCAGAGTAAAAGAAAAGGATATAAGAGTACCTTTCAACCGGTATCCGAGGGACTGGTAAGGTTAGTAGAATATAAACTAATATATATAGTTAATTAGCTAGTTATAGCGACTAAGCATAGGCTATTAAAAGTTTGAATGAAACCGTTCAAACGTGAACACCTGAAGTTAAAAGTACAATTTGAAAAAGGAAGCCGAGTCGCCATCTTGGCGATCCTGTAATTAGGGTGTTTGCATTCAAAACGCGCAAGCCGTATGAATTCTACCTATTGTCTGACATTGGACCTCCGCAGCTATATCATTTCGCACCTATTGCACTTAGGGCCGAAGGGAGGGAAGCGAAAATAAATGCCTTATGAAATTTTAAAAAAGGTTGCCTACTATTGTTTTATATAAGAAAATCGTAAACCAGCCATGACTTTACATTAATTATTTTTTCAAATAAACAATTTGTACACGTTGTATTTATGTTACCGATGTCAAAAAAATAGTTTTTAGAATTTTTGTCTGTTTATATTGTACGTTTGTGCAGGCTAATCTCAGAAATAGCTTAACCGATTTGAATGCGATTTTCACAGATCTATTAAAGCAAGCTTCCCGTAAAATTTTGTGTTTGTTTCATTCCAATCGGTTTACAAACAAAAAAGTTATGTAAATTTAAAAAATTACGTCCAACATTTTTTCGGTAAAAATGCAATAAAATAACACTTCAGTTAATTATATATTATCATCTGAATATATCATATAAAGTTAAAAATGGACAGTTTAAGTGATTTTGAAAGTAACAATGTAAGTTAACCTCAGATCTATACTATATGATCAATTATATTAAGTAGGGTTCAGCTTACGCTGGAGATTTTTAACTATAATAAAATCGTTGTTTGCCTATTAGGTATACCTTTGTGCATGCTAATCTCAGAAACGGCTTAACCAATTTTCATGTGGTTTCCACTGATGTATTGTAGCAAGCTTTCCGTAATATTTAGTGTATATTTCATTTCAATTTGTTTACAAACAAAAAAGTTATGCGTTATACCACGCGTACGAAGTCGCGGGCACAGAAAGTAGTAAATATATTTTTTCAAAGACAGAAATGTAAATAGTCTGAAATCTCCATTTTACTGTTAACTACCTCGTCTTAACGACCCTTGTTTGTCGAGGAGCCTGCATGTTTGTTCTTAGACAAACCCTCGAACCTTTTATTTATTATACCCTCCATGGAAAATATTAATCTCTTGATGCCTAATAGATATTTATGCTCGGTTGAAAGCAATTTCCATGAAGGCTTCCTTAGTATGTAGCCGTGTTTTGTAATGATGCATCGTTAACAAATTTAATAAGCTGTTGTTTACGTCGCGATACATGATAATGTAGATCGTATTATAAGATTGGATTAAGTTATTTTTTAGCCATTAAACAATAGGGGATCGGACAAATTTTCAGAAAGTGTTTTAAATTAATCTTCATGGATATTTATTCCCATAAAAAATACTATTATATTTATTTATAGCCTTTTAGGTACTCAAAATCATGTTTTAATATTGTTTGTTTGAAAATGCCGCCAAAACGCCACGATAGTTCATCCGTTCATCTGAGAGCGCGTAACGTCATTTGTGGTCATATCATAACAAAACAGCTGCATTGGCATAGGACAATGATTGCCCACAAATGACGTCACACACTGTGATTGGTGTTTCAGTATAGATTAAAAATATTGTAAATAATAAAAATTTATTTCTTCATTTAAAAATATTTAAATGAATTATATTAAATTATTATTCGATAAATAATCGTAAAAAAATTATATATTTTCTTTCTAAGTACATTTTAGATTTTAATCTGACTACTGTCCGATCCCCTATTGATCGTGGAAAAGTTGTTAGAGCTATCGTTCGAAAAGTCAATCACGATTATTACGGGAGCCTTAAATATGTAAAGCTGCACATTAAAGAGTCTGGCAGAGTTATATATGTGGCGTCTAGACACAGCAGTGCAGCATGAATCTTCATTGAGCGGCGAGCGCGCTCGAGCGCTGAACGAATATTTGATTATGTAAAGAGAACCCAAATAGTGAAACCGTTTCAATTCCGGACTTCCATTCGTACCTCAGTTCCTGGTGTAATGAATTACTTTGTTTCTGATACACAATAATATTTGTATAATTTTAAATAAATAATATTTTATTCCTAACATTAAATTAAATGGGTATTAATATATTTATACATTTCTTCAAATCACTATAACACACACACTTCCGACACACACTTCACACACTTTCCGACATACAGTTTCTATGAAATAAAGCCCAAATGTTGCTACAGGCTAAGTTTAAGCTACCTGTGAAAATTTGAACGAAACAGACAGACAGACAGGCAAAATTATTAAAAAAAAAGGAATTTTTATTCTTTTACTCCTTTTTTGCGTTCACTTCTCAATTTCTGGTAAATAATAGATTGGGGAAAAAGTTTCTTCGCATTTTATATAAAAACTAAAGACTTTTTTTTTTCAAAGTTTATTTATATTACGGTATATATGTTCCATTTTGTTCGATGACTTTTTGCTATCTTGGAGGCAGTGACATGATCCCATTGCTATAGAAATTTTGGGACTTCTAATCAAAAAAAACGCGACAAGTAGTTTTAGCAGTCCTCTTTTGATGTTAACCTGACACTGCCTAAAGAATTCTGAAGAGACCGAAACAGGTGGAAATCTGAAAGAGCAAGGTCAGGGCTATATGACGAATGCATAAACATCTCCCAGACAAACTCTCTTAATTTTTGCTGAGTGGGTAAAGATGTGTGTGGTCTAGCGTTGTCGTGATTAAATACCACACCTTTCCTAATGACCAATTCCGGCCGCTTTATCTCTGTAGGGCATGTCCTGTATATTGACGATAAGCACCGAACTTTAGGTCTTGTTTTAATATACGCGACAGGGTCCTAACGGGAGTCTTCATTTTTCTCGATAAGATTTTTTTTTACTTATGGGGTGTCGGCGAATACTGGCTTTAACAGGCATTAACAGCCTTTGTAGTACTAACCGCAAGCAGCCGCCCTGATCTTTTATGATCATTGACAGAGGTAGTGTTGGTATATCTGTGGATAGTACGATATACGAACATACGGCTGATACCAAGCTTTTGAAGTGTCTTGAATATACGGCTCCATACCCACTCTGTGTAAGGCAATCTTATTTTCTGTAACACCCCATTCCATATTGTAATTTGATAATATACACGAAAAAAATATGTGAAATGGCGAGAAATCAAAGGAACGTTTTGACATAATATGCGCTTTCCAAATTCAAAATGAATAAGGAGTTGAAAAAAGAAAAAGTTTTTATGTATTTATGGCCAGACTAGTTAGATTATTACAAGAATGCTACCTGAAAATTTGAATCAATACATTTTTTATATAGTTTTCGGTTGGTGGCGTTTCAAACCTTTTTTTTTTTTATAATGATAGATCAAGCATTTGACCGCAGTCTCACCTGATGGTAAGTGATGACGCGATCTAAGATGGAGCATGCTTGTCTATTAAGAACCGATTCACTCGCGACTTGAAGAGACAATAAGTCGACTGAGGCCGTGGTGAAAGGTAAAGGCACCAAAAACGAACACTTTCCTACGCGCATATCGAATATGAACGATAATAATGACTCTGATTTGCTGAATGACCTAAGACAAACTCGCCCCATATAGCGGAGTGGACATTATTAATATAGACATGATTTTTTTAGATAATTCGATTAACTGTATGTGTCCCACGCCTAGTTTTGCTAACCTTGCTTATGGTTTACTAATTGAAACAACCATGATGTGCTTAAAGCTGAAGGCACGTGTCCTTTTATTTGTTACTGATAAAATTTAAAGCAAATTCTTTATATGTAGATGCTCTCTTTCGTCACCCAATAAATTTGATTTTTCCCTAAAAAATATCTTAAATTTATAAGGTAAACGTTTATGGTACAGCTAATGGGGACAATGAACGAAACGACATAACGCAATTTAAAAAGGCGTGAAAAAGAAGAATTCGTAACAAGAGGTCGAGGGCTGCGTCAGGTTATGACAAATATGTGAGCCGATGGTGCTAATGAAAATGAACCTTTTTGAAAAAATGCTACGAATTCATAAGCGAGTCGTGAATTATGACACGGAAAAAACGGTTTTGAATACTAAATTATGTGTATAAATAGTAGGTAAAAGATCTAAACTAGAAGCGTCCATCACCCATCTGCTTACTAACTTAGATAACTTAGATAACTTTTGTCCGCGACTTCAGCCGTGCCCATTTTTCTTAGGTGTTAAAACATTTTGTTCAATTTTTCAAAACGAATTGCAGCACGAACGAAGTCGCGGGCACAGCTAGTTGCTCAAATATTTTTGTCACGTCGATTTCAAAATTTTTACTAGCTGTGCCTACGACTTCGACCGCGTTGTAGTTCTATTTTTGAAATTCCCAGAGGAATCTGACATTTTTCCAGGATAAAAAGTATCCTATATGTTAATCCAGGTAATAAACTATCTGTATGTAAAATTTCATTTAAATCCGATCAGGCGTTTTTGCGTGATTGGGTAACAAACATCCAAACGTACAAAGTTTCACATTTATAAAATACAAAACGTTGTTTATAATATTAAATCCGGCAATTTCGTACGCGTGGTATTCGGTTAGCGAGTAACTTTTTTGTTTGTAAACCGATTGAAATGAAACAAGCACTAAATGTTACGAAAATCTTGCTATAATACATCACTGAAAACAGCATTCAAATCGGTTAAGCCGTTTCTGAGATTAGCGTGCACAAACGCACAGACAAACAAAGAAAAATTCAAAAAAATATTTCTTTGACCTCGGTAACATAAGAACAACGTGTAGAAATTGTTTTTTGAAAAAATATTATATTATAGGTATATTTTTCTGGATGGAAGGTGTCTTATGTCCTTTTCAATATAGTGTATGCAAAATATCATGATGATGGGTTGAGCAACAACAGTTAGGATATTTAATAAAAAATACATTTCAAGCGGTAAGCGGATAGGTGAAAAACGCTTTTAATTCGGATCGTAGACTAATTTTTTTGATTTTTATGATAAAATATTTTTTGTTAAATTGATTTCACTTAACAAAAATATTTATTAATGACAGTTTTAGTCGATTAAATTAATTTTATTAGCCTGAACATGTTACAAAAAAAGTGATTGCAATATTTTTTTCAGAATGAGAACATTCATTTCGCTTACATCAGCATCGAAAGGGAACTTAGCAGACAAATGGTTTAATTAACCTGATGGCGCTGTGACTGATCGCCTTGGGTTCGCAAATTTCGTTGCAATTAGAAACACTTGCAAATCTCATACCAATTAGGCAGACACCCAAAATCGCGCCCTCGTAATTGTTTTTGAATGCTTACTAGTTTGTTGTTCATGATTCATTTTGACTGCCGCAAACATTTATCGCAACACGAAATTTGTTTTAGAATTTCCACTTGAACCTAAATAAATTCTTTTCTATTTAAAACAAAAGAAAGAATCCAGTCTGTATTACCTCTTAGGGATTATTTGCAAAGTGTGAAAGAAAAGATTGATTGTGTTCCGCGTCCCTCTGGATTTTTCGGGGGTAACACTGGTTAAACAGTGAACAAAACGAAGAAATCACTGGAGACATCTTTTGAATAATTCCCATTTCTGGGACAGACAATCGGACGCACGCTAGTCTGCAGCCTTGACAGCTAATTAGAGCCCACATTGTTAAACGAATCTTTCCGCAGATTCAGATTTGGTACACCTTCAACCTAAAGTTTTATTGTAGAAGGTTCAATATTAGTCAGCTACCCAACTAAGATTCATTAATTCCTTTCTTAAATATTTCGAGTGCTGGAAAAATACAATAATCCAAACTCGAATGGCGGGCATTGTATTGAGTCAGTGTCCAGGAAGGTTGTTTTGTCGGGGTGTTCTTTTATTGCCGAATTTGCGTTTTATGGGCTGTCGCAAAGGGAACGTTGAGGGAATGTGACAATTTTACACCCTTGTTGTGTCTGTTTTTTAATCCAAATTTTACAATTAATTCTTATACGTACATGATCTACACGTTTGTGATATTCAAAATACTAAATCTAAAGTAAGTAAACGTCCGCATCTATGTACTGACCCTCGATTAATAAATTTAAGCCTTGGTCTTAATAGGCTGTGTCCAGATGCAGGCGACTTTGAAATATGAATGATATTTATAACTTCCTAACGTGTTAGGGTTCGTAAGAGTTTAATTTCAGGATATCGGTCTACAGTTTGATTGTATTTATTTAATGAATAAACAGACTGTGGAATAGTTAATTATTAAAGGGCTTTCTTATAAGGTGAACTACGCCTTTCTAGCATAACTATCTTAGGAAAGCTAGTTTAGTAGTTAATCTATACATATAATAAAATCGGAAACGATGTCTATACACTAAATATTTTTTCAAAAAACAATTTGTACACGTTGTACTTAGTTACCAAGGTAAAAAAAAAAGTTTTTAGAATTTTTGTATATTTGTCGGATTGTCTGTTTGTCTGTGCGTTTATGCACGCTAAACGGCTAAACCGATTTGAATACGGTTTCCACTGATGTAGCACACTTCCGGTAACATTTATTTTTTGTTTCATTTACAAACAAAAAAGTTACGCGCTATTATACCGCATACCACACCTACGATGTTGCGGGCTCAGCTAGCTAATAATATATGTAAATATATATATTATTTCAGGATTTCTGTTTTGGCATAAAAGTCGCTGGGCAAAGAGTTCGTCTAGGAACAATGACTTCACATTGTTCCTAGGAGTTCGTCCACAGTAGATAAAGAAAAAAAAAGAAACTAACTCTCGTTTTCACTTTCGATCACACAAAGTGTCACCAGGCGAGCAGCGACCGCAAGAGTCAATAAAACTGATTCGTAGCACACAAAACGAGGGTCCCACCGCATCGACTGAGCTGTCGTTCGCGGTTGGACGTGACGCAGCGTCTGACGACGGTCACTTTATTGCTGACCTCTGTCTGCGACTGCACTCCTAATCACCTCTCGATACTCTGTTGTTATTGAAACGCCATTTCGACTTCGGTTTTCTTTGTTTATTTTATGTAAAATTAAGGACCTAACCAAGAATAAGCCCTTAAGTAGATGACTATAATGAGTACGTACATTTTATGTTGTCAGCAGGCAGGTGGTCTACTTGATGGTGGATACCGAAGTGATCTTATCTAAGGAGTTGGTTACTGCTGCCACACGGGATTCCGTTTTATGCAGTGTGTTATTTGATATCAAAATAACTTAACCAACATAATCAACAAAAATAGATACGATTTTTAAAATCAGTAAAATTTAATTTATATTGCATCCTATATTAATTAAACATAATATCCAAGACTCCGGTCGTCCATTAGACAAAAGACAAACAGCCCATTCTAACGGGCAGTTACAGTAAGCTCTCGTCAAATTTACTTGACCCACGCTAACAAGGGGGATTCTTAAGCTCTGCAATTAAAATGCATGTAAATTTATATTTTTAGGGATAGTTACATATTACAAATGTACCTATTTATAATCACTATTTTGTTAGAAGCTGCTTTAGGACTTTGATTGGATAAAATTTGAAAGGTTGCGAATCGTGAACAGCAGACAATTTAAACTTTTCTAAATACGGGAACGTCCGGACCTCGTTACCGGCGGATTATTAAATATTGAAACAGAGTTAGATCGATAAAATCTGCTTACTTGACAACGAGAACAGAGATTAAAAGTGAGTTTATTTTAATAATGTTTTCATTTCTATCGGGAGTTTCGTCGCCTAAAAACATTTCAGGGTTCCAGTCCTGATCATTCTGTATTCAACATCACGAACTGTCCATTGCGAAAGTACATTAGACGTTGATCCGGTTGTAAACTCCGTGCGATTGTAGGATTAGGATCGAGAACGTACTAAAATGATAAACCTTTCGGATTTGAACAAATTTTCACCCACAGATGAAAATGAATTGATTCCTTTTAGAGAAAACTTATGGAAAAATTTCGTCTTGAAATAGGTCCGGTTATCAGCACCCTCACATTCGCGGGGTGGTTAATTGTGAAAAGAAATCTCTGCTCTTTGTCAGCCGCCCGCCGCGAGGGGAGCTATTGATTTCTTTTGTTTTATGCTGATTGAGACACCTCGCGATTCGCGATTCTGCCACCCTCAGATTCTATACGCATGACAAAACACTTTATTGCAAAGCAGATGAATAAAAGTCGGAACAAAATTTACTTTTCCATTTACATACACGGCAGGATAAATAAAAGTAGTTTAAGCGTTTACGACATATTTCTATTGATGACTTTATCGCCCATATAAGCAACACGTGAAGAAACTGGAAACTAATATATCTTCGTCACGTCTACCGATATCTGAATAGTGACAAGCGAAGATTAAGGCTGCAACAAACCTATAAACACGCTATTAAAACAAAACATACTCCACGGCAATACAAATAAGGAACACATTTACAAAACACCAAAGAAGGTACAGCGCCTTTAAGCCAATCAACATTAGCTCCTTTGACGATCGCTTCTAGGCTCATTTCTCTCGTGATTGACTGCGATTTAGGAAAAAATTAGATTGCCACCTCAACGCTCGCGATAGCATCGTCGATTTTTTTGAGGACTTTACTAATGGGCGTCTGTTTTATCTCGATCCCCTCAATTCTCCTTAATGCGGGCGACAATAACACGATTTTGACACATAACAAAGATCGCTTACAGCTCCAAAATACAAAAAATATATTAAATGTGTAATTAAAAATTGAATGATTTGTGTAGATAAACATATTATTGTCATTCAAAAATACCTTTAGGCATTTCTAGAATGTGAGAGGTTTTATTCCCCTTCACTTTCTGCGTAATTACGATAACAGTACACTGAGACATGTCTTGACTTTGCCCTTGTGTAACAGACGAGATATTAAACAAAATATGTTAGCTAATCCATATGGATATATTTTTTTAAATAGTGTTTCCGAAGATTACCCTCCACATATACATACACTTACTTACAACAAACAAATCGCTCTCTCTTTATAATATTAGTACATTATTATATTACCTGTTTCGATTCAGGTTATTATCGATCAGTAGTCAATTTTTCTATTCGACTTTATCTCAAGGTGTTCTCGATGAAAGACCCTCAAGAGCACTCTCGGAGGGTTCTGACGTCAGCGGCGACTTTAATTGCACACCACTTCGTTAACGGCCGACTTGATGGCATTTTTAATGAACAGAATTAATGTAGTGGGCGAGATCGAAAATCAAAAGTGTGGACGCCCTCGTGGAGAGCGATTCGGGACGATGTTTATTTAGGATTGCTTTTCTATTATGCGGCGCAGGGCGTTGATGTAACATTCGTGTTGGAGGTTGTGAAGAAAACTCTATATATAAACCTAACCTAAACGATTTTAATTTAATAATTAAAACAAGCTCAGACAGGCTAACGGACCATTTGATAGGTGGCATCATCTGTCGCCTATAACCAAAGATTTTCAACTGTATAGGCAAGACGAAAGAATCCGTAAGTAACATTTAGAACCACGTGGTACAAAATCGCTCAGTCCATCACCAACTTTACCAGGCTACTTACGTGGTACGGTTACGGCGATCAAGATCAATATTTTATAGGAAAATTTTCCCAATGCCCTCTATATTATATTCTATATATTTAATCATTTGCCTATAACACAAGCAACGCCGCATGTGCTGGAAGTATAGGATTAAGGATAAGAGATTAGGAACGGATAGGGAAATGAGCTCTGGCATCCCTTACTCGGTCACCGAAGCACAACAGCACACATGCTATTATGTCACGGCGGTCTTCGTAAGTGGGTGGTTACTATAGTAGTGCACTGCCACTACTAATATACATACATGATTCAATCAGGTTCAAATCAGAGAGAAAGTTGACGGGCCCGTTGGATGAGTGGTTACGGTGGTTACCTTAACGCTTTGTTCTAGGGTTCCCCGGTTCGATTCTCGGCAGTGTCAACTTTGAAATAACGAACTTTTCAAATTTAGCTCTTGTCTGGATCTGGAAAGAGTGGCAGGGTACACTGTGTTTCGCAGTCATTTGGGTAGCCCGTCTGGCGGCAGTAATCACCCCCTTACAGATTACCACCGTGACATAACAGCACGTGTGCTGTTGTGTTTCGGTGAGTGAATAAGGAATGCCAGAGCCCATTTTCCTATCCAATCCCTTTATCCTATATATTTATCTTTAATCCTACTGTAGTCGGCAGCGCACTTGCAGCAGCTGTGGCGTTGTTGCTTGTGTTATAGGCGACACTTGCCGTCAAATGAACCGTCAGCTTGTCTGCCGATCTTAACATTAAAAAAACTAAACTAAATTACTAACAAATAAGCCTGAATTCATTTCTTGTTTATAATATCAATTTGAAAGGTGCTCGATACCGAAGTCGTTGAAGTCGTTGTCGAGATGAGGAGGAATTTAGAAATAAAATTTGTAACTCGAGAAGATTGACAGGTGCGTCTTAATAAGTCCGACGACAGCTGTGTGTAGACGAAATGAGAAAAAGTAAATTGGTAAAATAAAAGAATACGCCATTAGGAAGAAAGTATTTGACTTTCTTAATCAGGACAAGAGGTCTGAATAAATCAATACGATCATTCGGGCGTGTTGATTTTCTTTTTAAGTTTGTTGACTTAGTTTAGTGATAGAAGCGAAGGTAAAATAAAAAAAAAAGAAGTAAGATTATTACGTACATAAAAACGTAAATTCATTTGTTTAACGTACGAGTATTCCTGCTGATAAAACTTTAATCTCACAAGCGGTTTCGGACAGACAATGGGAGGGCTATCCCTCGTCTGGGTATCTAGCCTGACCACTTATTACGCTGGCCTAAGCAAATTTTCGCCCGGCTCTTGTTGGTTTTTCGTCGGATTTCTATTTCTTCACTTCTGATTATATTATTCTATACTTTGTTTAAACAATGGCTCGTTTCCCAACCCTTTCGCACTATTGTATATTGTGGAAGAGGATTTTTATTATTAAAAATTTAGATGCTCCATTAAAATTTAACAGTTGGAGGCTTTTATTTAAAGAGCGTAATACACACAGAATCGCTAAATTTAGTTTGATTATAAATTGTGAAGTTGGGGATTTCAAGAAAATTTCGAAACTTTTTTAGAAGCTTTTAGAAACTTTTTTCGGGAACAGACTATACACAAGGTAGTTTACATACATGCATGCGAAGCCTTAAGCAACAAGAGCTAGTAAATTAGTAAAGTAACATGAATAATGTAATGTAATGTCACCAATCATTGCACAGTACACAGTATTCACAAGCGCACAGAAACATTAGTTATAGACAAACTATACCGAGCTGGATAGACAAAACATCTTACGCGTGGTAATCAGTATAGCGCATCGAATTAGAAAAGCTAAGCGCGTAACTTTTTCTTTGTAATTCGATTGTAATGAAACAAACACTAAATGTTACAGGAAGCTTGCAACAATATATCAGTGAAAACCGCATTCAAATTGGTTAAGGGGTTTCTGAGAGTAGCGTACACAAACGCACAGACAAACAGACATACTTACAGACAAAAATTCTAAAAACTATTTTTTTGATATCGATAACATAAGTAACATTTTTTTTTAAATAATTTAATGTACAGAAGTGTACGATTTTATTATATGTATAATTATTCTATTTGTAAATAAACACTTAATAAAGGCAAAGATGGAGCATAATAAGACAAGCACACTCTTCATAATGCAAGCGTTTTATAAATATTTTTCCGGAGGTCTAACCGCCGTAAAAGGTTTTTGTATACGTTGCTTTTTGGTTCCTTTTGGCAGCTAATCTAATATTGACCACCCCGGCAGGCTATTGACTTATGTTTGTGTTACTCATAATAATTCGTTGGGTACCGCCCGCCTTTTATTATTCAAAATATCAATGTACTCCGAGTTGCTTTCTTTTCTAACCGCGAGGAATTTATTTAATTAGCTACAATAATAAATTTTACTTTGATAAAATATTATAGACTAATTGATTTACGAAAATTAGCAAAAACATTTCTATGTTGGGCAAAGTCATTTATGGACACATTTAAAAATTAAATTCTAAGATAGAAGGGTACCCAAGGTTAACAAAGAGTCGGTTGCGGTATCTAAATGTTAAATCTTTGGTCAGTCGCGCAAAAATTATGTTTTTCGGATTCGGTCCGAAATCACTCGAGCGAAAAGTGGAACCGCGGTGATGCGTCATTTAATTTAAATCATAGATGTGCGGTCCACATATTGTTTGGTCGGAGATTTAAAACGTAAGCTTTTAAATCTATATCTACATCTATACTTATTATGAAATAAATTCGCCGTCCGATTCTGTACAAAAAGCGATAAATTCATCATTCATTTTGAATTTGGTAAGCGCTTATTATGTTGATATCTCGCCATTTCACATATTTTTTTCGTGTTTTTTATCAAATTACAATATGGAATGGTGTGTTAAAGAATTGCAGTGATTGCCTCACACAGAGACGGTATGGAGACGTATATTTAAGACACTTCAAAAGCTTGGTATCAGCCGTATGTTCGTATATCGTACTATCGACAGATATACCAACACTTCCTCTGTCGATGACCATAAAAGATCGGGGCGTCCGCGTGCTGTTAGAACTACAAAGGCTGTTAATGCTGTTAAAGCCAGAATTCGCTGAAACCCCATATTAAGGAAACAAAAAAATCTTATCCCGAGAAATGAAGATTCCCTCTAGGTCTCTTTTTTTATGTTAAGATCGGCAGACAGGCTGACGGTACACTTGATGGTAGGTGGCTACCATCGCCTATAACACAAGCCAAGTGTGCTGCCGACTACAGTAGGATTAGGGATAAGGGATTGGATAGGAAAATGGCCTCTGGCATCCCTTACTCACCGAAACACAACAGCACACGTGCTGTTATTTCACGGTGGTCTTCTGTAAGGGGGTGATTACTGCCGCCAGATGGGCTGCCCAAATTATTGCGAAATCCAGTGTGCCCTGCCACTACTTTCCAGCTCCAGACCAAGTTATAGTTACAGGAATTTATACCTATAGTTAGATATAACATAACATTTTAAATTTCAAGAAATAAAACAGCCGCAATTGAACCATTTCCATAGAGTCAAGTGCAATAAAAACCTCAAAAACGTATTCACGAAATGACCTTAACGTCTTCGAAAAATCTCATTACGACAGCATTAATGCAAAGACGCTTTCAAAGGCTTCATTTTATTTCGCGTCAATTTCTACAAAGCGAAATGACTTCAATTTGAATATGTAATGGCGGCTTAAGATAATCGTCGTTGGCTTACACTAATAAAGACGCTTCTTTAAAACTGGCATCGTCTCAAAAGAATCGAATGTTCGATTCGATTCGGGGGTCGGGATAATTTATTCGATTGTGGACCGCTATTTTGCGGCGGAGCGTTCTACGCTATCGCACCGGAAGACGCTTCAGACATCGATGCTGATTCTTTTCTTATTATGCCCCCCTGGTTCTTTAAAGACGCTAATATAAAGCCACCATATATAAATAATCCGCGCTTTGTAAAGATTCTCTCTAAAGACAGGAAGCGGCGTCACCCTCGCCGACGGAAAACAATCTAAATTACATTTTCACGCAACTTCAAATGTCTTATTAATTACGTACGACTTTTCAATGCAATAAATTTTCTTTTAACGCTTCCTCCTTTGAATCGGCTTAGGGCAGAGTGCTACAGTTTTTGCATACAGATCGCTCCATTTTTCCTGCCTATTGTATTGTAGTACCTATAATATATGAACCTAAAAGTTGGTATAAAAATATTCAAATTCCATTATTGTAACACATACACATACTCCCCCCCTCCCACACACACACACATCCTAACTCTTTACCTAGATCCTCATCCCCGTCGTTTAAAATTAATTTATTTTTTACTAATTACAATACCCTATAAGTGGGAATGTAATTATGGCAATCTGTTTTTACGATGATAAGCCTAGACAAACAAATTATAGAATGTACAAATCATTCATTAGAAATATAACACATTAAATATTATGAAATGAGCAGTTCCAGTATAGTTATTTATTTATACATATGTTCTTAATATTTTGCTAATAATATGTACTTTATAGAAAAGATGATACCAGGAAACTTATGTCACAGTTAGCTTCTGTCCGCAAATTCAGAACCGAAAATAAATAAACGAAATCCTTACAATTTGTTCGTCACCGAACATTTCAAGTCAAATAAAAAATACCTGGGGATACGAAGGCATGATTTAGAGGAGGCTCTACCAACGATACGGGCTTCATCACCTCTGCAATGACCCTATGCTCCTCAACTTTAGGGGTATTTTACACTAAGCGAAGTTTTGGCACACTTTTATGAGTGTAATATCTTTTACAGAATTTATGCAAATTTATTATCATATAAAATTTGATTTGTTATTTAAGATTCTAATGTGTAACAATTGTCAGAAATTACCTTTAAACATTGGTAGAAATATTGAAATGAAATGAAATTAACCATTGTAAAGATTTTACACAGATTTTATGTTGTTTATTTTTTATAATTAACTAGCGACCCGCCCCCGGCTTCGCCCGGCGTGCGATTTTTATATACCCTAAAACATTCCCCGCTCATCCCTCTTTTCATTGGCGAAAACCGAATTAAAATCGGTCTACCCGTTCGCGCGTGATGTCGTAACCAGGAGAAATGGGGATTCATTTTTATATATAAGATTTTGTATTGTACAAGTTATTGCACTATAAGAAGTGGTTGAAATTATTGTACATACTTTAGGGTAATAGAAATATGTATTATTTTTGCTTAAACATTTTTAAACGTGGCATCACTGGAAAAATACACATAATTGAGTTTGTAATGCAGTTGTAATTATAAACATTATCAAATGAAACATTCATTAGAAAAAGAAATAAGGAATCTTAATTTAAAAAAAGAAGCAGGAAAGACAAGTTTGCGAAAAAAATAGGAATTTAGTGTGAGATCATCTCTTTTCGCAGAATAATATAGGGGATAGTGTCGCTTGTTCCCCATGGATTTGTCAAACAAATGCCCCGCTATGTATCGGAAAAAACCGTTCTATCACTAGTGGCCGTTAGGGCTATTTATGGGTGATTCAGAGAAGCTTTTTTATTAATAAAACGTATATTATGCGCGCAAGTGCGTTTTATATCCGGCCTCTTTCCATTCTTCGCGGACATTATCGTCCTTCTTCGGACATCTAATAATATCGATTCTCCATAGAAAAAAATACTAACTTCAACACTTTCTTTATTCATCTTTTCTTATTGCCTCTTCGATATGTGTTCTGTTATTTGTAGGTAAACCATTAATTAATTAACTAACCACAATTAAACTCTATGCTCGCCACTTACAATGGAGCTGCTGTATGGATATTCTTTGAGAAATAATTTATGGATTAAAAAAAAAAAAAAAAAAATTGGTTATCCAACGAGAAGGCTTACTAACAATATCCTATATAAATGGTAAGGTAGTCTTACCATTATGTGAATATATAATAGGTCATTATCAAATAAAATTTAAGCACGTTCTCAAGTGTAAGTGTGTCACAGTCTGTGTGTCTGTGTTCCCACAGAACTACAACCTCGGGGTCTTCAAAACTAGGGTAAATGGGCATTTACTAGGTAAGCGTGGTCCACCTTCGGCCACATCTGCACCTCACATCAGGTGAGATAGTGGTCAAGCGCTACCTCGATTTCATAAAAAAAAAAAATGTATATCCATTTCAATTAAGGGATCGCTTTAATTTGTATATTATTATTTTTTATAATATTTATATTGAAGAAAAATCAATGAGATGAAATTTTCGATATTAACATAGCAATTAGCCTAAGGGCAATATAATAATTTTTACCCTTACCAGATTTTGATCGCGGCTGTTGCTTCGTGGTTTCAAGTTGTCTTTAGACCAAATATCATCAAATTCGGTTCAATAGAGAAAACGTGCCAAGTACACACTAATGTATCGACAGTGTAAATAGAAATGGATAAAAATATATATGTTACGTTTTACTTTGTCACATTATGTCTGTGTTTTTGTCGTCTGCAGTAATATTTGTTTTTGTGTTGTGTTTCTGCGAACGCCATACAGGTATTGATATCGGAATGTTTACCCGCTCCGCGTGTCACAAAGTAGTTATGCAAACATGAGAGATATTGATACGGGAACTTTGACACAAGAAAAACAAAAGAAACATGTATAAATACGGGAAACACGTCTCCTTTCTTAGTTCCATCGTATCATTTATAGCGTAGGTAATTTTGAAAGTTGTATTATGTCTTACGAACACTTGTTCCACATAGATGTACAAAGACTGACTTCAACATTTTATTTATTTATTTCTATTTATCTTTACGTATTGCCTTTCCGATTATGTGTTCTATTATTTGTAGGTAAACCATTTTATATACTAATGTAGGTATAATTAACTAGCCACAGTCAAACTCAATAGATA
Organism: Bembecia ichneumoniformis; assembly: GCA_910589475.2. Lineage (NCBI taxonomy): Eukaryota > Metazoa > Arthropoda > Insecta > Lepidoptera > Sesiidae > Bembecia > Bembecia ichneumoniformis. Next base: position 785,844 of record OU342526.1, on the reverse strand, counting down.
ATACTAGCCACATACAATGTAGGTTGTAACAGAACAACCTACGAGGTTCTGTTATTAGTATAAATTTGTGATACAAGCAATACTAATATAATAACCGTAAAGTAACTCTGTCCGTCTGTCTTTTACCTTTTCAAGCCTAAACCGCTGAACCGATCATCATGAAATTTTGCATACACGTTGTCAGGGATGGAGGAAAGGACATAGGGTACCTTTCATCCAGAAAAAAGTACAGTTCCCGAGGGATCATCTAACGCCTGTCAAAGCTATAACTGCAATAAAGATGTTAGGCGTTACATTGCTCATATATTTAGTCAGGAGTTATTTTTTATTTTTCAACGCGAGCGAAGCCGCGGGCATCAGCTAGTATACAATTAAGAAAATATGTGTAGCCATCAGTGCCACTAGTGTAACATCTTAAGTACCTATACTTTTATCCTGGAACATTAGCTGATTAAAAAATGAACAAAGGCGAAAATGTTTTTGAGACCTACGGTATGTTTTTCTTTTATGTAAAAATCGGCAGGCAGGCTTACAGTTTACAGTTTATTTACAGTTTATTTGACTACCATCGCCTATTAACAGCGTCATAGGTTAGGTGCTGCAAATGCGCTGCCGATAAGTAGGACTAATAATAAGATTTTAGGATGGGCTCTGACATCTCTTACTCACCGAAACACAACAGCACACATGCTTTTATCTTACAACGGTAAGGAGGTGCTTATTACCAATTCATAACTAAGAAACGTAGTGTGAATTGTGCCTTGCCTTCACTAAATATTGTAAGTAATAAGAAATTTTAATATTTTTTACTATAGTATACGAGCCAACTGTTATACCTATATGTTTTGAACTATATAAGCTGTTTGATTATGTTGTTTTTTGAATTCTTGGTGAAATTTTTTGGCAATTATTAGTTTAAGTGTCAATTTTTAGTCAGTTTTTAAGTCAGACTACCATTAAAATTTAAACATTATAATAAGCCACGAATTGTGGTAGAGCTGTTCGTTACGCAAAGGAATATTAGAGATTCTAGTAGACTTTTCTTACATTATCTCCCCAAGTGTCCTTCAAGTCGTCGTTCTTTAACGTGGTTAGCGTTTAGATTTTCTATCGTTATCGTAAAACCTTTGCTTGGAATTTTAGAAACGCTATAACCGCATTAAGTAGGGGTAACCATATAAACAACAAATTTTGATTAAAACAAAGTTCACGGTAATCCCTGAGTGCCGCAATCGCTGGTAATTGTCTACAATAAAATCATTTTGAAACCGAATAACGCATTAAAAGTAACAGCTGGCGCGTCGCTTCCTACAATTCGCTCTCACCCTTCGGGGATTCTGGAAATTACACTCCAAATATCAAGAAGGTATCACTTGCTTCTCCTTTACATGTAACTACTTTTTTCGTTTCATATTTGTTGAAAAAACACGTCTTAAATTTATATGTACATGTCTTAATACACACACACAAAAGACCACCGTGAAATAACAGCACGTGTGCTGTTGTGTTTCGGTGACTGAGTAAGGGATGCCAGAGCCCATTTCCCTATCCACTCCTAATCCCTTATCCTTAATCCTACTGCAGTCGGCAGCGCACTTGCAGCAGCTTAGGCGTTGCTTGTGTTATAGGCGACGGTAGCCACCTACCATCAAGTGGACCGTCAGCCTGTCTGCCGACCTTAACATAAAAAAAAACTAAGGAAGAAAAAAAACAATCATAAGTACAAAGTTATTGGTATTTGGTACGTTGGTAGTGATTTCTGGTACTCTTGGTGAAGAGACGAGTCACTTTTTATTTTACACAGGGCGTTCCCAGTATAAAATAAAAAGTTTTAAATAAGATAATAACTGCAATTTAGATGAGTGTCTATTTTGTTAGCACGTATAAATACCCGCTGAACAACTAGTAAATGAAGAAAGTAAAGAAGAATAAAACTAAATTAAGGAAACTAAGAAATTAAGAGCACAAACACTTTTACCTGTGGTTGAAGACAAATAAAATGCATTCTAGGACTGGTACTGGTAGGTATATTGTGAAGTCTTTTTCGGATGGCCACTGACGCTTCTTTTGAAGTGTTTATTAGAATAGGGGATCGGACAAATTTTCAGAAAGTGTTTTAAATTAATCTTCATTTATATTTATTCCCATAAAAAATACTATTTTATTTATTTATAGCCTTTTAGGTCCTCAAAATCATGTTTTAATATTGTTTGTTTGAAAATGCCGCCAAAACGCCACGATAGTTCATCTGAGAGCGCGTAACGTCATTTGTGGTCATATCATAACAAAACAGCTGCATTGGCATAAGACAATGATTGCCCACAAATGACGTCACGCACTGTGATTGGTGTTTGAGTATAGATTAAAAATATTGCAAATAATAAAATTTTATTTCTTCATTTCAAAATATTTAAATGAATTATATTAAATTATTATTCGATAAATAATCGTAAAAAATTATATACTTTCTTTCTAAATACATTTTAGATTTTAATCTGATTACTGTCCGATCCCCTATTGGTGTAAGAGGAACAGTGGCTTCATTCAGTTACCATTGCCTCTGCATATATGAGTTCAAGGTATTACAGCGAGGGTAAATCTCCCATAAGGTTTCCCTAGTCAAATAAAAAATACTTTAATTTACAACTCATTTTAACCCTATAGGTTTAATATTATCATCTTCATAATCATCATTAATAGACTAACAGTTCTCCTTCATAATAGACCGTTGTTTTGGAAGACTAGAAATATTTTTACTTGATTTATTATTTATAGGACCAAATAGTGGCGAGGTGGCCATTAAGGGATTCACTGAGGCAAATGACATTTACTATAGAACTCGCTGGCGGCGGAGACAATTCAACAGGCCTAGAAATTGTGTTTTTTTCTTTTTACCATTAGAACATTACCCAATTTTTTTTTAACAATACAATTTTTTAATCTGATATCAACTTATTAATAGGTACAGGATTCATATGCGTGCAATAAGCCATTTTCGAGAGAATTTTTAATAAAGGTCAAATTCTTCTTGTGTTCTAACTTTTTTTGTGGAGTTTCTATTACTTTAACGAAAATTCTATTTAATACAATTGGTTCTTCACATGTTTAAGTATAATATATATTTTTTTCAAAGCAATTGTCTTGTCTATTTCTTGTAACATTTTCATTAAACAATGGATATTTTTAGTATTTAGCGTTTGTCTCCCCCTTAATAAGCATTCTAGTAAGTGAGTGGCGTCGTTCGAGAAGCTTTCTTCGAAATGGTTCTAAGTTCTACTAATATAGCCAGCTTACTGCTATTTCAGGTTGCTTATTTTACAAGCTACAACTGTGAATTTAGTTATCCTACGGGAAAGCTCTTTTCATTTCAAACTAGACTGCAGACTTCTTCTAGGTAACAAGATAGGTTCAATGTCTCCGAGCTAAATTTCACTAAATTAAGAACTTTGAGATGATGTAGGAGCATATATAATGATTACTAAATTTTACGAACTGGCTTTATTTGTATTGAAATAGCAATTTCATAATTTGTAATAGTAGGGCATACATCTAAAAAAGGTACACCTAAAAAAGGTCTAAACAAAAGCAAAACTAATTACACCTGAAACCTGTTAATAACAATAAAATCGCGGTTAAGTATTCCCCTAAACCACTTATTCCAAAGGTGTCCCGCCATATTCTTATAAATTAATTACTTGTAATCTACTCATGAAACGAGACTTGCAGGAATGAAGTTACAACGTGGCGTAATACCGGGGGCTCAAGGGTTCAGCAACGACTTAATGTCGCGTGGAGAGAACAACACTGAATTAGAAATGAGACAACCGGTTAATAAGACACACGTCTCGTTCACAAATTATACTTTGTAATGTTTAACGATGCGTTCAAAAACATCTCATAAGTATTGTTATTTTGGTCTTGCGATGTATAACACAAAATAAACAATTTAAATTCAATTCTTAACAAAAATATTGGACATCAAATCATTCTCAATGATATAATTATGAAAATATTCCTGATATAATTACACATATATTTTAAATAATATCTCTAAATATATAAAAATGAATCCCCATTTCCCTTTGTCACGGCATCACGCGTGAACGGGTAGACCGATTTTAATTCGGTTTTCACTAATGGAAAGAGAGATAAACGGGGAATGTTTATATACTTATATAAAATACACCCCGGGTGAAGCCGGGGCCAGGTAGCTATTATAATATAATAATTTTTCGAATATCCAAATTTTCAAAACACTGCTATAGCAGACTTAATAATAAATATTGATTAATTAAGATTGGGTATTAAAATTAATTGTGTAATGAAAAGTTAATTGCCTAATGAATTTTATTGCATGTCCGCATTGATTTATGAGACAAGTTTGTGTATGCTCATGAAGTTGGCGAATTACTTTTTAAAAAATACTTATTAAATTTTTATATATTTTATTTATCACTACATATCCCTTTTCCCTTCTATATTTAGTTATATTTTAATGGAAATATGGTTCTTTAGACCTATTGGTATTAATATATAATTTAGTTTTTACATAATAGCTACATGTAACCTGAATTAAATAAATAAAATAAAATATTTAAGAAAATTTACATCATAATTTATGTAATGCGTATAATCTTTGTAATGCAAATTAACTTTTGTACAACATTTTTCTATTAACTCTACTATTAGTTTTTATACTTTAATTAAAAATTTAATATAAGAGTACTATTATTTGCAGCCAATGTATAGGTCCGCAAACATTTAAGAGTAGGTGACTACCGTGACCGTCGCCTATTATACAAATACCTTTACAACTTATAAACTGTTAATAATATATAACTTATAAGCTTCATAAGCTGTTATAACAGCTGACCTTTATAAGGTAAACCTTATTTAAGATTATAATTTTGAAATGGGCACTGTCATCCCTTACGCACCACCGAATAATACAGCATACGTGCTGTAAATGGTATGTTGAGAGAAAATAAATGAAAATAAACAAAAAAATAAGCGTGTGGGTGACGACTGGGAAAATAAATCTCAATTGCCACCACAGGTGGTGAATGGGAAAAATAATCCTATTTGCCACCACTGGTGACGAACATGGTGGTGGCGAATATCCTGTCAATTCACGGTGGTCTTCTGTATGTTTGTGGTTAGTACTCCCATATGAAAAGTCCAGTTCAAAAAGATTGATAAATTCAAGGCTTAGTTCACTCATATAGTTTCTGAATGGCCGGGGGGAGAGGTGCCCCGTGATCGCGTCTTATCCACAAGGCAAACATATAGCTCGCGAGGGCTGTCATTTCATTCACTCCTCCAGAGGTTATCTTTTATTTCTCGATGCATCCACTTTTTATTGCCTCTCATGTTGACTTTTTATACGGCGGCGGCGAATAAATACATTTTGATTTTCGCTCGTTCAAGCATTCTTTTGTGTGAGCCCGTCAGACAATGGCGAATTAGCTCGCTCGAAGTGTCATAGATTTTATTAGGAAAGGAATGGTTTATTATGAGATGTTATACGGGGAAATGCCGTCATAATATATTCACCGTGGTTTTTTATGATTTTAAATTTTCGTTTTGAAGAGTTTCTCGAAACCAAGATCAAATTTAACCTCCAATGATGGTGACTATGATGATGAAATTATAATATCGTTTAGGTAGGTTATAGATTTTAAATGTTGTATTATATTAATTACTTATATAAATATATATTAATTAGAATACAAACAATGTAATGCGACAAACAAACATTGTAACCGTAGGGAAATACCAACAATAATACACGTTTTATATTCCTATGTTAAAAAACTTTAACATGTTTTTATTCTATTAAAGAATTCCTTGATAAATATCAATGTCAGTTTAATAGATTGACTTAACAGACCTAAATGAATAAAAAGGAAAAGGGAAGGAAATTAATAAAAATAAATAAGAAAAAAGAAATTGAATAGAATTTAATAGATTGATAAATACTGAAATGGATTATTGTAAGCATTTTAATTATTGTTTTTTTTTTCTTTTTTGTTTTATGTTTTTTTATGAATTCTTATTAAATTTTTAAATTTGAGATTTATGCTAGACTAGTTAAAAATAACATTAAAAAAGAACTACAGTTGTATATAGGTATGTCATGTGTCTTATTAATTTAAAGTATAATAATAAAATGACATTAATGTGTGATAGATAATGAGGTGTTAATAATATCTATCAATTATGTGTCGATTATTAATGATGTCAAAATTTGCACACCGAATATCTATCGGTTGATCATGTAGGATCAAAAAAAGCTAAGTGTCATCTCTGGTATACCGATATTATTATTATTATTCATACTTATTTATTTCTTTTCTTAATTCTAAATTTTTTACAATATGTATATAAAAACAATAAATATTATAAAAAACTTAAAATTAGATGTCTTCTCCACTAGTAGCGGGGCAAGGCCCAAGCTACCGGTGGTTAGGGCTGCAGAGTGAGGAACCTCCTGACAATTCGTGCCGTGTCAAGAAGTACCGCCTTCTGTATCTGCCCCTTGATCCAGCCATCTAGTGAGAGCCTCTTGAGATGTTGGTCGAGGCTCTTCGCTATAAGACCGTTGGCCGAAACAACTATCGGGACGATGATTGTCGAATCGACATCCCACATGGCGGTCACCTCGTGAGCCAAGTCTATGTACTTAGTGAGTTTTTCTTTTTCGGCTTTCACGAGGTTTTCGTCATGCGGGACAGCAATGTCAACAAGCATCGTCTGGCGCTGGGATCGGTCGATAATCACGATGTCAGGCTTATTGGCGACAATAGTCCTGTCCGTGATTATGGAGCGATCCCAGTAGAGCGTTGCATGACCATTTTCGAGAACTGGCGCAGGTACATATTGATAATATGGAACCACAGACTCAACAAGGTGGTATCGAAGAGCAAGTTGTTGGTGAATAATCCTGGCTACTTGATTATGTCTGTGCAAATACTCGCCGTTAGCAAGATGAGAACAACCGGAAATAATATGTCTCAATGATTCTCCGGGACGGTGGCATGCTCGACAAATGTCGGCCGTACCGTCCTTGAGAATATATTTCCGATAGTTTCTCGTCTTGATAACTTCGTCAGCTATTGCACAGACAAAACCTTCGGTTTCCCCAAAGAGGTCACCGAAACGTAGCCAGTTTATAGAAGCGAGCGGGTCTACATCGGGTCCCGTGAGGGCTCGATAGAACCGCCCGTGTAATTCCTTACTCTTCCATACCTCCCTGCGGTCCTCGGTACTCAATATTATTGGTTTGCGCCAATTCTCCTTAGATAAGCAAAGCGGAGTAAGGTTTTTGTCAACTGTCACGACATCGTGATGTATCCCACACTCGGTGTTAAGGAAATATTCCCTAAGGCTGCATATTTCTCGGTTATGGAGGTTCTTGGCATTCAAGAAGCCGCGGCCCCCCAGTTTCCGAGGAATATACAGCCTCATAACAGACGAGCGCGGGTGTAACATCCGATGTGTGGTGAGCAGTTGACGAACTCTTCTATCCAAGGCATCTAATTCAGTCTGCGTCCATCTTAGTATGCCAAAGGAGTAGGTTAGCAAGGGCATAACCCAGCTGTTAAAGGCGCGCACCTTATTACCACCTGACAAAAGACTCTTAAGTACTTTTGTCAGACGGGAACAGAAACGCTCCTTCACCATCTGTTTTATGTCCTTATCAACGATACCCAATGACTGTGACATACCAAGATACTTGTAGGTTTCGGTTTCAGATAGAGATTTAAAGGTCACTTCAGTGAGTTGTAAATTAGAAGAATTTACAACCTTGCCCCGCTGTACATGCATAATCGCACACTTATCTACACCAAACTCCATCTTTATAGAGTTGCTAAAAATTTCAGTTATTTTTAGCAACTCCACCAGATCCTGGCGTTTGGATGCGAATAGTTTGAGATCATCCATGTACAGTAGGTGAGAAATGACCTCTCCCTCTCTCCGCAACCGATAGCCTAGTGTTGAATCCTTCAGCAATGTGCTGAGGGGATTCAAAGCTAGGCAAAACCACAGTGGACTCAGACTGTCGCCTTGGAAGATACCCCGCTTGATGCTTATCTTGTCTTGCGGACCAGAGACGCTCTGTAGACTGCCTGGTTGATGAAGAACTGTGGTCCACTGCCCCATGCAAGTACTTAAGAAAGATCTCAGAGTTGGATTAATTTTATACAACTCCAAAATCCTTCTCAGCCATGAGTGGGGCACTGAGTCATAGGCCTTCTTATAATCAATCCAAGCTGTCGACAGAGCCCCTCTGTTCCGCCTGACATTTTGACAAATAGTCATGTCGATGAGGAGGAGCTCCTTAGTACCGCGGGACCCAACTCTACATCCATTCTGAGCTGGGGCCAAAATGTTGTTAGCAACAATATGAGAGTTAATTTTTGACCTCAGAATGGATGTGAGTAACTTGTATAGGGTGGGTAAACATGTTATGGGTCTATAGTTCTTAGTTTCCGCGGTACTACCGGATTTGTGGAGCAGGAAGGTGATGCCAGTTGTGAACAAACTAGGAAGGGCACCGATATCGAGGGCTCTTTGAAACTGCATTGCCAAACATTCGTGTGAGCATCGAAACCATTTAATCCAGAAGTTGTGCAATCCGTCCGGTCCAGGGCTTTTCCAATTCTTGGCCGTACGAATTGCACAACTAACATCATCGGGGCTGATGGTAATAGCCCCCATGGGTTCGATGGATTCACACGTCTGTCTGACAATGTTTATCCAATCGCCCTCCGTGTGCTCGTCGGAGACCGACCAGATGCCACGCCAAAAATTTGTCATAGCGTCTGCATCTGGAAGCTGCCCGGCGTCCACACGATTATCGGTTCCCTCCCAATGTCTGTATACCTTCCTTTGATCACTTTGGAAGAGGCGATTCTGATGAAATCTGTCCACACGTTCCTTATAGCGGCGTATTCTGTTTGCCCACGCATAGATTTTCTGCTTCAAGAAATCAATACGTTCCGTGACACAGGCCATGTAGTCTTTAGGTCTTATATCAGTTCCTACAAAAGCCTGAGCCACGAAACGCATGACTCGAGGTCGTTTATTACCGTTCTTGAAGCAGAGCAGCTTTGCAATGAGAGTCCTAAACGTACCTATACGCTTCTCGATACGTACCTGCCATGTTGGGGTGTGCGCGTCGCCCTTTGGTATTTCAGTAGTATTTAAAAATCTGATATGAGCAACGCGACATACCGCAATGGCCCCACAGTACAGTATCGAGTGCGTATCGGTTAAGTCTTTGCTGTCCTGTATGTATGGCGACAGCAAAGCGTTTACGGCTCCCATTAAAGCAAAGCTACGTCTATTCGCGGGCAAACGTGGTAAGCGCGGCTTCAGTTCGCTTGTGGAACGATATCTCAAAATCGTCTCCTCCAAAGTCCTCCTCAATTGCTCATTAACCTGGGTACTCACTAACTCGTTCGCACAATCTTCCTCTCCGTCGGCAGGGTTTATAAGCGGCGGATGAGCGGTCGGTTCCGCAGTCGACGCCGCGCTGGGTAGGACCTGTGACGGTGCGGTAGTCGCGCGAACAGGCAGTGAGTCCAGGCGCAGCCTATCAAGTGTAGACTGGTCCAACAGTTGGCACCGTTGGATAGCCCGCACCTGATCCGAAAGTCGTTGGGCGGTGACGGTGACGGCTGGTTCAAGGGACTGAAACAGAGACAGCATCCTGGCACGGTACGCCGTCAGGTTAGTTGCTCCCTCTGTAGCCCCGTAATAGGCGCGCATGCAGTTCTCATTCATGGTGTGAGTCCATCGCATGCGGCGCACTACACCACCGGTAGCGGGGGCCGGGCGCGAGGCGGATGGCCTCGCAGGCCCCAAGCTTGCCGGCAGCGGTGGTCGTCCTCGTCGCGCAGGTCTTCGTGGCGGCGAAGGCGGCGTCGGCCCGTCATCTTCACTCGACGTGCTCTTGTCGTCGGCGGTTAAAAACTCATCCGCCGAGGAGCACGGAGACGACGAGACGGGCAGTGGTGGTGGGCGTGCGCTTTGTTCCGCTGTATTCCTTCTCCTTTTCCGCAATATCATTTAAAATTCATTTCATTTCTATTAAATTTGTTTCGTTTTGGTAGTTTTTCCATTCACTGGTTTTGACATTTCAATTTGACATACTCGTAATATAATTTTCAACAAAAACCTGGAGGATATTTCTAATTAATATTTGTTTATTTCTTCTATTTTATATTGTTTCCAATTTGTTGTTTCACGTAAAATTTGTTTACAAAACTTATTAAATAAAGAAACATATAAAATTGTAAATAAGATTGCAAAAAAATGATGTGACACTTGACAGCGGTTTTTTATTATTATTATTATTATTATTTATTTTCAAATTTTGACTCGTCTTCCCCTCTAAAAGCCAAAATGAGGGGGAGAAGGTGTAACCCCCGACAGAAGCACAGTCGGTCGAGGTTCAGGGCGACAAGGACAGAAACCGACGTACTATTCTGGCCGTATCGAGCAGCACCGGGAGGGAATCGCCACGGAATCCTAACCGCCTTAGGTTGTCCCTGAGGCTGATCGGGATTAAACCATTCACGGACAGAACAACTGGGATGATTTCAGCGGAGGCCACAGCCCACATGTCGACGATCTCGTGGGCCAAATCGAGGTACTTCCTCCTCCTCTCGGTTTCAGCCTTCACGAGACCATCGTCATGCGGGATAGTGACATCCACCAAAAACACCCGCGACTGCTCCCGGTCCATCAACACGATATCAGGTCTATTCGCTAGAATAGTCCTGTCTATTCTAGAATAGTTCGCTGAATAATAATAATTATTATTTAAAATTAATATATAGTGATATCGCATAATAAAATAAACAACATATTTAGTAGGACCCATGTGAACTCGTTCGAAAATGATAGTGTAGCAGTCGCGTAGAATTAAGTCCATTTCACAATCTTCACCTTGAAGCTATATCAGATTTGACAGCGTACTTGCATCGCCTACCATCGCCGTATTTGAAATAACTTCAAATAATGCATGTACCAGTGCACATGCCTTATCCGAAAATATCAAAAAATCCTATCAATATACATAATATCCGAAAATTACGTGTATTTAAAAAAATGTTTCTCAATATTTATTTTGTCTTCTTCAACGCAAGTAAGTTTGAAATTTTGTCTCTATCTCAGGGGTCTCTGATTCGATTCCGTTCGGTGCAAACGTTGGAAATGAACTTTTCAAAGTTTGCTCTGGTCTGGGTTTTGCAAGTAGTGGTAGGGCAAACTATACAGCAGAGCTCGTCTGGTGGCAGTAACCACCCCCTTACAGAATACCTCCATAAAAGTACAGCATGTGTGCTGTCGTGTTTCGGTGTGTAATTAAAGACCATTTCCCTATCCCTTGCTAATCAAGTTCAGCCTGTCTGCCGACCTTAACATAAAAAAAAACTCTTATCCTTAATCCTACTATGATCGGCAGCGTACTTGCAACACCTATGGCGTTGTTTGTTTTATAGGCGACGGTAGCCACGTACCATCAATTGACTCTGTCTAGTCCGACCTTTATAAAAAAAATATCATATTCGGATATGACACTTATTACTCGTAAAAAACATTTTGAAATGGACTTTAATTCTTCAGCCTTTATCTCGTCACTTCTTTCTAATTTATCTATAACAAATTATATCATTATTATATCATGCATCCAAAATTCCCGAAAATTACATATACACAACCCAAGACAGTATATTGTTGTTTTGAATGTTACTGTCAGTTAACTGGAACGTTATATTATTTCGATCGTTACTGTGAAGAATTTAAATTCGAAATTCAAATATTCCGAATAAATTTTAAACAGTCCTAAGTATGAGAAACATCTAAACGGCAAGCCACTTTTTCATACAAATTTTAACTTTTTTTTTTATTAAGTCGCGAGAAGTAGCAAAAACTAAGTAAATGGAATATAAAAAAATATATCTAAGAAGCAGCTTAACTACTCATAGCTTGATTACTAACTTTTGTATGTAAGCAAATAAATACTTTCTTAGCATTTGCAGCACTCCACCCTTAAATTACCACAAAGTATTGCCAGTAAGCCTTTGAACAAACATCACTTGTGTGGATTGGAAAGTTCCCACAGGGTAAAGAAAAACAAAAGATAAATCCAACTTAAAAAGGTCGTAACTTAAGGTGACGGTTCTTGTACATTTCGCTAATGCTAACCAATTTACCTTTTATTATTTGGGGTAAATGTTTTGGAAATGAATTAAACATTCGTACGCATTATTAATTCCATGGTTCTGAATTATAAAACTCTAGTTAAATTAATAGGTGCCGTTGTTTTTAAATAAACTTTTAAACTTTTAAAACTTTATTAAAAACTCAACAATTTTACATATAACAAAATCAAGTTAAATTGATTTAGGTAGTTGTACATACAATAGCTTTTGTTTTCACCCCTTTTTAAGCTTTTGCTTTAAAAGATTTATTTGATCTTTATTTCTCAAATATTTTTCTAAGACGTTGAGTTTTATATTTTTATTTCCAGATGATCCCTCAGGAACAGTATTTTTTATGGATGAAAGGTACATTATGTCCTTTTTGGGTGATCAGTCTTACAAAAACAAGATACGTAATCTAAAAGAACAGAGGACTTCACTAAATTTAAATTAGATTAAATTAATAGTGGAGTGTATGTGTTGTGTTGTATGGGTCGATTAGAGTCTACGGAAGGAAAAGCTAGTTACTAAAACCTTATTGTATTCTGTGCTAAAACTATATCCTGAATCACATCTATAAAATAATTTCTCACTACATTACCAGCTGAGGTACAAGTCAAGGGTAAATCGATAACTAGTAGACCACCAAGATTAGGGACATAATCTCGTCAACCTCTAGTATGGCCAGTCTGTCACCTCAATACGTGTGAACCGGTATCAAAATATACCTCATAACGCATTTGGAGATAAAAGATCACAGTGCGAGCAGAACTGGTGACAAAGTTTGTCTTATAAGGCATAATTTTATTTATAGCAGATCAACAAATTTAATATATTTATGTGTTCATTTATTTATCGGTTAATACTCGTATTTATTTTAAATGATCCTTTGTGATGCGCACTGCTAAGGATTGGAACTCCTTGCCGGCGTCTGTATTTCCGAGCTCATATAACCCAAATCTTTTCAAGGTTCGAGTGAATAGGCATCTTCTGGGTGAGCTCGCTCCATCTTCGGCCTCATCCTTCCTATATGGATAGATGCTGGTCAAGAGCAAACCCATCTATAATAAAAAAAAAAATACTTTAGAAGCATAGGTACAAACAATATTTAAAATTGCCTATACTATCCATTAAAATATTTTAAATGTAATTTAAATATTACAAAATCGAGCTAGCTTTCAAATAAGGTCAGTCCATAATATTGTTCCAGGTTAGTTTTATGTTTCCATTTTGAGAGAGAGATTAACCTGCGATGTCTCTTTTGTTAGGTATCACGTCTCGATTTTCGATTCCGACAAAGTCTCGGTGTCTCCGCCACCCGAGGGAACGATTAAACATGTAGAAGTGAGGATAACAAAGTATCTGGGTGCGACGTTCGGAAAAAGCTGAAGTCATTTAGCACGTACCGAGAATTGCCCTAACACGTTTGCAGGAAACTTAACGAGCCATCACACTGGATCGCTTCTTACATCTTCTCTAGTTTTCTATATATTTATATAGATCACTATAAAATATATAAAAATCCTTTATTTCTATTTCAATACTATAAGCGATATTTATATACAAGTAAATTTATGTTATTTATATTATAAACAAATAATTATTAGTTGAGTGACCATGCACTTGATAGTATTGTCTAACTTTGCCTGTAAACACAAGAAACAACCAAAGGATACAAAAATGTGTTAGATTGAATAATAAGGAATAAGGTACTAACGCACTAAAATACATAAGCACACGTGCTATTGTAAGGTGTTGTTTACTACTGTCAGTCAACTCCACTTGTCACTACATATCTACTATATTTATTACTATCTTTTCCCTTGACTTTGTCCGAGTATCCATAAAAATTATAGTCTATGTGTTTTTCTGATATATGAAATATATTATAGTAAAGTTTCATCTAAATCTGTTGAGTAGTTTTTGCGTGAATAGTAAAAAACATCCATACGTCATCTTCAAAAACTCGCATGTATGGGTAATCATATTAGTGGAAAATAGTCTTTATTTATTATAGTTGTTCTTACATTTTTACAGCAGTTTAGTTTTTTATTTATTTATTATAAAGTTTCATTATAGCACTTGCATTATAGCAAATTTAACAGAATGGTTAGATAAAAATAACCTTCATCTAAATATTGATAAAAGTAAGCTAATGCAGTTCGTAACTTATAAAACTAAATTTACACCTCTTCAAATTATAGACAAAGGTAAAATTATTGAAGAAGTAGAAAGTATAAAATATTTAGGCGTAATGCTAGATAAACATTGTAATTGGAAATCTCATGTCGGTCTGGTCTGTGATAAAGTAGACAGATTTGTTTATGCACTACGTCGGTTAAGATTGACTGTGTCTATTGAGGCAGCGATCACTGCTCATCATGGCTACGTTTCTTCGATTTTGACATACGGATTATTGGTATGGGGTAACTCTGTCGAAATAATAAGAGCTTTTAGGGCCCAAAAAAAATGCATCAGAGCAATATGTGGCGTGGGCTTTATGGAGAGTTGTGTGCCACTATTTAAAAAGTTACTTCCCTTACCTTGCTTGTATATAAAGACGTTGTGTATATTTGTTAGAAAATATCCGAACTGTTTTGTCGAAAATAACGAAATAGGAACCAAAATAACTAGACAAGGTAATTTATTGCAAAGACCAAAATGTAGATTAGAACTATTTAATAGAAATGTTTATGTTTATGGCAATTAAAACATACAATAAACTACCTAATAATATAAAGGAATTGCCGGATCCTAAATTTACAAGAACATTAACAAAATGGTTATTAGATTGTTGTTATTATGGTGTTAAAGAATTTTATAATAAGAAACATTAATTCCTTTACTAATATATTAGTTTACAAACAATTAAACACAAATATTTGCATGCCCTTAGCGGGTAGAACTTACTTTGTACTGTACTGTAACTGCTGTATACAAATTAAAATCCTGTAAACATGTGTTCGCGCAAATAAAGATTTATTTTATTTTTATTTTATTTTATTTTTTATTTATTCTTGAAGTCAATTTGTTTTTTCCTTCACCACAGCTTGGTTCAATTAATCTTGACAGTTTTAGGGTCAGAATAAGCTCTAGATTAAAATCCTTGTTCTCATACAAATACAAATTCGATTGGAACAAATTCCCAAAAAAAAAAAACGTTGCTTCATACTATTTGTTACTTAAAACACGAGCACCACACGATCCAGGAAATCTTGTATTTTTGGAGACATGTGAAGTTCTGCCGATCTGCAGTGGGATAGCATGGTCGACCTGCCTCTTCATGTTGTGGAGGCCAGTGCCCAGCAGTGGGACGTAAAATAAATTCAAAAAACATAAAACATATAAGCTAACATAGATGTGTATATAATCCAACAAATGATTGACGATACACTAAAAAGCTTATTGAAGATATTTTCCAGACTTGAACTGGATCTTCCAGATGTAGGTAAGTAAAAAGACGATGGTGAACTCATTAGGCATCGTTAATTTTGAGTTTTAATGAGAAAATTTTAAGGCAGTTAATACTGCTTCAATTAATTAGCAAATTAACAATAAATTATACTCTATGCAAGTGAAAAAGTTAACCATTAAAAACGCCACATAATTTATGAAACTTGCTCCAACATCGCTTTTTTATGACGTTTCAATATCGGTTCAATATAACGACCCATTGGATGAGTGGTTAAGGTTCTTGCCTTAACGTCTAACGGCAGTTATTACCTCCTGACATAAGAGCCCCGTGAAATAACAGCATGGGTGCTGTTGTGCTTCGGTGAATGAGTAAAGAATGCCTTAATCCTACAATGGTCGTCAAATTCAAGCGTAACAAACACCATAAAACAATTATCTAAAACAGCAAAGTTGCAATTTATTGATCCATTAAAAGAGTTACAAGATAAACATCGTTACAACCATTATAACTTATTTTTAATGAATTAACGGCTTTTGTTTGATAAGAACGATTAAAATAATTAAAAGTGTCATTATAAGTGCCATCAATTCGATCTCTGAGGAGACATTTTGTGTTTTTAAAGGCACTTCCCGTGTGATAAATGCTAATATTCAAACGATCCCCTTTGCTTTATTCATTTAGCTAAATTCTTAGTCGTTTTTATGGTTGTTCTTGTGCTAATCCTACATAATGTTATATATATGACCAGAAATTTACATTTATTTTTTGTTACTTGGTACAGATTTTTTTGTTCAGATTGCAAGCTATTTGCAAGATGTTAAATTTAAACAAATAAAATGAAAAAAAGTGTAACTCATATTTGTTTTCACTTCTCATGTTCTGAAAGTGCTTATTTGTGCAGGCTATAGGCTGCACAAAATCGAATTTTGTGCACAAGTGCATTAACGTATCTACTCATAAATGTATCTATATTAAGGCAAAGAAAATGAGCCATACAGCCAAACACAATAAGAAGTTCATAGATAGAATTTGTTATTTTATAATATTTACTTAAATTTATTTGCCTTATGTGTTTTTTAAGACATAAAAGATATTAAAATTTAAATTCAAATACGGTCGGTTATTTAATTAATTTAAGAAAATTATTATTACAAAATTAATTAACAAAATAGTAGGCTGTATAGGTCTGCAGCCCAAGCCAATGTCATAAGATGTCAATGTCAGTGTCGTAAGATTTAAAAAAAATAAAGCGAGGGGAAACAGCTCTTGTTTTTTCGTGCGTTTAAAGAAATATTATGTTATACTACTGTTTTATTTCCTCGCAATCGAAGTGAAAAGCAGAGGTTATAACTCGTCCACAAAACCGTTTTTATCCTCGACATTATCTCGGATAAAAATGGTTCGTTTTGTGCACTTGTTGTAAAATCTACTATTACATAATTATTTTAACAGACGCGGAAACAGAAACGCAGAAACAGAAAGATTTTCTAAGCTGATCGCTCCATAATCCACAATGGAAGATATTTATCTACTCTATGCGAAGATAAAATTAATTATGAAGACAAATTAGCAGTTTTATTTTATAATAACTGAGCCCGCAACTTCGTACGCGTGGTATCTCATATAGCGCGTAACTTTTTTGTTTGTTAACCGATTGGAATGAAACAAACACTAAATGTTACAGGAAGCTTCTTACTTTACAATAGTGAAAAGCGCACTCAAATCGGTTAAGCCGTTTCAGAGATTAGCGTGCACAAACGTACAGACAACAATAAACAGAAAAAAAATCTAAAATTATTTTTTTACCTCGGTAACATAAGTACAACGTGTACAAATGTTTTTTTTTTAATCAGACACGGCTCGTTTACATCTATACATATTATATAAGTATAGACATTCCACACGTAGCCAAGTAATTTCTTTTCCTAAACCTTGTTGCAACTTTTTAAGAAGAGACAAAAAGTGTTCACACAAAACTGTACTTGGACAACAATAAGTACCTCCGGCTGCCTCATTCGAGTTTTAATTGATCCTCGAGGGCGAGTCGGCAGATAAAACTGCTGTATCTCAACTTTCTCTATTACAGTTTAAGAAAACCGCGCGCGCCATTTTGTTTGGCCGATAACAAAATTTTCATTGCACCATCGCGGGTGTAATGTGACGTGAAATAGGGAAATGCTTTCGGATTATTGCGTTATATCAAATGAACGAAAGGGATTTAATCAAAGAAATTTAATATTAACATAAATTTGATAAAACTTACAAACGGTATTAATTTTAAGAAATACCTACTAAAAAAACTAATATACTTACTACTAAAAATTCTATGAGAGAAGTATCCGTTTGAACCAAAATAAAAACGTGAAAGTCACACTAGTGGTAGATCCATAAAATGGATATATAATTTGTGTAAACGTTACTTTGTAAATATAGGTAGTAATATATATATCTTATATATAAAAATGAATCCCCATTTCCACTGGTCACGGCATCACGCGTGAACGGGTAGACCGATTTTAATTCGGATTTCACTAATGGAAACGGGGAATGTTTTAGTATATAAAAATTGCACCACGGGCGAAGCCGAGGGCGGGCCGCTAGTTTGTTATAGAATTACAAATAAGCACCTATAAAATATCGACTTAAATTAAATAATGTATTTTTATTATTAATAGATATATTTTTTAAATAAATAATACGGAAATAATTTATTTTTAATATTTTTTTATTACAAAAATTTCACAACATATCTTTGTTTTATAGAAATGACTTATTATTATAAAACATAAAATAAACTAAAGTTTAAGCAATCAGGCTCATTATTTGGCATAATTAGCATTTTCTCTTAATAAAATTCAAATGAAAATATAAGTAAAATAGAACATAGAATTTAAAACAATATTATACAAGGCAAGTAACAGGTTTATTTATTAGAACAACTGCCACTGTGATGGCATTTTGAGGTACACAACTTTTTGGCTTTTTTAAAATATAGCTTTATTATCAAATTGCCCAAATTGTCATGTAGCAATATAATAATGACCGTGCAATGTAATAAATAATGAAGTTAAGATAGTAATTAATCACTTAGCCCGATTAAGCTAGACAATATTCATAATGCTCGTGCATTATAAATAATGCCCGCATTAATCACCTGGTCCATAACATATATATGTAGATGAAACGCCTGATTTTTCCTCATCTAATATTAAAATTAAAGTAATACAAACATCTAATATTATAAAAAAAGTCTCAAAGGCCAAAAGTAATTTTATTTCAATTAACATACATATAAAAAATTAAATTATAAAGAAAAATTTTAGTTTTATCGCACTCTCCCCAGCTCATCTCAAAACAATAACCGTCTTGGTATTTACAATAAAACGTTTAGTACTACAACAAACTTCCATATTTTATTATGATCGTTATCGTAAAAGGCTCGTCGGAATTTTCGCCGTTTAAAAGTTGTACGTATTTACACTCCCTTCCCTCTCCTTCCCAACCCGTTCGCGAGATTACATTAGGAAATTAAACTAAAACTTATTTATACATCTATAACTCTTACAAATTGTTTATAACTGTTTGTTTCGTCTTCCTTATAATATTTCTCCACAGTTATTTGTAATTTATTTACTTTAATTTAAGCTGTTGTAGCTGTTTGGGCTTAGCGATTATTACGCGTATGGTAATTATATGATTTTCATATAGAATTAAAAAAGCTAGATTTTCGTTATAAAAAAAGTGAAAATTAAAAGGCCCTTTTCGCTTCGTTAAAAAAGTATATTGTGTTTAAAAAAAGAATTACAACATTTTAGGCTTCCCTAAAATGTTTCCTTCGAAGGAAAAAGACCAATCAGAATAACGCAGTGCGCGGTGACAGCTGGCGTAGATCGTTAATTTAGCTAGATCACGCTAGAGGGCGCTAAAGCGTCAACAGCTACAAAAGAGAGTTTTTATTAATATAAAAACTATGGTCGGGCATAAAATTGTTTTCGCATATAGTATTGTTACGTGTGGGGTGAGTCAATCTGCCGTGTAAGGGCGAAAATCAACTATTTATCTCCACAAGCCAAGATGACTTCCAAAAGGGCTAAACGAAAGGTCCGATAAAACCGTTAAACTTGCCAAAAGTCGTCAATGATTTCCTTAATGAATCGCTGGTTTACTGTCGCAGGTAAGTTCCGAAATATCGCTTTCGAATCGCCGAATCGAACTGTGTCGCTAGCTCACCACTCTCCTATTTATATTCGCTGCCAATCGTCTAGATCTTTCTCGAATTTAGTACAACAACAAACAAATACAAGTAAACAAGTATTGTAAACACGTAAACAAGGTCATTGAAAGTTCGGGAACGCTATTTCTGTTGAATATGAGCTCTATGTTGTGTGCATAAGGACCAATTTCCCTTGACAATAACCGGAGAGTGGCGTGACTTCTATTCTAGGGGTGGAACTTTCGAGATTTGTTGACAGGCGAGAACACTTTTCTAGAACGTTCCACGGTGAGTCATAACAGTATGTATAAATTGTACTATTTGTATCTGACTGGTTTTGATGACATTAAAAAGGTTATATTTCAAAGAAAGAAACAAATTAGTAAAACTTTTAAAAAAAATTACGAATTTTTTTATATAAAATGTGAAGAAACTTTTTCCCCAACCTATTATTTTATTGATTGTAGTTATTGTCTGCAACGTCCGAGCCTCTTATTAAAAATATTTCTAAGAATTATAAAAAAAATTGTTATTGTCTTTCTTTATCAAAACATAATGTTAACTTTCAATGAAAAATAAAAACCTTATCAATGAGTACATCTTTTAATTTTTTACTCCACAAATACTCGTAGAACTGCATTTCGTAACAGTAAGGAAAATCCAAGAAATAAAGAAAATCAGCAATAAATTGGCGCAACGTTCCCTACACCCATTTACTGGCCGTTCATCGGACGTAAACACATAAATTTGCAAAGGCTCTTCTAATTGTCCAACTAGTCGATACCTAACTAATTACACTTTGTTATTTATTTGTTATTTTGTCATAGCGGTGGTAGTTCCAATAGACCGATAACTACACTACGAAAACTACAAACGCAGATTCGAATACCGGTCGGGTAGACTGGCGGTTCGCTTGACGGTGGGATTGCAAGTGCGCTCTCAACCTTTAATAGGTAAAAGGACAATAATATTATTTTAATATTAAAATCATTTTAGAAAATGAAAAAAAAAAAAGGACGATAAAATGTGTAAGATATATTTGTTATGTTTTGAAGTCTGGCAAATAATATCAACCTTTAATAGGTAAAAGGACAATAATATTATTTTAATATTAAAATCATTTTTGAAAATGAAAAAAAAAAAAGAACGATAAAATGTGTAAGATATATTTGTTATGTTTTGAAGTCTGGCAAATAATATCAACCTTTAATAGGTAAAAGGACAATAATATTATTTTAATATTAAAATCATTTTAGAAAATGAAAAAAAAAAGGACGATAAAATGTGTAAGTTATATTTGTTATGTTTTTGAAGTCTGGCAAATAATATCAACCTTTAATAGGTAAAAGGACAATAATATTATTTTAATATTAAAATCATTTTAGAAAATGAAAAAAAAAAAAGGACGATAAAATGTGTAAGATATATTTGTTATGTTTTGAAGTCTGGCAAATAATATCAACCTTTAATAGGTAAAAGGACAATAATATTATTTTAATATTAAAATCATTTTAGAAAATGAAAAAAAAAAAGGACGATAAAATGTGTAAGATATATTTGTTATGTTTTGAAGTCTGGCAAATAATATCAACCTTTAATAGGTAAAAGGACAATAATATTATTTTAATATTAAAATCATTTTAGAAAATGAAAAAAAAAAGGACGATAAAATGTGTAAGATATATTTGTTATGTTTTGAAGTCTGGCAAATAATATCAACCTTTAATAGGTAAAAGGACAATAATATTATTTTAATATTAAAATCATTTTAGAAAATGAAAAAAAAAGGACGATAAAATGTGTAAGATATATTTGTTATGTTTTGAAGTCTGGCAAATAATATCAACCTTTAATAGGTAAAAGGACAATAATATTATTTTAATATTAAAATCATTTTAGAAAATGAAAAAAAAAAGGACGATAAAATGTGTAAGATATATTTGTTATGTTTTGAAGTCTGGCAAATAATATCAACCTTTAATAGGTAAAAGGACAATAATATTATTTTAATATTAAAATCATTTTAGAAAATGAAAAAAAAAAGGACGATAAAATGTGTAAGATATATTTGTTATGTTTTGAAGTCTGGCAAATAATATCAACCTTTAATAGGTAAAAGGACAATAATATTATTTTAATATTAAAATTATTTTATAAAATGAAAAAAAAGGACGATAAAATGTGTAAGTTATATTTGTTGTGTTTTTGAAGTCTGGCAAATAATATCAACCTTTAATAGGTAAAAGTAAGGGATTAGAAATGGACCTTAGCATCTCATACTCTTTTAACGAAAGTAAACTTCGTTAAAACTACATAATTTCACGGTGGTCTTCTATAAGGGTGTGGTTACTGCCGCCAGACGAGCTGTCCAATGTATAACTGCGAAACGCAGTGTACGTTTGAATAGATTTGTAAACACAAGCATTTATAATTAAAGGCGAATAGAATTTAGTTTTTAGTTAGTTAGCAACATTTGAGATTGCGACGTAATGTGTGAAATGGATGGATAAGAAATGGACGTCAATGGATTCTACATTATGACGCGTATAAGTATTAGTTACTTTGATTTTTTAATATTTACTAGACTGAATTCAATTTTTGGTTTTGCATAAGGGTACTTTAAAAAAGTTTGAACGCGTTTTTGCTTAATTCAAAAATCGAAGACTTGGTTTCTGAAAACAAACTTCTCATTTTACCTGTTTCAATTACTCATTTATTTTAAAGATAACATTCCCAAAAAGGCATGTACTTTATGCGTATGCATTGAGTGCTTCATAGCAGACTAAAATTTTAATAGCTCGCTGAAACCAGTTTGAAATTCAATTAAAAGGACTGTAAAACGAAATTGCTATGTACAAAGGACTAACCGTTTTCTATTGTTCCTAACCGTTTTCCACTATGGCAAGCATTTTGTCAAGCATTCTGTGGACGAACAGAGTTATGTATTCAAGGAACTAATTTCTTTTAGTTATCTAATTTCTCTTGAATGGAAGTTACAACTATATTTTCTATTATCGTTTTATTTATAAAACTATTTTTTTCAATAAATTATTTTTAAATTCTTAAATTTCTTAATTTTTTGTTATCAAATTTCAGTAATATCGATAATTAGTAATATTTAGTAGACATCAGTGTTTTTATTTTTTAATTTTTTATTATTATTGTATAATAATAATAAAAAATTAAAAAGCCTAAAGGCTTTATAACAGCCGTCTAAAGCCAGATCTAATATTGATATCGCTTTTAAAAACCTTTTTTTAACTATTTTGGTATCTAATAATACAAAATTTAAATCATAAGAATGTATAATGCATTAGATGTATGTATATGTATATTTTTTACATTAGTCATTATGTCAGAAATATTTTAAGCGTGGAGGTCCGCTATTTTTTTTTTTTTGCTATATAAAAAAGTAATAATCACCCTATATTATATTATCATTTCTTATAAACTATTTAGATTATTTGAGTGCTCACTGTAATTGTAATAATGTAGTCAACATAAGCGAGCCTAATAAATAAATAAATGAATTGTAATATTTTTCGTAGAACAATATGAATTAAGTGCACTTTCCCATGTGTACTGTGCTCCTCGATAGTAGGCGGCTGCCATGGCCTTTAAATTTATTCAACGCCAGGGTGGTTTTTAGTGCGCTGCAGACTTGGACTAAATCCTTAGATATTACAAAACAAAGTCCCGTATGTCCGTATGTATGTTTGCGACATACGTACCTCTTATACAGCAGCTATCTGGTGAGAGTAACCAGATAGCTGCCCAATTTATGGCTGCGGAACCCAATATGTCTCTTTCTACCACTTTTTATAATTTTAAAAGATTGAATTGTTTTATGAATTAGTTGAATTTTTTTCCGATTATTTTCTTATCTCATTCATATTTTTGATAATATGCAAGTACTTTGGCAATCCTGTAAACTCAAATATAACAATCTAATATCATACACACGATTAGATAATGAGTAAAATTTTCGTTTCAACATTTTTGCTCGGCCTATTACGAAACTGATTTCACTGTTTTTGTTAAAATTTAAAGTGAAGAACGTTTAATCGAAATTCGAATTTGAAACTCTTTGTCCATTTGAAACGTTGAAAATAGCGATAGGTAATAAAAGTCTATAAACGAGGTGGCAATTGAATTTCTCGGCTCAGGACCTTACGGTTGTGCAGATAGTGGCACTACAAAACACAAACCTAAAACGGACGTGCGGCGTGAACGTGACAATGACGGCTTAGCCGAGGAAGATCGTTTTACTCATTTTACACACCATTCGGAGCACACAGTGCACCGCCGCATTCTGACGACGTTATTTTTTAATCAAATATATCCGTGGAGCGGGTGACGGGAAAGGGTCACATCGCCAAAAAGAAAAAAAACTCATCTAAGCAAATACAGGCGAGACGAAGTTGATTGGTTTTGTTAGCGAGCCTGTTGATTGGCACGGACGTAAACAATAGGCTTCGAATGTTTAAGTTGTACGACAATTGAGAGTCTCCACTATGTTTTTCGATGTGAACAACGCTTTGACACTGTTTAACTTCGGTACAAAGGATCCTAACAAAGCATTCGAAGCGTATATTTTAACAAAAACTTTGTAAAATATTGGATACACACAACTAAATCAATTCATACTCTCATTCCTGTTTTTTCAATTTTAATATTACATTTATTTCGCACAAATTAACATAACATCGCATAAAATAAACAAATATTTATTTAATTACATTCTAATTTTACAAAGAATATTTACAATATTTTTCTATATCTATTAAAAACTATATAGAGTTGCAAATATGGTAAAAATGTGTCATAGCATAATAGTTTTCCCATTTCTAACGTACAGAATAATTTAATATACCTTTAATTAATTATATAGTTTTATTTAAATACTAGGGACCCTCCCCGACTTGGAGTTCTTCAAAAATCTTGTCTTAGGGAATGCTATAAAATAAAGCTACGTTCGTAGATAAATTTTAGCTTTCTAGACTTAGTAGTTTTGCTGTGCGTTGATACAGTCAGTCAGGTTAAACAATTTTATAAGCATATATTTATTAAAACTATAGAAACGTATATTAGTTTACTTTAAATCAGCCTTCATTTAAATAGAGTGCCCTTAGGCACTTGTAATATTCTGCCAAGTGATTGTATATATTAATTCCCAATATGTAGATGTTTTTCCTATGTGTATGTATTCCGAAATCCAGAATATCCAGATATGTATGTTTAATATAAATTCTCTTTTTTAAATTTGAAATTCACATAGTATAAATTATTTTCGCTACTACTTGCTTTACTTGCTTACATTGCCTTTACTAAAGCAATAAAAATATATGTACAGAGCCCATTGCCCCATCCCTTATCCTTAATCATACTATGGTCTACAGCGCACTCGTAGCACTTGTGGCGTAGCTTGTCTTATAGGCTACGGTAGCCACCTACCATCAAGTGGACCGTCAGTCTGTCTATTAACCTTAACTTAAAAAATACATACCTAATTCAACCCACAAAAAAATATTTAACGAAGATTGTTAAAAAAAACAATAAAGTAAAATGTGTAATTTCTTTAAAAAGAGCTACTAGCTTTGTATAAGTAATTATTTACAAAATAAGGTTTCACTAACCATTTAAAATGTAGATTTCATTAAATAAGAAATATGATAAAATAAATACCTGTTTTTACGTAGTACATAAATTTCGTGGTAATATTATTCAGGATGAGTAGGCAGGCGGTTATAAATCAGGACTCTTCAGGCGCTATCAACCCACGCGCCCATTAGTGACCTCCCTCCACGATCTCCTTTAACACACGCCTGAGAAAATTTACGAATCTCAATACTTAGGTAACTTGAAATGTGTCTATAGTTCTACTTTGAAATCTTGAAAATCGAAGAAGAAAAAAGTTATTAGGTCGTTTCATTGATGGAGGATTTGTTGATCGACTTGATTTACAGAATTCTTACAGTCCATAAAATCAGTTTCTTATTAACTGTGCTTTCACTGTTTTTGTTTCTGAGAAATATATTGTGAAACAATAGTGAAAGTCACAATATTTTTATTGCATACTAGCGACCCGCCCCCGGGGTGTAATTTTTTATATATATAAATATTCCCCGTTTATCCCTCTTTCCATTAGTGAGAACCAAATTAAAATCGGTCTATCCGTTCACGCGTGATGCCGTGACCAAGTGAAATAGGGATTCATTTTTATAATATAGATGCCCAAATGTTTAATATACAATCTTCGTTTTAAAATATGTATTTACAATTTTTAATTTTAATTTGGTTTGCAATAATTATTTAATTTATTATAGTTAACACATTAATTATTTGCCGTTCAAATAACTATATATTTTCATGTTCAGTTCTTGGCGTATCCTACTGTTGAAAGAATGTTTATATCAATAAATGTTTAATAAGTACGTATACTTACTTGTGGTGTCGTAGTGAGATCCATACTGCTTTCTTAATTTCCTTTTACCATGCAATAGGAAATCGTAAGTACCGAGAAAAAGACCCCATTTCCTTGGCGAGGTATTCATTCTCAATAAGGTTAGACCACAAATCTTATAGGCTTGAATGATTTAGGACTTTATTAAAGAGGTTTTTTTTTGCCTTCAAAACATAAAAAAACATTCTATACATTTTGATTCTTTCTTTATACTTGTTTTTTTTTTTGATAGATTGTTAGAGCTGTGTCTGTAAATATTATTGGAAAAAATAGAAATGTGTGAAGAAAACAAAGTATATGAAGATTTTATACAATTGGATGACTATATATAATATACCAGCTACGCATACAATTTCATACGCGCTGTAGTTCGTTTTTTGAAAATGTCACAGGAACCTAGTATTGGCAGGGCACACTGTGTTTCGCGGTCATTTGGGTAGCCCGTCTGGCGGCAGTAACCACCCCCTTACAGAAGACCACCGTGAAATAACAGCACGTGTGCTGTTGTGTTTCGGTGAGTGAGTAAGGGATGCCAGAGCCCATTTCCCTATCCCCCCCTCCTAATCCCTTATCCTTAATCCTACTGCAGTTGGCGGCGCACTTGCAGCAGTTTAGGCGTTGCTTGTGTTATAGGCGACGGTAGCCACCTACCATCAAGTGGACCGTCAGCCTGTCTGCCGACCTTAACATAAAAAAAAACCTAACATTTTTCCAGGATGAAAAGTATGCTGGAAAAATGTTTAGTGGGTATTCACCGGGGAGTTTTAGTGGGTATTCCCAGTGCCGCTATGATCAGGCGCTGGGCGACCCTCGCTGGCTAGACGGCAGGAGATCTGTAAGTGGATTACTCCTCGTCAAAAAAAAGGGATGAAAAGTATGTTATATATTAATCCAAGTAATAAACTATCTCTTTTCTAAATTTCATTCATATCCGTTAAGCAGTTTTTGCGCTATTGAGGAACAAACATCCAAACTTCTAAACATACAAAATTCCCCATCTATATATATATATACATAAAAAAAATCTTAAACAAGCCGTGTCTGTACATTAAATATTTTTTCAAAAAACAATTTGTACACGTTGAACTTATGTTAACGAGGTAATAAAAATAGTTTTTTTGAATTTTTGTCTGTTTGTGCGTTTGTGCACGCTAATCTCAAAAACGGCTTAACCGATTTGAATGCGGTTTTCACTGTTATATTGTAGCGTTGCTTGTGTTATAGGCGACGGTAGCCACCTACCATCAAGTGGACCGTCA
This sequence comes from Bembecia ichneumoniformis, assembly GCA_910589475.2. Taxonomy (NCBI): domain Eukaryota; kingdom Metazoa; phylum Arthropoda; class Insecta; order Lepidoptera; family Sesiidae; genus Bembecia; species Bembecia ichneumoniformis. Next base: position 758,282 of record OU342526.1, on the reverse strand, counting down.
GCCTGTCTGTCGACATAACATAAAAAAAAAAAAAAAAAAAAAAAAAAAAAGCAAGCTTCTTGTAACGTTTAGTATTTGTTTCATTCCAATCACTGAACAAACAAAATAGTTACGTGCTATACCAAATACCACGCGTACAAAGTTGCGGGCTCAGCTAGTTTATACGATTTTTAGGATTATGATGAATTCATATGAATCCTGCTCACCAGATAAAACAATTTAGTAGTTTTTTAAGAACATTTGTACATTTATCTTTACATTTAAGGATGAATAAGTACCTAAACAGAACGTACCAGCTATTTACCCTCTCTGGAAGCCAGATTGAAATTTCTTTACCGAGGCTTGGTTGAGTTTAGTCTTGAAAGCTATGTTTAAACACTTCAACCACACAATCTAACAATGATAGCTCGGTGATTCGACCGCTGGGCCGCGTTTGACTTTCTTTTGGGCATACTATTTTTGATTTCATGTATATATACATATTTTAAAAATAATTGTCTATAGATCTAATAGTGAGAGAAAACATGTCAGGAAACCTGCGCATAATAGAATATTATTAATGTTCAAAGATACATATTTTCTATACCTACATTTATTATTAAAATAATTTACACTCAAGGGAATTGTACTTGAATAAATTTATTCGCCGGGACAAGAATTTAAGGGTCTCTCATTACCGCGTATTTATGTGAGCAGATAAAAATATTAGGGACACATTTTATCGAAAACGGATGAACAGGGACAACCCTAATCCTGACTGTTCATGTTGAATTTAATTTGCCCAGCTTTAATGTTTTGTGGGGTACATTTCATAAAAATGCTAAAATAAATCACAAATCAACATAGAGCATTATTTATGTTTTCATTTTTTGTAAAATAGAATAATTTTCTAAGTTATGTTTTGAGATATTTAGTAGTCAGTCGTAGGTCATTTAGACATTTGTGTAACTGCTAAGTGTTCTCTTATCTTATCTCTTTACAAAAATGGCAATTCGGCTCATCCCGAAGACGGCCATTATGTGCCAATGTCATGTTTCTTATATATTCTCAGAAGGTTTGCTCCGCCACGAGCTCCGATGTTCGGAGCCCGCTCGGAGCACTCCCGTGTGTGCTTTCTTCGTTCCCCAACGACAATCCGGTCAGCCAAGTAAGTGTTCTCATTGGTCTCCCAGATCGCTCCATAAGAAGCCTGGCTTGACGTAGAGTGACAAAGGAATTTCAGTTACATGAGCTCCATCAATAAAAAAATGATACTTAGTCACAATATAATATGCACATATTTTTTAAATGTTGTTATAAGATAGGTTAATCGTTATATAACCGTAATTATCAGCGCCGAAAACAAAAAAGACGTTAAAATTAACAAACAGCTACTACGGGCACTTTAAACATCCCCCCTTATGGCGCGCTTGTCGTAACGTCACAGTCTACAACACTGTCTCACTTATTGACACTGTCATTATAGACTTTGACGTCACATTCGATCTGACAAATTGGGTTCAAGTATTTTGAATTTCCCACTATTTTTTGTACTTTTTAATAATTATTCTCTTAACGAAAAAGAAATAATATTTAAAAATATTTACATAGACATAATTCTAAATCAATAATGATCATTACAAAAATACTTAAACCCTCTTTTGAATTAGACGCATATTTCCTATTATGTGTCTAACACATCAGATACAATTTTACAATTCTATTTCAGTATAAAATTGTACTAAAATACTAAAATTTATTGACAATTGTGTTCATTTTTTCTTGGAAAAATTAATGCGGGCGAAGGCGCAGTGTACAATTGGAGTTATTATAAAATCACATTAAAAGTTCTTAACGGAACACTTTCTTAGAAGGTATCATGCGGAATTAATTATATACATATTTTATTGATTATTTTTAAATAGAATATTGAATGATAATTTTTAGTATTTAATAATTATGATTAAATTAGAGCTTGAAAGCTCTGATGTTATTCGATCACCGAACCTGGGGACTAATTATAATTTGTACCATCTATTCAGTTGGCATGTGCTTTATTTCTATTAAGGGAATATTATGTGTAAAATTTAATGAGGTTTAAATTTGTTGCTGGTTTAATATGAGTAACATTTATCATAACAAATAAAAAAGCCAGGTCTCTGCTCAGGACAGTTTAAAACGTTTAAATTAATTTCCCCTGATTTCTTTTAAGAAGTTGTAACTCTCCCAAGTGGGGATAATGCGATGATATATAAAAAAAGGTCCCCGTGAGCCTGGGCCCCTAATAAATTATACCCTCGATAACAATGGGATTTTTCGCTGGCCCTTTGTTGCAACTTTTGATATCACCTGAACGTTAAAAGTAAAAAGTGCGGTGAAAACGAATATTTTTTTCGCACTCTGAAAACAGAGGAAGTTCCAAAATATAATATAAACATAATGAAAGATTATTTAATTTAAAATAGAAACACTTATGAAATTTTAATATATGTTTTTGTAATGTAAATTCGTCAGGCAAGTTGACGATCCGCTGGATGGTAAGTGGCTACCATCGCCTATAACATAAGCAAAGCCAGAATTGCTGCAAGTGCGCTGCCGACAAAATAGGATGAAGGACAGGGATTAGGAAGGGATAGGGAACTCTGTTAGTAACTAAAGCTATTGCGGCAGCTAATGGGTATTTAATGTATTTGACGTCAATATTTTATTGAAATGTTTTGTCATGGATGGAAAACTCTTCATAGGGACCTTCCTTGGACTTGGTTCTGGTCCAGCTGTTTTGCTGTTTTGCTCTTAGCAACATATTTAGTAATTCATTTTTATTTATATTGATAAAAACTTCAATTGTTAGTTCTCTTTCTTATTCATTTTATAATTAATGTTAAAAAATCGTACATAAGTACATGTTCATGTAAGAATAATGAATTGTTTGTCGAACAATTTCCCTACTGTTTAAAAGTTAAAAATTTCGATATATTAGTAATAACTGTATTACTCAATTAGTGTAAGGTGTAAAGTGATAAGTGATTTTGACAAACAAACTATAATAGTCAATTTCTAGAACACAATATATTGTTAGAGTTCTTTTGTCCGGAACTATAAAAAATAAAGCCCTAATATCGTTAAATGTTCCTTTGGGGAGTGACTGGCCAAACGCCGAAAATCGAGACTCAGGGTCATCAGAATACACAAAATACTTTTAAATCAATATGTAGGAACCAAAATTCATCTAACAAAAGAGAAGGGAAAATTATGTTATTGTTTTATACTAACCATCACAACTGATTGTGATGCGACTTTCCTTTAGAGAATTTCTTTCAAATGTTTTGCATGTAATATATACGTTATTTTTGAAATCTCCGAAATAAGTATTTGAAACATATTTAGACGTTTACATTATATTACCTAGACAAAATTTATACATATAATAAAATCGTAAACGAGTCGTGTCTGTAGATTAATTATTGAAAAAAAAAAAAAAAAAAAAAAAAAAAAACAATTTATACACGTTGTCAAAAAAATAGTTTTTAGAATTTTGTCTGTTTGTCTGTGCGTTTGTTCGCGCTAATCTCAGAAACGGCTTAACCGATTTCATGTGGTTTCCACTTATGTATTACAGCAAGCTTCCCGTAATATTTAGTGTTTGTTTTATTCCAATTAGTTTACAAACAAAAAAGTTATGTAAATTTAAAGAATCACGTCCAACATTTTTTTGATAAAAATGCAATTCAAAATTCAAAATTAGCTGAAACTTTAGTTAACTATCATCTGTAAAACGATGATGACTGAAGTTTTATATAAAATTAAAAATTGTAATTTTAGGTCTAAGTTGACCTCAGATCTAATTAAGTAGGGTTGAACTAATGAAATCGTTCTTTGCCTACTATGCCTTTGTGCACGCAAATCTCAGAAACGGCTTAACTGTTTTTCATGTGGTTTCCACAGATGTATTGTAGCAAGCTTCCGGTAATATTTAGTGTATATTTCATGCCAATCTGTTTACAAACAAAAAAATTCGCGTTATTCCGAATACCTCGCGTACGGAGTCGCGGGCAGAACTAGTATATAATAAAATAATATCTTTTTAAATTAAGGAACGCCCGATAGCTTTTTATTTGGAGTTAACTCATTATTACATTAATACTTTTCATTTATTATTTCATGTTCATTAATACTCCGTATTATTTTTTGTATCTTTTCTATGCCTTAATTAAAATAGGAGATTTTATTTCAATCTCAGATTAAGAGATTAAGAAAATATTGTTTACAAGTATTAAAAATTGCAGAACAGATATTCCGTCATCACTTGGGACAACCCTAGCCAATCGAATGGGCAACTGTGGACAATTTATATGGCAATAATCCGCGAGGACATTACGGCGGCGAGCGAAGTCGTGCGAATACCGATATTATCGGAGGTAAAAACCGTAGCTAGTTTGGACAAAAAACGAGCTCTCATTTATCGGGCCAGCACTTCGCGACAGCCCACAGCCCGGGGACACTCCACTATCACTATAAATTTCTTGCAGTTTTCCTCTTTTCAGTGTGTAATATATTAATATGTTATAGTTATAGCAAAAATATTTATATTTTTTGTACCATAGTTTACAAAAAATTAGTAGATATCATCAATCTATCAATAAAACTTTCTATTTATTCTGTAGATGTCCAAAATCCTAAAACAAGTTCACAATTACGGATCCGTGGGGTAGGGACTTCTAAAGAATGAATTCATGTCAGTCATGTCTTTAAGTGGTGAGTTAGTGACTAACTCACCACATAAAAAACGTATGGGACATTGGTGGGTTCGAAAAACTTCAAATTTCTTTAATCTATATCTATACATAATAATAAAATCGTTTAAATATTTTTTCAAAAAAAAACAATTTGTTAACGTTGTATGTAATCGAGGTCAAAAAAGTAATTTTTAGAATTTTTGTATATTTGTCTGTGCGTTTGTTCACACTAATAAAACATCAGTGTGGTATTGTAGCAAGCTTCCCATAATATTTAGTGTTTGTTTCATTCCAATCGGTTTACAAACAAAAAAGGTTACGCCTTATACCGAATACCACGGTTACGAAGTTGCAGATTCAGTTAGTGTGTTCTGCAGTTATAAACTGGGCAAACCTGCTGGCGGAAGAAACCTTTACAGAAGACCGCCATATGTAATAACATGACTTGTTTTATTGTGTTTCAATGAGTGAGTTAGGGATACTGAAGCCTATTCCCCTATACTCACCTCTCCTTTTTCTTTATCCTTGAGATATGCTGCGCTCTCACAACACTCCTAGTTCTGCTTTGTATATAGGTGATGATGGAAACCTGCTACCTTAACTGGACAATTAGCCTGTCTGCCAAACAAACTTTAGACTACTTAGGAACTACTCATTCGCACTGCCTAGTATTATTGTCAATGGAGGTACGTACATCGAACATGGAACGCTGCCATTTCTATGTAGGTAATTGAAAAATCGGTACTGCGAACTACACAATCGTGGAATCCATTATTCAGATGACAATCACGTGAAATTCCGAAAACGACCTGAAAAACGGCCTGTTGTTTCACGACGATCTGCTCCATAAAAAATTCACAAACTTAATCGCAACGGGCGGCCAAACAAACCGAATGAAATGCGATGATAGTTGCCAATTCATTGCATGCGAATCACTTGGGAGAGACAACAATATTTATTGTTTCGGAATCGTGTACTTTGCGACTTCCGATTGATTTTATATAATAAGCGCAAATTTTATTTATTCTGATATATATACTTTTCATTGACATATTTTCATGACATGTATAAAATATCTGGTACTTAAACCAACAATTTATGCCTTTGAGTGATATTAATGTAAATGTGAAAAAAAATACACACTAATTAATTAGACTTAAATAACAGTAACCACATTTACTTATTTTTTATTGTTTTCAATGAAAGGACATTTTACACATATTATATCAACTAGCAAAGGTAAAATTGCACCTTTTCAGTATATTTTTAACGAGTCAACGAAACTAGACGAAGAGTAAAGCTTCGCTTGAAGAGAGACAGAAGAAGACTCGCAAGGAAATCTTGGATCCGACGCGGTACAAAAAGACCAGTATGCATTGTTACATATATTGGACCCGCTAGGCGATGAATGCTCCATGCTGTAGTCGACCTATAAACCACAGGTCTAGAGAAGATCTGTCACCTATAAGTTGTGGTATAACGTGCAAGCCCGCAAGCTGACATACTTAGGTTGCTATTTATGTATTAAGCCTTGACAAAACTCAGCGCTTTAGGTTTACTAATGGCTTAGCTTTAGCATTACTGTTGAAAAGTTTGACTTTTTTTTAAACTTATCTCAATTATAACTTTTAGATTTATCTCAAAAAATGCCATTTTTCTTTGAATATCAAAATAACACCTCTTATTGGAAAACCCTTTATATAAGCAGTGTCCAGTACCGCGCGCCCCATGCGCACGCCGCCACCATATGGGCCGCAGCGAAGCGTGGCCGAGTTCAGCAAGTCTTTTATACAACCATAACAGTTCCAGGCTAAAGGGTATCTACACGTTGCAAATGCTTGACGCTGACCGCATCAATTAAAGATGAGTTCTAGCCACTTATACTGCATTATTTAAACAATTTTGAGTTCTTTTGCAATAAACCTAACACACAAGGAAATTCAGCAAAATTCAAATAGACACAGTAATGAATAACAGATACTATAATATAATACATTCATCAAATTGAAGAGAGATCAGTGCCCAACTTTAGGAAGTAATATGAAATTTTTTTTGTATAGGTCTGTTATACGAAGTCATGTTTTCTTTGCTTATTACTTATTATGAACAATGTTTATACGAGAATATTTATATTTTTAAAATGGCGTTCTTGTTGTTGGAATATTTTCAATTTGAACATTGTTATTCTCTTGTTATTAGGAGAAATATCTCTTAGGTATTTTTCTTGGGCATATGCGGCGCGGGCCAATGCACCCATAGCCCCAATCGCCTGCATACTAAGGGGGAAAATCGGCTGACTCATCAAAACAATAAACAAAGTATCAGAGCCCCAATTTATTATATTATTATGCGCATAGCCCTATGATTTACGCTGCATATCTTGCCATTACGATATACAATAACAATCACATAGGTCTACATTATTTTTATTCCTATTAATAGAAAATAAATTTATATATATATAATTAAAAGTGTTTGAAGTGTTTCTGTCTGTAATCACATTATGACTAGTTGCACCTGAGTGAGAGTAAAGGAGTGATATTCTAAAGAAAATCTAATTCTACTAGATTCACTCTTGAAGTCTTCTGAAGGTTAGTTAATTTTCTTCCTACTAAGAGTAATGTTAACTGGAACAAATAACAATATCTTTAGATTATTTTTTATATACCATTGGTTTCAGTTACCAATGGTAATGGCCTTAATTATAGTTTCATAATATTCACATTTATACATATTTTATTTCATAGTATATAGGTTGTTTTTTTTTTTTAATTTTTAAGCAATGAGTATGTACGTAAGTTATAAAGCGTCTAGCTAGAGTGTTTCATGATTACAGAGTAAAGAATATCAATCAAGTAGCATTTCCTGGTACAAATTTATCACGGGAGTCTTATTGTGACGCCGGATAACACAATATCCACCGGATATCCGGAGGGGAGCTCAACATCATATTTTTATCATCATTATGTCAAGAAAAATTAGACGAAATCAAAGTATGGACATGCTCGTTTGCCAATTAAAGAAACCCAAACTGACAGCAGCCGTCGGAGCCAATAAGCTGACTCAACCAAGCTACAAAATAAAAAAAACGGCAAACTTTAAATACTGATAATAAGATGGATTATATGATTTTAATTAACTAACATCATTCGTATTTCTTAGTTCGAAATCTTTTACTAAAATTTTTTTTAAAAATAATACTTATGAATACCTACAACAAAGAGAAGTTATTTATTTTCTTACCGAGTGATAGTGATACTACAATAAATTGCATCATCCTAGCTAATCTTGCAAATGTGAAAGTGAGTTTGTTTGTTTGTTGCCTTTCACGCCATAACTACTCAACCAATCATCATGAAATGCATACACGTTGTCAATCCATCATCCAGAAAAAAGGCACTTTCCCTGAGGGATTACCTAAAAACAAAAAAAAATCTAGGTCTGACAAAAATATTTAAACAATAAAGATTTAAAAAACGTCTCAAATCTCAAAAAAAAAGAGGTAAAAAAAGATCTATTAATTATTCTTATTTCACATAATGGTTAACGCAAAAAATGTGCTTACTAAAAAGTAAGTAATAATTTAGCCATATCTAGTGCAATGTCTGTTTTTATTTTATTTGACGAAAATACCAACAGCGTTAGCAGAGATTGTCTTTTACTATACAATAGGAAAAGAGGATTAATAAACCCGCCATCTATTATAATACTGAAAGTATATACTTTATTCTATGGTGAAGCGGCGACCTCTAACGGATTTGGTTGGTGAACTCCAAAAATATAATTGATGGCGCCATCTAGTTATATACTACAATAGAATTAGGTGAAGCGACGAACATGACGCTTTTTTGTTAACGCTTGTATTAATTTTAGTTATTAAATTTTATTTAATTTCCATACCGGGTCGTTATATGAAAATCGATGCTTAAGGGGCAAAAAACAAATACTATCAGTATTAAAATTGGTCTTATTGTTTTTCAAAGTACTCTCCATGAAGATCGATTTTGCACGCGTTGGAACCAATTTTTCTAGCACTTAATCCACTCCGATTGAGGTACCTGTAAAACATGATTTTTGAACGTCTCAACAGCTTCTAATAATGAAAATCATTACCCACGTATTTTTTTCTTGATGATTGGGAACAAAAAGAAGTCATTACGTGCCAAGTCAGGGCTATATGGAGGATTCTTAAGTAGTAAATTCCACAAAAAAATTACTTAGATAATTAACAAAATGAGTATCATGCACCTGTAATATCTTAGTCACTTTAACGCTTAGTCGTAACTGTATAGATTGTTGTAATAAAAAATGTGACTTACTTATCCATATTATTTTGATGGTGGCGTATTTTGATTCGCTTCTGCGGAGCGGGAGCGTGTTTTTAAGGAGAACGCTGCATATTGGCTGATTAATGATTACAGTTATCGCGGTTTAAACGAAAACAACATTTAATTTTAAATAATATATATTTGTTTGTAAAATATATGCATTTGTAAATATTTGTAAAATAATTCAAATAAAGAAATAATTAATCATATTATTACTTGAATTTCGAATACTTAGGAAATAATATAAGCCTTTATTGCTGTTTATCATAGTTTACAATAGATTACAATAGTTTACAATAGATATTAATACTACATGGATATTATATTTGTAGTTGACGATCGCTTTTTTCCAACAGCTTGTCCTTCGACAAAGGCCTCCTCCAAAGATTTCCACCTAAATCTGTCTTTTGCAATTCTGATCCATTCTGGACCAGCAACTCTTTTGAGGTCATCTTCCCAACGTTTCATTTGTCGACCTTTGCTTCTTTTGCCATCCCTGGGGTACCATTCTGATATTAATCTGGTCCATTTCTCACTTTTCTCTCTCAACATATGTCCTACCCATTTCCATTTAAGAGTTTTCCAAGTTTTATTCACGTCTTTAAATTTTGTTAAATTTTTAATTTTGTTTAATCTTATTTTTTCTTTTCTGTTCACGCCGATTACACTTCTCTCTATTCCGTTTTGACATACTCTTATTTTATCTGCTAATTTCTCTGTTAATGTCCACGTTTGACAGCCATATATTAAGCATGGCAAAATGCATATGTTATAAACTTTTCTTTTGTCTTTAATTGGCATGTCTTTGTTTTTCATAATTTCGCTAAGAGACCAAAACTTTTTCCACGTATTGGCGATTCTTCTGTCAATTTCTTTATGCATAGTATCCTGTGTGGATACTAGCTGTCCTAGGTATACATACTCGTCCACGTATTCTATCTTTTCCAGGTTTACAATGATGTTGTATGTCTGTGAAGCGTTGGTCATAATTTTGGTTTTTGTTAAATTCATTGTAAGCCCCGCTTTTATGCTTTGATCCGACAGTTGCTGTAGCATTTTCTCTAGTTTTTTTGGACATTCTGAGAATAGGATTAGATCGTCGGCGAAGCGTAAATGATTCAGGTTTTCACCATTTATGTTAAGTCCGTTTTTATTCCAATCAATTTTTTTGAATATCATCTCTAATGCCGCTGAGAACAATTTGGGTGAGATTGGGTCGCCCTGTCGGACGCCTCTTTCTATAGGAAACTCCTCTCCCGTTGTTTCTAACCTAATTTGGGCTGTGCTTTTTGAATATATGTTCTTAATTATTCGTATGTACTTTTCCTGTATACCTTGAGAACGCAGTGCTTCCCAGATGTATTCATGTTCTAAGGAATCGAAGGCTTTGTTGTAATCTACAAAACCCAGATAATAGCTTTTATTGTATTCTTTGTATTTCTGTAGAACTTGTCTTAGAACATGTATGTGATCTATTGTTGAGTATTTACTCCGGAACCCTGCTTGCTCTTTCGGTTGGTTTTCATCAAGTACAGATGTGATTCTGAACAAAATTATCTTAGAAAAAACTTTATATATATTCGACATTAAGCTGATTGGTCGATAATTCGCTATTTCTCGTCTATCTCCTTTTTTATGTAGCAGTATTATGGTTGATTTGGTCCAATCTGTAGGGATATTTTCAGTCTCTATGATTTCATTGAATATATCTGTTAGTGTAAGAGCCATGTTCGGTAAGGTAGCTTTTAGTAGTTCGTTCGTTATTTGATCGGTTCCAGGAGTCTTGTCCCTTTTTTGTGTATTAATTGCTCTTATTGTTTCTTCCTTTAATATTTTTGGTATCGGTTCAAAGTTTTTTATGTTTTTTTCAATTATCCCTTCTTTTAGGTTCCTACTTCGGTACAAGTTACGGTAATAGTCTGTAGCTGTTTGAAGAATTTCTGGTCTTTTGTTTATATAGTTTCCGTCTTTAGTCTTTACCTTTAGCAACCAATCTTTTCTATTGTTCAATTCTTTATTAGCCTTTTTTACTCCACCAGTTTTCTCGATATGTTTTTTCAGTGTATTTTGCCTTTTTAATTTCCTGTCTTTTCTTATATTTTTATAAGAAATGTCTTTTCTTATATTTTTCCTGTCTTAGGAAATACTTACTTGTAAATACTCATAAATGCATTTTCCTCATAGTTCCTAAGTATTCGAAATTCAAATAATTATTTGAATAATTATTTCTTTATTTGAATTATTAAGGCGCTAAGTGCCACTAAATAGGTACTTTCTTAAGCCTAATCCTCATTTATGGCTAGACTTGAAAAAAAAAAGAATATGAATTATGAAAGTTTAGACAACATTTGGTACATTAATTTAATTATTGTCAATTTGTGGTCAATTCCCAGTTTTTCAGCTATATTGTAACTACTGATGTGCCGATCTCACTTCACTTTTTCAAAAATAGCGTTAATTTTATCCCTAACAGGGTGATCAGAGCGAGGTGTGGCGAGGTGCATCTTTGACATCAAAATTCCCGGATTAAAAAGGCTTAAACCAACACTGTGCTGCTCTTAACTGACATTGCATTCGGTCAATAAACGTCACAAATTTTTCTCGCGGCTTGCGTTGCATTTTTCTCTTTTTTGTAATAAAAAAATGTATCGAATTTATTCATTAAATTCACTAATTTTGACAGAAAGAAAAACAAATGAAAAATAGCTGGAAACAACATTTTACTAATTGATTTCTTTTTTGAAATGTAACCTTTTTAATGTCATCAAATCCAGCCAGATACGAATATTACAGCCAAAGAGATTTTATTACAAGTTTATGCATACTAAATGCGAAAAGACTTTTTCCCCGACCATATTACTAGTTGGATTCGTCCGCGTTGAAAATATAACACATGTGACAATATATATGAGCAATATATGTAACGCCGGACATCGTTATTACTGTTAGTTTTTTTATTTTTTGATGATCCCTCGGGAACAATACTTGGATGAAAGGTTATGTTCTTTTCTGTAACCCTGAAAATGTGTATCGGTTGACGAAACTTCACGATTATCGGTTGAGTAGTTAAGGCGTGAGAAGGTAATAGACAGGCAGACAGAGCACCTTCCACATTTATAATATTATTGACTATTGTGAATACACAGATAAAACCCCAATTTATTATTTCTAAATTTAATTATTTGTAGAGAAATCATTATAATCGTACTACTACACATTTTTTATGTTAAGTCGGCAGACAGGCTGACGGTCCACTTGAAGGTAGGTGGCTACCGTGGCCTATAACACAAGCAACGCCAAAGCTGCTGCAAATGCGCTGCCGACTGCAGTGGGATTAAGGATAAGGGATTAGGAGTGGATAAGGAAATGGAAATAATCATTGATTAAATAAATTTTAATCAATGATTATTCATTAATCCTGCTTGACAGTTAACAATTAAAAAGAGAATATTAAAAATCTTTATTGACTGATACAATATTATCTAATCGTGAGTGCCTATAAGAAAATAATGATTTTCTTATTATTTTCTTATTATAAGTGATCAAAATTGGATCTCTTGCGATAAAAACATTGAACTTGAATTTTGGTTAATATAAAACTATTCTTTAAACCATTACTGTTGCAAAACTCAACCTACTTGAGTATTCAAGATATCTTAACGTGATGTTTTTTCATGTATTTTAACAAGATATTAAAAAAATGAGTCAATATTAATTTAATTTGCAACAAAATAGGTAGTGTGTCTTTAAAGCCCTAATAAAATTTGTAAATTATAGTTTTTATTTAAAATATTCAATTAATAATTTACCCAAACCACATTAGGTATTGATCAATATAGTCTAGAAAGTTATGCAATCGATAAACGTATCGCCATATCGCCATTATTATCATACAAATTAAAGAAGTCATTTATTTCATTTCTCAGTCAGCTAGAAGTTGTATTTCAGATTTGGTTGAGTTATAAAGGACATTGTCTGGAAGAGGACACGAGATGGGATATACCTCAAGCAGCGAGGCGGTAGGCGTGTATAAATGCGACCACGCCCGTCCATTGGGCGTGTCTTTTTAATACTTACTGGCATTTAATATTAATTCATACCTGAAGACATCGGCGTGGACTAGTCCGTCGTTTAATATTTCAGACAAAGGATCTACCAGGTTAGGTACTTTTTTGCTAATTAGATAAATTTTGTGTAGGAAATAAATATGCAAAAAATACTCAAATTAATTGTATTTTAATCAAAGTATTATATACTTAGGATACATAATTTATATTATATACTCAGAATACATATAATATTAGAAGTTTCGTTCAATCATAGATAACACCAATAACTGATAACACCAATAACATGGTGCACAGATAAACTCCATAAACAAAATCTCGAAGGGGCACGACATATTACTTTTATGTGAAGGTCGACAAATATGCTGACCGTCCACTTGATGGTAAGTGGCTGCAAATGCGCTGCCGACCCTAATAGCATTAAGGATAGGCATTAGGAAGGTGAGCTCTGGGGATCAAAATAATTAAATTTGTTAAAATTATCAGAATACTCGTAAAAAGTCACTTTTTGACAAACAGACATATCAATGACAGAAGGGTTAAGGAAATGGGCTCTGGCATCTCTTACTCACTCACCGAAACACAACAGGACACGTGCTGTTATTTCACGATGGTCTTCTCTAAGGAGGTGGTTACTGCTACTTATCTTATACTTATTTTGATTTTTATGCTTAACTTTTATTACTTCTGTTTAATTTTTTACTTATTACTTTGTACACGGCTCATCAATACCTACTATAAAACCTAATTAATTATTTGGTCATGTTGATAATTTATCCATAAAATTGATTTTCTCAAGAACAAATAAAATTTGATAATTTTTCGAAATATAAACGCCATTTCATTTTAAAAGATCGCATAATTTATTCCATTAATTAAATATTACTAAAACATATTATGCAGAAAGAGAGAAAAAACATATTTAATATAATTCTTTTTATCTGGCTGTACTTTCAACACACATATATACAAGCAACAGGCACTAAATACAGTATATCACCAGATGAGGAGGAATGGAGGTACTTTAAACAAGGATCATAATGAAAACCTAAATTTTAACCATCAGAAATGGAGACTCTACTCACTACTAAAATGTGTTGAAGCACAGTGTCGTTATATTTAAAATATATCTTTATGTTGTTTGTTTTAAGAGGAACACTAAACATTATGTAGAAAAATCCTATGAAGATTTAAAAAAATATACTGTAGTACATCAGCATGTTCAAAAAATTCTACAAATGAAGTTCCTGAAAGCATATTAATAATAAAATGGCTCTAGAAGTAGATGGATCAATATGAAATATAAATAATTTTAAAACGTTATGAATTTTCTTTCAGCAATCATTGTCTTTATTATAAGTAACATATTCAATTGATTTTTTTCAGCTGCGTGATATGCGGCCACCACCTATTTATACAAGCATCGCCGCAGGTGCTACACAAGCTAGGATAAATAAAAAAGGATAATGAAGTGGGTTCTAGAATTTTCACTCGCCGAAATACAACAACACACATGGTGTTATTTCACGATGGCCTTCTGTAAGGGGGCTGCCCAGTTGATGTCTGCGAAACGCGTGTGCCCTGCCACTACCAAATTTAATTATTTTTACAAGTATCTATGCCAATTGCACATTTTGTTATTAAATACCCGCTTTAATACGTTATGAAAAATTTAAATCTCCCTAAATAACTTCCTAAAAGTTGAAAAATACATAGGGGAGACTTTGTTTTTTACAAGGTTTAATCTATATAAATGAATTAAAAAGTAATCTATCTATATTAATATTATAAAGAGAAAATATTTTTTTATGTATGTATATACATATTATGTATTTTTGTATGTATATAATGAATAAACTCAAAAACTACTTAACCGATTTTAAAAATTATTTCACCTATAGAAAGATACATTATCAGCGAGTAATAAAGGCTACTCATCTTCCTTCTATCTCCGCCTTTTACCCCCATCAATACCAAAATTGCCGGTTTTTTTCACGAATAAACTCATAAATGTTTAAAAAATAAATGTCCACCCGTGCAAAACCGGGACGGGACGGGCCGCTAGGGTATTTATAATTGTTTAAATTCATTATCTTAATAATTGTATTGTACCATATTATTTTATAAGAGAAAGAGAATGGAAGTGATAGAAGGGAAAATACAGGGCAAACATAGCAGAGGCAAGAGAAAGATATCCTGGTTGAAGAATTTTAGAAAATTGTTTTTTATAAACCATTCTTTCGGGCAACAGCTTCTAAGGTTACGACAGACATGAAGGTCAACAACCTTCGCAGATAAGTGGCTCTATAAGAAGAAGACATATTATCTATACATTTTGATGAAAAAATCGATATTAACAAAAAATCTTATTACAAAGCAAAATGAAATATGTTTTAAAGTATTTTAATTATTCCATTTTTGATATTACTTTAAAACTCAGCTACGACAATCGACTCCTGGTGCGTAGACCGACTGCTACGCTTTCTACGGGTGGGCGGAGTTTTCAGACTACGAGGATTCACGGAGTTTTCCGACTGAACACGACGTACAAATGGCTACTTTCAAAATCCAACGTAACGAGAGCTTTCCTACGCAACAGATTTCCCTCTGTGTTCAGGGGAAAATTTTAGAACGCGGGGAGGGCTGAAGGTCAGATTAAAATGGAGTGGTTTTATGAGGAAATGTATGGAAATCGAGAGCTGAGAAGGAATTCGCCAGGATTTTGTTACGTAACATCAGTTGAGTAGCAGCGGTGAGGGTGTAAGGACGTTGTATCGTCCCAGTTTCACTATAATATAAACAACAACAACTTGTTTATTGTCGTAAACAAACACGCGTCGTTCTAGCGTGGCTGAACTTTCAGTGCAAGGTGAGTTATCACAATTTTTCTTTCTGGATTGTTACTGAATTATTGCTAACGGTGATTATGAAAGTAGTATTGATATTTTTAATTTATAAATTAGTTCAAAATATTTTAGCTTTGAGTGATTTTAAAACTTTTTAACTTTAGTTATTTCAAAAGTGATTAAACATTTAATTAACCGCTTCCTTACCGAACAGAACCTACTAATTTAGTAATTAATATTCTTAATATTTTAACATTAAAATTTTAATATATGCTTCTAACAAAAAAATGTAAAGGCTATTTTCAAGGCTTACTTTAAAAAAAATATTTAGGGATGAAAATATTAATAAATGGCTTATCTTGAAAATCATACAGGATTCAAGAGAGTGCCGTTTATTAAAAATAAATATTAAAAAATAGAACCTTATAGAATTTATAAAGTCCGCTTTTGTATCTAAGGGTAATTATAAGATAATAAATATTTACGACAATTGTAAGATATTTGAATAAAATTTTACTTCTTTGAACAACTTTGAACAAAGTGACCACAATTCATACGTCACATTAGTTCCACCGAGCAGTACCATTGATCGTTCTACTGGGCTTTTACCATAATAAAATAATTTGTTAATTTAAGTAGATTTTAAAATAAGATTTTAACTATATTTATTACAAAAATATTTCATTAGCGATTCATACGAGTATAAATGACATTTCAAATAACTGAATCAATTCTTTTTTTTGTTTTTTAACAAAAAAAAAACCATCATTTTCATATTGTTTTTTAACATTGTATTGATATTTAAGGGTCTTCCCTTACTTCGTGTCTAGTCTAGAATTTATTTTTAAATGTAATATGCTCCATTAGAAAAATGTTACAAACAGTTAATCACATCCTTAAACATTAATTTGGATAACTTTATAAATTTATCTTTTTTAATCACAGTTTTGGTGTTAGTTAAGAAATTTATTTAAAAAAAACTGGTAAATGTCACGTGTTTGATACTTCGTGAAATAGTAATTTTTTAATTATTAATGTTTTTCCAATTTAATACAAATAAAGAGTACAAATAGTAAATAGTAATTATTAATAGTTGATTTGTTGAATTTGTCACCCAATAGCAGAATAACTATTAAAATATCAAAAACTATGAAGAAAATTCATTCTCTCATACATTTTGTTGGAAGGGCTTTTTGTTGATATCTTGTGTTGGATTGACTGATTTCGATGAATTTTTTTGTCCATCTCGGCCTCGAGAAGTACGCTGCCGACCTTGGGAAATGGGCTTTGGCATCGATCCCTTACTCACTCACTGAAAAACAGTAGCACACATTACTGTTACCTTACTGCCGCCAGACCGGCTGCCTAAGTGACTGCAAAACATTCTATAATACTACGCGAATCATATCGATTCGCCTCAATAAACAATTACATGATTCAAATGTAATTAAAATAGATTTCATTTTGAATTATTGAACTTAATTCAATTTGAGTATTCATTTATTATAATAAGAAATTGAATTTATTTCAGCTAATAATTGATTCTGAGTATTGCAATCGCCGCATGACGACCGCGATGCTCTATTACTTTATTACAATTAATTGTGTCGGATATCAAAAATAACATCTTCGTCCATTTAACACATGTTAGTTCTATCAGAAGTGTTAGTTCCAAATTAAAATATCATAAACTTCATTTACATATAAGAATAGTCAATATAAGAGTTTACAAACTTTAAAAGTCAGAAATTGAGTTTTCTTCACTACTCTTGAAGCAGTCACTTTATCTTGTAATCTAAACTTATTATAAAATAAAGTTTCTCTCTGCTTCTATCCGTTTCTCGTCTAACTTTTAAACAAACCAACAGATTTTGAGCGTACAGAGGAACGAGGAAGGTTTGCAATAATTTGCAGAAAGAAACGAAGTCGGTAGCAATTTCGTTCAACGCAAAAGTTTAATCATTTCGAAGGACAAGCGATAATTTTCTAGATATACCTTATAATTTATCAATCCACCTACCCCTATTTTGTTTACGATGCACCCCTGTTTGTTGTTTCTCTATTCACCACCCACGCCATGTGGGGTAAAACGCTCCCTAAATGTTACTCCCTCACAACAATTTAGCATTGGCTAACATGTATGTGTAATTATTTCATGTTTTCTTTTTAAGTTATCTTATTGAGACTATTAAGATTGCTTATCTTTTCTTAAAAGATTAAATGTTTTTAGTAGCTAGTAACTTGTAATAGACCAAAGTTAAAAGTTTACCAAAATACCTTTTAGCCCATAAAGACTTACTATCGACGATGTGGATTTTATATCTCTAGAACTGGCTGGCGATTAGTTGTAGAAAAGTAATTAAGGTAACACTCATCTCTATCCTGGCTCTATCCTTCCCATGGTTTTCACAGAACACACATAACCTCTATATCTAATTGACAAAATTCATGTACCTAATAGTTTTTCAAACAGCTGAGAGTGCCGAAGGATATAAATTACGTCAAGTCGATGTCAAGATCGACAATGAACTTTTTTTGACAAGGGAGTAGTGCCTTCCTAGTTATCCCACCTATTGTCTATTTAAGTATAGGCACATAATAGACAAGCACATAATAGTACAAGCACTAGAGGTGATTAAGTATGAGATATACGAGTATATTAATCTTATATATAAAAATGAATCCCTATTTCCCCTGGTCACGGCATCACGTGTGAACGGGTAGACCGATTTTAATTCGGTTTTCGCCAATGGAAAGAGCGATAAACGGGGAATGTTTTAGGGTATATAAAAATTGCACGCCGGGCGAAGCCGGGGGCGGGCCGCTAGTCTACAATAAAAAGTATAGATTTATATTTATATAGAAATATATTCATCTCTCGTTTAAATGAAAGTCAGTGATCAGTTTATTTAATAGAAAGTAGGTAATACGAAACCACTCTAAAAGGTATATTATTATCATGTTGATGAAAATATTTCCACACTACCCACATCCCAATTTAAAGGTATATTGATTTTTTTTAAACAAAAATGCTGTTAACAAAAATGATAAATGTTTGAGATGTAGGTAAGGGGCACACTGAAATTAACGGGAATTAGATACTTTAGACTGAGTTAGAATAAAACCTTACAATTACGATGGCATATTCACAGTTTAAAAAAAAATCTTTTATTACGTTTAAAAAGGACGTGCCATTAATTATCACAATTTTCGCCGAGGGTTGTTATCTCAAGACGAATCTCTTAATAATATCTTCTATATAATCGCTTGTTTCTATACATGATGCTAAAACACCTAGACAAACGACAATATATCGCTGGTATGCAGAGTTTCGACCCAACAGTGCCTCTCTCAGTACTTTACTTTCTACAGGTCGACCAAAAACAGCGGTGACATCTGAAAACATCGCGGCTGTGCAAAAAATTATAAAAGTGACAGTCATGTGACATACGAGCAGATCCAAGCACGCATAGGCATTGTAATTACTGCAATCCAAACTAATTTGCATAGTAAGTTCGTTGTCAAAAAACTGGTTTCTGGATGGGTACCTATACAATAAGCTGTCAGGAGAGCAAAAGGCGGCTCGTATTGTTTCGTGCCGATTTACTCTGAAACATTTCAATGGAGGAATGTCAAAAGGATTTATTCGTATGAGCCTGAGAGAAAGCATCAATAGGCAGTTTCGATCTTCGAAGATAAGGTGAAGCCAAGGAAAGTCGTGCTTTCCCCGAGCGTATCCAAGAAAATGGTCGCTTCGTTTGTTCCAAAAAAAGGACAAGTTGCCACAATTCCCTCACAAGGACGAAGAATGGTTACCGCTGATTGGTATACTTCGGTTTGTTAACTGAAGGTGATGGCCGAATTACGCAGAGGCAACTCGACACGTCGCGTCATCTGACATCACGATAATGCGAACTCCTACACCGCCCGTGAAACAAAAGATTTTTTGTACCAGGAAAACGTTGATTCATCCTCCTTACAATCCTAATCTGAGTCCAAATGTTTTTACGTTCCCTAGAATTAAAGTTTTATTGCATGGTCAGCGGTTTGAAGGCCTGGGCCTAGAAGCCGCCGTGAAAGCCTACAAATCGGCCATTTTTTGGCAACTTCTACTTCAGAATGTAATTACTTTTTCTATGACTGGATCAAAAGAATTCAAAAATGCATTTATAGAAAGGGGAATACTTCAAAAATCAATAAAACATAATTTATTTGTAACCTGCAAATAGTGTTTATTATTGCCAATTATTTCGGTGTGCCCCTCGTAATGATGATCAGTTGCTTTTAAATGTTTCGCTTAGTATTGAAAGAAAAAAATTTAAGAACTACCATACCTTTATTACAGAACTGGTCTCTCAGTAAAACCTTATTATATTTTAAATGAAAAGTATATTTAAATTTAAACTATTTTTAAATAATATTTTTAATTAATTTTAATGTAACTAGGTATTATTTGCTCAATTATTAATATTTGCAATTTAAACTCATATGTGTACGCTAGCGATATAACTTTTGAAGTTACGCCCATAACCACTTTAACCCGTATAATATGAGCCGTATGACTCGGCTTGGCCACCGAGTCTGCCATAGCATTATCCAACCAGAGAATAATTATTTATGAAAAAATAATAGTTAACATCATCATCATCATCATCGTCCACTGCTAAACAAAAGCGCCCCTCCTAATTTTCCAAAAGGATCGAGCAGAAGCAGTCTAGATCCACGGTCGATCCGCAGCCATTATTAGGTCGTCTGTCATATTGTGGGTGGACGTCCTACGCTAAGCTTGCCGTTCCATGGTCTCCACTCGAGAACCTTCCGGCTTCAGCGGCCGTCGAGTCTTCGTATTATGTAACTCCGAGCTATGCTCGGACGCTAGACTTCTTCGAGTTATGGAGTGGGCTATCCACTCCATAACTCGAAAGAAGTCTAGCGTTCTTACGAGGCCCATAGTTAGAGATCACATTTCAGCGCGATATGTACACCTTTTTGACCGCTGTTTGAACTTTGGACTCGATAGAAGTACCGAAGTTGAGATTTAAGTACAACCTCATGCCAAGAAGCTCGAGATCATTGACCACAGGTCAGGATGCAACTCGGAAAGTTGGAGCCAAGTCGAAAGGGCTCCCTTTTGCAGAGAACAAACACACTTGCGTTTTGACGGCGTAAAACTAACCAGATTCTTGTCTCCCCATTGGGATACAAGATTTAAGGATGAGTTGATTCGCTCAACCATTGCCTCCCTCTCAGAATGAATTTCATCGCGACCGGCCGCCGCGCTGGACAAATATCTCTCCATGACCATACTGTCATCTACGTATGCAACTACTCCTGGAAGAAGTAGGTCATTAATAAGAAGGAGGAAAAGAGTAGCAGAGAGAATTGATCCCTGAGAAACCGCCATCAATTGCTATGAGTTCCGAGGAGCAGCCATCAATTACTACTCGAATTGACCCTTCATTCAGGAAATCAGAAATCAGAAATGACGAGCCCGTTGGATGAGTGGTTAGGGTGCTTGCCTTAACGCTCTGTTCTAGGGTTCCCGGGTTCGATTCCCGGCAGGGTCAACTTTGAAAAATCAAATTTTCAAATTTGGCTCTGGTCTAGTTTTGGAAAGTAGTGGCAGGACAATCTGCGTTTCGCAGTCATTTGGGCAGCCCGTCTGGCGGCAGTAACAACCCCCTTACAGAAGACCACCGTGAAATAACAGCACATGTGCTGTTGTGTTTCGGTGAGTGAGTAAGGGATGCCAGAGCTTTCCCTATCCTCTCCTAATCCCTTATCCTTAACCCTACTGCAGTCGGCAGCGCACTTGCAGCAGCTTAGGCGTTGCTTGTAGCTAGCTACCATCAAGTGGACCGTTAGCCTGTCTGCCGACCTTAACATAAAAAAAACTACAAAGACCGGACGGAATGCCATATGTAGGAAGCCTGCCAAGTAGACTTGCATGCCAAACCCTGTCAAAGGCCTTCGATATATCAAAAGACACAGCGAGAGCTTCGCCATGTTTCTCGATGGCTTCATCCCAGTAGTGCGCGACATATACGAGAAGATCCCCGCTTGAACGTTTACTGCTCATCCACCATGCAAAGACGAAACGGGCACTCTCGACAAATATTAAACTCGACTCTCAAAATTGATGTAACAATAATAAATGCGCACGTAACATCACGACCATCAAAATCGTACCAAAGTTGTCGTACAAAAGACTATACGAACGCGGGCACGAGACTAATTTCTTAAGGTCAAACCAACTCGTGAAACCTCTTTTATAGATTATTTTATTGATAAAGGCAAGTAGACTTGATTGTAGGTGTAAACCTCACTATCCAGAATGAATAACTAAGGAATACAAGTATTGTTCCAATGCTTATGAGGATTCTGACATTATAAAAGCATTGGCTTTTGTATCACTAACTCGCGCTCCAACATGAAACTGAACACGTGCTGTTACTTCGGGATAGTCAGGATAGATAGATAGTTCAGGATAGATAATAGTTGCTGGAGGGGCTTGTCAATTTAAGAGTGCTAACAAATTTCAGCAAACAACTTAGTTATTTTTCTAAACCTAATAAGAAATTGAAAGATTTTGCGCAACGCCAACTTGGATATGAATCTGTGTCTACTGTATCGGAATTCGAGCGTTCAGCCAAATGGGCTACCACCGCCACTCCAGAAACCAGAAATTAACACAATTTATGTATTGGAATCATCAATAGTTGGCTTATTAAACATTTGTTTGAATATATAATTGAAAAAGCCAGAGGGTAATGAGAAACGCGACGGATTAATAATTCAGAGATCCAACAATTGAATCTGCCGCGATACCTGTTATTAAATATGCAAATTAGTTATTTATTCAAGTCGCGCCACTTCGGCCCACAAAGGGGAACCTCTTTATGAAGTTTTGCTAATATTTCTCTTCGAACATTCACCTGTCACAATCCTGCTTTACGTGACATGTTTCGAGACAAAATCTCGAGCTTTTGAAACACATTCATAATGAACTACTTAAATATTCGTTACATTGCAAATCAGAATCAAATAGAGAAATGATATAATATATACGTACGTATAAACATAATTTCGAAATTTACTTTCACTTGCAATTCCTTATAAATTTCACATGAAAACCTCATGTATTTTTAAAAAAATATCTTATCTTCTAGATTAACTAGGGACTTTAATAATATGAGTCGATATGGTTCACATTTGTATGAATGTCAATTTTTTTTTTATGAAAAAGTCAGTCGTCACATTTTTTTTTTATTAAAGATGGTTTGCTATTGACCAGCATCTATCCGTGTAGGAAGGATGAGGCCGATTCAATACTCTAGTGCTGCAAGTCAACGTTAGCAGATTAAGCTTTGGCTTTGGCATCCCTTACTCATGCAACAGCACAAACACAACACAACACAACGAAACACAACAGCACATATGAGGAGGAAGATTCTGTCGCTTTACGGGCTGCCCAATTTATAATTGCGAGGAGCATTGTGTTCTGCCGCTACTAAAATTTTTTATTATGATTAATTTGTAATGCAACATTTGTGTAAAAAAAATCGTACAAAAAAAAATTCCGCTTTGAGGCCTGTGCGGGGAGTGGACTGTATAAAGGATTAGTACACTGACCTTGAACTCCCTAGCCTTTCTTGTGATACGAAAACAATAAGAGATCTATCAGCCTTATTTATTCCAAAACACAGAAACATAATATCAACCTAACAATTAATAACACTACAGAAGTGGAATAATAAACAGCAAAAAAGAATTTAAATATTAAACAGTAGCTGTAAAAAAAGAAAGGAATGATCGGTAATAATTCTGCTGACTTTTTTTTCTGTTGAACACATAAATATTAATCTGAACCAAAAAGTTTCCTAATTGTAGATATATCTTATACAATAACTTTTCCATGCCAATGGATTCTAATCAAAATTATTAATTGTATTTGTAAGCTAAACAATGAAGGAATAATCCCCTGGAGGACCGTTTAATTTCGCTTATTTATTGTAAACGCCCGTCCGAAGACGTCTTGCGGCGATACAAGCTAATTTCAAAAATAAATATTGGTTCAATCAGACCCGCTTCGCGTCTTATAATATTCTATTCGTCTATTTTAAAGTCACTGTGTTATTTCCCTTGGCTAACCACGGCTAATTAAACGAAAGTTGGTGGAAAACGACACAAATAGGGATATACCGTACGACAGATTTATAACTATGAAGGAGTTTCAACCAGAGTTGAGAAATTTATTACTATTGTTATTACTGTTGTTATATATTTAAAGTGTAATAAGAAAAATAATAGAAATCTCTTTGGATGAAAAAAGCGATACACATGATCGGATGTGACAGATATTATTATACTAGAAACCACAGTACAAGACAAATAAATCGCAGAATACGCCTTGACTATGAATAATCTTCTATATATAAAAATGAATCCCCATTTCCCTTGGTCACGGCATCACGCGTGAACGGGTAGACCGATTTTAATTCGGTTTTCACTAATGGAAAGAGGGATAAACAGGAATATTTATATATAAAAATCGCACCCTGGGCGAAGCCGCGGGCGGGCCGCTAGTATAGAATATAAGTGATCATAAAGGTACAAATATAACTTCGTCAGACAGGCCACTTGACTTAAGGGTTACTGTCGCCTATAACACTAGCAACGCCATAGGTGCTACAAGTGCTCTGCCGACCATAATAGATTAAGGATAAGGGACTAGGAAGGGATAGGGATAGAAAAATAGACTTTTATTCGCCCCCCGTTGTAATTTCACGGTGATGTTTGTGTGTGTGTGTGTGGGGGGGGGGGGGGGGGTATTTACTACCGTTAGACGGGCTTCCCAAAAAACTGCAAAACGCAGTGTACCCTGCCATTACTTGAAAAAAAATCAATATTAAGTGATCAGTATCTAAGCATAGTAGGTATTAACATCTACAGTGTTCTCTAACTAAGGTGTCCAACAACCTGGAGAGAACCATTCCTGAAAGGAGTCTCATTGTTTTCAATAAATTAAGCAGAGGACAAGAGGCCCGGCTCTCCGTAAACAGCCGGAGGCCTCAGTCAACACAATTATTATACTCGGACAGCCACCCCAGCGATAAACACCCTCTAAATAAATTAAGTGGACTCTACCCAAAACATACGCATCAGAATGCTGATGGTTCGACACCTTTCGATTTCCTTTTTTGATATATTATATTGATTAAAATTACTATTAGCTGTAGGTATACATTCCTATACTATCTAATCCCAATAATAATATAAATGCGAAAGTTTGCATGTTTGGATGTTTGTTACTCATCACGCAAAAACGGCTGAACGAATTTGGATGAAATTTGACATACAGATAGTTCATTACCAGAATTGAACATATAGGATACATTTTATCCTGAAAAATGTTAGGTTCCTGTGGACCGCGCACGTAGTCACGGGCATAGCTAGTAATCCATACTAGTAATATTATAAATGTGAAAGTAACTCTGTCTGTCTGTTACCTTTTCACGCCTAAACCGCTGAACTGATCATCATGAAATTTTGCATACACGCTGGACATAGGGTACCTTCCATCAAGAAAAAAAGGATTGTTCCCGAGCGATCATCTAACGCCTGGCAAAGCTAAGAATGCAATAAAGATCTTTGGCGTTACATTGCTCATATATTTAGTTAGACGTTATTTTTTTATTTTTAATTGCAGACCGAGTCGCGGACATCAGCTAGTATTCCATATTTAACATATGTAGGTACATGAACTTAACTGTTTTTATATGGCAATTTGTAGCTACTAATCTGCCTTTTTTTCGGCCTAGTTTTAAGTTTTGATTTTAAGTTAAACATCGAGTTTTGAAAAATTTCGAAAAATTGAAATACATAAATTGAAATACATTTCGAAAAAATTTAATTTTTTGAAAGTGAGTTTATTTGTTACGCTTTCATGCCGTAACTACTCAATCGATCAGCGGGAAATTTTGTAACGTTAATTTATGGCACGTTCAACTAAATTGGTCAATTAGTAGCGAAAATTTAAAATTAATTATGATTATAACCGCCATCTACCCCATGACGGTATCACTACCTTACGACGTTGCGGACGGGCGCACGATTGCGGTCCCGACGCACCAATATGAAGCGATAGAAAAAACAAAGTTACCATTGACCAAAAATATTTTTTTTCTTTGTTACAGGTGAACTTCATAAAGATGAGTGCACGGCCGGTAGCCGGAGTGGTACGAACTAAGAAGCAAAACCATGCGAATATACCATGTCCTATTGAAAACTGCGCGCGGTTCACCTATGGAAAGCTACCTGACCACTTAACCAAGATTCACGGTTTGACGGGCTCAGAGAGAGACGCCTTAAACGAACAACAAAGAAAACGGTTCTTCAACGGAGAATTGTGCCAAGTGAGGTACTTAAAAGAGTCAGCTATTCGAGACCTTTGGGGCGCTGATTATGAAGATCCACGTATAAAGGCGAAAATACACCAAAGCTACGCTTTAGTGAAGATTAGAATAATACCATTATCGGCGACCCAACGCGCTCGGCCTTTAACGGAACAAGATGCTAACGTCTTAACTGCCTACAATGCAAGAACAGCGCCACGTCCCGCACGAGTTCAACGTCCACGGGCACGACAGCGACCATATCCTGTCCGAGAAAAAGCAACTGAAATTAGAATATCCAGTGAATCCAGTGAGGGCGAGGAAAATACAAGCGCCAATCCATTGCCTCCTAGTCCACCGCCATCGTCGCCGTCTCTCTCTTCGTCTCCAGCGCCATACGAATTACAGCCAGTTGAAACACGCTTGCGGGATATATTCGATACTAAAATAGATTCAGGTTACAAAGCCGTTATTGATGATATGAAGAAATCGATGACAATGGGTAGAACTCTCGGCCCAAGAAAACGAAAAGCCTACAGGACTTACAGACGTTACGCTAAGCGTTTGATTGCTTATCTTCACAGACAACATTCGCCATTAGCTTACGACGTTGATGTTTTGTTGTGCAGTGAAAGTCAAATTTGTTCATTCTTCGAACGGATTAGTAGCGAACACAAAACGAAGACTTTGAGGAATTATATAGTAGCGGCGATTAAACTTTTGGATTCACGTCTCTTTGCCATCGAGACAGATCCGACGTGCAAAGAAAAGGTGGCGTCCATGACCCATGTCTACGAAGTGCTCCACAGCCGTCTAAACAAATGCGACGCATTGCTAGCACAGAAGGACTCTGCCATTCAGAAAACAACAACTTCAACATTCGTCAGCGATGTCATAGATCAAAATTTTGATGAGAGTTATGATGACTTGGTATAAATGTTGTATTCCCTTTAAACGACTAAGCAGTTAAGGGTTTTTGTAGACTGTTGCATCCACTCGCACTGACCAATTTCAGTGCGCCGCCGTCCTATTTAAATTATCTTCCGGATTTCTATCCGAATTTTAATACTTCTTTTAGGTGTGCTATCTCCTACCGAAGGTGGTCTACCATGGTAGCAATTTTGACTTTATCAACCAGAAAACTTATCTAAACTAAATTTTATTCTAAAAGACATGAAAGATTTAATTTTGCATAAGATATAATATTTAATCTTCCTTTTAACAAAAATATATTACCTACTAAGTTTAAATGAATAAATAACCTTTAGAGGTCAAAATCACCTTTGGCCTGTCAAAGTGTCATTATAAATTTAGAAATATTTACTTCGATTTGTATGAAAAGCGTAAAGTTTAAATGAGTATATTTTGATCTCCATTTATTGAAACCACTAGAAGATTGTTCTATACAAATCCTAATGATAAGATTTAGTTCACTGTAAATATCAACATAACATACTTTAGTATTGTAGAAACCATTAGAAATCCTGCTTAGTAATAATAATGTAGTCTAATCTCAAATAATAGTAATAAGCGTTTCAATGTAAAAAATCACGATGCGTGTTTCAAGCAATAAAGCTTCATTTATTATATAAGCACTCCTGTTATTAATAATTTGAATTGAAATTATAGGAAGTAATACTTTCTCGTGCAATAATACTATCTATTTATTTATTGCATTTTTGTGGTTTGAAATTGATTAATCGCATTTTATAGTCTTGTAAAGTACTTAGATATTATTGTATTAGGTCATCATTATAATAATAATTTATATCAGTTTGTTAATCTGTAAATAAATTATATTAAATTCAACACAATGTTGGTACATTATTATTTTCTATACAATTTGGAATAAGGAAGAGGCTATTTTGGAAATATATACCTATATTATTCTGGGAAATTAACATTAAGCCTGTCATATTAGCATAATGTTGTTTTCCGGGGCAAAAACTAATAATTGAAAAAGGTCCGTAGGGTTATTAGAAAGATTTTTAATCAAACACCATCATTTAGAAATCAAACTTTTTTTAAAACAATTTATTTGTGTGAAATACCAGTTCTTTTTTTTTGTTTTTTTTTGAAATGGTGAAATACTTATTTCTTTTATCAGGTTGCAAAACGCATGTAAGATGTAGGTATTGGCGAAACTAATCAAATCAGAGGTGTTAAATTAAATTTGGATAACAACTGTTTGAGTCTACTCCTGTCGGAATAAATGCAAATATGTACGATTCGCAGAGCCCAAAATAAACAAACACACAATTCTGATACCAGATTTGTTAGGCCAAATCAACCATTAAATATGAATACTAGACTTTGCTACTAAAACAAAAGACTCAACAAAATTTCTTCGTGTACCGTCTTCTGCTACATTTCTAACCTTCAGGCCCCTCGTTGGTATCTGAAAGAGGTAGCTACAAGAGAAGAAGTATTAGGCGCCATTGCTCATTCGGCTCTCAGACGATTCAAAATGTCTCTAGTGCAAATATTGTCGCAACTCTTAAACGGCCGCCATTTGACGCCGGTCCAAATAAATCGAAACTAAAATCATCGTTTCTTTTGTATCACGGTACGGATACAATAGTCCATACAGTAAACCGTTACAAAACTCGCACAAATCCATATATTTTCACTTTCAACAAATAAAATTCTTCCCGTTAAATAGAAACACGCGCTTCGCATTCAAATCAAATTCGCCATCATGTTTTCTACAACTTAACTGCATTAGGCCCATAGACGTCACAAATTTTTTTCGTGGCTTTTTTTTTAATTTTTATATATATCGAATTTCTTCATTAGATTCACTCTATTTGACAGAAAGAAAAACAAATGAAAAATAGCTGGAAACAACATTTTACTAATTTGTTTCTTTTTTGAAATGTAAGCTTTTTAATGTCATCAAAACTAGCCAGATACAAATAGTACAGCCAAAGAAACTTTATTACAAGTTTATGCATACTGCATGCGAAAAGATTTTTTCCCCGACCTAATATAATAAAATCGTAAATCGTAAACGAGCCGTGTTTGTACATGTTAAGAGCTATACCGAATACCACGAGCCTACTTGGTTGCGGGCTCAGCTAGTAATTAATATTTTGCAACAACAAAATAAATGGGTGTGTTCGGGTCAACAACACTTTCCTTTTGAATATATTTCTATGAAAAATAATTTTAAAATGGGGAGGGATTTTTTTTATTACGATTTTACGATTTTTAACTGTATTTTTTTAATAACAACAATTTTTGTTAACCTTTAACTTAACCTTTCTCACTTGATTCGTCTCCTACAACTTACTTTTATTTTATCAGGTGCAATGCAACTTAATAAAATAAATAGGTTTCTCACATTAAAAAAAATCTAAAAAACTGATTTTTCACAAAAATATTTGTTTAAAAAAAATGAATTCCTAGATGTTGATGTTTGATTAAAAAGATTTCTAATACCCCTACGGACCTTTACCAATTATTAGTTTTCGCCCTGGAAAAAGTTTACAAATACCTTTAATATACAGAGTTTACAAATACCTTTAATAACATGTACAGAGGACTAGCTTACACTGAAAAACTGGCAAGTTACAACCACTATACACTGATCCATAAATTGGCCAGAATACACTTTCTAATGTATAATTGGACCTCCTTACCTTTATTCTCCCTCAGATAAAATAAGAACTAAAGAAAGACCCCTGTTGACGGCAGAGTGAGGCCGATAAAACTACGCCTCGCCTTATAGGTTTATACGTGAAAATTCCGAACTGCGTAGAGAATGAAAGGTTGTAAAAACCAGTCTTAAATAACAAAAAGCAGAATGGAATCACATTTCACTCGTAAATGAACTAGGAAACCAATATTTTCAATAAAAATTGAGGTTATAGCTTGGAACACAAAACGTCACATAATGTTGTCTTTATTAAGTCTTATAATATTTTTTTTTTACTTAAGTGAATGTGATAATTTAATTTTTATTTATTTATTAGTTTGTTTGCTTGTTTGTTTGTTAGGTAAAAGTAAAAGGCATACAAGAAATTTATTCAACAAAAAGGTTTTTAAATAAATACATAAAAATATTATCCAGTGATTTTGTTTGATCGTTGAATATTGAAGTACATGAAGCTAACATGTCAGGACGACCGTGATAACTTATTTGTAATTTTATATAAATGAATATAAGGTTAAATATTCATTTTTACATACATGTAAAGCACATCGAAAAACCATGGTAATCACAATACGATTTTTAGTTTCATTTGCTAAAAGGAGGATTGGGAGCAATAAATCTCCTGATATCACAAATTGAAAAATCAAAATTTTCTAAGATTCACTGCCATCTATTGTATGGTAAGGGAAATAAGAATAAAAAACAAATCTGTGATGGCAAGTAAATGTGGTTTTACTGAAGAAGTTCTGCTACTGCTCAATAGATAGAGGTATCCTTGTCATTTTGTTTAAGGCTCTTCGAATTTATGTTTCCCTTGTACTTGGCGATCGTAACTGCCTGCTCCAGATTCTCCACTAGTGGCCGCCCACGTTCCAATCGTTCCATTCTCTCGTTTTGTAAGCCCCGCGGTTCAACATTTCAGAGCTAATTTCTTTTCTAGTTTATTTTTTAAATTGATTTGTCGACGGAATTAGACTGAAGTTTCACATAATATTTCAAATTATATTGAAAACTAGCATGTTTGGAAACATTTCATTACACCCAACGTTTGCTACCAGAAACAATCTCCTTCCACCAACATCTTTCTCGATAGCAGTCCATTCCCATCTTAACCTAACTATTTCCATATGTTCCTGTCCTATCCTCCAAATAGTTGAGTCTGTCAATTATTTAGGTGTTTATTGATCAAAACCTCAGTTTTAAGAAGCATGTGTTTTAACAAGATTATTTATATCTTGCGTAAGCAAGATGATTTATATCTTCAAATTGCTAAGACATGTTGCTAATCGACACACAATCAAAATGGTTTTACCTCGCCCTATGTCAATCGATGATTAGTTAATTGGTACCTGGGGTGGTACTGCTAATAAAACCCTCTTATCGAACTAGAGAGAGCTCAGCGTGCCATTTTGAAAGTCGGAGCCGGCCTACCTTGCTCTTTCCCACGGTCGGATTGTAAAGGGACTGGGAACTACTAACTCCTACCTAGACAATCTTTTATACTTCATACTCAAACAACATGCTCAACTAAAGTACAGCCCCATTCTGTAGAAGGATAGATGTAGAGGGAGGCTTAATTCTCATCCAGAAAATTCAACTTAGGAATCTCATTTAGGTTCTTGGTATCCCTTTACAACAATATCAATTCCATCCTAGATGCAAAACGGTAGTCACAAAATGGCTTAAGAGTTTAGACTATGAAGAAACGGAAAAATTATTCGTCCACGGTTCAATATAATTTTGTATAAATTTATATGATTCAATTTTTAGCATATAATTCAAATACAATTTCTTGCAATTTGTGGGTGTCAGCTTTGTGCAATCTGCGGAGTGAGACCATTCTTCAATACCACGGGCACCGGGCTCTCACACAGTTACTACCATTGCGTTATGTGTCAATTTAGGTTAAGAATTTTTGTATCATTTGTGTGGTTATATGTGATTGTGTGGAGCCACTAAATAGAAAAATGAATACGTCCTTTGCTGCAAGTTCAATGTTGTTTGTTTTACAGTGACCATGAATGAGTAACAGAACTCAGGTGAACAATAAACAAAAGTTATTGTTACAGAAATATTTTAATGAACACTGTGAAGTAGTGACGACGGAAAGACGGACAAGCGAGTAAACGACAGCCAAAGTTTTATTTTAAGACATTTACTCAGAGGGCTATTCCCGTAACCACCGCCACGCCACCTTGAACCGCTCACGATGTAGGAACCTATTTCAGTTTATCGAGAGAGTGTTCTAGAAAAACGACACAAAGAGAAAATTATTCGCACATAAAGCTAAGGAGTGGGTTGAGAGCGTCACAGATGTATTCCCGTGAATAATCTAAATAGTATGCGTCATCGAGTTCCATCCAACAAATGTTTTGTCTTAATTTAAATAAGATTGAGACATAAAAAATATGCTACGGCATCCTTGCTAGCATTGTTGCAAACAATAATAACAAATAAAAAACCCTTAATGAACTGATCTTTACAAAAATATAATTAATTCTGTGGTTTGTTAATATTTTTTTTTAATGTTAAGATCGGCAGACAGGCTGACGGTCCACTAGATGGTAGATGGCTACCGTCGCCTATAACACAAGCAACGCCACAGCTGCTGCAAGTTGCTATCGACTACATTAGGATTAAGGATAAGGGATTAGGAGGGGATAGGGAAATGGGCTCTGGCATTCCTTACTCACTCAGCGAAACGCAACAACACACATGCAGTTATTTCACGGTGGTCTTCTGTAAGGGTGGTTACTGCCGTCAGACGGGCTGCCCAAATGACTGCGAAATGCAGTGTGCTCTGCCACTACTTTCCAGATCCAGAACAGAGCCAACTTTGAAAAGTTAATTTACAAAGTTGACCCTGCCGGGAATCGAACCCGGGAACCCTACAACAGAGCACCGTAAAAGCAAAGCAAGCACCGTAACCACTCATCCAACGGGCTCGTTTTTTGAAAAAAAAAATTAAGAAAATCTCAAAGCGTTGTCATAATTTGTCACATTTTTAATTAATTGAGCATACCTACCTACACATAATTATGTACTTTTTATTAATCTAAATTAAAATGGCCTTTAATATTGAAATTATTCATTTCATTACAAATGAATCAGAGATTAAAATTGTAAACTAAATATTTCAATATCCGAAGATGATTTTAATAAAAATATTTTAGGTTTGTTTATAAACCGAGTAAATTATTAATTAAAAATTATGTATGTATGGTTTGTATTTTTCGAGTTCCAAAGGTCACATCTACTACTTACACTCAAGCTTTAATCCCACATATGCGTTAAAAAATGAAAAGTGCATTGCGAACAATGCAGCGCAAAATGGATGACGTCACATGCATTCGGTGCAGAGTGCATGTATGCAGTTCTGACTCCTCTCGTTCATGCTAACCTGGTGGCTGTTCCTTTTGTGAGCATCACCAAAGGGGCCCTATCCCCTTCGAGCACCCTTCTCTGGGTCATTGGATCTTAAACCGGTCGCCGACCCAACCTTTATCTGGTTTCAATTATGCCTATCTTGAATGTATTTGTTAATGTGAAAATTTATTCATAATAATTCCAACATTTTATAGTTAAAATAAATATTCAACCCAGTTAGAATCACTTCTAATCATATGGTCTGTTTTTATAACTTAGAAAAAGGTTTTTTTTTTACTTGTTAACTTAATTTGAAATTACATTGATAACATTGTACAACGTGTTTCCCTAATAAATGTCACGAATACATTAAAAATAATTACAATAAAGACGTGTATTATAAAAAAGAAGTATGTATTTTTGTATGTTTGTAATGAATGAAACTCAAAGAAAAATTCTTTCACAGCTACCATTATCAGCGAGTAAAGAACGCGGACGAAGACATAATAATTTATTAATTTACAAATCTTTAAAAATCTTTAAGATTTTACAAATTTTAAAGAGGGTTTGGTGCATATTCTTACCAGGAACTTGCTGCACAAGGACTGCATAACGCAAAAGTAGTTTTGTGCATTTTTGCTTAGTGTATATGCACAGCGTGTCCATGGAGGAATTTAGGTCTTTAATAACAGTCCATTACATCTCATATACAAACCTTATGGTACAAAACGAAGGCCTTATAACATAATTTGTATGCACACATTTAATAATGATTGCAAAAATGCATTACAAATTTTACAGCATACATGAGAATATAATTACTGTAGCCTCGTTCCAGTTTCTAAAGGAATTTCAGTGAGTACTAAAAATAAAACGTGTTGCCAGAATCAGATCACCGTTTAAAACGAGACTTGCATTAAACACGGTTTATTATAAAAGAAAATAAGGTGCAGTCCATTTAAATAAAAAAGAATTTAGTTTTACTTCATTGGTTATTCAACAACAGAACTATTACATTGTGTTATTTTTGTGAAGCAATAATGTTGTTTACGATTTGAAAGCTCCCAGTTTTAGCATGTAATATTTATTTCCATAGTGTGTAAAATATTCTTCAATAATCGTTGCTGGCCACGTAGGGAGATATTTCTGTCGGTTTTACACATCTCTGCGTCGTATCCGTTCGCACTAATGTTTACACCTCGAGCTTTCCCGGCGTATAAAACACGATAATATGTCTCGGTAGCGGTTATTTAGTTCTCAACTTTGGTGAGGGTGCCATCTATTGGCAGGCTTGCAAAACACGCGTGTGTAAAATTGTGTACCTGTGGTTAATAAGTGTCTGAAAAAAAAAACTTCACAAAATGCCGGGACGTCCTATTTGGCAGGTAATGACTTTTCAGATATATCTTTAATTATGAAAAAATTATTATACATTATTATTATGCATGATTTAATTTTTTTATTAATGATCCCAAATTTCGGTGGAACAATCGAAGTGAGGTATTAATTTAAAAAAAAAAAATTTACAGCCAAGTTACAAGAAATTTTATTTGAAATAACACAATTACATATCATCTTTCTAATAATTTATTTGTAAACAGCTGATTATTAGAAGTTGCTAATTAAATAAGTCAGATTTCAATTGATGATAAACCTGTAACTGTACCCACAGTATGAGGATTAGACCTTGGTTTACCTGACATTAGTTTATTTTGGCATATACTCAAGCCACTTATTCTGTTTTAAAGACTTAATAATAAAACACGCCGTTAAAACACTTATGCTTTATTGACTCTTATTCAAATTCATGCAAAATACAATGAAAAATAAATTTAACTCAGTCCGAGATAATCATAAATTACGTGTAAATTTAAATTTAAAATTAACCTTAACGTAAAGCTTAAAACGCTACTTTTTGCACAGTTTATATTATATTCAACTATTTAAAATATTTTTTTCACAAAACATGTACCAGATTCTAAGATTTTAAAGCAGATCTGTAATATAAATCAGTCCACGTAATTCTGTAGTTCCAGTTTATAGAACTTAAAACATTGAATTGTTTTAAGACCACATTTTCGTTGCAAATGAAATTTCTGTTCTAATTTCACTTGCAAGGAAAATGCAATACGAATTATTTTATTTTATTATTTCTAATATATAATAATTACAACACAACTTCGATAACTGTGGCTTCATTTAAATTAATTTTAAATGTATAAAGTAAGCAACAAAAAATTATTTCTTTATAACAAAGAATAGTATAAAATAAAAAAACATAAAACCTATCATTAAATTGATAGCTTTTTTTGTCTTTTTTTATATAACATGTTACAATAAAATTATTGATTTCTTAGATATTCTAAAAAGAATGGACCAGTCTGTTTATTGTATAAACTAAAAATTAAATTATCAATCACACTGTATCCTCTATTTTAGTGGAAGTATTTTTCAAATCCCCTATCATGAAATTGCCAGGCAAATTGTTGAACAATTGTTGCATGAACCCTAACAGTATGTCTTCTATAGTCTTCGTCAATATTGGTCTCAGTGACTCCGAAACTGGTCTCCAATTTGCGTTCAAGTAATTATTGGTACTCTCCTCTGTAAATAAACGAACAATTAAAACTTAGCAACAATTTGTTTGTTAGTCTCCTAAAACTAAATATTTTTAGGTTCGTTTTCTGTTTCTATATTGACAACAAAAAACGCTTGCAATTTGCAATTTTAAAAAAATTATTATTTTTAATTGACATTAATTTTTTTCACTTCTTATGCTCTGAAAGTGCTTATTTGTGCAGGAGTATAGGCTGCACAAAATCGAATTTTGTGCACAACTGCACAAGTGCATTAACGTATCTACTCATAAATGTATCTATATTAAGGCAAAGAAAATGAGCCATACAGCCAAACACAATAAGAAGTTCATAGATAGAATTTGTTATTTTATAATATTTACTTAAATTTATTTGCCTTATGTGTTTTTAAGACATAAAAGATATTAAAATTTAAATTCAAGTACGGTAGGTTATTTAATTAATTTAAGAAAATTATTATTACAAAATTAATTTAATAGTAGGCTGTATAGGTCGGCAGCCCAAGCCAATGTCATAAGATGTCAATGTCAATGTTAAAGAAATGTTACGTTATACTACTGTTTTATTTCCTCGCAATCGAAGTGAAAAGCAAAGTACTCGTCCACAAAACCATTTTTATCCGAGACTTTTAGCTGATAGTAATGTCGGTCCGTTTTGTGCACTTGTTGTAAAATCTACTATTAATACTAAAAGATAAATAGTAGATACTATAAATTCAGCGTTTTTTATTGCTAAATTTAAAACGCTTGTTTTGTAAAGTTAAAAAAATTAGTCATCGATAGTAGATTGGCGGTGGTTTAGGTTGAATTTGAATACTGAGCAGGAAGTCGATGTCCATATCTTTTCTGACCTTGAAAACCATCGCTCGCTAGTAGGACCTTTCTCTCCCAACGAAAATGAAGCCTCCTTTTAAAGTAACACTAAATAAAAAAAATTAGGGACTGGGGTGACCTATTGAGACGGTTTCTTTTTCATTTATCATTTTAGGCGTTCATAATTTCCTAAACGTAAAAAGACAATTTTGAAATTCCGTTTTTTTATGAGTGGAGAGCGCAGAATTGTTGACCGCGAGGCAGGAGGCGCCAATGGCCTCACAACGTCTCAACGTTGCAATTTGTAACACGTTAGTATTAGGAGAATATAAAACCAGAGATGTAATGAAGTTTCCTACAACCATTTACGACATCTGCCGATTTAGTTTCATATTAAAAATTATACTTTTGTTGGTATGATTCGTCTTCTTACAGGTAGATGTCACTGAAGTGTCTCTTAAATAGATGGCGCTGAAAAGATATTGTGAACCCATTTTCTGTTACATTATTTTATATGATTCGTACATCGGTCTTACCTAAAGATTTAATTCCATCAAATAAGTTATTCATTCGTAAACTTAATCCTCCGATGTTATACTTTATATGAGCTGCAGTAACATTGAAGAAGGTAAATCCTTCTTTTTCATACAATTTGACATCACTCACTATGTCAATCGCCATATTAGCTGTAATAACAATGTTTTAGTCATGTTTTAGTTAACGTCAATATAGAACGGTTTTCATAATTATTAATCAATATCACTTACTCGGTTCAAACCAACAAAGACCTCGGCCGACTAGAGGAATAAGTAAAATTTTTCCTTTCAAATCATATGTGCCCTCGATTCTTATTTTCGGCACGCGTACCTTTGTATAAAAATCATACGTTTTGCTGTCTACCCTTAAAACAAACAAACTGAATTAGACAAAGTGGAAGTCAGTTTAAAACAGATCGATCGACTTATGCCGTTTTTCGCGACCCAGTCGATCAAACAGTTGCCTTTTGTACCAGGACATAATAGAATCGAAGAGCGCTTACTGGCTAAACAAAACCTCTGTCTGACCGAAGCCAGTCACAGTGACGTCATCAAGCGCAGCATTCACGTTCACCGGGCCATCGCCTTGTAGAATTCGTATTTTGGGTATTTTCAGTGGGTCCAGTGGGGCCATACCAATTTCCGGTAGTCCTGGAAAGTTCAAAATAGTATAAAATCTAATGACACGTTAGATAGGGAAACCATATTTTAATGATAGATTAGCTGGCATTTAGAAATAGGTAGTGAAGAAATAAACGCTTTCGCTCGCCGCAAGTTATGTCTTTCGCAATGTGGCTCTGACTCTGACTAGACTCAGCTATGGGACTACACAGCTACAATTTGCCAAAATATTTAAACATAAAAACACCTCATTCGCCAGTAAGTCTTAATTCTTCATAAGTTTGCTTACAAAGAATTTTTAATACCAGGTCAGTTGCATTGTAAAGTTAACTGTTGCAAGGCACAGCTTGTTTCCGTTGTGCAATGTAGTTAGGCGTTGAACTATGTGTGCTATTTACATACGGCTTGTTTAGATGATAGCTGCAATCCTAATAATTATTTAATATTTATTTACACATAAGCAAAGTTTTACATAAGTGTATTATTTTCACGAATAGATAAAATCCACGATGCAACATGCACTGTTTAAAACCTAATAAAAATGATAATAATGAGTATCATTAAAAATGTAATTCACTCGACTGAAAGTTATCAATTAATCAATACTACTTGCAGGCAATCACAGAAAAAAGTATAACAAAAAAATAAAATAAAATTGTGAAAAATATATTTATAACGCAGCAACAAAAACATGGTAAAAGATGCACCTATTCCACCTTTGTGTTTATTAAAATTAATTGGCATAAGAGGTCAAGGTGTTTATCCAGACTTGTCTGCGTTTGTCTACATATTAATCAGTCTGTTGTAGACATATATATAGACTAGACTAACATGTCCGAATGCAATTAAGTAGGTAGATAGATAATATATCCTATATCCGTTTACCAATAGCTAATTTAGATACTATGATGTCTCTTAAAAAACTTCATTGGACAAAACTGTAAGTACTGTTTTGATAGTGTAAAATTAAATAAAAGAGTGCATAGATACTACTTCAACAAAACTATTTACTGATTAACCAATTCAATAAAACTTCAAGCTTGTATTAAAAATTGTATATAAGTTTTATTCGAAGTCTCAAAAGGAACGCTGTACCTTTTCAGCAACATTTATTCCCAGTAAGACAAAAATAATTGCATCTTTAAAATAATAGCTACAGAAACTTTGTACAAAATATGTGTTAACATATAGTTCAATGGTTAGAAAAAAATATCAGTAACGTGACGATAATTGGGATTGAATAAAACGTGTCATTGAAAGGAGGTTTATAATTTATACAGGAAAAGTGAGCATTGTACTAAAGTAATAATAGTAAGTCGCTCCACATTAGCCTGATTAAATAAAATAAACCTTTTCGAAGGTTTCCTAAGGTAGAAATTAATGTAACTTCACTTACCTCATTATCAAGCCGGTCTGAGGTTAACGAAAAATAAGAATTTAAATGAATAAACAAAATGTCGTTACCTGGACCCAAAGCATTGAATAACTGTTGCACAGCCACACGAGAACAGTCCTCGAATTCGGGATCATTTCGAAAGCACGTCTTCACGAAACTGGCTGAAAGAATATTATTTTTATGTACCACTAGCCAAATTTGACGAGCCCGTTGGATGAGTGGTTAGGGTGCTTGCCTTAACGCTTTGTTCCAGGGTTCCCAGGTTCGATTCCCGGCTGGGTCAAAATGAATGAAAATGAAATATTCAAAGTGGACACTGATTTGGATCTGGAAAGTAGTGGCAGGGAACAATGCGTTTCGCAATTATTTGGGCAGCCCATCTGACGGCGGTAACCACCCTCGTACAAGACCACCGTGAAATAAAAGCACGTGTGCTGTTGTGTTTCGGTGAGTGAGTAAGGGATGCCAGAGCCCATTTCCCTATCCCCCTCCCAATCCCTTATTTTTAATCCTGCTGTAGGCAGCGCATTTGCAGCACCTGTGCCGTTAGCCACCTTACCATCAAGTGGACCGTCAGCTTGTCTGCCAGTCTTAACATTAAAAAAAGTCAAAAGGTTTGGTTACTGTTGCCAGACATTGAAGTTACTATCTCCAAACGGGGTGGTATCTTTAATTAGGAATTAGAACAATTTTACAAATCTGTGAAAAATATTAAAAAAAAATTTAATTAAAATACAAAGTATTAGGAGTTCATAGTGGTGTAACTGTATTATGTATTGAATATGTGACATAGGAATCGTAAAAGAGACGGTGACATAACCTTATTTACTTCATTATGTAACAGCGATTATGAAATTGAATAACCGCGACCGCAACCGTTTGTTTATCTCCAAAATGAATGTAGGTCAGATATACATAAGTACGCAAAAGTACTCACGCTTCGACTTGTAATGTTCCGCCAAAGTACAATGTATCACAAACACTAGAAATATTTTAAACTGCATGTTTCTCTGCGTATTGGGTAACGAACCCCGATGGGTTCGTTCGCGCAGGCTGTAGACGTGTGGCTTCAATACTAAGTCTCCTCTCGGCCGGTCTCCACGAGACTGCTGCTCACCAAGGAGGGGATGTACCTTCACGCAATTGTTAAATATTTGATTAATAAGTAAATTCTAAACTCCTTGACGAAAGCGAAAGCTACTTATTGGTTAATGGTAAATTGGTAAATAAGGTTTCATGAATAGAGACAGTGGATCCTTAATCTAAGCACTAAATTTGCATTCATTTCATTGTAAATAACGAATTCGAAATCGATGTAAAAATAGAAACGTTGATAAATTGCAAAATAGGATACACCGTTTTCCAATTTTAAATATATATTGTAGGAGGAACTGAATATAGAACTTATAGATAGGTAAAGAAAAAAACATAAAAATAGTTAAAAAAACATTTACAGTTAATTTCAAAACTAAATAAATTATTTCAAATATTATAAATGTTCAATTTTAATTATGATTTTATTTTTTAAAACAAAAACTTGTCACCTTTTTCACCAAATGCAATTATGTACTAAAAAGTAATATTTAAAGCGATTAATTAAGTAATTTTAATTAATTGCTTTAATTAATTAATTAACAAATGTTTATAGCTATAAAAACAATAGAAAAAGAAAACCAATTTTTCAAGTAAGTACATATTACTCGTATTTACCCCCTGATCTTAAAATATATTCAATTGAATTCAAATTATTTATTTGCAAGTGACATGGGCCACTGTGAACCAGTTCTTATTAGTTTGAGTATGTGTCCTCATGTATTATAGTTATACTATATAACTTATATACTATACTATATATAAGTTGTCGTATTTTCATAAAACAGAATTTTTTTCTTTATCGACTCACGATTTTGTTTTCAACGCAGAGGAGCATTTTTATTTGCAACTAGCGGCCCGACCCCGGCTTCACTCGTGGTGCAATTTTTTCCCCGTTTATCCCTCTTTCCATTAGTGAAAACCGAATTAAAATCGGTATACCCGTTCACGCGTGATGCCGTGACCAAGGGAAATAGGGATTCATTTTTATATATATAAGATACATATAGATTAGCTTCTTGACAGACTTCGTTCTGTCAAAAGCTATTGGACTTTAGCAACTGTAGTGTAACTTAAATTTAAAATATATGGTTTTTTTTTTTCAATTTATTTCCTTTTTCGAACTTTAAAAAAAAGTTATTTCTATAATAACATACATGACTATTTATACCTAATATGCACTCTATCATTTTAATTGAGTCGTTTTCCAAAATCATTAAATCGTAGACTTTAGAATGAATAGATTTGAAGGTTATTAATGTGTATATATAGACTATTGATTATTATGTATAGATATGAAGGTAAAAATAACAAATAAACATTTGCAATAGAATCACTTCCAGAAATTCAAGTAAAACTCGTAACAAATAGGCGAGTCGCAACAAAGACCTAATAACTGTAACAAGTAAGTATAACATTCGTTCCGTAACGCCGATTTGCTTGTGCCGTGATGCAACTGTGTTATTAAATTGAAGAATGTATGAAACTATGAAACAATGGCTCACCTTTTATGGTGGAATATTTAAAGCAAAACTCAAATGCACATTATTTTCTATAACGAAATAACGAAAAATAACGAAATAGGAACCAAAATAACTAGGCAAGGTAATTTATTGCAAAGATCAAAATGTAGATTAGAACTATTTAATAGAAATGTTTATGTTATGGCAATTAAAACATACAATAAACTACCTAATAATATAAAGGAATTGCCGGATCCTAAATTTACAAGAACATTAACAAAATGGTTATTGTTGTTATTATGATGTTAAAGAATTTTATAATAAGAAACATTAATTCCTTTATTAATATAGTTTACAAACAATTAAACACAAATATTTGCATGCCCTTGGCGGGTAGAACATACTTTGTACTGTAACTGCTGTATACAAATTAAAATCCTG
The DNA here is from genome assembly GCA_910589475.2 of Bembecia ichneumoniformis. Classification (NCBI taxonomy): domain Eukaryota; kingdom Metazoa; phylum Arthropoda; class Insecta; order Lepidoptera; family Sesiidae; genus Bembecia; species Bembecia ichneumoniformis. The sequence goes on along the minus strand of OU342526.1, from coordinate 715,953 downwards.
TAAACATGTGTTCGCGCAAATAAAGATTTATTTTATTTATTTATACAGAAACGAAAAATATAATATACAATAAGTAAAACAAATATAAAGCAAGTTACAATGTACTCTAATCATGTTAAGGATTCATGCCCGCATTTGCCTAAAAAAATCCCTAATTCCCGAAGGAGAGACTTTACTTACGCATATAGTTTATTTATGATCTTAAAAATCATATAAGTTAGTACATATTACAAAGACGTCCAAATTGGGGGAAAGCGCAGTAGATTTGTTTATTTCTTCTGATACGAGAAATGCAAAATGAATTGATGTTGATAGTTATAGCTAGCCTAGTCGTGCGAACGAATGAATGGGATGATTCATTCGTTCGCACGTTCAAGTTAATCATTCCAGAGCTAATTACACGCGACAATCAAATAAAATAGGTACTACTAAAAATACAATTAGATAAAGATTATTTGATAATTATTATTTTAATATAATTTAGTACTATTGTTTATTTTGATTCTAAAAACAACTTTTTTAAATTCGGTAACATAAGTCAACGTGTACAAATTGGTTTTTTAAAAAAAAAAAAAAATGTAATGTACAGACACGGCTTGTTTACGATTTTTTTATATGTATGTATTGGTTTACATAGAAACGGTTTCATTACAATAAGATAGTGTGGCCTTAAACCCTTCATAGACTAGACGTCTAGACCCTTTAGTTTCCAAAGTGGTCCAGGTGGACCCCCAATTGTCAACGGGAGACTCGACGGAGGTCTACGTTGGCGTGACAAAAAAGTGGGGTGTGACGAAAAAAAAAACAATCAAATTTCACTTATTTCATTTAGAAAACTCCCCATTTGTGGTTGGAACTCAGCCGCAACGCAAATTTCCATAGTTAATCTAATCTTCACATCGGTCCATCGGATTTTGAAATCTCCAGCTAAATTTTGAAAACCTCTGGTCTAGACAATGCGTTATCGTAAATTAAGTTATATAAATAATTAATAGATTGGACACCATTTGCTCCAATTTTTAAATATATATCTATTACATTAAATTATTTTTTTAAATTTTTTTTTTTTTGTATTATTATTTACAAAATGTGTTTTTAATATCTTTTTAATATTAATTAAATTCGGAATAAAGTATTGTGACGTTCTTTTACCATATTTAGGTTCATTAAGTCTATTTATTTTGGAAGTTATGTGGTTATGCTTCTGGTAGTAATTAAATGATTTTTCATTTTTTTTATTTAAGATCGGCAGACAGGCTGACGGTTCACTTGATGGTAGGTGGCTACCGTCGCCTATAACACAAGCAACGCCAAAGCTGCTGCAAGTGCGCTGCTGCAAGTGCGCTGCCGCCTACAGTAGGATTAAGGATAAGGGATTAGGAGGGAATAGGGAAATGGGCTCTGGCATCTCTTACTCACTCACCGAAACACAACAGCACACGTGCTTTTATTTCACGGTGGTCTTCTGTACGAGGGTGGTTACTGCCGTCAGATGGGCTGCCCAAATAATTGCGAAACGCATTGTTCCCTGCCACTACTTTCCAGATCCAGATCAGTATCCACTTTGAATAGTTCATTTTCATTCATTTTACCCAGCCGGGAATCGAACCTGGGAACCCTGGAACAAGCACCCTAACCACTCATCCAACGGGCTCGTCAAATTACTGGGGTAAATTATTGACAATCGTCACTTATTGGGCAATTGAATTTAAAAAATAATAAGAAAAACAAAAATATGATATTCCGTGAATATTTATTTACATTAAACGACGACAGTAAAAATGGCTAACTAAAATAATAATTAAATTGAGGAAATACAGCAGCTGATATTTGTACAATAAAACAACAGTGAACCTTATGTGAACCACAACCTGTTTGATTTGACCTGAAATTTCTTGTCTACCTACTTCTAAGTGGACAACAGTTGCTTCATTCATAGCTATTTGTATTGATGCAATACACTTGAACATTTAAATATAGTTTCTTTACAAATGAAAATAAAGTTTAAATTATGTAAATTGTTGAAAACCTGTTTCTGATTGTTTCTAACCATTTTCATTTCTAAGAAAGCAATCAATCGTGAGAAAAATCTTATGAAGCTTAGTCTGGAGAAAAATACCTACCTATTTAATATAAATTAATATTATGAAATTATTAATTAATAATATTAAGTAATTAATTGTATTTAATATAAATATATGTGAGATTAGCGTAATCCCTTCGATTGTGCTTGTAATCAAGAAGATATGAGAGAAGCACAATTACACTGTTAATGCCTGTCATTTTCTATACCAACTTTCGTCAGATGTTTGTTTATAAACAAATACTGTTAATTCCTGTGTAATTTATATTAGAAATCACACATTTCCTCACTATGTGATCAACCAGTTTATGCTCACGGTTCTGAATGCTTATCAAAGAAAAATAGTACCTGCTCTCTGTTCCTTAGGCCTCAAAATATTCCCAATCACCTCTCTAAATATCATGAAAATTGATTAATTGACAGATACCCCCCCTGGAGTTGCTTGTGTCCATAGGCGACGGTAGCCACCTACCATCAAGTGGACCGTCAGCCTGTCTGCCACCTTTAATAATATATTTTAAAAAAAGATAGATTACGTTGTCTATACTTACTAATAAATAAAATTGGAGTGTCAGTTTGTTATGTCAAAATAATTTCTTTTTACAAAATGTATATCAAATTTCAAAAGTTATAAAAAAAAAAAAAAATTTTGTCTGTCTTTTTGTTCCGGTTAATCTCCGAAACGGCTAGATCGGTTTTGACGGAACTTTCACCGGCAGACAACTGACTTTATAAGGAGCAACTTGGCTACTTTTATTGTAGAAAAATAAAATATCATAATCATAATATAATTATAATACAAATATTGTATCTTTGGATGTTCATCAATCATGCAACAACGACTAAACGGATTTCGATGAAATTTTGAACACAGATAGTTTATTACTTGGATTAACATATAGGATTTTTATCCTGGAAAAATGTAAGGTTCCCGAGGGATCGTCTAAAAATGTAAAAAATTCGCGCCACCGTCGTCAACTAACATTTACATTATCCCTACCTACTGGATTTGTAAGGAACTGTTAAAAAAACTGGACCAAAACTATATTTGAATTTTATAAAGCATACTAAAAGCATAGTGGTTTTCTTTCGCTTTGGAAACATTGTAAGCACTAGTCACCACCCTTTTGTCCTTCGACTAATTACTGTCGAGTAATTATAACTAATGAGCCGTGTGTAACTGTGTGTCTGTTCGTGTGTCAAGGCCTCGTACTCTGTCAGAGGTTCAGAATAAATTTCATGAGAGCATCTTCGCTTTTTGGCTCTTGATCAAGACAAACAAATTTCGCTGCGGGCACGCGAGACCCACGCTAGATTGATGGAATTGCTCATTCTGGAACGGCGTCTGAGACTTGCGCAAATCGGTTCGTGCCTTATACTCCTTCGCTCTCCATATCGAGATTGTTTGAGCAAGCGATCTGTTTTCTGTATTCCATTCATGTACGGGTATGAGTAATCTGGTATGCGGTATTAAGAGCGAAGTTTTGACATCCCTTATCTTACTACCTTACCTTGCAATTATTTTCTTGCTACAAATGTGTAACTGTTGACACTTCTGTGGACTGTGTATAGTTAAAGAGACAGACGTGTCGATAAGAGTATATATGTATAACAAAGCAATAAAAAATAATTTTTTTAATGAAACTTCACAGGTTACTTTAAAAATAGATATCATATGGCCAGCAATAGTATTGGGCAATCTTCTTATAAATAAAACTAGCTGTTGCACGCGTCTCTTTTTAAAATATTACTCGCTGATAATGTAACTGTCTATAAGTGAAAGAATGAGTAGTTAGGGTGCGTGCCTTAACGCTATGTTCTAGGGTTCCCGGGTTCGATTCCCGGCAGGGTCAACTTTGAAAAATCAACTTTTCAAATTTGGCTCTGGTCTGGATTTGGAAAGTAGTGGCAGGGCACACTGCGTTTCGCAATCATTTGGGCAGCCCGTCTGGCGGCAGTAACCACCCCCTTACAGAAGACCACCGTGAAAAAACAGCACGTGTGCTGTTGTGTTTCGGTGAGTGAGTGAGGGATGCCAGGGCCCATTTCCCTATCCACTCCTAATCGCCTATCCTGAATCGTACTGCAGTTGGCAGCGCACTTGCAGCAGCTTTGGCGTTGCTTGTGTTATAGGCGACGGTAGCCACCTACCATCAAGTGGACCGTCAGCCTGTCTGCCGACCTGACATAAAAAAAAAGTGATTTTTGAGTTTATTCATTACAAACATACATACATACAAATATTTTTTCTTTATAATATGTATTAGTATACTCGTAGATTACAAGCAAAATGCCGAAAAATGTAATAATCTTAACCAAAAATAATCTATAAAAAAGTTTTTATTTCCATTATAGTAATGGCAGAGTACACTGCGTTTTTGCAGTCATTTGGGCAGCCCGTCTGGCGGCAGTGTTTCTGTGAGTGAGTAAGGGATGCCAGAGCCCATTTTCCTATTCAATCCCTTATCCTTAATCCTACTGTAGTCAGCAGCGCACTAGCAGCAGCTGTGGCGTTGCTTGTGTAATAGACGACGGTAGCCACCTATCATCAAGTGGACCATCAGCCTGTCTGCCGATCTTAACATAAAAAAAATATTATAAAACACATAAATATAAATGTCCGGGCACGAAACATACTTGGCATAGATAGTTAAAGTTGATTGCAATTAGAATATAATTAATTTAGGATTTATTTTAATTAACTTCTAAGTATATTAATTAAAACATATTTTTGACTTATTTTGAACAAATTCAATTACATATTTTTTAAATTCTAAGTTAGTTTTTATAACTATCTTTTACATGTAAAATATTGAATCTTCAGTGAAATATTGTTAGGGTTCTATGAAACTATTAACAATAATATAAATATTGTTAATTTATTTAAAGTATTTAACTCATCTAGAAATATTAAAATAATGCAACATGAACGATTTAATGTGTGTAAATATTGATTTAGGCTCTATCACGAAAAAATACTTCCGTAGAATTATAAAAAAAACAAGTTTTATTTAAATTAGGTACTAGGACATTTTTAAAAATGACAATGTAATCATTTACACAACATATTATGTATACTATTTATTAATAATATAATAAGGGATAATGTTTTATAAGCGTGATAAACTGAATCGTAACAAATTCTGTGACTACGCAACGCTCTACACAATCTTGACTCAAAAGAAAAAATATTACCCACCATCTGAAATTACTATTACTTACAAATCCTTTCATGACTTTATTAATCTGGACTCGAGAGTGTTTCGTGCCAGATATTTCGATTTATGTTATTTGGCCCAAAATATTATCTCTCTCAATAGTGATGCTGCCAATGGCAGCCAGTCATAAATCAGTGCGGTTATATATGTTACCAGTGACGAAGTAACAGCTGGGTTGAAGAAAATACTATTATTCCGATGTAAGCTTTCCTCTTTCTTTAAAAAAAGCAAAATGAGATTGAATAATTCTTAGACAAAAGCGCATTCTTTGGTAGAGTGCGACAAAACGACGCCTTTTCATTCCCACTCTGAGCGCGTTTTGATTTCATATCCACGATTTAGTGTTTTAGTTTTCAATTTTAGTGCATTAAACCTATAAACTAAACAGAACTACGCTTTAAACTCTAACATTTTGATGTATATACAATAAGTCGTTCATTACGGAATACATTAGTTAGATTGCATAGAAACAGTCCCTTTCAGCCGAACGGCTGAATTCGGCTTTTTTTTTAAGTGTTCCTTGTAGTCTGAAGAATGTTCTTATGAAGCCCGGAAAATTATATCCACGCGAAGGTTACCTACTGACGGTTAATTTGATGATTGAATCAAGACAAATTAAAAATAATGTCAGTTGTAATGCACTAATATTGAGTCTCAATTTAAAAATGAAATATAACTTTTAAATTCATCTTGTTAACGATTTATTTATCTTAAATTATCTCAACGAGATATGGAGAGGGCTGTGCTCGGAGTTACAATGCACGATCGTTACGAATCGTAAACTATCGAAAAAAACTGTCAGTAGTTTTTCTACGCAACTGCTGAATATGAATGTTTATATAGAAACAAAAATATGCACATTCCGAATTAAAGGTTTGTTTTTAATCTCAAGACAAGAATGAAGGTTTGTCTGCATTAATCATCAAAATGGCTAAACTAAATCTGATGAACTATAATTAAGAGACAGACAATTTTCTAAACAATGATAATAAAACATTAAAGTTGAAAAAATCGTAGCTGAACACTATATAATCGATGTTTATGTAGAACCGAAGGCATTTTAATTTAGGATATTATTAATTAAAAACACATTATAAACAATATTTATTAAATAATATTAAACATTTATTTACAATTACACATACTGTTATAAATCAGTTAAAAAAAACCTTAAAAAAATAAGTAGTGTTAGGTGAATCATTCTGAACATTTCTTTATCACACAATCTTTGACGCCTTGTAAAGTGAAGCAAGGTAAATTCAATCGATTTAAACGAAGGGAATAGAAAATACTGCTTTTTCAAGTTAGTCTGTTGTCGCAACTTAAGTCCACGTTGTTTTAATTTTAGTTTACATATGGCGGGTGTTGCCAAATCCACCATGTCCGGATTGCGACGCCCCCTTGTTGAAACCCATCTGAAGATTGAGTTGGCCCTCATGAGCACGGAGTTGCTCCTCAGTGAAAGTGCGTTCATTCTTATCCGCCATTTTAGGGCCGAGCTGTGGGCCGGTCCATTCGGGGTGTTTTTGTGTCTGAAATTATATCATAAGCTACTTTAATCCACCTGTCACAAGAATAACGAAAAAGACGACACTTAGAAAGGTTATTATCTTACAATCCGACCAAGGGAGTACAGACAGAGGGTAACTTGCGGAATGTTGCGTCTCTCGAAAAGATCAGCAGTTTGGAAAATTTCCTCTTCTGGTACGCCGTATTTCTTTATGGCGGCTTGGAACCTGAATTCAATATTCAATAGTAAACAAAAATATAATGATTAAAATATAATATTCTATTATGCTTAAGTGTACCTCTGGATGTTCTCCATGAGCTGGAAGTTAGTGCCTCTCTCCTGGATCTTCTTCACAGATCCGGGCGACAACTTGTTTATCAGTTTACACAAAATGACGCCGTCTTTCAGGATATCTTCATAAGGCGCATTGGGGAGGTTCTCGCCAGTCACAGCCTTAATCCAGTCCAGAACTTCCTGTTCTTGATCCTTGTTTCTAGGCTGAAATTAATTAATTCTCGTTTAAAACATAGCAGTTTTGAATCATGGCCATAAAACGTTCGCTCCAGTGCCAAGTCGTTTGATGGTTTCGTGTTAGTTCCAGCATCATTTCCGAAAATAACGCGGCAACGAAAACAGATGTGTGTTATCGCAAAGAGTTGCGTCTGGAAAGCTTTTAGATTAAAGGACGCTCGGTCATTGATGACGAGAGAAGCAGCTGCGCGTGCGACGCCACTCTCATTAATCTACAACTCAAGGCGCTTTGACGTCAGATACACTTCACATCTAACGTATAGGATTCAATTTAGGGTTGGACATATCAGAAGCAGTGTTAAAAAGCAAAAATAAAATACATTTTATGTTAACATCTTTTGATATAATCAAAAGAAATGAAGAAGTATTAAATATAAAATTAATATTAGGTAATATGATGTTCCCAATAAAAGAAAAAAATAAGCTTTTACGTACAGCCATTTTGTATCACTAAACTATAGGCACTTATTATATATAAGACGTGCTTCCACGACGATAGCAGCTAGAGGACTGTGGTGTCTATGATTCCGCCCGCCCAAGCCACGACGGCGGGGGCGGGCGGAGAGAGCCCGCCCAAACTGTTTTGTAAGATTCAGCAAACATTTCCGTAATAACTATGATGTTTACGTCATTTTTATTTACATATTAACCGCATATGACAACCTTTAAGCTCTAGCAAATAAATCTCTTTTATTTATATGTTTTTATGCCAAAATAAATATACGAAAGAGTGTTTTACTATTTCAATTATATATTAAGTACTATTTGATTTTTTTTATGTTAAGATCGGCAGACAGGCTGACGGTCCACTTGATGGTAGGTGGCTACCGTCGCCTATAACACAAGCAACGCCAAAAACTGCTGCAAGTGCGCTGCCGTCTACAGTAGGATTAAGGATAAGGGATTAGGAGGGAATAGGGAAATGGGCTCTGGCATCCCTTACTCACTCACCGAAACACAACAGCACGCGTGCTGTTATTTCACGGTGGTCTTCCGTATTGTGAATATTACATTTATTATTAAATTGACTAATATATTTATGCGTACAAATTAAATTTTCATAATTCTTTCAAAATCTTTAATAATAATAATAATTTGAAGCCGAAAAAGCCGAAAAAGAAAAACTCACCAAGTACATAGACTTGGCTCACGAGGTGACCGCCATGTGGGATGTCGATTCGACAATCATCGTCCCGATAGTTGTTTCGGCGAACGGTCTTATAGCGAAGAGCCTCGACCAAAATCTCAAGAGGCTCTCACTAGATGGCTGGATCAAGGGACAGATAAAGAAGGCGGTACTTCTTGACACAGCACGAATTGTCAGGAGGTTCCTCACTCTGCAGCCCTAACCACCGGTAGCTTGGGCCTTGCCCCGCTACCTGCGGAAGACTAGTTTTAAGTTTTTTGTAATATATATTTTTTTTTGATAGATACATATTGTAAAAAACTTAGAATTAAGAATTAAAATGAATAAATGTATAATAATTTATTCATTTAGACCAACAAGGATCACATTATGTAAGTAACAACTTAAATCTATGTTAGTATTTGCATACGTTTATTAGTCAGTACATGAACCACACAACAGTGGTTCAGGTACTGATAGTCAAGACTAGCAGTAAATACGCTCAGGATGCAGCTACAGTTGGCCCAAACCCTATGCACCAGGGAGCACAACGCTTCAAGCTTCACATCCATACAACACGATGAACCAAATGTAGCAACGAGTGCGATGAATATTAATGCTACGGCTGCAGAGAATTTTCAATACAGACATAAATTTCGTAAAATTATTAAGTACATTAAATGAAGTCCCAATAGTAATTTTAAAATTATAAAATCACCATAATATGTGTAGTAAAATACGGAAAAGTTTAAATACGAAGTTTGTTACTAAAAAACCATTTTAAAAATGTTGCTAAACGGATGTGACATCAATAGGAAGTCGAATGCTTCAGTTGAAATTAGAAGTGTCAAAAGCTTGTGTTGCCGAGTATAAATCGGGTTAGTTGTTGACATCCATATTTAATAACTGCCAAATAGAAATTTTAGAATAGCTCACTTTAGTTGGTAGCTGTTTTACGAGACTTGTTTTTATTATTATTATTCATTTTTTTATTTCTTTTCTTAATTTTAATTTTTTTACAATATATATGTATATAAAAACAATAAATATTATAAAAAACTTAAAATTAGGTGTCCACTAGTAGCGGGGCAAGGCCCAAGCTACCGGTGGTTAGGGCTGCAGAGTGAGGAACCTCCTGACAATTCGTGCTGTGTCAAGAAGTACCGCCTTCTGTATCTGTCCCTTGATCCAGCCATCTAGTGAGAGCCTCTTGAGATTGATGTTGGTCGAGGCTCTTCGCTATAAGACCGTTCGCCGAGACGACTATCGGGACGATAATTGTCGAATCGACGTCCCACATGGCGGTCACCTCGTGAGCCAAGTCGATGTACTTGGTAAGTTTTTCTTTTTCGGCTTTCACGAGGTTTTCGTCATGCGGAACATCGATGTCGACAAGCATCGTCCGGCGCTGGGATCGGTCAATAACCACGATGTCAGGTTTATTGGCGACAATAGTCCTGTCCGTGATTATGGAGCGATCCCAGTAGAGCGTAGCTTATTATTATTATTATTAAATAACCACATTGAATTCCTTGTTAAGAACACATTCATTTTTGATTATTAATTATGACGACAGTAATATCCAACTGAATAGAACCCTCGGCTACTTTATCACATAAAGAGGTGTGTGGGATTGTAATCAACAGGGATGCATGCATAGGTATTTCATATGTGTCATATACCTTCAGAAAGTGGAAAAGAAGCGATCTTCTCTTGAGAAGCGATCTTCTCTCGAGTAGCATTACCACAATACAGGCAGAATACAGGCCTAAAAAATAATATGTTTTTTTTTTATATTTTTTGATATTTCATTTGTAAATAGATCAATGAGATAATAATATAATAGATCAATGACAGGGCTACTGTTAAAAGGATTGCTTACTATGTTGAAATCACCGTAAGCTTCATCGTTTGTCTGTCCAGACCATCTTAATATACGTATATTTTCATTTGTGTATATACATAATATATTTTATAAGAAAGTATCTTCATTGAAGAAGAATTCTAGCTGACACATAGTAGCTAGCATAGCAATTATAAGCGTGGAAAATTTTCAAAGAGTCATTATGACTATAAGATTTGTGATAATAATAGAAATTTGGTGTGCAGATGACTATACCATGACATGTTTATCTTCGCGGGTAACACATCGTATCATAAATATCGAATACGCATTTACCTAATTTCTAACTTAAATTCTAGACTTAGAAAACTTAGAACGAACGAATTTAGAAACGAACTTCTTAAAAATGAAATCGTCATAAGGCAATATTTTTTTAAATGTGACCATTTTAGTCACTGGATCAAAATTCGTTTATTTGAAAATTAAAAAACAAAATAAAAAAGTTTCCTTTTTATGTTAATTAATAAACAGCACAAATGCTATTTTATAATTAGGCGATTCGTAATTAAGTCTGCTAAAAAAAATATGCCATTAAATCTGTACAAAGAAACATGCAAAATCAGAATAACATTTTGAGTAATAAAATTATTACTCCAATAAGTTTTACACCAATAAAATAAAAATAAAACGTATAGTTAAAATAAACTGTTATAATCTATGAACAAGATGTTTTTTTGGATTGTAGCCAAAATGAAAGCAGAATCGCAAGCCACGTGCCGGGAAACCCCGATTATCATTTTTGTAAATAATATCAAATAATGGCAAAAAAGAGGACAAAGCGGCCAGACAAAGACCTTCATCATGTGCAGGGCCTTGTCTAACGTCCCTTCTACCATTTTGCAATCTTCTATAATAGAGCAAACATATTTTTATGTGCCTCATCTATTATCGCTTTCTGATTTTTATACAGTTTTTAGCCTAGCTTAGAAACTTTAACATATAAATTGTATTATCAGTATTTAAATATTTTAATGCCAATAACTCCGGGCTGTGTTCCAGCACTCCTTAGGCCAAGGCTAATTTTGCTCTACTAGATTTGACCATACCCGTTCCGACCTGCGACCTGTCAGAGTTAATTATGCTCTGCTTGCCAGAACTGATATGATCAAATCTTGTCCGGATCAAATTATGCTGGAACGGTGTATATTCACGGTTAGAGCAAAATTATCCTTGCCCGATGGAGTGCTGGAACACAGCCCCGTACAATACGCGAAGGCATAATATTTTTTTTAATTTTTATGGATCCTATTTCGTAAGTTACTTTTATTTTAAGCGTAGAATAATAAATAGATCTATTCATTAAATGCTTTTAACCTTTAGGTCAGTATCAGACGTGATTAAAATACCAAAAGCTAATTCAGACATGCCCATAGTGTCCAAGCAATCATTATAACTGCGCCCTTGTGATACTTTAGGTAGAGGTCCATAAGTTGTTACATGCGCAACCAGTATTTTAGTAGAAACAATTTGTAGAAAACAATTGAGTAGTATCCTTAAATATAATAAATTGAAGTCGCTGCCCGCGTCTGTTTGTCTGTCTGTATGTTCTCTAACTTCTCCTAAAATCTTTTTTTTTGCCAGTAGAAAGAACGTTAAACGAGGAAGCTTTCTATATATAATTTGTAAAAAAAGTGCACCTAGTAAGTATATATTACAGAAACACGTAAAAGCAGATATGCACCTTTGTTTTTTGACGAGTCCGTTTGATGAGTGGTTATGGTGCTTGCCTTAACCCTATGTTCTAGGGTTCCCGGCAGGGTCCCTAGAACCCTAGAGGCAGGGTCCTAGATAGAAAATTTATTTGAAAATAACTTTTTCAAAGTTGGCTCTGGTCTGGATCTGAAAGTAGTGGCAGGGCACACTGCGTTTCGCAGTCATTTGGGCCCCTCGGGAGCATTCCGTCTATTTTCCTAGGCAGCCTGTCTGGTGGCAGTAACCACCCTCATACAGAAGACCATCGTGAAATAACAGTACGTGTGCTGTTGTGTTTGTGTATAGACGACGGTACCGTCGTTGGCTTGTCTGCCGATCAGAGCAGTACCATGATCTAATTGTCATGGTAGTCACTCATCATTTTTTTTAATTTTTTTTTTAAATTAGCTTGTGCCAAATTAAACTTCATTGTTAACTGTTACCTTTAGCCGTTTACGTGGCTCCATCTGCTCGCGGTATATGGTAGTTGAATCTTCACACCACAACAGCATTATATTGGAAGCAGCATCAGTAATTTTATTCGTATATTTGGATAGAGTAATATGGACAGAATCTGGCATGCATATTAGACTTAGTACATATAAGACTAAACTTGAAAAAAGACCGTCTAATAATTTCATTTTAAAATTGTTGTTTTGATTTTGAGATGAATGATTTTTTTTTATTGATCTCAAGCAATTTTTTTTGTATAGCTGATGTACACCCCCCTTTTCGAAGTTGGGATGTGTTCAATCAATAATAAAACTTAATAATATAATTTCAGTGCGCTGGTAAACGCGAACCGGAGAAAGAAGTTGAAGCCCAGCAATGGATCGAGGCAGTCATTGGAGAGAGATTCCCACAAGTTCCTTACGAATATGCACTTCGTGACGGCATCATTTTATGCAAGCTCATGAACAGACTTCAACCCGGTATCATCACAAAAGTCAACATATCCGGCGGAGATTACAAATTCATGGATAATATTAGCCAGTAAGTAAAAATGAGACATTTTTATCCAAAAACTCGACAAATGTGGACTCCATTAAAAAGGCTCATTAGAAGAGCGGTAAGAAACAAATAAAATGATTAAATAAATTAAATGTTAAAATAATAATTAACATTGCTACGATAGCTCTAATGAACTCATGTTTGCCTGGTAATAATTTGAAGAAGAAAACCATCCACTGTCCCGGCGGAGTGGCGCTCATTGTGAGTTAGTTTCATTATTGTTAAAGAGTCATTGTGAGTCAAATACGAGACAGTTTTTAAATAAAGTATGAGATCCCAGTGAAAAAGAACTCACTTTAAAAAAAAATTTAAGCGACGTCATATTTAAATTTTTTTAATTATTGAATAAAACGTAATTAGGATTGAGAGATATAAAAATTTGATAAATAAAACATAATAAAATTCCCGTATAAAGCAAGCTTTGAGGCACATCAGAGTCATCTAGCGTTTCATCAATTCGCCCGCAGCCGCACTCACCACGTAGCGTCGGTCGGTTAAACTTTCATACGCGATATGAATCCTTGGTACATTTTATTTATCAATCACCTGTTGATTCATTAAATTAAACTTAGTTGTGTCCAAAACTCTGTGCCTGATCAACCGTTAGTTAAATTCAGAAGCGCCACTTTCGATAACTTAACATAGCGAGCAAAGAGGTAGCTGGAGATTATGGAACTGAGGCAGGCAGGCCACAGTTTTTATGGTAATGGCTACCGTCACCTAACGAAGCCAAATCCTTCTTTTCGTAATAAATCCTGAAAGAAAGGTTTTCTCCAACATGCTTTTCATGGAAAGTGCATGGAAAATAGAAATTTAAAAAAAGAGAGACTTTGGGTCGGCATATAAACGCAGCAAAATTATTTCAATCTTGAAAACTGTCTCGAAGGTCCATATCAGAAGATTGTATTTTAGTCACACAACTTAATTGAGTCTAATTCTAAAGTTTAAGTTTATTAAAGTTAGTTTATGAACAGAATTTTAGCTATCTAGCACACAGTGTTTATGTAAAAATGTTTTTAATAAACTTCCGTTCATTAACTTCCGTGTCTCAGAAAACTTTTTTGAACTCACGTGTTTATTCTGTGCTCACGTCACGCTGACTGAGCGACACCCTCAAATTACAAAATAGGTTGGGGAAAAAGTTTCTTAGCGTTATCCTATATGAAAACTCAATGCACCCAAATATCGAGCTTCTTTGTGTACCCAGTTTTTTTCTAATGGGTCAAAACTGTTTTGTGGTCAATTCCCGCAGTTCTTCAGCTATGTCGTAACTACTGATATGCCGATCTTGCTTCAGTTTTTCAAAAATAGCTTCCAATTTATGCGTAACAAGGGAGACCAAGCGAGGTGCATCTTTAACATCAAAATTCCCGGATTGAAAACGCTTAAACCAACTTTGTACTACTCTTACTGACACTGCATTAGGTTCATAAACATCAAAAAAAAAAATTTTGCGGCTTGCGTTGCATTTTTTCCTTTTATTCCTCCATTTGATTCACTCATTTCGACAGAAAGAAAACAAATGAAAAATAGCTGGAAACAACATTTTACTTAAAATGTAACCTTTTTAATGTCATCAAAACCAGCCAAGATACAAATAGTACACCCAAAGAGATTTTTTTACAAGTTTATACATACTATATACATATATGCGAAAAGACTTCTCCCCGACCATATATGTATGCCGATGTGTGTGTGTATCGAGTTATAACCTACATATTTGTGAAGCTAAGTTTTCACTTCTGACATGCAGACCTACGACTGATTTTTTTTTTAAATTTAAGCTCACATTGTGAGTCCACACCAATTGTACTTTATTTATTTACAGATTTCAGAAAGCCTGCATCAAATACGGCGTACCTGACACAGATCTCTTCCAGACCACCGATCTTTGGGACCAGAAAAATATAGCTCTTGTTACACAAACGATTTTCGCCATTGGCAGAACGGTGAGTTTTAATTCGAACTTAATTAAAAAGCTATTTATGTTTAAGATTGGTTTATCTTAAACAGCGACTAACATACAAACGGAGAGTCCACGTGATTAAAAAAATTACAAAGTTTGGCAAAATGCCGAATACTAGCTTACGCTAGCTTAATACTAAGCTACGAAGTAGAAATTTTAATCACTATTTTTTCAAAAACAGTTTAAGCTAGGTGTATTATACCTAAGTAGCTCACTAACATTAGTGTAATTTGCAAGCTATAATAGCTACTAACATTAGTCTCATAAGTCATAAGGGACACTTGAGTAAGCTTATTTTGAAATTAACATGCTTTCGTGACTTCATATGCTTCAGGTGTGATTTTTTTTGTATAAATTTTAATTATTTATTATTTAATCATTATTACTAAAAATTACTATGAATATTTTACAGGCATACAAGCATCCAGAATGGCGCGGTCCTTTCCTCGGCCCTAAACCTGCTGAGGAAAATCGCCGTGAATTCAGCGAAGACGTCCTACGTGCCGGTCAAACCGTTATTGGCCTGCAAGCTGGCACCAACAAACAAGCGACACAGTCGGGTCAGAACTTCGGCGCATCTCGTAAGATTATTCTTGGCAAGTAGGGTACTAGGATGTCAGAATTATTTTCTCTTAGTCTAGTCTATTTGATAAACGACATAACGACATCTGTCGTTAGAAATTGGCACAAAAAAAATCACAAAAAATTCGAGTATACTTTTTTATACCAACTAAATATCGTATAATTTTTATACTAATTTTGTCGTAGATATACATATTTTTTATAATAAACAATTTCTTACACGCCAACTGTTAATTTAATTAATATATTTCAAACGTATTGCATGGATAAATTGTAATTTTAATTAAAAACTTTTTGATTTTATACTGAGAAAAAAAACAAGTAAGTAGTAGAAAATATTATATCTTAAACCAACATTTCTATCCCATTTAATATACTTCTTAGATGTTAATGAGAGCCCATTATTCATGTATGTATTAAGATTTTTATGTAATCCCTATTACA
This sequence comes from Bembecia ichneumoniformis, assembly GCA_910589475.2. NCBI lineage: Eukaryota > Metazoa > Arthropoda > Insecta > Lepidoptera > Sesiidae > Bembecia > Bembecia ichneumoniformis. The sequence goes on along the minus strand of OU342526.1, from coordinate 699,887 downwards.
AGTGTTATCAGAATCCGTGACCGACCGGAAAAATCTTTTTTATGCTTCTCATTATATTTTGGGAAATTAACGACTTTGGATCTGCGAACAAGAAACACAAAGCAACAAAATAATGTAGTTGTTTATTGAATTATATTGACCAATATTTTATTTATTTATTTATTTTTTAAATTAGAAAATGGAAATTATTTTAAGGTCTTAAATTATTGTTTGTCTAAACTAAATGATAGTTGTCAAAATGTTGTATGAAGTGCCCTTTAAAATTTTTTATGTATTAGTTTTCAAAATGTTTACCAAATAAAATGCAATTTCCTGGAATACCCACATTTTTTATTCGAATATTGTGATTTGTTCGTACTGTTTACATAAATATGTTTTTATTATATTTAAAAGCAAAATACAATAAAATTTGTTGAAAAAATTATTCCGATGTTTATTTCACTCAAATGCCTACCAACAACCTACCATAAGTACTTATAAAAAGCCAACGTATTTCTAAAAATTACACAAAGTTAATTTACTCTTTATATCTTACCTACAGATAACTTTCACAGTTTATTTTTCTGAGTAGAGAGGCAGACAGGCTGACAGTCTACTTGAAAGTAGTATATAACGTCAGATATAAACAATAGGGATCCCTGATGTATACAAATCCTATACATCAGAGATGCCATTGAGCTAACGACCTTAATCGGAGAAAGGGAAAGAAATAAAGTTGCTCTGGCATCCCTAACTGATTCACTGAAAAATGTAGATAAGTTTTGCCGCTAGACGGGCTAAGTTAGGGAGTCATTGTCATTTCTTTACGTCCGTCGTGGTATTGACAATGTGGCTTGAAATTTTCTATTTTTTTTTTTATAAAACAGAAGTAGAACAAGCCTTACTTACCAATAAGTTTTTTCCCATGATCAAACTCTAATCGTACAAGTGTAGGTGAAAAATATAATCAGAAACCCACTATTTATTGGCTTATTTTGATATCGAATTCAAATTAAGCCAATAATTAAAATCGAATTCGCATTTTGGAGATGATTGGGCCATTGACTAGTTCCTAAATTAGTTGGGAAAATTGTATAATAGTTCCTACATATATTGTGAGGGTTCAATATGATCCAGGCATTCCGATCATCAGTCCCTTATCATTGAATGTAGCTTAGATAAATTAGTTCCAAAGTAACTTATAATAAGTCACATAAATTAGTATAAGTCATCATATGTCATAAGAAACTAAGGGCTTTGAGATTATCCGCTACACTTTTCGGCGAGTAGATATGATCATAGTTTGTTTTTGTAGACATATTGACGGATGCTGCTGAACTGTCTTATGAGAAGAGATTTGCAGAAAGATTTGCAGAAAATCTCACAAGATTTAAATTTCAGACTTTGATATGGACGAGGAAACCAGGAACAGGGAAGGTATATTACGGACTTGTGTAATAGTGGGGAGCGCCATAAGTCGAAGTTGCGGTAGTATCAGTTATAACAAAAACTATTATGAATAAACATCCTGGTTCCTGGCCAATAACTATGTCTCGTTAACTATTTTTAACTATGCTGATTAGGACTTAAGGTATTCTGGTTCGCTAACTAATTGTATCAGACCAAATGAGTCTGTGAATGTCTTAGGTTATGTTGAATAGCTTCATACGAGCATGTTAGCTTCAAAAGGAAAGATGTAGATAGTCTGCGTAATAAAAGAGAAGCAGCGAAGGAAATGTCTGGATATGACGGTCATTTCAAGTAGGTATACAATCGTAATGTATTGGCAATGTCCATATATAAAAGTCGTACACTCTTCTCAGAGTGATCTTGGTCGTGCGGATGATGTACACGGAGGATGGTCATGTTCGCCCTCCCTGGCTTGCCGCACTGACGCTCCCGCGATGCTTCTCCACTTTAGTCTGCTGGTGGCGTCACGAGAATACTGTACCACAGTATATCGGGTTGTGGATTTTATTAGGTCTGTCCAGCGGATAGGCGATATACCTCTTGAGCGTCTTCCCTCCACCTGACCCTGAATCACAAGCCGTTCCATCGATTTTTTTCTTCCTAGAGATGTGGCCAAAAATCTTTAATATTTACAATAGCACAACCCACAAAAGCCTGTCCTTACTTTAAGCTCCTTTAAGATTGATTTGTTGGTGAGAAACGCTGTCCATGAGGCATTTAGGAGGCGTCTCCAGCACCACATCTCCAGTGCGTCAATGCTGCGACGCTCTTGCAGTCTTGAGGACCAGGTTTCAGCTCCCTAAAGAAAGATGGGAAAGACAAGGGAACGTTGTGTATAGGTTATTGTTATTTACTGAGCCGCGGATCTCATTGGCCATGCACGGTAACAGTTAAGGTGCTTACCTTTTGGAGCGCTGTGTGTTAATTTGCGGTTGAATTGTATTTTTCTCTTGCGTTATTGGTATCATAATCAGAGTAGTCGGGTAAAATTGAAATGTGTTATAGGGATGGGTGATGGTACCTATAACGTCACCTATTTTTTTTCATGTGTAGGTAAGAATCGAATTGATTGAGACGCTATAATAGCATACTTACATGTCGGATGTTACATTGATAGCGCTTGTATCGATTAAATGAGTTATGCCGACGGCATAGTACTCTAGACCATTAGAAAATGGTGATCTTAAAAAGCTGGTATAAGCAGTAGGTACTTACCTCAATTATAAATTTCAATAGAGCTAGTTTTCCCAAAAAAGAGTCTCCATGAACCCGCGGAGTAAGCTCGAGCGAGAGTAGAGCGAGACTATTTTAGTACATGACTTTACGAGGACAAAAAATCAAAACTGTAGTTAATTTAAAATTATTTAATTTATAAATGTTATTTAAATTATAAATTTATTTATTATTTTTTTAATTATAAATTTAATTTATAAAATTTCGCAGATGAAAAATTCGATGAAGGTAACTACGTACTTTACTCACTGTTAGCTTTCATGAGCTTTGACTCCTGTGAGTCGTATAATAATTCTGATAGCTATAGTAACTAATAGGTACTTACTTAACTTTTATAATGTATTATGTTAAACAAAAGAAAAGCCTATTTACTTAATTCATATATTTTTGTTATACCTACTTAAACTCATAATTTTCTATTTTAAATATCACAGTCAAGGCAATTTTGTATTTATATGCTAGTACATTATACATATTATATTATACACAGGTATTTATAATACTACGTATACTTGATAACATTCATATTCCAATGTTGTTTAAAGTAATTTTACTTATTTTTAATCTTCATCTATACCCACTTATAAAATCGTTTTGTCCCGACTGATTCATCAACGCAGGAGCCTAAACCACAGAGGTTAAAAACTTGAAATTTTGGCAGTTTATGCATTTTATGTTGAAAACATCCCCTAAGGAATGATTTTGGGAAATTCCAACATAAAGGGGTAAAATAAGGGATGAAATGGTTGTATGGAAATTTAAAAATAAATAAATACGTAAGTAGATACTTATTTCAACATTCCCTGTCCCCTAAGAGGTTGTAAGTTTAAATGGGGAGTCCGACATTTTTGAAGTAAGAAGAATGAAACTACTCAACAAAAATAAATACGTATTTGGGAAATTCACCCGTTTGGGGATGAATTTTTTTTTTTAATACAAATGAGGTGTGCATTAGTATTAAAAAAACTGCTTGAAATTTACTATTTCGTGTTTCTTAATTGAAATGATAAATATAATGTATACCTATTTCAAAGTTTTTAGAAATTCCACTCTTCTGAGAAGAAAAGCGGTGACAATTTCTTTATTTTTTTTTTCGAAGGGTTATCACGTTGAATGGGCATAGCAAAAGCCTCTCTGCCTCTGCCGGCGCTATAGCAAAAGCTGGCCGATTGCGGTATTTTCGTCGTAACTTTTTAAGTTCCATTGTCGACTTAGGAATTAGGTACCTAATTACATAAAAGCGATGGTTAAAAGTACCTATGTAACCGGAAAAGTTAGATTAATTTTAAGTCTCCATTTATACATAGGTACAGTTTTAAAGCATTTATAAAAAAAATGTTACGAATCCTTATATCAAACATAGGTACTCAATATTAGTGTATGAAACGAAAAGCGATACTTTATTAGTTTGGATGGAGTACACGTGCAACACTACATCTATGAAGGAACTTTGTACTATTTAGAATGTAGTTACGCATTCCTTAGTCAAGATGGCGGTAGCGAGACAACGGAATAATAAATTCAAGGCCAGTAGTAAAGAGAATTGAACAAACGAGTTAATGAGGTACTCATTCACTGTCAAAAAAATAAATAGTTCGTAAATACAGCTTAACAATTATTGTGCATTATTTAACAGTTATGAAATTATTTATATCACTTTCATATGAAGAATTTCACCAAGATTTCGTATCGAAAGTTTGTTTTTAAAGTTAGCTTTTGTAGGTTGTGAGGGGAGTGACTCGTGTAATTTCGATTTGTTTTTCATGAGTGCATCACTAGTGTTAAATAACATTGGGAATTGTCGCAACGATTCTTTATTCCTTTTTTTTTTCTTTGCAACCTGCGTATTAGTGCGTATATCGAACGCGAATTGTTTATTAAATTTATCCAAATGTAAAGGAATTATAGAAAATATGATTACATTTGGCGCTGTGAGCAACTCAGCTGCGGTGGAAGACTCGGGTGCGCGTAAATTTCAGTTCAATGTGTCGTATTTTTGATACTTTTTTTTTAAATTAGGATTGTGAATTTGTTTTTAGGAGATGTTAAAAGTATTTCCGAGAGTGTTTGCAGCGATGGTTCAAACGCTACAATGCAACCTGTCAATCAAAGACCTCGTATGGACATAGTTTGTGTTTTGGATGTGAACCAATCTCTGAATTTAACACACAGAAAAAGAGCTTTAGAAGAAGTCCGATTGGCAGCTGAACTGGTCAATGCGAATTTACACCATATACAGGTACCTACAATAGCTTTCCCCATCAGTTTTATTAACTATAAATACCTATTCAAAATCCTAATTTTAATAGGGACCTACCTTAAATTATTTTTAGTAATAGGGATCCACAAATGAAAATTATGTAGGTAGGTAGGTACTAGCTACTCAATAATTATAAAAATAATATTCTTTTATTCATGTCATCTAATATTATAAGTGTATTTTTAAAAATTTAGACCAGACATGTTTTGCTTTGATAATATTTTAAATTGACATTTGTTTTAACATGATAAATTTCTCAATATCTTTTGAAAATTAAGATGATTTGTATTTACTAAACTTGACTTCCCGTTTAACTTATATGTATTGATTATGAACGTGGATGTTAATATTTTATAAATAGCTATACTTACCTACACATTTTTATTCTACTTTTTTATTTAAAGAAAATATGTATCACATTTCTTATTTTGCTACTGTTAAGAATAACAATGATTGTGATAATACCTTGATTATCTATACTTATAAAATTGTTTTCATGACTGAAAATCAATGCACAGCTAAATCCAGTATCATCTGCTGAGAAAATTTCAGCTCCGTGCAAAGATTTGGTAGTTTTACATAAATCGGGATGTTTATTAAAATCTCAGTACGCAGAACAAACAAGAACCTGTATTCAATCATAATAATTGCTTGTCTAAATCGCATAAGATGACAAAATGTAAATTAAAATATAGACTAAGTACTCATTAGTTCATTAAAATTATCTAAATGAGATAAAGAGATAAAGTTTCTGTTGTAACAATTTTATTTACACTTACTTATTTGTTGAATGAATTTGAATTAAAACCACACTAACATAGTATTATTACTAGACACCCCAAACAGATTGTATGTGCAACTCAATATGCTCAATTTGGAGGCAAATCTTAAATTTCCATATCACTAAATTTTGAGTTGAGTCTGTTACTAATAAAGCTTCAACCTCACTACTTGAACTCATTCAGAGTTGAAATGAAAACAATAATTTCGCATGATACTTTTAAATAGTGTCAAGGGTTTCATTTGGAGAACTCTTGTCTCCTAAATTTAGAGATATTTCATAGTAAGGTTCAGGTCACACCAAAGTGGACCAAGTGAGATTTCTATATAGGTATTTAACCATATCGTCTCATATTTATCTCACGCATAGCAAAGACGAGAGATGTGAGCAACACGCTTTGACAACCCACCTTTTAAACGCTTCTCCTATTCACTCTAGCCAGTATACATCTCCGCACAGGTTCGATGGATTCAATCTAGTTGTTAAACAATTCCTTTCCTGTCTACTTTGACGAAGTCTGGGCCTTTATCTTGAGAGTCAGATAATAATATTTACTTAAATATTATTTGTGTAGGTAATTATAATTTTATCTGCAACTACAAATATATTGTTGTTTTTATAACCATAAGAAATATGTTTATTGTAAGGAAACCTGAGTAAAATATATAATATTAAAGAACTTATGGTCCATAATGATAAGGGAAAGTGAGATTGGTTTTATTACTAAAATAAGCATGGGCATTGTTTGAAATTGCTTATCACTTTCTATCTTTACAGTTTGAAAAGCTTGATTTTGGTGAAACAAGCGTGTTGGACACATTTTATAATGCGGATGTGGCATTGGTGGATCTCAGTGTGCAAGTACAGCAGAGTTCACTACTGTACCACCTTGGAGTGAGGGAGAGTTTTGAGATGAGAGAAAATGTTCTTCTGTACAATGACGTTGATTCTGAGTCTACTTTGCGACTTAAGGTATTTTGTTGTATTAATGTTATTGTCATATTAAACTTCATATTATAGGAGCATCAATATAATAACTGACCTCATACAAATTTTAATGGACCAAATGTCAAGAAAATGCAGAAATATGTCATTACTAAGGATATACAAAATGCATCACGATCATAGCTCATAGAGCATATTTAATTGGCATTGACAATTTTTGTCAGTACAATGCTACCTTGAATGGCACCTGCTAGGTAGTCCTATAGATCCTATTAGGGGATCTAATAGGAGTGGGTATCTAATAGCTGTTAATGATTACGATGAGATCAATTCATTCATGCATGTTTTTGACAAGCCCATTGGATCAGTGGTTAAAGTTGCCATTTGCCAGTTGCCCATTGAGCACCTTAACGCTCTGTCCCAGGTTCCATTCCCGGCCAGGCCAATTTTGGAAATTAACTTTTCAAAGTTGCTCTGTTTTGGATCTGAAAAAGATCTGAATCGTTTTGCAGTCATTTGAACAGCTCGTCTGGCAGCAGTAACCACTTCCTTACAGAAGACTACTGAAAATGATAGCATATGTGCTGTTGTGTTTTAGTAAGTGAGTAAGGGATGCCAGAGCCCATTTCTCTATCCCTTCCTATTTCATTATCCATAATCCTACTATGGTCTGCAGCACAAATAGGGAATTTATCGTTTCATATCTCAACGAAACAACCGAGCATTCGCTGACCACACAAATTTTCTAGTTTCGCTTTATCAATTTGTCTAGTTTATTAGTATGAATTTAATCTCAGTTAATGCTTACTATTGGATTTCAATATGTACCCATTTTTATTCTAATTGGATATGACATTATGTAGGTAAGTAATAAAAATTTAAATGAATACCACTGGGAATAAGGTATATATAAATATGTCCACCCACACAATGTCTATTCAATCCTACTATGTAATAACAAGTAGCTGTTATCTAAACCAACAATGTGGAATGACTTGCTCTCAATTTATCAATTACTTTGTGCTCAATCTCGATGTGTCTGCACCTTTGAATTACCTGAGCCATTGTATATGGTTTATTGTATTTTGTACTTACAATGTTAGAATAAATACAAATTGTTGCATGGTATAGTTAGGCAGAAAAATGGGACAAGTGCGAGTTGAAGTCGCGTGAAGAGGGTTCCGTATGATGTTACCTATCCACACAATATTGAGTGATTTACCATGTTATTTTAATATCATGGACTTCTTATAGCTTTTCCTATAATCTATAAGTAGAAAACTAATTTCTGTATTTTTCAAAATTTTAGGTTCAGTAGTTTCGGAGATATGGGGGGGGGGAATGGTCAATTTTCGTCTATTTTCTTAAATAATTTGGAAACTGTTTATTTTAAAATTTAAAAAAAATACATTTAAGATCTTCACAACAAGGCCTTCCATTTGATATGTCACACGATGCAGTTTTCAAAATTTTCCCCCCAAAAATGACTTCCCATATACAGATTTCATCTATTCACGTCAAACCTCTGCGTTTGGGTCACAGAAATTGATATGTGTATCAAATTTCAACTTAATCGGTCTAGTAGATTCGGAGATAATTGACTGTAACGTCAATTATCTCCGAATCTACTAAATAATTATAATTTATAAATAATTTATTGAATGAATTTTTATATAAATTTCAGATGTCGCTAACCAATTTTCAATTTGTAACATACAAACTGACAGATATGGGCATGTGTGTGATAACAAATCCAGCTGCAACTGATTTCAAAGGACAAGAGACGGCGGATCCCAAACAAGACCTGACTTTGAAACTTAAATCTGTGCTGCGAGATGTTGAAGTACAACGGAAGTAAGTGTTATCTACTTTGCGAAAAATAAATTGCAAACTTTAAATTACTTCCTGCCATACGTTTATCGCTAGCCAGATGTTATAGAACGGTAAAAGGTTGATTGAGGATTCTTTTTAACATAGTTGGTAGCGGAACATTCTCGTATCTTCTTCATGTCTCATTGCTCAACTCATTGCCTGCGTCTGTGTTCCCACAGAACTACAACCTCGGGGTCTTCAAAACTAGGGTAAATGGGCATTTACTAGGTAAGCGTGGTCCACCTTCGGCCACATCTGCACCTCACATCAGGTGAGATAGTGGTCAAGCGCTACCTCGATTTCAAAAAAAAAAAAAAAAAAAATGTACATAAATCTGCTTTGCTGTTTAGTCTTTTGATTCTTGATCATTGTATTCGTAATGTAGTAAGAGACTCAATTTATATCATTGACATTTCAAACAAATTCCACAACAAATCGTCGAACAGTCGCCTATAATTTAAGATCTATACATCCAAGATGATCCGTATTGCTTGTCAAGTATTTGCAGATGCTTTTCCCATAACTGATACAAAAGGCCGAGTTGACGCGTAAAACGCCACTCTGTTTAGTGACATGGAGCTATTCTACTTAATAAATAAAATATTGTAACTTACAGGGCTCATCGGCAGGAAATATTCCTATCAGACCTGAGAAAAGCACGCGAGATGTATAGCGGAGCGGAATTAGCTAATGTTTTGCAAGCTATGCGTCGCAGATTGGACGACCCCGCCGTACTTTCGGGGGATACAATATTGAATATGCTTATATCGTATCGTGAGATTCAGGATTATGATGCCATAGTGCAGATAGTGGACGATTTGAAAACGATTATGAACAGAAAAAATTACGTCAACATGCCCGTTATAAGATTTTTGTACGCGTTCGCTATGAATAGGTAAGTCATTTTGCATCCTACCCTCAGTTATTCTTCATATATTTTTTGTGAACCGGCGAAGGCACTAAGCTTTCCCGATCCTGCGCCTGCTTCCAGTATAATATTAGTCCTTGAATTGATGTCAGAATAAACTGCATGGTTTATTTTGTCTGTGCAAAGTTGTTGAATAGATTCATCTGCCACTGATTTTATACAAATACAACTTCGTTTTATTAATTTTTTTATTGTTCGTGTTCGCGCCTACTACATACAGTTAGTTCCTCTCAAAAAACTCGGTCTATTATAAAAGGGACTATATACACACAAGAAACTTTCAAATATAGTACATAAAAGTTATAAATTTCATCTTACATGTTGAACGGTATTCTTATACAGTTAATTATAACGTATCATTCTGTACTATTTGAGTGAGCATTATTACATTATTTTATTGTGATTTTTTTTATAGACGCAACAAAGAGGGTGACAGAGAAAATGCTCTAAAGGTGTGCATAAAAGCGCTCGAAAAAAAGGAGAATCGGTTTCCTGATATGCTGTGCTTGTGTGGCCGAATATATAAGGATAAATTTGTTGAATCTCAGCATAAAGATTTGGAGAGCTTGGAGAATGCTATACATTGGTATGAAGTTTATTTGATTATATTAACCTGTTATTTAAAAAAAAAGCATTTGAAAATATTTGATTTAAAAACTAGTTATTTACCTAGGTACATATTAATCAGCATAATTATCTAACAAATATATTAAATGCAAACAATAAATGGAATGTGCGAACCCTAAGGCTATAAGGCCTCATTATACGGGCCCAGCTTAGTGTTAAGCTAGGAGCTATATTTGTGTACAAGTCACAAGGCGCTTAGCTTAATGACACACTATTCACTTTCACGCCGTCTTTTGGTGTAAACAGAACAAATAAGTCACTCCTAAAATTAGTATAGATTGAAAACTCAAAAATTTAATACATTTCAAAATCCATCCTTTGCAAAACAGCACCAATCATAACTTGTTCCTTTGTAAATTGTAGTCATTAGGCGACTTTACCAACACGTTCATTCGTTACGCGACTCGTTTGGTGACTAAATAAGCATCTACGTATCTACGTGGCTTGCAGTTTGGCCAACGTGATAGTATGCAATACGTCTATTAGAATCGGTCACTAAGCGAGTTGCTTCTCTCTTAGCACTAAGCGAGGCTAGTGATGCCGCGTAGCCTAATGAAATGTTTTAGAAACATCAAAATAGTGTTAATTTCAGATTGCCAGTATACAGTCTAGGTAACTTTGAATATATTTTTTAATATTTTTATGCTTACAGACATTAAAATATTATGTGCATACTCCGGTTTATAGAATTAATCTACTGATGTAGTGTATATTATTATAATTAAGCTTAAAATTCCATTAACATGATTAAATTCACATTCAAAGTTAACACAGAATTTGAGTTACTTTGAACCGCGCTTATTTTTTCGAGTCAAAAATCCAAATAACTGGATAAACAGTTTTCATGTTAGATCTTTTGACATATTACCTGGGGATACCACAATCCCAGCAGACACGTTATTGTTGAATAAATTTGAATTGAAACACACAAATAAACTTTCGTTCCAAACACCTTACAGTAATGCAATAAGTAAAAAATGACATTGATAGGTGCAGTTTCTTTTTAATCAAGGTGGTGTATGCATTCTTGCGTTTCGTTATTACAATTACATAAAATAGATAACTATTTTAAGGTTATAGTAGTAGAATAATTATGAAAAATATGAAACTGTGATTTTATCCGAATCAAAACGTAATTAATGTAATTTTTAGGTACAGACAAGGTTTCCTAGTGCAGCCGAATGAATATGCGGGTATAAACCTGGCAACCTTATTAGTTATAAATGGTAAAGACTTCAAAACCTCCAGTGAATTACAGCATATAGGTAAGTTATTATTTATATTCTCAAAAATTAGAGCCTACATTATTTTGAACTTGCTGCTACAGTCAAGCGGGTCTAGATTTCCTTTTTATGTGTGTATATTTTTATCAATTTAATAAATTAATCATATTTTAACATGTCTTTGTTCGGCATTATAACAGTTGAAAAAAAAAAGTGGTTTTGATAATAAAAATGTAGACTTTTTTAAATAAATTATAATATATATATAATACCTGACCTCGACGGTCGTTAACCCTGTCAATTTCTATAAAAATACCATCCAAATTTCATACATGAGACACACACTTTTTAAAATCACACAGAGACTTAAATTGAATGCAGTACTGTGGCAAAACTATCATTGTTCTTCATATAATTCACGAGAGAGGCCTTTATGTCGTAGCAATAAGGAAAAGGAAATGTGAAATATTTCAGTACGCGCTCACCTACCCACATACATAACAAATAAATAATATATATATTTTTCTCAAACATGCTCGGAAATGTAGGCATTCTTGTACTAAAAACAAGCCACGAAGATTGTAATTCTTGGCTCATGCATTTCTTTCTCGGCCTAGGCCAAGAATGTTGTATGAAAATTCATTCCCGGCCGCTGCTCAGCCCGATGAAACCCGAACTTTCACGAATCTTCACGAACGCGCCAGCCGCTGTCACAGGCGTAGTAGGCGGGGCGTTTCCTTTGCACTCATTGATAATTTTTTTGCATTATCAGCACGTGTTTCATTATTTCCTCACATTTTTTGAGAAAAGCACTATACCAGCCTCAACCGGAATGAGAATTGCCGGACTCAGATCTTTATCAAGGCCTCGCTAAGGCTCGGCCTTGAAACCACTTCGTCCGGCAATCCTTCACTTCCTGGACTCTGCAGTATTGTACTATTGCGGCTTTTCACGCAACCAATTATAGCGAAATAGCATATATGGATTTTATTTGTTTTAGGAATGGTGTTGAATCATTTAATTGGCAAAAAAGGCAGCTTAAATTCATTGAAAGACTACTGGGACGTAGCTACGTTCTTTGAAATCTCCGTACTAGCTCAGGACTATGTGAAAGCGATACAAGCAGCGGAATACATGTTCAAACTGAAACCTCCAAATTGGTATTTGACCAGTACCGTTGGAAATATTGAACTCATTGACAGGTAATTGCATTTTCATTGACAGATTTATTTAGACCAATGACAGTATTCAAAGTTAAATTAAACGATTATATGGCCTTAAATTAATGTTCCATCTCATATAACTAATTGAATTATAAAGTTATATTAATTATAATTTTGAGGTATTATCCAGTCAAGCCGAAAGAAAAAGTAATAGTGTTATTTCCTACTTTACTAATGTGAAATTAAATTGTTGCATATAGACCAAAGGAGAAACTTTTTAAACTAGCCACAGCTTAGTTAATTATCGTAATTTTCGTCTACGAATTTACAGTTCAGTTTTTATATATTAAGTGGCATGCATTTTAGACAATCTAGTTATTCTCGGTCTCCTATTTTTTTTCTTTTCTGAACTATGACAGTTACAGTTTGCCAATTCTCTGAAATGAAGTATGCTCATAGGTCTGAACTTTGAACCAAATTTTCTAATGCAGACCCGAAACAATAGTTTATTAATTGATTAATCTAAATATGAAACGTTTTATTTCAAGGTTTCGGAAGAAGAGTGAAGAAACATCCCCGGAGCAGCAGGTCTTTGAATTTTGGATGGAGTATTTTGTGGAAGCAACTAAAAACAGCTGCGAGAGTAGTATTCGATTTCCAGTGAGTTTTCTTTTAAATTTATTTTACCTATTTAAATATATTTGACGAAACGTAACTGAATATATAGCAATAAAAATGTCAATTAAATTAAGAAGAAAATCATAGTATTTAAAAAAAACCGCCTCAACTCCAGTCACTATAAAATTCCTAATAACTATCATTAATACAACCTGATGTCTTTAGTACATTTACGAAATTTAAATGGATACCGTCCCGTCAGCATTTGAGTTATGTAGAACTGATTGAGTTATTGTTTGCTTTAAAATCTTGTCTACAAACATTCGAAATTGAACTGTATAATATTGCACGAGCAAAGTCTCATACCGAATTTATTACATTGAAATCTCGTATTTATTTCTCGATCTAATTTAGTTTATTAAGTTGATTCATCCTGAAATTTCTCACAATGCCGTTCGTTTTGCAACAGGTGTTAATCTTAGAGACGACGAAGGTGTTCATGCCTTCCTATGTGAATGTGAATATGGGCGCCGAAGAAAAGTCCCTGGAGATATTCAACCGATGCATGGAGGAAATGCGTGGCGAATGTCGCCAGGTGCATCGGTGGCTCTTCACTTCCGACATGATTAGAAGTTACAGGTTATATTACTTTGCCATTTTTAATCAAGGATTTGAATTAGATTTCACAGTGGCACCGTCAACTGTGGAAAGGAATATTCCAAAATTGCCTTTAGTATGTGGTGTCAATGTGAATCAATCAAATCTTACCATATTTATACATAATTATACATCCATTGAATTACTAAATTATATATATGATTACTAAAAATAATATACCACTTGAAAGCTTGCAATAAACTATTAATTGACGAGCCCCTTGGATGAGTGGTTAGGGTGCTTGCCTTAACGCAATTAAGGCCTTAACTTAAGGCCAATTAGTAAACTAATTGGCTTAAGGGCAATTAAGTAAACTAAGTTTACTTCAAGTAAACTATGAAAAATTAACTTTTCAAATTTGGCTCTGGTCTGGATCTGTAGTAGTGGCAGTAGTGGCAGGGCACACTGCGTTTCTCATTCATTTGGGCAACCCGTGTGGCGGCAGTAACCACCCCCTTACAGAAGACCACCGTGTAATAACTGCACGTGTGCTGTTGTGTTTCGATGAGGTAGTAAGGGATGCCAGAGCCCATTTCCTTATCCCCTCCCAATCCCTTATCCTTAATCCTACTGTAGTCGGCAGCGCACTTGCAGCAGCTTTGGCGTTGCTTGTGTTATAGGCGACGGTAGCCACCTACCATCAAGTGGACCATTAGCCTGTCTGCAGATCTTAACATAAAAAAAAATAACATCAAGTCCGTAAAAAAATTTAAGGATTGACCCTATTACAAATTAAAAGAGCGTGTGAGAAAATTTACTCTTTATTGAAGTTGACTAGAACGAATTGACTAGACGATACGTTAAATTAATTATTTTCATGGAATAATGATAATGCCTGATAATGCCGCTCAAGGTGTTGAGCGGTTGCAACATAGACTAGTCAGCGAAGAGTTGACGCCCAACTTCACTTGAGCCAGTCTGCTGTATCTCGAGTATACAGACCTTTTCAATAGACTGATGACAGTGATGCTTGTGTCTTTAGACGACGGTAGCCTCCTACCATCAAGTGGACGGTCAGCCTGCCTGTCAGCTTTAATAATAAAAAATAAAATATCTTGGAAGTAGCTAAACATCTGCCTTATCTGTTGTCAGCCTGTACAAGCGCGACGAGCGCTGCCTGTTCTTATACGTCAGCGAGAACTCGGACGACTTCCAGATCTTCCTGCCGTCGCAGGCGTGCCGCCAACGCTTGCACGAGCTGCTAACCGAGCTCACGGCCGACCGCGAGCGCCTCACTGACCTCGACACCAGCGCCATGCACGACCAGCTCAAGGTTAGCTCAATGACTTTCTATCCACAAATACTAATTCCGCATCAAATTTACTAACCTTTTAAAGGCTCTCGTACTTATTAGCCCCTTTGTGCACAGAGTAAAACAAAACTCCCAGTCAGCCTTTGTGTTGTGATGATGTGTGTTATTCAGTTTCAATAATTTTGATAATTTCAATAATTTTAATGCATAATTATGTCTCCACAGAAGAGGTATATTATTTCGGTTATGAGCTCAGTCCCTAAAATGATATAAAGATACCACAGCTGCGACTTTGACTAAGAAGCAAATTGTCTAACCGTTAATTCCTAAAGTTTCTAATTGCTTAAATATTATTTCGTCTACATATAGAGATGCCTAAACAGCACTGTCTAATGCAAATGATACTTATTTAGTAGAAAACTCTGGTTTTACACTCATCTCTTGGTAGTATTGTAACTCGATACATTAAATTATCATTATGAGGGATCATTTGAACATACATAAATCATAACCCTCCTTTTTGATTCACCGTAGTCGAGTAACTAGGCAAACCCGAATTTAATATCAATTGACTCTTTTAGGCATTCTGCTTCTTAATTTCTTAATATTACTCAAAACCCCATTATTTATTTTACCAGTGTTCTACTATTTTGAACCCAATTAACTAAATATATATTTGTAATTTTTTATGAAGCAGTTTTTTTTGTTTTTGTCAAAAATTGTTTATTCTTATGGGTCGACTAATCACCCTTTAAGGTGTCCTTTTACTTCTGATAATGCCCTATAAAACCCTCTTAATAATAAGCTTGTTTTCGAATGAGAATCGCGAACTGATAACGAAATTGATTTGCGATGGCGATGAGCAACACCGCTGGTGCAAGTGACGTAAGCAATTAATTGCTCTGCTGACCTAAAATTTTCGCTTCTCACCGAAATGCAACAGCGTAAGTGCTGTTCTCACGGCGGTCTTCTCTGATGTGTTTAGTTCTGCTGCCACAATTAAATAAATTACCGTTAGTTCATACCGAAAGGCGACGCGGCACGCAATATAATTTAGAACTTATTTACTACACAAAAAGGTATGTGGTTCAGTGATTACGTGCGCGCCGCGATTCGAGATGTAACCGAACTGTATTCCTATTTGTGTTGTAAATTAGTTTCTATAATAAGTTGCTACCTTATAATGAGCGTCCAGCGTCGGGTCTCAGTGTGAGCTGATCTTTATGGTCACCAGCTCTAATAAGTTAAATATTATCATTTTCAATATAAATAGTTCGAATACGAATTGGACGACGACGACAAGCGGGTGGTGCTGGGCAAGGGCACGTACGGAGTGGTGTACGCGGCGAGAGATCTTAACACGCAAGTTCGTATCGCCGTCAAGGAAATTCCCGAGAAGAACCTTGGTGACGTGCAGCCCCTGCACGAGGAGATTTTACTGCACTCGCAGCTCCGCCACCGGAATATCGTGCAGGTACACCGTAATTCCCATTGACCCTTAGCATCGTAAAATATTATAAGAATTCTTATTATATATGGGATTCTTATATTATATGAATCCAACTCGGATGGGTAGCGTTAGTCGGGAAGTTCAGAGACATAGACGCGGCGGCGTCTATCGAATTTGTGTAGAACTGCTTGGTGAACTCGAAAAATATAACACCATTGATGGCGCCATTTATTATATTACAATAGAAATATGTTAAGCGGCGACATCGGTCGGATTTGAGTAGGACTGCTTAGAAGAACGTAACGCTTAACGCTTGTATTAATTTTACTCCTCACAAAATTCCCGCACCGATATATATGAAAATCGATTCTTAAGGAGTAAACTCCAAAAAAAATATATTGATAATTAAAATTGGTCTTATTATTTTTCAAAGTACTCTCCATGATGATAAATTTTTACATGCGTTGGAACTCCGATTGAGGTTCCACTCCGATTGAGGTATCTGTAAAACGTGGTTTTTGAACGTTTCAACATGTTCTGATGATGAAAATCGTTACCCACGCATTTTGTTCTTGATCATCAAGAATTGGGATGTATCATCAAGAACAAAATGCGTCATAGTCATAGTTTCGTCTTTCGAGAGGAATGCGAACAATTTTCGAGTTACCCTGTATATGTTACTCTAGATGGGGAAAATGTGTAGGGAAGAAATAGCATAGGAGGCAAGCGACAATATATGAGGTCAGAGTTTAGAGGAACACACGTGATAATTCAAGGTTTTTCTTGTGTAAGATGGTTAAATGTTCCCTGCCAAAGACAATTAAGTTTGTTTATTTGTAAGAAATATGTTTTTTTTATTATTTTTTCAGTATTTGGGGTCAATATCAGAAAACAATTATTTTAAAATCTTCATGGAGCAAGTACCGGGGGGTTCATTGTCTGCTCTCTTGAGGTCCAAATGGGGTCCTCTTAAAGAGAATGAATCAACCATTGCTTACTACACTAAACAAATATTAGAAGGTTTGTTGTTTTTGTTTTATTATTATTTAATTTATTTCGCGTCTTCAGAAATTTGTTCAAAATCGTTTGGGCCATTGTTTGAAAAATTACAAACAATCTATATATGCGTAACTCAGTGTCTTAAATCTGAAGTATATCATCAGTATTGCTAGAAAATTATCTATGGGACAGAAATGTAAAATTTTGTTAGTTGAATGTTACTTTTGCAATATATTCATTAAAGTTCTTCATTCCTTCTTATTTTTAGGAGACATTTTGCTCGTTGTCTGACCAGACTCTTATGTGTTAAGCTTGCGTATGCTGAATCAATAAAAGTAATTTCCAGGTCTCAAATACTTGCATGATCAGAAAATCGTCCATCGCGACATTAAAGGTGACAATGTGTTAGTGAACACGTATAGCGGTGTAGTAAAAATTTCCGACTTTGGTACTTCTAAGCGCCTCGCCGGACTGTGCCCTATGACTGAGACATTCGCGGGCACTCTGCAATATATGGCTCCCGAGGTCATAGACAAGGGCCAGAGAGGATACGGAGCACCTGTAAGTGCATTTTATATTTAAGCATGAAAAATCTGTTATTACCTACAATTAGAACCTATGTTCATGTTACAATGCTACGAACATTATTTATAATCGATCTAGGTATATTTAAACACTCGCATCGAGTCTTTGGGAAAATTATAAAAATTAATTTTAATAACTTTTTGTTTCCATAATTTTTTTTAAAATAAGTATTGTAACTAAGTATTTTGTGCAATTATCATCATTATATGGGATAAGGGATTAAGACTGAATAGGGAAATAGGCTATGACATCCCTAATAGGGGGATGGTTAAGTACTACACCACACCAGTAATTAGCTTGCATTCTTTGTCTATATCTATTCTTTCTCATCCTAAGAAAACGAATCTACAAATTGCTATCTTTTATAGTTGCCCAAACATCTGTCCGCTATTGTCTTCTCCTGTCTATTGTCATATTTTTGTGTTAGGCCTAAGTAAAAAAATTTCGTATTTGTATTTTTAAAAATTATGGGAAACCCTTTATTGTACTACTTTAGCAGGTTGAATTTAAATAAACAAAAAAACTAAAATAAAAAAAAAATCTTCAAGCAATCTGGAACCCCTTTCAGTAATTTGGACATTGTTGCACTAAAAATCTTTGTTTGAAAGTTTGCCCATATTTAATTTCTTTGAAATATATCTCAAAAACAAAAGGCCTCACTGTTCGTGAAATTTTGTCGTTATTTATTTAAGTTAGAAATTTTCGAAAATGTAGAAATAATATTTTCATGAAATATTATATGATATTCCGTAGAGATCTCTTAATAATCCGATACAACTGTAATTTTTTCAGGCCGACATTTGGTCGTTGGGATGTACTGTGGTGGAAATGGCGACAGGCAATCCACCATTCATGGAATTGGGCTCTCCACAGGCTGCAGTTTTTAAGGTATCATTTATTATATTTAAGGTATACGTTTATAATATTCATTATACTATTAATGAATATTATAAACGTGATAAAGCTGTAATAGAAAATTTTAACTAATAACAACTAGATGAAGAGTTATGTATCCACCAACTGGTCATTAGTCAAATGTGTAGTGGCTATTGAAAGATATTGAAATATCTTCTGCTTATGACAGAAAAAGATCTAGCGTTCCACATAATATTCGTACCAAAAATACAATTGAAGAGTGAAAGACAGAATCCGAAGGAATATTGTCTGGAACCAAGCGATTTGACCTTGTGATAGCTTAAATAATTATTTTGAGTTGAGTTTGAGGGTCCACTTAATGGTGGCTACCGTCACCTATTAAGTCATTTTACGCCCTAGCAATTTCAAGTGCGCTTCTGTCCTTGATAGGATCAAGGATAATTGATGGTAGGGCTAACTGATAATTTAAAATTACGGATAAACTGACCACGTTATGTAAAGGATTATATTAAGGTCAAATAATATGACCTATAATAATGGTATCTTTAAGGTTGGCTACTACAAAATCCACCCTGAGATACCGGTGGAGCTGTCGACTAAAGCAAAGACGTTCATACTTCGCTGTTTTATACCGGACCCGGAGAAACGCGCTACAGCCGCTGAATTACTTGAAGACGCATTTCTCTGCGAGTATGTATCATATCTTATAACTTTGAAGATCTAACAACTCGGAAACCCTAACGTTTTGGATGAAATTTTGTATTTAGATAAGGTTTTGCTTTTTAAGTCTACCTATGTAGTTGTATTTGTTGTATTTTTTTTTGTGGAAAACGCAAATTTCCACAAAAAATATAACTATTTATTAAAGCGCCATTTCGTAAATTTTGTGATACTTATATTGTTGCCGATTTGGTGATATAACAGTAGTAACAAAGCTATTATTGTGTTAGCCGGCAATGAAATTATTGTGACAATCTTAAGTCCACGATCGTATAAAAAAAACCGAGAGCAGCTAGGCGCCCCCCAGATACTTACTCCTCTATTTTGAATAGAATTCTCTCTTTGAGACTTCCGTACAATTTTGAAGTGTCTGAGAACACCGCATCGGCAGTCTTTAACTGGGTAGTTTCTTTGACATCAGTAAGCATCTCCTTATATAAGACAACCATTTAATAACACACGTGCGGTGTGTTTCAGCACGTGAGTAAAGGTTACCAGAGGCTATTCCACTATCTTCACATTATCAATATGGTGAGTCGGCAGCGCGCTTGGATTCGTACTGGTGTTACTTGTTTTTTAAGACGCATTAGCAACCAATTATCACCCGGACCATCAGTCTGTTTGCCATACTTATGAAAATAATCATTCGTTTCGACGATGTGAATCGTTTCATGTAGTCGAATTGAATAACGAACTTTTTTATGGAAAGATCGTGAGATAAGCTGACGGTCCACTTGATAACAAGTGGCTGCTGTTGCATATAATACAAGCAATGCCACGGGTTCTGCAATTGCGCTTGCGACTTAGTAGGATTAAGGATAATAGATAGGAAGTGGGCTCTGGCATCGCTTACTCTCTCACCGTAACCAACAGCACAATCTGTTGTTTCATGGTGGTCTTCTGAAAGGGGATAATTCAGACAGGCTGCCCAATTGACTGCGAAATTCGGAGAATAGCACCATACTACAAATAAATGTCTCTGCAGCTATATGCAGTCAATGTCCGTCCAAGAAAAACGCAAATTAACAGATGTAACAGATTATATAAATCCTCATATGGTTGCGTTTATAATCGACAATAAATTTAATTTTTACCAAGTTCCATTTGAGCAAGACTCGACACAGTGAAAAAACAATGTTATTCATAATAATACATTTTGGTGTTACAACGGCGTCGATGCACTATTTACGTGTTTATTAAGGCTTTAGAAGACTCGCATAATGTTTTAGATATCTTTAGTGTTTGTCTGTTTGTCTCCTTAATTCTTCTGATTGGAATTTAATACATATTAACATAGCCTTTTATAGGCTATATAGCACTTGATCAATTTTGAGTTTCTCGCATTTTGAAACTATTTAAAAAAGGATGTATTTACAGGAAGAAGAAACAATCGAGTCGTCTAGGCAGCAATATGGATTATAGTAGAAGCATTTCAGTGCCGGCCGATAAAGCTAAACAAACGCCCGCTCAGAAGAAAATATCCGAACCGAGTCTACCGGGAAACCTACCAAGTTCACCGGAGATAGAGTAAGTCATCGATTCAAATACAACCTCTAGCAAGTTCTAGAAGCACGTAGTTGCTCCGAATACTGTTAAAAGCATGGATTATTATTGAAATGTAACAGAAATGTGATTCACATTGCATGGCTTCATGTGTGATGGTTTTTTTTACTACATACATAGGTAAATTGTTATCGGTACATTTTACATACATTTGGTCGCATTGTGATGTATTTCGTCATACCATAACATGGTGAATGGAAGCTTCTCTGGAGATATAAGTTTCTTAATCAAATTAAGAATCAATCCAGATTATTTTTGATACTTTTACTTAAGTTTTCTTCAATCTTATTATATTACTTTTAGTAAAAAGGTGCTTTAATTTTTTTTTAAATTAATACACAACTTAAAAATTGAAAAGAAAGCACAACGTAATCACATAAGTATTGAGGATAGTATTTAATGAAATTTAGTCTTATTATAATTGATATTTTACGATAACACAATTGTGTGTAACATGTGTTGTTTTGCACATAAGTCCATTTGTAATGTCGGCTACACTGAAATTTGTATCTAAATGTTAGTACCGCACGGTTCAAAATGGTTTTGTTTTCACTGTTGCCGACTGTACCTGTTTGTTTTACACGCGAAGGGTGAAAACGATCCGGTCTAGCCCTTCGATCACTAGGACGGCTTCATCGATGCTCTCACCAATACTGATATACCCACCGGACTTGTCAAATAGCAGGTAATATGATTTGTAATAAAGTAAATGCACCTTTACGTTCATAGAATACGATATCTGTTAGAATTTTCTTTTCGTCTGGCCTCCGTCGTGATAAAAGTTTAATTCGCTCATTTCAGCTAATTTTAGGGCCGTATCTATTAAGATAAACATTACTGCCATTACTTTCACAATCTTTATTCAAATGTTCGGTTCTCAAATATTTTTTTAATTCTAAATTAACGCTATGATTGGCCATCTATTATCGATTTTCAATGCAACGGTTGTGCCATCCAAATAGAAGTATGTTAGATTTGTAAACTGGTTAGTGTGGTTAAATAGTAAATCGCTTAAAGTAATAAACTCGGAGCAACAAAATTTAAACAGCACTAATGATAGCTTTTAACTGCTTTTGATAGGAATATGGTATAATCTCTAAATATAAAATATTATAAGAGGAAAATCACTAATAATCTCTTATGACAATTGCTAACACTGATTGCACGGGTACGCTGAAGCTATCCTTTTGATTTGATCTCGGCAAAATCGCAATACAATGTATTTGCCCTATATTTGGTTATTAAATCTCTATATATAAAAATGAATCCCCATTTCCCTTGGTCACGGCATCACCCGTGAACGGGTAGACCGATTTTAATTCGGTTTTCACTAGTGGAAAGAGGGATAAACGGGGAATGTTCATATATATAAAAATTGCACCCCGGGCGAAACCGGGGGCGTGTCGATAGTAATGTATAAAATTCATTTGTACTAGTTTTTACTGGGCCCGTATACTATTTTTCGAACAAAGTAACAGTGTGTGGTGTACGAAAATCTCAACTATCTGCAACGAAAGATGCGGCCCTAACTTGAAATCTGCAAGATGTTTATAATGAATTTCATAACTTTTAGGCTGTCGAAAATCCTTAGCAAATTTTTCAAATGGAAATCATTCATTACATTTATCATCTGTATCAAATCGTGTCCAGTTTTTTTGTCGGCATATTGCATTCTATGAAAGGAAATTTTCCGAAAAACGCTTATTTGATATTTAACTTTATTTTGCAGTTTTTTTTTTATGGAATCACCAATTTTAAATATCCAATAAGCTTATGGAAGTATTCAGTCGACGATCAAAACATTGATTCAAAATTTAATCACACGCTTTTCACAACTTTACTGCTTCATTTCTTCTTATTAGAGCTTAATTTTATTTTTTACGATATAAAAATATAATTACAATAATTGAACAATATACATTTACTACTAAATTTCCGCTTTTTTTCCAGAATTTTAACAATTCGTTAATATACGAATTCCATATAATATCGAAATTAGTGTACAATAGACTATTCTTGGTATTAGTAGTTACATTTAAATTATATAAATAATTCAAATATATCAAATATATATTTGAATCGGTCATTTCAAAAACCTCATAAGTCACTTAATTAGAATTTTTCAGAAATCAATAAAAACTGTTTCATACACAAACAAATGAGTTTTAAAGGACTTTTTTATGTTCAATTTAGTATTTGAGTGGTAAAAAATTTTAAATAGCGAATAACCTTTACAGCTTATTAATAGAAATAATGAAAAAAACCTGAAAAACAGTTCTTGACTTATGTTGTTTTAGCGAGAAATAGGGTTAGTGTTATATAATTTAACCAAAACAATAGTAGTAATCATATTTTTTATTGCTTATAATTGAGAATTACACTTAAAAATATAATCTTATTATCATTTTACATGTATTAATTTGTCATGTTTTAATATCTTTATGGGTACATAGTCATATTACTCCATCATTCACTCCTTGCTTATCTTCAACATTTGCAGTTGCAGTCATCTAAAAATGTTGTTTTAAATGGTATATGCTCTTCCAGAATGCTATCTTGATACGCGTCTCTCTTTAAGAAACCATTTTCAGCAAAAAAAGCATGTTGGAAAAAAATGTGACTTACGAGGTTTTTGAAATGACCGATTCATTTCATCTTATTGTCCTCCAAAGAACAATTAATTACAAATTTCTTTATTTAACGTAAGAGATATAACAAGAATAGTTTACCGGTCCATATTAATTTCCAAAACTATAATTGAGGTATAAAAGATGGTTTCATAATTTCTTTTTATAGTACGATGCCAAATACACCTTCGACAGACGACATGGATAGTACCGACAGTAGTATTCTTAACAGAAGGAGCTCGTCTGGAGGTCTTCTCTCGCCCGAGGTAGGTGAAAGCAGTGATTTTGATCCATGATGTCCCATTTTAATAGTTTAGCACCAGTTCCACCAGTGCAGAGTTATTTAGCCATATCTCGTTTACTTGTTATAGAAAACGCTTCAATGCAGGTAAATAAATACTTTGTGTAGTTTGAAACATTATTTAATGCGATGGGAATAGAATTGTTAAGATTATAAAATGACAGTTTTTTTTTCTCAATTGTGACAGAAACTTCAAGAGTAAATAAAAATTTTCGATAGAAATGTAGTCTACATCAGGGGCCCTAGCCAAGATGCAAACGCTTCCTTTGCGTACTTACGAAACGAAAGAAAGAAAGCCCGGTGATTGGTTGTTGAAGTTATAACTGTAACAACAACCAATCACCGGGCTTTATTTCTTTCGTTTCGTAAGTACGCAAAGGAAGCGTTTGCATCTTGGCTAGGGACCCAGATTGTATATTTTTTATTTTCTACAATGAATAATTCCTTACGTACCTATGATCAACAGTATAGTTAATTTTACGGTGTTATTCTGTAAGTCGCTTGTTGCGATTCCGCCATCGCGGAACGTCTTCGCGGTGATTTGGGACGCTCCAACTATAAAGACGTAAAAATAAAACATTGAAATGTATTGAGATACTATGAGATACCGAGATACCGTAGCTAAGAACGCTATAAATTAAAGCTGCTAGTGTTCCTTACAATAAATGTAAGGGAGTAGTTCATATTTGAATGAATTTGTAGAAAAAGCAAAATTATTCCTATTTTTTTTTTTTCATTTAATTCAAAATACATAACAAAAACCTTAAAACTAAATAAATCGTCAAACTTACATGAAGTTTGTTGACGAATATATATGCACTCTTATCTTCTAAAACAGCTGCGCAATAGGTACTTGTGTAGGCAACTAGCACACTTTAATGAGGTACAATTTACAACCAAACAGTAGGTATATAATGTTACCTAATTATCGCTATATTCACTTAACAATTCTAATTTTAACTTTGCTTTAAATACATCCTTACTACAGTTTTCTTCTTCACATTTTATATTATTAAATATTTTAGGAATTACATATTTTCTTGTCCTTTTTCCATAGTAATTAGTGACCCTAGGTACTTCATATTTATTTCGCAAATTTTTTCTCAAACTGTGACTGTATGTTTTATTTATTTTATAATCTGAAATGTTGAAGTTTTCCATGGCTAATAAATATTTTACTTTTCCCTGTACAGGTAAATTGTAAATTTAAATCACATAGTTGTAAATTTGTCGTATTCATTGCTCTTTTGCTCCCAAGATAATTACTTTAATAAGGTTACTTAAAATTTATTTATATGAGTTACAGGTCGACATGCCAAACGTGCCACGTTCCTCGGTAGAAACAGAAAACGATGGATTCTATCTGTTGAAGAAGGATTCACAGCGACGCGTCACTTTGTCCCGTGTGTTAGAACAGGACAGCGAGAAGATTTGCTCCAAATGGATGCGCAGTATACAACAGGATTACGCCAACACTGTGCTCACTATGGTAAGTGATAACAATGACGTATGAGATGTAGTGATGTTCCGGATATCCAGGGGTGAAAAAGGATCTATATTCGTCATTCGTCAATTTTTACTTCTTTTACATTATTAAATTGACATATCAAATTATGTATTTGAAACTATTGAAATTACGTATTGAGAACGATACGAATAAACTAAGAATTCTTAAATCCTAAAGTACCGCATGGATTTACAGTTTTTTAATTTTTTTCTTAGGATCATTTAAAAACGCTCCGATGCGCCTTGAAAGATTACATAATGGATCAGAAGAGAAACGTGATAGAGCAGGCGATAGCCGCGTTGAAAGAGGAATTGTCCGACGACGCAAACGCTATGAATGAACTGCAATCGGCGATCTACATGTTCAAGGAAGCCGTGAATGAAGTGCTGAGGATGCACAGCATAAAGCCTCATTGGATGTTCGCTCTCGATAACCTCGTGAGGAACGCTGTCCAAGCGGCTATCACAGTCCTTTCATCGAGTAAGTCTAAAGCCTCACATCTATATTAATAAATAAAATTGAAAAATGTCAAAATAACTGCTTTTTACTAAATTTATATCCAAAGTATATAAGGTACTAATAACAAAAAAACAATGTTTAAAACTTTTGTCTGTTTGTGCCGGCTAATCTCCGAAAAGGCTGGATCCATTTTAACAGGACTTTTATTGGCAGATAGCATGGTGCGCTATCTGCCAAGCAGCTATGGCCCGATACTATAAGAATCAATTAACTATAGTAATTGTGCAATTTATATTGAAAGTCAAAAGTATTTTTTCTTCATGGGTCAAAGTATTTTTAATTTTTTAATGAAAAATAAAAGTGCCTTTTGGTCCCTCCAAATATTGTCTGTTACTTTCCTCTCTAATATTCGCTATCGATAAATGAATAAACTATTGTTCGCTCACGAATTCACTTTAAATGGATTTGACCTTATTTCATTGATAGGGTTAAGGGTCCTTATTAAGTGACAGAATATTTATTCTAAGTTTTAATGTCCCCAATAAAGAAATTACAGCTAAATCCATATTTAGGTTATGCCTGTATTTTAACTGCGGTAGCAATCAAAATAACTCGAAGGGTTATTTTAACTGTAACATGTAAATTAAAATAATTATTTAAGCGATAATAAAGTCTGGGTTGAAACTAAATGTAAGTATGTAATATATTTATATTTTAGTTAATTTTACTGAGGGATGACAAAAAGGATAGTATCTGAGTTTCTTTCTAGGTATATTTAAGCCTATTTAATGAATAAAATGCTTTTTCACTGATTCTGCTTGGTCGCCTCAAAGTTAAGGGTTGCTGACCAGAAAAACTAATGATTTTTTACGTTACCGAATTGTGCCTTCGCGATGTATATGTGATAATACATAGACGCGCTATTAATTATATTGTCCTCAAATGTAGTTTGTGTACAGCTTGCGTTATTTGCAAGTGCTATTTGAATTTGTATTCAGCGGGTGCAGACTCTCGAGTGGGAGAACCGCATACAGCAGCCGCTGACGTGACGCCTTCCGCGCTCTCAACTGCTACGTCCACCAGATCTCAAGACGTCCTCTTCAGGCAGGAGACTCACAAGTCAGTACAAATAGTTAATACAAATTGTTGGTTCTGTCGTTTTTATGTGTTATCCGCATATTCTACATTAGTTAAGTAAGAGGCAACTGTCACCTTCTAACACAAGCAACACCACTGAGATTACAAGTGGCATCCGAAATTTCAGCACAAGTGCTGTTATTTCATAGTGGTTTTCTGTACTGCCTGCGACTACCAAATTTGTTTGTATCATCTCTCTTCGTCAGGTCGCACGAAACTTGTACTTTGATAGTTGCTATGCAATAAATATATGTATAACTACAATAAGTGAAGGGAGATAGACATAGACCACAACAAAAGGTATGGTAAAATAATTATGGAAAGAAACGCGTGTTTCAGAACTTACCAGGAACTCTTGGAAACTTACCAGCAACATCATAATTTGCTTCGGCTATTACTGGAGGAGAAGAAACTCGAAACGCACTTGTTGCGAGAACTTCGGGACAGAAGGAGTCGGTGAGTTGTGCCACAGAATAAATAAGAGTACTAGTGTAGTTGTGCATTTAATATGTAAACTTTTATTATTCCTTACTGATTACTGAGACTCCGAGACTTGTCCAATCTCGCAATCGATTATTATGTATCCTATATTGTAAATGCGAAAGTTTCTATGCTTGGATGTTTGCGTATTTGAATGTTTGATACTCAATCACGCCTAATCGGCTAAATGGATTTGAATGAAATTTGGCACACAAATAGTTTATTAGCAGTGGAAAAATGTTAGGTTCCCGAGGGATTGTCTAAAAACGTAAAAAATCGGCTACCCTCGTCACAGCGATAAAGATATTATAGCTGTGTTATATCTGGGGTCTGATATAAAATACGGCAAAGTCCACAATTTTTAAATTTAAACATTATTATACCAAAATATAGGGCAACACTCTCTTTGCAATATGAACAATTTTTTTTGTAACAAAATGGCATAGTCACGTCAATTTCAATGTGTTTTATAAACTATTGCTATCAAAAACGATCTATTGCTATCAATTACTATAAATCAGACATCGTGGACTTATTTTATATTAGACCCTTGATATTACTCATATGTTTTCTCGGGTTTTATATTTTTTATCAACGTGGACGAAGTCGCGGGCACCAGCTAGTTTTAAATAATCCCTCACGACTTTAAACGTTGCACGTGGGAAAAGCCGGGGCACATTGGTCTAATAAAGATAAATAAATTTGAAAATAAATGAATAAATGATAATGAATAATGAATAAATGATAATGAATAATGAATAAATAATAAACAGGACAGGCCTCGCCTAGTGTAGAGATCACTGTAATAATGATTGTTGATACGTTTTCCGTTGCCATGTTTTTACTTTTTCATTTTTTTTTTAAACTGTTTGCTACAATAAAACATGTACGTAATATGTTAATATTGTGAAATAAAATAAATTTATTATTTATTATTAATATTAAACTTCAATCATTCGTCAATATTTTACAATTACCGCCATTTTAGGAATAAAAGTCCAAAGATTTGTGAAATAAGCTCTAATAAAATAAATAACTGACAAATAGTTAACTTGGCTAAGTCCGGTTTGGTGCACAACAAACATTATATGTGGCAGTGGGAGAGTCGACGGCCGCTGGGGTCGGAAGGTTCTCGAATGAAGGCCACGGATCGGCAAGCGCAGCGTAGGATGACTACCCACAAGGTGGACAGACGACCTGATAAGGGCGACGGTGACCTGATAAGGCGGGTCGACTGCTTCTGATCCGTCCTTTTGGAAAATTAGAAGGGAGGCCTTTGTCCAGCAGTGAACGTCCTACGGCTTAGATGATGATGATGATGATGATGATGATAGTGATGATGGTGGTGATGATCGTCAACTCTATCGACATTTAAAAAAATTATGCCCGCATTTTATTAACTTAAAAATTCCCACACCAGCCTTCCTATGGTAAAAGTGATTGTAAATGAAGTTGGCTGTTTACACTGCAGCAGTTCGAGTCCCGAGGAGTCGTCGTGCGGGGAAGCGCAAGCGACAGCACTTCAGGAGTGGGTCCGCTCGCACGGTCTTCCCGAATCGGTGGCGCGGGCCCTCGTCTCCCACGAGTTCCACCTCGATGATCTGCTTCACTACGCGCAGAGAGAAGACGTTGCCAAACTTCACCTCAAGTATGTCAACATTAACCCTTTATGTCAACATTAAATAGATGTCGAAACATAAGGCCAGTTATATAAGCGGTATTTCTGAAAGCTTAGGATTTGAAGCACTATCACATGTGAAGTGACAATAAAGTTTATACATATATGTCCTGAAATGTTAATGATAATTAGCAAAAACTAATTAATTAGGGTATTTTGACTATTAAGTTCTGCAATAATATATGCACATGTTATTTTCCGCATCAGCCACTACCACCATTATATGCCGAAAGCGTAGGCTTTACCATGACCTAAAAATCATGGTCAATCAGTCATAACAAACTTTCTTGTGGATATTAAAAAATTGGTGTCAAGTTTTGTAGAAAGTAAACAAAATGTAGTTCGTTTACAATAGGCTAACAGTCTAATATTTTTACATTAACAGATGTTTTCGCCATTTCAACCTTACGACATTACAATCCCCATGCTGATTACTATCCACAAATTCTGTATTTTTTCATGTAAAATTCGGCAGGCAGGAATTGAATGAAGCCTACACCCAACTCACAATCTTTGCTTCTCGGATTCAATTTCCACTCTCTCAACAAAAGCAGACTTTGTTCACTCGTTGCACAATTAAACTTTAACGAAACATTTATGTGCGCAGAGGTTGATATAATTTAGCACAATCGCTTTCAGGGGTGGTGTGGAACTAAGACTTTGGCGTACAATCGTCGAACACCGCATGCGATCGGAGAACCGCATTCGTCGCGCCAGCAGTACTGAAACCGACATGGACACCAACTCGATAGTGGTGGTCGACTGTCACCGAATTCGGCCCGACCGGACGTCGTCCAGCAACTCCGACCCGACCGTCGTGATTAGAGAGCAACGGCCGACGGTGAACGGCGATGGTACCGTAGCGCAGTACTACGCAGAGAATGGTATCGTCAACCTCTGACTATCGCGCGGGTGGTGCACTCTACAATGAGCTTCAAATTAATTTCGGTCAAGTTATTTTTTTCATCTCTGCTAATGAAGTAAGTGTGAAAGTTTGTGGAGGTGATTGGATGGATGTTTATTATGAAAAAAAATTAACACACATATTTCCTAGCTAATAAGTGGGATAGTTTAACACTTTTAAGTGAGTGGAACACTGAACAGTGGAACACTTTTTATTTAATAATTCAGAACTTATTAAATAGATGGCGCCAGTGGAGGATAAAATAATAAAAGCTGATGAGAACGGAAATAATTAGACACCAGACATTATTGGTCCTAAGTTCATCAATTTTGTTTGAATTTTTAATTGAGTCTCATCAACATAATTCGAAGTTTGAAATGGAATTATAAGTATATTTTTGATTCCAGTTTTTTTTTAATTTGTTTTAGATGGACTTGACCAAGGGATTCTAAGTTAATTGGTCTACCGCTGAATTAATTTTGACTGAGAATTCGGCTTTACACTGTTTTTGCAATAACAATTTTTTTGCAATTTTTACAATAATACTTAGTAAATATTGTATGAATAAATAAAGTTCATTTGTACTTAGCATAATAAAATTTAGAAATAACGAAACAAATGTACCTTGTAAGCATCACATGAAATATAAAGTATTTATTAATTAAGTCATATGAGATATTTATTTTGTCATATTAAATAGTGACCAGTCGCTTCAATGAAATGCGGCCTTATTTTTTTTGTGGACACTGGGCACTTATTTGTACCCAGAAAGATGTGAATACCTAATAATGACTTTGTTGTCGAGTGATAAAATATTAAATTTAGTTTTGGAAAAAATACTTGACTGAAAAAAAATATGTCTCGAAATACTTTTTTAATACAAATAAGCAATTTTATAGCAATACTCCGTTATGTTTGCTGATTGATAGCGTCTTAGCATCCATAACATGTAATAATGTATCTTTAAATAAAAATAACTCTTGCTATTGCTAATAATATTGCTATGAGGCTTTTGAGTGTGTCACCCAAATTTAATAAGGAATGTAAATATAAGTTTTTTTGTTTAACACTAATTAATATGTGTTGTAAATATAATAAAGTTGTAAATATACACTGTAATATGCATTAATAACTTTTTTTTCTTGTTACAAAGTTATTTTTAAATATTAGTATGTATACAAGAAAACGCACAAAGCTCCGCGCATTTTAAATCTTTTATATTTAAATTAATAATAGTGATGAAATAATTTCATTTCAACCTTTTTTTAATCCAAAACGCCATTATCGTCATTCTTTAAGACAGAACTAAAGAATAAATTTTCATGGTCTAAATTCCAGGTCTGAAATTGCAAGATAATTATCTAAAATAAAATTCTTTAATTTATACATTATTGTGGACATAGTGGTGGTATGTTTAGTTCGAAACGGTAAGATTCTGAAAAATACAGAGACGAGGCTATTATGAATTCGGCGCTATCACAAGAACAGATTATAAAAGTGCCTTTTATTTTGGCCTTAATAAGTGACGTTATTAAATGTTACTAAATTAACAAAAGAGAGTGCCATGTATAAATATAAAAGATATATTGTTTCGTTTGTATGCGTTTTTTGTAATTTTGTTTCTTTCAAAGAAAAGTACCCGTTTGACCTGATGACGTATTGCTATTTGCTAAATAAAATCTTTCGTGGCTACTTAACGTTTAAGCCATTTTT
The DNA here is from genome assembly GCA_910589475.2 of Bembecia ichneumoniformis. NCBI lineage: Eukaryota > Metazoa > Arthropoda > Insecta > Lepidoptera > Sesiidae > Bembecia > Bembecia ichneumoniformis. The sequence continues at coordinate 667,880 of OU342526.1, read as the reverse complement.
ACGAACCTACTTAAAGTATTTACAAATATCATTGCATAAGTTTTTTTCAAAATCCAGTGTTAATACATATTTCAATTTTAACTTTTTTTTATTGATCTGACATATCTATGTAATTCATTTAACGATAGTAAGTCGTAAAAATCATTTGTTGATAAATAAATATTTAAACCAAACAAAACTAAGTTTTACAAAAGAACTGGACGAAATAGTCGTATATTGATTGATAAAATGAATAAGTGACTTATGACTAACGTGAAAAAGTCCACGTTACTCCAGTTTTATAAATAATTAATATCTCCGACCCTCGTCTGCACGTCGATCGCAAACCAGTTATATGTAGCATTCTAGCCAAACCATACTCTAGAACTAGTTTTCAAAACTAGCGTTTGGAAAAAACAAGTGTCCGCAAAACTCGAATATTCGCAATTGAGCATCAGAAAATTCAAGTGAGGGAAAAACGATGTTTTTCCACATTTGGGGGTACCGTGTATGATAGATTCTTTTCTCTTCTTAAATTTCAATTTTATCATTATTCACATTCTAGTTGAAAGCCGAGCAATGAAGTAACACTTTCGCTTGTTAATAGTACATTAACTACTAATATATTTTGTAAGGATATTTTAGACCCAGAGCTACTAAATTAGTACTAAATACTCAGTGATTCTGTTACGAAGTACAAACGAATAATTTACGATACTTAATAGAAATAATTAAATAAATAATAGTTAGGTTAAATGTATGTTCTTTTGTGTATGTTTTTGTCAATCGTTCTAGCTGTTGCTGTATACTTAGGCTGATTTAAAATTTGTATATTCAGAAGCCACTTCATCCATAAAATTTACTTATGACGTCGACAGCCTTAAGTTATGAATACAACAGCTGAGACGATTTTCTTTAATTATAATTTAGTTTAAAGATTTCCTTAATATTAAGACAATTTGTTAGATTTTATATTGATAACAAAATGATAACATACTATAACTATGTAACTAAATGACGCTTCCAATGAGCAATATACAACTCTAATAATTCATAATAAGTCGTAAGACTAAAAATTGTTTAAAATCGTATTGAAAATGGCGTTCGAGATGGTTTTTTTTTTTTAATCTAATTTAAGTGCGCTAAGTGTTGAATCATTAATTTTGTAATTTTGTTAAAGAGTTACCGAAGCTAAAATCGTTCAAGTTTGAAATATCAGTGATTCATATTTACCTACATTTATCATTTTCAACAAATATCTAATCTTACTATGTTAATAATATATTACTATGGTGTAAATGAGGGAACTCCACCCGGGAATTCCTCTAAGTTTACCTTTTATTTTTGGGAATAAATAGAATTCACATGGTGCCAGGTCGGGACTATAAGGAGGATAACTCACTAATTCCGCACCTTCCATAGGCAAATGTTCGATTTCTCGTCTGGAGTATTGTAGTGGTGATACTACTTCTTGGGCGTTTCTGGCGAACATTTTCTAAGACAACTGGCAATTACTTATATACCAGTCTGCAGTAACAGTCCTTTGATCATCTAACGTAATGGTTGCAAAATATCCCGTCCGTCCAAAGAATGAGGCAATCATCTTTTTTCCCCTTCACTTCATCCCTTCTTCACTTTTGTTGGTAAATCCTCGAAACCCATAACAATATATTCAGGTTTCATCTCCTGGGATGATGTCAAATACAGCATTTGACCTCATTTATATTTTTCAATCATTTCGCGGTACCAATCTAAGCGATGGGGTTTTTTATTTTCTGCCAAATTATGGAGTATCCATCTAGCCCAAAGCTTCCTCACGCCTAGATGTTCGTGTAAGAGTTTATGCACTTGACACTTGAATCTGTTGGTATGTCACTCTTTTATAACCTTAAAAATATAAAATACTGTTTATTTGTCTAAATACTTTTGACTTTAGCTTTATTTCTTGAACAAAAAGTTGGCAACCGTATGTGACGCTAACTTTTGGACTTAATTAATTACCAAATACTTTTTTTATTTCTATGTTATGTAACCTGCGACTGAAAATTTAGCTAATCGTATGAAAAATCTCGCGACTTACACATAGAAAAAGAACGCCATTTTCATTCATCTTTAGATTTTTTAAGTGTTATGTATTTTAATTATTAAAATAACATCACATATTTATTTTAAATTTGATTATTCTAAATTATTTAATGTATTTATTAAAATAACGGAGCAAGTAATTTTTTTATTTGTCTCAATTTTTCATGTTTTGCGTGTATTTACAAATGAAATCTCACAATATTGCACAAATCAGATTTTTGTTGCGCAAGTTCTGTTGTCTGTTAATAAGATATTAAAAAAAGGAAATAAAGTATAATATTTACATTTCTTATTTTTTTTTTCTTATGTCCCAGATAAACGCTCTTTGGCATTAGAATTCACCGAGCAATTTCAACCACATGAGAGGGCATTTTTACTGAGAGGACGACATAAAACAATACTTTTTTAAATTTAAAACTAGATTCTTCGCACGGAAGGAATTTTCCGGGCGATTTTTCCAATTTTTTTTCACAAGAACCTTCACAACTGCAAGAATCTGATCACCGGATCAGATTTTTGCAATGATCACGTCCACGTTAAAAATCACTAAACCAAGAATCTAAAGAACTATAGATGCAATGCCATCATCAGCAAATGCCATCGGAAGTCTAGCAACTCTCAAGTTGACTTAAGTCAGAACGAAAATCAAAAAAATATCGAAATTTTGCTTGAATTAAACAATTGCAACGGCAAAATAGTTTTCAAAACCACTACACGATTTAAAAAAAAATCCCTGAGATGGCCAGTTCCAGAAATTGTTATTAAGATTCACTTATTATATTAATTTATTATATTCACTTATTGGCAACGACACCCTTGTGGGTTCCCAACTTCAAAGCCTGCAGCATCGCCGAAAAGTAGCGTGCTTATCGATTTTCTATCGTCTATATTATGGAGAGTGTGCATCTATACTGTACGATTTAATCCAACCGGAACCGTTCCACTTGCGGACCACTAGACGTGGGCAGGGGTTTCATCCCTTCGTGGTCGATGTGCCTCGATCACGAACAAATCTTTTCAGTTCCACCTTCGTTGTTCGAACTGCTAAGGAGTGGAACTCATTGCCTGCGTCTGTGTTCCCACAGAACTACAACCTCGGGGTCTTCAAAACTAGGGTAAATGGGCATTTACTGTTGTAAGTAATACTTCCACCAACTCACTTGCTCTATGGTGATTGTATTAGAATTTTTAAGCTGTTCCTTGACAACATATCTGCAAAGTGAATATCCTTACCTGGCACATATTTTAGTATAAGTTGATAGTTAAGAAGTTTAATTCTTAAGCGTCTCAGTCTCGGTGATCCTACTTTGCTAATAGGTTTACACATTATTGACAGAAGTGGTTTATGATCACTTTGAACAATTACATCATTTACTCCAAAAAGATAACAAAGACACACTCAAATTAGTAGCATGTGTGTCTAGAACTATGAACAACTGTGAACTTAATTATAGTCAAACAGAAAAAGAGCTTTTAGCCATTTACTTTGGCACACAGAAATTTCATAAATATATTTATGGAGTAAATGATGTAATTGTTCAAAGTGATCATAAACCACTTCTGTCAATAATGTGTAAACCTATTAGCAAAGTAGGATCACCGAGACTGAGACGCTTAAGAATTAAACTTCTTAACTATCAACTTATACTAAAATATGTGCCAGGTAAGGATATTCACTTTGCAGATATGTTGTCAAGGAACAGCTTAAAAATTACTGACAAAGATTATGAAATGTTAGAAATGGTACATTCGGTATCATTACATGTTCCAATGAGCAATGAAAGAAAAGCTGAGTTTCGCTCAGAAACAAGTAAGGACAATGTGCTCTCTGAAATATGTAATTATTATTATACAGGTGGGCCAGAAGAGAAAAAAATCTCTCAAGAATGTAAACCTTATTACAATTTTAAGGAAGATATATATGTAGAATCAGGACTAGTATTTTATGAAAACAAAATTATCGTTCCAAAGTCATTGCAAAATTATATATTAAAATTAGTTCATGATGGTCACCCTGGTGTCAGTAAATGTACACAAAAAGCTAGGCAATTATTTTATTGGCCTAAGTTGTCAAAAGATGTTCAAGACTATGTAGCGAAATGTCGCACGTGTGAAAAATACAGACCAGCTAATACTCACCAACCATTGTTACCTCACAGAATACCGAAACTAAGATTTGCTAAGGTAGGCACAGATATCTTGGAATTTGCTGGAAAATCATACCTTGTAATTGTGGATTTCTTATCACACTGGCTAGAAATAAGACCTTTACAGAGTAAAACCTCTAAATCAGTGATAAATGAATTCCAAGAAGTGTTTAGTAGGTTTGGTTATCCAGTAGAAATTGTATCTGATAATAATCCCTTTAAGTCTTTTGAATGTTGTAAATATTATAAATCTAAGGATATTTGTATAACTACAAGTAGTCCACACTATCCTCGCAGCAATGGAATGTCAGAAAAAGCTATTAATATTAGTAAAATCATTGTAAAAAAAGCTCACGAGGATGGTGCAGATTACAGAGACTATTTAATGGCCTATAATAATACTCCTCTGTCAGGTCTTACTGTATCTCCATCACAAATATTAAATAGTAGACGAGTGAGAACATGCATACCTATCACTGAATCATTGTTAGAACCTAAAGTAGAGACTGAAATTCATAACTGGCTAAAATTAAAGCAATCTACCTATAAAGAAGTGCATGACAGACGAGTAAAGAAGGAAGTAGAGTATAAGGAAGGGGATAGTATTGTATACAAAACAAGAAAAGATGGTTATTGGAAGAAAGGCATTGTATTGAAAAGGTGTAAAGAACCCAGATCATATTTGATAGGTAAAGATAATAATGGTAGGCCCTTCAGGCGCACTGCAGAACATTTAAAAAAATCCTTAACTGGCACTAAATGTTACAATAGGGACACCTTGATATTGCCTGATGAAAATGAGTGTTCTAATATAGATAATAGAGATAGCCTCACTATACCACAAGAACCTATATCTCCTAGCATTGTAAGTCCTAGCGTAGTGCCTATGAGTTCCAATGAGAATGCCAAAACTCGTAGTGGTAGACTAATTAAGATGCCATCAAGATATCTTGACTAATGGTCTAAAAGGGGGAGGTGTTGTAAGTAATACTTCCACCAACTCACTTGCTCTATGGTGATTGTATTAGAATTTATAAGCTAGTTTCCTATTACTCTGTGGTCACAGATATAACTGTTAGGTTAAAAGAAAATAAAACGTTTCTGATAATTTTATGCATTTATTATTATAAAACATTTACTAGGTAAGCGTGGTCCACCTTCGGCCAAATCTGCACCTCACATCAGGTGAGATAGTGGTCAAGCGCTACCTCGATTTCATAAAAAAAATATATATATTTTCATTTTTAATGGCCTTTCATTTATAGTATAGGGCATAGGGCAACGCTCTATGGTCACGCCAGAATGACTATTAACACTCTAAGCCCCATGCGGTCCGCCGGCGGGTCGTAACTTTTCTAGTGCGGCACGCCACTAGTGCTCACTCGTCGGTGAGTGCTGCAGGCCGTAAGGGCGGCCGGCGTACCGCTATTTTTTGGCATAATATTCGTTATGATTTAAAACAACGGTCGACACTGTCACGCCACGCCTTGTAAACAATCATTTGGCCGCCGGCCGGACGCGTGGCTTGCAACGGTCGTTTTTTCGCGCGCTATATATTCACTGTATGCGTTTAGTTTTGATCATCATGTCGGACTCCGAGGACGATCCTGAATACCAGCCGTCTTCAGATGAATACTCAGACACGGCAAGCAGTATAAGTTCGTCAACCAGTAGTGATGAATCGGCATCCACATCCTAGCGTCTGTTCTGAATGCTTCGCTAACGTTCACAAAGACATTATTTAGGCAATAACTTTTTATTCTCTATTAGTTTTTATGCTAATAAACCAAGTTTCTTTTTATTACCAATGCATTTTATTACTTATGTTAATTCCCAATAAGTTCCAGAAATTTTAAGATAGAACGATGCATTTTTTTTTAAACTGTGTAGTTTGAAGTAAAGTCTTCATCTGGTAACATATTTTTTCTGTAACAGCAGGCCACGAATTATTAAAAATAAATGAAAATGCGAGGTCGTAGCGGACCGCATGGCTTGCTAACACAAACTATCAGTGAGCCTGCCAGCCGCCCGTACGGGCTGCTGCACTCGTTCTGCTATTTTAACTATGGCCTGTGCGGATTGGTAAAGGTGCGGACGCCGCGCCGGCAGCCCGTACCGCCTGCTGGTCTAGAAACTTTTATATATAGCTGGGGCTGAGAGTGTTAAAACACCGAACAAAAGAACGTTAGAAATATTAAGCCGAAGAACCTTTCTGCATAAGCAGAAGGAAGAATCACTAAAGAATTAATCAAAGTAAATTTTAGAATTGGTGACGGATCTTTCCTAAGTGAGTAAGGGATGCCAGAACCCTTCCTAATCCCTTATTTTTAATCCTACTATGGTCTACCGCTTACTTGCAGCATTCGTGGCGTTGCTTTTATTGTAGGCGAAAGGTAGTCATCTACCATCAATTGGACCGTCAGTCTGTCAATAGAACATTCATTTAATTCGAAATCGATTGCATTACGGCCTAAGTAAAAACAAGTCTTTAGTCTCTTTCCTTGTTTTAAAAATAAATAATCATGTGTGATGACACATTCCGTTTTGGAATCCATACAAAATAGGTATGTCATCTCTCTAGGATACTTCCCAATCTATATTGCGTATAGTTGCGTATTTATTTTTCAATACACTCAAATTTGGTTAATATTTATATGATAATACGTGGTTCGTTCGTTTCAGCCGATGGACGTCCACTGCTGGACATAGGCCTCCTGCAATGACCGCCAAACACCACGATTTTGTGCCGCCTGAAGCCAGCGACTCCCCGCGACTCTTTTAATATCGTCTATCTATCTAGGGGGGGGTCTGCCGACACTGCGTTTCCCGGTGCGTGGCCGCCATTCCAGCACCTTAAGTCCCCAACGTCCATCGGTCCTTCGAGCTATGTGCCCCGCCCATTGCCACTTCAGTTTTGCGATACGTTGAGCTATGTCGGTCACTTTGGTTCTTTTGCGGATCTCCTCATTTCTGATTCGATCGCGCAAAGATACTCCGAGCATAGCTCTCTCCATCGCCCGCTGAGTGACTCTGAGCCTTCTTATGAGGCCCATAGTAAGCGACCATGTTTCAGAACCGTATGTCGTCACTGGCAACACTGGTACGTGGTTAATAGACAAAAAAGTGACATTTTTTGAATACTAGGCCACTTTTGTTTTAATTTTAATTTTACTTTTGTTGTAATTCACGGAATAGTTATTCAGCGTTAAAGAACAAAAATAAAAATTAAAGCGAAGTAAAAATTATCGATTTTTTTAATGCAAAATTTTTAAATTACCTACCTACTTACTCGTACGTCGAGTATTTCGAGGGACTTCAATTTTTTAAATATATATTTTCTGGTAACTGCCATTACGATCCTTTCGTTCCTATCTGACATTTATATATCTTAATAAAAAAATATTTAAATTAAATTATACAATAAAACAACTATTTTAAATGATTTTTTCAACATCATAATTATTTATGAACAATATTATAATGCAGTAAATTTCAATATCTGAACCTAGTTCAAAATTACCTATTCAAAACACAGAACGTGGAGTAATGCATTTAAAATACACATTATAATCTTAAACCCACAATACATGTAACAATTTAAGTTAGCGATTCCCTCGGGGTCGTATTAAGACGAACGTAAGACATTAATTCACCCAATGTTTGTGTGCTTACGTCTTCTCTAATTTACATGTGCTGCGAAACGTATTAACTGAGGTAGGTGCTGGCTAATGGCATTTATTAGTATTGTATAGATCGACGTGCCGCTTCGTGTTAGCATTAAGCCTAAACTAAATGTTTGGCGACAAAGCCAATTTGACTACAGAAGATTACGTATTCGATGTTATTAAGTCACTTTTGATTTAGAAATAGTGACGTAACGCATGTCGAGATTATGAAGGAAGTCGAGGTTATGAAACATTCGGAAGTGGACAGGAACAAGTAGGTGTAAGTAGTTGACGGCAACCTTCAGGACTAAAGAGGCACCGAGAGAGAGAAAGAGAGAGAAATTTAAACATTCCGACAACTTTTAAAAATATTTTCTACTACAACACTATGAAGTTGGTAATGTTCTACCACTATATCACCTGATGTGAGGTGTAGATGTGGCCGAAGGTGGACCACGCTTACCCAGTAAATGCCCATTTACCCTGGTTTTGAAGACCCCGAAGTTGTAGTTCTGTGGGAACACAGACGCAGGCAATGAGTTCCACTCCTTAGCAGTCCGAACAAGGAAGGTGGAACTGAAACGCTTCGTGCGTGATCGAGGTACATCGACCACGAAGGGATGAAACCCCCGCCCACGCCTAGTGTTCCGCAAGTGGAACGGTTCCGATTGGATTAATTCGTACAGAATAGATGCACACTCTCCATAGTGGGCTATGGAACTGGGCCATCCAACTGGGCTATCCACTTTAAGATGGATAGCCCAGTTTACGACTACAACGCTCTGTTGTCATATTATAAATATCATGATCATACATGTGCCTACATATAAGTAGTCAAATTGGTGACAAGAATCTGGTTAGTTTTAACGTAACCAAAGTGCAAGCGTGTTATTCTCTATTAAAAGGTACCTTTTCGACTTGGCTCCTTCGAGGTGCATCCGTACCTGTGGCCAATGATCTCGAGTTTCTTGGCACGAGGTTCTGCTCAAACCTCAACTTCGGTACTTCTATCGAGTCCAAAGCCCAAATAGGGTGAAGCGATACTTCACACCTGGACCGCTCCTTTGTACAAGGCGCAAGTAGGATCTTGCATGGACTATTGCAGCCACCTTTGGGATGGCTTAGCCAAATACCAACTTGACGCACTCGGCACGTTGGAACGCAGATCTAGGAGGGTCGTTGGCGCTGGAGAGTACTAAGCTGCAGAGCCAGGATCATAGAGCAAAATTGCCTGTCTGTGTGTCTTTTATAAGATGTACTTTGGAAAGTATGCTCAGGACCTGCATGAGTTTTCTTCTATCGGACATTCAGACATAGGTACGGCTGGGTACCATCCTTTCCTTGTCGGAATTTCTCTTTTTCGGGTCAAGTGCTTTAAAACATCTTTTTTAATGCGTACTGCTAAGGCTTGGTACTCCCTTCCTGCGTCTGCGTTTCCGAGCTCATACAACTCAAATCTCTTTAAAGTCCGAGTGAATAGGCATCTTCTAAGTGAGCTAGGTAGGTACCATCTTTAATAAATAAAAGTTGCTAGGTAGGTCATCATAACCAGAAGCCTATTGGTCACTACTATGCACAGGCCTCCCCAATGCGGGGAGGTATGAGCTCCCCGCACTGGGGATTATTATTAGGATTACCTCATTAGGTATGCTAGAAGAGATTTCACATGAAGTAAAATACTGCTAGTTTTCGATTATTTGTAAGTTTCCTTACAAGTTTTTCATTCGCCGTTAATAAGTATTAAGTAATAATTTGTAATCCTTGCCTGTACATATATCGGTAATATTCTTCCAAGCAAAGCCGCGGTATGTTATAGTCCTCTTTAGATTTTATTTTATATTAAGGTCTTCAGACAGGTCCAGGGTGGGTGGCTACCGCCACCTTTAACACAAGCAACGCAACATGTGCTGCAAGTGCGCTGAAAACTACACTAGGATATAGTATAAGAGAGTTAGGAGGGACTCACCGAAAAAACAGCACACATATATGCTGTTATTTCACGGAGTTCTTCTGTAAGAGGGTGTTTATTGCCGCCAGACGGGCTGTGAAACGCAGTGTGCCCTGCCTAGCGCCATAATAACTTTGTATAATCCGTGTGAACTATAATTTTGATGAAATTTAGCACGGACATAATTCAAGCTTTGGAGGATTGCTTTTCTTTATATAACAGTCGACTGTTTTTTTTATGCTAAAAGACTACCATAGCCTCTTAACGTAAGCAACGTTTTAGATGCAATAGTTGCAAGTGCGCTTACAACCTTAATATGATAAAAGATAAAGAAATAAGGCAGCGTTAGCAAAATGGAAAATCTCTTACTTAATCACCGAAGCCCAACAACTCCAGGGTTGTTATTTCAAGTTGTTCTTGTTGTATCAGGAAGGTGGTTAGTTCCGTCGATTGAGCTGCCTAAAACTACTACACGATGATACATTAAACGATTTAAAAATAATAAAAGCACTATTATTTTCTTTTTCTTCCAATAAGTCAAAATGTACGGCACTTAACACTGTTCGGTCTCCGGTAGTTTCTAAGCGTTTTATGTTCCGTTCCGTCAGAGTTTGTAACAAACATTCTCAATCTTATTAGAATTCTTTATTACCTTTTTATTCGAAGAACTTTTGAAACAGTGGGGTGGATGTCTACTCAATTACCGAAGCGTCTTAATTATATTAGATATGCTCGAGACTCCCGGATTTGAATTTCAATCGGACAGACCCTAAGCTTGTCAGACCGAACGTAAGAATTGTTAATTGTATTAGGTAATTCTACCGAGGAGGTTTAATGTGAATTGAACGCTGATCTCGTTATAATTCGGTTTCATGCTTTCGAATTTCGAATGATACTTAGTTGCATTTTGGAATGAATATTCCACTGTATCTACAATAAGGTCCAATCACGCTGTTATATAAAGTACTGCACACTTCCAGAAATGAAGATCAAAGTTATGAAGTGGATTGCCACACTTTCTTACGTCGAACTTGAAAAACTACTAAGAGAACTCAAATGATTGTTAATCATAACAAGAAATTAACTAAATACTCTATGACTATATATCTATCACGTATACTGCCATTCACTCACACACACACACACACACACACGCGCGCGCGCATGCACTCTGAAAGTGTCCTTTTAATAGCATTTTTAAACCCATGAAAATCTTAATGCAATATTTGTTGAACTGATTGATGTCGCGTAAATGAACTATCTTGGTAACCTTAGATCATCTACAGGACAAGCCTCGCCTAGTGTAGAGATCACTGTAATAATGATTGTTGATACGTTTCCCGTTGCCATGTTAACATATTTACTTTTTCACTTTTTTTTAAACTGTTTGCTACAATAAAACATGTACGTATTATGTTAATATTGTGAAATAAAATAAATTTATTTATTATTTATTATTTTTAAAATAGTGGAATATAGTCATTTGAATAGACCACCCTTTGTAGCGGTCACAGTCGCAAAGTGGGCAGCCATTTGGTGGCAGTAACAATCCATTTTGCAAGTGATCACCGAAAAATAAATCCTTAGGGATTTTACGGGATCCTCGTTTAAGAAGACGCGGGACGTCGCGTTTCGCGTTGAGCAGCGCCGTCTGCACTAAATTCAAACATATTATGGTGTTGTATGAGAGCGTTTACGGAGAAGCGATTTTGCACGCGTTTGCGTTTGCGTTGGTCCTTGCGGAGCCAAAGGATGACATCGCCGCGTCGCACGCGACGTTTACCGAGGCGGCCGGCGCACGCAGCGTTGCGGCCAACTATCCTTCCAATTCTCGGCACCGGCAGGGACGGCTACTCTTCACGCCCCGCACCACACGCTGCGTTACGCTTTGTATTTTCATAAACTACATCGTCCATTATGTTTGTGTTTGCGCGTATAATGAAGCGGGCCGCTGCACGCGCCGCCTGTCTGTAAACAGAAAAAACGTCCAACGTGACGCGAGACGCCACGCCCAGCGCGACGTACGACGCTCCGCGTCTCCGTAAACGAGGGCTGTCTGTCGATAAAACATTTAAAAAAATTATAATATCAAAGTCACTATGGCGTTCTTTATGTGTAGGTATGTAAAGTCGCTATAAAAAACTTTGTTATAAATTGTTATCTAACCATATCAATATTAGACATCTTTATTTCTATAACAATTACAATGACTTGGCGAAAGCACGGCACCATAATTATAAATCTACAATTTCGATTACTAAGTAAAATAAACAATGCACTTAAGAATGAAGTATTTTAATTAGTAGAATATGTTGCAGTGAAATTGCCAAGCATTATAGAAATAAAAGATATACGGTCCTATAACTGTTGATAGGTAATTGAATTGATTAGATAAAAAATTATAACGTAGTTGTTGAATAGATTTATAGATATTATTAAAATCCATTTTCATTCGTGGGGTATAAGGGGTGTCTGAGCTGCAAGAGATCATACCACCTTCCCCTTTCTTCTATCGGACATTCAGACATCGGCTGGTTACCATTCTCACCTTGTCCATATCCTTCTAATTCGGACCAAGCGATTTAAAACATCTTTTATAATGCGCACTGCTAAGGATTGGAACTCCCTGCCGGCGTCTGTATTTCCGAGCGTCTGTATTCCCAAATCTTTTCAAAGGTCGAGTGAATAGGCATCTTCTGGGTGAGCTCGCTCCGTCGTCGGCCTCATGTTTCCTACACATGTAAATGCTGGCCAAGAGCAAACCCATTTTTAATTATTTTTTTAATACAGATATGTGTGCTAAATTTCAGAAAGATCTGTTCAGCCATTTTTGCGTTATTAGAACAAACATCCAAACTTTCGAATTTAAAATATTAGGATTAGGATTTAGGACTAGCTGAATCCGTCTACGCTTTGATGTGGCTCAGTCTAATATTAATTATTAGAAGTGTAAATTAGAGCAAACAAAGGTTTACCGAAAGACACATTGTTCAAATAGTAACTTACTTAACTTTTTTGTCGCTGTGCTGTGATATAAAAGAAAAAAAAATGTTTTCATTGTAAAGATGATTTGTAAAAACAAATGTCAACTGAATGAAATTAGATCGACAGCTTCCTAAAGAGTTCTTAATTCGAAATTTATATCTATATTTACTTTCTGGCCAGTTCTAAAAACTTTCAGTGCGGCCTATGTATAGTATGAAGTCAGAATCGTTTAAATCCAGATTTCATTATCTCTTAAAACAAGTAAACTACATCGCAGGAAAATCTTGAGCTTCCGAGGACTCAAGAAGTTCTCTGGTGCCGAAAAGACAATAGAGATTTTGAAAAAACTTCCCACCAATATCTATCCTTCTAAACAGTAATCTCATGGTCATTTGTTTTAAACAATACGAGGCGCGTCCTTGAATTGAATGAGTCATTTGCATATAATTTGCAGACATGCATTGTATGGCACTTAAACCGCAAAATGTTTACACACATATAGCTGAATAGAGCGTCGGAGTCTGGCTGGCAATGAACCAAAACGTTGTTACTTGCATAATGTGGATTTATATGAAGCGCGAGGTAAAGCGGAACCTTAACGAAGCCTCGAGTTATATCAGCGAAAGTGATGCACAAACGACGCGAGCCGGGCTCCGGGCAACATGCTTCAGACGCCAATTACCTATTTAAATAATAAATAGGTACTCATCTCATTTTAGCCGTCCCCCATTCCTTCTTTAACTAGCTAACCTTCGCAAACTGTGTTTTGCATACATTTCTTATTTCTCTAAAATCAGCGTAGTTGATCGCAGATAGGAAATTACCAAACCATATGAACTATTTTGATTATTTAATTCATTGATACAAACACGATCTTTGCTTTTCTTGGATTGTCTTCGGCACAGAATATAAGAGGCTAATAAAATAAAATATTAAATTATTTTAGATTAAGTTAATCTGCGGATTGAATAATGGTATTTGCCATAGCAGTTAAGAAAAGCAACGCGAGGGAAACTGAGCTTCTAAAATACTATTAATCTTCGAAGGTTCTAATAAGACATCTCTATTCATATAATAAAATCTTAAACGAGCCGTGTATGTACATTAAAGATTAAAAAAAAAAAAATTGTACACGATGTACCTATGTTATGTTACTGAGGTCAAAAAAATTGTTTTTAGAATTTTTGTCTGTCTGTGCGTTTGTGCGCCCTAATCTCTGAAATGGCTTATGGCTCTAATTTGAATGCGGTTTTCACTAATGTATTGTAGCAAGCTTCCTGTAACTTTTACAAACAAAAATAATTACGGTACTATACCGATTACCACGCGTACGAAGTTGCAGGCTCAGTTAGTATGTAATAAATTGTTAATTTGAAAAAAAATTAAGTAGATTTTTTTAAATTACGAAATATGATTTTTTTTTAGTATTTACCAAACATTGATCAGGTGATTTTTTGAATCTGTAAGGGACAGGCAGACGGCCCATTAGATAGGAGAATACAAAGTCTAGGTGTGTTACAAACAATGTGTAAATATGGTAACATTATAGAAGAAACAATGTCTGAATTAGATGTAGTTTTCATTTTTATTTGCTGTGAATTAATTAACGTCTAACTTCATTCATTCATTCATTAATCTAAAATTACAAAAGTTAATCTAAAATTACAAAAAACTTATTCAATAAAATTTAAAATTTTGAATTTATCTTTTTTTAAACACAAAAAACAAATACGTTGCTTTTTAATGTCCAAGTAAAATATACACACATCATGGCTCTGGCCTATATTATTGGCAGTTAAATACGAGATTAACTTTCCAAAAAACATTTCATTTTCCGCAATGTACAGACTATTTTTAAACGCCAACTCACCTAGCTTCTAAACACAAGGTTGAAATTAAAATTCTCTTTAATATTGAATGTATAAGTTTTAAGTCATGAATTTAAATTGGCAAGGTGTGTCCCGTGCAGTCGATATTACATTAAACTGTTCGGATCCAGCACTTCGGTCTTTACCCAAGAGAGTCGAGCATCGAAATCGATAGATCGCTTCGACAGACGTTTTCGCCACGTGTTGAAAGGTCTTAGATAATATAATATAAAAGCTTTCAAGAGAATAGCGCTTCACGGCGTGTCTGAAGTATCAATTCAGCTTGTAAGATGACTACCTCTCGGATGCTCCACACCTCAGATGGCTCTATTGGAAAATTGCAACGGAACGAAATCATATGGGACTTGATTTTTATTTAAACTTCATGAAGTGATACTCGATTACAATAGTAGCGATTTTTTTAAAGGTTTTTCCACACTTATTGCGAGCTGAAAAGGTATCGTTAAACGTAAAAGATGTTTTCCGAGCCGCTGACTCGAGGCGGAATGCGCGCCGACTGCCTTGTGATATTTTATCGCGAATAGAATGGAACTTAGAGATTCCGCTGTTTGTTTGAACAAACGAGCAACAAATGCGTTGCGGAAATGCAAAGTTGTTTTTGTACCTTTAAGTTGGCGATTCAAAGGAATACTGCGAGTTAAAGAAAACAAAGGAAAATCTCAATAGTACAATAATGTTTTGTGAAAATTCACACAACGTTATGCTACATTTTATTCGAAAAACTACATACCTACATATTTCCTTTAGGTACCTACAAATACAAGGCACCAACAAAGTTGGGTCTAACTTTTTATTTAACAGTTACTATTAAAATTGTTAATTTATACTAATATTTTAAAGCTGAAAAGTTTGTTTGTTTGAACGCGATAATCTCAGGAGCTACTGGTTCGAATTGAAAAATTCTTTCTATTTTGAATAGTCAATTTATCGAGGAAGGCTATAGGCTATATAACATCACGCTACGATAAATAATATTATATATAAGCCGCCGCCGTATGGGCCGCAGCGATGGCCGAGTTCAGCTAGTTGAATAATAAGCCATTTGTTTTCACTTCCCATCAGTGAATGCCGTATCAAAACCGCTGTGTGGTTTAGTAGCGGATAAACAAACAGACGCGGGTGTTGACATTTTTTTATAACATGTATATATAGATTTAGTAATAAAGATAGCTGTGAATAGTTTTTTTAAATAAAATATTGAAATTAAATCCCGACATTCGCTATTGTAACAATGTTTGTTTAGGTCCATAGGTAACATGCCTACGCCGGTTGGGTACACGGACTTACAAAGGATTTGCATATTGGTGGCGCAAGCTGTCTTAATTTAGTTGTAATTTGAGGGAGGGTCGGGCGGCGTGATTCCGGACGAGATTGTCTCGCCCATATGTTGATATTACAATACAATTTATTATTTCAATCTGCTATCTCATCGTACACGGAATACATATGAATATGAAGTGCATATACATTTAAAATGTTATGTTTCGCAGTGGAGAAAATACTTGTTGTAAACTGTCGACCTATATTTATGATTAGATGTAGATTAGTGAGCAATAGAAACTTAAAAACTTTAATGTAATTAAAATATTTGCACACCCTCGAAGGGTAGAATGTAGCGAGAAATATCTATTTTAAAATCTTTGTAACCTATATTCAGCAAATAAATGATTATTATTATTATTATTATTATTAAAAAATATCGCAAGGTTAATATTTCTAAAATAAAGATGAAACCATATCTTTATTTTTTCACACACACTCTGTGTTTTTCTTCTCTAACACACACACACACACACACACACACACTAGAATAGCTTTTAAATTATTTTAAGATAAGAAAGAGGAGGTATTTGAGGCACAGAAAAATCTGCCTAATCGATGTCTAAATACAAAAATATATAACTGATAGAAGAGTTTTTCACAAACCGGTATTTTTTATTTGAAAGTAGGAAGACAGGCTGACGGTCGACTTGATGGTAGGTGGCTACCCTCGTTTATTGGCCCAATTAATGTTATAGGGGATCACGAGTACGTTGCCGACCTTGATAGGAAAGCTAAGATGAGCAAGGGTTTGGGGTGTAGATTCCAGCATCCCTTACTCATCAAAATACAATACAGTGGTGCCAAACGGACTTCCCACTTAATGAATACCTAAAACATTGTAGGTACCTACCTTACCACTACTAAATTATTTTCGCCTGGTTCGAAAAATATATTACTAAAATTTGAAATTTACACAGAATATTTACACTTAAAAATATAAACTTTTTAAAAAAATAAATAAATAGTGGTAGCAGGGCACACTGTGTTTTGCAGTCATTTGGGTAGCCCGTCTGGCAGCAGTAACCAACCTCTTACAAAAGACCCTGTTTGGTCGGTTGGTCGGCAGCGCACTTGCAGCACCTCTGGCGTTGCTTGTGTTATAGGTAACGGCAGCCTGACGATCTATTGTGTTATAGATCGTCAGGCCTCCGACTACCTTATAATAAAAAAATGACTGGTTATTTTTTATGGAAATAATTTTTGGCAATTTAAAAATAAATCTCATTAAAATTAAAACCGCCACCGTTCAGCCAAGTTTTAATTTACAAATCAGTAAGCATTTTATATGTATATGTATAAAACGACACTTGTATATATACCTAATAAATAATTTAAAATAGTGCCTCAAATATCTGCTCGAAATTGAAAATCATAACACGTGGAGAGATAGAAAATGAACCTTTACAAGTTAATTAATAACTATATTAGTCACAAAATAGTCTAACGTGACTTTTTCAATGTCTAATTGCCTTTATCATACGTAGGCGGGATGATAAGTAACTAGCCACTGCTATTTAAAAAGTTAAAATAAAAAATATATATATGTAATTTTTAAATTCGTATCTCTGGCAACCTGTGTTTTAAATTTGAATTTGGTGGCGTGAAAATTTTATTGATTTTTTGTCATTTGAAAATATATTTCGTTAACTGTTTTCAAAATGGATAAAATTGAACAAAGAGCGGTGATAAAGTTTCTTCATATGAAGGGCATGAAGGGGAAAGATATCTGACGAGTTAAAGAATGTTTTGGGTAAATGTGCTCCTTCTTATGCCACAGTAAAAAACTGGGTGGCTGAGTTTAAACGCGGTCGTACATGTGTCCAAGATGAAGCCCGCCCCGGACGTCCAAAAAGCGTCACGACTCCGGAAATGGTCGTGAAAGTACATGATATGGTTTTAGCAGATCGACGATTGAAGTTATCTGAAATAGCTGACACTACAGGTATCTCAAAAGAACGAGTACATCATATCCTAAGTGAGGAATTAAATATGAAAAAGTTATCGGCCCGTTGGGTGCCGCGATTGCTTACGCACGATCAAAAAAGGATTCGGGTGCAAAACTCAAAAGAATGTCTGGACCGTTTTCGGAGTAATAAAGCCGATTTTTTACGTCGATTTGTAACAACAGATGAAACATGGGTTCATCATTACACGCCAGAATCAAAAATTCAATCAAAACAGTGGACTCAATCGGGATGCCCGGCTCCAAAAAAAGCCAAGACTGTAAAGTCGGCTGGAAAAGTGATGGCTTCTGTCTTTTGGGATGCAGATGGGATCTTGATGATGGATTACCTTCCTAAAGGTCAAACAATTAATGGAGAATACTACGCTAATCTTCTAGATAAGCTTCATCAATGTATCCAGCAAAAACGACCAGAATTGGCGAAAAAAAAAATCATCTTCCACCAAGACAACGCTAGAGTTCACACATGTGTTAAAGCTATGGCAAAAATCAACGAATTGAAGTATGATTTGCTGCCCCACCCACCTTATTCGCCTGATCTAGCGCCATCAGACTTCCACTTATTCCCTAAGCTCAAAACTTTTTTGGGCGGACAGAAATTTGCCACAAATGAGTCATAGCCGCTGTAGAGGAGTATTTTGCAGGCCTCGAAAGAAATCATTTTATGGAAGGCATTACTGTTTTAGAACGAAGATGGAATAAGTGCGTAGAGGTCCACGGAGACTATGTCGAAAAATAAAATTAATTTTATCACGGAAAGTTAAGTGTTTTCTTATTAGGCTAGTTACTTATCATCCCGCCCTCGTATCTGTTCGGTTTTTATCACTCCTAGCCGTCGATATATTCTATGTCACTGAATGGCGAACATACATACATGTCAACGCGGTTGTCTGTGGCGAGTTATAATAAACATGATGCGGAAATGCATTTGAACGCGAAGCGCGTGTTTTCTTTATCGGGAAGAATTTTAATTGTTGAAAGTGAACAATATACGGATTTTGTGCGACGTTTGTAAGGCATTTAGGTGAGGCTTATTTTAGTCTAGTATTCATATTTGGTATCAGAATAATCTAAGAGCAATCCGTTACCAAATATGAATATCTAATAAATCTGGTAGTAGAGTTGTGTGTTTGTTTATTTTGGGCTCTACGAATCGTAGACATTTGCATTTATTCCTACAGGAGTAGACGCAAACAATATCAGTAATTGTGTGTTTTGTCTCTGACCGATTTTAATATTTTTAATAGCTCGCATGCTGTTCCGAACAGGCATAAATATCAAAATAAAACACCTCGTACGGGAAGAGGATTAAGTTACATGAGCCGGGCGAAGAGCCGCAGTAGATAAATAAAGTTGGTAAAAATTTGTGATAAAAATCCGCGGCATTTGGAAAGGGAACGCGAGTGCACGCAAAAGTATTCTCGAGAGGCCAAAACACCGGGCGAGATGCAATAAAAATACCAGCTGAGGGTCAATCAGGTTAAGTGTTTTGTCCGGCTTGGTCGTCGGCTATACGCGCCGGAATAATATTTCACTCGGAGATTTATAAGTGAATAAATGGAGAAATATTTGGGATGACAGCGTTTGGATTGTCCTTGCCAATTCACGAGTATTTTTCAGTGTATACTATAAGCTCACTTTTATATAATCTGAATTGCGCTGTACAGAAGCACGACAAAATTATTAAAATTGTTAGGAAGAAAGGGCTTACAGATTTATTCATTTTATTCGTACGCTTGTTACTTATTTTTTGAGTTTACTCTTTGAATCGATTTTCATATAAAGCCGCCGGTATGAAAATTTTATGAGGAGTAAAATTAATACAAGCGTTAACTAAAAAGCGTTACCTACGTTATCTGTCACTTTAACATTTGTGCGACACCTGGCGCACGTATTTATGTTCCCTAATTCTATTCTCTAGGCTTATAAAAGCAACGTCGAAATTTTGTTTGAAAGTGTAGTTCGCGTTGAGGAACGAAACGATAGCGCGTTATAACCTGCCGGCGCAGCGACATCCATCGTCGAAAAAATGAACTAGATATTTGAATTTATAAAACGTAGTGACATCTGTGTATACCGAACGTAATTAACATCACTTGTTGCAACACGTGACATCTGAATATTCAGAATGTAACTAAGTAATATAAAGTAATTAGATCCAGTTATATTTTGACACAAGGAAAATTTTATACGTCGGATCTTTGTCAGCTTTTTTTAGATATATTTCTTTTTTATTAGGATAAGAAAGGAGATAGAAAAATAGACTCTGTCGTCCTTTACTCACTCACTGACCAGACCAGAGGTGATACCAGACGGGTGGCCCAAATGACTGCGAAACGCAGTCAATATAGGTATGTTCTTATTATGTTTGTGTTGTGTTGATATGACGAATAACAGTTTCTTTCTTTCTTTTAAAATTTTGTATACGTATACCTGATTTTTTTGTGAGAGAAGTGGGAAGTTAATGATTAAGGTTTTTCTGTTAAATTACGAAAATCGATCCTACATTTTTTTATTTGTTCCTTAGTAATTATCCTGAAGACGCAAATTTAGTTGTTATTTAGAAAAACGCCTCTAACAATTCCATCAATATTTTATAACTAACTTACTCCAACTAAATATTTTCTAATGTCCATTCCATTTGATTATTTATTCAATAGCTTGTGGTGCTTGAAGTGTTTTTGATTCCAATCCAGTCCCTATTATTATTATTAAATTATTTATGATTTGAAAAAAAGAATAAATGTTTGTAAAAAAAGAGTCTTTATTTATGAATAAAGAGCAATTGGTTCTTGTTCAATATTTAGATGTAAGGAGATTAGAAGAAACTCTTAGATGTTCAAGGTATCTATCATAAAAAATTACTTTAATATTTCAAAACTAGATAACTGAAAAGTATCAAAAGACAATTGGGGCCGACTTCGCCAGTTTTTAATTAGCACAAAGTCTGCTGTAGACTTGCATTTTTCATAATTTATGAAAATACCAATTTTTTTCTCGAGTCTGGTCCCGGGGCGTCTCTGTGTAGTAAAGAGAAATTAAATTGAAGTGTCGTCTTCTTAGTAAATTTTAATGGAAGTCAACAATATCCCAGACAACCTTTGACTAAATACGTATATGTATAGTGTTAGTTTGCTTTTAACGGTTAAAGATTTTAATATGCTAGCACTGCCTCGTGGCTTCGCCGGCTTTGAAATTCTGAGTTTTATTACCTTGTCTGTAATATATTTCTATCTTACTTTTTTTTATGTTAGGGTCGGCAGACAGGCTGACGTGGCTAGCGTCGCCTATAACACAAGCAACGCCAAAGCTGCTGCAAGTGCGCTGCCGTATACAGTAAGATTAAGGATAAGGGATTAGGAGAGGATAGGGAAATGGGCTCTGGCTTCCCCTACTCACTTACCGAAACACAACTGCACACGTGCCACTATGCCAGCAAAATGCTGAGTAGGGACCTTTTTGTAACTTTCTTTCCTGCTGTTACTGTTATTTCTTTTTTCTCTGTGTCTGTTAAATGTATGTTTTATAAGTTACAAATAAATTGATTGATTGATTGATTGATTGATTGCTGTTATTTCACGGTGGTGTTCTGTAAGAGGGTGGTTATTGCCGCCAGATAGGTTGCTCAAATCACTGGGAAACGCAGTGTGCCCTGTCACTACTTTTCAGATCCAGACCAGAGCCAAATTTGAAAAGTTCATTTTCTAAGTTGACCCTGCCGGGAATCGAACCCGCTAACCCTAGAACAGAGCGTTAAGGCAAGCACCCTAACCACTCATCCAACGGGCTCGTCGAAGCTCGCTCGGTCTACGGATTTCCAAGTGAGGATTATGTTTAAATATAAGTACATCCTTAAATTCTTGTCATAATATATTACGAACATAGCATTGAATGGCATCAATGTCACTGATTTTTGTCATCGACCGAGCAACCAGTTACTTTTGATCGGTGGTTGGATTTGCTTGGTTGGTTGCTAATAGACTACACAAGTTTATATATTAATAAACTTATTTTTAACATTTTAGATATTTTATCGATATGGAGTTCTCTGTGAAATAATTGCATGTGTAGGTACTCCGTTTCGGGAATTCCCTTGTTCTTTTTTCTTATCCTCGTCGATTTCCAAGTTGGCATCAGAGCGCACTTGTCTTTTTGTCCTTCAGGTTACAAGAGTACAACTTGGCATAGCTTGAGTTTTAAAATGACGTTAGCCATTTACCATGAAGTGAATCGTCAGCACGCCTGACGTCCGTCGCCAAACCAAAAGGTGACATAGAAAATAATTACAAGTTTATTTATTTGATTGCAGATCTACAACCTAATTATGTCAATTACAACCTAATTATAGACAGCTCCTCTCTTTGTACAAGGCACAAGTCCGATCTTGCATGGAGTGTTGCTGTCACCTTTGGGAGGGCTCAGCAAAATACCAACTTGCCGCACTCGACTCGGTGGATCGCAGAGCTAGGAGGCTCATTAGCGATGATACACTAATAAGAACTAAGCTGCAGAGCCTTGCACATAGACGCGAAGTTGCCTGTCTGTGTGTATTCTATAAGATGTACTTCGGAGAGTGTGCTCGACAGCTGCATGAGATCATACCGCCTTCCCTCCTCACCTTGTCGAAATCCCTCTAATTCGGACCAAGCGCGCTTTAAAACATCTTTTGTGATGCGCACTGCTAAGGATTGGAACTCCCTGCCGCCGTCTGTATTTCCGAGTTCATATAACCCAAATCTTTTCGAGTGAATAGGCATCTTCTGGGTGAGCTCGCTCCATGGTCGGCCTCATCCTTCCTTCGTAGATAGATGCTGGTCAAGAGCAAACCCATCTTTAATAAAAAATTAAAAAAATGTGTGTTGTCCATCTAGCGTGCTTTTAAAGAACTTCGAATTCGATTAAAGTTTTGATTGTGTGTTAAGTTGTTGCATTATATTTGAAATCGTGAGGAAAAGTACCGAAACTTTAGATCTATCGTTTCATTTTCAATTTTTCTTAGGTGATATCTAAAGTCCTACATAAGAACAAACAGACATACAAATTTTACCTCTTTATAATATTTCTAGAAGACGTGGCGTGTGACGCCATTCTATTATATAATTTTATCGATTATGAAAGTTTGTCAAGCTGAAGATGTCATTTAAAATTTGGAATTGAAACTCCGCTTCCCTTCCCCCGACGATTTTGTTCATTCTCCAGCGTCAGGAATCCAAAATATACGGATTTTTTTATTTATTTGCGTCTAACTTCTATGGCTCCTTTCCGATTGTAATAATTGTTGCTGAGCAGCGAGCCGGCAGTATTATTTGAACTTATTATTTTCCAGCCACCCCTCGGCGAGGGGCCGAGGGTGGGGAGCGGGGGGCCGCTAATTGGAAATACATGAGAATTTGCATTTTACTTTGTCAGTCGAACTCCCGACGGTATAGCCTCTTCTAGAGAATTCCGTTTTCCAATGCTTTCATGTAGCGATATCACAAAGGTACTCTGTGCCTCAGAGAACAGAAATCTATAAGGCGGAACTGCAGTTAGTGAGGATTTCCTTTGTCTCCCTGATTAAAATATATACATGTGAATGCACCCTTACTATTTTATCAAGGAGCGGCGTTTATTATTAAAAATGTGCTAATGACGTAAACTGTCTTTAAAAAATTTCTTTAGTTAATTTCCGTGTTCTAGCACTTTTAAATTGTTGTCATATCTAAGTGTGATGTTTTTTTACACAGAATAAAATGTACTTGTTAAGATTGCTGTGTGTATAATGATATACATACAGCAATTTTAACGACAATAGGAATGCGACAAAATACATAGATCAGTTAAAGTTGAGTTTAAAGTTGAACACAAACTGCGTAAATTGGAAGAAGTTAACGCACAAGGAAAGCAAAAGTAGGTACGATGGCGGAACTCCTTTGATAAGATGAAGCAACTGTTAATAAAAAAAAAACTGACGCCACCACTGGAATTTTTTATCTTTCGGAACTAATGTAACGTCGTAGTCGCTGTATGGACTCTGAAAAGCATTTAGTAATGTCAGATAATATCTGACAATAGTGTATTACATAAAAAATATTCATTATCCTAACTACATATTATGTAGTTAGGATAATGAATATTTTTTATGTAATTCATTATTGTTTTTTGTAACTACTTATAAACATTCCAACTATCTATTTATATAATATAAAAGTTCCTTAAGTATGTTCCCTAAGGATTCCAAAATAGCTCAACCGATTTTAATGAATTTTTCAGGCAAATTTCAGATTACTCTAGCGGGTGATCCTGTGAAGATTAGTAGCGATGGAATAAATGTATTTTTTTTTTAATTTTGTGTCAACGTGTACAAATTGTTTTTTTTTTTTTTTTTTGCAAAAATATTTAATGTACAGACACGGCTTGTTTATTATATGTAATAGATTTTAATGAGTTGTGTGAAAAAAAAAAAATGAGAGCTAGTAGGTACACTTTTTTATAAATCCATTCACTTAAGTAATTCAGAGCACTTATTAAATGTTTCTTTAGTTATTAAAATAAATTTCTTATATCTAATTATATCGTAGAATGAAATCAGTATAATATAAGGTTCAACTGAAACGTTCCAAAATGTAATTTGTAAATTAAGAAGTAATTAAGTTTATATCGAAAATTTAACTTTTGAGGAATTCTTAAAAGCGAAAGTTATAAGCGCAAGTTCTAAACCAACGTTACAATATTCATACTTAGCATAATTCCCAGGTTACTAAAGTTAAAAAAACGAGACAAGTGCGAGTTGAACTCGCGTGAAGAGGGCTCCGTACGATGTTGCCTATCCGCACAATATTGAGTTATTTACCATGTTATTTTAATATCATGGCCTTCTTATAAGTAGAAGTAGTTTTCCTATAAGTAGAAAACTAATTTCTGTATTTTTTTTCAAAATTTTAGGTTCAGTAGTTTCGGCGATAAGGGGGGGGGGGGATGGTCGGACAGACGGACGCACGAGTGATCCTATAAGGGTTCCGGTTTTTTATTCGGACGTACGGAACCCTAACAAATATTAAATGAAGTTATTTTCACTTTTCAAATTATTGTATATTATGTTTGTACTATCAATCGTTTTTACAAATTCAAGCGGTAGTTATACGAGGGGTTTTTGAGATTTTTTCAAGTGGCAGGTAACCAATTCCGGCATCTTGGCGGTTTTCACCAGTGTACTACCGGTGTACTATCATTTTTCAGATTTTTTTGAAGACCACCTTGAAGTAATAGTATGTGTGTCACCACCTTGAAGTAATAGTATGTATGCCTATTTTCCTAACTCCACCTTATCCCTCTCTTCTCTCCTTTAAGGTCGTGAGAGTACTTGCATTTCTCCTAGCGCTGCTTGTGTTATTCACCAACCATCAAGAAAACCATTCGGCCGCATACCAACATTTACACATAAAAAGTAATACTTACATACAAAACAATTTAGAAGTTGAAAAAATAGAATACAATGAGTGTTCACACAGTCACAGCAGTGATAAAGTTTGGATTAATTTAGGTTTAACATTAAAATAAACAATAGGGCCTCTGTTAATGTGCATGTATCGGCGTCCCGAGGGAGTCTGGCAATCAGAGGCAACACTCGTGGCTCGTTCCAAACCCATTACGGATAAATTAAGGAGGATCACAACTCGCGTATGCAAATTCAGACACACCTTACCCACCATCTTGCCGGGAATAAAATTTGCGAGAGAAATGTTTCTGCTAAAACGGCTTTGGGATATTTATATATCTTATGTTTATGTTGGTGCAATAAATTTAATAGTAGTCTTTTCTTATAAATACTATTTAAGGATAGATATTTACAGAATAACAGCATGAAGCCATAAAATAAGCCATAAGCAGGTGTGCTGTTATTTCTTGTGTTATAGGCGACGGTAGCCACCTACCATCAAGCGGAGCGTCAGCCTGTCTCGTCAGAACTTTACTTGAAAAAGATTTGACAGCTTTACATTTTTTGGAATAAAATTGTTTATTTAATGGATACTTAAGAGGTACTTGCAGTAGCTACTAACTGTGTTTAAATCAAGTGTCAAGTAGGCATATGAGAAAAAATCATTAAGCCGTGAAGTTAGTCTTCTTTTTTATGGTTTATATAACAACAACCTATTTTTATGGCGTAGATTGGGTGGGTCATATCTGTGCTACCGTGGATGGGCTTCTGGGTAGAGGCCGACCGTAATGAAGGTTGCTGGTAGTGATGGATGCGGGGGGCGGAGGACCGAATATGATGAAGTGCAAACAATAAGACTTCCAATATTAGACACTTGTGGGATGATGACGATTCCCTTGACCCTCATTATCAAACCGTCACCAAAATATAAGTTTTATTGTTTAATTTAATTTTATGAAATAAGAAGTCAAAAGATCAATTTTTACAAAACAGTACAAAAAAATCTACGACTACTTAATGTTCCAATGTCTAATGTCTAATCTATTGTGTTTTATTTCGAAATATGCAGCTGTAATTTTTTTGCTGTACTCACAAATGAATTTTAAGGCTATATACGGTAAAATATCATAATTTTTTTTTTCGATTAAAATCTTTCATTTGCTACTGCAAAGTTAACCTTGACCTTCTATTCAACAAACGGGCAAAATCGTTGTACAGTAAAAATTGTAGGAGAGAGCCTTACAAAAACCCGTCGTTTTTATGTTACCACAAGGAATCATCAGATAGTATATTTTATTTATTTAGTTTGGACCAACTTTGGAAATGAATTTTTCCTAGTTGGTTCTGGTCTGGATCTGGCTGACAAGTGGTGGTAGGGCACATTGCGTTTCGCAGTCATTTGGGCCGCAATAAAATAATCACACCTTTACAGAAGACCACCGTGAAATAACAGCATGTATGCTGTTGTATTTCGGTTAATGAGTAAGGGATGGCAGAACTCATTCTCCTAATCCCTTATTTTTAATCATAGTATAGTCGACAGCTTACTGGCATTGCTCCTGTTAACATAATTTAAATACAAATTTAAAATTTGTGCAGATTGTAGAGTAGTAAAAGGTTCTCAACAAATAATTAAATTTTATTCAGTTACACTCATTAGCATTCCTTTGACGCTCAGCAAAATTTGTAATAATTTACATTCGTGTATCGTAGGAATTATTTTAAAATATAAAATAAGTAAGAATATGTTGAATTCGATGAAAAAAAAACAACTGTTTGTCCATATTAATACACGACATTGTTTAACATTCAATTATTTTCTGTATGCTGACGACCTTCGCTTAATCCTTATTCAGCGAACACATTTTAAAGCTTCAGACATGTTAATCAACACCTTTTTTTCATTTACTATGTTAACTTCCTCGTCTTTCTACCGTGCATTCTCTCAAAGCTGTTAAATATTTAATTTTCTCTTTACCTTAGTTTTATCCTTCCTGAGAGCTACTGAAAGCTATTTGAAAAGCAACGCACACTGCTAACAAAGTAACGCTTTTATACACAAGGGTGTTATGTGTGTGTATACGCCTTAAACTGCTCCACTGGAAGAATAACATTTGGGAATGAGTCTGCTGTTCTGTTTTACTGAAATTTGTAAACATTATAAACATTTTCTTGTAGCAAGTAGAGGGAGTGGGTATACGAAATAATTCCATTATTGCTGCACACACGAAGTGCAAAGAAAACTGCAAAGTAAATATAAAGCACCTATTCTATTTATGTACCTAAGTTGATATGGTTGTATATTATTAACAGTCACTAAAATAATATAATATCTAAGACAGATTTATCTAGATGTATATTTTCAACACAATATACATATATTTTTAATTTAATATAATTTAACAATATAATTTAAATTTATTCTGGGGCATTTTCAGAGGTCGAAATAAGTTAGATTTATTTGTTTATTTTTTAATACATATTTCATATTATATTCGTAAACATTATTTAGTATTTTGGTCTTACATTATTTACCTTATACCATCATCGTCATCATCTCAGACGAAGGACGTCCACTGCTGATCAAAGGCCTCCCCACTAATTTTACAAAAGGACCAGTCAGAAGCAACCTAGATCCACCGTCGACCCGCGACCCTCATCAGATCGTCTGTCCACCTTGTGGGTCCGTCCTACGCTGTGCTTGCCGGTCCGTAGCCTCCATTCGAGAACCTTTCGGCCCCAGCGGCCGTCGACTTTTCATACTATGTATCCTGCCCACTGCCACTTCAACTTACTAACTTTCGTCTTGTCCTTATTCATCTCATAGCCCACACTTTGGGAAACTCGGTTAAGGCTTACTTATCTTACATATACTTTTAAAATTTTACGTTTTTACATATTGTAGTAGGTAATATTATTTATTAATTACTATACTGACGCACCCTGGCTTCGTGCGAATGTAATTAAGGGAGTTAATACGCATAATTACATATTATAATTCTATGTCCAACTAGAAAGAATAATGAATTTTTTAAATAATGAAATATTGTTTCAAATATGTAGAAGTGTTGGTTCCGCAGATTACTCTCCACGTGTAAACAACTCCACATATAAAATGTAGTAAAAATATGATAAAAACGTTATTATGTAAAAAAAAACGCGTGTCAACTCCGACTCACGACTGGTTTACTCCTTTAATCCTATAAAATTAAATGAATAAAATTTTCCTCGTGTCAACAGATAACTGGATACTGAGTAATTACATAAGTAGTACTTTATATTATTTAGTTACATTCTGCATACTCAGATGTCACTTGTTCCAACAAGAGTTATGTTAGTTACGTTCGGTATACACAGATGTCACTACTTTTTTCGACAAGAGATGTCGCTGCTCCGGCAGGTTTAACGCGCTATCGTTTCGTTCTTCAATGCCAACTACACTTTCATAGTCAATATCGCACAAATGTCCAAGTCACAAATAACGTAACGCTTTTTAGTTACCGCTTGTATTAATTTTACTCATCTTAAAATTTCCAAATCGGGGACTCCAAAAATTATAATAACTTATAGTAAATTAAAGGTACACTGATTGTGTTATTTCAGTAGGTATTAAGATTGGAACAAAGTTCACCTGGGCACACGTTCGGACCCCAAAGTATGCACTAAAGTTAAAACTTTAAAAGCGTTGGAGACTACTCGTTTTATTGTATAACAAAGTCCACTTGAAATATTACTGAAACAAAATCATGTACAGTATTTCACTTAGTAAAAAGCAAGCAAGGCGAATCAAAAAACTTCACTAAACTAAGATACATACTTTATGTTTGTCTACTCGGTGGGATTCGAAAGCGAAACTTAGATTCAATAAATATAAGTAAAAGCTATGAAAGAGACTTTCGTAAATGACATTTTCAATATCGTATACATCCATTTACCTGTCAACTGTTATGAATACCGGAGTGTGTCGTTTATCTTGGGGCATGCGTGGCCAAATGGCGCGCGCTTAATATTCAATTTTTTACCTAATTGTGTTGCGTATTGCGCCCGCGTCTGCGGAGATTAATGGAGTTCAAGCTTAGTGTTGGGGCATGTTCAGTTTAGCAAAATTAAATGTAAGCTTAATTCTTTTAAACATTGAG
Organism: Bembecia ichneumoniformis; assembly: GCA_910589475.2. NCBI lineage: Eukaryota > Metazoa > Arthropoda > Insecta > Lepidoptera > Sesiidae > Bembecia > Bembecia ichneumoniformis. The sequence continues at coordinate 638,340 of OU342526.1, read as the reverse complement.
TTGACTCATCCTCGTCATTTCAGATTCAAAGTGAAGGAGCCACTGAAGATAAAAATATCACGCAGAACGAAATGGAAACTGTGTACGTAATATTATCTTTTATAGGAGATATCTTATCTAAATCTAAATTGCTTACTATAAAAAAAATCTATAATCATATTTCTGTCGAAAATTAACCATTTTCGAGAAAATCGAGTTTTAAAAAAAATTCAGAGATTATCCTGATATTTGGTATTGGAAGACTGTAAAAAAAATTACTAATAACATATTAACCGGAAATTTTGTACGGTTTAATATCTAATTAAATAAGTAAAATAATAAAATTAAAATGTATTCCATAGGTACCTATTTGCTTTCATCTTTTTCAATGCAAATGGTCACCTTAGTTATTAAGTTACTAAACACAAATGTGATTATCATCGAATAAATGTAAGAAACTTATAGATAACTTCGTTTGAGGAACCGAAACTCCTGAATCTGTCGACTTTGGAACAAAACTTTTCTAAGTTGACTTTGATCTGGAAGGAGAGCCTTCATATTTAACGACAAAAACTAATTGTCGCAACTTAATAGCGTAAATATGCTGTGGCTACCACTGATTCCTATTTCAAATCGACTCAAGAGTCAAGAGACAGTTAACTCATGAGGGAGCAACACTTTTTAGCAGCCCCAAAATGTCTTTAAAAAATTGCGCTAAAGGGTCGCGATGCCCGTATCGTTGTGTCGTTAGTACGGCCCACCATCACTCATACGCTCAGTAAATCTATTTAGAATCGAACCAGGGCTTAACTTGATTTCAATAGCAAAGCGAATATGAAATGTAGATGCGTTATTAGTATATCACAGTGCAAAATGGACGTCATGATCAAATATTGTTATTATTTTTAATGATATTTTTTTTTTATGTTATGTCGACAGACAGGCTGACGGTCCACTTGATGGTAGGTGGCTACCGTCGCCTATAACACAAGCAACGCTACAGGTGCTGCAAGTGCGCTGCCGACTACAGTAGGATTAAGGAAAAGGGATTAGGAGGGGATAAGGAAATGGGCTCTGGCATCCCTTACTCATTCACCGAAACACAACAGCACGTATATGCTGTTATTTCACGGTGGTCTTCTGTAAGGGGGTGGTCACTGCCGCCAGGCGGGCTGCCCAAATGACTGCGAAACGCAGTGTGCCCTACCACTACTTTTCAAATCCAGACCAGAGTCAATTTTGAAAATTACATTAAAATTTCCAAACTTGACCCCGCCGGGAATCGAACCCGGGGCCCCTGAGACGTTAGGCAAGCATCCTTTCCACTCAACCAACGGGCCGTTCAATTTTTCATTATTGAAAGGATTTCATTATTGAACCCACCTTATTACGTATTTAGTTATTATATGATATCAATATACTTAGATCAATTCTCATAACGCATACTAAATAATATAAGTCTATATAAGTCCATTGCGACCCTGTAGTTACGAGTATGTAACATCACATGTACGGGCTGGGTAATTAGGTCACAAACCACATAAAAAGCTCTACATTAAAACAGAAAGGAGATAATAGTGGATGGCCCCATTGGGAAGATTTATTTCAATCTTGTGTCCTTTCAGGCATGCAACCTTAGAAGGCAGAGAATGTTCTACTAACCTTTAAGATTAACCAAATCAGAATTGCAGATAAGATTACACCATTACTTTACCGGTAAGTCAAGTAAATATTTATTATCTTTTTTGTAATAATTGTTTTGTTGTTTGTTTTACACCTAGCTGTAATTGAGTGAAAACCTAGGTGTAAAACTAATTAAAATGACAATTTATTAAGACTTATTCGTATTTTTTTTCTAAGTAATTGTAATGATTATGATTTTAGGGACAATTATTTATATATTCTCGTAGACGATTGGGCGCACTTCACATACCTGATGCCAAAACTAGCTATAAGAAAAATAGCTACCTGATGCGAGCGAGTGCGTGTTTTAATACTGTTTCTATGCAGTTTGATGTTGACCTATTCCATACATCGCCCAGGAAGCTCAAAAACATACTTGCTAACAGCTTTTTTAAAATAAATTAGCTTGCGTTTTTATGATTAAGTTTTTTTTTTTTTAGTTGAATACTGTAACAACCTTTAAAATTACTTGTGAGACTAAATTTTGTAAAGTGTAATAAATTGTTACTTAATATGGGTAAATTTGCGTGGTCAAGTGGCGTACCTTCTTCATATATTGTATGTCATCTACCTATATGTGGAAACTTTTAATTGGCCATCGATGTTCTATTCTGTGACTACATTGTATTCTATTAGCTGTAAGTTTTCCTAAAACTGTAAAAATAAAATAAAATAAAATAAAATAAAATATTTTATTACGCCTTATAATCGTAATCTTATGTCCCCTCTTGATTTATGGACTATAAAGAAATAAATTTGTTTAATTTATTTTATAAAAATACTTCATTTAATTACACTGTACATTAACTTTTTCGGTTTAAAAATATTGGGTTCATTTAAAATGAACGCTTTTTACGTGTCAGCGAAAAAGTTATCTTTCAAAATGGCTAATATTTTTGCTCTCAAAATAATGTGTGCAATAAAACTAAATTTCCAATTAGTCTAGTACCATTCATCAACAGCGTCCGTGGCGCAAGACCTCCGCCGCAATCAATCAAGTGCCCGCCCAGCAGCGTTTCGGACGATCTGAAACAACAATAACAATTCAATAAACAGTAGTCAATCTGAAATTATGTAAATATAATTTTGAGAGAATTTATAAATAAAGATACTCATTCTACATTCCATGGTTTTTTTAGTAATAATAATACAAGAAAACTACTTCTTAGACATAAATAAGAAGTTTGTGAAAATAAATGTTTCATAGAATAAAAAACAACTTTTTTTATAACAGAACTTATTTCCATTCTATGTATATTTTAGACTGATTGGCCCAAGCCTCTTCTCAATTGGAGGAGATATGATCCACTACGCCAGCCTAGTAAGGATACCTTCCACATGTTTTCTTTTATGTAATCATCAGACAGGCTGACGGTCCACTTGGTGATATGTGGCTATAATACAAGCAACGGCATAGGTGCTGCAAGTGCGCTGCCAAGGATCAAGGATATGTGATTAGGAAGAGATAGGAAAATGGGCTCTAGCATCCCTTAATCACTCACCGAAACATAACTGCAAATATGATGTTGTAGTAGGGTGGTTACTGCTCGTAAATGGACTGCCCACATAACTGTCACGCAATTGACAATGTGTCTTTGAGGATTGCTAGTCTTTTAATAGATGCAGGTTTCCTCACGATTTTTTGTTAACCTTAATCACATAATCTAACTCTCTAAAGGAAAAAACGTAATTATTTTTACATAATCTGTATAGTGTATAATAAAATTGTACATTTCAGTTTAAAAAGTTCTCTACTGTCACGTTAGCTTATACCCTGCCAAAACGGAGGCACACAGAGCTCACAGAGGCTAACCGCTTCGGTCTGCTCCATTCATAATGCATGAAACTTCACACCGGCCACATCCAACGCGAGACTATGAATTTTGGGTTTAATCTTCAAAATGGGAAAACGTTAAGTTATTATTAAAAAAAATAGATGTTTTTGAAAGAGTTGCTATGTGCGCGGGTTAACGACACAGATTTGTCTGGCGTTTGTGAAATATGAGAAGACCTTCGATTCGATCGAAACATGGGCAGTGCTCGAGGCTCTGCAGCGATGTCGCATTGACCATCGGTATATCGAAGTGTTGAAGTGTTTGCACAATAAAGCCACCAAGTCGGATCGAGTACAGGAGCAGAGCATACAGTCAATTCCATTGGGAAGAGGTGTGAGACAGGGAGATGTACTCTCTCCGAAATTATTCATTGCCACTTAGAAGATGCATTTAAGTTCCTGGAATGGCAAGGACTTGACATCAATTCGCCTTCTTTTTGCCGACGACATTGTGGTCATGGCAAAGTCGATAAGAGAGCTCAACACGGTGCTCGATAATTAATATGGACAATACGAAAGTTATGTCTTATGTCCATGTTGTGCCCACCCCAGTAACAGTTGGAAACCCAACTCTCGAAGTTGTTGACGAGTACATCTACTTGGGACAAACAGTCCAATTAGGTAGAGACAACTTCGAGAAGGAGGTCAATTGTCGAATCCAGCTCGGATGAGGAGCTTCCTCAGTGTCTTAAAACTTGTGTTGCCAGTGATGACATATGACGCTGAAACGTGATCTCTAACTATGGACCTCGTAAGAAAGCTCACCCTCGCTCAACGAGCTATAGCTATGCTCGGGGTTACACTGCGAGATCGAATCAGAAATGAGGAGAACGTATACGAACTAAAGTTACCGGTGGATTATAAGGTTGAAGTGGCAGTGGGCAGGGCACATAGTACGGAGAGCTGACGGCCGCTGGGGCCGGAAGGTTCTCGAGTGAAGGCCACGGACCAGCAAACTTAGCGTAGAATGTCCACTCACGAAGTGGACGGACGACCTGATAAGGGTCGCAGGTCGACGGTGGATCGGTCCTTTTGGAGAACTAGGGGGAGGCCTCTGTCCAGGCTGAATGCCTGCCAGAAAAAAACAAATGATACGCATTTGGTTCGGATCAGAGACAATGTTTTTGGATTAGTTATATTTAATGTTATGTTCAGTAATTTTTTGTAAAACATTGAGTTTAAAAAAAATGTGGAGTCTATTGAAATGAAACAAAAATTAACATAATGCCGTCTCTTCTACATCCATGTTGAAGACTGCTTGCTCAAGTCCGTGCCAAATCATTCGCGCGCGCCACGCATTATGCGAACGCAACCACGTATTAACAGATACTGAAGTAAGGTTCGATCGGGATAGGAAATTGCATCTACTATGTCGGCAATTCACCGAATTGTCATTGCTATTAGTCTTTGAAGGGAAACTTCTTTGCGCACGATGCTAGTCAAATTTCAAGGTCGAACATTGCGTGACGTTTCCACATGACATCCACCGCTTACTATATTATACGTATATGTGATCGCCAAAGAAGTTTCACTTCTGACGCGCGTATGTTTTTTTTAGTACAAAAAAAATTAATAAATGAAAATTTCGGTATCGCTTAGAAAAACAATTACTTCGAGGATGTAATAATAAAAAAAATCATTGTGATGCTAAACCTAATTCCGCAGGAATGTAATCTATTTAATAGCATTTGAGAATAATGCATGCATGGATGCGTCAGTGTTTGGCAAACTGTTTGCTGCGTTGCTCACTCCAGATACGAAGCTTATAATAAAACAATATTAATTATCAATAGTCGCTCCAGTGATTCCTTTGTTCAGTCTAGCCGGCACCCGCTCTCCGCTCTCGTGTCGGCTTTAATATAACTGGAATGTCTATTAAACCTCCGGCATTTCATAGCGTTTTTGTTTAAATAACAGAATGCGTATTTAAACGATCGAACGATTTCTCGCGAGCTCGTTTCGTGTTCAGCCTGATTTTGTTATTAGATTTGTTCATCGGATCAAATTCAATAGATGAATATAAAACATATTTCTAAATATTAGATAATGAGGGGGTTTAACAGAAAACAAATGCGTAATAGTAGTTTATTGGTTCACAAAGTGTTATAAAATGTAACACACCGTGTCAGAAGATTTCGCTCTTTTATTACTATATCCATACATTAATTTTTTTTATGTTAAGATCGGCAGAAAGGCTGACGGTCCACTTGATGGTAGGTGGATACCGTCGCCTATAACACAAGCAACGCCAAAGTGCTGCAAGTGCGCCGCCGACTACAGTAGGATTAAGAATAAGGGATTAGGAGGAGATAGGGAAATGGGCTCTGGCATCGCTTACTCACTCACCGAAATACAACGGCACACGTGCTGTTATTTTACGGTGGTATTCTGTAAGGGGGTGGTTACTGTCGCCAGACGGGCTGCCCAAATGACTGCGAAAAGCAGTGTGCCCGGCCACTAGTTTCCAATTCCAGACCAGAGCCTAATTTAAAAAGTTCATTTTTCATGGTTGACCCTGCCGCTAATTAAACAATTAATTAAATTAATTGGGTGGGTTTTTTGTGTATGTGTGGAAGGAGAGATATAGAGAGAGGATGAGTTAGCTTTGCATTTTTAAAAAAGTTGACTGTTTAGGTTGGTAGTGTTACGTGCGGGGGTGAGTTACAATGCCGTGTAAGGGCGACCCGAACTATTTATTTTCACAAACTAAGATGACTTCCAAAATCGTTAGACTTGTCCGATAAAACCGTTAAACTTGCCAAAAGTCGTCAATGATTCCCTTAATGAGTCGCCGGTTCACTATCGTAGGTAACTTCACAAAGGTTCGAAGATTCGATCGCTGATACACACAAGACTGTGTGTCTCGCCCGCCGGTCCTCTTATTTATATTAAGCGCCAAACGTCTCGGCGCATTTCCAATTCACTAGAACATAAACAAGATTGTAAACACGGATTTTTTTTCTATTCCGTGATTGTAAACAAGCCATTGGAAATTGGGGAATGCTATTTCTGTTGAATGTAAACTCTAAGTTTTAAACGTAAGGACCTATTTCCTTTGAGACTAATCGGGAAGTGACTATTATCGATAGGGTGGGACCTTCGAGACTTTTGGCCCCCGCAACGCTTTTTCCAGAACCTTCTATGGTTAGTCGTAACAGTACTTTTAGGGCCTATACAAGTGTACAGGCTAGGGATAGTCTTCGAGATACTTTTTATTCCTCGAAAATAGATCGCTCGCAACTGCATCTAATAACGAAGACTTAAAATACCGCATAGGTACTAAAATACTTGAAAAAATAGAACTAATGTGCCAAGGCGCAACAACGCATACGCTCGAAAGTGACGTTCCTATAACAATGACTGTTGTATAATTTTAACATACAAGTTTTCCTCACTTCGGCGATTTTTGTCCTCTGCAAACAAAAGTTCATCGTCTGCGCTGGTGCCAGTGAACAGTTATTGATTTTGAGTATGTAATAATTCAAAATTTATAATTTTTATAATTTATAATATGTAATTACAAAATCGCGAATATTATCGCTGAAGGTATTTTTTTTTTGTAAGGCTTTTTAACACGTCTTTATCACCTTTTAAAATCTCTATTCTAATTTGTCGTAAAATCAATTTGGTTCCCCTTCAATTGTCAGCAAACGGGGCGGAGCCGAATCAGTTCTTAATATATTTAAATTTATTCGTTGATCAGGCGCGCCCGCCTCGTCTTGCTACCGCTAACGCATTTTAAAAGCGATTATAACTTAAATTGACACAATATGAACTTTTTGTGTCCCCACCGAAGATTGTAATCAAAAACTAAATTATTTCATTTGCGGCAGACAAAATCACAAATTAATTCTTTTATGATTTTGTTAACAGATACATAACAGCAAACGATGTTTCGTTTACTAGTTTATCTTAGATCTAGTACGCCTCTGCGCACAGTCCGGACGGATAGACACTTTATTTATTTAAAAAAAATTAAGGTCTGGACATTTTTTGGAACAATATCTCTTTAGATTTTTTTCACTCACTAAATTAATCATAAAATAGAATATAGAATGTCTCTAATATTATTAGTTTTTGTGTTCTTGCAAAAAATTGAACCTTTTTTGAAACCTTAATTTTTTTATAACTTTTGCAAAAAAGCAAAACATATCAATTTGTGGGTTTAAAGCTTATGCACTCTTTTCTAGACGCTATCAAATGAGCTGTCGCGCGTTTTTCAACTTCTGAACTAGGTATCCCGCGGACGTGCGTACTTTGGAACAATCTCCTTTTTGAGGTGTTTCTACTTAGCTGCAATAAATAAGGACTTCTTCAATTGAGCCATAAACAAAATCCTGCTGGGTTGGCAAGGCACCTATATCCTCCAACCCGGTGTTGCTAGAGTTCTTAGCCGACGATAACCACCTAGCATCAATTAGACCGTCTGTCTGTCTGCCACCCTTTATAATATTAAAAAAATGCTTCTTTTTTTTACAATTTCAAATTAAGACCGTACCATGAAATAGACGGTTAATTATTTTTCAAAGTCTAGTGCTTCAAAAAATAGTTTTGGTCTGAAAAATGAAAAGTATTTCTCTTTTCAAGTTACAACTATAATAAAAAATACGTTCGCCTCGCTCGTTGCGGCGAAAACAAAATGCACATTATTTACAATGAAAATCAAGATTAAATTTACATTGTTGCTTTTATGGCGAACGTAGCGTAGCGTCTGTTATGGTAAGGTATTCATGAAAGCAAATGTTTAGCCCCCAGAGGGCGCGAGCAATGTAATGCAAAGCCATACGGTAGACTCGGAATCAGCCGAGTATGAACTAACTTATGATAATTACAAGTATACCTACAACCTACAGCGCGTCTGCTAAACGCCTACGTTCGGGCAATTCAACTAACATTACATTAGTTTAATATCTATTACATATAATAAAATCGTAAACGAACCGTGTCTGTACATTAAATATTTTCTCAAAAAAAAAAAAATATATATGTACTTATGTTACGGAAGTGAAAAAAATTGTTTTAGAATATTTGTCTGTGTGTTTGTTCGAGTTAAACTCAGATGTTGCTAGGCGTTCTTAGGCGCCTTACGTGTTTCTTAGGCGTTGCTTGTGTTATAGGCGACGGTAGCCACTTACCATCAAGTGGACCGTCAGCCTGTCTGCCGACCTTAACATAAAAAAAAGAAAAAAAGAAACGGCTTTAATCTATTTGAATGCGGTTTACAGCAAGCTTCCCGTAACATTTAGTGTTTATTTCATTCCAATCGGTTTACAAACAAAAAAGTTATGTAAATTTAAAGAATCACGTCCAACATTTTTTTGGCTGAACCTTTAGTTATTATATATTATCATCGGTAAAACGATGATGATTGAAAGTTTATGTAAAGTTAAAAATAGTAATTTTAGGTGATTTTCAATGTTCTAATTTAAGTTGACCTCAGATCTATATGATCAGTCATATTAATTAGGTTGGTGACTCTTCATATCTTATATATATATATATATATATATATATATATATATGAATCCCCATTTCCCTTGGTCACGGCATCACGCGTGAACGGGTAGACCGATTTTAATTCGGTTTTCACTGATGGAAAGAGGGATAAACGGGGAATGTTCTTATGTATAAAAATTGCACCCCGGGCGTCATAGTAGGCAAATTGTTTTTTGCCTACTATGCTTTGCGCACGCTAATCTCAGGAACGGCTTAACCGATTTTCATGTGGTTTCCACTGATATATTGTACAAGCTTCCGGTAGTATTTAGTGTAATAATAGACTTCTTATTTGATTTACATAGGCACAACTGAAAGTTTTAGGGCCAGAAAGTAAAGACAGAAATGAAAAATAAATTTCGAATTAATAACTCTTTAAGAAGCTGCCGAAAAATTTAATTTGACAAGAGAAAACTTTCGCTCTATGATTTATTATGATTTTCGTTGTGGTCTAATCAACAACACATTTATGATCAGTTGCGTTAGTTAACACATAAAAGTATAACAAAGAAACAAACTCACTTTCACATTTCTTATTAGTTAGGGAACTTGAGTTATTATGATCTAATTGATTATGGATAATATAAACATTCATACATATATCAATTACACCTAAAGATTTAATAATTTTATATTAACGGTGGATTTCAAGACACAGTGAACAATAATTTTAATTGTCATGTAAAACACGAACCTGTAGATCTTCTATATATGCAATAGTAAAAAGTTGAAATGTATACAAAAATTAGCGGTAGCGCAATGGGCTAACTGCAGAACTGCTATGTAAAAGCGGCTAACCCTAAGGGGTTTGTCAGGCATTTGTGTGCCTGTCACTCAATTCACCGCCACAGAGTGAAGTGACCGCGCGACCCTGCGCCCCGGGCAAATGTTTCCTCAATGACCACTAAGGGAAGTGTTGCTTCTGACACCTTGTACTTTGGTGCAAGTTATGAAATTATACGGACAACTCTATTTTAATGGCTGGACGATGATTCTGATCATAATATCGAAAATTCCAATTCATTTTAATAAAAAATTCTGACTACGTTTAGTTTGCTAATTTCCATAACAAGGACATAGCTAATATGGTTGGGGATGTATATATGTTATAGTCAATCTCTTCCCGGAATGACTCGTTTATCCTAGGTTTGACCAAAGCCTTAGCCAAACCCGAAATATATTCCTATTTCGGCATTAGATATATTTTTAGTCAAACATAGAAGTTCCTAACTTTTCAGTCAAACGTCGAAAGTAAAATAATCAGTTTAGGGCTTTGTCTAGTCGATCTGGTAGACTGGTAGACTCAGTCAAGAGGCTATTTGTACTGCACTTCAGAAGGTAGTTTGTTTCCGAATTCACGCATCCGCGGGATACAGTTTCGATTCGAATTTTGTACAGCGGCGCTTTCCTGCAATGTGGTGATAAAAAACTCGGGGCAGGCATTTATTGGAACACTTCTTGTTGTACTCAGTGAACTTCTAATAAGAAATTTTTGATTTATGATGACAAGAATAAAAGAATTTTGACTGAAGATATATAAATCTATAGGTACTGATATAATAAAACGAAAAAAAAAAACTTGAACTTGAACTCTTGAACTACGTGTCGGATTTAATTTTTTTTTTAACTTAAATATTGAGGAAGGTTAGGATGGCTATCATCACGCTAGGACCTTAATTTTAGAAGCCGAGGAAAAAGAAAAAAAGTCAGAAAGAAGGAGTAATAGCGCTTGCGGGCGATGAGATGCAGTGGACGAGGGCTGACGAGAAATTAATATTACCGTGAAGACCCGACATGTGCAGCATACATTTATTAATTTAAAATAAGCGGGGGGTTATCCCGCTGGACAGTGTGAAATGAATGCAAAGAGTTTTTAACAGATTACGGGGTTTATCTTTTAAATAGATCTATAGTAAGTAAAATTCCCGCAATGTCTTGGTACGAGTATACCTACGGAAAAATGTAGTTTTTGTCAATTTTATTTATGGTTGACCAGTTAATATTGATTTGATAGTATTAATGTCAAGTTTAAATAGATTTAAAATCATGATCCGTGTCCACTTCTCACTTAGTACAGAGCGTGATGTAATCTTGGCCGGCGTGAAGCATTCCTTCGTCCAACTATCCCGCGGGGGAAGACATTGATGCTCTTAATTAAATGTCCTTTCACACTTAATAATACGTTATTTCATCGCCTGGGGGATTTAAGGTAGTTTAACTTGTGAAAGTCGTATTAAAATCGACGGAGAAGTCACGTGATTTTATAGCTGTATTCGAATTAGAGATGAAATTTTTATGTAAGTAATAAAATTTTAAAATTAAAATGAAAAAAAAAAAGGCTCCGCTGTTGTCATCTATTGCTAATTCCAAAAACAAAATTATTATACAACAGGCTATGCAATACTAGGACATAAAGTATATTTTGTGTGTCAATCCAGGACATGGTTTTATCTGTCGGGCAAGTTATTAAAATCTGTTTAACGGTTTTGGTATACACAGTTAACAAATGTCCAAAGATTTTTATCAACAAGAGATTTATTAGCGCCAACTAATTGTTACTTCAACGCAAGAACAAAGAAATTTTACTTTGACTAGAATTCATATATTATTCGACTTCCCCACTAATATCATAAATGCGACAATTTATGAGGGTGTATGTTTGTTCAATAACGCAAAAACGGCTAAACGAATTTGAATGAAATTACATGCGTTTATAATATTAACAGGAAATATTTGTTTTGTCAACACGGACGATATTAATAAACATTAATAACATAATAATAACAGTTATATCAATAAACGTTAAATAGGTACTATACTGTTGGCGCCATTTCTGCTATAAACCCGCACACATCTAAACACGCATCACACACATGCAAACATTCGCATCACACTCAACTACCTATATATTATCAATTTTTTATACCCTTTCCTACCCTCTAAATCAAGACAGACCATTCCAAGTCGTCGCAACGCTCGCAACACGCAGTTTTTAAGATTATCCGCTAATTGTGTGTGAAATACCTAAAATCTGTGTAGGTAACAAAAAACAGGCTTTCCGGATAAACGCTTTTAACGAACAAAAAACTCTTCGAGTATTGTGGTGGACAACGAACCAGCGCGAGTCGAGCAGGCGAAGAAGCAATTACTTCTACCGGTAAGTCTGTCTGAACTCCTCTCCTTGACTTCTATCCTCCATATACCTACTAAGTTCTAAAAATAAGTTTTATTTACTGACAGAAATTTGAACTTAGCTATTGTAAGCTACATATGTATGCCCGCTGCGACAAGAATGCATTTTATAAATTATGCCAGAGATTTTATAAGGTATAATTTTATAATTTGAAAATCGGAGCAAACTGAAATGTGCGACAGAGAAGTATGTATGTAAGCGTACTGTACAATGTGATAGAAAAAGACGCAGCATAGCTATGTTATGTTTTAGGTAGCTATAAAGTTTATCATATATTTTGTCTAATTATATAAATTATTCACGCAAACGTAATAAAGGATGTAGCATATCTGATCTCACCGGCCTTAAGCTACAATACATATATATATTAAACAATTAATTGAGCCCGCAACTTCGTATGCGTGGTATTCGATATAGCGCGTAACATTGTTACGGGAAACTTGCTATAATACAATAGTGAAAACCGCAGTCAAATCGGTTAAGCTGTTTCTGAGATTAGCGTGCACAAACGAACACACAAACAGATAAACAGACAAAAATTTTAAAAACTACTTTAGAGACTATTTAAACTATTTTAGACTTTAGAGGACAACAATTAAGCCATTTTTTAAAACAGAGGATAGAACTCTCATATCATTTTATGGACCTTAATCGTCATGTCATTAATTTCGTAAAGTTTTATGGTGACAAAAAATTTAAAACGAAAAATAACTATAATTGCTTGCATTTAAATGTAAGTGAAGTATAATTAGCAGCGCCAGCATCCAACTTAACAAAATAATTTTCCGCAGTCGTTTCAGTTTATGAAAAGAAAGTGTTCGCTGGCTGCGTTATTATGACTGCAAAGTTTCCGCGGACGTAGTATAAGTTCCTCCGTCGCTAATGTTATGCAATAAATTCTAGAAGGTTGCGTTTTCTATAAGTAATAAAAACTTGCATAGTAAGCTTCGGTGAAAACTTGAACAACTTAGCATTAAGGATGGGTGAGAGGGTGTACGAACGAGGATTTTCTAACGATACAAGTCAAATGTCTCGAATATTTTGTATCAAAACACTGACTACCAAGTAATGAGTACTTTTAACAAATACTTTTAATTACTAGTAGTACTAGTGGTCAGAGTAAAGTAGGGGACTGCATTCACCACAAATTAGGCATCACGCATACAAGAAGAAAAAAAGGAAGATACGTAACTCACTATCCGCGCGTGGTTCTTGTAAACTGAGTCAAGTGGTCTCAGTTTCATTCAGTGGATGTGGATGCCTAGCAGTGACTCATATGGTCATCTCATTCACGCTCCCTTTTGCATACATTTGCCTATCTCTTTCTAGTGCGTTAGTACATAATAGCTTACTGTTTTATTATTACAAGTTTACGAAATTAAAATTTTATCTGTGGAGGTAGTTATAAAGGGACTAGATAAAACATATAAGCAATGTTTATATGTCGATATATGTTTATATGTTAGTGTCGATTAAGCAATGTAAAGGACCTATTGTATCTTCCTCTTTTTGCTTCTATGGTAACACGTAATATTACTGAAAGCTAAGTTAAATGACAGCACATATGTAGTTTTTTCGACTACCAGACTTTTAAGGACTACCAGATTACCCTATTTTCTTTATCTCTTTCTTACCGCCTTTTATCTTCTTGGCTCTTTGAAGAAGGCAGTCGCATGCAAGTACTACGAGTATCATTATAAATAATCAGAAATTCGCTTTTTATTAAAAATATTTATCTTATCTAAGTAGCAATTTTCAGGGTGGCAATAAAAAAAACAGCTTTCTAACAAACAAGTTAATTTAATATTGTTTTGATTTGCATTATATTAGCATACATTTAGAGAAATATTATAGTCACGATTTAACATTATTTAGAGAGTTGCGCTGAATTTAGCAGCATACAAACGAATTCGCGTTCGTACAAATTTAATCAGCCTGCAGCGATTATGTAAATGTTTAGCGAATGAATGGATTTACCTTCATTCAAATTAGGCTTAGTAAATACTCGTACTCGACAACTGGTTTATTTATTATTGTGCTGTTTAGAACTCTAAATGGCTTTATGCTTCAATTGCGGATTTCTGAACGAGGTGTGTCCGTATCTATTTATTTGTTTTATTACATCTAACTGTAAGTAATTCTGTTTGCATTGGTTAACTAATTGGTTAATTCCACTCCTGGGAAAAAGAACATAGGTTTCCTCACATGTGGGGATGGAAATGTAAATGTTTCACATTAATTTATTTAATATTACATATAATAAGTTGATATTTTATTCTTGAAAATCGATTTCATGAATCGAACAAATCAAAGCAGATACAGTTTAGATATGTATGCTCTATGAAATTCAATACAACATATTTTAACTGCAGAAATAAAAGCAATTTTTTTCATTCCGTTGAAATAACACCATTATATTAAAAAATCACTTTTATTTGCTTTTGGCTACTACAAAATACTTGTTTCAAACTCCTAAAGAAACTTAAACTTAAAAAAGAAATATATTAGGAATAAATCCACTTTTGCTTTCTTTAGTTATGTATACCTGTTATAATTATAATTATCCTCACTTATAACTGACTATGTGTGAATTATTGTTATTTTGGAAAATGTTTAAAATTAGTTAATTGAAAAAATAAACAAAAAATTGTTTTTTAAGTATTTCGATATATAACAAAATTTTATTTCATAAATTGAATATAAAAATCAAGTTTTAATTTAACGAATTAAGTTAAGTTTAAAGTTCTAAAAGACATGCATATGTATGTCATGTAGGTACGTATAATGCAGCACCGATCATGATTAGTTACTAACAAGGGAGGTAGGTAAGTTAAACGAAGAACCCTTGTTACAAAATGGCTAAGGGTGTGGTCTGAAGACCGACGTCTTGTACTTTGAGAATAATGGGATTGTCTTGGTCACTGCCCACAATATATTTAATTGGGTTTGTTTTGCTTGTTTCCAATTCAATTTAGTTCGCTATCGATGTAGATGTATGGAAATTTCAACCAATAATGTGTAACACGGCTTAGCGTAGGGTTCAACGTTAACTGATTTGATTGTAGAGGCAAATAAGGAGTAAATAAAAATATTTATTATTATTTTTAGGTGAACATTGAATGAACTGAAAAACCTGATATATATTTTCCTTAATATAATTCCGTTTTTTTTTCTATTTCGTTCCACGCAAATATAATATGTACCCCCCCTGGTGTTGCTTGTGTCCTTAGGCGACGGTAGCCACCCACCATCAAGTGGACCGTCAGGCTGTCTGCCACCTTTAATAATATATATTAAAGAAATAAGCATATTATATTTGTACAGTAGTAACATGAATTTAACTAGAATGATTTGCTTGTATTTGTTGTAGTAGTTCTAGTGATAGGTAGATACATTATTGTTTCATTTGTACTTCTGATACAGCGGATATAATCTGTAAAACCAGTGTCAGGAAAAAAGCTGATTCGAAATTATATCACTTGTCACTTTTATTAACTGCAAACAATAAACAAGAGAGATAATGGTGCATACAAAATTACCGCATGCCCTATATCAAAGAGAAGGAAGTACCTAGCTAAAAAAATGCTAAAATTTAGTGTGCTTCTGAACGCAGTTCACTTTATAAAACATTCCTATAAAACTTTCATATATTACAATATAGACAAACACTTGGCTATCTTGACTTGTGTTGTGAGCAAAGACATTATAGTACCCTATGATTTGCAACTTTAATAGACATCGTTTGGTATACTCTATGCAGTCTTGCGCTTGCATTTATTGTACTCTGTACTTTCTCTGTGAAAATTTGTTATATGACTTTGACGGTCATTTTAAATTAGCTATGCTTAATTAAACGAATTACCTATATCATTAGCCCTTGTACACATTGACCAAGCTTGCTTTTTAAGTGCATCACCACATCTGTACGCAGCTCCATTAACAGCTTTCACAACCCAAATAGTCCAAGTTAAATGGCTCAATGACTGTCACCGACAAATCCCGGAATAATAGGTTAAAGTGGCAATATATAACACACATAGAAGGACGAGCGTTCTCGAGTGGAGACTACGGGCCAGCAAGCGCAACGTAAATGTCCACCTGCAGAGTAGACCTGTGGCTCTAGCATGAGTTTACGATACTACACTCGCTAGCGAGAGCGTAAAACATTTATATGGAAAGTTGACAATTTGGCATTGACAGTTCACGATTTTCCATACAAAAGTTTTACGTTCTCGCTAGCGAGTGTAGTATTGGTGTAGTATCGTAAACTCATACTAGAGCCTCAGAGTGCGAAATGCGAGTTTGTCTCGATCAAACGCATCGAACGCGTAAACGTGAATTTGTATGGAATGAAGCAGTGCCATCTAGTGGCTAACTCTTTAATCCCATATAAAGTCACGTTTACGCGTTCGATGCGTTTGATCGAGGCAAACTCGCACTTCGCACACTGTTATTTATTCACAAAGGGCCGCGGGTCGACGCTGAATCCAGGCAGTTTCTGAGCGGATCTTGGACGATGATGATGAAATGGCTCAATATTAATAAACCTTATAAAAAAACAGTACAAAATCATAATACTCATATAATAGAAAATACAACTGACGTTCAAAGTGATAGTTTGAGTTTATCCTAGATTGGTATCGGTCTTGTGCATCGCTATCGAGTCTTATTTGAGAGGAAATTGAACTGTATGCATTGACGAGGCCATAACGACAGCATATAGCCAATTCGAAGCGATAAAACGCAAAATAAAAACACTCTCGTACAGCCACGGATTTGCAGCGATATTGAATCCAAAACCTCTCGGATGATACTGTTATAGCCTTCGATGAATTTTGTCAAACGGGTTTTTAACGTTGAATCGAATAGATTGGCAGTAATGTGAGTTGTATGAATTTTGTGTACCTGTTCCCTTTTTTCCTACAAAATTGGTTTTTATAAAGTTTAAAAATATGAAGATGTTCTCGCATAATAAAATGAAGCATCTCGTCTCGCAGATTAAGGCTTTATACGTCCCACATATTATTTTCATAACCCTAGTCTACTTCGGCTCAAACTTAGCTCAACAATTTAAAATAGATTATTCTACAGTCACACAATACAAAAATGGTCACGAACCTCTAATGTCATTGAACATACCTTAGGCTGTCATTTGCGAATTCGCTTCACCAAGGACAGTGTTTTTTGATAAAAATTGCGAAGATATTATTGAATTATGAAGAATTAAAAACAAAAATGTCGGAACATTTTTGAAGACGTTGTTGATTTTGAGATGAGAGTAAGCTAGGTCTAGGTATCAATAGCAGATCTAATTTAATACAGAACTTAGGACTAAGATGCATTATTACAAAAAAAATACTGTTTTAGCGTTTTTTTTTTGTATCGACTGTTGTTTATTACTCAATGACAATACTTTTGAATTATTGATGCGACGGGAGACCGAAGAGCTGGCACTTTCCTCGGCCAACGTATTAGTTTAGCCATTCAACGAGGAAATGCTGCCAGCGTACTTGGTACAATGCCGCAGGGTCCATTTTTATATTATTACTTTTTAATCAATTTAATATTAATTTAGATAATTTTAGTTTTTATGTTAAATGATATGTAAATAATTAGTATATAGTATATAGTAAATACAGTTTAGAAGTACAATAAATACACCGTTACTAAGAATATAATGTAGCATAATATATCTTTGTAAAATAAACGTGCAACGCCTTATAAAAATAAATGAGCAATAAAAATTTAATAAATGGCTAATCTATCTACGACAAAGTCGCGAGAATCAATTAGTGCAGAACTAAAGCAAAGGTACTTTTATTCATGTACATTGAAAACACTAAGCTTACTGTGTAGCTTTTAATTAAAATATATATGCTTTGGCAAGCTATTCTATCATCACGACGATAAACTGCAAGTCCATACTGTTTCCACGTTGTTTATTCACTAAACAAATTGCGCTGTTTGAAATGTTAGAATTATAAGATAATCCAACTTATCTTTATAAGAATCCACCATGGAGTGTTTAGAATTAACAGCCTATTACGTTGGGGACGTCACGTGCTCGAAATTGTGCTCCATCGCTGCTTTCGTCGAAACCTTTATGCGCTATACAAATGGGTGCCAATTCAAAATGGCAAACCCTAGCCAAAGTGACACGGCAACTTGCCAAGTGGTTAACATTATGAGCCCATACAACTTACGTTTTCAAAACTGTATTCATAAAATTAAACTCTATTCATGAGTTTTATGTGTATGTTGAAAAAAGCAATAACCGCTGACTTATCCCTCTAGCGATAATGCTTAGAAAAACTTGGATCGTTTTAATTATAAAAGTAGCCCGTCTGGCGGCAGTAACCACCCCCTTACAGAAGACCACCGTGAAATAACAGCACGTGTGCTGTTTTGTTTCGGTGAGCGAGTAAAGGATGCCAGAGCCTGGCGTTGCTTGTGTTATAAGCGACGGTAGCCCACCTACCATCAAGTGGACTGTCAGCCTGTCTGCCGACTTAACGTAAAAATAAAATAAAAAATATTATCCTAAAGATTTATATCCCGTGTCACAGTTAAAAAAAAATTCTTGTTAGTACCTGGGCATCCGTATCATCTGAATTTTAACTTATTTTTAAGGGTTTGCAGCACAGTTAAACCATTATTTGTAACTATTTTTTCGAATGAACAATGAGATAGTAAGTCATGGAAAAAAATGTTTAGTTATACCTAATTATTTCTGTTTATCCACCAATTACTTATTGGAGTAATTATTACTAATTAGGACTGAGGATTCAGGAGACTGAGCGCTGCCGTGAAGCCATGTTCCTTATAATCGCAAGAAGTCGTGAATATGCCTTATGCCCGGCAGCATCTCGAGAACCCCAACTGAACTGTGAAGGCATCGTCAAAGAATTTTCTTAATTTACACTCATCACCTTGCCGAGGAAACATCACGGTTAAAGTAATTTCGCGTTGAGCGGCTAAATAGGCTGAAAACGGGTGAAGTGGTTTTATGTTAATTAGGCGACATAAAGGTGTGGTACAAGTATAAGGGTGATGGATTTGTTATGATTAGCAGGAAAATTAGTATTTATCTGAAAACACTAAAAATAATTCTGTAAATTCAAACTTCAATGGGATACAAAGACGGGATATATGTATGTAGTTACAAACAGAAGTTACACCGCTACGACGATTTACTATACATCGTAGCGAGATTTTTGGACGCATAAAATCCAAATTAATCATAGGGTACAGCTAGTGAGATATAGACATTTAATCATAGTGCGTATATTGAATTATTATATGAACACCGCTTACACTGTGACCGAAACCTACAACGAGTGAACTGGGGCCTTAGACAAAGTAGCATTCGCTCCGTAGCGATGCGATATTGAAGTTCGTTATCGTCTCAGAGACAAAGAAATCATGACAAGGTATCACGTGTTTATCACGTGTTACAGTGTCGATTCCTTTGTCTCTGAGACGATAACGAACTTCGATATCGCATCGCTACGGAGCGAATGCTACTTTGTCTAAGGCCCCTGGCCTCTCTTGAATCGTTAATCGCTGTAACCCTTCCAACTGTGATGTCACCGTGCTTTTTAAATTGTCGTCAAGATGGCGACACTAATTAGGAGAAAATGTTTTTAAACACCCTATCATTTCCTTAAAATTTAATGGTGTTTCATAAAACGAAATCCGACCTTTGTTCGTTTTCCTTTATTCAAAACAGACTGTAAAAATATATTTATTTGTTATAAAGTTTTTAATTTATCACATTACCTTACATAAATTACATTACGTCACGTTAAGTTACATTACATTACAATATTACATATTACATTATATTAATTTAAACCTACTTCATTAAAAGAAATTAGGATACTACTTGAATTTTATGGTTCATACTAGCGATCCTCCCACGGCTGCGAGTTGAAATTTTCAAAAGTCCTTTCTTAGCGGATGCCTATGTTACAAAATCAAGCTATTTTCCAAATTTCAGCTTTCTACACTAAGTAACTTTGGCTGGGCGTTGATAGTCAGGATAAACGATTTTATGTTCCAATTTTAAAGCTATTTAGTGTTTTCAGTGTTAATGCATTCCACCCTGTTTCTTATAACCTCACTGTCGATATATAAAAAAAATTTAGTAACAACAGGTACTATCCTTACCTTCCTAATGGTTATATTGGAATATGTAAATGTATCCAAACTGTGTCCACCCGAATGACTATTCAATTTGGTCGAAGGACCGAAGCCAGTTCTAAATATTCCATGTGCGGTCAACCGTGAAATCTACAAAGAAAATGTATTACCTATCTTTTATTGCATTTTCCCCTTTTTCTGCGGTCGCTCTTCAGACAACAAGACTTTATAGCCTTTATCAATATTGAAAGGGAACCACGTATCCAATTTTATATCAAATTTTATTTTAAAATTTCAAATGGCTCCAGTGTTTTCTCTTTCGTTGCTATCTGTGCGAATATTAATGTGTTTTGCCTCTTTGTTTCTTCGTAGGAATATTAATCTGGTTTTGACAACAAATGCTTTCCTATGGCTAGTCTTCTAAGTTCATCAGTGATTAATATAAAAGGAACATGTAATTTAATGTAAAATAACGCCTGACTAAATATATGAGCAATATAACGCCTAAAATCTTTATTGCAGTTATAGCTTCGCCAGACGTCAGATGATTCCTCGGGAACAGTAATTTTTTCTGAATGAAAGGTACTCTATGTCCTTTCCTGTATCCCTAACAACGTTTATGCAAAATTTCATGATGATCGGTTCAGCGGTTTAGACGTGAAAAGGTAACAGACAGACAGACAAAGTTACTTTCACATTTATTATATTAGTATGGATTTAATACCAACAAATCTGAGTGAAAAGTGATGTAGAACATCTGATTGGAAAGTGATTGGAAGTGGATACTGACTGAAATCCGAAAGGTCTATGGGTTAATTAATAGTCTCAATGTATTTTAAATTAAAAAGAATTCATTATGGGTGCACAGATAACTCTTCTTTTTTATAAAGAGCCTGGCAGGAGTGGCAGGCAAACTGACGGTCCATAAAAAAATAGTTAAATATCATGAATAATTTTTTTTTTAGAAATTAAAACAATTCTTTTAATAGCCCACATTTTTTAAGATAGATCAATGCTTAATTAGCCTTAGCGAATTCCTTCAAGTAGCCCCCAATGTAGGAATAAAACCCTATAATAAAATACTTTAACACTTAACGAGATGCTTACCGTGTTAATTAGAGAGGACTTTAAAAGGCAAAATACTCGCAAAGTATACACTCAATCAAGTTTCCTTTCCGTGGAGAACCCTTTTCTCTGTCATCGGCTTCTTTCAGTGTCACTTGCACACTTCCGAGGGGACTCTCTTAATTGATATAAATATTTGCGTTTCTAATTTCTTTTGCAGACGCTTGTCAAGACATTCAATTAGTAACGTAATCCTTTAGGTGTGTTTTGACGCGTTTTATTATTAAATTACAATTCTGTAACTGTATGTGTAATTGGTTATGTAAGAATATGGAAAATGTATTTATTTTATTATTTATCCTAACAATGGTTCATTACATACTAAAAACACGCCTCCGGATTTTCACTGAGGCTTTTTTTCTGAAAATTATATCTATAAACCTTCCTCTTTTATCGCTCTTTCCATTAGTGAAAACCGTATCAAAATCCATTAAGAGTCTCCAGTAAGCAGCGCTCAACTCCGCGTTGAGATCACGCGCTAACGCTTTAAAATGTTGTTGTTTCACCTAGAGTGAGACAGGGCGTAAACCAAGGACAAAAGGCGGCGCCTACCGCCCTACCTCATACCGTTCCCCCGCGCTAGAGTGATTCGCTGCAGATTCGCATCAAAATTTTGTAGTTTTTTAACTGATTTTCGTAGTTTCGTTCTCATTTGAAAACCACAAATCAATTTCGAAAAATGCTTTTTCTTATGAAACTAACATAGATTAATCGATGTCGGAAATAGATTTTGACTTCGATCTAAATTATATTTTGGCTGTAGTATTCAGCCGAACTGAACAGGGTTTTGGGGGCTAAATTTGTACTCTTTCTATTTTCTTTTTAATAACATTTCAAGAGTCATTAACTAATTTCAGGCATAGATATGTCTTATCTCATTGTATTTACAAAATTTCATGGTAATGCAATGCGTTATTTTAAAATAAGGACGTAACTACGTTTGTATGGAGAATTGAGCTTGCTGAGGACCCTTAAGTAGTTTAGAAGAAGTTAGCGGGGAAGGTACAAAGACGGACAGCGACTTTATTTTAATAATAGCTATTAAATGTAACAGCGTTTCAGATTCATAATTTCAATTTATGTACCGAGATTAATTTAATTTAATTATAATGCAAACTAGAAGCTTTTCAACTAACCCACTCGTCATTCATTTTACTTTTTGAAGTTTACAAGCGTTGACTAAATGGCGTTACGCTATCTGTCACTTTGAAATTTGTGCCACAGCTGACGCATGTATTTATGTTCTCTAATTCTATTATCTGGGCTTTATATGTTAAAGTTGGCTGACAGGCTGACGGTCCACTTGATGATAGGTGGCTATCGTCGCCTGTAACACAAAGCAACGCTACTGGTGATGCAAGTGCGCTGCCGACTACATGAGTGGGATTAAGGATGAGGGATTGGGAATGGGCTCTGGCATCCTTTACTTACTCACCGAAACACAACAGCACACTTGCTATTATTTCACGGTGGTAAGAGGGTGGTTACTGCCGCCAGACGGCCTGCCCAAATGACTGATGAACGCAGTGTGCCTGGCCGGTACTTTCCAGAACCAGACCAGAGCCAACTTTAAAAAGTTAACTCGCAAAGTTGACCATGCCGAGAATCGAACCCGGGAACCCTAGAACAAGAACGTTAAGGCAAGCACCTTAAACACTCACCCGTCTAAAAGCAAACCTCTAACCCTGTATGAAAAGTGTAGTTCGTGTTGAAGAACGAAACGATAGCGCGTTATAAAATGCCGGCGCAGCGACATCTGTCGCCGAAAAAATTAACTAAAAGAACTTATAAAACGTATTGACATCTATGTATACCAAACCTAACTCATAATAAATTTTGTTGGAACACGTGACGTCTGAGTATGCAGAATGTAACTAAATAATATAAAGTAGGTAATTAGGTATCCCGTTATCTATTGACACGAGGAAAATTTTATACACTTAAAAAGTAAACAGTCGTGCGTCGGAGTTGACACATGTTTTGTTTTTTACATAATAACATTTTTATCATTTTTTATATGTGGAGTTGTTTATACGTGGAGAGTAATCTCCGGAACCAACAAGTCATCTACATAGTTGAAACAACATTTCATTATTTAAAAAAATGCACTATTCTATCTAGACGGACATAGAATATATTATAATGTATATTATGTGAAATAACTCCCTTAATTACATTCGAACGAAGCCAGGGTGCGTCAGTCTAGTAATTAATAAATAATATTACCTACTATAAAGTATTTTAAAGTAAGTATATGTGTACCATAAGGTAGATACGCCTTAACCGGAGCTAACACAAACACATTTTTATATTATTTTAATACGAATATTAATATTTTTCACTAATTTCTCTACATCCATATTGAAAATGTATTTATTGTGTAGATATCTACAGATCACTATAATTTAAATTCAATTAAACATTAAACTTCTTATCAAGTTGTTTTGCGTCTGAGTGCATGTCGTCAAATTACACGTAACGTCTAGTGAGGTTCCCTTTAAGCGTGGTTCTCCATTGTTAAACGGGTTTTAAACAGAATTTCTATTCAGTTCTATCAAAACCAACAATGCAATCGAATGCCGCTAATGGCATAGTACAATTGAAATTGCTCGCTGGAAAATCGAGTAATCAGTATGCATGACGTCGACGAAGTTGGTTGCTGATGCTTTCTTGAGATGTCTGCCCTGTATCACGTTAGAGATATTAAATAGTATGATATCTCTGAAACTAAGTAATCTATTTGTTACTTTTTTGAGAATAAGGGTAGAAGCCAGGTTCACTTAATGGCGAAATATAATATAAACGCTGCATCGCCGACAAGGTGAGGCTAAGGAAATGAATGATTCCTTAATCTAATACTGAAACACAATAGCTATTTATCATGGACGAGGTTTCCACTTTATCACTATAGTGCGTAGTGTGCCTTGCAAGTTACTAAAATATTACACTAAGAACGCGGAGTTCGTCCGCGTCCATTTTTCTTATGTGTTAAAAGATAATATATTCAATCTTTATTGCTCATATAATTTTGTCAGGCGTAGAATATTCTATTTTTATTGTTAGGTGATCCCTCGGGGACAGTAGGTACTTTTTTGAGATGAAAGGTACCCTATGTCCTTTTTTTGTATCCCCGACAACGTGTATGCAAAAATTCATGATGATAGGTTGATTAGTTAAAGCGTGAAAGCAAACCTCGTAACTTAACAAACAAAAGCACAAAAACTTAATAAATAACAATAAATCTATCTCTCTTAGATTTCAACTACTACCCCAACATTTGTGGAGATGACATACTGTTTTAATTCATACATAATTTTGATTGATATATTTAAATTCGAAATTAAACACTAGGTATTGTTTAAGTGTATTCTTTTATATAAATAAATTAAGTGTAATTTTACATACTTATTGAATTTGCTAAAAAAAATTGTAAAATACCAATACAGGGCAACTATTCCCAACTTCCTTAGCTTAACGAATTTTTTTACTAATCAGATTTATACTCCCGACTTTGTTCGTGTATTTTTATATCATACTAGCTGGTGTCCGCGACTTTGAAGGGGTTGAAAAATAAAAAAATTACGCCTGCATCTTCATTGAAGTCATAGCTTTGCCAGGCGTTAGATGATCCCTAGGGAATAGTACTTTTTTCTGGATGAAAGGTATAACCTTTCCTGCATCCCTGACCACGTGTATGCAAAATTTCATGATGATCGGTTCAGCAGTTTGGGTGTGAAAAGGTAACAGACAGACAGACAGAATTACTTTCACATTTGTAATATTTGTATGGATAGGCTATGTATTATTTTGATATATAAACTGTGACCTATATGCATTACCTGCTGTAATGTAGGTACTGTACTTGATGGTAGGTGGCTACCATCAAGTGTCAAATGTGTCGAATAAAGGATAAGTAATTAGGAGGGGATAGGGAAATGGACTCTGGCAACTCTCGCTCGCTCGCCGAAATACAAAGGCGCACATGCTGTCAGGTATTTCACGATGGACTTCTGTAAGGGGGTCTGATTACAATTTCTGACTTCGTAAATTACAAATATTCCAAGGATAGATTGGTGAAAGGACGTTGACTTGTTCGCCAACTTTTTTGAAATAAAATAATGTCGAAACAGCAACATCTACGAGCTTAAGTATGCAAGCATAACTCTTATAGGGTTCATACACAAGTGTGCGCTATGACCACTAGCCGCTCTTTACGGTTATTTGAGTGGGCCCAGACGTAAACGTCCTAATTTATAACATTAATACTGCACACGATTGCCATACGAGCCACGCGACGATATTACTCTGTGACAATGCACTCGGTGAGGCCATTATACTGACTATATTTATGGTCGGGACGCTTAGATTATTGCCACCGTTTTTAATATAAGTAGGGGATAATCTCCAAGACTTTGCGCCTTAATACATTTAAGAGACAATAGTGTGGCATTTATATAAACAATATTCTTTTATAAATTATGTTTCGTTAGTAAAATGGTCCACTTCTTCGTTATCAGTAAGATGGTAAAGATCAAGTTCTATTTTTGAAAGTCTGAAAATAGTGACGGGCACACTGCGTTCCACAGTCATTTGGTATTTGACCATTTCCATAACTATTCCCAATCCTACTGTAGTCGGCAGCGCACTTGCAGCACTTGTGCCATTGCTTGTATTATAGGCTTATATTAAAGGATTTTCAGTAGCTCTCAGAAATTCCTACTAGGTTCTATCCTACTGCCTAGACTAGGGAGTCCAGGAAGCACAAAACGTGGTCACGACGAAAGCTGTAATCCTCTACGGTTCCTTACGACATTTGGTACTTTCGAAGAGTTATTCTTGACAAACAAAAACTCAAAGTGATGTTTACGTTAACGTATAAATATGGTTCGATCAACGTATAATAATAAGTGGTCGATCAAAATAATAATACATCGGGAAGACGAATATATTAAAAAAAGTTTTTAATTCCTCAACATTTATATTGTTCCGTTCAAAATAATCACAATCGAATTTAATATCCAATTTTCAAAGCATGGAATGGATTTCAATTCTTTATGGCACGGAACCTATGCCCTTAACAGTGTTAAGGCGGGGCTTAATTCGCCGAATACTGTGGCATTTTTTTGGTCAAAAAATAGCGAACCACACACACACACACACACACACATATATATATATATATATATATATATATATATATATATATATATATATATATATATATATATATATATATATATATATATATATATATATATATATATATAGCAACTTTTGTATAATCTTAAAGTAATTGTTTAATTAATTTTTAGTCTATTGTTTGTAATATATTTCTTTTTTACTAATTTTTACATAATCTATATATCGACACCTGAAAAGAACAACATTGTATCGCATTTTGGCTAAGATTACAGCAGAGAATTTTAGATTTTTTTTGTTTTGTTGCGCTCTTTGAAGACATTTTCGTAGAGATAAAGGAAACCTGTTTTGGTTCAAGTTATAATATGGAAATAAGGCGACATTTCAGAACAACAACATTGTAAATATAGTTATGTTAATATGACATATAGCTCTAGGATCATGATTTTAGTGTGTTCAATCGCGCAATCTTGAATAGTTCGTTTCAATAGTTGACTTTGCCAGGAGTCGTCCCAGGTTTAATGATGTCGTTACGATGACAATAATTTCATTACGTTTTTTCTTCTTCTTACCCCTTCGCATTTATGCCTTTGAACAGAACTCAGACAGCAGTATTTTTCGTTCAAAGACGATGTTTTTCTCAAACACCACTCCAGAAAATAAATCATTCTTGTACTTAACAATATCCAGACCTAAGAATGGAGACACAATATATGTTAAACACAAGTCTATTACGAAATAGGGTATGTTCGAAATACCAGTTTCTAAAAGGTGTATTAAATGTGTATTTTAAAGTTCTCAAAGTCTAAGACATGGTATTAAATAACTAATATGTAATTTTATAACTAGCAGAGTATAACAGACAAACATATAACAGACTAAGTGAGCCCGAAACTTTGTACGTGTAGTATTCAGTATAGGGCGTAACTTTTTTGTTTGTGAACCGATTGGAATGAAACAAACACTAAATATTACGGGAAGCTCGCTACAATAAATCAGTGAAAACCGCATTCAAATCGGTTAACCCGTTTTTGAGATTAGCTTGCACAAACGCACAGACAAACAGACAATTCTAAAACTATTTTTTTACCACGGAAACATAAGTACAATGTGTACAAATTGTTTTTTTTGGAAAAATATATATTTAATGTACAGACACGACACGTTTACGATTTTATTATATTTTATTAATAAATGTTTAGTCGTTTTAAGTTTATATTTTAAAATTCATTCATCGGGACTATTTATTTAACAAATATTCCAAACAAAAGGAAGTAAATACGACCGTCCCGCAACGCAGTTGAAACTGAAAAACCAAAGTTTCATTTACCCAGAACAGTGCGCAGATAACAGCAAACAGTTCAACAGCAATAAAAGCGAATGAAAGTTAGCTGCAATGAAAGTAAATAAAAGTTAACAGCAATAAAAGTGAATGAGTTGCAAAAGTGTGGTGTCGAATTAAAATTTGTTGCAATACTTGCAATCAAGGGTCGCGGGGGAGTCTCCGCAATCGGTATAGTTATTTGATTGTTTGCTACAGCAAGTAACGAACCTAACGGTCACACAGTTCGCATTACAATGCAAACAATTCCAGGGCTGTCACTTCATAATTTACCAATTCTAATTTCATTTCTCTAATATTACTGTGCATAGTAAAAGAAATCAATTTGAAGCCTTGAGTTTTTCCTGAAAAAAATAATGAAACGATGAATGAGGTGAAGTTACATAATATAATATTTTAGATTTTTGGAGTTTACTCTTTAAGAATCGATTTTCATATAACACCCCCGGTATGTAAATTTTATAAGTAGTAAAATTAATGCAAGCGTTAACTAAAAAGCGTCACCTTATCTGTCACTTTGACATTTTGTGCGACAGCTGAAGTATGTATTTATGTTCCATAATTCTATTCTCTGGGCTTATAAAAGCAAACGTCGAAATCTAATATGAAAAGCGTAGTCAGTGTTGAGGAACGAAAAATAAGCGCGTTTAACCTTCCGGCACAGAGACATCTGTCATCGAAAAAATGAACTATTTGAACCAAACGTAACTATCATAACTTTAGTTGGAATACGTGACACTTGAGTATGCAGAATGTACACACACACACACACACACACACACATTTTTGTAACTATTTTAAAATTTCAGCTATATTAAGTTTTATATGTATATAAAAAATAGTACAGTGTAATAAAACAATCACATACCTCATAAGCAAATGATAATTATCATTACATGTTTTTTTTGTTTCGAAATAAACAACAGTTGAAATTATTTATCTATCACACACAATTGAAAGATTTTTAAATTTTATCCTAACTAGCGTAACATACACATGAAAATGAGTTTATTTGTTATTTACGCTTTTTAAAGAATAATAATCTGTTTTAAGTAATTTTTCGTTTTTATTAAAAAACGTATTCTTTAATAAGAATTAAACTTACATATTTCTTTCTATATTTATGTCTGGACTTGAGGGTTCGCCTATTTTCAGATTGGTCGCAAAAAAAACTTTATTCAAGTACCTACCTACAAAGCAATGAGCTCTTGAGAAAATAATTTCAGACTTTAAATTACGTAACAACATTGTTAAAGTATCATCAAGTTTTTGAATTCTTTGATTCTTTGTTTTTATTTATTTACTTAGGAAATACTTAACCATGTTTATATGTGTCATGCCCTTATACAAAGTGCATTTTAAAGGACAGTGTTTGACACATAAAAGTAATGAAAACATTTTTTACTTTTCCATTTTCACTGATTCATTAACGAATGATTCATTGTTGTATTGTGGGGTCAGTTGTTAACACAAGCCGCGCTTGAGTCATTCGTTAAAAATATAAATTACGCTCTATTTAAACAACACGATATTTGAAATTTAATCCCAAGGTTATCATAACAATAACAAGTCGATTATTATGGTAATAATTTTAACAGAAGATTTTTTTTTCTTATGTAACAATTTTGTGTTTTCTTCTCTTTGCTGTTTTTTTTTTTCTTATTTTATTCTAAAAGCGAGAAAGATTGTCATCTTAAATAAATGAGAAATGGTATATCACGTAATGTATAAAATTTTGTTTCATTCGAATGCACGCCGAACAGATAGACAGACCAATTGACGGAATATCGTTGTGGGCAAACAGAATGATGTGTCCACTTGATAGTAGGTTATCACTGTCGCCTATTAACACAAGCAACGCTTGGAAGTTTCAAAAACCCTGTTGACCATTGATGGAAAAGGATAGGGATAGACACTTATTTGTCTATGCTATGGTATCTCTTACTCACTCATTGAAACACTTTTCTGTAAGGCATCCCTTTACTGTGCAGTTTCCCTTGCTACTACTAAAGTTTCTACACTAAAGTGTCTATGCAAGTGCGCTGCCAACTACAATAGGATTAAGGATAAGGGATTGGATAGGAAAATGAGCTCTGGCATCCCTTACTCACTCACCGAAACACAACAGCAGAAGTGCTGTTATTTCACGGTGGTCTTCAGTAAGGGGGTGGTTACTGCCGTCAGAAGGGCTTTCCAAATGACTGCGAAACACAGTGTGCCCTGCCACATATTTCGGTTGAATTTCGACGGTATTTCGGGAGCGACTTTGCTGCAAATCAAATTGATCCGTCGTCCACACCAACGCGTTAGTAGGAACACAGTCTATACGTCTTTAAGGATAGGATAAAGGATAGGATATAGGACAAGTTTGGGATAAAGAAATGGGCACTAGCATCCAAAAAAATAGCACACATGCAGTTTCTATAAGTGAACGCCCAGACTGTGCTGTTGTGGCTATTTCTGTCTGTTTTATGACTATGGGATTAAAAGAGTTCCAAACAAGCTCTACATATTATTATATTTTTTCTTAAATTATATATGATATATTTTTTAAAATTAGTCCGTTAATAATTTATCGCTTTTAATAAAAATGTAACAAATAATTATAGAAGAACTCAAATACGGTTTATCGAATGAGAGCATGATATATATTATAATGTTATTTGAATATAATTTTCCACACCCTATCAACCCTAACAATAGTTTTCACGAAGCGAACGGGTAGATGTTTGGAATAACTTAAACAATGCGTCTGAAATCTTGTCTAACTGCCTGACATACCGAATGTTCAATTCCCGACCGCGCACGTCTCGCAGAGATCCTATCTCTTGTCTCTCTCTTATTACAGATTCCTGCTAGTTCTAGCTCGTAGCACTCTATATTTTCTCTTATATAATTTAATTTGTGTGTATTATCTGCGAATAATATGGCGGAGTTAGAAGGCCATCCAAAGACAAGTAGGTAAGCAACTCTTTTTTCAGAGAAGGTTTTAAGATATAGAGAAGGCTTTATATAAAGTCAAGCATATAGTATTAATAATATCTTTCATTTTCCAATCTTACGCATCCTAGCAACGTAAAATACATAAGACATATTACAGACAAACGACTACCAAAAAAAGTACGCATATTTTATAGTATGTATATAACGAATGTACCTATTTCTTTAGTTTTATACTAGTAATATTTTACCGCGTCCGCATAGGTAAAATAATTTTTGATGTTGCCTACTTATATTAATCGATACTGAGACAATATAACACAATCAAATGTGTCACCCTTTTTTTTTTTTTTTTTTTTTTTTGCGTGGGAAAATCTGCGAGCCAGATCCCCACCGACCATGGGGACATCGGTGGGGTATGTGGGACTTTTACCCACTAAAAACCCACGGTGCTTCCTCGCGCCGTCTATGGGCGGGGGGGTAAGGGATCGTGGAAAACGTGCGTCTGCCTCCCCCGCCAGACGAGGCCCGCGCACTTGCGGGCTCCACCTCGATTAGGCGCGGAGTTTGATCTCCGCGCCGTGGAGAGACGTGCCGGAAACACACAGCACGTCTTCCATCGTTGCCCGGTGTTGTGATGACGGCGGACAACCCCATGTCCACCGCCCCCGGGCGAAGCGGCACGAGCCGCCCATTCTCACCTCTCGCAGCGGGCAGTCAGCGAGGGGCTTCACCTCTGAAGCACCCCATTACCTCTACTCTGCGGCACAACCTACCACAGAGTCGGAGGCCGCTTCCACCTGAAACTCTCGGATAACCCCTGCTCATGTGGCCGCTCATCTCTACGGCATTAAGGGTGGGCGGCCCAAAGGGGGTTTCCATCTGTCATTTCCACAGCAATCGCGGCAGCCCGAGAGACGGACTCCACCTCGTGTTGTCGTCGCGGAAGAGTTACTAGGCCGGGTGACGAGGTCGGGTGTTCACTCTTCCGGACGACTGCGAAGGGCGGTTACTAGGCCGGTGGCCCTAACCGGGTCTTCACCACCCCCCACAAGGCCACGATTGCGGTACTCTGCCAGACGGTCCTTCCCTGCCGTAAAGCTCCGTCTTCGCGTGCGTTGCCCGACTACCACTGAGCGACAGAGCCATCCGAGAGAATCCGCCCGCTGCGACCCGCGCCGGTCCTCATGCGCAAAACCGAGACCCATACCTCGGTCCGACGAACAAGGACCGGGGGTGCCGTCTCTCACCGGCCCACACCCGCATGAGCCGAGTACGGATCCTCGGCCCAGCGAGCGGTGACCGGCGAAGCTCCAACTGACCGTTGGAGCCTCCCAGAAAACGCTCCGCCACGAGCTCCGATGTTCGGAGTTCGCTCGGAGCCCTCACGGGTGTGCTTTCTTAGTTCCCCAGCGACAATCCGGTCAGCCAAGCGAAGGCCGGTGACCCCACCGACCCCTGCAACCGTCCGGATTGGCGAGGGTTAAGCCCCCCCACCGCGACAAGGTCCCAGCACACCTAGGGGGGGCAAATGTGTCACCCTAATTTATTTTTATTCTTACATGAATTTCGCAATGACAATTATTCATTTAAAAAGGAATTGGTGAATAATAAACTTTAATTGTCG
Source organism: Bembecia ichneumoniformis (assembly GCA_910589475.2). Taxonomy (NCBI): domain Eukaryota; kingdom Metazoa; phylum Arthropoda; class Insecta; order Lepidoptera; family Sesiidae; genus Bembecia; species Bembecia ichneumoniformis. Next base: position 605,840 of record OU342526.1, on the reverse strand, counting down.
TTTCTTTGATTACAGGTAAGAATTTTGTAAAAATATTGTTATTTGATTACAGAGCAACACAATAGTTTAATTTGCCAAATTTAATTAATAGAAGACGAATAGCCTTAAATGTATAAAAAATACGCAATAAAATCAAGGTGTCATAGAAAAAAAAAGGTAAAATGGCCCGGATATGATCAATACGACCTTGACAACTTCTAAATATTTATTATGTAAAATACCGCCAATTTAAAAGCTATATTGATCTTTAATAAATAATTGATTGGGCCTTAAAAAGAAGTTATTTTATGAAATAATCTTGCATTTTCCCATGTAACCTTGCCATTTCATGATAAGGGATTCCTTTGACATTTTTTTTTTAAATTTTTCTTTCTGCCGCACTATAACGGGCAAGCAACTCTTTCAATATGTCCGCAGCCAAGCTCGTCGCATCGCAGAGTTTGAAAGCAATAAGTTTATGATTAAAAACATCTTAGTTTATGAGTCCATATTTTAAATACATATAAATTTTAATATTAGGTACTTAAATTATTACTGTAATTTGAAGAGCTTAAAAAAGGATAGCTACGATATTAAAAATGTTTCTTTAGAACCCATCTCCCTTCCAATTCGACCTGACCATTATCATTTGTACAAAAGCTGAGTTCTTTAAAAACAAAATATTACAATATTGTTGTGAAAAATGACGCTCTTTGTTCTCACGAAAATATTTACAAGTGGAACGGAGCGTGTTGTACTTGCGTTTGCTTCAAAGTGAAAAGAAGACGATTTGAGCGAACGTATTTCAAAAAACGTTCAACTAAAACTATTTCAAAATTTTACTTACATCTTCTGCTTGATAGTACCTACCATAGGAAAATCTTTACACTATTATAGTACCTATCTATTTAAATTAAATAAAACAAAATTTATTATCAATGAAGTTGCAAAAACATCATCTTCGGAGACATGTAGACAAGTCTTTATAGCCCTGCTAATCCTAAATTGGGTAAAGTGGATAACAAAAACCTATATCACCTTACATAAGGAGAGAGATCTGTTCCAACCGAGAGACGCAGTGTATACTTAGCAGCTACCCCCTTACAAAAGACCCCCGTGACAACCGTGTGATGTTGTATTTTGGTGAGTGAGCAGCACTTATGGCGTTGTTTGTGGTAGTAGGCGACCGTAGCCACCTAGCTCCAAGTGGACCGTCAGGATTTATTAAATAATTGCAGATTATATCTAAAGCACGCATATTACAGGCATTATCTTACTGAAAAAAAAATTGAGGAAAAAACCAAATTTGAAATAACAATTTTCTAAGCTTTTTTTTAAATATATATTACCTATTTATTAACACACTAAAAAAAAAACAAACAAAAAAAGTTTAAACTATCTTGACATTCACGTGTCGATATCATTAAACACTTGTGGTTAGAAAATAATACTTAACGTGCTCAAAACTTAATGTATTGAGAGGTGCGCTGGATAATACAAACCACAAAATGAATTTATATTTTTTTTTGTGCTTTTTTTTTCTGTGCTTTTATGTACGCGAATCTCAGAAACGACTTAACTGATTTGAATGCTTGCCACTGATGTATTAGTGTTTGTAAGCTTCCCGTAACATTTAGTGCTCGTTTCATTCCAATCGGTTTACAAATATACCATGCTACGAAGTTTCGGGCTCAGCTAGTTTTATTGTTGTGTTCCAGCATACTGAATTAAACAAGTCATAATTCTACTCAATCATAGTTCATTCAAGATTCAAAAGAGGGCTAGCAGATTGAAGGTTCAGTCCAGTTCGTAAATAGCCACCATCGTCTATGAACACAATGTACAACAGACGTCATCCCCTAATATGTTACCAACTATAATAAGATATGTTAAAAGGTAAGATACATAGTGAGGGAAAAGAGAATCCCTTTCTTTCTACCAGGATGCAATAGTCCACTTTGTTTTATTTCACTGTGGTCTTCTGTGAGAGGATAATGGGCAGTGATGAGCAGAAGACCAGCGTAAAACACTTTGTGGCCTGTCACGATAAGTCGGTTTTTTAACGTTTTATTCAAATATTAGAGCGTTTCCAGCAATTTAATCTATTTTATCTAAGCACTTGTCTCATTCAGTGTTCGGAAAACTTTTCAAGTAACACAAAATGTTTAAATGCCGTTTCGGAATTAACACTCGCGTCTAAATTAGCGTTCTTGTCACGTCTCTAACATCGCGTTCATCACATCAAAGAGAAATTACTCTCAAAAATTACTCCCCATTAACGTTGCCACGTTAATCTTTACATTCAAACGTAACGAGGCCAATTCCCGTAAAAATACTAGTGAAACACGAGTGCTAGTGTTGGACAATGTACTCATTTGAGGCAAGTGAATCGAATTTCGCTGTTATCTTGCATCATTTTCCTATCCCATCCTACTGTAGTAGGCAGAGCACTAGCAGCAGCTGTGGCGTTGCTTCTGTTAGGCGACGGTAGCCACCTGCCATCCCTTACTCACTCATCGAAAGACAACAGCATACGTGCTGTTATTTCACGATGGTCTTCTATAAGGGGATGGTTACAGCTGCCAGACGGGCTGCCCAAATGACTGTGAAACGCAGTGTGCGCTGCTATTACTTTTCAAATCCAGCCCAGAGCCAAATTTGAAAAGTTCATTTTTCAAAGTCGACTCTACCGCGAACAGAGCGTTAAGGCAAGCGGAGCTCGAAATAAGGCGATCACTGTTTTGAAGTAGACGTCGCAACGCAATGTCATCGGGCTTTTATTAGTTTTAAGGCGGATTTATATTACACCGGACCACCCGGTCAAGATATTCATAGTATGCTTTTGTATGAACCAATTCATACTTCGCCGGGCCGTGTCCGTGCCACGGCCGTGCCCCGGCCTTTGAGAAAAACACGGCGAACGCACGGCCCGGTGGCGGCACGGTGTAATATGAATCATCCTTTAGTGAACTAAATTAAATAAGGTATGACACTTCGGACGGCGGCAAACTTTATTATTTTTTTATTTATGAAGGATGGTAGGCATGTCGATGAGACGGTCCACTTAATGGTAAGTGACTACCGTCGCTCAAGGACATAAAAGAAAAGCGTGTATGATGTTGTTGCTTACAGTTTGGCACCCCAAAGCACCTAATAAGGCAGATTACTCCAAAGTTCACGGTCCAAAGTTGTTCCAAAGTAGCGACGACCTAAAAAAAAATATTTCGAGTTAGTCTCGTGAGTTATGCTTAATTTTAATCTTTTTTATAAATTTTAACGCAAGAGAAATTTAATCTACTTTTCATGAACTGCTACTTATAGTAGACTTAGCAATTAATTTTCTAAGTATATACAGTGCCTAGTATTTGCGTTTGACAGCAAAGCGAAGCGTGTGTGTAGAATCTAACTTAAAGAATATATAATAATATTAGATAAGTATGTTTTGGCATTAGTAAACGTGTCTAAATAACATAGAGACCAAAGTTTCTCGAGGAGAGGATAAATAGAGAACAAAATATCCATTAGATGAAATCAGCATTAACGATGCCATGCAGCGAAATTTATTTATTTATTTTTAAGGGAAACATACAGACTATAATACTTATAACTAAAATGACAAAAATGGCACAAATACCAATAAAGTTTCCACAATTATTTAGTACATAACAATATTACACAGTCAACCTTTAAATTAATAAAAATGAAGTTCAAAACAAACTTAGAAATTAAGCATTACATAGACTTTCCAGAATAGCACTCCGATACTGTGCACGCTTCAGATTAAATAAATCAATGGTAGGTTTATTTTATTCAGCTTAATAGACAATAGTGCAATGATGACTTGATTAAATATTTATAATACAAATAAGACTTAGGTACTATGCACGAAGTACAACCAGCGAAGTGTCTTGCCCAAAGTGAGTAAAAGAGAAACTAAAGGTAAAAACGTGAAGTAAGATAAGGAAAATAAGTAAATTTATAAGCTACAATTCTCTCAGCCAAACACAGCCATCAAAGTCGGATTATAATTAGAAAATTAAGAGGAATGAGAACATAAAGGATTTTGATAACGAAGATACCATCTTTTCATATCAATTAAGATTGGGATGTTCCATCACTACGACACTAACACTAGAGGTTGATGTGGGTGCATAATTTCGTGAAAATTCCTCAGAAAGAGCGCAAGAGCGCTATTAGACGCATAAAACAAAAGTGAAAGAAAATATTTCACGTTAAATACAAGCAAAGGCTCTCAAAATTTTTGCCTTAAAATAAGACGATTTAGCGTAAAGTTTGGAATTTCTATATAATTAATTCATTAATATTTTGTTGTTTTACAATAAATAAAACAAAGAAAACACGAACGGCCAATTGTTAGGATTGTATAAAATTATATAATTACAGCTAAACAACCTTGTTCAAGGGTAAAGTCGTTAAATAATTCGCGATCAATACTTATAATAACAATACTTTTAAAAATCCATCATGAAAAGTACAAAGAAAATTTGGAATAAACTCTTCACAATAATCAAGTCACTTAAACTTTTCGTGAAGTTGAAAATACGACTATTTAAAAGTCTGAACTCAATTTTTAAGCAACAATGCTGAAAAAAGTAATGCCAGTGACTTGATTCTACGAACGTCTGATAAAAAATAATAGTTAAAATGTTAAGCGAGAGTTGTGGTTATTATCTGTGGTTCTGTAGTTTGATTTTGAGCTTACAACAAAAAGTCTCCTAATTTTAGTAAGATATAATTTAAAGATATGTATTCGATAGAAATTTTATTCAATACCTGCTTTTGCAACTTCGTCCGCGCCCCCTTTTCTTAGGTGTTAAAACGTTTCTTCATCCTTTATAGTTTACATATTTTTGTCAGGCGTTGAATTGTTTATTTTTATTTTTTAAATGATCCCTCGGGAAAGGTATTTTTTTCTGGATGAAAGTTCACGATGGTCGGTTAAGTAGTTAAGATTTTCATTCAGAAAAAAGAATATATTTGTTTGTTATGCTAGTTTTCTTCGAAATGGCTGGATACTTTTCTGTTGCAAATATAGGTACTTGAGATTGAGATAGGGTTAATAACAAAGTTAAATGAGAACACAAAAATAAGTTACAACTAAACTTAGTTTTATTTTACACTTTTTTACTTTCTTTAATTCGGTAATTGGAGAATTTTGTACTATTTTACAAGTTGTGTTGGCACTATTAAAATAATTGTCAGTTGAGAGTAAAGCCGTCCTTTAGTCACATTTCTCATTGGATCTAACTAAATAAGTATACTATTTAAGACTTGTTAATCAATTGCTTATTTACCTGTTATTTTCATGTAAAAGTTATGAACGCTTAGTCTATTGTAACTAAAATAATAAAAACATGTATTGCCTATTTCTCTTAGATTCAATGTTTGTCAAGGCTCTTAGAGAAACCGGAACCGTCTTTTAAAAATTAATAAATTCAGGAAAATTTGCTCACATTTCAATTCTGCAACAAATTGTCTCTTAAAAACAGATAGACAAAACAAGACTTATACAATTATAAGCCAACTGAGTGTAAAACAGCGAAGCTTATTAAAACGTTCGGTTAAGATTGAGGAACCCCAAATTACAGGTGAATTCTTAGTACTCGTTATAATTTGATAGCTTTTAGCTCCATACAGTCACGAACTTGATTCCGTCGATGTAAACGAAGGGAATTAGTTTACGAGTGCAATTTGGCGTATTAAAGTTTCACGTTGGATACAATAGCTGTTATTTTTATGCGTTAATCGTCATCGATCGAACGACCAGACCGCCCGCCGCTTATAACTTATTCATAAGTGCTAAATAAACCCTCTACACAAGTATAATTCTTGATTCATGCCATATGAAGTAATATAGTGCTCGAGAGCTGCATGAGATCATACCGCCTTCCCCTTTCTTCTATCGGACATGCAGACGTACGGCTGGTTACCATCCTCACCTTGTCGAAATCCCTCTAATTCGGACCAAGCGCTTTAAAACATATTTTGTGATGCGCACTGCTAAGGATTGGAACTCCCTGCCGGCGTCTGTATTTCCGAGCTCATACAACCCAAATCTTTTCAAGGTTCGAGTGAATAGGCATCTTCTGGGTGAGCTCGCTCCATCTTCGGCCTGATCCTTCCTACATGGATAGATGCTGGTCAAGGGCAAACCCATCTATAATAAAAAAAAATCTAAACCACTATTTTCCATACTAATCCATACCAATTTATAAATATGATAGTAACTCTGCCTGTCTGTCTGTTACCTTTTCACGCCTAAACCGCTGAACCGATTATCATGAAATTTTGCATACACGTTGTCAGGGATGCAGGAAAGGACATAGTATCTTTCATCCAGAAAAGAGGTACTGCTCCCGAGGGATCATCTAACGCCTGGCAAAGCTATAACTGCAATAAAGATGTCAGGCGTTATTCTTTTATTTTTCAACGGGGGCGAAGCCGCGGTCACCAGCTAGTGGTTAATAAAGTAACGGGTCTGTGACGGCACATAAAATCACCGACCAGGCAGTAACTTAGTTGCTGGCGATAACAAAATTCAAAAATTAACAGTGAGATCATAAAAACGAGAACCATTATTATTTGATCTGCTATTTAATATTTAATCTCTAGAGGCCCGATGTTTGTGAAATAGATGAACCGATTTTAATATATCGCTTATGGTTTTTTTATTTTTTTATATATTATTAAAGGTGGCAGACAGGCTGACGGTCCACTTGATGGTAGGTGACTGCCGTCGCCTAAGGACACAAGCAACACCAAGGGGGCACGTGTCCATTACATATTATATATATAATCAAATTATGGGTTTATTCAGTTAGATGAATCACAATTTCTTGTTAGAATTATTAAAAGTGTAGTAACATAATAAAAAAATATTTAACATATTTATTAATTTATCACAATCTGTACATTTTCTAAAAAAATTTTTTTGTAAGTTGTTATTTGGAACTGTTCTTTAAAAATCTTAAATACATAATTATGTCTGGTTATTTATGTAAAATGCAATCAGGGCAATAAAATTGTGTTCTCCCATTTTGTCTAATAGTTATAAAGAATATTGAATTCGTTTTGTAACATTTAAGTTAAATCTTGTCTTATTAAACTATATAATAATGGCATATTTAATATTTTCAGAAATAAATAGACTTTAAACGCGACAGACATGTTATTGCTTTCTGTTAATTGGGATCGATTTTACATTGTGCTCGTACAGTTTTTTATAGGTATTTTTTTTAATTTTTGCAAAGACTGAGCTATTATTTTCCATGGAAGTAAATATATATTACATATTAAAATTAATATTTAAAACAAGTTGATACTCAGAACGTTATTCAGCACAACAATTGCAATCATTAAAATTCCGATAAGGTATTTTTTTACAAATTATTTTACGAGAACACGAGTTTGCTTTTTCTCTTTAATTTTTTAATGATTTTTTTCCAGTCTTGGCGGCTTATAAGTTTAAATATTAAGTTATTAATAAAATAAATATAATTTAACTTGACTTTGATAACAGACTACTTCATGCTATTCTCCTATTATCTTTGCATGTCTTGGTTAAACACAATTCTCATTTCATAACGTCATATTCCCAAAATAAAAAAAAAACTCTTTACCGTTAATTTCCCTTTGTGTTTAGTACCTACCGCTAAAAAGCAGTCTCGCAAATTCTTTATAGTGAAAATTGCAAGAGACATGCTAGGTCGTCGGATGAAAAATATACGCGAAGATACACTTAAAGATATATAAAGGTATTCTATTTCTAACATCAAGGATTTAAAATGTCTAACTGATACTAGTTATTTAAAACGGTACGTATAGGAACTGTTTTCTAGTAAAGTTTTCAATATTTTGAAACATATCAATTCATGTAGGCACATAAAAATATATAAAAACAAAGAACATTAAACTTCAGCGCGATGATTGAGCGAGCAGAGAACAAGTTTATTGCGTTATTTATACAGTATACTCATAAAACTATGTGAATTTTAAATGTCATTAAAAATCATATTTTATTATCTTGATATTATCAATTAAAAAAACTCATAAATTGGCCAACCTCCTCCACGCTGTGGTTTGGCATCTCATAAGAGAAGGAAATCCTCAATTTGGACATACAATAATATCAGTCGTACTGACCACATAAAGTACAATATCTGCCTCAACGATATTTCATACAAAAATTGTTCGCATATTACGGAGGTCACTAATTTTGGTTACGGCTTCCTTATTGCGGAAACACATGAGATGTTTATCAGATTTTGCGGTAATTTATCTCAATTGTGACCTTGTTTTAGAATCTAAATAGAGATTTGTAATTTAATTTGCGAAACAACTATATAATTACTTCCTCAACGTTGACAACACGAATTAGCATAATAATAAAACACGATTTTTCTGGGCCATAAATGATGTAACTAAAATAAATAATGCAAAATAATCTAAACACCCTTTACTCTCGAAGAAGATTATTTTTAATTCCTTTGCGTGTACATCTACAGAAAGGTCCCCATAATAATTATGTATTGTGTTACGATTTGCTACGATTTGCTAGATGTGGCGTTAAGAAATGTGGATATTTATATAAATTTGACAAAATTCACACATCTCTATATATAAAAATGAATTCCCATTTCCCTTGGTCACGGCATCACGCGTGAAAGGGTGGACCTATTTTAATTCGGTTTTCACTAATGGAAAGAGGGATAAACGTGGAATGTTTTTACATATAAAAATTGCACCACGGGCGAAGCCGGGGGCGGGCCGCTAGTACTTAATGATTATAGATTTTTTTTATAGTAAGCAATTTAGATTTAGATAAGATATCTCCTATAAAAGATAATATTACGTACACAGTTTCCATTTCGTTCTGCGTGATATTCGCTTTCTAAAAGCACTGCGTATTTATTAAATCTACACATGGAATAAAATCGTAAACGAATCATGTCTGTACTTTAAAGATGGTGGTTGCATTAAAGGGCCGCCGTGAAATAACAGTTTGCCATGTTTGCCGTTATGTTTCGGTGAGTGAGTAAAGGCTGCCAGAGCCCATGCTACTAAGGTTCACAGAAGTGCACTTCCAGCACTTGACGTTTCTTGGTAATTGGCGACGGTAGCCACCTGGTAGGTGGACCTTTAGCCTGTCTGACGACCTTTACCTAATAAAAGAAATACCAAGAATCGGTCTCTCCATAGATTGTTGAGCTACTTGTAATTTATGGACGCGACATGTATTTTTTATGTATAGGTCGTCAGACAGGTTGACGGTCCATTTGATGGTAGGGGCTACCTTCGCCTATAGCACAAGCAATTCCACAAGTGCTGCAAGTGCGCTGCCGACTACAGTAGGATTAAGGATAAGGGATTGGAAAGGGTTAGGGAAATGAGCTCTGGCATCCGAAACACAACAGCACACGTGCTGTTATTTCACGGTGGTCTTCTGTTAGGGGGTGGTTACTGCCACCACACGGACAGCACCATGGTGGTGGCAGGGCACACTGCGTTTCGCAGTCATTGCAATGACTGCGAAACGCAGTGTGCCCTGCCACCACTTTTTAGATTCAGACCAGAGCCAACTTTGAAAAGTTCATATTCAAAGTTGACCCTACCGGGAATCGAACACATCCAAAGGGCTCGTCAACGGCTTCATCGATGGCCACGTCTCAGCATCGTGTTTCAATACTAACAATACGCACTGCTTATAAAAAAGAATCTAAGTTACTGAAAATCTGGACTGCGGAATACATCTGTCGAAGGGTTAACAATAGGTTAGTAAAAAGCAATCAAAAAATTTCAGTAGTTTTGTAGGGCCAACAATGAGTTAGAGCGAAATGTTAAGTTCACGTCGCTTATATAACGTTGGGTGTACGAAAAAAATCGAAAGTGGAAAGTGTCACGAACAACATTTAGCATTCAGCCACCGGCAGCATTGACGCGGCAGACGGGGGCTGTTTACTTATTCATAAACGTTCAAAAACTTGTCAGTGGTTCCCGACGGGCGGTGTGTTACCACCGACCGCCGCTAACACTGCGTATTAGTACGATCAGTGTTTATTTTATTCTTAAAATATATGCGGACCGTGCTGCAAGCCAGACACGTGTTTTTGCAAAGAATAATCGAAAGGCGTCAGATGGTGCCACGCTTCTACGTCCCCTTTTTGTGTGGCGTTTCGTGTTTAGAAGTATTTACGAGAACATCGCAGCGTTTCGATTTACGTTTCAATAACAGAAGTCTGTTACGGTTAAATGAATAATAGTCGGGCTCACGAAAACCATACGTTTCAAAGAAAACATCGCTCATGAAATCCGGTCGCGTCCATCCGATTACTGGCTTACAAGCCCGTTCAGCGATGTATTGGTTAGGTTTATACAGAATTAATGACCGTTTCGTGTCTAAGCTCACTTTTCACGGACGGGGGAAAGTTTTATGGCCTCGCGGCCTTCGAAGTATTCTCATGTCCGAAGATACAGTAAGCCACATATTAAAACGTGTGCACATTTAATATTTTATTGATGGGCTTATATTAATTAATATTAATACGTCATAAGCTGGAAAGCTCGTCTGGTGGCGTTTTGCGGCGTAGTCACTTTTATGTTAGGCAGGCAATAGGTAGCCACTGTTAAACATTAATAATGTCCATAGGATTGCAAGGGCGCCTCTGACCGCGACAGGGATAAGGATAACACAGCAAAAAGTGAAAACCTTGGCAGTATAAAGGATAATGTTGAGTATTAGAGAAATGAGATCTGGCATCCCTACTCACTCACTGAAACATAATAGCAGTGGAGGTGACTTCAGTAAGGGTGTTACTGTCGCCAAACGGAATGCCGTAAGTACATCGAACTCGTTCTATCTAATTTTAAAATAATTCACTAAAAATAATTTAATAAAATATTTCATTTACTAAAAAAAAGTCTTTGCTAACATTTATAATAATATTAGTACATACAATATAATTACTAAACCGTAATTTAATTAATTAATTTTCCTTTGTAAGTTATAATGAATAATTATTTATCAATTAAACATTTGATCGACTGTACCTCACGGTTGCGAGTAATTTATAGAATTAACTTAGTAATAATATGATTTGTAGTTGCGTATGTTCGTAATAAAAGCTCTTTGGATAGAATGTTGGTAATATCTTAAATTAATTAATTAGTTTCAATCTTCATCGAAGGTATTAAACGTACGCTTGGTGGAGAAGCGATCTGTGTCTAATATAATTAATAGTGCGTTGTTGTAGTTGAGTTAATGCATATTGCATACATCTATACTAATATTATAAAACTGAAGAGTTTGTTTGTTTGTGTGGTTGAACGCGCTAATCTCAAGAACTACTGGTTCGATTTGAAAAATTCTTTTTGTGTTGGATAGCCCATTTATCGAGGAAGGCTATAGGCTACATAACATCACGCTACGATCAATAGTATTATATATAAGCAGTGTCCAGTGCGGTCCACGCGCACGCCGCCGCCGCCGTATGGGCCGCAGCGAAGCGTGGCCGAGTTCAGCTAGTATGTATATATTAATGGAAAGTATGTAATCCGTCATTGTATAAAATTCCTATCAAATGTGTACAATTCCTAAAGTGTATAGGAAATGTATATATTTTTTTATAATATGCACTTTTTCTAGGAATTTCCTATTATACATTTCCTAAATAGCAAAATTGGAAATGTATCGGGATATCGTTAGTGGGTACAGCGGGGCGGGATGGGTGGGACGATTCATCGCCATTTACAAAATGTGTTACAAGACTTATTTGTTGAAAAATGTTAGGTTAGGTCCTGGAATCTTTATGAAATTACGAACGGAGCGCAGTGGAGCGAGCACACCCGGAATACTGGTTTTGAACTTTGAAACATTATTTTACACATTTCCTAATAAAGCTCGGAATATAATATACAATTCCTAGGTTTCACACATTTCCGGTAACATATATATATAATACTCGTATTTCATTGAGTGCTTTATTTAAGTTGAAAAGTTGGTATTTTTGTTTTAAATGTGTTATATATGAGATAGTGATCAAGCGCTACATCGATTTAATGAATATAAAAAAATCGGATTTAAAAAAAAAAATTCTTTTTTTTTCAATTGATAGCCCATTTTTTAAGAAATATTATAGCATCACGCTACGACCAAAAAGAGGCGAGAAAATAGAAAAATATAAAATATTGCAAATATTAAACTAGTTGAGTTTCGCAGCTGGCTACAGGCCAGCAGTCTATCGTTGCTATAAAGCGCACCACTCTAACCTTTGATTAACAGCACTTCAGATGTTTGCCTTCAGTTAGATGACAAGTTTAGTGAAACTTATTTCTAATCTTAAAAAAAGAAATGGTATCGAGTTCAACCAGAATTTCAACTCAGGTCGGTAACAGTTTTTATAGAAGTTAGAAATGTGATATTTTTTTACTTTTAGATGTACCTACATTTTAAGTTACAACTCCTTGTAATTCTATACGCTGAACTCTCTCATACGAGGTTAGAAATGTTCATAGAAAATTAACTTTTAATAAACATTTACTTATGGTCTGATTCTATACTGTCCTGTTTAGGGCCGTACGTACATACAATTGGTCTGTCTATGCATATGGTAATTATTGTTATTATTAATATTACATTATCAATATATCTATACTAATATTATGAAGCTGAAGAGTTTGTTTGTTTGTTTGTTTGAACGCGCTAATCTCAGGAAATACTGGTTCGAATTGAAAAATTCTTTTTGTTTTGAATAGTCCATTTATCGAGGAAGGCTATAGGCTATATAACATCACGCTACGATAAATAGTATTATAAATAAGCAGTGTCCAGTACCGCGCGCCCCATGCGCACGCCGCCGCCGTATGGGCCGCAGCGAAGCGTGGCCGAATTCAGCTAGTAAAGCATAAAATATAATGAAAATAAATTCTAGAATGTAATAGAAGCATTTAGCTGCAATAAACTTTTGTAAATGGTCGTCAACAACTCTTCAAAATCTAATAACATGTCCTTAGTGTGCTCCCACCCAGTGAGCCCTGCCGCTTGTCATCTCGCGTCTAGACAAAACGCGCTCCGTGACTTCAACACAATTCTCAGTCCCACGACAATCGCACTAACATTTTTACCTTTCTCTTTGCCTCTGAGGACGTCGAATATTATATTAAATTTTGCTCCGAGGTCTGAGACATCTCAATCCATTAGATGACATCGAAATTAGAGTTTTATAGTTGGGAAACGGATTCTCAAAGAAGGAATAAATTTGACTGGAGAGCATCGAATGTCTAGAGAAATGGTGTCTGTGAATAATTTAAGGTTTAAGTGAACGTAAAGTGCAAGAGTCGTTAATAAGTAATAGGAGATTAACAGGTTTTCAGAAACGTGCTGAGAATCTCACTGGCTGTACTTAAAACCTTCAGTATAGTAATGAAGCAATGAAATAGTGTTTTATGTTAAGAGAACAAACCTTACCTATTGCTTAAAACACACACTTTTTTTTCAAAAATGTTTTTAAATTAACGAGGACGTGACTCTTCATACAATCTTGTTGATAGATGATCAAGGTGTCTCAATGCGTTGGCTACATTCAACAGTAAGAATATCTAGCTATTACTACAGAGGAAGGGTTTTTATGTTAATGTGTGGCATGCAGACTGACAACCCACAACCGTTCCCTAAAATGCTGATGATTTCACGGCGATCTTTTGTAAGGCTGTGGTCACTGCCTACAGGGCTGCCTATAGTTTATGTCTTCGAAACGTAGTGTACTCCGCCGCTAGAACTAATTCCAGAGCTAATATAACTTTGCTGCAAATATCTGAATGAATGCAGCACTGCCGACAAAGCTGATGGAAATTCGAATCGCGGTCAAGCCTTCACCTGTGCTTAAAGCCTAGCGTAATGAACTATTACATGTCTAAACGACCCACATAAGAGTCTGAACGCAGAAAGTGCTCTTGAAAAAGAAGAAAGCAATAATTATTAAATAATTACACCTAGACTAAAAATAAAGTAATATCAACGCGAGACTTACTGCAAAAATACAAACTGTCTGCGCCTGTGCTACCCTCTTCCTTTATATTTATAAAGTATCGTAAGAAATATCAATATAAAGCTGATATAAAAGGTTTCAAATGCAGTTGGCAAGGTTTGCGGTTGTCACGGCTACCGTACCTACTACAAGTACCTACATATTCCGCTCGCCATTCAACGTGGCGGAGACTCGCCGCGCTCAATTTCCGCGTCGAAAACGCCACGTGAGGTTATTTTGTGCATTTCCATTTACACTGAAATAGCTTCGAGCTGTTAACATGGTTGGATTGAACTGAAAAACATTCATTTATTTCATTTATTACTTCGTATGCATCAGTAAACAGTGACATAAGAATAAAAACTAAACATAAGGAACGCAGAAACACAAAAATACATTTAAAACAGAATTATGTAGTGTATCTGGTAATTAGAAAATATCTGGTTCAGGTTGGAAAATTTCGTTTTCCAACCTGAAATTCCGTTTATTTTTTATACAGGACATCAGAAATATTTTTATTTTCTTAAACCTAACATGTAGTATTTGTTTTAGAAAGACTATTATTTCATATTTTACTCGTCTATTAGAATATGATGCTTTTACGATGTAAATAATTTATATTTTCAAACCTATTTAACCCTTAACGGGACAGACCCTTTTTAGCTTTTTTTTTTTTCTGTACTTTCAACAAATTCTAGAAATTGTTACATTTTAATACTTTTATAATTAGTGGAGTTAGATAGCTGAAAGAAGTTTCAGATCTGGCAACCAATGCGCCCTTTTGGATTCAGATGGACCAACATGGGCAGACGAGTCTAAAAAGCCCGGGACACAAATTTTTCTGACCCTAAAGCGGCGTTGATGACGTATAATTTTCATAGTTAGTTAAGTGTTCAGAAATACTGTAATGACGTACCTACTTTTAATAATTATTTAATATCGTTAAGTGAGGCAATGGTCTTTAATAAAGATTGTGTTTCATTATAATTTAGGGTCCTAAGCCAGTCTGTTAGGGTCTTTTTGCAATTATAGTGGGTCATGGGGTAAATATATAGGTATATAAGTATATATAAGATGTTTGGGTACCTAATATATTGTCTTCGAGCAAATTAAAAAAAAGAAACAATTATTTTTTTAACTGAACAACTGTATCATTTCTTCTCTTATTAACTATATTAGGGCATAAATTAAGTATTTATGTAGTTTAAGTGTAGCAGTCAAGATATATAATTTTCTTACAGTTAATACGTCACAATAATTATAAAGAACTAGCGGCCCGCCCCCGGCTTCGCCCGGCGTGCAATTTTTATATACCCTAAAACATTCCCCGTTTATACCTCTTTCCATTAGCGAAAACCGAATTAAAATCGGTCAACCCGTTCACGCGTGATGCCGTGACCAGGAGAAATGGGGATTCATTTTTATATATAAAGAAGAATATGTGACATAATGTAAAATATTCTGTTCTTTAGAAGCTGAAAATTCTCAGCATAACGACCCCTCGTTCGTGTAATAAGGTATGTGACGTGCGTTAACTACCTGTATACTCTTCTAAGAATTCGAAAAATATGAATGCTACGTTGGTGATACCACATTTTTATCTCATACAACGTCCGTTAAAGACGATTTTGCTAATGTACAAAAACTAATAACCTCAGTTGAGCGTTTCGTTGTTTTTAAAATCCAGCCAATAATTTTGACTCACCTGTACAGACTAGACTATTATTAATAATCAACAAAACAAAAAAACAAAATTCAAGAATAACGCCTCAGTTAGCTATCTTTGTTTCTTATTTTATACTAACTGAGCCCGCAACTTCGTACGCGTGGTATTCGGTATAGCGCGTAACTTTTTTGTTTGAAAACCGATTGGAATGAAATAAACACTAAATGTCACGGGAAGCTTGCTACAATACATCACTGAAAACCGCATTCAAATCGGTTAAGCCGTTTCTGATATTAGCGTGCACAAATTCACAGACAAATGGATAAACAGACAATTCCAAAAACTATTTTTTTTTACCTCGGTAACATTTAAGTTAACGTGTAAATTTTTTTTTAGTATTTAATATGCAGACACGGTTCGTTTATAGAAGATATGTATGTTTATTTTATTTTATTTTTTTATGTTAAGGTCGACAGACAGGCTGACGGTCCACTTGATGGTAGGTGGCTACCGTCGCCTATAACACAAACAACGCCTAAAGCTGCTGCAAGTGCGCTACCGACTACAGTAGGATTGGATAAGGGATTAGAAGGGGGGATAAGGAAATGGGCTCTGGCATCCCTTACTCCCTCACCGAAACACAACAGCACGTATATGCTGTTATTTCACGGCGGTATTCTGTAAGGAGGTGGTTACTGCCGCCAGGCGGGCTCCCCAAATGACTGCGAAACGCAGTGTGCCCTACCACTACTTTTCAAATCCAGACCAGAGTCAATTTTGAAAATTACATTGAAATTTCCAAAGTTGACCCCGCCAGGAATCGAACCCGGAGCCCCTGAGACGTTAGGCAAGCACTCTTGCCACTCATCCAACGGCAAGTAATGTGGCCCCATTTTCTAAAGATCAAATTTAGCAGTACCTAATACAGAGGCACAACAATCTATTTTGCTCTACTTGGTCTTGCGATTATAAGTTAGTCCTCAATAATTTGTCAATGGGATGAAAACTCAGCTTTTCTCATTAGGAATAATTTATTAACCCAATTATCTACTGCGATAATTATATACGGATCATTGTGAACAAGAGCGAACTTGTAGCTCTGCCTGGTCCGTAGGTTCTTTACAGCCAGGGTATTGATGCGATGAAACCTGCGACGCGCCGGCGCCGACGCGTGACAGGCATCACGTGATATGTACGTTTCGTTGCACGATGCCGGAACCAGCCAGGAAACAGCGACATACCCTGAACTGATAGCAACATGTAGTGGAAATTGTACCTACATACTCCAAGTTTCAATGATTTTAGTGGCTGTCTCCTATCGAGTAATAAATATTAGGTACCTACTTTCCAAAAAGATAAACGAGTTTAATAATGTTTGTGTATTCGTGTGAAATAATTTGTTAAATTAATAGCTTCAGCAATTTTACAAAGCAGCTTTTTACACAGTATGTCTGCAATAAACAAGTACCAAGTATGTATCAGGTCAAGTCGTGATCAGTGAGTGGCCCCCTGAAACCTAGTCTTTTTTGCGTCACGTGACGGAGAATCTTATCATAATTTCCTCCTTCTTCATATTTACTATCATCTTAATCATCGCCAATACCCGTTCGACTGAAAGATAGACCTTTCGTCTTTGCTACCAATAGTTTTAATAATTTTTAAAAACAAAGACATGAAATTTAATTATTTATTAAGATAATGACAAATAAAAATTATTTCTAGACGAAGTCAAATAAAACTGAGTCAAATAATTGTCAGTAGTATATCTTAAACTTATTGCATACAAACGCAAAAATTTGTGTGATATTTGTCACCCTTTCACGCAAAAACTACTCAACGAACTTTGATGACATTTTACAGTAATGTAAAATATACAAAAGCATAATCTATATGTAATCAGATATCCCACTAATATTATAAATGCCAAAGTTTGTATGTTTGTTACTCAATCACGCCAAAACGGCTAAACGGATTTCGATGAAATTTGGCACACAAATAGTAATTTATTACCAGGATTAACATATAAGATACTTTGTATCCTGGAAAAATGTTAGGTTCCCGAGGGATTGTCTAAAAACTTAAAAAATAATTATATTACTCATATGTTTTCTCAGGTGTTATGTTTTCAGCTGGTAGTTTATAATTTTTTATTGCCGTTCACCCATTTATCTTCTAACAAAACCAATAAAATAAATTAAAACAGTGCTGAAGATTAATTTAAACAAACAATCTCACATTATTTGGACTTTCTTTTTTATTTCTTTCTTTCATATGTAATTATATTCTTATTGCAAGCCTTTAATTTAATGTGTAAATATGAGGTGTCCTCATTATAAATCCGAAAACGATACACACTATAGTAACTAAGATGAGTCCTAGCCAGTGAACGGTCTTCGTATAGCACTGTACAAACATAATATCGTCAGGCATTACGAGTATACCTAACAGATTATACTGATGGTTTCTGTCTGTGTTGAGCTTCACGCCATGGACGACTGTATTAATAGAGTTACTATGACGGCCGCATTGCAATTTGATACTCATCAATGTATCAATTGATACATTGATGAGTTAATTCAACGAGATTTGTTTAAGTACAATTATGATGGAAATTAATACTTTTATAAATACATTGAACTACTGCGGAATAACATTTAATTATCGTCCCTAAAATGAGTTTTAGAAATATTTTTAATAGGTGTGTTTTCTGTAGAGGTGTTGCGCTCGAATTTTTTTTTATTAAAAAATAATCTTAATTGTTGAATGAAATGGTTGACAATTGTAAATTTTTTTTTAAACTCTTAACATAGATAATATGCAACATATACAGCTGTAGATACCTGTAATTGGCAAGTAAATGTAAATGTGTTTATATATATTTTTCTGTGTGACTTGATGAATTTTTGCTGTGCTGTTGGTATTTCTATCAAATAAAAATAAAATAAAAATAAGAATTTCGTGAATAACTTTGACGATAATGGTGTTTCTTTTTATGTAAACGATAGGTGGCTACCGTCACCTGCAACACAAGCATCGGTTCTGTGATTGCATCACAGAACAATCACAGGTGCTACAAATGGGCTTAAGGATAATGAATTTGAAAGGGATAGGAAATATGGCTCTGGCATCTCAGAACACGTGAAACACAGCAGCTCACATGTACTCTCAATATACTTATATAGTCTTAGCTCACATGCTGTTATTTCATGGTGGTCTTCTGTAGAGGTATGATTATTGCCGCCAAACAGGCCGTCCGAATGACTGCGAAACGCAACTCAAGAGTTCTCGGGTTCGGTTCTAGTATTATTAGACCATTGAACCAACTTTTTAAATTTGACTGCGACTGTGTGTACTACTGGGCTTCTATCTGGCTTTATTGTGTCTAAATATAAATGTCTAAATATAAATAGTGACTCAATGTAAAAATGTCGAGCCTTAAAATGTAAAGCTGTATTGTTAATAATATAAGCTTACCTATTTTAAAAAAAACATAGATATCTCTCATTATAATATCTGATCTATTCTATATTTGGGTGGCATGGGGCGCAGTAATTTTAAATGAAAAACATTACAATTTAAAAAAATCATATAAAATTTTTGGTAAAAATTTACCTCTTTGAAAAAGTAATTTAAAAAAAATCAAGTAACTGCATGAATGGATTCCATCTGTCCAATGTGCTCTTTATCTATAAACACTAGGGGATCGGACAAATTTTCAGAAAGTGTTTTAAATTGATCTTCATGGATATTTATTCCCATAAAAAATACTATTTTATTTATTTATAGCCTTTTAGGTACTCAAAATCATGTTTTAATATTGTTTGTTTGAAAATGCCGCCAAAACGCCACGATAGTTCATCTGAGAGCGCGTTACGTCATTTGTGGTCATATCATAACCAAACAGCTGCATTGGCATAAGACAATGATTTCCCACAAATGACGTCATGCACTGTGATTGGTGTTTCAGTATAGATTAAAAATATTATTCGATAAATAATCGTAAAAAATTATATATTTTCTTTCTAAGTACATTTTAGATTTTAATCTGATTAATGTCCGATCCCCTTTAACATGAACATTTAAATAAGAAATAATGTTTATGCTGTATTGTATTATAAGACAAGCATCGATGTATCGATGAAGACAAGAAGTTTATCATTTTACATCATATATATAAAACACGTTTTGTTGTCTCTTTGAAACTATGTAGCTAAAATGTTGCAAGGAGTACGCCCAAGTCGTGAAAAGATCCTCAAATATTTTTATAAAAGCTTCGAATAACGAAAGGAGAGATCCTTTACACAATTTTAGCGTTTGGAATGCAAAGCGTCACAGTTTTTCAATTAACTATGTATAACCACTAGAAGCAGAGCTATATAGTGAGTTTGTTAATTATATACTGTTTATTAGTTTTTTGTTAACTATAAACTTAATTGTTATATATATTATATATTTTCACAGAGAAATTACTGAGGTGTTATTATCATAGTGTGTAGGATACTCTAGCAATTATAGTCAACTACAAGAACACACAGAAGATAAGCTTGTTGTCGTAGCCATACTGAGAAATTAGAACTAGAATAAACCGGATATTATGAACATGTGCAGTCAGTAGGAATGAACACTTTGGTAATAAATAAATGGGTCTAGGACAATTCACCACCGGCCATTTCATCACTGTCATTCATTTCACAATATCAGCATCAGCATCACTTAAAAAAATCACACACGTTTCTAGTACAATATACGTTCCCACAGAACTACAACCTCGGGGTCTTCAAAACTAGGGTAAATGGGCATTTACTAGGTAAGCGTGGTCCACCTTCGGCCACATCTGCACCTCACATCAGGTGAGATAGTGGTCAAGCGCTACCTCGATTTCATAAAAAAAAAAAAAAAAAAAAAAAAAAAAAAAAAAAAAACAATAAGTCTTGAAACACATCTAGTAATAAACGTTTAATCATGAAGATTCCAGAACCTAACCTAAATTTGTTTTCAGTACAAATAAGTTTTATAAGAGACCGAAACCACAATAATTAAAATTGATGTGATTTCAAATTCATTATGTAATAAAACTAAAATATACATAACATTTTATGAAAATTTACTTATTTTCTGACAATAAACATCTGGTAGTAATTCTTATGCTTACAATAGACCACAATGAACCGCGGTGAATCGGCCTGCGCTGAAATGGCGGCTATGAATCGTCCCAGTAAATAAACATATGTGGGAATATTATAACAAGGCAGGCTGTGGGTACTTTTTTCTTAGTCTGATTTGAGTAAATAAAAAACAACTCTGAATATCAGTTATAAGATTGTGAAAAATAATTACAATATTAAGTTAGACCTACATCTATAGTTCTACTAAAAGAAAGACTTAGGATCCTTAGATCAGCAAAAAAATGTTTGTTTTTCTCTCATTTATACAATTTTATAGCTTTCAGCGAGTTATTTATAAAAGAAAACAGAATATGTCTTAAATTTGTGTAATATTTTTAGTGTTTGTATCCCTTCTTTACGAACCTATTAAGCAACGTTTTCAGATAGTAAGCATGTAATTTAAGTAAATTCCTTATCGCGACGGGAGCGAAGAGCTTTGAAACGTGTATAAATAAAGCTTTATCGGTAGTGGAAGCTCCCGCTGTTCTGTCTCCCCACTAAAGATATTGTTTCAATATTAAGATTACTACTAAGATTACTACTAAGTAATAGTAATTCACTATAGTCGTAGGTCTGCACGTAACATTAAATTTAAAAAAATAAAGTTTCTGTTTCTTGTAAATACAAGGACAAGGAAATACTAAGCATCAGCGGTCGTCCTACATTAAAATGACTAATAAGTATGAATGTTCAAGGATTTTCTATTGTTTATTAGCTTAAAACATTGATTCAACCTTCATTTATTTTTGCCAGGCACTGAATCCCTCGGGAACACATTTTCTTTTTCTGAATCAAAGGTACCATTTATTTTTCTGTATTCCTTGCAACGTGTATGATCGGCCGAGTGGTTAAGGCGTAAAAGTCTAACAAACAAACAAACGCACTTTCGCATTTATAGTTTTTAGTTAAGACTAGCTGAGCCCGTAATTTCGTAAGCGTGGTATTGGGTATAACGCGTAACTTTTTTATTTGTAAACCGATTGGAATGAAATAAACACTAAATGTTACGGGAAGCTTGCCACAATACATCAGTGAAAACTGTATTCAAATCAGTTAAGCCGTTTCTGAGATTAGCGTGCACAAACGCACAGGCAAACAGACAAAAAATCTAAAAAAACGATTTTTGATCTCGGTAACATAAACGTACAACGTATACAAATTGAATTTTGAAAAAATATTTAATGTACACGTTTACAATTTTATTAATATATAAATAGACAGATGTGAAGAAAATTACCGCTCGTAAGTTACTACTCGTGGGCTCGTAAGTATAAATGAAGTCTTCTGACGACTTATTTTGAGACTGATAGTTATTTTTGATATTATCCAAATCGCTGGAAAAGACTGGATGACTGCAGCATTAGATAGAGAATCGTGGAAAAAGATGGAGGAGATTTTTACCCAAAAAGGGATCCATATCTCATAACTTAGATGAAAACCTAATAAAATTCTAACAACTAGATCATAATAATAATAAAAAAATACTAACACTTCACTAACTTTTAATTTTACACTACATTTCTGTTTTTTTTTAGAGAGATTTGGAAATAAAAGGCTATATTATTATTATTTATTATTAGTTATTTTTTATGGTTATACATCCTAGGTTAAGCTTGTATGATTATTCACATCTCACTAAAACCTAAATAAGAGTTTTAAAAGTTTTGGGCTGGCCTCAGGCCTAGCTATTCTCTAACTGTGTCAAACGGACCTAAATGACAAATTTTGTCATTTAGTGATTATCTACATTAAAATTTAGTAGTAGTAGCAAGGCATATTGCGTTTCACAGTCACAGACATTCCCTTGCTATTGACCACTGTGAAATAACAGCACCCATGCTTTTGTTTTTAAAGGATTCCAGAGCCCATTTCCCTATTTCCTCATAGTCACTTATCCTTAATCCTACTGAGATCGCAGCGCACTCACAGAACCTGTGTTAACCTTGTGTTAACAGGTGACAGCAGCCACCTACCTTCAAGTGGACCGTCAGCCTGCCGGTGATCTTCGCAAAAAAAAAAAAAAATAGAATCCAAATGAAACCGCGGGTGACTGCTATTAAAAAAAGGACTATATACCTACAGTGTATCGTAATAATTATCATAACTTTTTTTTGTTTCTTTTTTATTATTTTTAGTCTGTGCTGTGTTTCCTATAATTTTCCTATAATAATGCTGTGCTTTCCTGTAATTTAAATTCATACTTGTAATGTTTCTTTGTGTTATTGTATGTATTTAGTTGGTAAGACTTGTCAAATAAATAAATAGGTACAATATCATAATTGTTATTTCATCGTATTTTATCTTAACACGATCACGATATGTAATTACGATTACTAGTAACTAGTACAACTATTAAGTAAAATATAAAATTAAAGAGTAAAATAGATAAGTATTCGAAGTTTCTACTGCAATACATTTAGATAGAAGATGACTTATCTAGTCATCGACAGACAGGCGGCTGACGGTCCACATGATGATAGGTGGCTACCGTCGCCTATCACCAAAGCTGCTGCAAGTGCGCTACCGACTACAGTAGGATTAAGGATAAGGGATTAGGAGAGGATAGGGAAATGCGCTCTGGCATCCTTTACTCACTCACCGAAACACATTCCACGGTGGTCTTCTGTTGGGGGGTTACTGCCGACAAACGGGCTGCCAATTGCAACTTTCGTTTACAAAATATCTAAGTATTTCTGATAATCAAAAAATTTATTGTTGTAATTTTTTTTAGCTATTTTATTATGCTAATTATATAAGGGACAAAAAGAACCTTCCAAAATTAAAATACAACTTGTTGTTGAGATTTAGACGCACAAAAAATTGCAACCCTTTATCGCGGGACAGTAAAAAATATAATTAGTAAAAACATCCGGCGCCGTGACAGGTGACAGTTTCACCTGCGGGCGACGACAAGCGGGGTGAGGAATGACGGGAGAGGGGACAGACAGTTAAAAATAAAATTTTGAAATAACTTTTAAAAAAAGATATATACATATTATATGCATATGAGGAACTAATATTAAAATACTTTCTTGGACTACTCTTACAAAAACTAAGTTCGCTTAGTCACTATTCTTATAAACAATTCGTTGAACATAATCACGTCGACTTCACAATTCAATCACTAAATTTTTTTTTTTTTTTTTATAATGATAGATCAAGCATTTGACCGCAGTCTCACCTGATGGTAAGTGATGACGCGATCTAAGATGGAGCATGCTTGTCTATTAAGAACCGATTCACTCGCGACTTGAAGAGTCCAGGGTTGTAGTGTTGTGGAAACAAGGGTGCTGGAAGTTGGTTTAACCTTAACTTAAAACAATCGTTAATTATCGGATCCTCAAGTTATCCATTAAGTGAGTCACTATAAAACCTTTAAGCTGATATATTGTGCAACCGTAGATTGCACTGAACAAACCTTAAAAACAAAATATATTTTCAAACTAGCTGAGCTTACAACTTCTTACTCGGTATAGGTCCTAACTTTTTTGTTTGTAAACCGATTGGAATGAAATAAACACTAAATGTTACGGGAAGCTTGGCACTATATTTCAGTGAAAAACGTACTCAAATCTATTAAGTCGTTTATGAGATTAGCGTGCACAGACAAACAGACAAAAATTCTAAAAACTTTTTTTTGACCTCGTTAACTAAATACAACGTGTACAAGTTAGACACGGCTCGTTTACGATTTTATTATATTTATAGATTAAATATATTAGTATATTAAAACTTTTTTAAAACTCGTTAGCGGAAACAAAGTCTCGCCAATCTGGCACTAGTGCTTAATCCTAGTAAGTATTCTAATAAAACTATACCTTCCTCAAAATAAGCATGTAACAATTTTCATAATGTATACAAGTGGGACGCGTGACATCACGTACGAAATTCCTGCTTAGATAAAAGATTTATACAAGAAAGTTGGATTAAATTGTCGGAACGTTTATCGCATTATCGGTAGATACGAGTAATGAACTCATAACGCTCAGTGTAACGAAGTGAAAGCAATGAAGCTTCAAGTTGTCGAACAAAAGATTAAATAATTCGATTCATAATATAATTTTATCGGTAACAACTTTGTCTAGCTCCGAGTTGAGAAGTTCGCGGTTACATTACTTATTTATTTGATCGTAGTTAAAATTCTACTATTTCAACAGAAACTTTTTACTTTAATTCCATAAATTAGTGTCTCTAAAATTACAAATAGAAATGTAATCAACTTTACGAATTTCATTAAAACATCTTTGCTTAATTAGTTTCAAAGTGTTTGATAAATTCTTAGTAAGTTGTTTGTATTATAGTGTTACGTAGGTACCGTGCGGGGTGAGTGTAAATGCCGTATATGAGCGAAAGAAACGATTTATTTTCACAAACCAAGATGACTGCCAAAATTACCAAACTTGTCCGATGAAACCGTTAAACTTGCCAAAAGTCGTCGACGAAGTTACCTGCGACAGTGAACCGGTGACATATGAAGATCGTTGGACATAATCACGTCGACCACACAATAGACAATCGTTAATTATCGGATTCTCAAGTTATCCATTAAGTTATCCAGTGAACCGGTAACATATTAAGATATGTCACCGGTTTACTGTCGCAGGTAACTTCGCAAGAGCTCCGAAGAGTTGCTTTCGTATCGCTTGTTATCGCACAACTAACTCTCTTGACTGGCCGCATTCTCATTTATACTTAATGCCAAGCGCCTCGATGTATTTCGAATCTACCAGAAAATGTAAACAAGATTTGTAAACAAGCCACTGAAAGTTCGGGAATGCTATTTCTGTTGAAATGTAAACTCTATGTTGTAAACGTAAGCACCAATTTCCTTTGACATTAATCGGAAAGGGGCGTGGCTACCATCGATAGGGTGGAACGTCTTCGGCCGACGCAAACGCTTTTTCCAGAACGTTCCATAGACGTTCCATAGTTACCTACACTGCAAATCGGGATAAAATGTTTTTTTTTTCTGTTTAACTAAACCATTGGATTAGGATGTTGTTTTGATTTTTGTTTTCGCCTCAATATCTTATTTAAGTATTAAGTAGCCAGATGTGCTAGATGTAAACCCTATATGGATGGGAAAGAAAGTAAATTTTAAAATTTTAAAATGTTTCTTTGTATTAAAAAAATTGTTAATAATAAAAACTCATTTTACATAATTTTACGTTGAATATATTATTTTTAACAAAATGGCTTAACATAATTTATCAATATTCAATTCTTATGTATCTATAATTGGTTCTATAATTTATAATAAAATTAAATTATACATTTTTATATAATTATGTCATTACATTGGCACAAATTTTGGAGTTATTTATTAAATTATTTCACTGGCCAGCATGACGAATAACTGGTCAGCAAGATGACAATCTATAGGATTATTTCAAGTGATAAAAATTAAAGCGTTATTTGCTCTAGCGTAAATGATCAATTACAAAATTGAAGTGCTATCGTATACCTAAGTGCTTCGTTCGCTTGTGCCTAAAACATCTCTGATTCCGATTATTTGCCTTCTCTTTTATAATAATCTGCTATATATTAAATAATAATTGTTATTTATCTCTACTGAAATTATTTGTGTAATATAGACTCTTGAGAAGGTTTAAGCCATTGACAATAGATGTAATCTAGGTATATGTAGAGACGGTGGGGTTCTGCGTATAAAAATGATTTTCTTTATTAAGTCTAAAAGAAATTCGAGATAAAGGTATCAAATTAATATTTAACAAAGCGGCGTAAATACAGTCTCTCATTTTTCTTTGTGGCGAGTTGCGTACAATGAAAATTTCTCTTTTTAAATTACGTACGTAGTAAAGCCACTGGCTTCGGGGGAGAATGGGGAAATAATGATTTATTTATGTCAATGGGCTATATTCGGAGCGGTGTTTTCTTTCGCAAATTGGTTATTGTTCACTCTCTAAACTTCTTTTATTACAACGTTGTTAGTAAAACGAGAAGGTGATTCTATTTTACAATTACTTCCCTGCTTTAGATAATAAAAGGCATTTTATCGGTTAATCAGAAATTTCCCGAAAGAAGGGATGTACTTATAAAAAATGTTGCGTCTTATGTTACTGGCCATTTCTTACTTGAATTCCTAACAAGAGTCTCATTTTATTTTACGATTTGCCATAAGCAATAGGGGATCGGACAGTAATCAGATTAAAATCTAAAATGTACTTAGAAAGAAAATATATAATTTTTTACGATTATTTATCGAATAATAATTTTATATAATTCATTTAAATATTTTTAAATGAAGAAATAAAATTTTATTATTTACAATATTTTTAATCTATACCGAAACACCAATCACAGTGCGTGACGTCATTTGTGGGCAATCATTGTCTTATGCCAATGCAGCTGTTTTGTTATGATATGACCACAAATAACGTTACGCGCTCTCAGATGAACTATCGTGGCGTTTTGGCGGCATTTTCAAACAAACAATATTAAAACATGATTTTGAGTACCTAAAAGGCTATAAATAAATAAAATAGTATTTTTTATGGGAATAAATATCCATGAAGATTAATTTAAAACACTTTCTGAAAATTTGTCCGATCCCCTATTATTGACAATATAAATTTTTAATTGCTTCTTTGTTCCTGAAAGATACGGAATTGCGCTAACACCTGGATAACTTTCTACTGTGTTTACTAGATATTTAATTATACATTTTTAGGTATATCTACTGCATATAATAGTTAAAATTATATTAACTAACTATTGAACTTATGTATTATACTTAATTAAAACATATTATGTTAAAATTACAGAGTACACTACTTATAATATACTCATCAGCTAGTATTATATACTAAATATATAATTAGTTTGTAGTGACAGGAATCTGGATCTAGGTTGCTTCTAATCCTGAGCCGTCCTATTTGAAAATTATGGGAAGGCCTGTGTCCAGAATCATACGTCCTACGACTAAGATGATGACAGGCCATCCATCATAAATAACGCAACCCACCTGGCGGCAATGAGCACACCTTTAAAGAAGACCACTCTGAAATAACAACACGTGTATTGTTGTATTTCGGTGAGTGAGTAAGGGATCCAAGAGCCTATGATCCTATCCCTATTCTTCTCATTTTACCTGTATACTCGTCGTAATGGTGGCGTCCTTCCACACTTCCTGATTTTGCAAGTGATATATGTGTGTATGTTTTATTTATAACTCCATAATAGCACCGAAATACGTAATAAAAGGAATATATAAAGTCTGTGAATATTTGTATGACACGACTCTTTGAAAAGCAGCTGCTTGCTTTTAAAATTCGACGTGAGTCGTGCCAATAAAGCTGCGAAGTAAGCATGGCTATTAACGCCAGATGAATTTTCTTAATACAAAGACATATTTGCCGTCTAGACTTGGCCGTGTGTGAAATAACCTGGCGAATTGTATACCCACTAATAAACCTTAAACGTAGAACATAAAACTAATAGCGAACGTCACTCTGTCGTAAAACGTGTTATTAACGAAGAAGAGCCTTAGGTTTGTTCGCATTGTTTCATACGTTACGTCAATTTGACCATAACATGAATTTATATGAATTTGTGTTGCCTTTATTTATATTAATAATAACACTATCTCGAGTTAATAGCTACTAAAAAAATTTCGTTTAACAAACAGAAGTGAAAAAGGTTTTTTTACGAAGAGTTCGTCATACAGGCTGACATCAGGGGCGTAGCGTCGGGGAGCGGGTGGGAGCAGTTGCTCAAGGGCGCCGGGGCCTGGGGGGCGCAAATTTTTTTTTCTTAAATTTTTGTCAATCGCCAATAGAAAATGCCCACTAATTATAAATAATCATAATTCACTTTTTCGGAACATTTTAGTTTCGAACAGATTAGATATCTGAATAAATGAAACAAATAGCCGGTAAATGCGAATACATGTACTCCAGAAAAGGTAGCCGAAAACGGAACTAAAATCAATTTCAAAGCAAAGAAGCGTATTAAGAGCTTTACTTTATGCGCCCTGGAGCAAAAATTTTCAAACGCCTCTCTCTCATATGTGGCACAAACCTCGAAATGCATCATTTGGAGGTTTGTATATGATTTTTTTTAGTTTTAACAAATAATGATAAA
Source organism: Bembecia ichneumoniformis (assembly GCA_910589475.2). Classification (NCBI taxonomy): domain Eukaryota; kingdom Metazoa; phylum Arthropoda; class Insecta; order Lepidoptera; family Sesiidae; genus Bembecia; species Bembecia ichneumoniformis. The sequence goes on along the minus strand of OU342526.1, from coordinate 576,885 downwards.
ATAATCTGTAATCTTTCGGCATATTTTTCTTGATAATAATAATACTTTAATTAGCTATATGCATGCAATGTTTAGTTACAAGTTCGCAAAGTTACAATGTTACAATCGATCTTTCAAAGAATGAGAGAGGGCGCTTAAAAAATTTTGCTCCAGGGCGCTGAAAGTGTAGCTACGCCACTGGCTGACGTCTAGCTAGAGAACTCACTGGCTATCGTCGCCTATTAAGACAAGCTACAGGTGCTGCAAGTGCGATTCCAACTTTAAGGTTAAGGGCAATGAACTCTGGTATCCTTCACTCACTCACCGAAACACAACACCACTTGCTGTTATTTCACGATGGCCTTCTGTATGGGTTGCCGAATTTATAATTGGGAAACACATTCTGCCCGCCCTAAAACTTAAATGTTAAAATCAGAATAAGTTCCATCTATTCTATAAATATAATAAAATAGTAAACGAGCCTTGTCTGTACTACATTAAATATTTCTTCAAAAAAAAAAAAAAAACAGTTTGTACACCTTTTACTTATGTTACCAAGTTAAAAAAAATAGGTTTTAGAATTTTTGTCCGTTTCTCTGTATGTTTGTGCACGCTAATCTCAGAAACGGCTTAAGCTTATTTTAGCAAGCTTTCTATAACATTCGTTGAACACTGAGAAATGGAATTTAAATATATTGAATTAGGCAATTGTTACCTTTTATTACCTACCTAAAAATATAAATTCCATTCACTTTTAGTGCATACTATGAAAAAATAGGAACTTTTAGAAACCTGTAAAATTAGATCAAACAAAAAAATTACAAAGCAGACATTATTGTGCAGCCGGCCTGGCGATAGTAACCACTCCCTTACAGAAGACCACAGTGAATAACACATGCAGCAGCTGTGGCGTTGCTTGTGTTATAGGCAGCGGTAGCCACCTACCATCAAGTGGACTGTCAGCCTGTCTGACGACCTATACATAAAAAATACATGACAAGTATTAGTAAAAAAGGAAGTGATGGAAACACAGCGAGAGAGACCGCCGATGAATTGCCAACTTCTCTAATGCATTATGTATGTATGTATGTAAAACTTTTATTTGCTCTGTTTAGTGTTTACTTTAACGTCTTTTTATTAGCTCTCATCAAACCAAAATTATAGTGAGTCTAGCCGAAAACTCAGTTAAGACCTGGAATATGAACACCTGTCTTTCTTGCTACTTCTATGTACTTAGTACTCTTTAGTGGTACGAATTTATGAGGTGAATATAAATTAGCGTGGCTGCTTACGAATCTTTTAGTAAATATGAGATCGGTGCAACTCGATTGGCTTGCAAAATGTAAGCTTTAAGTTCGTTATATAAGCCTCCAAGTAATTAAAATAGAACTTGTTATAATTTAAATAATCTTAATTAGTTTTTAATAATGAACACCTATCACTAAGCAATGAATAATTCTTAACTTAAGTAATTTTAAACTAAATTTACAAATCCGTATTTATTCGAAATTATATCTATACATATGTAACTATACATATAATAAAATAGTACCTAAACGAGCCGTGTTTTTTTAATACATATTTAATATACAGATTAAATATGTATTAAAAAAAAAACAATTTGTACACGTTGTATTTATGTTACCGAGGTCAAAAAATAGTGTTTAGATTTTTTACCTGTTTATCTGTTAGTCTGTGCGTTTGTGCATGCTAATCTCAGAAACTACTTAATCGATTTGAATGCGGTTTTCACTGATGTATTGTAGCAAGCTTCCCGTAACATTTAATGTTTGTTTCATTCCAATCGGTTTACAAGCAAAAAAGTTACGCTATACCCAGTACCAGGCGTACGAAGTTGCGGGCTCAGCTAGTTCTGAAATAAATCGCTGTCCACTTATGTCAGTTTCTCCCTTAACTTCTAAACCACTCAACGGATTTTGATACGGTTTTTACTAATGGAAAGAGCGATACATGTGGAGGAATTGTGTCGTGAGTTTCGGTATTTTTACCGATATGGCGCCCTCTCCTACCGTAATGGACCTATTTTCCTACGGTTTCTAAGAATACAAGGAAATTCTTCCAATTGATAAAAATAAAATTAATATAGGTACTTTAATTAAAAAAAAAAAGAAATTACCTACCCACTTAAATGTTATTAATTTTAGTAATGTTTCATCTTTACCTAATTTTTTAAATAAAGTGTTGATGAATATTGCTTTTTTGTCTCAAATGCCGATTTTACCGTTTTCTGATTTTGAGGTTCAAAAATACTATTCAAGAAAAAAAATTGTTTTGTGGTCAATTCCCAGTTCTTCAGTTATGTCGTAACTACTGATATGCCGATCTTGCTCCACTTTTTCAAAAATCCGTAACAGGGTGACCAGAGCCAAGTGCATATTTAACATCAAAATTCCCGAATTGAAAACGCTTTAACCAACTTTATGCTACTCTTACTGACAATGCATTAGGTCTATAATTGTCACAATTTTTTTTTGCACCTTGGGTTGCATTTTTTCCTTTTTTGTTATAAAACTTTAAAATGTATCGAATTTCTTCATTAGATTCACTCATTTTGACAGATAGAAAAACAAATGAAAAATAGCTGGAAACAACATTTCACAAATTTGCTTCTTTTTTTGAATTGTAACCTTTTTAATGTCATCAAAACCAGCCAGATACAAATAGTACCAAACCAAAGAGATTTTATTACAAGTTTATACATACTCGTACTAAATGCGAAAAGACTTTTTCCCCATACCTAATAATATAAACATGTAATATTATATTTTATTGTAATAAATATTAATTAATTGGTTGGTTTTAGATACACTCTGTTAGAATAATCTTAATTTATTGTATGTGAGAACAGCCAGTTCCAGAATAACTGTGGTGTCTTGTGTATCCAGTAGGTACACCTGTGGACCCAACGCTTATATAAGTCAAATATTTGAACAACTGCTACATTTGAATGCCACTGAATCAAGAATAATTTTTCACCTGTGAGAAAATCTATGAACAATCAGCGCCGATTTTACAAGAGTTTATTTTCGTTTTAATTTGCAACAAATATATTTACAACAATCACACAATTACTACTCTTTAATTAATTTTGTGAATATTCCTATCAAAAAATTAGCGAGCTATTGAAAATTCAGATGCTTTTTGTAAAATATTTTGAACTAATTCGTTTTTCAGAGGGAAATAATTTATATTTCGATATTCGAAAACATGGCGTGTGTTTCAATAAAAAATAAAAAAATAGTTTCGTGAAAGATATTTAGATAAAAAATAAAATATTGTCAGAAACAGTGCGCCGCATAGTTGCGGTAGATTGCGTCTCGTAGGCGCCTCGTAAAAATAATTTAATGTCGCGTGGGCGTCATTAGCGTCTTGCTGCAAACATCTTTCCCATATATAGCAATATACAAATTTAATATAAATTTAGTGGGAACGTTATTTGAGTTCTACTTGGAATTTTTTTAATAAAATTCTGTACATAAGGCAAGCACTTGGATGAAAGCAGACTTGTTTTTATGTCTTCACCCAGAACTTAGTGATGCAAATATGTAGCAGCTGCCAGAACGATGACGACACATTAATGAGTCTTAATGTCACTTAAAAGATGAATAAAAAAATTAAATAAAATCCATGTATTTCAGACATTTTTAAATTCATACACATAAAAATAGAAATAATTGAAGTTTTTTTTTATATCGATGTTGCGATTTGAATATTTTTGTTTTAAATACTTAAATTATCTATAATGTGTAATTATATGTTTGATTTATTAAACTGTTAAACATAGTTTCAAAAGCTGAAGAATTTATTATTGTATAATGATTGCGTCACTTTATTGTTGTTGCTATGAGGTAGTAACTATTTTCTTTCTTATAGTCACCGGTGGGAATTGTATAATTAAAACAACATTTTGAATACTTTATTTATGCAGGCTAACGGAGCACTGATGATAGGTGGCTACCGTCGCCTATCGCGCTGTCGACCAAGTAGGATTAAGGATAAGGGATTAGGAAGGAATAGGGCGATGGGCTCTATCATCCCTTACTTATTCACCAAAACACAACAACACAAATGATGTTGTGGCGACCTCCGAGTCGGAAACGCTCAGGGTTTGCGAGAGTGGTTGATTTCCAATTATTAGATGCAGAAAGCATGTACTTAATATATTTTATATATTTTCTTGGTAATAATATTATATAAATCAATGTAAATAATATGTGGATTAATTATCTACGCCCACGGTGGTCTTCTGTAAGGGTTGATTCTGTCGCCACACGGGCTGCTCAAATTACTACGAAAGGCAGTGTGTCCTGCCACTATTTACCAGACCCAGATCAAAGCCAACTTTGAAGAGTTCATTTAGAAAGTAGTCCCTACCGGGAATCGAACCCGGGACCCCTGAGATAGAGCGTTGAGGACCCTAACCGCTCGTTTCAATGCAAGTAACTAAATTTTTGTACTTCCTATGCAATTAAGACTACAAATTAGAATTAAAGTGATTTTTTTAAAATCAAATTAAGTTTCTTCTACTGTTGTTGAAGTTCGTTGACTAGGCTTGAATTCAGACGTCTCTGCTGTGATCACTGTTATTAGAATAAGTTCAAAAGGCTAGTCATAGTCAATCTATTGTGTTTCATATTATATTTCATCTCAGTCACGGCCGTGTCATTAATATCGGAGGCGACGATTACTAGAAGCGACTTACGAAAAGATCTCGGTAACTCCGGGGTAAGAGGTTTTATCGTCCGCCATCCCTTCCATCCCCTGAGAGCTTCTAACGATAGCCGACTATTGCAACTTGTTAACACCTGTTGTTAGCGTTTATAGTTGTGGGATTACGTGCTTCTTTAGAGATTGTATAGAAGAAAATAGGATATAGTATTTGTTACTTTTTTGAATATATATACAAGAGCGTATTAAAATAATTAAAAATTTTTTTTTAATGTTAAGATCGGCAGACAGGCTGACGGTCCACTTGATGGTAGGTGGCTACCGTCGCCTATAACATAAGCAACGCCAAAGCTGCTGCAAGCGCGCCGCCTACTACAATAGGATTAAGGATAAGGGATTGGGAGGGGATAGGGAAATGGGCTCTGGCATCCCTTTATCACTCACCGAAACACATTTTACGTGCTGTTATTTTTACGGTGGTATTCTGTATGCCACTACTTTCCTGATCCAGATCAGAGCCAAATTTGAAAAGTTCATTTTCAAAGTTGACCCTGCCGAGAATCGAACCCGGGAACCCTAAAACAGAGCGTTAAATATTTAATTTAAATTTATTATTTTATCAACTTAAACGTATGTAAATAAATAATTGCCATTGGTTTCGCTACTTAATATGTTATGTCTGAAATTCGACGAAGTTGGACTACAACCTGCGCAAGAAAAAAGTGTTCACTATCGACGTTGTTAGTAGAGACATACCCTATATACAGGTGGAATTTTTTAACCACACCTATTAGGGGGAAAATACTTAAAATAATGAAGATAGGAAAATTTTATTCAAAGTAAACCTTCCTTTAGGTTTCATTTCTTTTAGTTTACCATGTTTGTTCGAGAGATTTGATCCTTATAATTAACGTTATCGACTGCTGCTATAAAATCACAGGCTGTTATTTTTTCGGATTTTAGCCGGTTCCCGAACGCAGCAAGCGTATTTTCAAAAAATCTCAAAATGCAGTTTTGCTTCTTTTAAAAACTAAAGAGACTCTTCCTTTGAGTAAAATTTGCTATGTCCAGTAGTTCCCCTCCAGATGCTGTTAAAAAATTCCACCCTGTATACACCTTTTTTGTATGCGACCACGCCGAATAGCCACCTCAACGATGAAAAGGCGTATTCGTATGTGAAACAGTGTTGTGCAGTGCTAGCCACCACGAATGGCCGTACCGTAGCGGATGTGAATGCATCATCAGTTAACCAGGTAAACACATCCTATTCCTTTGTCACTACATACATTCCTACTAGCCCACTGTGGAAAAAAATATAGTCAGCACTGCCATATCCTATCCCATAAAGGGGGGAAAGGGAATCCTATCCCCTATTCCCTTTTACATTTCAATCCTTTTAAAATTGACAACGTCATTATTTACAAAATTTTAATTAAACATTTTTAAAACAAGAAATTATTATAAACCAAATAACGCGCTTTATTGATTTTTATTGCTGAATTCGCGGTTGAACCTTTATTCGAATTCGATAATTCGCCTGTAGTGTTACTCATAAGTGACTTGAAATTACGAATTTACTGAGCAGAAACCGTTTTGGTACGCCTCGGATAATTAGATTTCTCGAATTGTTGTTATTGCAGCGATTATCTGGCGGTGCAACGCTTATTGCTCGTCTTATTGCACTTACTTGCACATGCAGTGTCTTATAATGGCCACCGGAGGCGACTCCGACACGATGTTATTTTTGTTAATTGCACTTTTATTGGATCGCGTAAAGGTTAGGTGAGCAGTTTAATTCATGCTTGCAGTTACTAATTTTGAATTTAGAAATTCGATTTAGATGCACCGTAGAGATATTACTAATAATTGCAGAACCCGAATAGGTACCTATTCTTTGTAGCGCTATTAGCTAGATTATTTTTTTAAATGTTCATTTAAAAATCAAATTGAAGAACTTTGTTCGTAGAACCAATTTATTTTATTAGCACTTAATAATTATTAGATACTTATAAAATTAATTTGATTGTTATTTTCAAACTGTGTTAATTTTATAAGTAGATTCACCCAGCTTGTCCCGGTTGGAGTTAGAGAATTAAATATATGTATATAATATGGCTATAATTAATATTATATATAATAAAATCGTAAATGAGCCGTGTTTTTTTTTTAATATCGTAAAGATATTTAAAAAAAAAAAAAATTGTGCACGTTGTAGGTACTTATGTTACCGAGGTCAAAAAAATTGTTTTTAGAATTTTTGTCTGTTTGTCTGTGCGTTTGTGCACGCTAATCTCTGAAACGGCTACACCGATTTGAATTCACTGATATAGCAAACTTCCCGTAACATTTAGTGTTTGTTTCATTCCAATCGGTTCACAAATAAAAAAAGTTATGCGCTAAACAGAATAGCACGCGTACGAAGTCGCGGGCCCAGCTAGTATAAAATATATTTAAAATATACAGAACAATCAATCCAAATGGGTCAGTGAGGATAAATCTAAAACCATAATAAATACGAAAATTTGTTACGAAAAATCAAAGCCTTTAATTAATTGATGTTTATTTTAGCAAAAGTAAGACTTTTCACTTTGTGTGGCATTCATGAAAACGTACCTATTTCAACGACTTATACACTTTCTTTAACGTCAACACCATTCGCAGTTAAACTCAATCACTCACGAAACCTTTTACGCAACGTTTAACGACTAAAACGTGGAGCAATCTATAGCAATAAAATTCCCGATATCATGTAAACAGTGGGAATTGTGATTTGATGAATGTAAATTAAATACCTAAAAGCTTACCTCATACTTTTCCTTGCCCTCACTATAGCCCCGCCTCCGCCGGCTTCATGCGGATGCAATATTTTTCTGCAAATAATATACACAAATCTTTCTAGATTAAAACTCTGTCCAATAGTGAAATCCGTTAGGAGGTTCAGAAGAAGTCAGCGGAGAACAGACGGACAGCGACTTTATTTTATAACTAGCTGAACTCAGCCACGCTTCCTGCGGCGCATGGGGCGCGCGGTACTGGACACTGCTTATCTATATTAATAATTTCGTCAAGGGGTACGGTAGACTCGATTGAAACCTTACCTGAATAATAAAACATAAAAAAATAAAGATTTCGAATCGACAACATATATCCGCAAAATTCGGATTGTCAAGTACTTTGTTAAATTCTAATTGTGCTGACAGACAAATCGCAGTCGCCATACTGGCCACTCTAGCGAAACGTCACTCACTGACACCTGTGACATCTTAAGTGGTTAATAAACGTTCCGTTTCATTCATACTAGCGCACATACGCCTCGCCACTCAATACGTCGTCGCACCATTTCATTTTAATAACAAAGTGTCCATTACAAAGAACTGTGACTCATGCGACTGTGTAAAACGAAACGTCTTGCCGTAAACATTGAGCGAAATCTATGTAAATCTTTGCCTTTAATATTCCTTGAGAACCGATAACTACAGAAATATCTACCTACATTTTGTACCTACATGTGTACATTATGAGTCACATTACACCCGAGCGAAGCCAGGTTTTCATCTAGTACATATATATAATACTATTTATCGTAGCGTGATGTTATATAGCCTATAGCCTTTCTCGATAAATGGACTATTCAAAATAAAAGAATTTTTCAATTCGAACCAGTAGTTCCTGAAATTAGCGCGTTCAAACAAACAAACAAACTCTTCAGCTTTATAATATTAGTATAGATATGTATATACCTATATTACCTATATGTGTCGGTCGCACATACAATTACTTTAACAGCCGAGTGGGGGACCTCGATGTCTTCTCGGACACCATTAGATCATTTAAAAATAAAATAAACAATTAATTTAAGTAAACAGAAATCAACGCTATTAGCATCGTTGACAATGTTCTGTCATCCAATTGTTATATGTGTACCTACTTAATACTGTGAACTATTACGTGTATTACTTTGTTGCCGTTCTTGTGGTTAAAGTTGAGTACGCCTGTAATTGGCACGCGTGTCTGCCGAGATGCTCTCTGACTCATTGTATATAGAATGTGCAACATGTATGCTTTTGTAGTATCTTAAGGCGACGCCAGCCCCTAATGATAAAAAAACCACTTATTTGTAACCGTTTTCCTTTTAATATATCCTAATAATTATAATTTAAAAAATACTCAAATCATCTACAGGATATATGAAAGTGGCTCATCATAATTATTTTTTAAATTATATTTAATAATATATATTAAAAAATTACTAAATTGCGGTCTAATATCGATTTTGTAACCGTGCGATTTGCTTAATTATCAATATTTTAAATAGCTAATTCTTAAGATAAATTTTAAGATCCACTATCTGAAGGCTCATCAAAAGAAAAATTTGAATTATACTTTATTTAATTTTTAACCAGATATTTTCGAGATTTTCAAGTAGCGACTCCCCCTCAGCAGTCCCGTCAATTCAGAGGCTCTAGTATGAGTTTACGATACTACACCAATTCTACACTCGCTAGCGAGAACGTAAAACTTTTGTATGGAATAAGATAAATTTTAAGATCCACTATCTGAAGGCTCATCAAAAGAAAAATTTGAATTATACTTTATTTAATTTTTAACCAGATATTTTCGAGATTTTCAAGTAGCGACTCCCCCTCAGCAGTCCCGTCAATTCAGAAGCTCTAGTATGAGTTTACGATACTACACCAATTCTACACTCGCTAGCGAGAACGTAAAACTTTTGTATGGAATAAGATAAATTTTAAGATCCACTATCTGAAGGCTCATCAAAAGAAAAATTTAAATTATACTTTATTTAATTTTTAACTAGATATTTTCGAGATTTTCAAGTAGCGACTCCCCCTCAGCAGTCCCGTCAATTCTGAGGCTCTAGTATGAATTTACGATACTACACCAATTTTACACTCGCTAGCGAGAACGTAAAACTTTTGTATGGAAAATCGTGAACTGTCAATGTCAAATTGACAATTTTCCATATAAATGTTTTACGTTCTCGCTAGCGAGTGTAGTATCGTAAACTCATGCTAGAGCCACAGTACAGAACGAGTTTTGCGGCGGGAGTCGCCTTAAATAAGTAAATAAATAAATTACATCAAATCCCTTGCACTTGATCCTATCACTTGCAACTGCTCCTTCTCCTGAAGTGTTTCTATGTGACAGAACCATCTACCATCACCAAACGTGGACAGTGAGCCTAACCAATGCTTGTATTTTTTTTTGTAACATTTTTGTTCAGCGATATAAGTATAGGTAAGTAAAAGAGATGTAGCATATAAGCTATATATCAGTGTTGCCACGCTGATTTGTTGATGGAAAAGCCATTATTTTTGTCTGTAGCAGTATCGGCCTGACAGCGCTTTGTAATTGCTGCTATTATTTTCTGTTTCCAAAATTACAGGATGTTTCAATATATATAAAGTTTGCTTCAGAATCAACAAGATATAACCTACTGCTTATACTGACTGTCGCAAGGATTACCGCGGCCTTATTCTAATGAACATTAAACTTAGGTCACATAGGTATCAACTAGAAGTCTGGACCGCAGGTGTTTTCTACTTAATATCTCAGTTTAATGCTAGGGACGCTGCAATGTCGTTCATTTCATGGGCTATTGTGGTATCTTAGAGTCATTAATACAGACAGGTTCTAGAGGCACGTTCGCCAATTCAAGATCCTTGATTAAAAATGCTTAAATAAATAAATAAAATAATAAAATAAAATAAAATAAAATAAGCCTTTAATCACTGATAAGTTACAGATTACAGAGTTACAGTTTCCATGATGTGTTAATATTATAATGAAGTTATTTGATAATTTTTCATATATATAAATTTTTTTTTTTTAATAATAATATATATATTTAATTGTATTTAAATTTTATGTTTGTATGTATTTTGTGATTCATGTTTGGATCAGACATCTGCAACCTTATCAGGTTGTCCGAAGACATAGGCCTCCTCCAGATCATGCCACCTGCTGCGGTCAAGTGCCAGCTGTCTCCATCTTTTGGGAAGATCATCATCCCATCTTCTCAGTTGCCTTCCCTTTTTTCTTTTTCCTCCTCTTGGATACCATTCCACCACTCTCTTGGTCCACTTATCCACACTTTCTCTCATTATGTGACCGGTCCAGCGCCATTTCAGCTGCCTTATTTTTGTTATTATGTTGGGGATCTGCGTTTTCTTTTGGATATCTGTTAGTCTGCATTTGTCTTTCAATTTTATGTTCAACATACTTCTTTGCATAGAATTCTGGCAAACCTTCAGTTTCTGTTCTAATTTTTTTGTAAGACTCCATGTTTGGCATCCATATGTTAAACATGGTAATACACAAGTTGTATAAAGTTTCCCCTTCACAGTTATTGGTACATCTTTGTTTTTCATGATATTTTTAAATGACCAGTATCTTTTCCAAGCAATGTTGATTCTTCTTTCTATTTCTTTTCCTGTAGAATCATAATGAGATATGAGTTGCCCCAAGTAGATGTATTCATCTACATACTTTATTTCGTTGCCATCTAGTATTATTTTTTTCTCTTTAGATTTGTTTGTCATTATTTTTGTTTTTTCACTATTAATGGTTAGTCCTACTTTCTTGCTTTCCTCTACTAATTGTTGCAACATGGTCTGTAGTGACATGTGGTCGCTAGCAAAGATTACAATGTCATCAGCAAATCTTAAGTGGTTTAACTTTATTCCATTAATATTTAGGCCATAATTGTCCCAATTCAAATTCCTAAATACGTGTTCTAAAATTGCTGTAAATAATTTGGGAGAGAGGGGATCTCCCTGTCTCACGCCTTTCTTTATTTCAAAGTCATCGCCTTTACTTTCTAACTGTATTTTTGCACTACTGTTAGTGTAGATTTTTTCAATAATTTGAATATACTGTTTTTTTATTCCCTGATTTAGCAGAGCTTCCCATAACTTATGCTTAAAAATGCTTAATGCTGCTCAAATATAGTATTTGATAATAATAACATCATTTGTTTATTCCTAGGGATGAATCCTAAGTTTTAGACTATACAACGACATCTGAATTTTGATAATACCTATATCAACTCAATATACCGTACTTCTTCAAGCTTGTACTTCCTCACGTTTAAGATTTGACGAGCCCGTTGGATGAGTGGTCAGGGTGCTTGCCTTAACGACCTGTTATAGGGTTCCCGGGTTCGATTCCCGACAGGGACAACTTTGAAAAATGGACTTTTCAGGCTCTGGTCTGGATATGGAAAGTAAGGTGTCATTATTAATAATAATTAGTAATTATTAATAATTTTCAATTATTCACACTTACCGTAACATATTTATACTTTAATTCAAAGTAGAGCTTTATACTTCTGCTATCGAGGGACTCGCGGTGGGGAGGGCTTCGATAAAGGAGCGTACATTTTGAAATGCAAAATTGTCTAATTATAGGAAAAAAAAAAATAAGTTTGTGTTTGAGGACTAAATAAAACGACGTAGTTAAATCAAATTAAGAAGTAATGTAAGAGTTTATGAGATCATCAGAACTCTTACATTACTTCAGTAGCGTGGCTGTACAGTAGGTACCTTAAGCCTATACACAACTTAAGGCGCGGTAGCGGGCTAGCAACGTTGTTTTCTAATTGCTGAGCTTTGTGAGATTCTAGTGAATTTTAGTGATGAAATCATGAAGCAACTTTCTTCGTCATCTCCATAATTCTGATGAAGAAAGATACTACAGGTGTACCTACTTATTTTTTAAACTTAATTTACAAGTAAATCTAATAGGTAGGTATTTCAGATAATTAATATTAAAACTGAATAGAGTTTATTTCCTAAAAAATCCATACTATATATTATTATAAATGTGAAAGTAACTCTGTTTGTCTGTCTGTTACCTTTTCACATCGAAACCGCTGAACCGATCATCATGAAATTTTGTATACACGTTGTTAGGCATATTGGAAAGGACATGGGTACCTTTCATCAAGAAATAAGTAGTTTTCCCGAGGGATCATCTAACTCCTGGCGCCTGGCCTAATCCCGAGGGATTTGTAACTGCAATAAATATTTTAGGCGTTACATTGCTCATATATTTAATAGGGCGTTATATATTTTTTATTTTTAAACGCGGGCGAAGCCTCGGGAACAAGCTAGTTTCCTATAAATAGGATCATCCAAATCGTTTTCAATTCTAATTAAAAAGTGCCCATTACACAGAACAAAACCTTATTGGTTATTTCGTAAAGCAGTCACGAAGCATATTTTACTCTAACAGGAAAATTAATAGCTCCTCTATACGTTTAGACTCGATTAAACTAAGTTGTGCCAATGCTCCCTTAACTCCCATTAAGGAAATCAAACTTGGTTTTAATAACTTTTGACTACGTCTTATTATAGCAATTAAACGGTTAAATACAACCCTTTAACGCGTATTGTTACCGTTACTTAATAATAAAGGAAATCATAATTATTTTTAACAACTGATCAAATTAAAGTTCCCCTTTTTTTTTCGAAATATAGATACTCTAAAAAAAACCTTAGCCAAACAGTGTCTTTTCTTTTTTTATGTTAAGATCGGCGGACAGGCTGACGGTCCACTCGATGGTGGTGGTTACCGTCGCCTATAACATAAGCCTACAGTAGGATTAAGGAAAAGGGATATGATAGGAAAATGGGCTCTGGCATCCCTTATAACTCACTCACCGAAACACAACAGCACATGTGCTGTTATTTTACGGTGGTCTTCTGTAAGGGGTGGTTACTGCACCCAGACGGGCTGCCCAAATGACTGCGAACGCAGTGTGCCCTGTCATTACTTTCCAGATCCAGAACAGAGCCAAATTTGAAAAGTTAATTTTTCAAAGTCGACCCTTGCGCGGGAATCGAACCCGGAACCCTAGAACAGAGCGTTGAGGCGAGCACCCTAACCACACATCAAAATATTATGAATATGTTTATTAGGCTGATGTTCGCCTTTTGTTAGAAAATAAGTCTAACAATAAGTCGAAGTGAGTGAGTCGAAATCGAGTGAAAATTGGCCTTCAACAGTCGAAAACAAGTTAGACAAAATCTAGCGATTTGTAGGCAGTTGGAAGCTTTACATTGAACCACTCCATTGACTTAACTTAGTTCTTTATCAAAGACCTAAGTTAAGACCCTTTATTCTATATACGAGTATTTCTCTATTCGCCTCACAATAAAACTTGGTAAAGTTGCTTCATACATGAAAATAAATTTTACTTTATTATTTGGTATTTTATTTCATTCTTTTAATAGATTTATACGAGTGTTACCCGTTTTTTAGTGGTGGCTGAGCACACTAATACATTTCGCAGTTAAGGCGACGCAGCGATAAACAATGAAAACGGCTGTGATTGCATACAAAAACGAGAGCGCGCTTGCTTATTTCGTAAGGTCGTATGCGACAAAACGATTTTTATTAAAAAACTATAATGTACTTTAAGAAATCCAACTGTAAAATTAAAGTGTATGTTTATACTAATGTACATAGAAAATTTTAAGGTATAAATTGATCCCGTTTGCCTGTAATATGTAGATCTGTGTTTTAAAAGAGGTTTCTTTGAATTTTTTTTCTCTGTTATAAAAGTTTACCAATCGTGTAATCCAACTAACAAAATGAAGTCAGTAACATGAAGAAACAGATTACCAAACACCACTTTTATATGTTTTGTCATTGCTGAGAAAAATCTTAATCCCTGCCACCAAAATTTCCAATGCGTCGTCTTAACGATCTAGATTATTCTAGATAAATACGAGTAAATACCGCTTTACACAAAATCATAGTGAAATAAAAGCATTTGTTCTGTCGTGCCAGAGTAATTCCCTTGTTCTATCAGGTTATCCCTCACCCTTTATCGTTTTAATGTCAGAAGAGCTCTTTAATTCTTCTGTTGTTATTTATCTCAGTCATAGCTACGTGTTGTAGCTTCATCATTCGCTTTTCTCATTCATTATAAACCTTTTTGTTCCCTGTTTACCTGTTTTCCTGTTTATAATGTGACCTTTTTATTTACTTATATTACATATACACTGGCCGGCGGGATTTAAAATGGAAAAAGAATAACAGAATTGAAGAAAAGAAAAACGGAGGATTGACAGGTAAAAAGAAGGGGTACGGAATATATATATAATAAAAGAGATTCAGATTTTTTAAAAAGGAATCAGAAAGGCAATCGAGCTGACGATTTTATGATTATCATACCCAGACTGAACGAATCCAACTCTTTTTTTCATTAAGTCGACGAGATTTGCTTATACCCTATCTTTACCTGTGATACTATCGAAAAAGGGAATAAAGCCACTCTAACGGAAGATCCAACGGAAGATATAAATATCTATATATAAATATATAAGGACTATAGTGTTTTTTGTGTTCATAGGGACTAGTGAAATTAAAGTGTAGTGTTTCCTTAAAATCTCCATGTTTTCTTATTATAACCCGCAACCCCCACAGTGATTCAGAATTGTTACACTAGACTTTCTTTGGGACACATTTCTGCAAAACCGCAACTCTAAAATCGTTTTCCAGTCCAACTCAAGATTCCAAGTTTTACCAAGATCAAAATCAAATTAGGTATGCAACCAAAACATAATGTTACTTAGACTATTTTACAGAAATAACATCTTTACAGAAATAAAGTAGAAATAGTTTTATATCATAATCATTTCATTAATCTTGAAAAATATGCTTGGATTGGATTTAGGGTCGGCGGATTTCCTAACATGTTCTTTAAAAAGAATTGTATTCCTATGCGAGACATTATGAATATTAAAATCCCAGAAATGCTGTATTCTTTCAAACAGACAACAAAATCTATTTGGATGTCGTGTCTGGAACTTTTCAATTTGATCTGTTTGCAAAGAAATTATTTGATATGAAAGTATAGCAATATTAGATTTACTTACGTGAATTTTATACGATCCCTCGTGAACCTAACATTATTATTATACACCTATATCTTATTATATAATATCTATATCTAGGATTATATTTTATTATACATACCTCTATCTATGATTGCTATATTATTATGTCTATAAGTATAGGTACCACACAAAATTCTGTTGAAAACATCTGCTATTTTATTGAATGAAAAAATTACTATAAGTTAACTGTATTATTGTACACAATAGCATTTAAAAAATATGCAGTTTATTCAAGAATGTCTCCATTGGCTTTAGCTATACTTATGGAATGTTCCAAAATAATGATAAAGAGCATAAATATCTGATTAAAGAAATCAATGTCCATTCTAGTCAAGGTCAAGAGTGTGGAGCGAGCATTATAATCAGGCATTATAATTAAGAAGCTTCACCATGTTTTAAAGAATTGTGTTAAATTCTGTGACACGAGAATTTTATATTATATTACATGTACAAAAAATAAAGAAATTTGTTTGCTAAATACTAAACAGTGAAACATAAAAATCTTTTAAGTTATTGTGCTTGCTCACGTCATTCATATCATATCGCATTCGCAAACGTCTAAATTTGAAAAGAGAGTAGCAGTCGCCAACATTTGGTCCTCGCTCCAAAGGAGGTGTTTACATGCATTTTGTGCCCTTATCAAGTAGCTACATTTGCACCCGCAGGCGTCGTCAACCTTTCTCAAAATGTTTACTTGTGCCAGACCGTCCCCCGCACTTTACGTGCGACTTTAACTGTAGGTGAAAATTGAAAAAGTTTACGTTACGACCTCTTTTACATCTCAAAACGGAATGTTTAGATCTAATTTGCGAACGCTATAAACTTTCAAATTATTTCTCTTTTACGATACCGGTCTTAACTTGTTCACAACTAAATATTAAAATTAAACCTTTTTTATGTGTATTTGTAATTTATTATTTATTTCTCTGATCTTCGATTCTTGCGACAATTAAATTTCTTAAGTCATTACAGCACACTAAATAACGCGATTGAAAAAGTGAATTCAACAATAGACCCAATGTACTGCTGAATTAACACATAGGCTTTTTATTCCGAATGACAATAAGTTCCTCAAGGAATATTGGTTTAACACTATTAAAGTTTTTATATAAGTTACTTTTATTCTAAAGTTATCAATAAACAGTAAGGGAGCCTCGAGTACTCTTACTCTGAGAGTAATTCCGGCTCTTAAATGCGAAAGTGAGTTTGTGTGTTTCTTTTGTTATGCCTTAAAGGCTTAACTACTATCATCATGAAATGAAGCATAAAGTTGTTAAAGGTACAGCAATGAACACAGGGTAGGTTTCATTTAAAAAAAAGTACTGTTTCATATAAAGGTACATTCATATAAATATGATATATTTTACACTACCTGGTGTCCGCGATTTCATCCGCGTTAAAAAAATAAATAAATATAACGCCTGACAAAATTTATTACCAATAATTTATTCAATCTTTATTGCTGTTATAATTTTACTGGGCGTTGGATTCCTCGGGAAGAGTACTTTTTTCTGGATGAAAGGTGTCCTATATAAGTCTTTTTCTGTATCCCTGACAATGTGTTCCCTGACAATGCAACAGACAGATAGAGTTCCATTCACATCTATTTAAATAAAAATGGAATTTCGAAATGTATGTACGCCCATAACTTTCGAACGGGTAGACCGATTTTAATTCGGTTTTGACTAATGGAAAGAGGGATAAACGGGGAATGTTCATATATATATAAAAATTGCATCACGGACGAAGCCGGGGGGGGGGGGCGCTAGTTAATAATATTAGTATGGATTTTACAACTGGGCAATCTCATGCACCTACAGATTAGATAAATTATTGTCACACAAATATTTTGTTACTTCAATAAAATTAACCAGGTGTTCAATCAAAGAATGTCATAATGGATTTTTTTATTGATATCGTGAAAATATGTCTTTGAATCCTAAGACTCAGTGAACTGATCAGGTTGGAATAGGACTCTAAATAATAATGCATACTGTTGTTACTTACTTAGATTCTCACTTTACTTTAGATTCTCCACTTGAATTAGAAGTTTATTTGATGGATTAGATCTCATTCAGTGCATTTTTACTAGCGACTTCGCATGGATGCAATTTTTTGAGTTTTGCGCATAGTAACATACTTATTTAGGGATTATTTTTTTTATTATTTATAAGTATTAAAACATAAATACATGTACCAGTTCATGTTATGTTTGTAAGGCGGGTACATAATGTGCATTACGAGAGAAGATGGTGCAGGATAATGTGGCTATTCCAACAATTTTGAAGGCGGGGCGCGGACGCACCTCCTAGACGCGGTTCGCTCGTAAAAGTGAAATATTATTATCGCGTCCACTGAATTTCAACAATCGCTGCGAACTACGAACTTTCTGAAGACATTTAATTTTGAACAAACTGTGTTCACGTTGATATTCTAATGACGGAATGCTGGCTCACTTTTGGATTAGGTATTCAACAATCGTTTCAGGACACAGGCTACGTTAGTATTCTACTCCACAGATTCATCTCATTCAAAAATTTAAGTAAGCAGATAGCTGAAACTTTTATAGGTATATTAATTATTAATAATATTTCGCATTCGCTAATATAACCAAATCCAAATAACAAAGCTTTAAGACATTTTAACTTAATAGTAAGATCTGAAATAGAGTGTCAAAAAATAGAATATACAACGAAATAATTTTGCAATAAATAACCTCGTTGGATCAGTTATATCTAGTTATAAGCCAATAGGTAATTCAACGTACGATTACAGCAAAATTTTGGTGCAAAAAATATATTACAGGAATGGTATCCCAGATACCATAAAGATTGTTTTATAAATATACGTAAAGTATTAAAATTAATTTAATTTTTATACTAAAAAGTTTTCATTTTTTTTTACGTTTTACATACAACCATTATAGTATTTCCTCACATAAAGGACAGGCTGGATGTTATTCCGGAAATATGCTTAAATATAGAATAAAATTTTTCAATATAACCTACTCTTACATAGAGCGATGTACCATAAGTAATCTTATTAATAACTGTAAATAAGTATTCTACTTGAATAAGAATTCAAAAGAATTCATAAAATCTCTTTACTAATGAATGGACCCCTAGACTTATTCAAAACAGAATGAATATAAATTCGAAAAGAATTTGTCGATAAAATGTTTTAAGTAATTCTAAATGAACGGACACGTAATTTATTTTTTATTCAAACCCATGAAAAGAATTCGATTACAGAGTTTGACTGTTATGTCAAAATACTAAAGTGCTTGACTTTGTTGAAAATATTATAATTGGATGGACGGATATTTGAAATTTAGATTTATTAGATAGATTTTTGAGATTAATATTGAAATAATAATAGCCACTAGTCATACATGTACCTGGCGTAGCGCATTGTTGAATAAATATTAAATAATATTAATTAAACTTAATTCTATTGTTTATTAAAAAAGTACACACCTATTTGTACAGGGTTAAACGTGAATTTAGTTACGAAAAGGCGAGCGTTTTTTTATAGAGAGAGTAACGCGCCATGAGCGCAATTAAGAGCCCTTAAGCTCGAGTAAACTTAAGGAGTCCTCACATAACACATGTACAAGGTTTAAAAGGTTTCTTTAAAAAACAAATAAACACCATTGTTCTGTTGCTAAGCTATAAATTGTGGGAACCTACACACCTATTGTAACTAATAATTATTTCAGGTTTAAGACAGGTTTATACATATAATAAATTTATGTACATACGAGCCGTGTATGTACATTTTTTTATGTTTAGGTCGACAGACAGGCTGACGGTCCACTTGATGGTAGGTGGCTACCGTCGCCTATAACACAAGCAACGCCACAGCTGCTGCAAGTGCGCTGCCGACTACTATAGTATTAAGGGTAGGGTACGGGTAAGGGTTAGGGAAATGGGCTCTGGCATCCCTTACTCACTCACCGAAACACAACAGCACTTATATGCTGTTATTTCACGGCGGTATTCTGTAAGGAGGTGGTTACTGCCGCCAGGAGGGCTGTCCAAATGACTGCGAAACGTAGTGGTGCCCTACCACTCTTTTCAAATCCAGACCAGAGTCAATTCTGAAAATAACATTAAAATTTCCAAAGTTGACCCCGCCGGGAATCGAACCCGGGGCCCCTGAGACGTTAGGCAAGCACTCTTGCCACTCATCCAACGGGCCGTCAAATAAATATAAAAAAAAACAATTTGTACACGCTGTTTTTGGTATTTTTGTCTGTTTGTCTGTACGTTTGTGCACGCTAATATCTGAAACGGTTTAACCGATTTGAATGCGGTTTTCACTGATGTATTGTAGCAAGCTTCCTTATAAAACGCGTACGAATTTGCGGGCTCAGCTAGTATATACTAAAACTTAATTGCATCCGTCCGAAGCCGGAGGCGGGCCGCTAGGATTTGTATAATTGCACACGACAAAAACATCACCTGATTATCGGAGATATATATTTTTTAACCCGAGGTAGGTACACACCTCAGTTGTTTATAGCGGCAGGTCAGCGAAGGACGTATTGTAGCAATACGTCGAAGGAGTAGAAAACATTTTTATAACTTACTCGTAGACTTACTCGTAGATATCCAACAGACCTGGGCCATCATCCCGGAAACCCACAACTCATATGGATACCGGCCGAGAAAACCTACATTCTACTATTACTCGTAGATAATTCATCATCTCATGTGTTTTTTTGTATGTGTGTGATGGCCTTTCTACGATGTTATAAACTTACGTATTTACTCATATAATATTAGTAAGATTAGTATAATATTAATTGGAAACAACGTAAAGCAATCAATGTATTGTTCTTGAGTAAAAGCCAATTAAGAATTTATGGGAAATGTGTTAATGGTTCTCGTAAATGGTGAAAATCATATTATATATATTATAACGCACATAAGTGGGGTTGCAAGTGCGTAAAACTATTCTTCAGTGAATAAGTAGATAATAATAAGCGAAGTGAAGTGAAAGGGTAAGGATAAGGAACAAGGAGGGAATAGGGAAATACTTCTTAGGCGTCCTTTACTTGCTTTGCCAAAAAAAGGTACCACACACATTGTTATATAACGGCTATCTATACTAATATTGTAAAAAGGAAAATTTTGTATATATGTTTGTTTGTTTATATATTATGAAGAAAATAATTTTCGAAACTACACATACGTTTTAAAAAAAAATCACCAATAGAACAGAATTTCAGGATGGACATAGGCTAAAATATTATTCCGTAAAATGAAAAGGCTTTTTTGGTGGTAATGGAATTTGCAAAGTAAGTCGACGAAAAAACGAGCGACCAAAAACGTTTCTTTTGGACGCTGCTTTAACGGTGAGAGATATAATGATTGATTTCAAAAAAGTTGTATAGCTTGATAATGCCTACAAAAAATTCAGCGACGGCATATGTCTAACTTTTATATTTAAGGCATAAAAACTACTTTTTTGTACCTATAAAAAAAATTAAAATCGTTAGGTTATGCTTATTGGTCATATTATCTACAAAATTATGAATATTTATCTAAACAGTAAGTTTATCGTCACATGTAATTAATACACGTGATTTTTGCTTTGTGCTGCATATGTTTTGGACATATGGTTAAAGAGATAATACCATACATGTAAAGCGCGACCGCGCTGTGAAGCCACCGAGGCAGTGCAAGTGGGTCAATACGCATACGCTACGACTACAAGGTAGGTACTCGATGTCGAGAATTCCACGCGAGCGAAGTCGCGAGCATAGCTAGTGATAATTTCCGACACAGCTACCCAATTTATGACTATAGTAAGTATGTATGTATGCGTACGGTAGTTAAAATGTACATTTATGTCAATTATTTATCTATCTTATAAAAGATATTTGCAGGCCTACACTTCTCTCTGAATTTAATTACCTTCAAACCGGATGATGACAAAACAAACGTAATTAAACTTTGAAATTTTACTTGGCCCTAATTTCTTTTTTAATTTGGCTTCGACGCGCCTAATTCTTTCAACGCCATGGGGGTCTGACACACCCCCAATCTGATCCATTGTTATTGAAGTGAGTTTTTTAACAGAATTTGTAAAATGAATACGCAAAAAATATTTGTTCTAAAAAGTGCTAAGTGACATAGAAAATTTATTGTAACTTCAAATAAGTTTGCAAGTCTGCTGTCGACTTTGATAGGATAAAGGATAAGAATAATAGGTGAATAAGCTCAGGAATCCTTTACTTCTGTAAGAAGATGTTTACTGCCGCCAGACGGGCCGTCCACGCAGTGTAGCATGCGTAATTTTTTTTAGTTATAATTTTACTAACTATATAAATAATTCAAAGCCTCTTTATTTTTAAGATAATAACGAAACGAAAAAAAACAATATTTCAGCATTAAACTAAATTTCAACGCGAATTATTGAATGTTTTTTAATCAATTTTGAATTACGCGCGAAAACGCTCTTAGGTGTCATGGCGTCGCGTCTGATGAGACGTGACGTCACAAGCCGACGTCTCATCAGATTTTTCATTCTGTCAAAGCAAAGTCAAGCAACACGATGGCACTTACCTGGGCGTGACGTCATTGGCTCTGATTGGTGTTTCAATTAACATGGCCGATTCCACTTATTTATACTTCTATTTTATTGAAAATCTTATTAATCTCAATTTTAATAAAAGAAATGAGTAATTTTTTAGATTCCTTTCAACATACATTTTTCTCCAAAACCATTTATTCTTTGATTCTTTAATACCATGCCTATTGAATCTTTTTAAATAGTAAAATATTTCGAAAATAGTATTTTTTTGATAAAGTTTGACAGGCAGGCTGGTAGTCAGTTGACGGTAAGTGGTTTTCGCCTGCAATGAATGGTTCTCTGCCACTAGAACATATTTCACAATATTGAAATAATAGGTACAAAGTCTTTTGCAAAGTCAACGTTCACCTTTCATTATGAACTACCAAACACCCAATACTAAATTACCTAACACTGTGTAATTTAGTATTGGGTCACGGTGATTGAAGGTATTGATTGTTTTTATAAGAAAAGTTTTAAAAGTTCAAACTTGTACACTAAAAACAAAACAAAAACAAAAACGGACTTACAAATCCTTTCGCTGTAGAAGTCCATTTCTAGGTTAACCTTACAATTTGAATAATTTCCCGATTAAAACCATCCGCTAAGCTCTCCCGTATTGCAGGGGAGTCCTACGGTGCGTATCCAAGAATCTGCCCTCAATGAATTATTTAATACTCGCACAATATTGCATGTAAATGAGAACAGCTTAGGACCTTCACTGATAAACAAAGCTATTTGTTTCCTTGCATTTAAGGAAACAGTGCGCTCATAAATTTTGAGGTATCTCTACTATCAAGTGCTAACTCGCATTAACAGATGACAATATCTTATTTGGCTGTTGCGTAGGTATTCTACACATAATCGTAGGTAGTCGAGGAAGTCCCCCCCTAGGTGTGCCAGGACCTTGTCGTGGTGGGAGGGCTTGCTTACCCTAGGCAATCCGGGCGGTTGCAGGGATCGGTGCTTTCCTCCTCACCGGCCCTTGCTCGACCGATCGGATTGGTTTTGGGGACCAACAAGGCACACACCGAGGTGGGCTACGAGCGGGCTCCGTTTATAGCGGAGCTCGTGGCGGAGCACCCCATAGAGGTAGGCAACCCCGACGGATTTTGCCAGAGTAGGAGGTCCTCAATTCAGGGTGGCCTGGGAGGTCCTAGGGGGAAGGGCCCCAGGCATCCTGCTCAGAGGTGCAGATGTCCCAGGGGTCGCCACCAATGCTTTCTATGCGGCTTGCCGCTACTGAGTCGGGTCCGCAAAGACACAGCGGTACGTGGGGCCTGGGGATAAGGCCTGGCTGTGACTCCGGGTCCCATTATCACTGCTGATGATGGAACATGGAAGGGTTTTAGTGGGTAGGACCGGCGGAGCGGTTCGTTCCGTCGAGTGAGTCCCACACACCCCCTCGTCGACTGTCCTCGTCGGCGAGGGACAGTGCGTAAATGACATTTCCCCTCCTTAATAAAAAAAAGGTATAGTCGAAGAAGTACCTTAAACAATGAAAATAAAATTAAGAAATCCATTTTATTTTACATGCTGATTAATGTGAAAACGTCATTTTTCTAATGTAAAGGTTATAGACCAAGGGTGTTGCAAGTGCGCTGCCGACCATAGTAAGATAAATAATAACGGATTAGGATGGGATAGGGAAATGGGCTCCGGCATCCCTTACTCACTCACCGGAACCCAACAGAACACATGCTGTGGGTCACGGTGATTTTTTCTGTAAGAGGGCGTTTACCTGCCGTCAGACGGACTGCTCAAATGACTGCGAATCGCACTGTGCCTTCCTCTACTTGACAGATCCAGACCAGAGTCAATTTTGGAGAGGTTCTGCCGGGGATCAAGCCTAGCAACCCTAAGACAGAGCGTTAAGGCAAGCACCTTAACCTTAATTTTAATAATTTAACATGGACGCATGTGAAATACTTATTTTTGTGGCGTTTTGTGTCGACATTACCTTTTATCGATCAAATTGTGCCTTTTTCTTCTTTTTAGAAGATCAGGCCAATTAGGCTTGGTACACTTGTCTAAAGCACCGCCCAAGGTAGTTCATCCCTCACACGGATGACCTGGGCCCGCTCCTCAGTTTGACCTGTAACTTTTATAAAATTTGGAGAAGTTTGACGGAATTCGGTCACGACTCAAATAATATTGTTTAATATTATTTGAGTCAATATATTATTGAACAAATAATATTAGTTACTAGCTGAGCCCGCAACTTCGTACGCGTGGTATTCGGTATAGTGCCTAACTTTTTTGTTTATTTCAACCGATTGGACTGAAACAAAGACTAAATGTTACGGGAAGCTTGCTACAATACATCAGTGAAATCCGCATTCAAAACCGTTAAGCCGTCTCTGAGACTAGCGTGCACAAAACAGACAAAAATTGTAAAAACTTTTATGACCTCGGTAACATAAGAACCTCGATTTTTTGAAAAAATATTTAATGTACAGATACGGCTCGTTTACGATTTTATTATATGTATATATACGAGTACACAAGGGTAAACATGTAAGTAAATGAAGTATTATAAAAAACCCTAAATTTTGTTACAAAAATTTCTCATATCGTTGAATGTATCTTCTAATAGTAGTTGTTCCTTTAATATTCCTATACGTATTCTATAACGTGTAAATGATGAAGGTCCCTTACCTGACGCGCGTCTATTTTACACCGTTCAGTGGCTTTACGACACATTACTTTCGCTGACCAAAGCATGTGGCGATCAGACGCATCATAATAAGAGTAGATATCAGTATAGAATCTTTTAAATGAAACAAGTTTCTTACAATTAACTAATTAGCACAAGGTAGGAATTTAATAATTGCCGATGAAGCTTCTGAAAAGAAGCATACATAAGAATGTAGCCTTTCGGTAAACCGAACTTTTCAAACATAAAGCGCTTTATTTCGTAGACTGTGGCACTTCTCCGAAACATGCTACAACTTTTTACATTAAAAGCCTCCAGACCGCCGCAATATGAGTCTTTACCAGCTGTTGTCTTTGATCGATGTATATTTACTAAATAGTGATGAATATAGTAATATCCGATGGGTACCTATGTACTAGTTCAACTTCGTTTATATTGTCCCAATAAATTACCTCATGACTGTCTAAATAAACTTTTCCAGGCTATTGTTTTAAATACGTTAATGAAGAGTACCTACTTCCAATTCTTCATTTCCGCATTACACCGTGTATTTTAGTTGTGTGCGAGACATAAAAAATTTTACATCCATCTATAAAGTCTTGGGGAGTTCATCAGAAGACAGTAGGCGGTGTAGGGTGATTGCGAAACGATAGGATCCAAATTTTATTGCTTGTTACGCACCATAAACAGGGGTGTACTTATATGTGCGGTTCGTGATAATGTCCGACTGAATTTTTTACGAAGTGCGTAAAAGTTGTTTAACGAGATAGTAAATAATAAATAATATAGACAAAGTACAAAATGGTGTCGCTTATTATATATATTAGGTTATTTATATCTTATTATTAACGGCTTTCCTCATGATAAGAAGTTTGACCATCGCACTCCAAGTACTTCTCTCAGCCCACTTATTATTTATGAGAAAAAAAATTTCTATAGTTAAAATTATTATTTGAATTTATTAATGTAAATGTCACTAAAAGACATCTATTCTCTAATTAACTTCCTATCGCTTCGGTTTGTCCATTTTGTTCTTTTGAAGTAGGTTTGCGATGGTATTTGATGAGATTTTTTTGTCAAACGAAAATTATTACCTATCTTTTCTTATCTTAATTTTCTAAAAATTATTATCTTCCGCCCCCGGTTTCGCTTCTGCAATTGTACAAACCTTTGCCGTTGATCGCTCTTCCTATTAGAGAAAACATTGCTGGTTTTGAAGAAGTGACTGTAGAAACCGACAGACTCGATAGAGATGGATTTTGTAATCAAGTATTTACTGTATTATATTAAGATAACCCTTTACCAGTTTGTATGAATTTAACTTAATCAGGGTGGGTTGCTATTGTGCAATGTTATCTAAAAGTATTTTCTGCGTATAACAATTGTTCGTTATTTGGGCAGCCCATCTGGCGACAGACCACCTCGAAATAACAGCATGTGTGCTGTTGTGTTTCGGTGAGTGTGAAAGGGATGCCAGAGCCCATTTCACTATCCTTTATTCTTAATCCTACTGTAGTCGGCAACGCTCTTGCAGCACCCGTGGTGTTGCTAGTGTTATAAGCGACGGTAGCCATTTACCATCAAGTGGACCTTCAGCCTGTCTGTCGACCTTAACATAAATAAAATCGAATTATTTTCTAGAAATTTCATCACGAGAATGGAAGCAATACCTACGATTGGAAACACACGATCGGTTGCATTGTCTAATACTTTAGGAGCACTAAAATAGAAATACTTTAGACAAATAAAAAAGGCACGAATCCAATCAAGTTAGTAAACAGACGGACGAGGAGAGGAAAGGGGGTTATGGGCTAAGTGCATAAAACCGTACAAACACGCACCAAACGATATGCAATAAAATGTTTTATGTTCAGTAAATTTTGGATAAAGCATCCCCAAGGTGTCTCCTGCCCACTGCCCACTTTATCTTAATTCTATTGAAAAAGGGATTCGTTTGCTGTTTGTGCGTAATGATGAAGTCTTGTTATTGAAACAGTGTTTTGTCAAATATCAAATAATTATACAAGTCAGCTATATAAAAACCGGATGAACAAGCTCTTTGGACATGGTGAAAATAATGTCATACTAAATTTTTTCATACTATAGTCGCAGTCTAACCATACTTACGTCATACAGTCGGGCAACGCTCAATGTTCGAGCCTGCAAACTGAAGCGAGTTCGTCGAACGTTGCTCTACGCAAAGTACATTCGTTGCCTGACTGTATGACGTAAGTATGGTTAGACTGTGCTATAGTATATAGCTAGATTACAGGATAGAATATTGGTTTTAAACCGCATAAAATATTTTTCTAGGATAATTTCAAATGAGCTTAAGTTATCTTACTTCGTCTAAACATGTATAATTTTAATAAATGATATATGTATAAACAATCTAATCTACAATCTAACAATTTATAATTTGCCCACAGAGAATCCTCTCATTTTTACCTCCATATAGGTCGTCAGACACACAGGCAGACGCGACGGCCCACTTGATGGTAAGTGGCTACAATCGCCATTAAGATTAGCAACTCCACAGGTACTGCCAGTGCGCTGCCAACCATAGTAGAATTGAAGATGAGGGATTGGGAAGGATAGGAAAATGAGCTCTGGCATCCCTTACTCACTCACCGAAACACAAACAGCACATAAATTTGCTTTTGTTTCACGATGGTTGTTTAAGGGGGTAGTTATTGCGACCAAACAGGCTGCCCAATGTATGACTGCATAATGCAGTATACCCCGACAGGAATCGAATCCCGGACCCCTGAGTCAGACCGCCGAGGCAAATCACCTTAACCACTCGACCAAAGGACTCGTCAAATTTTTATAGTAAGTAAGAACTTTTGCTCTACCCGAATGGTTCACAGTGTACATACATATATATGAGAATTAATAAAATCATAGATGCAATAAAAATTGAGACATGCTTTTTATATATAAACAGCACAGTTATAACATAAATTACCTTGTCAACAAAATAAAATTTTATACATTTAATTAACTTTAAAGTGAAAATATACAATTACAAACAATAGGTAATATGCGTCTAATTCAAAAAAAGGGTTTAATAAAACACACGAAATTTTCGTATCTAGGGAACGTACTTTGATTTATGGTGTGCCACAAGGCAGTGTTTTAGGACCATTATTATTTATAACATACATTAATGATCTACCAAGAGCAGTCGAGCATCCCATGTGTGTTTTTGCTGATGATAGCACCATGATAATAAAATGTAAAGACAAAGATACTTACAGTAATGACATTAGTTGTGCTTTGGCAAAGATTATACATTGGTTAAATAATAATAATTTAAGAATTAATTTGCTGAAAACAAATATCATGCACTTCAGTCAAAGAGTACCTGCCACACCTTACCAGACCATGCATTATGAAGGCCAAATATAAAAGAAATTTACACAACGAAATTTTTAGGGTTAGAAATCGATAATAGATTAAATTGGAAATGTCATATCGAAAGTGTCAGGAAACGTTTAAGCAAACAAGCATATGCCCTGCATGAATTAACTAACACTTTAAGCATTAATGCACTCTTATTAGCATATTACGGGCTTGTTGAATCTGTGCTAAGGTATGGGCTTCTATTCTGGGGCAACTCGACAGACAGAGATTTTGTTTTTAAAGCACAAAAGAGGTGTATTAGAGCCATGTTTAAATTAAATGTTATAGATAGTTGTAAGCCCTTTTTTAAAGAGTATAAAATTCTGACACTTCCATCGCTTTTTATATATGAGGTCGTTGTATATGTTAAAGCCAACCCTAACCTATTTAAGCGGGTCTCTGATAATAGTAAAAGAGAACAAAGAGATCCCAACAGATTACGCATAAAAGTGTTTTTTGCCAAGCACCAGTTATATACAATAAAATTCCAAACAAAATTAAAGAACTTAATATTAATTTATTTAAGAAGAAAATGAAGAAACTGCTCGTCGACAAATGCTATTATAGTATAAAAGATTACATGTCTGATAGTTCATTGTAATAATTAGTAATATTAATTAGATTTATTCATTTGATGTATTTAAAATATTTGCACACCCTCGAAGGGTAGAATGTAGCGAGAAATATATATGTATTGTGAACTCATTGTACCTATATTCAGCAAATAAAATTATTATTATTATTATTATTAAAAAAAAATAATGAACATTATTGCTTTAGAATTATTTCTATCTAAATATTTTTTTAATATTATTTGTTTTTCGTTAAGAAAATAATTATTAAAAAGTGCAAAATTCAAAATACCTACTTGAAACGGTTAGATCGAATGTAATTTTTTTTTTGTTACTAAATTTTAGTTTTCGGCGCTGGATATTTTCCACGGTTATATAACGATATAACCTGACGTATAAAAATATTTTAAAAAAACCCATTATTGTACTGTTTTTCCTAATTATTATATATATTTTAATAACACAATTTGTGTACAAATGTAAGAAATATAGTCGTATACTGATAATTTTGAATAAATTGTATTTCTGATCGCATATAGTAACGATTTGTTTTTCAAAAACGTCTTCAATAACTTCGACCCAGTGCGCCGGTCGGCCGATTTTTCGATAAGGACGAGTTTTCTCAACTTCTTACCGAAAATCTTTGCTTCGGGCGACCACACGCCGAGCGTTTCTACCGCGAACGCAAGAAATTCAAAGTGGTCGGCGAGGCCTGAGTAGGTACTTGCTTTTTTTAAATTTTCAGCGCTGAAAGCAGCAGAGCCGGCCGAGTTGGTGGAGGCGGACAGATGTCTCGGAGCGAAGGTGTCCACACACGTGGCATACCACACCAGCGCTCTCCAGAGGTACCAAGGGCTGATGGCATGATGTTTTGGAATTATAAAATGTTGACTTCAGTTTAGTGAAACCTTTCTTGTAATGAACACAGATAATTCGTGAAACGAAAACATATTTCGTGTATAAAAAAATTTAAAATTATATTAAGATGTGCCTACGTAAGTGATTAACCAAAGCCATAATATACTTCAAAGTTATACGCAATAGCTTTTAGTTTAAGAACTTAAATGGCTTTTAGTGAACTTTAAGTACTAAACTAGTGAAGGTAAGTCAGATGGACGAATGTTCTTGTTAAAGCCTACTGACCATAAAGAGATTATATGGGCGATGTAAATCAACTCTGTCCGAAGGGTTACTACACTTCGCTTGTGTATTAGGGATAACAAGCCTTCTTATAGATAGGAATTTATAGCAAGGAATCCTAGATGATTGGAATGAAAATTTTTGGACCGATGATCGATTACTTTCCGAGACAGTTTAACCTTAAACGAAACCTTATTCGCAGGTGTCAGTAAATGTTAAATACTTAAGAATGTAGTTTACATTGCAAAGCAAAGAAATAAACTGTCTTCGTACCAAATTTCTGTAATCTCTTTAGTGGATTAATCGTGAAAGAAAAGTTAACGTGTCGCCAGACGTGCTACCCAGGCCCAAACTGCTGAGCAGAGTTACAAGAATCAGTGACATTAATTTACAATATGTAAATTAAACCTTCTCTAATGACTATTACGTAACGCGTATTCCCTTTCAAGAAGTGTGTTACTGGAATTAATTTTGGTAGGATTAAACAAGAGTTAGTACTGCATTGAAAACTCTAAATTAAGATTTAATCCTTTAAAACAACGTAAACGTGTAATTAATTAATAATAAGTAAGATTGATTTCTGAACACTTTTTAAGGTCAAAAGTCTAGTATGGAGTTACATTTACCAGAGCACCTAGTTGGCGCAGCCCAGCATATACAGACAAGGGTGAAATTTAACACAAGTTGATCTTTGACTCAGAACTTCCAGTTATGATTTTTTTTCATGTTAAGGGCGTCAGACAGACGGACCACTTGATCGTAGGTGGCTACCGTCGCCTAAAATACGAGCAACGCAACGGGTAATGGCGACCATAAATTGAGGAAGGAATATGGAAATTATTCTTAAAATATTAACCTGAACGAATAAAAACGAATTTTTCAAAATTTGCCATGATTCAGATGTAGGGAAGGTAAGGTACCTAAGAGGTAACACAATCACCGGGGCAACACTATCACTCTCAAATATCGTGGCGACTATGGCCTTTCTTTTCTGGGTATACATACATTGTCGATAGAACAGAACAAATTTTTTAAAAGTTATTGGTATAACACACAGATGTCGCTACGTAAGTCAATGTTACCAACTTAATAAAATAAAAAATGACAAAACAAGTGTTTTGAACATTCAAAATACTTACATAAGTAGCATCGTTTTTAATATTCTCTTTGAGTTATAGTTTTTGAGAATGCTCGTTACGTTGAAAACGGTAAATTTTATATGTATAGAAAGAGATGATGTAAAAAATAGAAAGAAGACAAAAATATATATTTCCAAAAATAATAAACCTTACAGGAAAAAAACTTCTGAAAGAAAAAAAAGCGAACAAAATCAGATGGTTCTCAAGTGGAAATGTGACTGACATAGATAGGATGAGAGTGATATAGAAAAAGGTGATTACTATGGAGAAGTAGAATATGATAAGGAAAATTAGTGATACGAGTATGATCGTAGAAAGTGAAGAAAAAGGTTTGATTATGATGAGCCACCAACAACTACCGATAAGATAAAGATTTTCAACTGAGATCGGGTAAGAACCACGTGGTACAAAATCGCTCAGTCCTACGCTAACTTCACAAGGCTATTTAGCTACGCCATGGCCATCCTTATTACGACGATCAGGATCAATATTTTTGTAGAAAAATTTTCCAGTGCCCTCTCTAAGTATTCTAAATACCTATATTTATTTATTTTGCGTTAAGATTATCAATGGATCTTGGTAAAATTTGGAACTATAGCAAGTGTGAAACACCATTTTGGGGTGGTAACAGATTTGAATAGTAAACCAACTACCAAGTATGTCGGGAAAGTAAAACTACACCTTACCTTATTGGGTTTCGCCGCTAATTTTTAATAAGCTTTCATTGTCCAAACCTAGCACCACTAGTGCTGAAGAGAGCCGGTCCGTCCGGTGGCAGTAGGTATCCAAGCCCCCTACCACTGTGAAATAACAGCACGTGTACCTACGGTTGTGTTTCGATGAGGGCTTATGCTATCAAGTCGGCCTTTGCAGCCCCTATAGCTATTCCCTATGGGCGACGGTAGCACCCATCACCAAGTAAATACATTTATGTCAGAATGCAGATGAAGAATCCGACAAGAATCACGAGTTTTCTTATTTTGTACCAATGACCTCATGATTTAAAATATTTATTAAACTGCTCTAGTTAGATAAGAGTTTGATTCTCAACAAATATTTTTTTATAGGTACATTTTATCTATTTCAAGTTCTTTAAATAAAAACACTTTATAAATGCGATCGATCAAGGGTATTATACAATAAAACGCAAACGTTTATTTTTAAGTTTTTATTTTATTTTTATAAAGGTTTCATTTTATTAATTATAGGTATAGTGTCATTTGAAATATTGCTAAATAGAATTCCAATTTGGGAAATGTGTAGTAGGCGATTAAGTTAAACTTAAAAAAGAAAACAAAAAACAATTTTCACAGTTACATAACAATATGAAATAGTTTACACGATTATGAAAGCTTAAGACGAAAACGTTCGTAACGATAAGAATTAAAAAAAGAATTGAATTAACTAAATAGTTGTGTATTAATTGTGCATTAAACTAAAAGACAAGTTATAAAAAAAATTAAACTAAGTTAAAACTTAAGTTGTAAGCTGCTAATTTAAAGAATTAAAAATGTACCGGAGGCGGCGTTTACTCATATCGACTTTACGGAAATATAAGATTTTCACTTCGACTATTCACTTGTAAACTACTACGAGTTGTTAAAAGCGACTCGCGTCGCGGTATTCGACGAGCGTCCTTTAAAATAATTTCCACTCAATAACAGTCAAACAAAATTGGACTAAACAACAAGGATTTGTACTTTGGGAGATGTGATATTACAGAGAATCGACTAGGTCCTCATCAAATCAATATTAAATACTTAATAAACATCGTATCCATAATATATAATATAAGCAATATAAAACATAACACAATGGGAAATACTACACAATAATAATTATAAATTCTGCTAAATAACCGAAATAATTAAATTCAGGATCCACGTCAGGGTTGTAATGGACCTCGCGTTCGCTGGCACGACAATGCACAAAATGGTTCACCGGCCAACGAGTAGACCGAGGGGTAGACTAGAAAACGGTTCAGAAAACGGTCCACTACAATGCTGACAACGCAGAATTGTCTCAACAGTATCGTTTTAGAAATCGAATACAATTAAAAACTTCGCTAAGATTTTGTACCGAGAAGTGTTGTCTGGCGTCGTAATAAATGATATGATTGGAAACAGCAACACTTTGGTTACGATCACAAATGCAGAAACGCTACGCTTCTCGTCTCTGAACAAAAACAAACTAAATTTTCGCAATTCGCTACCCACTACACATTCATTCTGCTATGGATCGATGATCGGTGTTGGCCACGTGTTCAGTAGACTCCAATTTACCATTATTATTAATATTAATAGTAAATGTCACAACATCAAGCCGGTATAAAAAACATTAAGCTCACTAAAAACTACTTCCTGCGAAAACTCTTTTAAAGAGTGAACTTACTAACTAGATTCGTAAAGTAACACAAAGCGAGCCGTCCGCCTCAAGTTTAAGCGGAGCGGCCGCTATATCAGAATTCGTATAAAATATAACATTGTTTTTTTTTGTCTCTCGAGTTTTTACACAATTTTCTGAAACAACCTTACATCTATTCATACGTTACCAACATTACCAAAATAGACGATACAACGCTCACTATCATTATACGAGTTAATAACTTTTATAATGTTTAAAATAGGTACAAAATGGGAACTTCTTTTCACATTACGCAATTTTATCCAATTCCTTAAGCATCGAGTTTGATGCGTTTTATACAAAAATATAGAATACGTTAAGACGTATAGTTAAGTTTCATAAATAATTTCAATGGTACCTTAATTGAATGTTTTAAAGCGACCCTTAACAATAATGAAGCACTTAATGTTTACTTAAATTTAATCAATTGGCTTTTCCATCTGAGCTTCTAAACCTCGCGCCGTAACCTTAACTTTTACACTGCGACCGTATCTCAGCGAAATTGTAAAAAACGAATAGAGATCATAAAAAAACACTTACACATATATGACATGACCACACTCACAATAATTATGTGTAGATAACTCGCGGAAACTACACGGAAGAATGAACTTTAATACGTAGCTACAAGATATATAAATCCATTCATTCAGACATGCTTCATTGGAGATTTCAAGTATCAAAAATGCAAAACTATTATAAAAGCATGTTCTCGTTAAATGTTCCATAATTCGTTCCGTCGAGACGAAATACGATTCAGTAAATATTTGTTAACGTATTAAACTCACAAATACATAGAAAAAAGTCTTATAAATCTAATTACCTTGCAGGCAGGTCTACCATTAAGACGTAATCTCGACGAGAAACGATACTCGCCTTTGGCGACGCCAAATATTAATTACTCTGTTAAACATCAATCGTTCAATAAGCCGAGATTGCATCTTTAAGTCAGACGAGCGAGCAGTCTTAGAAAATACGTATTTATCGCTGTAATACACGTCCGAGATCATGTCTCGTTTTTTTGTCTTACAAAAATACTACAATTACCTCTCAGTAAAAAAAGTATATTAATTGTTGCTTACTTTAACATACGCATTATATCATATTAATAGAAAAAAACGTTACCACTAAATTATTCGTTAAATTTACGATAGTACAAAAGGTTTTACAAATTATGACACTCATACCCTGATGCACCCCGCTCTTTAAAAAAATCGTTACACTACAATTGCCTCGCAATAACATATTACTTAGCCAATTCGTAATATTATCACCGATTCAATTTTACAAAGTTTCTTTTTTTTTTTAATTTTAATTTTGCAAAGATCAAAATGCAAATCTTCCTTGCGTGGTCATAAAAAATGCTTTGCAGACTTTTGAATTAATGGCGGCTCTATCACTGGTGCCACTCCATCGCGTTTATTAGTTTACGTACTCTACGCGTGACTTATCATATCAGTCTACGGGAACTTCTTTAAATTGGTTAAACGGTTGCATTAAAATTCTATTGAGAAATACGCTCAGCTAATGGCCGTTTGAAAACTATTAAACGCGATCGAAGGCGATGCCAATCCTTATCTACACTAAGTTAATAGAAGGGTTAAATACAAACTCACTACATTAGTGTAGAAAACATCGAATATCAAAATATAATAACACATTTCGATTTGCATCTTTCACTAACCAATAACAGCCGTATACGAGTCAGCCAATGCGTTTGGTAAATTTTGAGCATCAATGGACATCGAGGTTGGATTACTGTAGTTTCTGTGCAAACGTGTATTCTGGGCATAAGATAGGTTTTCTCGTTAAATTTACAACGAAAGCACGGTCCAATGTCATCTCAGGATATTTCGTTATAACACTACAATCCCATCATCGCCAGTCTCTACACTTCGAAGATATAATCCTTAGACGCCAAAACCGTTCTGCCGAAACACAGCACGATAGATGGCGTAGAACAAATTAAAGCGTTAATTAATTTAAGGAAATCTACAGATATATCTTCGACGATTAAGTTATTCGCGATAAATAGATTATGTGTCCGATGCGTTAAAACAGTACATTGAGTAAGAAGGACTTAATGATTTATATAATTTTTAATCGAATTCAGAGCATCAAAAACGCAATTAAATTTCTGTAC
Organism: Bembecia ichneumoniformis; assembly: GCA_910589475.2. NCBI lineage: Eukaryota > Metazoa > Arthropoda > Insecta > Lepidoptera > Sesiidae > Bembecia > Bembecia ichneumoniformis. Next base: position 541,252 of record OU342526.1, on the reverse strand, counting down.
TTATGCTCTGTTTTGTCTGCAAAATTAGCATAAAGTTCTGTAGATCGTCTGAAAAGAGATCCCGAACTGACATTTAAGATTGAAAATTGACGATTTGTTCTAGCAAACATTTTTATTAAATTTATGTCTAGCATTGATGCAAGTTTCAGAATATCGAAGACCTTGAATAGAAGACGGAGTATGAAGCGAGATGGCTGGAATCTTTAAACTACAATTCATGAAGAAGTAGTTTCGGTTCCCTCTTAAAAACTCACAAGGGAAGAGAAATGAACGCCCAGCTTCTACAAAATATTACGTTTAATAAGTGATAACGACGTCAAATGCAACACTAAAAAATTCAAGTTAGTTTTCAAATATCTAAACACTGGTCTTACGGGACCAGCGATATGACCAGAATATACACGATATTTTAACAAAACTCGCTTGGCACGAGATTACTAGCAATAATAATAATAAGGTGAAACGAATGACGATGAGTAAGGTTTCGGCACATATCCGACTGGTTACGCGAATTACGCAGATGAGACACAACCGTCTGATATGTGCCGATGTCTCAAATTTAATGTTACGTGAACGCAAACACACACCCATTCACACACATATATTAATTAGTATTAAAGAAAATTCTAAGTTACTAAGTTTGAAACTACTGGAAATATGGTCGTTACAACCTAATATAATTAGTCAAAGCGTGACACGATACCCATCATGTTGGTAAGTCGACGGTCATGCCGATGACCATTCTACATTTTTGTGCACCTACGATGTATTTCTATATAGTATTTGATATATTCCAATTAAAAGTAATCAAATCTAAAATAAATATGGGATATATAGTTTTTTTTATAATATAATAATTAACAATTTTTGTCTCTAAATTTTAAACAACGTAAAAACAAAGATTTCTAAATTAAATAGGTACAACGTTCATTTATGTCGATTGAAACGATGCGGTCTATAATTAGGATTTATAGCAACTATTTCGTAAAGATTATCTAAGATCAGAGTTACCTTTAATATGTATTCGATTTACTTCATAAAATTTACAAAAGTAACAAATCGTTTCTTTGTACTTTCAAGCAATTCACTAAATTACACCACATTAAAATTTAACATGAAGAAAATTCAAATGTCGGTGCGCCTAAATTAATTGTCATTAATAATTACAAAATTCAACAAATATATGCAAATAAACTAAGAAGTTGGCAACGTTCGTGTTATTACATATTTAAAATGAACAAATAACTAAGTGACTAAAATATGAATAATCAAACACATTCTCTGATCACTATTTTATAGATTGTACGGAAGAATAGATATTACGATGTCTTAAGAGTTCCGTTAGTAACTATACGATACGATACGATACAACCCTTAAATGTGCTCTTTAAAACGAAATTATGGCATTCTAAAATTATATTCACTAAAAATATAAAATTAAAATCCATCTGTATTTTCAGCCGTGTGTTTTGTTTAAAGAATATTTACTGTTTTTTTTAAAGCGACACTATTATTAAGTTTATTTGTAATTAATAATAAAGATTAGTAAATATTTTAGAAATTATTTGTTATTGTAGTTGTACTCTGTCCAAAGTACATAATGCTTTATCTTCTTTATATAAAGTATGGGATATTTATTTAATCTATTAACTGAATTGATTTAGAAGCCATACTGGTTACAGTATAATTTGCTATTTTAATATCTAGAGAGGTAATGACTTTCAATATTGAAACATCTATATTTAAATAAACATCCTTATTGTTCAATCGGAGGACTTCTATAATATTATTATTGGATACTATGATTCCAAAATAGCGTATTTTATTTTTTTGTTTTTGTACCGGAAAGAGGGTGCAACGACCCGACAGCAAACGATGCTATCGCGGAACTTGTTCAGATGAAACCAATTTTATAAGGAAAGACAAGCGATTTCTATGTTTGATGGGTGTTTTATAGAAATAGTAGGGGGAACGAAACATACGCCAATTAATTTTAAAGATTAAATATGTTCAGGATAATTAAAAAGTAACTGAGTTTTTTTTAAATAAATCATATTTTGGTTTTTCGTTGTAAATCATTCAAGGGATTCATCTGAACGAGCTCGAGGGGTTGTAGAGTAATCTCTTATTCGCAATGTTTCCAGCGAGAGTATTCATATACGATTCTCGTCGGAAACATACCTGACTAAGAGACCCCGACGCGCCCTAAGGTCCTTGACAATATCAACATCTACGTAGTTGGCTCTGTATTTGACTATTAAACAATATGTTTCTATAAATTTGTGTCGCTCCTCAATAAACGCACGCGTTGCAATCACATACCACTTAACATTTGTACATGGTCACCATCAGATGATCTGGTTCATTTTAATATTTTTCTAAATATACCAACAACAGCTCGTATTATTTTTTTAACTTTTTTTTTCAAACATTTTATTGGATAATCACAATAACATACATTTAGTTAAATGCACATTAAACATTAAATATACTTCTATACAATCGAACGAGCAAACTTCGATAAAATTAAAATCGTTTAACATATGAGATGTGATCGCAGCGCGGCTCGCGCATTCAAAACATTAGGGATTTTTTGATATATTTCAAATTATGTACTATCGATTAGGGCTAAACTAGAAAATATGCAAATATCTCAATAAACACATTTGTCAAGCTTCTGCGTGTAGATAGACGGCATATTTACAATAATACATCATGCTATTAATCAAGATGTCGTTTTTCCCGTAATCTTATCGAACCTTAGTGTCATCTAAAGCGGGGGATACTAGTGTTAAAAATATTAAGAGAGATACTACAAGTTACAACCACACAAGGCGAACTGGCAACTATAAACCAAGATTTTGGCATATGTTCTGTAGTTAAAAATTTAAGTGTCTTACTTGCATTTTGCGAAAATTATTTGTTACAGTTGTATACAAAATGTTATATAAAATATATAACAAAAAACTGAAGGATTATAGTGTACCCATTCGCCGTCCACTCAAACAGTGCCGGATGATAATGATAAATGACGTGCAGTGATGCGGACGATGGCTTAATGACGTGATGGTGATGCGAATAAGAACTCTAACTACTATGCAACAGAGACGACTTTGCAGTCCAATGAACCGTGAAGAATTACTTTAAAATGTAAATGGCAGTTTCGATTTAAGGGCGTGCACTCAATAGACTTAACGTGATCATTCTAGATCAACACTGAAAAAAGAAATCGGTCAAGTCCACTGCGAAGACGCCCCGAGAAGAGAATGCAAAAAATTTCATCTATAAAAAAGTGTTTCAAGTCTTGTCAAAATTTATTGCCTATCCAATATCACGTTACCCTACGTTTTGTATACGTCCCGCTTCGCGCCTAACTATCCGCACCACTAATCTTATCACTAAACACGCACTAGTACTAAATGTATCACTTGTAATCACTTTGCGAGTAAGTATCAAATGTATAAAAATCTTACCTAAAAAGTTAACGTCGATCGGTTACCGAGTAATGTGCACATCGCTTCGCGCTCATTAAACGACGAAGCGCTAATCGCTTAGAAATAAATAGACATCCATGATAGTTAATTATGAAAAATCCTTAAATCTAAAACTATAGAGTTAAACAAACGCCATGACATAACACAAAATCCACGTTAGAATTGTCGATACAAGAGCTAAAATAATCGTAGACACTATCTCAGTGATTAGAGTCAACAAAATTTAAAAATTTCCATTTAAATGCACAAGTTGTATCATCATAAATTTGATATGGCACTATTCCCAAACATTGTCGAATACGAATTTACACAAGAGATAACTAATCACCAAGATATTTTGTAGAATCAAACAAAACTAAATAATAAAACATTTTACAAATCTTATACATAATAATAATATAGGTACATATAAGAGAAGCTAATAATATTATTGGTGACACAGCAATGACTTACAATATAACACCTTAATATCCTCTACTACCGTTGGAGAAATTAATCGAAATAAAGAAAGACGTAAGTGAATGAAACGAAATTAAAAATTATTAACCTAACATGGCATCTTTAAAAACAGTTAATGAGCCATTTTGGTGGGAGGAAATGAAATCGCAATAATCCTACAAAAATATTATGCAACACTTAGGATAGTTTTAAAATTTTGCTAAAATAAAACATAACTAATAAACTAAATTGAACTAAACAACACACCACTCGTACGTCCTTATCGGATAAGAACGTCGGTATCACTGAAGTAAAGGGTAAACAATAATTTCAAAACTCACCTTTAAGTTCCTTCTGAAGGAAAAGTGTTCAAGACGAGATTAGATTTCAACCGGAAGGAAATGCAATTTCTGGCATCACATTCAACTCGTAATTATTATTTTCCATAAAAATCAACATTTAATTAACAAAGTGCAGAATAAAATTAAAATAAAATCAATAGTACGATCTAAACCGATACATAAAATTATTTTCAATAATACCAACTTAATCAGAAATTATTTCTATAGCATCCCGTAATGTGACGCACGAAAAATAGTTCGAAAGGATAACAGCACACTACACCGAAGTCTTTAAATGCCACTCCACTTAAGCGATTTGATTCAGGTAGTCCATGAAATCGTTCGAGAACAGCTGCAGATGCGAGTTGTTTGCGTGCGGAGTTCTTCGCGGGGCAACACCGCAGCCACCGAGCGCAGGTCGCTCGACGAGACTGGGCTTCTGCCTCAAAGCGGCTAAGTATCGCTCTGCTAGCGACTCTCCTAAACTCATCGCTATCGTTTCGGGCGTGAGACCCAGTAGCGACAAGGACTCTGTGATACTGGCGATCGCTGGTGTCAAATACTTGGACTCGTCCGACGAGTCTTGCGTGCGGGAAGCCATACTGGTGTTAACGACTGGGCGAAGAGCGGGGGGCGAGGTGCGGCGCGGAGGTGAAGGAGTCAGGCTCCAAGTGTCCGCAGAAGCTGGGGGGGTGCCGGGAGAGGTACCCGGCACCGCCGTCTGTTATGGCCACTGCTGGTAGGGCGGGAAAGCCTCTTTTGTGTAGCAATAAGGCAGCGGCTTCACGAAGTGGGTGTCGAGGACGCGGCACGTCGGACATGATACCGGATGCGAATAGTCGGAATAGTTGAGTCGTTGATGAGGGTGTAGCATTGGCTTGTAGCAATTGTTACACTGTAAACAAGAAAAAGGCGTTTATAATCCCGTTTCGTTTGCTAACTTCTATATTACCTATATAAATTTTCTTTTACAAATATTTTATATTATTAAACATTAAAGTAACCTTCAATCTCTCAGCGCAGCACGGCGTAGCCATGAAGATGTCGTAGGAGTACATGGTGCCCAGTACAAGAGAAGAGCCGTCCCATTTTTGTCCACAGAATCGGCAGCGTATGGTGCGCTCAGGTTCGCAGCGTTCCAAGCAGCCCATGCACACACAGGTCAGGTATTGCGTGCGGCCCTCTACCTTTACCTGCAAACAAAAAATATGTTATTCAATATAAAATTGCAGATTCGCGTTTTCCTTGATTGTGTATAACAGCGTTGAAATTGCACAAAGGACCTTCGGGTCCCAAACATTCGGCGTGGTAATTTTAACGTCAAACAAACATGCCGTATCCATCGCGTTCCACTCCTAATTCGCTGTATAAACAAACGACAGCCGAGAAGTAACTCCGCCACCGAGCGGAGGGACGTTTATGTTATTTTGTAGACTTAAATAAACTTTGCGGATCTTATTTAAGTTTCTAAACTCGATGTAACAAACAACCGAGTTGGGGGAGACTTCTTTCAGATATTCGACGCACTCGTGTGCGACAAGACGGGTATAAAGCATAACAATGAAACAAAACCGTCCGTGTTAAACAAGGGGAATACATTTATCAGACTACAATAATTAATGTTTGCATTCCTCTACAAAATCGAAATTGTTTTCGAATTAGGTCTTCCGACTCGCAATCAGAATGCGCACCTAAGTCACGCACTGAGGTACCTCTTAGTACATACTTGTAAATTAATTATATCAAAAAATTCAAAATTATTTTTTCAATACCTCAACTGCTCCAGGAGTGTGTTGACGTGGACTCAGAAAGAAAGTGCCGTCGACGAGAGGATAGCGATCGAATACGTCAAGAGTCTCGTCACACAACGCACAGGTCACTCGAGGTTTGTGCTGTCCGGCCAACGTCGACAGAATGAACAGCCGAGTGTCGTCATTTCCATGGTTGCCCTCGTCTTCGATCTGTAACGAGAGTATTGATTAATGCCAGTGTCATGACGGAGCTCGATGAAGACGGTTTACTCGGGCGGGTATACTCGGGAATCGTTTAAAAGTATTCTGTCAAACGTCCCGCTTTAACCGCAAGTAATTTTCATTGTTCACACGCGCAACTCAATTACAAAATGGCATTAAAGTGAAAATAAATTTATACAATGGTAAGAGATAGGAAAGTAAACATAGAAACAAACGACTTTGTTGCTAAAAGGCGCCATTGTAACCCCGCAATTTCAATATTTCATATCCCTACATTTACATATTACGATTAATGCATCCACCCACGACACTCACCGCAGCAACTCTCCCTACGTAATAACCTAAGTAAATGACTGCATAAAGTTGAATAATGAAAGGCTGAAAGGCAATTACGCTGAATTCGGAGTCGAAGTCAAACAAAGGCTCGCGAGCGCCGCAGAGATCGATCGTGAGCGCAATTCGTTCACGTACGAGCAATTTGTGAGAGCGAATAATAATGAAAGTTTAACGAGTACACTACAGCGTACGACTTAATTAAGCATATTATGAACTGTCAAAGTGTGCTTTATATTCCCAGTTGGGACGGTGAGTGGATTTTAAACTTAGCCGAGATTGTTTTCGCATACAAACGTGAATATAGATATCGCCGAAGACATTAAACAGCAAACGCGCGCTGAACGGTCACCATAAGGAACTTACCTATTTCATTAGCGCGTCAATGATGTTAAACATTCCATTATTCTATTATTAGAGTGGCGTCATGACACCAGGAACACATAAAACGTAGAGCGAGAGCGTTGACCTACGCAAACAAACTCAGTACGATTTGCAGTTGCAATGCGGTTTGCCAAGAGACGCGCGGCCGGGGCCCTCTTCGTTATCTCTACTTCCCGACTACGAGCACAAACGTATCCAAAATTACTATTTCACCTAATGTACATTCCGGCCGTTGAGCACCTGTCGACAGTTTTGAGAATGATAAATAACTGGCCGCGGCAAATGTCCGCTCGGGACGCATTTGATCGATTAAACCAGACGAACAGCTGTTCTCACAACGATGTTATGCTGTGTGTGTGATTGATAACACCAAATTGCAATAAAAACGACTCGATGAAAACACATACTGCAGAAAGTTCGCATGTAAAACTCTCGATAGGTTTGACTTTGCCGTGGTAAGGAAGGCTTAGAGTATATTTATAAATTTAAGAGTGAGATGTTCGTATATTTACCAACTATACCTATCGGTTATTAGAAAATTGAAATTAATATTAATCTGACTACTAATTTAAACATGTTATGAAATAATGTTTGTTAAAATAGGTAGATATACAAATAATATGAGAAACCGAGACACGCTGCCGCCGAATTATTGTCTGTTATTTGTTATAGCTGTCGATTTAATTTAATAAAAAGTATGAAAAACAAGGGAAGCATAATGCTCGCAGCAAATGAGATGTCTATGAATTAGTGTGTTAATTAAATCGGCGCAAAACGACGCTAGTCGCCCGAGGACTAATGAGGGACAATTAAATTGTTAAGTGTCGCGTTCGCGAAAGTTTAGTGAGGTTGCAGGAGTCGCCGGGCGCGGGCGACGAACCCGGGGCGACGGAGTGCAAACTTGCACAATTTACTTGTGTACTGCAAGATTGATGAGCACTCCGACGCAGACTATTTATTTACTCAATCCGATCACGCTTTGTCTCGCAATCGTCGCCTTTTACAGTCTCCACGATGACTCCGCGAAGCAGTAAACCGGCACATAAAACTTTCTGACGACTTTAGGTGAGTACAAACACTATTACATCGTCGAGAACGTAATGGCCGCCGCCGCAAATATAGGAATAGGAGAAAAGGCCGTTCTCTCTACTGTGAAGTCGGCTGAAACGAGCATACTGGGCTATTTAACTCGAGTAGACGATCGTAGCTTCCTCTAATTACGTCGACTGAATTTACATAGTGTGGAGAAACTTGGCAGCTGGCAACTCGGCGGTGCGCGGTGTCACATTCGCTACCCAAACATACAACTACACGTCCTTATCTATATACCTTTTCTCCATAACAATAGGTACACAAAATGTAAAGATTAATTAAAGCGGTGCAAACACAACTGGATGGGCGCGTGAAGTGTGGATTCCTTGTAAATTTTAAACGCGGTCTTGTTCGTTCGCTTCGACGTTTTAACAGGTTTAAAACAAAAGCGAGAAGAGCTCGTCGGAGGCGAGAGGAATAAAGTGTTCTCAAAGCGTCGTTGGTGCTCGACGTTCCGCAAAACGAATGTACACACATTCATAGTTCCGAATTCAAGGTGACGCAATAATTAAAGGGTGCATGGGGTGCCATTTCGAGGCTGACGCTACGGGAACACGAGCTCTCACTGAAAAGGAAACCGACACCTGTTATTCTGACATTAGTAAAATATTCAATGACGTCACGAGCGAAAAAATTGTTTGTGTCTCCTATGAAAGCTTTAATGTTTAATGTTATAGTTTTAATAAGTCGGATGTTACTCGCGTCGTCGACGTTGTTTCTCATTGTTCTGCGACGTAAAATGTTTGCAAACGAGCTTTTAATATAAAATAGGAGACACCGGCTACCCAAGGTTGAGTAACGACAATAAATCTGGATTGTTCCCGAGGGTGGCTTATTTTTAATTAGCCAAATGAAACTTTTCCTATTATATTCTGCCGACGTCGTCGGCACTCGACGGTAAGTAGCTCGTACAGATAAAAATTAAATACAAAGAACGAAACGTCGAAGCGGAGAGAGCGCCGAGAGGTTGGGCAAAAATGAGAAACCTTACCGCAAATCCAATTAACCGGACGAAGATATCCAATAATATGGTCTGATATCCAATAAAATAAAATTTAATTGGATTAATAAATTGTTCCTTTTTAAAGAATGTTGCGTATTGATTCCAAGCTAGTAATATTTCTGTAGTATCATCCATTAAATAAAAAGATTGTGAGGGATGTCTGTGGCGTTCAATACATTTGTTCTGACGGTTCCGCCTCATGTTTCCGATATAAGTTCACGTATAGTCCGAGTCATTCACCATATTCACTGTTTCAAAAAATGCATTGTATACGATAATGTGCTCATTTGTGTGAATTTTCATCATACAATTTATAAGAAGTAATAATTTGTGTAAGAACTAGATGAGATAGATTCGAAGGCAATGCAGTAGGTATCTAATCTCGTTACACAGTGCACTACAGGTTTCAACTTTCTAAAGAAAATTATGGGTTTATATCATTTACGGTCATTACTCTCGACTGTAAAACCTGTCTGCGTCTCATCAGCGTTCGACTGTCAAAGGAGCCAGTGGTTTATGTAAATCTAGAACATTTATTGCTGCGGCAACATTGTAAACGTCGATACCCGAAGGAATTCACACAACGAACAATTTGTTAATCTCCACAAAGCGAAATAGCTGAAAGAGGAAATTCATTCGGTAGTGAAAATGCCTCACGTACCCGAGCACAGCCAGTCTGTCGCAGCTATTTATGATATTCGTAAGCATAAAATACGACCAAAAATCGGGTGTGTAAAATTTGCAAAAATCCAGTGTTTCGTGTAGCGAATAAATTTACACGCGTGAATTAGTCGCACTCTCGAACATTCCACATTGCATTCATACGCTTGCGAGAGACATTCCGCTAACCCTAGAGAAGAGTTTGTTAAGACGAGAGATAATTTTTTTTGTATATAAATGCGTTATATGTTTGAAGAACCTACATAATCAAGTGTTCAAAAATGCTGTAAACATCTCTGGGTAACATTAGGCTGTAATCATCTCGCTAAAAGTATGTAATCATTACGAAGTCTAACGAAGTATAAGACTAGCAAAAGAAAAGAAAAATGTATGTTTTTTTTTAAATACAATATTGCACTAAGTATAATCATTTCAGTAATCGATAAGTTTTAAAAGAAAATAAAAATAACATTTGTGTTTCGGTCAGCGAGTTAGGGATTGCCAGAGCCCATTTCCCTATCCCTTCCTAAACCGTGGGTGCTAAGGTCGGCAGCGCACTAAGAAGCGAAGGTAGCCAACTTCCATCAAGTGGATCGTCAGCCTTGGATAAAATTTTGCAATTGCGTCGTTTGTTTATTTACTTTTAATGGTTTTTAACTCTTGATTACATATGTTAACGGAGACGAAGTCACGGGCAAGATCATAGTAGCTATTCCGCGTTATAAATTATTTCGATTCGAATTTCTAATTTAATCAATAATACCATGTGCAAAGTCTAGTTTTCGTTTAATTGCACTCTTTGTCGTTTTATAAATATGAAGTTTCAAAGGGGCCATCGAGTCTCGTCGCTAAGAATAAAGTAAAAATTCAAATGGATGCTAAAAATGCTCGGATGCAAACCAAGTGGGTGTGGAGGCACTTTGATGCGATTTTGATGAGGTCTCCCGTCAGATAGCAAGAACATTTTTATTAGAGAATGTTGACTGACAACTGACAAAATGACATTATCATGACAATGGAGATGGTAATAAATTTATCAAAAATAAATTTGTTGCTACACAAAGACGAATTTCACAACGAAAAATAATAAAAGAAGATGTTGGAAGGAATTTCTAGTTAGTAATGACGTTTGAAGTTGTGTTTGCCTCAGACGCGACGCTCAGTGCATGGTATACATGGAAAACTACTTACCCTAACTTCGTTTTATCGTTAACTGAATTGTTGTGTCAGTTACTAACCATTCAACTAACGCGTCATTAGCTGCAAGTAGATAACGTATTAAATGGTTTATGGGGCTCTTTAAAGTGAATAAAAATGTGGTGAAAATCATTTAAAAACAGGTTTAAAAGTTGATGTAGACACTGATGCTTTAAGAGTAGTTTGTCTAGTTAGTGTGTCGTTGTTTTTCTTAGATCTATCAACTCTGCAAGTAATAAACATATTCACAAAAAAATAAAAACTAACAGATACCAATTAGCAACGTGATAATAAATGCGTTGATGTTGTAAATGATTAGATTGATGTAATAGAAAAGGTGTAAATCACACAGTATATTTAATCGGTCGGGGAAAAATTTTCTTCGCATTTTAATTACAGTATACATGTGCCATTTTGTTGGATGACTTTTTGCCATCTTGTAGGTAGTGACATGATCACGTTGCTGTAGAAATTTAAAAAAAAAAAAAAAAAAAAAACGCGACAAGGGGAAAAAGGCGGAAAAAACGGACTAACAAACATTTTAAAAATTTGGTTTTTGTTATAAGTATCGTATATACTTTGATATACATTTAGTAAAAAGCAGTTATTTTGACACTACAAACAGCCACTTCAATATTATTTATTAGTATAGAAGTCATCGCAAGTTTCCAAGTGCACTATACTATGATCATGAATTTATTACGCGTTAAACTTTTATTGAAATATTACGACAGAAAATTATTAATTCAGTTTAATGGATTGCTATAAATATATCGAAAATAACAGATCACTTTGCTAAAGTGGACTTTATCGAGAGGTGACAAGGTTTAGTGACGTCCACCGCAGTATGTATGGTTAAAATGGTGCACGAAGCTCATTCACATCGACAAACATCACTTGTGAACATTTGCTCTGCTCGTTTGCTCTCAACATTGAAACTTATTTGTTTTGCACGCGACGACCGTGAATAGTCTACGAAAACATTCCATGTATTTTTGCAAATGAAGTCGTCTAGATCGCAGATTACAATTTTTTGTACCCATAAATAATAATATGTAATGCGTGTTTTAAAACTATTTTGATACAATGCTATGGAGGCCGTACATTAAATGTGTTCACATTGAACACATTATATTGCACAAATAACATCAAATCCCCATAATAAAGAAATATTCCCATAAAAAAGAATATTACAAAGTTATTTCTCCATTGGTAAAAGGTAAGGTAATTGACAGGGCACACTGAGTTTCGCAGTCACAGTCCGTCTGGCGGCAGTAACCACCGTGACATAGCAGCATGTGTGCTGTTGTGAGTGAGTAAGAGATGTCGGAGCTCATTTCCCTAAATATTCCTAAATTTCCAAAGCTCATTCCTAAATATTTGCACACCCTCGAAAGGTAGAATGTAGCGAGAAATATCTATTGTAAAATCTTTGTAACCTATTTTCAGCAAATAAATGATTATTATTATTATTATTATTATCCCTTATCGCACTAAGGTACTAGAGTACTTGTAATACTGTGGCGTTGTTATACGCGACGGTAGCCACTTACCAACAAGTGGACCGTTAGCCTGTCAGACGACCTTTACATTAAAAGCTTTAAAATTGTTCTTGGTCTCCCGTAATTTTTTTTATCAGCATTCATTTTTCATGCAATATTTTTTCATCCAATTCTTTCTAGGTTTATTTGATATCTAAAAGGATTTGTGTGATGCAATTGACTGTTTGAGGTTGTCAGTCTTCGCCTTGAATGATTTTTATTATTGCCAGCTTATCTCTTACTTACATTACGGTTTATGTTTACTTAATTCAATCGTGTTCGTCCAATGGTTCAAAGAGTTTTTTCTTTAACATTAAATGGTAAAACTTTATTGTTGATTTCACTCTAAACAAGCCACGTGCGCCAGCTGTGTCAACAATCAAATTCGAATTTACAGTCGTGTTTGTTCAATTGTCTATCAGTCTGACTGATAAGGAGTGAAGAAGTGCCATTTATAAGAAAATCCCTCACTTTTCTAATTTGAAATTGATAAAAACATTTTGAACATTTCATGTCCCATTTGATGTTCAATTTTTAATTTACATGCGGATCACTTATTAGATACAATTTCAAGTTGAGGCTGTACGTATTAGGTACCAGTTATCACAAAACCAGTCTGTTTTACTAATACCAACACGCAATTAAGTTACCTCTGATTTATTTTACTTCTTCAAGGAAATACTCAGGTTGTGTCAAGATCTAGAAACCTCGCGATCTTTATATAATGATATAAAAAAAAATATACAACCAATCAAAGGCAATTGCAATGAATATAATTAAAGTTATTATATTATTATGTAGTTAAAAGAGATGTGTGCAACTGTATCGGATCGGAATGCAAAACAAGTTGTCTAATGGTTATTGTTATTGCAAGTTGTAAATACTCTTATCATAAACGCAGATTTATGTCTTCTATAAATACTGTATACGATGACTAATTATGTAAATACAAAATTTACATAAAAGCAATAAAATTTATGGAAAATTGTTTCATTCATTTTAAAAAAACTGTTTCAAAGACAAAGGCACAACTTAGCAATACACTCCTCAGAAGACTTTCGATGTTGGGGTGAGGGAGTAAGCTATGCCAGAGCTCATTCCCCTATTACTTCTTTATTTTATAGTCCTTATCTTACCAAGCTTCGTGGAGACGTATTTGCAACATCTATGGTGTTGCTTGTTTTAATTGGCGACGGTAGCCACAAAACATCAAGTGATCCATTAACTTGATTGTCAGTTGTTAATATGTTGAATTATTTTCTAGAAAATAGTTCCTTTTACAAATTATTTTCTTCATATCTATAAAAATAAAATCGTAAACGAGCCGTGTCTGTGCATTAAATATTTTTTCAAAAAAAACAATGTACTTATGTTGCCGAGGTCAAAAAAATAGGTTTTAAAATTGTATGTCTGTGAGTTTGTGCACACTTATCTCAGAAACGGCTTAACCGATTTAAATACGGTTTTCATTGATGTAAAGCTTCCCGTAACATTTTCTGTTTGTTTCAATCCAATCGGTTTACAAACAAAAAATAACGCTCTATACCGAATACCACGAGTACGAAGTTTCGGGCTCAACTAGTTAAGTCGCTGTTCGCTTAGGTCTGTTTCTTAGTTAACTTTTCTTCTAAACCATCCAACGGATTTTGGCGATTGCAGAAAAAATTACATCCGTACAGCCGCGGTTATAAACATAATACAAGATTTTGCAGAGAAAAATTTGTCTGTAATCTGGAATCCTACTTTACTCCTATATTTAATATAAGTCAGCAGAAAAGCCTTTAATCCCTTTTGTATTGATATCGTTACATTATTTTATTAAAGTAGAAAACCTTGAACAAAAAGTGGCGGACAATATTTGCTTCAGCCATGTATTGTGCAGCTGATATAAAAAGATATCAGCCTTATCTTAAAAGATAAGACCCCCATGTTGTTTACTTCCATTTTTTAAAATATGCAATGTACCGTGTTATTGAAAGCAATTTTAATATATATACCTAATATTGAGATGATTGCTTCTGTGCGCGTTAGGGACCAAGCAATTGTAGTTCCGATAACCCTGCACGCAGGGTGTCACCTCGGGTCCCCATTATCGATGTTTTGCAAACTCAACAACAACCGTAAGCTGTTATCGCCGAAGCGAACGCAAACAATAAATTAGATAAAAGTGAAAAGGAATAAGTCAAAATTACATTGTAAAGATATTGATGTGAAAGTAAATCGTAATAATATATTGAAAGATATCTTCGAGCGACAACTCAAGTTTTTATTGAAAATAGACACATTGTCTTCTCTAATATTGTTCTCAACGTAAACAATGCTATTACAGTCATAACTCTTTGCACGGTCGTTGGTAGGATTAAACGGGCATTTGTTTTAGTTCTTATTACACTTCAATCTCATAAACGTGATTTACTTCCAGCTTTAGGCTGGAAAAATGTATGATAAACACGGGTACAGACATCTTACCCATCTTACAAACATCTTATCGTATCTTACCCAATATTAGGTATATTATAATACTTATATCGGCGGGAATAAAGTGATACAAATGTTTCTGTTCTGTTTATTAAATTGCTTTATACAATAAAATTAGATCTTACATAAAATTAAAAACAACGACAGACTACAAGCGAATGTTTTGATCTGGTTCAAGTATTTTATAAGATGTTACAAAATATACAAAAGTTTAACACGTGTTGAACAAATGATTACCGAGGCCAAAAAATAGTTTTTAGAATTTTTATTTATCTGTTTATGCTAATCGCAATACGGCTTAACCGATTTCAATGCAGTTTTCACTGATGTATTATAGCAAGCTTCCCGTAATAAATGTTGTTTGTTCATTACAATCGGTTTACAAACAAAAAAGTTATGCCCCATACCGAATACCGGCTCAGCTAGTTGCACAATATTTTTTCATAAAGTAGATAAATAAAAAAGATGCCATTTGAATTATGTTTGTGAACTATTAGTATTCTTAAGTTCCTCAAGGAAAATCATTTTTAATAGCATGAACAGCCTCAAACGGGAGAATCGATATAATTAAATGTACTCTTTATACTGATAACAACATAATATCCCGGTAGTTTTTTAATGTTAAGGTTGTCAGACAGGCTCATCAGTAAACTTGATGGCGGGTGGCTAACACAAGCAAAGCCACAGGTACTGCAAGTGCGCTGCAAGGATTAGGGATAATGGTTTAGCAAGGGATAGGAAATGGGCTTCCCTTTTTGAATTCATTTACTACTATGTTACTAGTAATTTTCATAGTTTCATAGTGCATAAACATTTTACACGAATAATGTTAAAATGAAATTAATTCACGCCATTAAATGCCACTACACTGGTTACATATTGAAAGTTCATTAATTGCGTTAATGATTGATGATTCAGCCTGAAGGATAATTTTGCATCGACATGCAATGATATTTAAATGCATCGCCCTCGCCTCTCGCCTACAGTCAAACTGCAGTTTCATTTATTAAAACCATTGCGATATTTATAACTTAGATAATGTTGGATGGCGATATGAATAATTTAAATGTATATATACACTTGAAGTTATATAATTAGCTTCTTCATAGTTATTAAGTTGGCATAACCCAACTTAAGGCGACTCCAGCCGCAAAACTTGTCCCGCACTGAATTGACGGGACTGCTGAGGGGGAGTCGCTACTTGCAAATCTCGGAAATATCTATTTAAAAATTAAATAAATTATAATTCTTTTGATGAGCCTTCAGATAGTGGATCTTAAAATTTATCTCAAGAATTAGCTATTTAAAATATTGATTATTAAGCAAATCGCACGGTTACAACATCGATATTAGACCGCAACTTAGTAATATTTTTATATATATAATTAAATATAATTTAAAAAATAATTATGATGATCCCCTTTCATATATCCTGCAGATGATTTGAGTATTTTTAAATTATAATTATTATGATAATTTAAAAGGAAAACGGTTACAAATAAGTGGATTTTTTTATCATTAGGGGCTCGCCTTAATGGCGATTTTTATGTTATATTAGCTGTCTTAGCTTATCGCGACTAAGACACGATGAAGTTAATGAAATTGACTAGTTCCAGAATACGTGATTGACTTATTTTGCTTTACTAAATCCTAAAAGTACCAATGCCAAAGTGAATTTGTCTGTTTGTTACGCCTCACGCTTTAATTGCTCAACCTGTCATCATTAAAATTTGTATACACGTTGTCACAGAAAAGAATGTTTTAAACTAAAATCATTTTAAACAACTAAAATTGTGTATATTGTCATTTAATATGCAAAATTTCGCAATGTTTCTTTATTTTGTATTGTTGACGATTGGATTTATCTTTACACATAATAAAAGCGTAAACGAGCCGTGTCTGCAATATTAAAAAAAAAAAAAAACAATTTGTACACGTTATACCTACTTATGTTACCGAGGTC
This sequence comes from Bembecia ichneumoniformis, assembly GCA_910589475.2. Classification (NCBI taxonomy): domain Eukaryota; kingdom Metazoa; phylum Arthropoda; class Insecta; order Lepidoptera; family Sesiidae; genus Bembecia; species Bembecia ichneumoniformis. The sequence continues at coordinate 524,355 of OU342526.1, read as the reverse complement.
AAAAAAATAGTTTTTAGAATTTTTGTCTGTTTATCTGTTTGTGCGTTTGTGCACGCTAATCTCAGAAACGGCTTAACCGATTTGAATGCAGTGCAATCTCTGATGTGTAGCAAGCTTCCCGTAACATTTAGTGTTTGTTTCATTCCAATCGGTTTACAAACAAAAAAGTTACGCGCTATACCGAATACCACGCGTACGAAGTTGCGGGCTCAGCTGGATCAATAAATGCAAAATAATATGGTTCATTGATACTATGTGGACACTTTGAGATGTGGACCATATGCTCGTAAATCTTGTAAAGGTGTGTTGCGTACGCTGATAAGGCGCCATGTATAGCAGGGATAACGGCCGAGCCAAGGCGAACTTATCACGGCATCAGTGCTGTGCCACACGATAATAAACACACGAGTCTTTGAGGTGACTGCGAGTCAATTCTAAATATTGAGTAGAAAATCTTATTTCAAATCTTAGAACGCTTTATTTATTGTACATTCATGTGGGACTAGCTGAGCCCGAAACTTTGTACGTGTGGTATTCGGTGTAGCGCGTAACTTTTTTGTTTGTAAACCGATTCGAATGAAACAAACACTAAATGTTACGGGAAGCTTGCTACAATATATCAGTGAAAACCGCGTTCAAATCGGTTAAGCCGTTTCAGATATTAGCGTGCCTCAAGCCTACCTAATAAAAATACATATCGGAACTGAACGAGGAATGTTATTGCAATAAGTCCTCGCACTAGATGATTCAAAACTATTTATGCCACAAACACTAGTCGCAACAAATCAACGAGTTACACGCACGAGTATTTACATAACAAATTAAATGTTGTCCTAGGTTTACTACGTTCCTACAATTGTGTTTAGTAGGTACTAAATTAGCAGCATAGCACGACTCTTGTTAACTCCTGAGCAATTTATTTTAATTTTCTTAATATTTATCTGTTGCCAAAACTTATTTCTGTATAAAGTAAAAAAAAGTACTTATATTTTTAATTTCTTCAAAAATACATTAATAATTTTAAATACACAAACACACATACATACATTTTTTTAAATTAAATCAAGGCAGCGCTTGACCACTATCTCACCTGATGTGAGGTGCAAATGCGGCCGAAGGTGGACCACGCTTACCCAGTAAATGGCCATTTACCCTGGTTTTGAAGACCCCGAGGTTGTAGTTCTGTGGGAACATAGACGCAGGCAATGAGTTCCACTCCTTAGCAGTCCGAACAAGGAAGGTGGAACTGAAACGCTTCGTGCGTGATCGAGGTACATCGACCACGAAGGGATGAAACCCTTACCCACGCCTAGTGGTCCGTAAGTGGAACGGTTCCGGTTGGATTAATTCGTACATAGTCGATAGAAAATCGATAGGCAAGCTACTTTTCGGCAATGCTGCAGGCTTTGAAGTTGGGAATCTACAAGGGCGTCGTTGCCAATAAGCTTCTTTGCTCGCCTTTCAATCGAGTCCAGTGCGGCCAGTTGGTAACGGGCAGACCCATTCCAGACGTTATTATTGTAAATTGCCAGGATTGATAATTGCTGGATAAATTGATAACAAAATAAACCATCTATTTTGAACCAATGGTAATTTGTAATAGGAAACATTTGATTTTATTTAATTTCTCGGTAGGTTAAGTGAATTTCGAAATTTGAGTTTCCATTTTGGTAGAACCATGCTCTATTGATAACCCTTGGGAAATTCTCTACGAGTTATCGTATTAAGTTTTTAAAGGTCCTTAAATAAATAGTGGTTTAATTTTAAAACTGTTGCAGCAGTCCAACATTTCCTTTTTAAATTTTGGAATTGTAAGTGTGCCATTGTCCCCGTTTTACAAAGACAAGAATTGATGTCGACATAAGTGCCTATGGGGATAGCTTTGCGGCTCGTAGAGTTCTTGAGTTTCATTGCAGCTGTTCGGTGGTGAGACCAAAAATTTTTACAATATTTCTTCTAAATAACAACTTTTAATTAATTGATCCCAGAAATCACGATAATTAAGTATTGTTCTGTAAAGTGCCATTTATTACCCGTTGAAAATCGCCTGCCCTATAATTACCGCGATAAAAGCCTCGCCTCGAAGGCGTTTCTCTATCGGGCATTGTACTGTAAAGAATTACGTAAAATATTAAACTAATAAGTATTATCGCAATCACTTATCCAAATGTTAGTTTCACGATAAAGCCATCAATGGCTATTAATTTAAGTATTGCCGGTAATATAAAATAACACATAAAATACAATAACAACAGCGCTGATAGAAGATTCGAGAACAATGCTATCGGTCGTTGGCTTTGGAATCCGTTGCAATGTACATTTGTTAAGCGGCCACGTTCACGCTGGACTGTTGGCCACTTGGCAGATATCAAGTTATTATTACCATTTCTTTAGAATTCCTCAGAGAGCCATCTCTGAGAAAGCCTAATACCTAACTAGGTGACGTCAATTTGTTGCGCGATTTAGTTTGAACTCAATTTAAGATTAGAATTTTTTTACCACATATCCACGAATTTTCGTTTCTGGTTCCCGAAAATACTCTGAAATACTTGCTTAAAGACTCTTTAGTAATTAGGCACTGTTACCCCCTAGCTATCTAATAAAATCAGTAAAATAAGCTAGTAGAAGTAAGTTCGAAAAGAGAACCGTAAAGGCTTATGTTTGAACTAACATCATGGCTTTTTCCACGGCATCCCACCACACCACTTGTCAAATATCGATGAAACTTATCATAATCATTGCATGGTTTGTTATTTTCGCTTCGTTTATTATGGGTTTCCCATAAAAACATGTCAGGACGTGGTAAACCACATTAGCGCTGTCAATTCTTACGGAAGGTTCTTTTTCCAAACATGCTCTAAAAATTTTTACTACTCAATAAGTTAGTAATACACCAGTGGTACCATACCAATTTTGTGATCCTCAAACTATTTATTCCTAAGCTGTAATAATTTGAATATCTTCCTTTATTACCTTCAGTAAGATGTATTTCAAAAATCCTTAACAGTCTTAATGATCTATTCACTTGTAAGCTCACATTTAAAATAGCGTCTCCATCCTTCTCCAGCATTTGCGGCAGACATTGTAATAATGGATTCATTATGCGAAAGAAATGGGTAATCCGAAGTCCGACGACTTTACTTATTTATGGCCACAATACCTTCAAATATATTAGACTTCTGAGCTCACATGCGAATTAGAAATAAAGAAGATATATGGCTTAGATGAGTTGATGATCTTAGGTACCTAATCAGGGACGTGACGAAATTTGTTTGTCAAAGAACAAATTATATCGAGTTATAAATGCAGAGGTAAGCATGTAGAAACAGTAAATTTATTCAAAAATTCTTCCTACATTTCCATTGAGGAAGCTGGTCCCACTCCAATATAAACCGAGTAAACACTCTTTTATCGCATTACAAAGATAGCAAATAATAAACAGTTGGCAACTATAAACACGACCCGCGAATAAATAACGGCGGTGAAGAATATTCTGCACCTAGTTGTGGTTAAACGGCGTATGTCTATGATGCATATCTCACTGGTTGGTTCCTAATCCAGAGTATTAACCGGAGGCACCGACCAAGATTTATCGCCGCAAGGCACGACTAGGCGAGGCCAAGTTACACTGTTGTTTCTGGAAACCTGATATTTTATCACTCACTTAATGGAAACAAACCCAATTTTGCATTCTATCGATTCGTTGTCAACTTTCGAAACAGAAATTTTGTCATAACATGTGTAATTAAGACTATGCGACACGGTGAGTCAAGTGTGTGATGTGACAACTTGAGATGAAGAGCACTCGAAAACAATCGACGTTAAAACAAGATTAAGTAACTTTAAAATTTCAGAGGGGCGATGTCGGCGCACTCGATGAGAACTCCTTCTGTGTTTCAGCAGGCCGTTCCCGGTTTATCCTCAGACGCCGACTCCTTAGGGATTCTAAAGGATTTAAAGAATTTACAGACGAGGAAATACGCGGAAAAATGAACTAAAACCGACGACTTCGTTTTGCGCTTTAACCCCTACGCTTGGAAACTCGAGAGTAAAGCTAAAAATTTTCGTCGGCGATTCCGCCGAAGATAGCGTCGTTTCTTACGTATTTATTTGTCTTTCGAGTGCTCGAACAAAGAGCGAAGTGCTACTCAATGGATTTAGAGGCATAATCTACTCTAACTTTATTCGTTTTTGTTCGTACTTTACGACGAGTATGCAGTTCCACCTTGTATAAAGTTTATTTCGTCATAAATTCAATTCAATTTAATCTAGTCGTGCACGCTCGCCTACATTTATTAGCAGCGCCTAAGTAGAATTCACATCGATCTCGATAATGGATAAGGTCTATGACCTCTAAGTAATTCATAGAATGGGCGAGTGATCGTGCACTGCAGTTCGCAGCCCGATATGGCAGGTGCGTTATGTAAGCAGGCTGCGCAGGCGCAACACGTCGCGATACCGAAATGCCACTGCGCTATTCCTATGTCGGCCGACCCGTAGCACGCTTGTGCCAAGGCCCCGCAACAATTGAAAGTAGATGTCGTCCATCCAGCCTTGCATATTTCCATAGCTAGAAAATAAATCTATATAAAATAAATCACGAAATAAAAGGTCGGACTAGCAAAGGGCGAAAATTGCGCCACATTTATAACGGGTGCTGTCTAAACTCGAAACAGCTCGTGGAAGCTCGACAAATTTATAATGATATAGCCCATTACAACGCGGGTTCTCATAACGATAACCCTAGACGTAGTCGTAAGCGCCCTCGCCGTCCGAAGAGAAGTTTAAAAGCGAACAATTTAAAACATAAATTAGATCGTGCAGTGTCTAAATACGGGAGGACACCGGGAGGCAGGCGACTACCGGGTGGTTAGAGACTATGAATAACGAAGCGAAGAGGACGGTGTATCGGCTGTGGCGCGACCGCGAGCGAGACAAATGAGAGGGCGCGGGTGCAGCAGCCAGCAGGCAGTGTGCACAGACATCGATCGATTAGCGGGAGCGCCGCCCGGCCCGCTGCCACGGCCAATCTATCGACCTTTGCTTTCCTATCTAAAATTTATAACTGCCCAATTGTTTCTCCTTTAATTGCTGCCCAATGCATATTGGTAGACTATCGTTTAGCCGTGAAACTTATGAAATTACTCATAAAAATCACAAAGCAAAACTCGCAGCCTCGGGTTGTCGATTCGGCTTCAGCTCACGTCTTCGCCGACCGGTGATCACTTATTTAACTTGGAGGTGCCGTGATTCCATAGAAATGCATCGGAGCAGACGCCGTTCGCATTTTTTATTTATGAAATTTTCTGACGGCTGAGCCCCGAGCATTGGAATAATTTCAATAGAACTGATCAGTATTCAGCGAAAACATCTCGGTGTGTCTTAGGTTTTCCACGTTTTAATCGGATTCGCCAGACTTCCAGAGGATTAATGCTTGATTGAATTTGGTCGCAGTTTGGCGTGCCATCAATATTTATTAAAAAACGAAGAGAAAAAGAAGAGAAAAAGAAACTGGGGATGAAAAAGCAAAAAGATCCAGTCGCAGACCGACCGACTAATGTATCATGTGTTATCCATCTTACAATAACAAATTACCTAAATAAAATATATCCAATGCAGCTAGAGCAAGCGGTCCCTATTCTGTTTTCAAAGAAATTGGTTATGATTTACAAATATCTGCAATTTGTAACAGACCATTGCATTCACTTGAACAATGGTCTAATATTTCGTAATTTAATGAAGAAGTTGTAAAATTTAAGCCCTTGTAATAAAATACTAGTTTTCTAATGACTAGTAAACGTGAAAGTGTATTTACGAATGATAAGGTTCAGTATTCTTTATCTAGAAAGCTGAACACACATGTAATTTACGTCGCCACTAAATGCAGGCTTCGGTATTTTATCAAGAAGGAAATTTATCAGTATAGTTAAATTAAAATGTCGTCGAACAAGAAACCTTGTACAGGAAACGCGGGTAAGTGTAGTGGCTTGTACGTGGAAAACAAGACGGTTAAATAATGTAAAAAGATAAAAAATAAAATAGATTTTGAAAATCATGTTTTCATTAGGAGGGTTTTCATAGCAACTATCATACATTCTTTATATGTAGAAGAAGCCGCGAATAGTTTGTCCACACTAGAATGTCTCGATTGCGTAATTTCTCTATTCGATAACATCGCCTAGCTAGACAAACACGACCAATACCCGCAATATGACGTCATCTACGTAAGCGCAGTCTCGTCGGTCAGACGTACATTCGGAGTTTCTTGTAGATTCCAATTAAGTATTTTATTGAACTTGCCGAAACTCAAGTTGCAGTTCCAAAAATAAATTTATGTTAATTATTTTTTATTAAATGGATAATAATGCGAATCTACGAACTAAAAAAATACATATTTTCAACAAACATATCGTTCCGGAACACGACACCTTTGCAGATAAAATTTGGCACCGAAGATAAGAGTTGTTTATGTGAGTAGTGCTGCACTCGACGTAATCTTATCCGGGCCAATGTAAATGTTTATAAAAATACTCACTTGTTTTTAATTTAATAATATCTGTATTATTTTACATGAAGATATCAATTTTATTAAATCGTCTGTCTCTACGAAGTTTCGCAAGAACAAAGCTTTGTCTGTTGACGATGTGTTTAGTTCACAGATTAGAGCAGTCCCGACACCTAAACACGGATTTTAGATAACATTCAAACTCCGACCGCAGCGAATATAAATGAGATTTTAGACGCACCAACGGTCCTAGGGCTCTTGTGCATAGTTCTTAGAATACACGTCTTTACAATGAATATATCGGATGTTTTATGGCAACGGGAAATGCAATCGAGGCAATAACTGCTGCAGTTATGATGTTAAAAATGGGAGGTGTTTTGAGTTCAGAAGCTTGTTGAAAATATAGGAAGAATGAAATGTTAAATCTGACAGTGGGCGGGGTACGTTGCGTGTCACGAACGACCGGGCACGCACCCCGCTTTCCAGCTGTTTGCTGCGTCTATTACGATTTCAATGTCAAGTCCGATCAATACTTCCCGGGGATGTAAAATTTCGGCTGTTTTCGTCGGGTTCCGGGAGTTACGAACGCTCGCAGCTACGAGCATACTAACCTACCGTAATACGGGGTGCGTGCTCTCTAGGCGATCAATAGGCCGAGTAAGGAGCTGGCTCGGTTTATAAATAGTCTTGAACTTCACCTCGGCCGCCTTGAATCGTGGGCGAAAGTGCAGAGCGAATGTCCGCGCTACACAAACTAAGCTATATCTCACTATTATGGACTATCATTTGGAACATTATTATACCTCGTGCGACTTACTTTTCTCTAATTTACATGAGTAATCTCAACTTTGCAGATCATGAGCTGAGATGGAGTCGTATACAATGCCAGGCATCTCATTATTTAAATTAGATGCACAAATCCCGAGAGGGAGAAAGTTTGAATATCTCAATAAAACGTGACAATCGGCAGCTGATGGGAATATTTCACTAAGTTTCCATGTAAATCGCTCCTCTAAGGGCACGTTGGCTTCAATAGCTCGTGGCAATGTTGCAAAAATGTCGGCGAATCGTTCAGATTGAAAAACAACTGCATTGGATTTCTCTACGTTGACTATAAAAGCACTTCAAAAGCCAATATTCCGACTCCTTATACCTCATCAGCATGCACTGTTGCTTTCAAACGAGAATTCAGACCAGATCTAACTGAAGCCGATTGAGTGAAGATTAAAAATGTTTCGTTGAGAATTAAAACAAACTGAAAAATCAATGAGTAAGAGTAAAATCAAGCTGCAGTGCAATTACAGTGAGTAAAGAGGGAGAAGCGGTAATATTAAAGGACGAAAACGAGCGTTTCATTACTGGGAATACGGCAATAACAATAGGGCTAATGGTCCGCTTGCGACCGCTTCATTCCCGCTTTTTCTAAAAAATAGGTATACGTTACATCTAACGAATCCGTACTTAAAGGGGTTTGTTTTACATATTGGTGTATGCCTGTATCGCTCAATTCTTATTTATTTGAGGACTGATTTCTCAAATAAATAAGAATGAGAAATTGATTAAGACGTACTGAGCAGTAAGCCTACTTGATTTGATCACCAAATAAACAGAATATAGGTTGTATTGTTTCGGTATATGATCAAGTAGCCCATTATCCTTACCATGTTCCTCAATGTACTTCATGATTTTGGGATAATTACTATGCATAGTAGAGGTTTTTAGACTCTAATATTGCAGAATTTTTAGATGAGATTCTTATATAAATACGGATCATAAGATGATAGTTTTATTAATGTCAATACACATATTTGTCTCAATCTACCGACTACTATATGTGGTTCTAGATATTATTCACAAATTCATTTAAATAAAACCCTTGGTTGTGTCACTTATACTAGGTACTTGTTTTGACGAGTTTTTGATTGCATGCATGAATCTTCATATTTGGCATCATATTTCCATTGTGATGTTTTTTGATGAATCCCAATTTTGATTACATCCGGATTCACGCAGGGTACGTGTATGGCGAACACCTTGACGACAGATTTGCCTTCGACACCCTCAAGAAGTCCACCCATAATCAAGGTGGGACAATCATGGTATACGCCTTGGCGGGAGAACTGACCTCATTAAAATACAGAGCACTTTAACTACTGGAAAATATCGTGATAATGAGATGAGACCTGTAATCTTACCACACAATTGTAAATGGGGCAAGATTTTTTATTTAGATAACGCTCGTCGACATACTGCTTGAGCAGTATCCTAGTGGTTACAAGAAAATAATGTCGCAGCCCTAGACTGACCTAATCCCACAGAAAGACCATTGATTGGGATTTTTTATTTTGAGCATGCATAACTGGCTGAAAATTTGTGATTAATGTCCGTGGTGATTTTATAGATTGTTAATTTTGATTAAATTGTCATATAAGTTTTCTAAGTTTTTTTTAAATTTGAACACCGATTCATAAACTATAATTTTAGCCTAAAATGCATACATATTCTATTATTTTTTACAATAAAGTACTTTTTTATTATTACATAATATAAGAACACTATAAAATAACGCATATTTAAATATAAGTATGTCATAACCAATACTTTGTAGATTTTTAGTAATCTTTGAAAGACTAGAATATCCTTAAGACAGTTTTGATGTGTTTATGTTATGATATACACTATGACTAATAAAATGCCTATCGTAAACTGTAGGACGTGTGGGTAGGTCACGTAGGCATTCGTAGATAAATACAACATTGTTTTGTTTTTTGCGTTGATAACAATAGGTGCGGCACAAACAAGTCCTTTTGCTGATTATATAATTCAAGTGCATTTGTAGATAAATTTTGTGCTATAGAATTATCAAGGACTATAGTTACTTCTCGTTTTTAAATACGAGGTTTAGATTTATTTTTTAATTAAAACCATTCTTTTAGAAGGCGATGTGCTAATCCAGACTGTACATAAGCATTAAATTTAATATTAACCCCTTTGTTCGCACGGAGGTCCAATTTCCGCTTTCATAAGAAACTTTCACTGACATTTAGCCGAAATGATAATGGTACATTATCATTTCGGTCTTATCACCATATTTCATCTCGATCTTATCACCATATTTAGCGATATTTTTTATGTATATAGAATAGCATAAAAATATCTTTACCGTGCAGTTATTAATACATGAAAGATCACCGATCCTTATTTATCAATATTACTTCTTCTTACATCGTTCAATTTATTCTGATTTAATTCGTTTTGATCACTACACAATATTCCCTGTGCCTATTACAGGATAAGGATTTTCGATTTTATTTAATGTTACATGTGAAATAAAAACTGTTTTCTATGCTGATGGAAAGCCTGAATAGTAGCCTACATCAATGATTAAATGAGCGGCCAGCCTGGGGTAATGCGACCATAGCTCGATCGACTCATTCAGCGTGGAAACTATGTGCAGGCGATCGAGCCATTTAGAATTAATCGGTTACTTTTATATCCGAGATAAAATTAATACTAAAAATGGCAGTATTAATGGGTGACATCGAGTGTCGAACTAACACAGCCGCTACATTATCTAGCCGCTGTAATTTGTTAAAGCTGTAAACGTTTCGAGACCACACCTCGCAATTAAGTCTTGATTATGTGAATCGCGTACTCCGGCGCAATTAAAGCGCATAAATTGAACCGTATAAGGAAACTTGGGAGATAAACACGCCCCTGTTTAGGTTCGCGCTGTACAACATAAATATAAAGCTGTTATAGAATCTGTGTCTCTCTGATAAAGCAATTTAATATTTTCTAGGCACAATAGCGCACAACAAATCGCAACATGACGATTCTATGCGCTGCATCGACGTGCACTGTAAGTGGGTTATGCGCGTGCGTCGACCCCGCGTCCGACTTCAGGGTTACCGAGTGTTCGCGCGATCTTGCCACTTCTCGCCTGTCCTATGCACGCCTGGTAATCGCGACGCTCTTATGTAACCTAACTTGTAATAAATGTGTTTAAACACATTTAACACACACACCGTATGAACAAGTCAGCCATATTAATGTTTGAAATCGGGCTCGTGTTTTCTAAACATTAATTGCAGTAGTTATCGAGATAATAATAGTGCGCAGATCAATGACCGCTCCATTTCTAGGCTACAAATAGTATTTACAATTTTGTTTATTACTGGAATAAGTCAAACATTTTCGATTCAAAACACTCCACTACACCCACGTGCATATGAAGAATGTGCTGATCGTTCATTTAAGCGTTAATAAACGGCGAAGGAAGTTGCAATGATAATGAACGTGCGACGATTCATCTATCATTGAATCTTGGCGCACGTTCGCTGCGGCTGCAAATTCGCGACGACCACACCGCGTGGGTGCGGGCGCCGCCGCCCGTTCTGCGTGGGCACAGCCATAGGAGCCAGCTATTCATCGCCCAGGTACACAGCGTGTAATTTGTTTACTCGGTGACCCGAGTGGGTCGTTAGTTTCAAGTTTTTATTATCGCAGTTGTTTTTAAAATGTTTTCAGAGAGAAATTGAGAAAGAAAAACTTCAATGACCTCATATGTAATTTTTACGACAGCAGTCATTGCAGAATTTTAAACAAAACAACTACGACCAGATAATACGCAAATATGTTGAGTTTATCAAGATTGAAGGGAGCCGCGTAAAGACATGTATAAGAACCGGCTCAGAAGCTCCCTTGTACGGCGATACCGTCCTGAATGCGAATACTTGCGATAACTTTATAAAAAGTTAATCAGAGGCTCACGAAACGGAGTAGCCTTTCGATTGCAACTCCCCGGATAAAGTTCGCACGGCTGTTTGCCTTTTATGTGAGTATTGGTCAGTCTACTAGTGTCTAATGTGCAATAAAATTGCATCAGTATACTGATGCAATCAGAGCCTCTCATGTGTGCAAAGAAATTCACATCGTTTCGAAGATTACAGAAGACAATTGTGAAATAAGCACTGTGTGCTTTTAGGAAGTCTTGTATTAACATGTGACAGCATCCACCTACCAGCCTACCGTCAAGAGAACCGTCAGGCTGCTCGCCGACCATTATACAAAATATTTTCCTTCATAATTGCAGGAATGCAGCAAATGATCATCATTTCTAATCACCACTTGAAATCGAGAAACCACAATTCGGCCGTCTGCCATGACAAACGGCCTAGACAAATGGCTCTGATCACAAATTATAGTAAATTCATGTATAGAATAAAGGCATGGCCAATAATTTTATATCCAATACGTCCATCACTGGGTACAGGCGTATCTCCTAATACTAACTAATGACAAGGTGTATTGACAGAATGCTAGTCTTCGAGGACATTTAGATTATAAACGTTCGTGGGTTAGAACCTGCACTCCCTGCGTCGGTAACTGAGCATCAACCACTGTGCTAACACTACCTTCTCTATAATGGAGCAATTAAGTCCACCCGTTCGATATCTACGTTACTGGTAAGAAATTAATATACGCGTCTAATGTCATTCGGCAACTTTTTGCTATGAATGAAAGTTGCGCCACAAGACAGTATCCTATCAGAAATCCAGCCCTATTGTATCTATTAGAGGTCTACTTTCTCATTTCTTACCTTTTAAGGGTGTGACGAGAAAATGAGATATATTCCTTCGTACATAATATGCGATTGATGATAGCTATTATAAAAAATAACACACTCGTGTCACAGTTGAAAATAATTTACACAAATCCCAAATATTTTAATATAAATTTAATGCTATGAATGCTCCTCTGTCTGTTGTTTTGTTTTTATAATCTACACAACTATTTTTGACGCAATTTTTTAAATAATTTAAAGAAATTCTTCGAGAACAATTATTAAGTAATCAAGCTTAAAAGATTTCTTCGAGGGTTTATGTGGTTTATGCTGGTTTAAGTAATAAGTAAGCATTTATTGAAAATTGAAATTGTATCCTGTATAATAAAGCTGGGTCCAAGTTGCTATGGAAATAAATAATATCATAGGAATATATATTCCTTACCACTGACGAATCGATGTATTTTTTTACATTGGGCACTTGGGCAGCCCGTCTAGCGGTAGTAACCATCCGCCTTACCGTGAAATAACAGCATGTGTGCAGCCCCTTATCCTACTATGATCGACAACGCACTTTCATTATTTGTGTTATAGGCGACGGTAGCCACCTACCATCAAGTGGACCGTCAGCCTGTCTGTCGACCTTAACATAAAAAAATACTATGTTTCCTATTAAAAAACAAAAACATTTACCTTACAATTCATTAAACAAATGTAGAATCCCAACAAATGTATATGCCACTCGTAAAGTGATACGAATAATATTTTTTTAATATTACAAACTGAACCTAAACAGTTAAATTAGTAATAGCTAAATAAGAAGATAGAGCTAACGACTTCCACGAGAAGATTAAAAAACTTTACAAGTACTAAATTGAAATGGGGAACCTTGGACGTGGTATCGGATTTCAGCCGCGCTAACTCCGACAATATTGGGTTTCATGGACAACCGCGTCCGACGCGACTCTGCGACGCATCTCCGAGCTCTTCAAATCACTTAATGGATTTATTTTACAGTTTATCTATTAATGTCGCTGTTGTCAATGCCTAATACTGCTCGACTTTATTTATGTCTTCCCTTTGTGAAGCGGAGATGCAAAGTATTTATTATAAACTTAAAATTACTTAAACTTACAATAATTTATATTTATGACTCATTTCTTCAAAGTTACAGTAAGTGTGAATAATTAAAAATTATTAATAATTACCAAGACTGAAAGTAAAAGTGATGAAGTATTTACTTTAACCGGTTATTATTTATTAATAATTACACGTTACCTTTGGTAAACGTAATAAATTTTCAAATATATCGTAATCTACATTTTAATGTTGATTTTATAATTGTACCTACCTATTATTGGTGTAGAATAATAGCAAAATGTATGTAGTTTTGAGCGACTGATAGGTCTAATACGTTCCTTAATCTACATAATACATCTAATACGGCTTACTTAGAATTTCTACTGAACCTTGCCTCTCACAGTTGTTTTTTTAGGCGCAACACCCAGTTTGTGATTTCGGTACCTACGCAGTGTTTCCTGCCATTATTGAATTTAAAAATGTTATAAATGTTATAATTTTATTGTTATCTGTATACATATAGTAAAATCGTAAATAAGCATCAAAAAATCAATTTGTACCTACACGTTGTACTTATGTTACCGAGGTCAAAAAATTAATTTTAGAATTTTTGTCTGTATGTCTGTTTGTCTCGCACGCTGATCTCGGAAACGGCTTAACCGATTTGAATACGGTTTTCACTGATGTATTGTAGCAAACTTCCAGTAACATTTAGTGCTCGATTCATTCCAATTGATTTACAAACAAAAAATAACGCTCTATACCCATCGATGTTTATACCGAGTACCACGCGCACGAAGTTGCAGGCTCAGCTAGCACATACATATGTTGTAATTTAAGACTAGGGACGTCTTCATTATTTATTCTAAATAGTTAGGCTGCCTTAAAGCAATTAAACTACACATGTAAAGATTCCTTTGAAATTCCAAACAAACTGGTCCACACTAATTGACCACTTTGAAATCAACGATGAAAACTCGTTTGCAACTTTGCATCGGTGCGTTGCAATTTTTTCTACATTCAATTTGAAAAGCACTGAGCGTTTTACGAGGCGGCCGATCTCGTTCGTCCGATGTATAATCGCAACCCAATAAAATCACCTACACACATGTGTGCGATGCCGACGTAAAAATTGCAAACGCGATAAATTCATAAGAACAGCTTTGGTTTTACGACGCAACATGGAGGCAACCGGTTGTCGCAATCAATATGCCGGCAGACAGCAGGGCCACCATAAATAGAAGAAGTGGTCGTTTTAATGATCCCGCTCCGCGAAAACGTACCTCGGTTCCTATCAATCAGTCCTACGACGTATCTTTTCACTAGGTGAAACACGGATTCTTAAAACATACAAACGTTAGAAAGTTTGTTTTTGAAGTGAAAACTTCTTCAGGAGCGTTTATTGATGACGAGTGAAGGTAAGTGGAGCGTCATGGTCGGGTCGGTGACGATGAGTCGGGTTTACTTGGCTCGAATCGTCATCAAGCTGTTACCTTTTTTATCCCCCACTGATGGTGGTGGGATGGTAACAATAAAAAAAAATATATATATAAAAAATAACAATTAAATAAAAGAAATATTAGTGCAATATAAATTTAATTAATTAATAAAAAAAACAAGTTACACAAAATAAAGATTAAATAATAATAATTTAAGCACTAATTTAAATCTAATAAAAATTAAGTCAAATTGACATGTAATAAAAAAAATAAAACAGGGTCTTCGTGAAGCAATCGAGTTCTACTGCCGACGAAAAGACTAATTTAGAAAAAGGGAGAAATAACCGATCGAATCCTTTCGTACCGTAATCTAAGGGTAAGCGACCTGTCCGCGTGGGGTTCGATATCGCGTCCGGTTTAAGAAAAAAAATAGGATATGATCAACACGTATCTGTGGTGGCTCTGGTGGTAGCCAGGGAGTGTCGTCCTCTCCGTCGACCACGTGGAAGCCCAGCCCGCAGACTGCAGTCGAGCCTCGACGCGACGTGAAGACGAGGGGAGCCGACTCCTCCACACCGAAAATGACGACGAGCTGATCTATCAGGACCAGACGGACAGCAGGGCAGGACCTTTGACGGGACACCCTGATCGTATCTTCACGGTCAGTCCTTTAGGACACTACCAGGTCACTCCCTCAGGATACCCCTACTGGATACTCCTCATAGACACCCCGATTTTACTTCGGGGCTTCGATCGTAACAAAATTTAATGGATAATTATATCAAATTAAAATTTCACAACAGCACTTGTGCCCAATATGGCGTCGCTTGACGAGCGGATGAATATATCTGACTTCGCCGAACTTCTAAGACGGAAAAAAACGAAATGCCTCTCGAGCGTGCACTCGCCGACCTCTGCTTTGCGTCCCTCTTCACCCCCTCTCGTCCTAACGACACGCCCTTCCACCGATTGTAATGCACAAATCATTATATTTAAACGACGAAGCGCCTGATCTAATTAAACAGCAAAGCAACGCAGAAACTATTATTGTTACTTGAAATTTTTTATGTAACAGTACCCCCCCACTCCTCAGAATTTTGCTGCTCGCAGGAAAATTCGAGCTGGTCCCCAGCTATCTCTAACCCGCTCGGCACGCAAGCCTCCGGAGAAAGGACAGGCACTGCCACGACAATACTGCTACACATCTTTAGAAAACGACGATGCAACATTAGGCCGGAAATAAACGTACATAAACCTAATTGAACAAAACATATTATAAAAGGTATAATAAATACTAGGAAATATATATTATAAATTAACGGAGGTCTGGCGTCACAGTCTGCTGCTATCCGCGCAACATACTGGTATTCCAGAACCAACCGAATAAGATAGAATAAAGGTAAGAAAGATAGAAGATAAGAATACGGAAGAGAGTCGCATCGGCTTGTTTTTACAGAGTTGCATCCGCTCTGAATGGTAGTAAGTACACAGGAGTAGGCGTAAAAAATAAAATTGCACATAGGTTGTACAAAATATGCACAATAAAATAATATGCACAAAATTTGCACATAAGTAAATGAAACGCTTAACTACTCAAGTGTACTACTTGGCTTGTTGTTACGAGGTCATTACCCGCCTCGATAAGTAGGAAGAGTAGAAAGAAGAATCTGCGACGGCTTTTTTTATACGGAGTCGCGACCCGCTCCGGGCTTAGGCTTCTTTAACGAGTTCCATCCGCTCGATAGGCTATTAGGATACATAAGGATAAAATAAATATACATTCTATATTAAAGAGTATCCGTCTAATGCCGCAAGGTCTCTCTCCTCCGACGGAAGGAAAAAATTAAACTCGACTACTTCTACCCTGCTCGAATAGACAACACTATGAAAAAAAATGTATAATAAAATGGAAACAATTTACAAAAAAAATGATTAGGACTAGATTGTTATTATGTTTTTAAATGCTGGACATGCCAGGACCCTATTGCTTTTCCATCGGAAACTCTCTCTAACTGGTAGACTAAAGGAGAGGGTTTCCCTACCACACGACACTTTTCGTATTTGGGAGCTAGTTTCGCCATGAAGTGCTTACTGGCATCACTCAAGGGAAATGTCTTCTTCCAAACCGTATCACCTATGTGAAATTCGATGTCTCTGCGTCCCCGATTGTAATAGCGCTGACTCCGATTGTGAGCTTTTGCGATGGCTTCATTTACTTTTGCGAAGACAGCGCGCAAACCCCCCAACCGGGTAGCATATTCCTCACGAGAGGCGAAGGACAAGTCCAAAGGCGTGGACGAAGAACTCTCACCATAAATAGAACCACAAGTGACTGGCTCTCTCCCATACACTAAAAAGAAGGGTGTGAACTTAGTAGTTTCGTTGACCACACTGTTTACAGCGAATTGGATCTTGGGCAGGGACACATCCCAGGTACGGTGATCATCCTGCACCAGTATAGAAATGGCCGTGACAACCGTACGGTTGTAACGCTCCACGGTGTTCGATTGCGGACAGTAACGGGGTGTCAAATGTATTTGCGGCACCCGGTACCGCTCCCACAATGCTTGCATCTCCCTACCTACGAATTGCGTGCCATTATCCGCGATAACGGTACGGGGAATTCCGTGAATAAGGAATACACCGTCCTCTAACTTTTGCGCAATGGTCTTAGCTACGGCTCGGCGGAGGGGAAATAACAAACAGTACTTTGTGAAACAACAAACCACCGTTAATAAAAACGTGTGTCCTGCTCGCGAACGCGGCAAAGGACCTACCAAATCAACACTAATTGTCTCAAAAGGACGAGAACAAACCTTGGGTTTCCCCATATGACCAGCTGGCGGAGATTGGGTATGTTTATAGGCCCTACAAACGTCGCAAGAACCTACAAACTTAACAACGTCCCGGTACATCCCTGGCCAATAGTAATTTTGCGATAAGCGCTTATAGGTTTTAAAAATGCCAAAATGGGGGGACAATAACCCACAATGACTAGATTCTATTAATGCAGACCTACGATCGAAAGGGACCACCTCTTTCCAATTAAATTCTTCCGAAATGTGAAACTTATTTTTCGAAAATCTTAATAGTCTTCCATCCTGAATTTGATAGTTGGGACACGAAGCGGGAGACTGTGTACATCGCTCCACGATCCGCGTGTACCAGGGATCGTTAGGAACAAGATCGATTGACGTCACTGGAACTGCTCGTGACAAGGCGTCCGGTACGACATTGTCCTTCCCCTTCCGGTGTTCAATAACGAACTCGTAGGGCGAGAGACGACAGCCCCAACGTGCCAAACGTCCAGTGGGATTGGAGAGATTAAAAAACCACTTGAGACTGGAGTGGTCGGTAATGACTCTAAACACGGGACCCCCCTCTAAGTATGCACGAAAATGTTCTACAGAGAATACCACCGCTAACGCCTCCCTTTCGGTTGCCGAGTAGTTACGCTCAGCCTTATTTAGCGACCGACTAGCGAAAGCGACGGGATGCTCTTGTCCGTCTTCTCCCATTTGCATTAAAGCTCCGGCGATGCCGTAACCAGATGCGTCACAGTGAACTGCAAAGGGTTTTTCAAAGTTGGGACAAGCCAAAATAGGCGCGGAAACTAACGCTGATTTTAACTTAACAAAGGCCTCCTCCGCCTCTGGGCTCCAGTTAAACGGAGGGGCGTTTTTACGATTACTCGTTAAGGCGTTAAGAGGAGCGGCAATAGTGCTAAAGTTTTTCACAAATCTTCGGTAATAAGAAGCCGTACCTAAAAACATCTTCACCTCCTTTCGACACGTAGGCGCGGGAAAATTTAAAATGGCCTCCACTTTAGACGGGTCCGTTCTGAGACCTCTCTCATCTACCACATAACCAAGGTACTTAAGCTCGCTACGGAAAAATTGAGATTTGGCTAAGTTAATAGTGAGATTGGCCTCAACTAGACGTTCGAAGACACGCCTTAAGAGGTCAATATGTTCCTCAAAGGTGGAACTAACTAAAATGATGTCGTCTAAATAGACGAACACCCGGGAATCGAACTCTGGACCGAACAGTTTGTCCATCAGACGCTGTTGGGTGGCTGGCGCACCCGTCAAACCAAAACACATAACTTTAAAATGGAATAGACCACGACCGGGAACAGTAAAAGCAGTTTTTTCTTTGGAATTTGAGCCCTCATCGAGACATATCTGCCAAAAAGCACTTTTGAGGTCTATTGAAGAGAGAAAACTAGCATCTCGGAGGCTGTCCAGTATTCTGGAGATATAGGGAAGAGGGTATGCGTCGCGTTTACTTATACTATTCAATTTTCGGCTGTCTAAACAAAACCTTAGTTCGCCGTTGGACTTCGGAACGAACAGAATGGGATTGTTCCAAGCACTAGTGCTAGGTTCAACCACATCCTGCTCCAGCATTTCGTCCAACTGTCGGTTTAGTTCTTTTAATCTTGCCGGGGACATAGGATAATAACGTTGTTTAATAGGCGCCGCTTCACCTGTATCAATAACATGGGTGACCACATTAGTGCGACCTAATCCCTTTATCTCGGACGAGATCTCCTTGTATTTGGCCATCATAATATCTGCCAAGTGACGTTGTTCCGGCGTCAGCCTATCTAATGAATGTAAATGTTTAAATTCGGAAGCTGCGGGAACCGTAGGATAGCCTTTTAACAAGGTTACATTTTTAAAAATTTTGGGAGCTAAATTGAAAGATTTCCAAAAGTCTACACCTAAAATTAATGGCGTGGAAACTTCGGGAATAATAAAGAAATTAATTACTCGAGTCACACCGTCAAAAGTGACTGGCAACGTCAAATATCCGTTAACCTTTACAAGTGAGTCGTTGGCGGTGGAGACGTGTGTGAAGTCCTTATTAAAATGGCGCTTAACACCTAAATTTAGAAAATAATCCGCTGTAGCAGAACCCAAAATGGAAACTACCGAACCTGAATCTAATAAACCATAAAAAGTCCTATCTAAAATATTAACATTTAAAAACGGACGTTCATCCCCCAAATGGGTCTGACGAATCGAAGCTAATTTGCAAAAAGACAAAAAGGAATGTAGTTGCTTTAAATGCAACTGCCACTCATCAGGATTAAAGTTGGGGTGTGGCTTTAATTCAATACTTCGATTCGCGCTGTCTAGTTTTTTGATGCGGTTTGTGCCGATGATTTAGGACGACAGGCAGGACAATGCTTGTACGTGACCCCCTGATGACCGCACGAAAAACAAACTACCTGCTTCGACTTACAAGTCGCCAAAGTGTGCCCGGAAATTCGGCAGCGAGCACAGAAGGATGAGCTCTCAGGTTTGACATTATGTACCGCCTCAACTCTATGCTGGTGCTTCCCCCTGTACGCTAGCTCCGGAACAAGAGTAGTTGGACCTACCCTTGGTGGCTCCTTATAAGAAGACGCGCGCGAGTGACTGTACTCCAACACCTTACACTTCGACTTCAACTCCTTAATAGACGAAATTTCGTCTAACGCTAAACCCGTTAAAAATTTGGGATGTAGATTATATCTGATTATTCTCAATTTTTCTCCCTCCGGAAGAGATACGGACAAACGTTCGAAATAATTCAACATAACCGCTATAAACGTAGAACATGACTCGGCTGGACCCTGTGTCCTACTTCTAATTTCGTTTAACAACCGATCATCGTAATCGGGCGGGGAAAATTCCTCGATCAATTGTCGCTTAAGATCGCCCCAGTCCGACAACGAAGACCTTACGCTGCGGTGCCACGTTAAGGCGTGATCCGTAAATAATTCTGCAGCGGAACGAAACAAGGTACCCTCCGAAATATTCCTCGACTGACAAAGTTCATCAAGACGCAAGAGAAAAGAACGAACGCAACCGGTCCCGTCAAACTGAATATTCAACTTCTGAACGCCCCTATCATGATTAACTAATTCTTCACTCCTATGGGGATGAGTGGACGCCCTCGCAGAACCTAAGTCCACGGCTGGAAGTGGCTCCTCACTCACTCCGTCGTTTGTCTCATCGAACGATTTTTTAAAAGAAAAGAATAGTTTATCTATTTTACGAAGGTACACGTTCAGATTCTCCTGTAAGGTCGAAATCCGGTCGTCATCATCCAACCTCACACGTCCTAATCGATGATACAAATGATGAGCTACGGCTTTAGCCCTTCCGAAAATTTTATAAGGCGGGGAACCGCTCAACATGGATGACAACTCCTTTAATTTGCCCTCTATTACTGCTAATTCCTCCGTAGGATCAAGAGATGTCTCTAAAATATAGTCGGCTGGTACCGCACGAGCTAACTCCCTAATCTGTACACGAAGACCTTCCACCGTACTCGCGGGCTCCGCATCCCTAACAGTTACTTCGTACACCAATTCA
The DNA here is from genome assembly GCA_910589475.2 of Bembecia ichneumoniformis. Taxonomy (NCBI): domain Eukaryota; kingdom Metazoa; phylum Arthropoda; class Insecta; order Lepidoptera; family Sesiidae; genus Bembecia; species Bembecia ichneumoniformis. Next base: position 503,397 of record OU342526.1, on the reverse strand, counting down.
TCCTTCCTCAATAAGTTGTAAGCTATCGGTCGTTCCATTCCGCCGTTTAAGAAAATCTCGTAATATAAAAATGTAAAAAAAAATAATAAAGAAAACGGTTTACCGGAATACCGATAAAAAAAGAAATCAAATTAAAAAAAAAATTTCTTTAAAAGAAAAATCTATGTTTATAAAAAAATTTATAAAAAGTTAAGTAAAATAAGAGGAAGAAACAAATATAGTGCAACCCGGGCGCAGGCGCGAGAGATCAAAGTAAAGTCGTCCCAGAAAGAGAAAATAAAACAATCAGAAAAAAAAAAAAATTTACTTGAGAGAAAAAAAAAATTTAAGTTCGGTACGGGTCCGCAATTAAAGTTACGTTATATCAAAAGAAAAAAAGTTAAATTCCCGACGGCTGTAGTCCCAACTGCTTCACGAATCACAAAGTTTAAAGTTTTAACTAAATTTTAAAAATAAACACAGTAATTAAACAAAGCTATATAAAAAAAACATCTTAAACAAAATCACGCAAAAAAAAATACAAGTTAAATAGAATCTAAAAAAAAATCACACAAAAGAACAAAGTACTTAAAGTTAAAAAAAAAATTATAAAAGCTACGTAATAAAAATGGTTCGCTTACCCCTTATTAAAGAAAACTATAATAAAAAATTTTGGAAACCTAATTGCTCCTGGTTCTTGTTCGCGAATTAAAAACAACGCCCAAAGAAAAAGAAATAAAATCTGAATTAAAAAATACAAGTTTACTAAGTTAAAAAAGTTATAAAAAGTAAATAAAAAAAATTTGGTTCCTTTAAGAATTAAAGATAAATGTAGGTAAATAATTTAAAAAATGTTCTTAAGGAACCTTTAAAAGTATGATTAAAAAATAAGAAAAAAAAAAGGAACCACCCGAAAAATTGAGGAGGGGGGAAGGGTGGTATAAGGGTAGGGAAGGATATAAGGATAATGGATAGGAACGGAAATAGGAAAAGGACCCTGGAACGTAAATCCACCGAGACGGTATAAGACCCGACCGAAACGGCTTCCCGGATTACGTGTGGCGCTTGCACCAGGACGAAAGTGTGGGAGCACTTCCTACCACTGCCTAAATGAACCAAGAGCAAAAAGGCATCCGCTTTTCGGAGGCAGAATGGCACACACAAAAAGAAATTATTAAAAAAAAATTTTGGGGTAGTAAAATAATTAATAAATAAAAAAAATAATAAAAAATAAACACAAAAATTTTCCGCAAGCTAAGACCTAGAACTCGATTGTTACCCAAGCAACGACTGGGTAATTCTTCACGAAACCTGTCACTGTTCGGGCGCCGAATTGTTACCTTTTTTATCCCCCACTGATGGTGGTGGGATGGTAACAATAAAAAAAAATATATATATAAAAAATAACAATTAAATAAAAGAAATATTAGTGCAATATAAATTTAATTAATTAATAAAAAAAACAAGTTACACAAAATAAAGATTAAATAATAATAATTTAAGCACTAATTTAAATCTAATAAAAATTAAGTCAAATTGACATGTAATAAAAAAAATAAAACAGGGTCTTCGTGAATCAATCGAGTTCTACTGCCGACGAAAAGACTAATTTAGAAAAAGGGAGAAATAACCGATCGAATCCTTTCGTACCGTAATCTAAGGGTAAGCGACCTGTCCGCGTGGGGTTCGATATCGCGTCCGGTTTAAGAAAAAAAATAGGATATGATCAACACGTATCTGTGGTGGCTCTGGTGGTAGCCAGGGAGTGTCGTCCTCTCCGTCGACCACGTGGAAGCCCAGCCCGCAGACTGCAGTCGAGCCTCGACGCGACGTGAAGACGAGGGGAGCCGACTCCTCCACACCGAAAATGACGACGAGCTGATCTATCAGGACCAGACGGACAGCAGGGCAGGACCTTTGACGGGACACCCTGATCGTATCTTCACGGTCAGTCCTTTAGGACACTACCAGGTCACTCCCTCAGGATACCCCTACTGGATACTCCTCATAGACACCCCGATTTTACTTCGGGGCTTCGATCGTAACAAAATTTAATGGATAATTATATCAAATTAAAATTTCACAACAGCACTTGTGCCCAATATGGCGTCGCTTGACGAGCGGATGAATATATCTGACTTCGCCGAACTTCTAAGACGGAAAAAAACGAAATGCCTCTCGAGCGTGCACTCGCCGACCTCTGCTTTGCGTCCCTCTTCACCCCCTCTCGTCCTAACGACACGCCCTTCCACCGATTGTAATGCACAAATCATTATATTTAAACGACGAAGCGCCTGATCTAATTAAACAGCAAAGCAACGCAGAAACTATTATTGTTACTTGAAATTTTTTATGTAACAAAGCATTGGCTTTTGTTGCGCTAAAAAACTGTCTCTCCAAGATTCCTACTCTTGGCTATTATGACCCAAAAAGATCATACCCAAGTAATTGCAGATGCGCGTCCTGTAGGTTTAGCCCCTATACTGATTCCAACATGATAATAATGGACCCCGCATTATTGCTTTCGGAAACAAAAGTCTGACGGACGTTGAAAAGCGTTATTGTTTTCAGTGAGCTCTTGTGGCACCCAAATATCGAGCTTTTTTGTGTACCCAGCTTTTTCACATGGGTCAAAACTGTTTTGTGTCAATTCCCAGTTCTTCAGCTATGTCGTAACTACTGACATGCCGATCTTGCTCCACTTTTTCAAAAATGGCGTCCATATTATCCGTAACAGGGCGACTAGAGCGAGGTGTATCTTTCACATCAAAATTCCCGGATCTTTGTGTTACTCTTACTGACACTGCATTAGGTCCATAAACGTCAAAATAAAAACGTTTTTTGCGTTACATTTTTTCGTAAATTTTAAATTTCTTCATTAGATTCACTCATTTTGACAGAAAGAAAAACAAATGAAAATTAGCTGGAAACCACATTTTAGTAATTTGTTTAGATAGATAGATAGAACATTTATTTGCACAAACATGACACACATACAAAGAGAAAGAAAAAATTACAATAAAACTGTTTAACAAAACAAAAAAAAAGAATTAAAAACTAATTTAAAATTAATACATTTCTCAGATATTTTAATCCCATTGCGTGTGCGCCATGACAGCAAAAAGGTATCTGGCTCAGCATAAGCTGAGGCAAAGCACAGCGCTGATATTATGCCAGTCCTAGTGTAAGTTCTTTTTTTTGAAATGTAACCTTTTAATGTCATCAAAACCAGCCACATACAAGTAGTACAGCCAAAGAGATTCTATTGCAAGTTTTTACATACTATATGCGACAAGACTTTTACCCCGACCTAATATAATTTTCACTTCTACCGTGTGGTCATAAGCACACACCCATTTTTTCTTTTCCTGTTTGTCTGCGAACGTGTGAGGCTGTCGCGAGAGGCGCTTTCGCTAAGAGTCCGTGTAAAAGGTTGTCGTTGAACATATTGCGGGTAATATACGGAGTACGAAATTATGAAGTTTCCCCCAGCGGTGCACAAACGCGGTTCAGTCACGCGACGACGAGCAAAACGGCGCGGCGCCGAGACAATACCGGTCGCCTTTATTATGGGATAGATAAGTAAAGAAAATGTTTTAAATTATCTCGCGTGCACGATCGGCCGCCGCAACAATGGTAGTACGTCGCGGCTCCTATTTAAATCGCAACAAGAGAACCTATTTTACTATTCATTATTTCATTATCTTGTAATAGAAAATTTGAACAGACTGTTTTTATCTTGAATAATGTGTTTTCCCCAATTCATTTTATTGCACGTAGGCGGTTCAATTTGATCCAATTTGAAATCGAATATCGAAGTGTTATATTACGTGGGAACCATATTACTGTGCTATTATGTCGTCAGTGGATAAAAATCTATTTAGTGACTCGTAAGGTCTATTCTTAGAAGTTGCTAAGGCAAAATTACATAAATTAATTTGGATCAAATCTCAGGAAATATGCATTTCTTCACCCTATTTCTTCTCTGTGTACACATAACCACACAGAGTAGTATATTATACTTTTTCTATTTTCGAATCGAAGGAAATCGATTTAGGAGTACCTAAATTAGCGTTAATCCTTATATAGGACTCGACGAGGAATGGAAAAATGTAATATTAGAACTGTTGTCAAATATATTTAACTAAGTAGCTGTTATTTAAACGCGATTTCGTCCGCGTTTCTTTATAAATTATTACTCGAAAGTAGCTTTATATTAGGTGAAAGAATTTTTTAAATCGGTCCAGTAGTTTTTGAACATACAAAACTTTTCTCTTTATAATATTAGTATAGATATGGATGAAATCATATGTTATACGTACATCGATACAATTATTTCCACACAGAATAGTAACGGCGATGCTACCAGTACATACAAACCAATTTAGTGAATTGTATAGTCAATAGCCTTGAGACAATCTTATTTGGTCAAATACAGTCCTCATTTGGATTTAAATTCAAGAGATATGCCATCGCTGCTTAAACTATAGGCTGTGGTAGGACTCTTTTAACTTCTTTAACTTTTAACTTTTTACGCGAGTTAGCACTTAAGGCGACGCCAGCCCCTAATGATAAAAAAATCCACTTATTTATAACCGTTTTCCTTTTAACTTATCATAATAATTATAATTTAAAAAATACTCAAATCATCTGCAGGACATATGAAAGGGGATCATCATAATTATTTTTTAAATTATATTTAATTATATATATAAAAAAATTACTAAGTTGCGGTCTAATATCGATGTTGTAACCGTGCGATTTGATTAATAATCAATATTTTAAATAGCTAATTCTTAAGATAAATTTTAAGATTCACTATCTGAAGGCTCATCAAAAGAAAAATTTGAATTATACTTTATTTAATTTATAAATAGATATTTCCGAGATTTGCAAGTAGCGACTCCCGCTCAGCAGTCCCGTCAATTCAGTACAGAACGAGTTTTGCGGCTGGAGTCGCCTTAAATAATTGCTTTAAAATCTATAAAGGGTTTATTAGGGCGACGGCAGCTAATATCGAGTTGCAATCGTGCGAATGTCCATTGAAATTAACATACATGTATAATTTTTTCGCGTAATGTCTATTGTGCGCTTAATAAAACCGGGGCCAGCACCGAGGCTCTCCATAATAAGTCCCAGAGCTAACGAAAGCATAAATCGAGAGAACAATAGAGCTGTTATGTGGAGCCTTTGAATGGCCTCTGCTTCTAATAATACGTGTAACTGGACAGGATAATGCAACTAATGTGCTGCATATCGCGGTTGCAATGCAATTAAGCATGGTGGTGTGATTGAAGCAATTCTGTTGTTTATTTAATCTGTTGCAGCTTACGGTGTTCTCTTAACACTATTATTATCGTACTTATGCAGAATAAGTACCGTAAAATATTTCCACTTAAATTTCAAGTGTTTGTAAAGTTACCCAACACGCATTTGCTGCTAAGATTTTAGTACCTACATACATATCGCTACATTTTATGTGAAATAGTTCCAAATTGGTATCAAATTTATTTTACCTTTTTTTTTTAATTTATTTTCTAAAAATTTAAGACAAAATCCGAAAGGCGAGGCTGACAATCGATGATCAGACTTTATTCGATCCTAGTTTAAATAATTTGTCTTTCTGCAGTGGAGCAGTCGCGAGGATCAAGCAGGAATCAAAACATGGGAGTAGGGAAGATTACCCAATGTTTTCTCCAGACCCGTGTGGATCCGCTTCTCGAACTATTCTCTATCATTATGTCTTGTTAGTTTTAGATTGGATTCTACATTGGCTCATTTTGTAATGGTTTTAATTACTTTCTATACAATTGCTGGTTCGTTTTTCCGTTATGGGATTAAATAAATTCATTCCCATAGTACGTACACATAATAAAAATAAGTAATAATAGTAAACAGGTATATCTCCAAAAATAATTTACAGAATTCGCTTAAATAGGAAAATTACCTTTAATCAGAGATAAATGAAATAGATCGAAAAATTCAGTAATAACAGTAACAACACAATAATAACAGGAGACATTGAATGTACATTTAAACTTCCTTTAAATATTAGTCCAATTGCAATTATTCAATTGTACAAATTTATTGATAGAATTAGCTCTGTCTACAAAAGATTTCTCCTCGTGTAAGCATATACGGGGTCATTTCAATTTCAACAATTTTTTTCAAGGCAATAAGTATCACTTGAACATTTTTAGGAATGTGTCATCATCATCATCATCATCAGCTTATCATATGTCCTCACTGCAAGAGCACAGGCCTACCCTATCAAATGCCTCTCAACGAGGGCGTATGGGCTATATGGTCCACCACGCTCGCGCTAGCCCAGTGCGGGTTGGCGGACTTCACATGCGCCTTAGAATTTCTTCTTTGGCGTATGCAGGCTTTCCTCGTGATGTTTTCCTTCACCGTTTGAGAGCAGTCAGTAAATGGACTTAATTTTTTTAGAAAAAAAAAAAACATAGCATGACCGGCATGAACTCGGACCTCTCGACATGATAGGTGGCGTCTTTCCTACTGCGGCACCGATAATGACACCTATTCTATATATAGGAATATGTAGGTAGGTCAAATTATACCTTAAAGTACCTATGTCAGGACAGTGGGATTATCCTAACTGGTATTATAATTGCGAAGGTGAGTTTGTTTGTTACGCTTTCACGCCTAACTACTCTTACTTCTGTACTTCTGTTTACAAACAGAAAAGTTATACAGAAAACTGAAATACTATAAAAGTGATTACAATATCACCTGTATAGTGATACCATTAATCCCGTATATTATAATTTAGTTTATGAAGACGACTTGATTGTTGAAAGACAGATTGGGGTAAAAGGGGGTATGCTTTGAGGGTATAAGAAAGATTTTTGTGGAACGGGCTTGATGAGTCTTTATTATTCCAGTGTGAAAACGCATGTACGGAGTTGTTGATACAGGCCCCAAGTGTTAAGGAACAATGATTCAATCGTCGCGCCAGAAAAGCACTGCGGCAACTCTGGCCGGTAATAAATATGAAACAAACGTCGCGTAAAAATAGAGGCGGCTGGCGGGCGAATGACCGCCGGTTGACACACAAGTGGCTCAAGGCTCGCGGAGATTAGATACGAGTACCGACGCCGCATAACAAATAAATGCCTACATCACCACCGCTGCTTGCAATAACATGCTACAATTAAAGCAACCATTTTATTTTTTTTTATTGAAAATTCACCACACATTGTTGCTATATTTGAAAAAATTAAAAGAAACACAAAATGAAAAAGTTGATAATTTTTGAAAATTGATGTGATACTTTTGATTTGTCTTAGCTTTATTGATTAAACTTTTTTAGTTTTACTCTTTATACAAGGGTGAAAAATCATGTTTACCATTTCGCTATGGTGTTCAATATTTTTCTGTTTAAACCAGTAGTAACACAAGCAGAAGTAGGTATACTCCATATATTTGGATCTGACAAGTAGTGGCAGGGCACACTGCAATTCGACACTCAGTAACCACCCCATTAAGACCACATAATAGCATGTGTTCTTTTGTGTTTAGTTTGTGAGTAAGGGATGCCAGAGCCCATTTCACTATTCCTGTCTAATCCCTTATCTCTAATCAGCTGCAGCACTTGCAGCACCTGTGGCGTTGTTTGCATTATACACGACTGTAACCATTAACCAACTACCATCAACTCCATCAAGTGGACCGTCAGCGTGTGTCACCTTCGCATCGAATTGATAAAAGACCACTGTAACTCTAGTTACAATCGTGTAACCACAAGGCAATGAAGGCGTTGAAAAGAAATAAGCTAAATGGTTTAAGTATAAGCTAATGAGGATTAAAAAAAAGTAATTGTTACCTTCGCCTATGGGGTTGCAAGTGTGCGCTAACCTTTATAAAGGATAAGAGAAATATGGGATATGGGTTTTAGCATCTCTTATCTTATTCACAGAAACTGAAGTGCTATTTAATAATGGTCGTCTGTAAGGGATGCAGTGTGTACTGCCACTACTAAAGGTTTATTCCTGCGTCTCATACTCGCACAGCAACACAACAGCAGACATGCTGTTATTTCATTGTGGTCTTCTGGTAAAAGGTGATGGTTATGCAAAGTAGCTTCAAAACTCATACCTCACTGATGAACGCAACAAAAGTACACTATCTGTGCTCATGGTCAAACGGTGTTTTATCGATCTCATATGTGCCGACATTGCTGGCATATATATATCTTAAAAACCTGCTGTAATTGGTCCTTCGAGCCGGATCTACACCAGCAATTTTATATAATATAATTCTGAACTTTCAAAATTATCTTGTCCAATATAAACAGTCACATTTAAAATAGAGTTAGGTAGACGAATCTTGAAGTAGAGGCCCATGGGCTGAACATGTCCATGGCCGACGGTCGAAACGGCCAAAGGATCGACCGTCTGCTCGCTGCACCGATGACCTCAAGAGAGCGACTAGCAGTGGATAGATGCGGAGAGCAAAGCATCGATTAAAAATATTAAAAATATTAACAGACCAATGGTCCAACAGTGAACTCTTGTTGGATGAAGATATAAAATCTACATGTTTACAAAAGTAAACATAGAATTTTAATAACTCAACGATTGCTAAGTAGGATTTCTAAGTTATAATATACCTTTGCTAAAATTGCGTCCAACATAGACATGTTAGCCTCCTGTGCTTTGTGTGTGAAAAAAAAAGTAGTACGTCCTGTATCAATAGATCAATTGGTGTATTTTACTGCCGAAAAAATCAATCTAGAGCACATAAATCTTATTTTATTTCCTTTTGGGGAAAGCAAAAAAATACATTGAACTAACTTGAATTAAGCTAACCTCATGCCATATTATTTTGTATCTCGCAGTCGTTCAGTACATCACCATCACCAATTTCGACGTTGTAAATCCTTAGGATACGACCCGGACAATACTTAATAAATAAAGTTTACAATATCCTTGCTTAATAAAAAGGATTCTCGTGCAACGAACGGATTTACTAAATAAAGTTTTTATACGATATAAATTCTTATCCAAAATTTATTCGTTACAAATATTGCGATGCGAACAAATTTATACTTTAAACCGGCGGCACCTTCTCTGACGGCGTTTTATCGCCCAAAGTGTCAACCCTTGTTTTTATAGCGCCGACGACAAAAGCAAAGTTTCACCTTTGCACCCTTTTGCACCAGTAAACATTATTTATTTATACACATGTACAATTTTGTAGAACAAACAACAACTCTGTAGTTTTTCTATTGAATCGTTGAATTTACTTTTTTTTTAATATATTTTCTCACTGCGATCTCTCTCTTAAATGTCTTATAAACGGAGGAATATAATTGGCGAGGAAAAACTGTAATGGTTTACATTTTTTTGCCTACCCATCAACGGCTCCGCACGGTTTTTTTTTTCTTCCTTGTTATCGCTCCTCGATTATCTCTCTTTCCATTGGTATAAACCGTATCAAAATCGGTTGCATGACAAAGAAGCAGTTAGCGGAGAAACAGACAGAGGCGCACAGCTATTTTATTTTATAATATGTATGTAATAGATATAAACATCGAAGACTGCTGCAGTCACACAGAGAGAGCTTGTTCGAGTACCTACTTCGTTTAACTACTGCCTTAAAATAATAAAACTACATATCGTCGTTGTCAAACAAAATCTGCTATGTGCTAAATAAAAATATAGTTTTGAGAAAGAAGTTTTCGTGAGAAAATTTACATGAAGGTTTATTTTAAAAAATAGGTAGTATTTTATTAGAAACTGAGGGTTGCTATACGTAATCTTATATATCTTTCAAACATGAAAGTTTAATAATTTATTTATTATTTTGATTATTATCAAAAAAAATAAAGTAAGTAACTTTATTATCAATAAAGTAACGTTTTGAACGTATCGGATTGTAGCTGCCTCACAATGGCATATTTTATTAAGAGGTCGTAATTCGACAAATAGTGCTCATAAGCAGCACTTAGCAGTTGTTTTAAAGATAAAGGCATTGAACTATTCACAAGATCAAAATGTTGAAATATCAAAAAAGTTCACATATCAGATTTTAATTTGATAATTCAAAATAAATTCAAGTCATTAAACCCTGGCCAATTAAAAAAAAAACGGTAAAATAAATGTCAGTACTCACCTTTATCTGATAAGAGTTGACTTTGTGCTTGGGCAGAAGGTTAAAGGTAGAAAAGTCAAGTCTCCTCGAGAAAATGCCATTCGCACCGGCACCGGCCCTGGAACAATAACAAACAACACTTGTAAAATATAATTTACATTGAATATTTACTTAGAAACGTTCATTTCTATTCCTGCTCGTACTATTGGAAATCGACACTTAACACCAAAACTGTTTATTTTTACGACAATGTATTCCTCAGATGTTTACTTCTAAGGCTTGTTCATTATGCACAATCATTTATAAAGGAAATCGAATAAGGATTTTAGTATTGAACCGGAAATTTAACTGCATGTTTATCAAATAAATTTACGAATGCATACAACGGCGTTTGGTATGAACAATTATTGCGTCGTTTCTTATAACAATAAAGTTTTCTATATAAATGTAAATTACACTGTTTATTGTTGAAACGACTAATGGAATTTTTAGGCTTCAGGATCCCAGATATCTTATTCATCCTCCTACTATTATCAATGCAACTATTTATGTACTGTTAAAGTTTTAGACAAAAACTACTAAACGGATTTAAAATGATCAGAATAACACACCAGTTTTAAGTTATAAAGATTTGTGGAGGAAAATTCGTTGTGTCCTGGTGAAACACTGCGTTTCGCAGTCATTTACAAGAGATTAACCACCCCCTTACAAGAGAACTACCGTAAAATAACAGCACGTGTGCTGTTGTGTTTCGGTGAGTGAGTGAGGGATGCCAGTGTCCATTTTTCCTATCCAATCCCTTATCCTAAATCCTGCTGTGATCGACGGCGCACTTGCAGCAGCTTCGACGATGCTCGTGTTATAGGCGACGGTAGCCACCTACCATCAAGCTGCCAATCTTAACAATCGTAAAGCGCATTAGTTTACTAATATTACATGAGAAGTTTGTTGATGTTTGTTACTGAACGTATTTTGATGAAACTTTACAATAACAAAGTTAAACATCAAAATAAACGCATTAGGCTATAATCCATAAAGAGATGCGGACGAATTCTCGAGCAAAAGCTAAGCGCATCCCATAATTATTTTAAAATTAGACATGGGACATTTTATAAAGAATAATCTTCTGAATTTTCTTTATTAAGCAGTGACGAAGATTCCCATTTCCCTATCCACTCCTAATCCCTTATCCTTAATCCTACTGCAGTCGGCAGCGCACTTGCAGCAGCTTAGGTGTTGCTTGTGTTATAGGCGACGGTAGCCACCTACCATCAAGTGGACCGTCAGCCTGTCTGCCGACCTTAACATTAAAAAAAACGAAGATTCATCTCGGCACGCGTGAGATTTTACAAGAAAAACAATCCTAGCCACTCGACAGTTAAGTCACTCTTCCGACCGCACAAAATTTTAACTACAATTGAAATAAGTACATTCAGCATTGAACATGATTACATTAATTTGTTTTTCATAAAACTGTGGTAGATACAGATTTATTTAATATTACAGGGACGAGTTAACAAGTCATTCGTAATAATGAATGAAAATCCAATTTGCGGTAACTCAGTGCTCCACGTGACTCGTCGTGAATGTTGAAACTGTTTATAATCACATTACGAGGATTTACTGAACGCACTCGTATCCAAGTTCAGTATGGATGTAGCTTTTATAAAATCCAATGGGCAATTTTAAACTAGATTAAAATGTTACCAGTGAAGCTACAGTCAAAGGTAAAAAAATATGTAAAAAAGAACTAAATAATGTGGTCTATGCCCTACTATTCAATTAGCAATACACAATATTATGTGCAAAAGAAAGTTTTAAAAGTTAAAAGAAAACAAGTTAGTGAAAATAAAATCCTGGGAGATCACGGTCATAGTGTATTGCGTCTATCACCGTAACATCCAGAACTAACCCTATAGAGTTTCTGTGGGGTATAATGAAGGGTAAAGTTGCGTCACAGAATGTTCAGTTCAACTTAAATATCGTTGACGAGTCTATTACTGTAGAAACGTTCAGGGATGCATTCAGAAAGACGAGACAACATGGACAAAAATATGTCAAACTCGAATCAAAAGTTGATTATTTCACTGATAATCTCATAATGAGAGTAGGACAGTCCGAATCAGAATCTACGAATTCTTCAATCGGTGGAGATTTAAGAATTATACTGCGATTCTAAATAGCATTCATTATGATAAAATAAACCAATCTATTACACATTTTGTATTGATGTATTACAGTTATTATTTGAAAATGGACTTTAAAAACTCTAAAAATGTCAGGGTAGCCTTTAGAATGGTAGCACGATTAACTATGACTCATTCTTGTAAGGACTGGATTTAGTCAATAACATAGGTATTAATATATATCTGTTTGAGCTATAATTAGAAACAGATAATAACTAATTGTTTATGTGTGAATCATTGCGCAATCGTCTGGGATGTTATACAAAGAAATACATAACAAGGACAAAAATAAATAGTAAACACTATTTTTTTTTTATGTAAAGTTCGCCAAGCAGACAGACGGCCCCCTTGATTGATTGTAGTTGCCCAATTATTGAAGAAATAATATATAGCTGCTATTTATCTATGACCCTCAGGAGCTGAGGCGTGTGATACCGCTAGACACGGCTAAGTTATTTAAAATAGGTAATACCTACTGTTTTAAATAATAATATTATGTAAATAACATTATTCAAATATATTTTGCACACTATTTAGATTTTCGATTATGCAATCAAAAACTTATGTATTACTTTTGCTAATTATGTATGGAGCCTTGGCAACACTGAGCGCTTTAGGCGCCATCTGGCATTACTATTGAAAAATTTGACTTTTATTAACATAATTTCAATTGTAACACAAAAAAAACAAGCTTGCGTCGATTGATGCATCATCATCTACACAGTAGACGAATCATAGACCTATGCACATTATGAGTCTGAAAAAACAAACAGTAATCGACTGTATGGGTTGTTCGCGGAAAAAGCACATCGAAACAAATGATTGCCTGTTTCTTTGAAATTACCGTTCATGTGACGACTGTGCCATTGGAGAATCGAAGGACAGTCAATTCTGAATGGTAAACGACTACATATTTGTTTACCAGAAGTCTTCGGAGAAATCCGAAAAATTCGAATCGGAGGCGAATCAATTCTTCGTAATGACAATGCGAGCCCTCAGACACGGATGAAACAAACTTATTTACAAAAAATAGTTTCGATGTAGCCGGCTAAAACATCGAAACACAGCCTACAGCCTGTACAGCAGTACAGCCCTGACTTGACACCCAATGACTTCTTTTTATTCCCAAACATTAAGGGCTTCACTGAGACAAATGACATTTACTATAGAACTCGCTGGCGGCGGATCCAATTCAACAGGCCTAGAAATGGTGTTTTTTTGTTATTACCATTAGAACAATACACAAAATAAAAAAAAATTATTAATACAATTTTTTAATCTGATATTAACTTATTAATAGATACAGGATTCATATGCGTGCAATAAGCCGTTTTCGAGAGAATTTTCAATAAAAGTCAAATTCTTCTTGTTTTCTAACTTTTTTTGTGGAGTTTTACTTTAACGAAAATTCTAATCAATACAATTGGTTCTTCACATGTTTAAGTATAATATATATATTTTTCAAAGCAATTAATTGTCTTGTCCATTTCTTGTAACATCTTCATTAAACAATGGATATTTTTAGTATTTAGGGTTTGTCTCCCCCTTAAGAACAAAATGCGTGGCATGGGTAACAGGTACCTCAATCAGAGTGGAAAGTGCTGCGAAAATTGGTTCCAACGCAGGCAAAAGTGAATCGATCATAATGGATAGTACCTACTTTGGAAAAAAAAAACAATAAGATTTAAATAATATCAATATTTGTTTTTTCATTAGTAGGCACAATACATAAGTAGCAACCCTCGTATTCGTTTGTCATTTAAATTTACTTCTTGTTCGGTGGTATTTTTTAAATTTCACCATAGGTATTATTTTAATTGTATATATTCCTAAAGTTTCTGTAATATTGTTCTGTGACGATCAGTGTCGGTTCAAAAGTCCCCTACGGACTAGAACCACACCCATCTCGAGGTGTGTTTTATAGTGGGTAAAAATCCCACATAACCTCTTGCGTATTTATTTGTATCTTTTGAACATTTCTCCCCTCGTAAAAGAAAAAAAAAACAACTTTATTACTCGATAATGCTTAACCGTAAAGAAAAATAAAGAAAACAAAATTAGTATAATGTTGTAACATTTAACTTCTATATAAAAAAGAGATAACCCGTTTCCATATCATTTATAGTTAGGCATTTACACGAAAACTAATAAAAACAGTTATCAAATTTAATATCCGACAAACGAACAAGTTGCTAGAACAAATAAATATTCCTGCAAAATAGAAGTTAACTAAATATAATTTGCAAAAACAATTGAACATTTAAAAGCATTCTATAAATAGACACTCGAGTCGAGTGTAAATGTTGTTTACGAATTTTAAAATGTCGGAAAATTACCATTCTTCGATTACTAAATAGTATTAAAATTATCTCTAGTCTAAGTCAATAAAAAACAGTCCCGAGAGACGTACCATATGTGGGTGTAAATGGTGTAATTCGGTACGTGATAAGGTTTTATAAGTAGGCAGCGGTGGCGCCGCGCCATGCAAAACTGCACAACTCAAGGTTGTTATATAAAAAACTTGTTTTTTTCATTGCCAAGGCCAGCCGAATTAGATACCGGCTTTCGTATCGCGACGGGACGTGTCAACACGGCCATTGTGTTTACATCCAACATAGCGGCCAGATAAAAACACTTAGATTGACGGCATATTGGGTGGAACGTGGAGTGGACTGGAATTGTGATCCTATATACACGTATGCAACGTATATTTTAGTATGCAACGTATACTTAGCACATAACACAATAATGCTGCTGCTGCTCGTTGAAACACACACAGAGAGTGTGAATTTCGTAAGTTTGTTTATATAATGTATGTGTGGAGGTTTATCTCCGGAATAATTGCACATAAGTATTACTTTCTTTTTACTAAAAATATCTATTGTTTGATGAAGATGTTACCAGAAATAGACACGCAATTGCTTTGAAAAAAATATATGTTATACTTAAATATGTGAAGAACAAATTGTATTGATTAGAATTTCCGTTAAAGTAATAGAAACTCAACAAAAAAAAGTTAGAACACAAGAAGATTTTAACTTTTATTGAAAATTCTTTTGAAAACCGCTTATTGAGCGCATGTGAATCCTGTACCTATTAATAACTTAATGTCAGTTTAAAAAATTGTATTAATAATTTTTTTTTTTGCGTATTCTAATGGTAAAAAAAAAAAAAACCACCATTTTTAGGCCTGTTGAGTTGTCTCCGGCGCCAGCGAGTTCTATTGTAAATGTCATTTGCCTAAGTGAAGCCCTTAAACGGAACATAATTTTTTTATGTACATTAACTACCGCATTTTACACCCGAGCCGCGGAGAGTGGTCTTTTATCTAGCGTTGCAACCCCTCCGGGTTTGATCCGGAGTCACCCGGAGTCTACGGGTTTTAATAGTGCATATCCGGGCTACGGGTTTAACATCGATATGTCCTAAAATTATGTTTTATTTTATTATAACAGAAAATAGTGATATTTCAAAAATCTCCGGGTCTGGGGGCCTATCCAAGATGCACAAAATGCAAACGCTTCCTTTGCGTACTTACGAAACGAAAGAAATAAAGCCCGGTGACCGGTGATTGGTTGTTGTGACAGTTGTAACTTCAACAGCCAATCACCGGGCTTCATTTCTTTCGTTTCGTAAGTACGCAAAGGAAGCGTTTGCATTTTGTGCATCTTGGCTAGGCCCCCTGTTCTTTTTCAAAGGTGGCAGCCCTACTTGTATCTAATAAATGCAGAGATATACTAAAAGAGACCTTTTAATATATTGTATCTCCGAAAAAATGATTTTTGCTTACTTAAACAATCTATACAAAATATAATAAAATCGTAAACGAGCCGTGGCTGTATTTTAAACGCTTTAAAAAAAATTGTACACGTTGTACTTATGTTACCGAGGTAAAAAAAAAACGTTTATTTGTCTGTGCGTTTGTGCACGCTAATCTCAGAATTTTTTTTTAATTTGATAACCTATATAAAACTAAAAATCTTTAATAAATATAATTTTTATAATTAGCAAATAGCGTTACAAATTAGGAGAATAAAATTAAATGTTAAAAGAACACGCGCGTCAAAAATAAAAGTTGTCTCTATGGGGAGAAACGCAAAGGAAGCGCGCTCGAGTCGCTCGTAAATATGGGTAACCTTGGACGGAACGCACAATGGGTTTTTTATTTTCATCAACAAAAAACGGCAACAACACAACACAGCCCGTTCCAGTTACGCGTACGCGTACGATAATTACAGTTTATCCGTGCATTTATTACATTTATCTTATGAAAAGATACGTACGAGTTACCAATGTTATTTTTGAATACAATGACAAAAAAGACCTTGTTTACGAGACACACTTCGCCGATACAGTTTAGACACGGAAAAGATTTTACATTCGCGAGGCGAATGCAATATTATGGCAGCCGAGGCCTCGGTTCGTTGAATAAAAATAAATGTGTTTTTGTCGAGGCGATATTATATCGGGGACGGGATGGGCGTTCGTTCAAGCATCAGTTTCGACAAAAATATACGCGTACAAACACTGCGCCCGCGCCGGCGCACCCTACAATATAAACGCACTGTTTACGAAGGACCAAAGAGGTGCGGCTCACGATAGTAAACCCACGTCAATTATAACAACAGTCCGTTTGAATTATTGCACAAGTGCTAAAAGCTGTTGCATTTTCTCGCTTACTCTTTCAGGACACTGTGCTAACAATTGTATTTTGTGTTTAACGAATGAGCAATATTTAACGTTCCTTGAGGTCAATTGGCCAAGGCGGAAAACTTCAATGCTCACACGGCAGGATAACAGCTCTTAACCTTGGGAACCCACTACGGCTGTATGAATTATAAATGTTTCCGTTATGAAATAGTTTTGATATTAAGGGATTCAGTGTTTTAAATTAATCTTGATGGATATTTATTCCCATAAAAAATACTATTTCATTTATTTATAGCCTTTTAGGTACTCAAAATCATGTTTTAATATTGTTGGTTTGAAAATGCCGCCAAAACGCCACGATAGTTCATCTGAGAGCGCGTAACGTCATTTGTGGTCATATCATAACAAAACAGCTGCATTGGCATAAGACAATGATTGCCCACAAATAACGTCACGCACTGTGATCGGTGTTTCAGTATAGATTAAAAATATTGTAAATAATAAAATTTTATTTCTTCATTTAAAAATATTTAAATGAATTATATTAAATTATTATTCGACAAATAAACGTAAAAAATTATATATTTTCTTTCTAAGTACATTTTAGATTTTAATCTGATTACTGTCCGATCCCCTATTCAACAGGCCTAGAAATGGTATTTTTTTTTGTTTTTACCATTAGAACATTACACAAAAAAAAATTTTTATTAATCTGATATTAACTTATTAATAGGTACAGGATTCATATGCGTTTTCGAGAGAATTTTCAATAAAGGTCAAATTATTCTTGTGTTCTAACTTTTTTGTGGAGTTTCTATTACTTTAAAGAAAATTCTAATTAAACATAAGTATAACATATATTTTTTTTATAAACATAAAAGCAATTGTCTCGTCTATTTCTTGTAACATCTTCATTAAACAATGGATATTTTTAGTATTTAGCGTTTGTCTCCCCCTTAAATGCAGAAGTCGTCTGCTGGATTCGTTAAGACGTGAAATGTAATGCAGCAGGACATCTCTTACTTAAAAGGTCAAATCGTTGAAAAACAAGAAGTCTCCAATTATATTACTGCATGCGTTTTTATACGGTATTTGTCGAATTACTACTTTATGTCAATTGTGATAGGCGTGAAATTTTAATGCTAAAAAGCACCTGAGAAATTCATTTGTAAGGTAAAATTTTAGAAACAAATATAGGTATTACATTTTAACATATCAGTTTTATAAATACTCCCTTTTTATATATAAGATAAAAAGGGAGAGAGATTTAGTTTGTTTATTATTAATTGTAGGGTAATCTCCGGAATTAGATAAATTCTATACGTAAGTATTTATCCTCTTAATGCCAAGCAAAGCTTACCTATAGTCTCCGGGTAGACTTATTGCAAAGACATCCTTAATTAATGTTGGTGCATCCGTATTAGAGCTGTTTTAATATAAGTACAGAAGTCGTCGAGTAGGCTCGTTGCGATGATAAGCTGCACGTCTATTGTGATTTGAAAGTAGACACCTTAGTGGGAGCCACTCTGGAACCGGTTCCAGACTTTCTCATTCATAGGCGTACTTGCCCACGCCGAGCGCTCGGCTCCGCAAACCCGATCTCCGAACTAATCTTTCAGCGAAACATTTCATCGAACGAACACCTTGAGACAGTTCAATTTGTACAATTAGCGCATAAGGTGTGTCTGAATCACAAAGGAAGTTCGCATACATAATAGGTTACAAAACAAAATGGATAAAAACAGACACGTCAAGGTGCCTTTGTAGCTTGTAGCGCCTGCGCGGTTCACACACATACGTGACCGCGCGAACGCACGGGGGAACGTGCCTCGAAATTTACTATGATGTAACCATATTGAATTAGTGTGCTCAATTTGACAATTGCGAGCGTCACTTCTGCTACAACGTGAGATTCTCGATAAATGAGAATAAGGTGCCTATCAATTGTATTTAATTGTACCTTCGCTCGAATATCCATTAATCTCGATGTTTAAGTGGGAGTTGGTCGTATTGTCTGCTTAACTACAAAATTATTACGGAATACTTTAATTAAACGCGCGTAACGTCGTCAACACACATTTATAAGCTTAAAACATTGCACTAAAATGTAAACCAGTGGGTCGGAGATCGTAATCGCAATTTACAACTGTTAAAAAAATAATGAGTTTTTACAGCAGTTTCAATTGTTCGAACGAGCGTGTAGAAGCCAAGGCCGAAGCGATACCTATTTGTGAATATGACAAAATGTCTGTGCACCTATGAGTACAAGGATTAAGGAGCACGTAAAACATTATTTTGTGTTTATAACATTTGAAAATGCTCGTCTCATTTTTACCAAGGCATACTGAAGTTTGGAATAGGTACACTAAAATAACTTCATTTATTTTATTGAAAAACCTACTAATTCGTTTTAAAAGTCGAATGCCTCGAAGCTTAGCACTAGGAAGGAAACTGCCAATAAGCACAAAAATTATGTTTTTTCTTTAAATTCCATGCTATCCTATGGTCTAAACTAAAATAAAAAAAAAACGAACGTTTCATAGATTTTTTTTAAATGTTAACGACGGACGGTTTGGCGGTCCACTTGATGCTAGGTGGCTACTGTCGCCTATAACACAAGCAACGCCAAAGCTGCTGTAAGTGCGCTGCCGGCTACAGTAGAATTAAGGATAAAGGATTAGGAGGGGATAGGAAATATGGCATCTCTTACTCACTCAGCGAAACACAACAGCACACGTGCTGTTATTTCACTGTGGTCTTCTGTAAGGGGGTGGTTACTGCTACCAGACGGGCTGCCACTACTTATATTTACTTATCTTTTATGTTTATAAAAAATAATAGTAGGTATATCTCAGAAGCAAAAGTAAAAACATTCTGATTTTGGCGGATAAGACAATAGCCGTTAATGAAACGCATAATCCAATTGACACATTTGTTATGGCAATGTAGCACTTACGTAACCTTAAACGCTTACAAAAAAAAAGAAGTTTTAAAAAATTCGTGTATCATAGTCGTTTTTATTCAGCACGAGCAAAATGCGTCGTGCATTGTAAACAAAGAAGACCTTGGTAAACCTTGGCCCCGAGTGAACAATGGGTCTACTAAATTAGATTACACAATCGAGTCAGGCTATTTTGCTCACGATTTCACCAAAAAAGCATACCGACTCGCATCGCCGCAAGCCAGCATGAAAACAGACACGGTTAGCTAATGGCATATTAATTCGCAACCGTTCGACAATGCGAAAATATAAACTAGTTTTACCTGACAATTCTTCTGCATGAAAAGTTAATATTTTATAGATATATAATATTATATAAATAATGTTTATCTTTTTCTTCTTACTAGTGAAGGTTGGCGATCAGCTATCCCTATCCACTCTCTGATGTTCTTCAGGCACTTGGCATAATCACCAGCTCGTATTGCTCACATCTAATATTATACATTTAATACCTATTTATATTAATCTACACATCAATACAGAGGCAAATGACATTTACTATAGAACTCGCTGGCGGCGGATCCAATTCAACAGGCCTAGAAATGGTGTTTTTTTGTTTTTACCATAAGAACAATACACAAAATAAAAAAAATTATTAATACAATTTTTTAATCTGATATTAACTTATTAATAGGTACAGGATTCATATGCGTGCAATAAGCCGTTTTCGAGAGAATTTTCAATAAAAGTCAAATTCTTCTTGTTTTCTAACTTTTTTTGTGGAGTTTCTATTACTTTAACGAAAATTCTAATTAATACAATTGGTTCTTCACATGTTTAAGTATAATATATATTTTTTTCAAAGCAATTGTCTTGTCCATTTCTTGTAACATTTTCATTAAACAATGGATATTTTTAATACTTAGGGTTTGTCTCCCCCTTAATGTGTAGATTTCTCGATAAATCTAAAGCATTTAAATTTAGACGAAATGACATTCGTAACTAACAGAGGAATCCAGTCGATAAAATGTGATAAGTATAATAATGGGACAGCAAGCTCGCTGGGAAAACATCGGCCCCTTTGTTTCCGAAAACCCATTTAATATGGTTGGTATTTTAATTAATATTTATAGACTTAAGACCTTGGTATTTCTTTGAAATGTCTAATAAAAGAATGCGTAGATATGTATAATTATGTAGTTATTTTCGGCACGCAAAAGACCAAGTCGAAGCTAGTTGAAGCGTATATGTAGGTAGTTTGTAAACATGTTTATGGTCTTAACTCTAGCTTATGTTTTTTTATTCATAGCTATAGGAAACACATAGGAAAACTATACCGATAAATGTGAAATAACAAGTTTTCTTATTAGTATACAAACTTGCAATTACATAAGTGAAAAATTACTAACTCAATTTGTCTTTCACGGCTAAATTACTGGACTAATTTTGATTAAATTTAGAATGGGAATAGCGAGTCCTGGGGACGCACAGGCTACTCATTTTTAACTTATCACGTGAGAAAAAGGTAGTAAATAATAAGAAATAATTAATTAACTCTGATCCCTCTAGACATGTTTATTTTTACAATTTTATTTTACTCTAAAGACAATCGCATATTTCACGTTCGCGTTTAATTGGAAAATGGGTTTAAAGATAAACTGGGGACAAACTAACGGGTAATAAAAATAATTAGGCAATTAGTTCAATTGCGAGTCGAGCGGGGGCGTGGCGATCGAAGCCGAAACTAAACTTGTTTGTATTGTATGCAAAGTACCTAGTTGTGTTCAATCGACCGAAACTATAAACAATTTATATAAGAATTACTTTACTAAACCATACAGAGCCCTCATGGACTTAGAATAAGTAGATAATATTTATAGAAGTCACTGGGAAGAAATGGCAATTTTAATAAACGGGCTCAATGGCCAAGCTAAAAAAGATATTGTCGTTTTTGGCACAATTGGCCAGCAGAATTCATTATTCTTGTCAAATAAACATGGTGGGCATAGTAAGGCGTAGTAGATTATATTTCAGCCAAGTTGGTTTCATGCAAAAATTTAAACGCCTGTCGCATTTGTAAAACCTAATTTCAATTATATTTAATGATTTCCATTACAGGCAATAATGATAAATACTTTCTCCATAGGCCGCCGAAGCGCTGACAATTCGTAGTCCTCGTACCTACACTGATTTTCCGAACTTTTAGACTACCTAGGAAACCAAAAATTAATAAAAGATTTTTTCACAACATACCTATATAGTGAGATGAAAGACAGGCTAATAGCAAAACCTTAGGAGCCTTACACCCATTTATAGAAAGGATTTTATTTCTACAGTTTGTATCATTTTAAAAATAAGAGAAACTTGAGATCCTACTTTAAACATAATCATGTTAGGCACTACAAGTGATCTTGATACTTTTGAATATTTTCCTACATTTCACGTATCTTCATCAAAAAACGTATTTAGTCGCCCTTTATCATTAGAATTAGTATCTGAAGAAAATTAATTTTCCTCCGTATTAATTATGTGACCTTGAGGTTCGTTTTTAGAAGAATTTATTAAACTAAATATTCTATTATAAATGGTAAAAAGTAACAAAACTATTCCTTGAATCTCCAGGAATGTTATGGTAACTATGGTACTCAGCAAAACTCTGTTTCGTTACTTTCAAAACGTTACTGGTACATCCCTGCACTTTTTAAATTGATTTTACTATAGGCTTTATACTCCACTTTTCATAAATTTAAGCATGAACCACCCCCTTACAGAAGACCACCGTGAAATAACAGCACGCGTGCGCTGTTGTGTTTCGGTGAGTGAATAAGGGATACCAGAGCCCATTTTCCTATCCCCCTCCTAATCTCTTATCCTAAATCCTACTGCAGTCGGCAGTGCAGTTGCAGCAGCTTTTGCGTTGCTTGTGTTATAGGCGACGGTAGCCACCTACCATCAAGTGGACCGTCAGCCTGTCTGCCGACCTTAACATAGAAAAAAAAGTGGAAACGTGGGTGTCACCTACTCATAATCTCTCAGAGCTTATGCAATACTATCCGAGCCCGCGACTCCGTACGCGCTTTTACCTGTAGTTCGTTTTTTGAGACGATCATTTTTCCTGTAGAACATTTTAAAAAGTATCCTATATGTTAATCCAGGCAATAAACTATCTGAGTGCCAAATTTGGCCGATTTGGCGTAATTGAGTAACAAATATCCAAACAAACAAACTTTTGCATTTACAATTTTATTAGATATAAAAGAAATTGCAATTATTGACAAAAACTAGTTTGATCAAGCATTTTAAAAACCGGTTTATAATTGTTTCCTACAAAAGTTGAGACGATTTCGAGTAGATTAACTATAAATTATAATACCGAGATAAAATGAGATTCTTTTAAAATTACAACACGAGGCGATATAAAAACGATCCTAATCGGGCCTCTCGATGGATATAAACAGATTTTTATATCCATCCACTCGTCATATTTTTGGTCGACTTGGATACTATTCATTTAATTTTAATAGGTTTAACAGTTTTGTCGAAGGCGTGGCAAGTAATTCATATTTACTACGTGCCAGGATCAGTATATAATTTAGAACGTACACATCAAGGCTCGAGCCTTCAATATAGATATTTACGAATGATGACTATAAATGAATCTGTAATAAATGATCTCTTATCTTTTTTTTAACGTTTAATGTTTTTGGTTAGGTTAATCGATTAGGAAAAGCTATGTAACCTTTTACGATAGATTCTTCGAGTAGCTAATTGCCTATTAAGGCGAGAACTTAGCAGAAAGTAAAATTAAAACTTAGATAAAATAATACTCATAATAGAATTTAAAAAAGTGTGAATAAGGGGGATTTGTACAAAAAAAATCTATTTTCTAAGAAAAAAAAACAATAATTTACTGCCAAAAATTTTTTTTTGTGTATTTTAAACATTTTCAGTGACAACTACGTTTATTTTTAGGCTTATTAATTAACTTAAGTCCTGTACTAAAGTATTAGTCGGCTCCTTTTATTTCATTTTCAAATTTTACACCACATTTAAGAAAAACCTTCCAATTTTGAATCGTTCGGTTATCTCCGAGAAGCTACAAATTTTTTTTTGCATTATTGCACCTTAATTCATAGTTAATAGATTGCGATCACTTTTAAAAAATTGTGCTCGTTCTGTAGCAATACTATAAAATAGCAGGGACTATTTCGAGTATATTTTTCAATGAAACATAGCTCTGTCACTTAGGGAATCATTAACAGAAACGATTTCTATTAATGAAATTTAAAAACCGGAGCACCAGTTTCAGAGATTACCCGGTATGTAAACAAACCAATTGTACGGACAGGGGCCGAAACCTTGCACATCCAGACCAGAATCGACTTCCTTGAATCAGATCGCCAAGGCGAGCAACCACTCGAGCAACGGGCTCGTCTATTAACATTGAATTTTTAAAAATAGTCTCATTTAGGTGAGACTACCTACAATTTATTCTACAAATGAGTAACTATGAAGATAATACTTTAAAAGAGTCGTTGAACTATAATTTATAACTAGTTCGTGTTCGGTAAAACAATAACTCGAAGAGAACAGAAGAATGCCCAGTTTGCTCGCATGCGCCGAGCAATTATTCTGCTGCTAATAATAGAGTTGTTAAACTTGTCGGTCAAGTAACAAAATGAAGTAATCATTTGTTTGCATTATTCTATAGCTCTATCGACACGCTTCGCAAGCAATTGTACTTACATAATAGTCTTTAACTGCAAATATTTGAAGCGATTGGCCTACACAATAACACATTACTTAATATTATTTCAATGCTCTGAGATTACTAATTTTTATACACAAATTTATTATTTTTAGTGATCCCTCGGGAAAATAGTACTTTCATCTGGATAGGTACCCTAACGTTTTTTATTTATTTTTTATTAAAGATGGGTTTGCTCTTGGCAATGTAGGAAGATGACTTGAACCTTGAAAAGATTTGGGGTGTATGAGCTCTGAAATACAGACGCGGCAAGGAGTTCTAATCTTTAGGAGTGTGCGTTATAAAATATGTTTTAAAGCGGTCCCAATTATAGAGGGATTTCGACTAGGTGATGATGGTAACCAGCCGTACGTCTGCATGTCCGATAGAAGAAAGGGGAAGGCGGTATGATCTCGTGCAGTTCCCGAGTACACTCTCCGAAGTACATCTTATAGAATACACACAGACAGGCAAGGCTATGTGCCAATGAGTGCCAGGCTCTGCAGCTTAGTTCTTATTAATGTATCGCCGCCAATGAGCCTCCTAGCTCTGCGTTCCACCGAGTCTAGTGCGGCAACTTGGTATTTTGCTGAGCCATCCTTAAGGTGACAGCAATACTCCATGCAAGATCGGATACTCCAGTCGAGTAAAACGTGAAAACGTAACAAACGAAAACAAAAGACGAGCCCGTCGGATGAGTGGTTAGGGTGCTTGCCTTAACGCTTTGTTCCAGGGTTCCCAGGTTCGATTCCCGGCTGGGTCAAAATCAATGAAAATGAACTATTCAAAGTGGACACTGATCTGGATCTGGAAAGTAGTGGCAGGGAACAATGCGTTTCGCAATTATTTGGGCAGCCCATCTAACGGCAGTAACCACCCTCATACAGAAGACCACCATGAAATAAAAGCACGTGTGCTGTTGTGTTTCGGTGAGTGAGTAAGGGATGCCAGAGCCCATTTCCCTATCCACTCCTAATCCCTTATCCTTAATCCTACTGCAGTCGGCAGCGCACTTGCAGCAGCTTTGGTGTTGCTTGTGTTATAGGCGACGGTAGCCATCTACCATCGAGTGGACTGTCAGCCTGTCTGCCGACCTTACATAAAAAAAAGCAAAAAAAAAAAATGTTATTTTATTCATTAGCCCGGCTGGTTTACAGACAATTTTCAAAGCATTTAATTAATGGAGTCGTTCTAAACTGGGCCATTTATAATATTAAGTTGCTGCGTTTGTAAAGAGGCGTTTCCTTATTCAGTGGCCGCAGTCGGACTTGTGACATTTGGCGCTTTCAAGTAATTGAAACTTTGAAACCCGCTTTGGCCTTTATCTTGTTCCCATCGAATCAATTACCGTAAATGTACACGACAAGAAGCGTTGAAAATTGTCGTATACATTATCTACATCGACAATATCTGAATCACGAACCGTTGTATACGACGGCTATTGCATCGTTCCTCGTAAACTCCGTGACATTTACTGGTTAAAGGGACTATGTACCCTAACATGAATGAATATCATTATGACTAGTTCAATAAAGGCGAGTTTTGAATAACTTATAGCAGCGATAGCCCAGTGGCTATTCACTTCTAAATACTTCTAAACCAGATTTTCAGAAAAATATGTTTAAATATGTTTAAGTTGTTTCATGGTTCACTAGAAAACATTTAGAAGCGAATTCTCGTTATTGGTTATTGCCAATAATGATGAGCATCGACTTTAATCGATTATTGTTAGCTAACGAATTGACGGCACTTTAAGCAGAGAGAATTGCCAATCATTTAGCTCCAGGCGTATGTGGGATTACATCATTCAGGCTAATAACAGTAGCTAAATTTCGTTTTGGATCAGTTTATACAACCTTCAAGAGTTGTTAAATTCAAACAAGTTGATGCGCGTGAATTAAATTTTGAATTTTACAGTAACGATCAATTATGTTTCGTAAAATCATGTAGATATTTCTTTTGCAATAAAAAAAATACCCGCAATACCCGTAAAAGGTATTAATAGTACTATGATTACTATATGGTGCATAAGTAGAAATAATAAAAATAAACTTTATAAATGAGCTTTTTTTGTGATGATTCGTATGCAATACT
The DNA here is from genome assembly GCA_910589475.2 of Bembecia ichneumoniformis. NCBI lineage: Eukaryota > Metazoa > Arthropoda > Insecta > Lepidoptera > Sesiidae > Bembecia > Bembecia ichneumoniformis. Next base: position 476,684 of record OU342526.1, on the reverse strand, counting down.
TAAAAAACCGGTAGTTAATATTTAAGCAATATAAAACAATATAATTTATGAAATAATAATTTATAATATAATTTATGAATAATATAGATACACATAATTGATACGATATTCCCATTAAAATTCATTAGCGACCCGCCCCGGACTTCACACACACGCGAGTTTTTCCTATTTTCATTAGTGGAAAGCGTATCAAAATTAGAAAAATTTAGAATAAGTCAGCTGGGTAACAGATAAAAGTGGGCATTGACTTTATTTTATATGTACTTCTTATACTCTCATATTTTATTCGTTACTATAAAAACACTGTCACCTAACAAAACGTTTTCGCAGTTATTGATTCCAGTTTGGAGTGTGACAGTAGATTATGGGATTCCTTTATACATTTTGGAAACATCGCGTCAAGATGTAATTTTTTGGTTAATTCGGTTTAGAAGATTATAAAAAGCAAAAGAAAGGCATCGCCTAAAATTTATAACATTGGAATATACAGGCAACAATAATGGTAAACGCGGTAAATCTTCTATATATAAAAATGAATCCCAATTTCCCTTGGTCACGGCATCACGCGTGAACGGGTAGACCGATTTTAATTCAGTTTCGACTAATGGAAAGAGGGATAAACGGGGAATGTTATATAAAAATTGCACCACGGGCGAAGCCGGGGGCGGGCCGCTAGTTATTTTATATAGATTGTCACTTTATCCTATTTAAAGAGACGATTCTTAATCTCAGCTTAATGATTTGGTCGATTACAATTAAAGTTAACCTTTAATCATTGACCATGTCTACCTACAACACGTATTAATAAATTTTGAGTTATCTAAACTCATTGCAATCTGGGCGGAGGTCTCAATTTTCTCTTTGATTTCTTCAAGTCGGATTGACAATGAAAAAGCTAGTTACTTAAATTTTCGGTAATGCAATTTTGCTAATAGTAAATTGTCCCTTTTGTACTAAAGTTATTTCTTGTAACCATGCAATGTGCATTTTTTATTTTGTCCTTTTCAGGGGGTTTATCCGCCTTCGGTTTTCCGTCTTCGGTTTAGTTTTCGGTTTTCCTCGTAGCAAGTTTTGCTTTGGCACCAGTTTTTTTTTTTCGTGCCAGCTCTCGGTCTTCGTACTCCTATTCTAGAGGATCTTCTTACTGTAACAAGTGGATGTGTTCTACCGAGCTGGCTTTGAGCAGGAGGACGGGAGTGCTTTACGGTAACATAGGATCTCCCTTTATATTTAACAGTACATGTAAGAGTATTCATAGATAAATTAATCAAATTCTTTTAAAAGTCCTATAAAAATGTTTAATTCATGGTTAATTTGAAAAGTGTTTGATAATTACCTATTATAATAAAGAACCGTAATATAGTAGGTATTTATTAAAAACAAAATATTGAATGAAAAGCAAATGATTGCGGTAAGCCGCACTGACTTTAAAATTTAATGATTCAGCACAAACACGTAACACAAACATTGTGCATTATTGTTTTATATATTTTATGTTGAGTGTGGTTAGTGAGTGCCGGCGCATGTCGCGACGTTGTGAAATATAACAAGGTGATACTACAGCTCACAATATTTTACCGATAACTGTACCTACTTAAGAATTACTCACTAACCTATATAAAGTAGGTAAACCAACAAAAAAAAATCATGGCAAAAAATGATTTTATCTATGTTTACACTAATGGTTTAAATACGTTTAAAAAGCACATATTCGAATCAAATTAAATATGGAAATAAAATACATGAATAGATATTGCAATCTATATAAATAAAAAAAACGGGCCAAGTGAGAGTTGAACTCTCGTGAAGAGAGTTCCGTACGATGTTACCTATCCGCACAATATTGAGTGATTTACCATGTTATTTAATATCATGGACTTCTTATAGGTTTTTTTATAATCTATAAGTAGAAAACTAATTTCTGTATTTTTTTCAAAATTTTAGGTTCAGTAGTTTCGGAGATAAGGGGAGGGGGGGAATGGTCGGACAGACGGACACACGAGTGATCCTATAAGGGTTCCGTTTTTTTATTCGGACGTACGGAATCGCTAAACGTGTTTCTAAGTGGAAAACTCGAGAACGACTGCAACACTTGGGCATTTTTTAAATATTCATTGAAGTCTCTTTTTATAAAGAGAAAATATTGGAAAAAATAGTTGGAAAATTACATCCGTGCGAAACCGGGCTCGGGTTCCTAGTATAATATGAAAGCAAGAATAAAACAGCCAATAATTTTGAAAGTCTTTTTAGAAACTGGAGAAGTTTAGATGAAAAATATTTACAATTTTAAATTTATAAATGCTACTTTATAAATTTGTTAATCTCATATTTTAAAATTCAGAATTAATTTTACTAATGAAAAATACTGGACTGAAAATCTGGAAGAGAAAGAGAGAGAGAGAGAGAGAGAGAGAGAGAGAGAGAGAGAATACACAATGATCAATGATTCACAATTTTTGAAAAAAATATTTAATGTACAGACACGGCTCGTTTACAATTTTATTATAAGTTCTACAATTTTATTATTATAGATATAAGTTCTAGATAAAGATTACTGTTCAGAAAAATCTTAGATTTATCAGAACACGAATTTACTTCAGGCTCCTTTGGGACGTTACATAGAAAAAACTCAAAAATGAGAGCAAAATGGTTGATTAAAAAGTAGTGAAAGTAGTGTAGCTGTTCAAGGAATCGAAACTTGAATTAGACAAAAGTCAGCTCAGCACTTGAAGTGAATTATTCTGATAATATCGCAGTTACATTCTTATCAAAGGTAGGCAGTGAAATGACAGAATAAATAACAGTACTAGCGTAGTTAAATGCAAATGATACATATGTTAAAATTAAGCGCTTAAAAAGGAAAAACTTAACGAGCAGTTATACTTCCCCACAAGTGCACTTAGGTTCAAGTGGGAGCTCTCCTCAGTCTATAATACTCAATGAAAAACTATTGTAAACTAAGTTGTAGGTCGGTAAATAACAGATATTTTAGTGCTAACATTATAAAATATATGCATTTTTTTCTTTCATAATTTGCTTTATATAGCCAGGCGGTTTTAATATTGATACTTTCTGGCTTTCACCGTTTTCTTGTTCCTTTTCTTAGATTTTAGGCAATTGCTATTTTGGTATGTTTAGTTACATTGTTGTAACTACTGGAACAATTTTATTCCCAATTATATTTAGAAAATTCTGTTTTAATATACTAGTGAGATTTTTTTTTTAATGAACATAATTTTCATGACGGCAAACTGTAATTAGCAAACTAATTATTAGTAATTAATAGGCTGCTTAGATTTTATTTGAAGAAATCCATCTACAAAAAGTACTAGAGTTAATACAAAATACTTTCAGTGCCTTGCATTTTAAATATTGTTATTTAGCCTTGTTAAAGGTTTCTTTGTCTCACAGTGCGTATCGCATTTGTGCTCTCTCACAACTGACCGCAATCACATTCGAATCGTCAATTACCTTTCGTTATTCTGTTTACAATCAACTTTTCGACATGATCGAAACCGCAGAGCGACTTACGCAAACCTCCTTTCAGTTGGCTGCTCTTATACTTAACTATGAACTAAGTCGTAAGTTCCTCGTAGTTTACATGTAAATATATTTACAGCATTGTTTACTGAGCGGTGACACAAGAAGACAAGTCAACGCAACTATAAATCTGCTGCAAACGTCACGAGCGGACTATATTAAGCTCGCGATATAAGGACACACGACGACCATCCGCAATGCCCCGACTGTTGCTCATAAATTTCTATTATTCCTGATAAAGACATTACTATCGCTCTCCTAACTGATTTACTGCATGCATTCTGCCACTTCATGGTGTAATTTAAGCCAGGGTTTTATTACTAGAATAAAGCATTTCCCTGAAGTCAAAAGTCAGACGTTGCTCGTAAAGTACGCTACCGTTGATGAAATATGGCCGGCTATACAAGTCCCTCGAGCATTCCGCGAGCCCTACACAATGAGAAATTTAAACTGGCCGTTATTAACAAACGGAGATAATTAAAATTAATTTCTCAGCCGTTTTGATTTCGTTTTCGTCCGTCTAACCTTTAGAACAATCACGATTGGCGTTCGAGCCCAATGAACCGCTGAACTTTGCTTACGATTGCACCAGTATGTAAACGCTGCTGGCATTAACAACACTAACGACGCTCATTCACTTAACACTGTCAATTGTCACTTTAATTTAGTGCAATGCTTAACTGACATTTGAAAATAAAACAATACGAGAGACAGCCATTGAGTGCTTTTGATAAACGATCATTATTACTTGCGAAGAATGAGGATGAAAAATATTTACAGCTTACACAGAAAAAGAAGAGGACGTCTTGCGTGGCTGTCTGTATGTTTTAAGATGAGATTCACATATATCTATGCGCAAATCTATTTCCATCGAACATTTCATATTGTAGCACGCGTACAGAGTCGTATACAGATTTAATTGCATCGGCGATCGCCCGCCGCGCGCTGCGAGACGCAAATAGCCACCGCTCGTCCCTGAACCTACCCGAACTTTCTCCCGCTGACTTGTTGCAGACACTGTGAAAATATTTGTTCGCTTGTTGTATTTGAACATTGCGTTGGGATGCGAGTGCATTCGGCGCGAGCGATGCTGTTGCCAACCGACAACTTTTGCAGTGAATGACGTCTGCGAGTGATATTACAAAGTCCTTCAAACTTGCATCCGCAGCTTGTAACATACATATTACAGCGATCGCCGGTCCCGTCTGGCGAACGCAGAACTTCCAAGAGTCATTTTGAGAATTAATGGTTAAATTATGCATAGTCCGGTCGGAATTGTCGCTGCTCCGCCGCCCGACTGCGTAATGAACTTAACTGCAGCGCTGACCGTGTACGTGGGGAGACGATAAAATACCACGTTCAATAACATCTTTATTGGTTATCGCATTGAAGAATAAAAATTGTTTTCATTTAGGCTTAGTTTTAGAAAACAGAGAAAGAGAGAGGGATGATATGGATAGACTCGCTTTCCATTTAAAGTATCAATTTAAATAACTTGCTACAACTGTAAAGGAAACCAGCAGCGTCTTCTAAGGCACGATAATTTACCTATTATAGGCAGTGGGATGACGCGGTAGACAGTTCATGATTTCAGAGCACTTGTCTGATGAGACTAGAAACTGAACAATTATGTCTTATGTAAAGATAATGGTAAAGATTTAAGATTTAGGTTCATCCTGGCTCCCCTTAAATGTAATTTTATATTCCATTAGTGAAAATTGTATCAAAATCCATTAAATGGTTTAAAAGAAGTAAGCGGAAAAACAGATGACTCCATTTTATTTTTACCCCTCGGATAATGAAATTAATAATCAATCACAATTGAATATTTGCGATCTGCACGATGCATCTAGGGTAGTATCAATCATTTGGAAATTGACGGTTGGAGCCACATGAAAGAGGAACATTTACGAGTAGGTACTCAGTTGCCCACACATTCGTACCCGGCACACACTGTACAATGAACATCTTTGCCGGTTTCACAATATGCATAATCAAACAAATTTGCAATTGAAATGAGGAGACACGGCACTTTTTAGGCTTTGCAAATGTAAAAACAAGTCATTGTTTTACTAAATGCAGCTTTGGTGCGAGGCGCTCCCTCATTGTGGTCCGAAAATTGACTCCAAGGTCTCTTTCTACAATGGATACGTGACGGGCAGTTAAGTTATTAAGTGTTGAGATGTATGCAAATGGAGCACAGGGGCCATTTGTTTTGGATGCAACTTCAAGTGGCGTTGTGATTACACTCTAATAAAGACTGAAATGAAGACGAACTGATGTATCAAAGATTTGTTACCCGCCCGAAGTGTGAGAACGAATAAACAGTTTTATTTCAAACTAACGTCCTGTAGCCTTGCACGATTGCAATTAAATTAGAGCATTTTTAATTTGTTTCAATACATATAAATAATAACTTCATTTTAAGAAATTTTAACTGACTTAACCACCCTTATCCTTAATAATCCTAGTATGGTCGACTACGCTCTCTCAGCAGCTGCGGCATTGGTTGTGTTTTAGGCATCGGTAGCCACCTACCATCAATTTTACCTTCAGCTTGTCTTCGCAAAAGCCAAGACAAGCGAAAGCGAAGACCTTAAAAAAAACAGAAAATTTAAGAAAATATTTCTTCTTTAGTTAGTATCAGTAATATACAGGCTGTCCCAGAGGTCGAGGTCGAGCCGAAAACCCCCGGCACACCAAACCATAAGACCTGTCAAAAAAACCAGAAAAAAAATCTAATTTACGTTTGGTCCTGTCCTGGAAAAAATGCTTTTGTTGGTCCTGTTGATACAAATACGTAATTTCTTTGGATTTTTTTTTTGTTTTTGCTCTATCTTTTAATAAAACATCTATGTCATATAGTCCAACTGCCTAATTTCTTTTTACCCGAAGATTTCTTACAATTTATTTAGAAAACTTTTACCGACTGTACCCAGAAAAAAGTACTACGTATTTTTGGCAAGTGATGTCAAAAGTTAGCGCATTTAATACAGATTCCAAAATGGTACAACACTTGTTAATTTAGTTCTTAACATATAGATTAAACATAAATCACTCCAACAGGGGACTATTAAAATTTGTAAATATCTTGGTAATTAAAAACATAGGTTTTATTGCATAAGTATTTAATCTCGAAATTTATAATATTTCCTTAATTACGTAATTATGGAGTAATTTATGTTTAATCTTTATTGCCATTTTGGAATCTGTACTAACTTTTGAAATCACTTGCAAAAATACGTATCACTTTTTTTTAGTACACTCGGTAAAAGTTGTGTAATGTAATAATTGTAAAAAATTCTTTTGGTTAAAATTTTTTTTTTTTTTTTTAACTTTAGGTCTGTTGATGTATAATAAGTGCTAACCGTACCGATTTTACGTTCCTCGGGCCAGTGGGGAATATGAAATAAGAGTCGGGTGAATGGGTAAATTTTTGTAAGTTTTAATAAAATTAATGAATTCACCCGGGCCAATGGGACCTAAACCAAACTTTTGGACTATAATTAGTAGTGTATTATTAAAAGACAAGCACAACGAAAACAGTAAATCAAAAGAATGTACGTATTTGAAAAGGACTAAGAGAAGCACCACAAGATGACCATTTTTTAGATTGCTTACAGTTTTTAAACAAAGTACCTAACTTAATTTTTTTTTATAGGTCTTATAGTTTGGTCTATCGGGGTTGTAGCTTGACGTCGACTGCTGAGACACCCTGTAGGTACTTTAACCATGTGAGCTAATTAAAAATCGTTTTTCGATGACGATTAAATAATTATAATATACACTGTGTAAAATTAATATTTTGGACAAATAATGTACATGAAACTAGTTATTGAAAATTTAAATAAAGAATGAAAATGGGAAATAAAAATAAATGGTTATTTAAAAGCCAGTATAGTGACGTTTTGTTTGTCTCAAACTTGTATTAACACATGCAAGGTGTTATAGTACCAAGGCCATGGAATATTATTCGCACTGTTGTTTTTGGCCCCGCACATTATTTGTGTGATCTGCGAAGACGACTTGTATGTTACCATGTACGCACTTGTACGCCCAAGAGATGCAGGATGCATCCCAAGGGAAGTAGGGAGAATGATCAAACACCTTTTCACGGGTAGAAAGATTTTTTATTATGAAATAAGAATTAATTCTAACATACTACCACAAACGCAGCGTTAGCGCGATTTAACATTGCGGACCAACGCCATCTGTTGACACCGTTCTGAATTAAATGTCCAACATTCACATTTATGTTAAGAAATTTATACATACCGCCCACCAAGGGCAAAGTTAACCTTTGGCCTTAATTAATCCAACGTAACAACTTAATTTTAACAAATGCGCTTAATTGCTTAAAAACAAAATGTAAACTTACAATTTAAAACTTAAATAAGTTTATTGTATAATACAAAGCTTACATCTAATAAATTAATAGTATTAGGTGCAAAGGTAAGGTAACTGTTTATCCTAGTTAACAAAAATAATTTTTAAGTCACATAAACTAGTATTTATTATTCGGCAATAGGTAAAATACACAACTTCGATGTGGGTCTTTTAAAAGAGCCCGATTTGGTTTTTAAAGTGACCACTCGCACTATACTATCTAAGCCAGGATGAATGGCAATCACTCTGCCGTAGAGCCAACGACACGGAGGCATGTTGTCCTCTTTTATAACGACTACATCGCCAACTTTAGGCTGTCTCGTATTTGGCGACCTTGGCTTGTACCGCAGTAAGAATTTGGTGAGATATTCTTGCGACCATTTTCGCCAAAACGATTGGAACATGCGTTGAGCGTGCTGCCATCTTCTCAATGAACTTAAGTTTACGGTTTCAAGGTTTTGGTCAGGCACTGTTAAGATAGCCTCTCCGATCAGGAAATGCCCGGGAGTTAGAATGTTTAGTTCTTCTGGATCGTCCATGACTGCAGACAGGGGGCGAGAATTAAGGCATGCTTCTACCTGAGCGAGGACAGTTGCCATTTCTTCGTAGGTCAAGGTGGAGTTACCGATGATCCTTTTCAAATGGTATTTTACCGACTTGACTCCCGCTTCCCACAAACCTCCAAAGTTAGGAGAGTGGGGTGGTATGAAATGCCATTCGCATTGGTTGGTTGCCAATGCTTCGGCAACCTCTGCAAGCATTTGTTTCTGCTCTGCAATGCTACACCCTTTGAGCTCTGTTGACGCTCCTATGAAATTCGTGCCATTGTCGCTCCAAAGATGCGAACAATGACCGCGCCTGGCTACGAAGCGTTTGAAAGCCTGTAGAAATCCTTCTGAGGTTAAGTCACTAACGACTTCTAAGTGAACGGCTCTTGTTGCCATGCAAATGAATAAGGCAATGTATCCCTTGTGGGATTTGTTACCTCTTCCCTTGCTTGTCCTAATTTGGATTGGACCTGCATAGTCGACCCCGCTGTTACTAAACGCTCGTGATGGTGTGATTCTAGCACGAGGCAGCTGACCCATCAAAGGAGATTTGGTGATGGCTGCATTTCTAACACAGATTACACAAGTACGATAATGTGCCTTGACCAACTGTTTTGCTCCGATTATCCAGTACCTTGTTTGAATGTGAGTTAATGTGGCTTGTGGTCCACCATGAAGAGTGTTCTTGTGAGCGTCAGCCACAATAAGTCGTGCTCGATGACACTGTTTGGGTATTAAAATGGGATGTTTCCGGTTGAACGTTAACAACTCGGATTGGTTTAGTCTTCCGCCTACTCTTAATACGCCGTGCAATGTATGGAGTGAGTGATCTTATTTTGGAGTGCTTTGGTAAGTCTTGTTCATATTTAATTTTCTTTATTTCTTCACTAAAATAGCTTAATTGGCAATTTTTAATAAATATGTTTAAAGCTTTATTCAGTTCTGTAGTAGTGAGGTAAGTAGTTGTAATTTTAGTATTAGTTTTCTTAGAATTAGTGATAAATCGCATGCAATAGGCCGTTACCCGCTTCGCCTTTGTTAAAGTGGAGAATCTGTTTAATAAATTGTCATCTTCTAGAATAGTGCAATTAGATTTAATCGCTTCCAGTTCTGTTTCTATTATTTTAGGTTTACTGTAGGTTATAGTTTCGCTAAATAAGAATTCTGGCCCATTGAGCCACATGTCGTTGTTAATGAGTTCAGATGGACGTAGCCCTCGCGATGCGCAATCAGCAGGATTTTGCCTTGAGGCAATATGAGACCAATTATGTGGATCTAAATTGGTAAGAATTTCTGAAACCCTGTTTGCTATAAACACACTCCACTTACTAGGATGTTTGTTTAACCATGCAAGTACGACAGTTGAGTCCGTCCAAGCATGTATGTTGCCTTTTGTGATGTTCAGTATGGTTGCGACTTCCATCAACAATTTGGTTAACAATACAGCTCCGCACAATTCAAGTCTTGGTATAGACACTTGTTTCACAGGTGCTACTCTGGTCTTTGCAGCAACTAATGAAACGTTAACCTTGTTTTCGGAACTTAGAGCTCGAATATACACCGCTGCTGCGTATGCCGACTTCGACGCATCACAGAAGCCGTGCAGCTCGACTACACGATCGCTATTGGAAGTGCCAACCCATCTAGGTATACGAATTTTGCAAAGTTGAATTTGTTCATCACGGTAAGCCAACCATTCTTCTAATAAGTTGTTTGGGACGACTTCGTCCCAGTCCAGACCTGCAAGCCACAGCTTTTGTATAATTATCTTTGCTACTATCATGCTGGGTCCTACCCACCCTAGTGGGTCGTACAGACGTGATATATCTGATATAATTTTTCTTTTAGTTACAGGTTCCTGCAACGTGGGGAGGTTCACTACAAAACGGAAGGCATCTTCGCTTCGGTTATAGGTGAGTCCCATAATTTTTATTAATTCATCTTCTCTTATTTCCTTGTCCCTTTCCTGTGTTGCTACCTTATCCATTCCCCTTCCTTTCATTATTTCCATAAGTTGATTGTTGTTGCTGTTCCATTTTTGCAATTCAAACCCTGCTTTCTTTAGTAGTTCATTCATTTCAGTAAATAGCTTAATTCCTTCTTCTACGCTTTGAACTCCGGTCATGAAATCATCTACATAGAAATCATTTAATGTTTTTTGAGCTGCCATAGGGTATTCATTACCGTGATCGTGTGCGACTTGTTGGAGTGCTTTTACGGCGAGGTAAGGTGCTGAAGCTGTGCCGAATGTAACTCTGGTAAGTCTGTAATGCTGTATCTTTTCATTTGGGTTTTCTCTCCAAAGGATTCTTTGAAACTCGTTGTCCCGTTCATCAGTTTTCACCTGCCGATACATCTTGACAATGTCGGCTGACAAACAAATTGGTGCCATTCTCCAATTCATTATGATATGCCTAAGTTCTGGTTGTATAGTGGGTCCAACAAACAGTTGATTATTCAATGATAAATTATTTTTCCCTTTACAGGAGGCGTCGAAAACTACCCTTACTTTAGTGGTAGTTTTGTCATCTCTAACGACGGCATGGTGAGGTAAGTAAACTGCATCTTCGTTATTTATTTGGGTTTCGGGAATAATTTCCATGTGATTTAGATTGATGTATTCGTCAATAACTTCTTTGTATTTCATTTTTAATGTTTTATCTTTACTTAATTTGATTTCTAATGATTTCAGCCTTTTATCTGCAATTTCTCGTGACGAAGTTACTTGAGGATTTTCACTTTTGAATGGAAGCCGAACGACGTAACGACCATCAACATCTCTGCGTGTTGTTTTCGAAAAATACTCTTCGCAATGTTGTTCATCGTCAGTGAACAACCGTTGTTTAGGCATTTGAACATCCGATTCTAGTTCCCAGAACTTTTTTAAGAAGTTATTGTTGTCGTTTGCGCAATGACAGTGTAGAGTATTTGTTTGAAGACTTGGTTTATCCATACTGTTGACCACACCTGATAAGATCCATCCCAAGCTTGTTGCTTGAGCCAGGGGTGTGCCAAGCGGCCCTTTTTTTATACCATCTCGAATGATTTGCGCATGTACTTCTGCGCCCAAAAGTATGTCGATCCTATTTGGGATATGATACTTAGGATCGGCTAAGTTCAAGGAATGTAGTTCATCCCATTGCACGGCCCTTACCCTTTTGCTGGGCAGAAGGGATGTGATGCACTTATTTATTACGTGTGCCTTCACGGTTATGGTAAAATTGGGATCATGAAGAGATCTTAGTTGAATGTTAACTATGGCCTTGGACGCGACGGTCGCACCGCCACCTAAGCCTGATACCCGTCCCGAAGCTAACACCTTTTTCAGCCCCAGGTATTGCACCGTCGATTCGGTGACAAATGAAGACTGTGAACCCTGGTCGATCAGTGCCCGCAGTATAAGATCCTCTCCATTTCGAGAAGCTGCTCTAACCAGTGCGGTTGCAAGTAATACTTGCTGATACATAACTGTACCCGCTGCTAAACATGAGACTAAGGACGTTGATCTCGCTGAAATATCATTTGATGAAGAGGCAACACTCTCATCTGCGTTATTGTTCCCGATACTTATAGTGACGTTTTCGCCCTTGGGATGTAATAGAGAATTATGTGAGCGTTTACAAACGCGACATTTAACCTTGCTGCGGCAATCTTTGACTGAGTGATTGCCACCCAAACAATTAAAACATAACTTATTTTCTAAAACAAATTTGCGACGGGTGTCTACCGTCGCTTTATGAAATAGTGTACAATGATGAATCTTATGGTTATCTTTACAAAATGCACAACTTGTGTTTGCAATATGTAATGTTTTTATTTTAGCGGTTATGTTTGAATTTTGAGCTGATTTATTGCCTGATTGTGATTTTAATTCAAGGCGGTTAATAGCAGAAAATCGTTCTTTTAGGAAACTTTCAAATAATTGATAAGTGGGTAATTCATCGGAAGTAGTTTTTGCGGTGGCGTGAAATTCCCACTGTCGCCGTGTTTCTGGGTCTAATTTTAATTGAATGATGTGAATGACTATAACATCCCAGGCAACAGTTTTTACACCTAAACTTTCCAATGAAGCGAGGCATTCATTGGTGGTATCCACAAGGTTTTTTAATCCATTGCCAGATTCTACTGTCAGGTTTTTCTGACTCATGAATCTTTGTAAGACATTATGACAAATCCATTTTTTGTCATTGTATCTTTCATTAACGATATCCCAACATCGTTCAAAACTGCCCTCTTCTATTGCTACATGCCTGATTAACTGTTCTGGTTCCCCCCTTAAATATGCCTTTAAGTAATGTAATTTTTGAACGTCATCAAATGCTTCGTTGTTTATGACAAGAGACTTAAAGAGAGATCTAAACGACGTCCACTCCTGATAGTTACCAGAAAAGTAAGGAATATTTATTTGTGGATAATTTGTATTTCCTTTTTTTACTGAGATGGAACTAGATTCATTAGTTTGAGCCACTTTTATAGTATTAAACCCATTGTGTATAATTTTAAGTTCGCATTTATACTCCAAATAAAATTCTTCGGCCTTATCATAAATGTCGTCAGTAACATAAGCTGAGGCATTTATATCAGCCAGTGTATAAGTTCTTATCAACTCCTTGTGTCCGGTTAGGAATTCGAACCAAAGTTGTTCAATTATTTCAATTCTGCCATCAATGTACTCTTTAGTGATGCGATCTTTAGGAGATTTTTTAAAATTACTTTTTGCCTTGATCATTCTGTCATATAAGTTTCGTTGAAAATTTAAAAGTTTATCCATATTGAAATTTGATTAAGTTACAAGAATACAAGAATTCGAAATTTGCTAAGTGTTTATGAATGAATTCTGACAGAAATCGGGCATGGATTCCCCGTACCTTCGTTTTTTGTAAATTTATTCTAAGTCCTAATTTTTAAAATTACACAAAGTTTACTAAGTCCCAAATAGTTGATAAATAAATTAAGTTACAAGAAATTATTCGAAATTGCTAAGTGTTTTAATGAATGAAAATACTTCTAAGTTTAAAATTACACTATTTTTACTAAGTCCCAAATTGTTGAAAATCTTCAAAGTTAATTTGTTCGAAAGTACTTACAGTTTTTCTGGCTCTGGTTGTACTCACACTATGATAACACTTCACTTCACAATTAATCTTCACACTGACGATACGCAATTACGCACTGAGGGAGGGAGGCCTTGACTCCCCTCGGCCTTCAGGATTTGCACTGCACCATTCAGGTGATGCTCCAGTACCGGCTGTGGCCCTCGTCCCGCGCCAGCACTGATGCTGTTGATGATGATGGGCAGGCACCGCCCACCGTGTCCTGACCAGCGCCACCGAAGACGCGGTCTGAAGCTGACCGAAGAAGCACGTATCCTCGGTCGGCTCCTGGTACTTGCGTTTGCGACAGCAATCCGCTGCCCGCAAGTGTAGTTTCACAAAAACACGAATATCGTGGTTGATATCCGGCCACGAAGGACCAATATTATGTACGCACTTGTACGCCCAAGAGATGCAGGATGCATCCCAAGGGAAGTAGGGAAATGATCAGTCAGAACACCTTTTCACGTGTAGAAAGACTTTTTATTATGAAATAAGAATTAATTCTAACATACTACCACAAACGCAGCGTTAGCGCGATTTAACATTGCGGACCAACGCCATCTGTTGACACCGTTCTGAATTAAATGTCCAACATTCACATTTATGTTAAGAAATTTATACATACCAAGACATTATTCTATTGTGGGAAAGACCGGATAATGATGGATAATTCATTATTATCTCAGAGACACTTCATTTTTTTGGATCAGAATCAAGGAGCTTAGATATCTTATAAATGCGAAAGTAAAATGTCTGTCTGTTACCTGTTCACGACTAATTGAAGCGATTTTAATGTAATTTTATATAGAGATAGCCTCCCCATCTGAGATATGGATATTTTTTTTAAATTTCCACTCTCAAAATCATGTAGTGTAAAATCATAAGCTTCTACTATTTTTGATGTGCCCAGATTTGTTTAGTAGAAAAGGGACACGGGCTACGCTATATGCATTGTAATTTACCTAACTATTTACAATTACTTATAAACTTTGAAGACAGCACAGCGTGTAAATTCATATGCATATTTAAAAAAAAACTATTACATTCCTTTCAATTTACTTCTACCATTCATCACGAAAAATTCACAGGCACAAATTAATTATTACATGCACAAGATGTTGAATTGTTCTGTACTGTCGAGTACGTCTGTATCAGTCTACGTTATACTAAGTGCCATTGTCTCATCTGATTGACGAAGTATGGGCGTAGGTAATAGTCTGCCACGCTAGCCTGTTGTGGAATGGCATACCTAGACATATCTAAATCCTTCCCCCTTTCGCGGCCCCACTCATAGTAAATGCGTATTATCGACTTGGTTACTTCACGCGCCACTGCGGTTTTGAGTCACAGTGATCGCGTCTCAGACGGTCCTGTTAAGGTACAGCTATTCGGAAAAAAATGTACGTTGCATAGACAAACATTAGTCTTTCGACTAATTATTTTATAACAATAATGGTATTATAGAACGTGGCATCAGGGTTAAATCACTAGAGAATTATTAATTAAATAAAAAAATAAAAAACAAGTTTGGAAATTCAATTAATAACACACATCGTGGGCGGCAAATCTGTATAGATGGCATCTAAAGTGAACAAAATATGTATTCGTCTGTAAATATGTATATGTTATAATATTGAGTAATATGAATGATTTATGATTTCTTGATATTGCAGTATCCTTCTAGTTTGGTTAAATATTTATTAAAATATGGATATTGATAATTCGTCACTGATATATATAATATTTATGATAATATTTAATCAAAAAAGACAGCAGAATACTTATGGCGAATTCGTTGTATCCGAACGTACGTGTCAAAAATAGTTTCAACGTTTTAAAAGTGGCGATTTTGTGGTAGACGACAAACCTCGTTGTGGTAGGTCCCAAACCCTAGAAACGGACGAACTGCAAGCTTTTTTGAATGAAGATCCAGCTCAGACAACTGCAGAACTTTCCGATAAGCTTGGCGTCGATAAGTCTATTGTAAGTCGTCACTTGTATGCCCTTGGAAAAGTCCCAAAAGAAGGAAAGTTGGTGCCTCACCAGCTATCCGAGAAATTTGTACTCAACAGATTAAACGTCTGTCTTTCTTTGGTCGCCCGTCACTGTAAAAAGTCTTTCTTATGAAAAATAGTTATTGGAGACGAGAAATGTATCAATTTCTCGAATCCCAACCGGAAAAAATCATGGATTTCTGAGTATTCTGGTTCTGAGTATGGTTTCTGAGTATGGTGGGATGAAAAAGGAGTACTTGTTACAGTGCACGATTCAATGAATTAAATAAAGTAAGCAGTGAGAAAGAACCACGGTTCTTTCTACTCGCCCAGTCATATTGCTTCATGATAACGCTCGGCCGCATGTCGCTTCAACCATTAAGAATACTATATTGCAACTTAACTGGAAGTCCTACAGACCAGATATTGCTCCAATACCATTGTTCGTATAGAAATGGGACCAACGCAGTGAATGTTGGCTCATATAAACGTAACTAGTGACAGAGATCGCAAAAGAAAAATGGGAAAAGATTGTGGAAAATAATGGAGAATATTTTAATTAAAAATTGTAATTTAATTTGATTTGGTTAAGCCGTTTCAGAGATTAACGCGCACAAACACACAGACAAAAATTCTAAAAACAATTTTTTTTTACCTCTGTAAAGTATAATTTTTTTTTTGAAAAAAAAAAAAAAAGTTGATGACACGGTTCCTTTACGATTTAATTATAATGTACTTATAGATAATCTTATATATAAAAATGAATCCCTATTTCTCCTGGTCACGGCATCACGCGTGAACGGGTAGACCGATTTTAATTCGATTTTCGCCAATGGAAAGAGGGATAAACGGGGAATGTTTTAGGGTATATAAAAATTGCACGCCGGGCGAAGCCGGGGGCGGAACGCTAGTAACGGATAGTGAATAGTGACCAAATATTTGTACATAAAACGAACAAATAAACGTCAATAAACATGACTTATTATGTACCTACCGTTGTTAACTCCATTGATTGTCGTTGACAAATGACAAGGATACATTAACTTGTTTAATAATAGGTTGGGGAAAAAGTTTTTTCGCATTTTATATGAAAACGTTAAGACAATTTTTTCCAAGTTTATTTACATTTAATTACAGTATATAATATATGCCATTTTGTTCAATGACTTTTTGTCATCTTGTAGGTAGTGACATGAAAATCTGAAGTTGCAAGGTCAGGGCTACATGGTAGATGCATTGAAACCTCTTAATTTTTGCCGAGTTGCGAAAAATGTGTGTGGTCTAGCGTTGTCGTGATGAAAGACCCACACCCTTTCTATTGCTCAATTCCGGCCGCTTCTTCCCAACTTCCTGCTTTAACCTCAGTTGTTGGCAGTAGAGATCCCAATCGATGGTTCTGCCCGGCGCCGGCGGTAAAAGCTCATAATGATCAATGCCCTTCCAATCCCACCATATACACAGCATCACCTTATGACGAGTGAACCCGTGTTTTGGCACAGTCTGTGAAGCCTGACTGACCTTTGACCACGACCTTTTTCGCACGTTCTGGTCGTACGTGATCCACTTTTCATAACCAGATATTAATCTCTTCAAAAACGGTCGGTTTCATTACGTCTCAATTAAGAATCGCAAATTCATAAGGTTTCTTTAAGTGAGCTCGTGTGGCACCCAAATATCGAGCTTTTTTGTGTACCAAGTTTTTTTCAAATGGGTCATAACTGTTTTATGGTAAATTCCCAGTTCTTCAGCTATGTCGTAACTACTGATATGCCGATCTTGCTTCACTTTTTCAAAAAATGGCGACCATTTTATCCGTAACAGGGCGACCAGAGCGAGGTGTATCTTTGACATCAAAGATACACCTCGCTCTGGTCGCCCTGCATTAGGTCTATAAACATCACAAATTTTTTTCGCGGCCTGCGTGGCATTTTTTCCTGTTTTGTAATAAAATTCGAAAATGTATCGAATTTCTTCATTAGATTCACACATTTCAACAGAAAGAAAAATAATTCAAAAATAGCTGGGAAACAACATTTTACTAATTTGTTTCTTTTTTTTTTTAAATGTAACCTTTTTAATGTCATCAAAATCAGCCAGATACGACCAGTACAGCCAAAGAGAATAAAAGACTTTTTCGTGACTATTGAGATTTCGTTTAAAGAAATTGGTATGGGAAGAGAGATCTATGGAGCTAATACTGCCCCTTAAGCTTGCGAAGCAAGCGCAACGTTCGTCGCGTCGTCGGCAAGCCGGCATCAAGGTCAATACGAACGTGATCTAGCCGCTTTTTGCTTGGCAAAAACACCAACAAACTAAACGGCTTCCTGCAAAAATTTATCGCTTCGTAAATTTTGTGTGTTTGCAAAATTATAATAATGGTACTACAAAAAAAAAATTGTTATCCAATAAATCTTCTTTTAGAGACACGCCCACCGATTGTGTGCTCATATAAAACATGTTTTGTTTTGATACTGGCACGTTAGATATTCAACGAACGTTAGCTCTAAATGGAGCTTCAATAAAATATGTATTATACTTGTCTACCTACGTGAATCAATAGTAAACTAGCAAATTAATTAACATTTTTAATACTTCTGCTAATCTCGTATTGACGAGCTTCGACTAAAGATGTAGTCGAAGCTCTGTAATAAAGAAATAGTGTAATTATAAAAGGACAATACTTATTGTACTAAAATAGGAGGGATTATTTTAAGTATCTGTAAGCTCCATCTACCAAGGTTCTTCGAGTACCTTATCTACGGATTTAAACGCCAAAATATTTCCATTACTTATTTGAAAGGTTTATTTATTTTTATTTATTAAAGAACTGGTCACCCTTCTTGGCTTCGCAAGGGTGTAATTTTCTTCCACAAATTAATATACGCAAACCTTCCTCGTTTAGTGAATGGCCTCTACCAAAGTTCGTTGAAATTGAAATGGTCTAGCTAGAAGAAATTAGCAGAGAAACAGACAATAGCCTGATAGCGACTTTATTTTATTGTAGGTATGTAAAGAATATAAAGATAAATAATAATCATAAATATAAATATAATATTTTAAATTATTTGTTTCGTGTATAAAATTGTATGTTTGTTTAATGACATATTTATAAAGATATTAATTTGTCAGTTTCGCCTATACAGTGTAACATGGAACGAAACATACTATATATTTTATATCCAAAATTATTCAAGACAGAAAGATTACATAATTATTAAAAAGATAACGCAAACAGAGTCGCGAACATGACAACAAGTATAGTTAAAACATTAATAAAATTGGATCATTAAAAATTTTATGTAAATAATATTGAGAACTTTTATGAATAACAACAATAAAAAATGATCGAATTTTGTTTATTGTCCTTGAACGCAAACGCGATTGGCGCCCGTCAACTTTATTCACTGCGACTCTAAAAAAGGATAAAAACATGTTATTAATTTCAATGGCTGCAATGCGATTTAATAATATTTAGTTGCTCTTGAACTATGATTCACGAATGCCTTACAGGCGTCGCGTCGTTTCAATTGTCATACAAAACTCACAAGAAATATCGTTCTAATATTTTTTGTCCCATTTGTTACTAAAAAATGTTAAATGCAACAAACCTACATCGTTTATAGCTCATTCCATTAGTGAAAACCTTATCAAAATTCGTTGGGCGGTTCAGAAGAAATAGCGGATGGCGACTTTGTATTTGTCCATTTTATTACTCAATGAATTTTGTTTAAACGGCGAATATTCAAAACATAGCTCAGCATCAGCTGATCCAACAAAATACAATATTTAATAAAAGTTTATATTAGCGCATGCGAATTATTTTTAAGTGATTTAAAGCAGACTGAACTAAAAACCAGGTATTCAGTAAGATTTATTAAAAATAATATATTCGTCGCAGTGAGATTAACATTGGCTTATTTATTAATCAACGGCATACTTTTTCCTGTGCTTTTTCTTTGTGTTATTTTCTGTATGGATCGGTGTAGCACCCTTGCGTGATGTCTAACGTAAATTCGATTGGTTCTAAATGCAGAAAGAGGAATAACGCCATAAGTGACTCGGTTATTCAGGTGTGTGTGAATTAGGCATAATTTGGGATACGCTCACCGTGAGGTAAACTCAAACAAATCCGACTACAACCTCTGCTGACCAAAATAGACAGCTATTTTTAAAAATAGCTAAGTATATGTCGTAACATTTATTTTTCCGAACATTTTATGTCAATCGCGTATTAAATTAAAACGGCATTCAGAACGCCTTTGACAAAAATAATGAGGTAATTAAGATGCGTGGGCGCACCCATTTGGGTAACTATTGTTTAATATTAAGTCTCTGTTTACATTTTAAATAAACTTCTAATTGAAGCTATTATGAAATAATATTTTTTTATAAATAATCGAACAATATAAAGTTTCCTCATTTCAAATAACAATTAGGTAAGTATAATATTTGATTCGCTCGGCAAGCAGGCAATAGCCAAGCAGCAAATTATAGGTATGTAATTTTTCTCGAATTTCGCCAGTTTGTAAAAACATGGAAATTTCCACACATAACTCTGAATAAAAGTACTCTGGTTAGGTACTTACTCTTTTACCCTAACTATTTTGTTATTATTTTTCATAAAAAAATGTTATTGGCAAAAGAGATGACAACTTTTAAAGTTCGATGGACAACTTTTAGAAAATTAATTGTGATGAAAATAAAGTGGTTTTTTTATCACCGATTTTATAAATTTGTAGTACATAATATTTGTCTTGTGTAGGTATTTCAAATGTAAATATATAATTAAAACAAAACTTTGTTCTTTGTTTCCAACAAAGTTCAGTGAAGGGGAAAAACTATGTAAAAATAAGGTTATTTGCATTCCGCGCCCGTTTCTTGGGCCGGATCGCTCATTGTGTACGGACACTTAGACGATCATATATGAATTTATAAAAGAACTTGCACGTCCTCTAAGGCTATATTTGTACTAATGATTGCAGCCAACTTGATATCCTCGGTGAACAATGTAGGTTCGGCATGTATACGGTGCGGTATGCCGCATTGTGCCTAGACTTGAAAACCTGATGTGAACGATCAATCTAAGCCGTACTATCGCCCACCTAACCCCAGCCGACTCATTGTATGTACGTCCTAGTGCAGTCAATCCGGAAGCCTTAGCCGCAACGGCTATGACTATAGAAATATTCAACACTGAGCGTTGTATCAAATTACTAATTGCGTCTGACTGTGTCTCTCTCTGCTTGTGCTTTTAAATTAGGTACGCGAAGTAATCTGCAACTGCTGTGACTAAGATTAAACTCAGAATACAGAGCAAAACAGAAGGCGCACTGTGTTATAAACAAAAGGCTGCGATTTTTATAACAATTTCATGGGATCGCAGCGGTTGTCCATAGCTTCCATAATGAGAAAGTCACATTCAATAATGTTAAATTCTCATTTCAATAATGACATAATTTCATAATTGTCCTTAAAACACCAAAATATTTAAAACTACTATTGAAATATTGACAAATATTTTAATAAAAATAGCTTTAATTTAATTATAAGAAATAATTTATATTCCCACGCCGAATGTTCGGTTGATCATTTTGGAACAATAACAAAATGTTATCTGGTATTTACCATATCAATGGTTAAGGCAAATAAAGGTAAATTTATAAAACTACAAGAATAATTTTTGTTTCCTCTGTTTTATGAGTGCTGGCGGTTTCTGTTTTTTTTTCTGTATTCTGAGGCACGTCTGACTGCTCGTTCGTTAATGCTTCAAATTACGTAACTGTAGAAATAGTAGAGAAAATACGATTGTATAGTAATTTATAAATCAATAATTATTCCGGCCATTTAAAATACATTTAACTTTCCCATCAGTCAATTGCGTCGGTTGACTAATGGAGTAGGTCGTTTGTAAAATATTTTTCTATCTATTCTATTGGAGACGCCACTATTCTCTTATATTGGACTAACCTGAAGAAACTTATTATTTATGCTGCTTCTCATTGCCCATTTAATAATAATTGAATCTGCTTATTAAAAGATTTTATATAACAACGGATGGCGCTGACCAACTGACAGCTTCATCGTCATATAGGTATAAAACAATATAAAGGGTAATATAAAATTTAACTCTGCAAAATGAATTTTATTGATTCTGATGCTGTTTGAATTTTAAATCGGAGTGCTATCGGGTTCCGCCTGCAATAAAAATATATCCACAATGAACGTGATTCTAAATATTAATAGAATTTTTTTATTTGGATGTGTAGTTCCGAAGAATATCTGCTACTTCCAAACAAACAACTTTTTAATTTCTATAACAACCTAAAATTTTTGGTTTTATTTTTTTTACTATAATAATTTAATTTTAATTTATTTATTTAATATAATTACGGCTATCATTAGCAGTACTGATAGCTAATCATTCATGAATATTATAAATGCGAATTATATTATATACACTCAATTACACAAAAACGGCTAAACAGATTCGGAGGAAATTTGGCACATAGATAGTTTATTACTGGATTAACATATCGGATACTTTTATCCTGAAAAAATGTTAGGTTCCTACGGGATTTTCATAAAACGAACTTCAACGCGTACGAAGTCGGGACAGCTAGTGTAATTATAATCTTTTATCTCTTAACGGAACGAAATTAAATATTGACAATGATCGGTCTTGTTAAAATCCTTGATGCTATTTTTCAACTCCTTTTTAGGTCAAGGGTCGCCTCAAGTCAAGTCAATACATTCGTTCGTCGCCTACGATTCAATCAAGACAAATATTATAAAATTACAGCCAACACCTACATGTGCCCGACACACTAGTCGAGTGATGGCTCAATTTTTATTGCCGTCATTTTACATTTTATTTACAAATAAATGATCAAGCCATCTTTTACAAATCACATCAATTTTTACATAAACAAATTAATCATTACTTTCTATGTCTTTCGTATCTAGGTAGGTACATCTATTACAGAATAGATATTCTTCCAATCACCCAACATATTTTGATACCGTTTTCACTATTCTAATTTACAGAAAAAAATTCCACTCGAAGCCGACGGCGCGTCGCTAGTCGAGCGAAAATAAATGCGAAAACGTTCTTGAGGCTATAACACTGAATGATTTTGAACTTACGTAGAATTTTTAACCATAAGGATATATTTTATTAATGTATACAAATTTAATTAGTTAAGGATTTAAGAGTTCAGGTTGTATTGTAACACCATGTCAAATTTTGATTACCGAAATAACAAGCAGTTAGACGAACTGACTAAAACTATCTGAAACCGGCCAAATTTCGTTACGGCGCGGCGTGCGCGTGAGGCGTCCGTTTTCCATGACAAATCGGCAAAAATAAATAAGATATGTATTATTCAGAAATATCTTATTTATATTTACTGACAGAAATTCCTCTTTCCATCGATACAGTTAGGAACAAAATCCAATCACAACTTTCCGAGATTAGCGCATACAATACAGACAGATAGAGAAAAAGGAGGACTTTATTATGTTAATAAGTGAAATGAATCTAGGACTTCTATTTGTATTTATTACATACTTAAAAATTAAAAATGAATGTGTAAAACATTTATATTATTATTGGCTACATGCCAACGTAACGTAGTATCTATTTAAATGAACCAACGCTAAACTTCGGAAGAAATCAACAGGAGTATTTTATTAAGACTTTTTTAAAATCCAATTCTTGAGCTATTGATAGGAAAAAATACCCAATTCTTGGTAAATTTCTAAACTAAACCAAAATGAATAAGAGCATCTGAGTTACTGTGAACTTCCATGTCTATTTATAAAAATATTACCTATATTAAAAACGATTCAAGAATTTTTTAAGAATTAGTACCTATTAGGGATTTTTGCTACATATTATTTTAAATGTTCTTTGAATAGAAATTATTTTACAAAAAAAAAAGAAATTCTCTATTGTAAAAATAAGGATATATTTCGATGGTGGCGAGATTCTGAAAATAACAGAAGAAAAAGCTTTATTTAACCGCAATAAATAATCACAGAAAATCTGAAACTAGAAGACAGTGTGATACTCGTAGTACGTTAGTACTACATATTTTATTTATTCTGTGGTGATAGAGCCTGGAACATTTGATTCACAAAAAAAAAATTAAGTTGAGAAAGAGTTTAAATACATGGAAAGTAATAAATAAAAGAGCGGATAGCGTTACGTTCACACGAAATGTAGGTGTCGTTTTTTGTAGGAAACCGCGCCAATTTGGACAATGGACATCTGCTGTGGCAATTTCGGGAAAACGCACGTTTGCCGACGGGAAACGGAAACCAGCTGCGCAACGGAGCGTACTTAATATATGTATGGAACCGGTGAAATTGCATTTTTAGGGCTCCACCAATTTGGGCAAACTCTTCCCTTTGCGAAATGAAACAACTTAGCCGCGCCGTAATGACGCGAGTGTCTGTACAATAAAATTAAATTTAAAATAAATGAGTATTTAAATTCAAGGCTAAGATTAATGTGTTGTTTTTGATGTAAGAGGTAAAAGTTTGTTTAAGAGTATACACAGAACAGAAAGAACATTAATATTTTAAGTCGTAGAGGTGGCTAATGACGCATATTGACAGGTTCAAGGATAAGAGATTTTTAGGAAGTTGGCATTTTCAGGCATTTCGTAGAGAAACACATTTTACGATACATGCTCCTATTTTAGGTCTATTTCCTATAGGTAGTCTTTTGTAAAGAGGTGGTTACTGACACTAGACGGGCTGCCCAGTTTAATACAGTATGCCCTGCCAGTTTTACTGCACAACTTTATATTTGAAAAATAGGCAACGCGGTTAAAAAGACGTTAAAAATATTTGTGAGTACGATATAGGATTAAAGAGGCCATATAATATCACGCTTTAGCTTAAATGAGCTATAAGTGTCTGTAAACATCAACCAATTTGGAAATCCTTATGCATACGCGAACGAAACGACGCGAGTTCAGGGGCGTTTATTAGTCACATGACAGAGAAACCAAATTTATCGCGAGTAAATACCTAGTACCTAGTCTGTACATCTATGAAGTCTCAACATTTGTGCACTAAAATCTAGCCCTATTATAATCAAAAGCTGCGTTTCTAGACAAACAGATCTTCTACAAAAAGGCATATTAGAGATGTCACCTAAAATATAAGACAAAGTAATACCTATGCGACTTAGAAAAGAATCTTAAGGCAGAGCTAATCGAAAGGGTTAATTTACTACAACATGAATGATTTCTTTTTGACAAAATTTAGTGTTGTGAATTAAACAGCTAACTTAACATTAAATAACTTATAACTTAAGGGGGAGACAAACGCTAAATACTAAAATATCCATTGTTTAATGAAAATGTTACAAGAAATAGACAAGACAATTGCTTTGAAAAATATATATATTATACTTAAACATGTGAAGAACCAATTGTATTAATTAGAATTTTCGTTAAAGTAATAGAAACTCCACAAAAAAAGTTAGAACACAAGAAGAATTTGACCTTTATTGAAAATTCTCTCGAAAACGGCTTATTGCACGCATATGAATCCTGTACCTATTAATAAGTTAATATCAGATTAAAAAATTGTATTAATAATTTTTTTTTTGTGTAATGTTCTAATGGTAAAAATAAAAAAAAACACCATTTCTAGGCCCGTTGAATTGTCTCCGCCGCCAGCGAGTTCTATAGTAAATGTCATTTGCCTCAGTGAATCCCTTAACTAGCGATCCGTCCGTCCTCGGCTTCGGCCTCGGCTACTGTAGTTTTTTCTGCAAATTATTATCCAAACCTTTCTTCACATTTATGGCGCTTTTCATTAGGCCATATCAAAATCCGTCGGGTGCCTTAGAAGAAGTTAGGGGAGGAATAAAAGCGGACCATAATTTAAAATTTGTATAAATATACCCAGACGTAGAGTTAAAAATAAATATTTTATGATATTAAAATAACTTGACAATATATTGTAAAATTGGGTATCGAGTTTATTTGGAAATATTTTATATGTCAATAATGATAGGTCATATAGCTAGATCGAAGTTAATAAAAATACTTAACATGTGAACAGCAAATAAATTATTATTATTATTATTAAAACTGCAGGAAATTACCTGAACTAAAATTATTAACATATAATTTTAGTATAACCTAGTTGTTTCCGTTAAACATTTCCTTTATTATATATAAAATTACAAAGTAGGTCTACATTTATACTTTTATTTAATCGATACATAGTCCAATCGAAATAAATTCTAATTAAATTTAAAAAGGAACCAGTTGAAACACCCGAGTTTTGTTATCTGTCCGCCGGAAAAAGACCACAAGTTTAGGTACATATAACTACCGAAATTGACACAGTAATTCGAATGTAATTTGACCATAGACTGCTTGCTCAATATCAGTCTTTTGCAAGAAAGTGGTGACAGCAGCAGATACAATTTGTCACATATGTACGTAGGCGTAAATGGCGCATTTGATTATACTCGTAGGTACCTACAATATGCGATTCTACCAGTGAGAAATTATGGAAAAATCGAGACCGTATGCTAGTCATCAACCGCATAGGTATCAGTCAGTTTTAGGTACCTACCTCTAATAATGACGTAGGTACCTAGGCATTCACACACATCCATACCTAGGTATTATATAGTTAACGGAGAACATGTTTGAACAAGTGCGCATGTTTTAACTTGTGCCATATTATTTTGTGGATAATAGTGTCACAGTATAAATATCATTATACAGCGAAAAATTATCAAGTTTCAGACTCGTACTAAATACTAAGTGCTTAAATCTTTTTTTATAAAGGCATCAATAAAAATTAAAAATGTAGGTACAGCTATTGCCTAGGTAAGAAGAAATTTAGAAGTTTTAGCTATACCTAAGTAAATAAAATTTTGAAGAAAATCTTACAAATAGGTGTTACAAGTAAGCTAATTAAGTGTGTAGGTAAGACTATTTAATTTATTGTGAAATTAATTGGATTACATGTACAAATAGTAGGTATAATACCTACATTTTCGCCTTTGTAATATTAGAATGTATCATATTTAAATTTAAATACTAAAAACTAAAATTATCTAATCTAACGATAAATTAATATTAAATTGATTAAAAAGTAATAATATAAAAATGGACCCTGCGGCATTGTACCAAGTACGCTGGCAGCATTTCCTCGTTGAATGGCCAAACTAATACGTTGGCCGAGGAAAGTGCCAGCTCTTCGGTCTCCCGTCGCATCAATAAGCCTCTTCGAGATGTCTTTGAAGAGGCTCATTGCTGCAGGCCCCCACGGACCGAGTGTCTCGACTCCGAATGGTACAAAACCATATTCGGCGCCGAGGCCACTATACCTACATAGATTTAATGTAAGTGGAGATTGTGATAAATTTTGAATTTTCAATTACAAAACCTTAACATGCTTTTATTTAATAAAAAGATCTAAAAACTAAATAAAACCCCCTAGGTGAGCCATAATCCTTCCTTAATACCTAGTATGAATTGAAGTCGTCTGTCCACATTTGTCTTCTCCTAAATTACGCAAACAGATAATTTTTCACGAAAGTTTTATATTATATATACCTACCTAATCGTTCCCGGGGGAAGCCGGAGGCGAGCCGCTAGTTACCATACAATACATTTTTTATTAACACATCGATATTTTCGGTAGAAAAAGTAACTATTTCTGTACCTATGTAAGTTCGTCATATCTACTTAAATCTTGTTTCGTTCACACCAGTGTATACTACGAGTAATAGAATTTCTAATAGGTACCTACTGTATTAAAAAATCAAACTATAGAAAATTTAGAAAAGTTGTTCAAAAATAAAATTAATAAATAAAAATCTAATCGAAATATAACGAATATGTATTTTGGATTGTACTAGCAGGGATCAGCTAAGTTAACAAGGTAATCCTAATTTGGTAAAGCTACTTCAAATATTTTTTCTTATTCTTTCATTTGACAATGGATTTAATTAATGAATTTACTTAAGAATAAGATAACATTACAACCTTGTAAGTTTCGTGCAACTGCATTAAAGCACCCACACGTATAGATAAGTATAGTCGAGGGCTAGCCGGCCGGTTTTCGAAAACATGTCGCCCCAACCAGTTTCACCACGGTTCCACGCCATTATGTGGGCCTGCTATTCGATCCGATATAAACAACTGACAATAAATACCCACAGTCAATTGACTATAGAACATTCAACAACTTACCTAGGAAAAGTCAAATTTCCTCTACTCCTTTACGATGTATCAAACCAAAATATCAATCAAAAAACAACTTACCTACCGCTGCCATTGGATACGAAGACTGACTTATTTTGACAAATCGACAAAAGACATTAGGTATACTCTGCACGCTATGATGGCCGCTATGCACATCGAAATAGTGAAGTAGTCTTAATTAAAAGATTTAATAAAACGAAGACCAAAATGGCCATCATAGCGTGCCGCTAATAGTAAACATGTACTCACCTAATACGATCGGAGACAATTTCTGGTTTGGAGTTCCTCTTCGCAAGAGTTACAGTGTGAGTCGGGCTCGCGGAAGGTTCCGACGGCGCCGAAGGCGGAGAACACGATCCGGAGCTCGAAAGACTGAAAGCTCTGGTGCGTCCGTCTACGGCGGCCGGCGTCCGTCCGGATCTAGCTCGTCTACGACGCTTCTTCTCTTCGTCGGCTCTAGAGGCGGCGCCGGGCGGAGACCAGTCGAGATCCTTCTTGAGATGCCCTCGGCCGCAACGACAGCCGCAAGCCTTGAACGCCAGATCGTAGCCCTTCTTCGTCCAAAGGTTTTGGTGGCGCTGGCGTTCGGACCAGGAGCGAGCCCTGCCGCAGGACTTGAGATAAGCGAGAACCCCGGCTTCGAATTGTTCAAAACAGTCTCTGTGCATGTACCGGCCCGCGGTGCACGTGTCGTTGTTGCAAAGCACGCGAACCGCGTCCTCGAAGCGCACCGGCTCCCGAGGACGGAGGCACTCGCCGGGCACGCAGCACCCGCGAGCGTCTTCCGCGTCTCGTTCGCCAGCGGCGCCTTGTCGACGCGGTGCCATGTCGCACCACGGTCGAGTCGCAAATGAAATCGAACGTGCCGCCGCGAAAATAGTGGAGCGCGTCACGCGAGACACATGCTTACCGGAGCGCGCGCGGCTGACTAATACCGGCAGCGAACGAAAGCGAAATTTCAAGAGCGCAGCGCGTCGCCGCGGCGGCGGTTCGCTCGGTCCCCCGCTGCCCGCCCGCCGCGGGGCCGAGGGGGCTCACGGCACGGGGCTGACCTTGCGGCGCGGGGAGATGCAGCGAGAGGGGGCGGAGCGATGCGGCCGACACGCGGCGGTGGGGAGAAAGTGCCTTGCACTATAATTTTCACTTTCGCGCGGAAGCGGGAGCTGAAGCGACAGCGGGCCTTTTGGTACCTATAACCTCAGTCCAGCAATACTTGACGTAAGCGTAAGTATGGGTAGACTATGCTATAACTGTCCGCACATAATAATTGTAGCTGTGCCCGCGACTTCGTCAGAATTGAAAAATTATAAATCTATCCTTATATGTATTAGATTGATGAAGTCGCTGCCGGCGTCTGTCTGTCTGTCTGTCTGTTTGCATTTTCTCTAAATCCTCCTAAATCACGCAACGGATTTTGATGCGATTTTCACTATAGTATTTTCACTGTATGGTGACATGCGTGACAGTTCGTAACTGTCAATTTTAGTGATGCACCTAACGACATTTAATCGATTGTTTGAAAATATCGAATCAGTTGGCAAAGCAAATTCGAACAACCGATTTTAGATTTTCAGATTTAGAAATAAATTCTTAAATCTTAAAAAACAGTTTACGTTAAATAAATTATAGAATACAATGCAGTCTGTTTAAAATATTAATTTATTTATTTATTACTGTCAGAACTCGAAACTTGACAACTCGTATTAGACTCAGAACAAAATTTACTTTGGTTTTATTGTTATTATTAGTCAGCTTTAGTTTTATTATCAAAATACGATGTTTTTATAACTACATAGAGTGGAAAAAAATATTTGTTAAATCTCCGAAAAACCCATGGCAAACATAGAGTACTTTCGATATATCAAATATATATCCCTAGTGTCATTATCCCTAGTGTAAATCCCTATTGACACAAGTTCCGTTCCTCACATCTGACACTTTTAAAAAATATATATTTTTTAATACATTTACCTATTATAATAATAAAATAATTATAAAAGTGATAATTCCTTTCGTGTTTTTCGAATAGATATTTTTTTTCATACATTTGTTTGTTTAATTGTAATTTTTTTTTTGCCAGATTTTTTTAAGTTGAAAACAGTAGAGGTATGCGCATGAAAAAGTGAGAACTGTCACGCATATCATCATACAGTGAAAATATTACAATGGAAAGAGTTTTTTATATATAATTTTCGAGATTTTTTTCTGAATATATAATATTAAGAAAAAAAAATTGCACCCGTGCGAAGCCAGGAGCCCATCGCTAGTGAGCAATAGTTTATTCAATTTTTATTGGTGTTATAGTTTTGCCAGGACTTTTACATGATTCTTCGGGAACACTACTTTTTTCCACTAGTGAAAACCTCATCAAAATCCATTGCGAGGTTTAGAAGCAGTTACCCTCCGATAGAAGCACGAGACCTGGATTATGTCTTTTCAAAGACAGATAATTAATATAACCACACACCGTCTACGAAGTTCTTAACAATGTATATACAACAACTAACACTTGGCGAGCACCGCGAGGCTGAAAAGCACGAGGTGAACACGGGGGGTGTTCTATTGTCGTATAATATTAAGGGGCGGGAGGTACTTAACTCTCGTACTCACCTGGAGGAGCCAGCCGAATGCTACCGCTCTGCACTAGCATATGTCTGCAGATCGCTTGCCAGACGCCTCGCGTGTCAACTTGCGCGGACGCACCTCGTCGTCGTCGCCCGTGATGATGCCGGGATACGGCGTAAGTTAGAGCTATGAGGCAGCACTAGCTTATTGGGCCGACATGGATCAGGGCACCGAGGTGGGAAGTGTCGCGTTACCACCCAGGCATTCCCTCTCTCACAAATTGAGCAAACTTCGCACGCAGCCAGGGCAAAACTCAGTTGAAGTTTAAAATTTTGTAACTAGCAAAAAATTTGTCAAAGCTGTGTATAGCATCTAAATAATAAATCTATGCATATAAGCCTAAAACAAAACAGCAAAACGAGCAAAAATCAATAAATTGTTCGTGGAAAAAACAAATGATTGTCTGTTTCTTCGATCTTGTGGTGACAGTGCCATTGGAGAATCGTAGGACGGCCAATTCTGCTACACGACCATTTGTTTGCCAGAAGTCTTCGGAGATATCCGACAAATTCGAAACTCCGTCGAACAAAATAATCTTCAATATGACAACGCGAGCCCGCACAAATCGGTACAATTAAACAAATTTTTGTACGGCTAAAACTAAAACTTCGAATTGATGGGTCGTCCTCCGTACAGCTCTGACTTGGCACTTAATGACTTTTTTTCCAAACATCAAGAACAAAATGCGTGGGTAACAATTTTCATCAGTAGAAGAAGCCTGCTGATGAAATACCTCAATCGGAGTGGAAAAAGTGTTTCGAAAATTGGTTCCAACGCATGCAAAAGTATATCGATCGTCATGGAGAAGTACTTTGAAAGACAATAAGACCAGTTTCAACCATCAATATTTCTTTTTTCATTAGTATAGGCTCAATACATAAGTAGCAACCCTTATTACGATAGGATAACAATGGTATTATTATCAATATCAATACATTCAATATGATACTGAATAGTGCTTCAAATTTTAATCAATTTATTACAAAAATATCAAATTGCTCTACTTTTAGTCTTCATTCGGCTAAATAAATGCTAATTTAATATGCAATAAGGATATTTTAACTTAAACTGAATTAACATTATAATCTATTTGTAAGTAGTTACATAAGATTAGTAAGATTATATTCATCATTTATTTGTACCAACCAAATAAATTCCTGTTGATTAAGATTTTGTTAACCCTTTGAATTATCCCAAAAAAATATTACAAAATATAGATCTTTATTTTTGATCTGAAGATTGTCAGACAGTCTGATGGTCCACTCGATGGCAAATGGCTACCGTCGCCTGTAACACGAGCAACATCAAAGGTGCTGCAAGTACGCTGCCGACTACAGTAGGATTAAGGATAAGGGATAGGAAATGGCTTTGGAATCCCTAACTCATTCACCGAAACAACAACACACATGCTGTTATTTCACAGCGGTCTTCTGTAATGTGGTGGTTACTGCCGCCAGACAGGCTGCCCTTTGACCGCGGGACGCAGTGTGCGGTGTAAAATATTTTTTCCTTTCCAATTAAATCATAGTTTACATAAAAAAGCTATTCAAAGTTGATAGTCAAAGATCTTATCATTTTAATTAGCTTCTACTAGTTTTTTTTAATCTCTTAGTCATCCTAATATATTTTTCTGATTGATAAACTATCAATTTCTCAGTTTTAACAGTTTTATGTTAAGAGAAGTCTTAACATAAAACTTCATGGTGGGTAGATTGAAAAATACGCCTCTTTAATATCCTATGGGACAATATAATAACGCTTCCTTATCCTAACAGGATACAATATAAATATATATATATAATTGCATCCATGCGAAGCCAGGGGCGGGCCGCTAGTAAGAAATACTCTGTTTATATAATTCATCATTGCAATAAGTGAGACAAAATGTGTTGTTTTTCAATAATATGTCCTTTTTTAATCCTGTACCGTAATGAAATCTGCTTAATAATGCATAAAAATAATAATCGAAATATTTTAAGAGGCAAAAAGAAAACTTAGAAAGATAAATCTAACTAAAACATTATAGAACTAATTTAGCAACATGCTAAAGTTTGAAACGTTTTGGTTGCATTACCACTGAACCGTTTTCAATGAAACTTAGTGTCATTGTTAGCTTGATTTCTGGATAGGGACATAGGCTAGTTTTTTGAGTTGTCAAGTTGATTAATTTGAAAATGTAAGGAGGCTAAGTATGTTTTCTTTCTGTTTCTTTTTCTATTCTTGAAGTCTTTGCCGTATTGGCAAAATTTACATTATTTTCTTATTTTACTAAATATTGTAAATTACCTAGTGAATTTACAATATTTAGTAACTATATTAATACTCAATATAACTAATGTCTGATCTCCCGGCTGGCGGCAGTAACCATCCTCTTAGAGAAGACCACCGTGAAATAAGTGTGTGTGTGCGCTCTGATGTTTCGGTGAAGGCATGCCAGGCTAATCACAATATTCTTATCTCTCAGCGTAGGCAGTGCACTTGAATCCCTCCTGGTTTTGCTCGTTTATGTAGACCACCTGACATCATGTAAACCGTCAGCTTGTCTGCCATCTTGAAATAACATAGATGAGTGCATACCATTCCATTTAACGAAAATTAACACTTTAAATTAAGAAAAGTTACAGGGACAAGTAATTCATATTGTAACCGAACACCGATTTTTTGTACATTAATAAAATACCAGTTCATTTGTAAATATAAATCGATGTGAAATAATATAAGTATTGAAAAAGGCGCACGTGTAAAGGGAGAATTAAGGAAGGGCTAACACAAAGCGGTTTCGGCGTGTTCCTCGAGAACCGGTTCAAGGCTGGAGTGTAAGAGGGAATGAGGTGGCTCGGAGGAAATAGTGGCGCAATGTGTGACCCAATTTTGTTCATGTACTTATTCCTCAGCCAGGTGATGTCGCTTTTGAATAGGGGACTTGCAAGAACACGTGTTTGGTACACCAGCCGAATTATATCCCGGCGAACTTAAATTCAATTTTTAAAACAACTATGTCAACTTGAAATCTATCATAATAGCTTTATAATAAAGATGAAATTGTGGCAGTGTAATTGAACGAACTGCAATGTTAAGTTTGTAAGAGAATTGCGTCTCAGATCTCTCATTCCGATGAGGCTTTTGTTTGTGAAGTCCACACAGATGTGTGACCTAATCTGAATGGCTTTTGAATATAAGTGATGCGTAAAAATCGTATATTATTCACGATTCAAGCTAGTTTTTTCTTTATTGTTCAAAAACAAAAAGGATTTATCAAAGAAATCTTTTAAATGTAATATTGAATTTTATGTTTAGAATTGAAATGCAATGAAATCCCTAATACTGTTAGAATTTCATGATAAAAGGATATTGAATGGACTCCCCAAGTGTGTACATAAGTTCTCGTAGATTATCTTAGTGGGTACATAAGTTATATGTACATATAAAATATAAAATCGTAAACGAGCCGTAACCATTAAAGATTTTTTCAAAAAATCAATTTGTACCTGATTTATGCACGTTCTACTTATGTTACCGAGGTCAAAAAATAGTTTTTGGAATTTTTGTCTGTTTGTCGGTTTCTCTGTTTGTTTGTGAATTTGTGCACGCTAATCTCTGAACCGATTTGAATATGGTTTTCACTGATCTATTGTAGCAAGCTTCCTGTGACATTTGTTTGTTTTATTCCAATCGGTTTCCAAACAAAAACCACTATACCGAATAACACGCGTACGAACTTGCGGGCTCAGCTAGTAAAAAATATATTAGTCTGCCTTCACATCTGTTGATATTAAAATTATTTTAATTTTTTTAATATATTAGTAATATACACTTTTTTCTACAATAAATAATTCCAAATATTTAATATTTTATTTTCACTTCTTCATTTTATGTACAAGATATATTTTCCGTAATAGGTATAGCTATCGTATTTTGCTGTGAGTGTTCTTTCAGAGATGAGTGAAACAGGATAAAGTGTATATATTTTAGGTAACATTAAACAATACTTCAAGTTATGGTAAAAAAAATAAAGTTAACTTTAGTGAAAATAAGCACCAAAGGGGATATAAAAAGAAGAGCAGTTGTAAAATTTAACATGAAACACCCATTTCCTTTAGCAGGGCGGATGCAACGAGTAAAAATAATATTGGTCATTGTGCACACCCTTTACTTATTTTGTTTCGGAATAAAAATAATGGTTCCCTACAGTACTAGTTTACGATGTAAAATTAATATCGAATTATTAAAGAACTTCGACTCGATTTCGCTATTAGGAACAACTCTTTCACTGACATAAATGAGTGTATAATATTGTTTCAAAAAGGCATTGGCATCAACATGATACCTATAGATTTAATATTATTTTTTCAATTTCAAAGATCACAAGTATTTTATTTACTTAACAAATTTTGATTTTATAATAGTAATTTTTATATTAGGGAGATCTAGTAGTATTTTTTATATTATTAATATATCGACGATACTAATATCTCATAGAAAGCAGATTTTTATCTGTTTTCAAATGTCATTATCATTGTGCTGGACGGTAGGTACTCATCACACTAGCCACCTACACGCTTTTTTGTTTGTAAACCGATTGGAATGAAACAAACACCAAGAGTGTTATTACAAAAAAGATAAACATACATTGAACATGTGTCTAAAAAAATTTTTATTACAAAAGCGTGTTTAAGCAGTTAGAGTTAGGCACGGTTTAAATAATACTTTTCATATTTAAATACATGTCAATACTTGTCGAAGCCTCAAAGTTAGTCTACTGCTTTGTCTCTAATTTTCGCAAGTTGTATTTAGTGGTGTGGTTATGATTATGATGAAATATTGGGTTGTTTTACCTTTTTTCTTGAACCCAATTTTCTTCACGTTCACGAATTTTTATTTTAATATTGCAATTGTCCATTTTTTTCCATAATTTTTATTTATATTATACTCATTTGACAATGAGTAATGACGATTGACAAGTCTCGATAAACACATTCCATTCTTTAAACCGATCACTGTTCTATGTGTAAAATGTACTCATTATACACGTAAGTTTTGGTTCCAAAACATACTTATGGCGGTGTATTTAGAGCAATAATTAATTTATAATCACACACGTCACTGTTTTATTTTTTACGAAGATAATTTTAAAATATTTTCTGCGTAGCACATAACAAATTTGCATAGAAAGGAACGTTTCGGATTGAACCAAATGTTGAACGAACGTTTTGTAATGTTGCTATTTTATTGTTACTATTTGCTATTTTATAATTTTAAAATAGCAACATTTGGTTGCCTATAGGTTGCCTAGCGATGTTTTGGTAAGTCAAAGGACAAACACTGTTTTGTAATAGCGAAGGTTAAACATTATTTGAGGCAGGGTTTAAACTGTGAAATTGTATACAAATGTCATTAGACGCTGTTTGACAAAACACGTGTTGAGACATAGTTTAGTATTTTTTTTTGTAATAACACTGTAAATGTTACGGGAAGCTTGCTACAATACATCAGTGAAAACCGCATTCAAATTGGTTAAGACAAGGACTAACATCAGACCGAACACAATTTTTACCAAAATGAGCGCAACCTAATAACCTAGGAATTAAGGTACAACGATTATTATTATTATTATTGAATTATTGCACAACTAATTTTTATAACTTCTCGGAAATAACCGAACAGATTTAAAATTGGAAGCTTTTTCTTAAATATTTTGTAAAATATGAAAAAAGAAATAAAAGTTACCGATTAAAACTTTAGTACAGATACTTTAGATAATTAATAAGCTTAAAAAATAATGTAGTTGTCGCTGAAAATTTTTAGTACTGTGACGAGAAAGCTTTTTTGGCAGTAATTTACAAATTTTTTTTCTCAGGAAATATATATTTTTTTTTGTCCGTCCTATGCAACTCTTTTGAATATAGTTTATTATGCTCTGTATTTTTATCTAAGTTTCAATTTTACTCTAATGAGTCTAATTAGGCGATGAAAATAAAGCTTTTCTACTAAGTCCTCGCCTTAAACCGTTTCTGAGAAAAGCGTGCACAAACGCACAGACAAACAGACAATAGTTCTAAAAACTATTTTGTTGACCTCGGTAAAATAAGTACAACGTGTACGAATTGTTTCTTTTGAAAAAATATTTAATGTTTGCCATTTTATTATATGTACCTATATCTACTAGGAAAAGGATTTAAAATAAGAAAACTTCTTTCTTCAGTAAGTCAGTAAGACAAGTAACAACGGATCCCCAACACCCCTTTTTATTTGACCCACATCTAGGGTATAATTGTTGGCGAATAAATTGCTTAATTATTACTTTTATAGGTCACCGTATAATGGTGGCAGGTGCAGTGGAGCGTGCACCTGCCGAGGGGTTGTTCAAGGTCTTGTGCGCCTTTAACACCACACGAAGAGGCATGCGCTTGCATTCGAAATTGCGCACAATTGTTTGTCACAAACAACGCTTAAAAGTGCAAGAAGGACGTTCTTTCTGTAATTTCTTTATTTTTTGTGTTAACAAAATCACAAACATTAACATATGTAGCGAAACTTTGTATATACATCTTGAAATACTTATTTATGATTGTATCACAAATTATTTATTCTTCCTCATGGAATCATAATTCTATCCGGTAGTAACAATATCTATGACGATTATGTGACTAGAAATAGAAGTTTTAATTTTTGACTAAAAGATAAATTAAAAAAAAACATACCTACCATAAACGTGAAAGTCTTGCTTCACGAAGCAAACACAGTGATATAAGTAGTTTATCCTTCAGAATATTACATGAACTTTTATAAGATAAAAGTTATAAGATCTTTTTGATAAGAGAGAATATTGTATTGTTTTAAAATAAAACCCTTTTTAATTGATGTCTTAATAGAGGCAACAGAAAACAGATACTGTGATCGATTAATGAAAACTTTTATATAAATATTGCTCTTCTATCCAAGTCATATTAAATTATGCGTTGAAAAAATTAAAAAATAACGCCTGTCTAATATAATTATGAGCAATGTAACGCCTAACATCTTTATTGTCCTTTGCTGAAAGGTACTTACCAGGATGGTACTTATCAGGGATGCAAAGTTGTTTTTTTTTAAGATCGGCAGACAGGCTGACGGTCCACTTGATGGTAGGTGACCACCGTCGCCTATAACACAAGCAACGCCAAAGCTGCTGCAATTGCGCTGCCGACTACAGTAGGATTAAGGATAACGGACTAGGAGGGGATAGGAAAATGGGCTCTGGCATCCCTTACTCACTCACCGAAACACAACAGCACACGTGCTGTTATTTCACGGTGGTCTTCTGTAAGAGGGTGGTTACTGCCGCCAGATGGGCTGCCCAAATGACAGAATTATAATATTCACATTTATAATATTAGTGTGGACTAGTAGGGATTATATATAAAAAGTGTATTTTATGTATAATGTTCATATATAAAGATTTATAAATAGGTACACTCAAAAGCACCATAAGACGATTGCATACTGTAGGTACATGTAGCAAATGGTGATAAACAAATTATAATTATAAAGAGTAAGTTGTGAGAGTGGCTCGATTAAAATGTTATTTTAGTTTCTGTACTGTGCTAGAGAACAACGCAGTAAGTAACGAATATACAAACACAATATCCATAAAGGGCAGCAAGCTTAAAACGAGCTTTGGATTCAAGGCCATCTCGAACAACACATGCAAGCAAATACAGATGCATGCTTTCTTCGATAAAGCCTTGCGGGCCAGCAATGGCAATGTTCAACACCGCTACATGCATAGCTACCCTGCAAAACTGGTGGACCTTGATCTCACAAAGGGACCCTTGTAGATTTGCGGGCGAGTTTAACCTTGAGTTATTTTTAAACCGAGCCTGCATTCGAATCCCGTCGAGCAACTCCTTCCGACTATTACATAATGCGAAATTATAGTTCGCTTTTTTGTTCATCGCCGTCGTGAAAAGCGTGTGGCCCTGTCTTTTACGTTTTATACCCTTTGTTTTGTCTCGCATATATATTTTATTCCTTTTCTGAGAATCGTAAAAGGAAGAGGCAATGAAGGGTTGGCGTTTTTGTGTAGTGGATTATTTATGGCGTGGAACAATGACTGCCCTCAAAACTAACCGCGACGTATTGCCAACAGCTGCAAGTTTCCGAAAATATTGATAAGTTTACGCTTCTGCGGTCATTTCTTCGCGGCGAATATACGTGTCGTATCTTCGGACCCGTGATAAAGTTTATGGAGCGATCGGCTTATATCATCTGGACCGTCACTAGCTTATGGGTCGTACTAGTATTCTTACATCTACGCTATTATCACGGTGAGTTGCTTACGGCCTCCCCTTTATTACGCTGTTTGTTCGGCAAATGAAATTGGAAACTTTGATACTTTGGAGATAACTTGGACCCTGCTAACTGCCTTGTAATTCGACATTTGGCTGGTTTTATTTATCAACTTAACTATTTCTGTTCCACTAAATGTCTAAATCAGTCTAAATAAATACATACAAATTATAATTATGTTTAACGTTTGCATGGGCATTTGCCCCAGTTGGATACAGTAAACAATTAAATATATTAAAATTAAATTTTAATATTTGAAAATGATACAAGAAAAAATATCAACTACTAATTAATCTAGCATAATGATAGAAAAAACAAAACTAGATTTGTTCTTTTATTTTTAGCATTTGTTATACTTACATTCTTGATAAATGCGGGGTATAGAACGACATTATTACGTCTAGGTTTGCTTTCCAATGCGATACATGTGACTTTTGAAAAGGAATAAAAATATCAACGGATGCACCTGGTGGATCGAAGAGGAAAAAGATGTAGGATCTACTTGTAGATTTAAGAGGAGCCGAGCTGTGGATCCGCCAAGCTGACGGATCCAAAAAATAGTAGTAATTAGTTAGCAATAGTGAGTCACATGCAATGGTTGGACGTCCGGTCTGGCGTCTGTTACCACCCATTTATAGAAGAACATCGTGAAATGACGGAATATATGCTGTTTGTTTCGGTGAGTGAGTAAAGGACGTCAGAGCCTAATCCCTATCCTTATCCCTTCTTAATTCCTAATTTCGTAAGATCGACATCGCACTTGTAGCACTTATGTGGACCGTCAGCCTGTCTGGCGATCTTTACATTATTTTTAAACCATTGGCTGGTCTTGTTAAAATAAATAGGGGAATGATTCCTTTAAAATTTGAGTAATTCGCTTTTCCATTATTATCTGTTTTTATTTGAAGCATATAATATAGTAATGTAAGATATGTAATTTACAGTACTTTAGACATTACTCACTTTTACGACTAAATTGTACATAAGCCTGTGAACTTTATTGAAATAAACAGTGATTTATTAGCGTGGGTTTTATTGGCACATCAGATCATAGATATTTTTAGGCACTAATCACTTTTGATCTAAGTATTGAAGCATGAAATACGAGTGTATGTTTATCTGATAATCTTGGGCTCTGACAGGCAATGGAAGCAAATAGCCACATCTCCGATACTTTTATTATCGTGTTACACTATTATTATCATTCCTATAATTAATAGTTGACCGTGGATTACATTTTTATTTATGCATCCAATTATTAAATTTAAAATATCGTCATGCTTTTGTATTCTAACAATTTATATTAACATCAGACCTGTACTTAATGTCGGCAGTTATGATGGTCTAGACATATTTCTTTCTTTTTAGTATATGTAGTTAATTAATCAATCGATTTATTTTTTATGGTACAACCAACAACCATATAATAAATCTAATGAGACGTAAAGACAAAAATAAAGATGTATATGTATATCTTATCTTATATATAAAAATGAATCCCAATTTCCCCTGGTCACGGCATCACGCGTGAACGGGTAGACCGATTTTAATTCGGTTTTGACTAATGAAAAGAGGAATAAACGGGGAATGTTCTTATATATAAAAATTGCACCCCGGGCGAAGCCGGGGGCGGGATTCGGTTTTCGCTAATGGAAAAAGGGATAAACGGGGAATGTTTTAGGGTATATAAAAATTGCACGCCGGGCGAAGCCGGGGGCGGGCCGCTAGTTATTGTTAAACATCACGAATAAATATCGTTTAGTCTAGTTTTGGATTTATAGAAAGGTATGTAAGAATTTATTTAAGTATACTAAAATAGCATTCTTTTTACGCTCTTTTAAAATTTAAATTTTAGCCTGTAATTAAATTTTATTTTTATGATTTTTTTTTTATTGAGAATAAGTATGTGAGAGCGAAGTTTTTTTTAGAAGTAATTAGCAAGCAAAAAATAACGGTAATGCCAACCATTATGTAAAGGATAAGACGAGAAAAGGATCTCACATTAGCGATATCAACAAATTTGTAAGATTCTGATTTGTTTTGTATAAATTTGTAAGATTGTAACAAATTTGTACTGGAACTGAATTGTGACTGTCGACAGACAGGACTTTTATTGTGTAGTGTGGCACATAGGTTAAAAGCAATTAGCCATTAGCCAATTAGCCACATAGGGAAAAGATACAGATGGAGTACATAAGCTAAAGAGCTAGTTGAGCTAGTTGTTATTGACGGTGGTCTTCTGTAAGAGTGTGGTTCTATCGAGACGACAAGCAGTGTGCCCTGCCCATCGAAATAAATTTGTTATTCACTTCTTTCCCGCGCCAAACATTTTTAGAATCTACATAAAAGCTTATACCTGTAATCGTCGGAATGTTATTTGCGATTTCTATCCAGTTAAATATGATTTATATTATGTTGAACAACGAACGCTATGTTCTCAATCTGAGCTATGTTGTTATGTTACATCGACGAAACCTCCGTTGTTTTTGTACACGGCACGTTTCTCGGAACTTTGGCTGGCTTCTTAAATTTCAACCGCCTCTTGCATAACCGTCGAAACAAAACACACATTGTAGTCGAATGTTGACCTGACCCTGTAATATTAACTTCAGTTATAAAATATACTCTTATCGCGTTATTGCGTTTTGGTTCTATGATGACAACAATCATTACATTATGAGTGTATAACAGTCTTTGTTTCATTACTTACACATGTTTTTATTCGTGTAAAAATAAATTAATTTCACATTGTAACATTTTTATAAGGTTACTAGCGACCCGGCCCCGGCTTCGCCCGGCGTGCAATTTTTATATACCCTAAAACATTCCCCGTTTATCCCTCTTTCCATTAGCGAAAACCGAATTAAAATCGGTCTACCCGTTCACGCGTGATGCCGTGACCAGGAGAAATAGGGATTCATTTTTATATATAAGATAATATTTTTTTTTTGTGAGGTTCATGTCTGCTAGGTAATTCAGCTGCTTATCCTCTTACTTCATCCTGAAAACGGAATAAGTACTTTTTGATATAGGGCAGCTGTCAAGCTGATGGAACCTTCTGTCTTTCATGTCGCCTATTGCCGCCTTTCATGTTTTTTATATATTAAATTAGCTACCGCCGACTATTAGGTAACCATTTTGATCTTTATAGTATAAAAGATAAAGGATAAGGAATGAAATCCAGCATGCATCTTTTTATACTCACTAACCGAACTCACTAACGAGCGGTTATTTCACTGTGGTGTTCTGTAAGAACCCCTTTCTGTCGCCAAGCAAGCTAGTTTTAGACCGTCGAATGCACTGTGTCTCGCCACTTCTAACCCCTAATCCATCCATTGTATGGCTTCTATCCTTATCCTAATGTTAGCCTTTGCCCTATCCCCATTGTCCCTTATTCTATTAAGTGCTGCAAGTGCTCTGCCGACTACAGTAGGATTAAGGATAACGGATTGGATAGGTAAATGGTCTTGGCATTCCTTACTCACTCACCGAAACACAACAGCACTTGTGCTTCACTATGGTCAGCTGTAAGGAGGTGGTTACTGCCGCCAGAGGGGCCGCCCAAATAACTGCGGAACGCTATTTGCCCTGCCACTACCTTCCAGATCCAGACCAAATTTAAAAAGTTATTTTTCAAAGGTGACTCTGCCGGTAATCGAATTCGGGAACTCTAGAACACAGCATTAAGGTAAGCACCCTAACCGCTCATCCAATCGGGTCGTCAATAATCGACACTGTAAGAGTCATAATCTTGTGAACATCAGTGTACTGCACAAAGTGTACAAAGCGTTCCTTGAGCGCTCAATTATATCTTGTATTTTCATTAAATCTTCAATTGCGTTCATACAAAGCCCGTGCGAATCGCTTGTATATCACAAATGAATCGATAACGGGTCTAAAGATAAAACGCAAGTAGTGGAAGTTTCTGGCTTAAAAATATTTATTGTTTATTAACGAAAACAACAAGGAATTGGTTGTTACAATGTTCTCACGGTTGTTGAGGGCCACATGTTTCCATTGCGTATTTTTTTACTTCTATTGGGACACAGTAATGTCAATGTTCTTTCACGACGACGACGTCACGTTATGTTATGATCGTGAATTTGAAACATTTTTAAATCAACAC
This sequence comes from Bembecia ichneumoniformis, assembly GCA_910589475.2. NCBI lineage: Eukaryota > Metazoa > Arthropoda > Insecta > Lepidoptera > Sesiidae > Bembecia > Bembecia ichneumoniformis. The sequence goes on along the minus strand of OU342526.1, from coordinate 433,796 downwards.
ACGCGTTCGTAATTCGTTACAGAGGAATGTTTGTTTTATTTCTGTGTTAAAGGAGTCTTGTGTTACAAAAAGTCTCGAATGTCATCGTTTGATATATTGAGTGCCTAAGTACACAAGAAGTTATTTTTACAATGAAATGTTGGTACAAAGTCGTACTTCATTCCGCTGAAATAAATGCAAAGTACTTTGTACTTCGTTTTTTATTAACAAATAGATTGAATCGAATAATATTGCACCTGAAAAATGTTTTTATTATAACTTGCATCTATTTTACACAAGACTGAGAAGGAAAGAAGTGTTCCTTTTTTAATTTAATCCTTTGTAGATATATTAGTAAGTATTCCATCCTTATAGAAACATGATCTTTGGGTAAAAGTTACAAAGAGATATAAAGAGATTTTAAATTAGATAGGTATCTGAACTTCTAATTTAGAACCATTTTTAGAATTGGCTAAAAAGAAATACGTATTTTCTTCTTTAAATCCAACCCTTATCGCGGTACCAAAGGACAAAAGTTAGTACCTAAACATTAACTTATATCGATACTAAGATAGAAAAATCTCGTTATGTAAAAAAGTATATTTTTAAAATTAGACGTAACTTCTAATTCATAATATCATATTAGGCTTATTTTTAGACTAAAGTGAAAAGGAAATTTGGGTTAATTTTTTAATCTAATCCTTAGGAAATATAACAGAGGTCAAAATTTAGTAAGTCCTTCATACTATCCCCATATTTTATTATTTTTTATTATATATCTCATTGGTTTTAAAATTGACCTTACGTTAGTTAACTTAGTTTAAAATCAAAAACCTTATCATTTCTAATTGCTAAGGAAGTATTTCTCTAATTAGGAGATAATATGCCATCCAATGCATTTTTAACGATGTCATTTTAATAGCTATCATTATTGAGTGTCTATTTAATGTATTCTTAAAAGTGTTACGACGTAAAAGACGAAGTTTCTAAACTGATTCGAACCCCTCGTGTTACGGCGTGGATTTTTAAACACACTGAGAGAGTATGAGAGGGGACCCTTTTATTCTATACCTCTTAAGTACACGTTTACGACAAAACTCGTAAAATACGGATCACTGAAAATTTTTGATATGTAACGTTTCTATTCAAATGCGAGTTTACGAGGCGGCCATTATAATTTTACTAAGGTCATATTTTTTATTCGTCGTCGTGATTACGAGCGGTTGAAAAGATTTTTTTATTAAAAATTATATACCTATATATTATATCTTTTTAATCACTTCCCTTTTTATTGCTTCCCGATGTTGTACAGGAGAGGGCTTGTCGTTACAATTTTGCGCGGTGAATATTTTAACGGCTGAATATTTTATTGAATTTTTTTTTTCTCTTTTTAAATAACAAACTACACGACGATAATATCGAATAAATTAGTTTCCCATGTTAAAAATATTCATTATGGCATAAATCGAAATTACAATTGATAACATTATCAATTAGAGCCGTTTCAAGATGAATTACATATATAAGAAAAAAAGAAATCTCACAGGTGAGCATCAATTATGAGTTTGCTATACAAGCGCTCTAGTCGCGGGCAAAATCTAGTAATTTATTAAAGTTTTGCTTTTATTAAGTCATACAGTCAATTATTTTGTTTATTAATGATATTTATAAATTAATGAAGGGTTTGTTCTAAATCTGAAGTTCTCATTTAATGCTTCTTTAAATATGTCTTTCAAAGTAAACCACGGAGAGCCTCTTCTGCAGTACCTACCTACGAACATTGTTTTTACATCGGCAGCATATCCTCACAACAGTATTCAATGGATAATTAATATTAATTAATATTAACAAGTAATCATTTTACGACGTCACTCGCGTTACTTAATTAAAGCGTAAGTGATCTCCTTTGTTACTCTTCACGCCTCTACAACCGATCAGCAGGAAATTTTGCATATACGTTATCAGGGCACCTCTAATCCAGAAAAGAGTAGGTACCAACTGTTCCAGAAAGATGAAGTCGCAAATAAAAGCTAGCGCCATGAACTATGCTATGACCACTACCATGAAAACATCTAAAATTTACTGGCCTCATAACCTGAACGAGGACTTATTCATATGTGTACCTAACAATGATGATGTTAACAGTACGGAAATAAAAGATAAAAAACATTATTTTATATCTTTGTATTATTTAGTTTCATTAATCGACCGAGTGAAGTGTAATCCTACCTAGATCCTTGAACCTTTGAAGCAATCTTTAATAAATAAAATTGGTTTATTAGTGAAATACAAACGCGATGCCCCGGAGCGTAAATAAAGCTGTTCGCGCAAAGAAGGCGGCTCTGTGTTATATCGTTTACAGTGATCATGTGATATGATAATAAAGAATAAAATTATAACGTGTTTAGGGACGCCGTAATATTTAATTATCGATAATCGATAAGTAGACGTGCATACGTTGACGTTATACATATAATGTCCCTTACTTAGACATCCAAAAAGACAACAGGTGACATTCAGTCGTTTCACGGTGGTAAATGGGCTTCCTAGTATACAACTTTAGGACGTAGTGTGTCTAGGTATCGTTCTTTTATTAATAGCTCGACGTATCGTTTGGGTCCTTTGATCATTTTATTGGTTTTTGATTCAAGAAGCCTGCTCGCCATTCTATGGACAATTGCGCCATTGCAACTTTCTGTGTTTATTTATTTATTTATTTCATAGAAGTACTTTTTGTAATGATTATGCTTTGATATAGTTGTGATTGTAAGCAGCACGGTTGTATGCACTTTCTCCCGAGATACAGGTGTCCCAACCTAGTTCGGGAATTATAGAACTATTATTCCTTGTTAAAATTTGCATCCACTAATAAAATGTGTAATTAATTGTAAAATTATACTGAAATAAATAAATAAAAAAAATCTGTGTGCCTTGATTACGACTGTGATCATTTTCAACCAAATAAACATAGGGTGAGTACTGAGTAGCCTATGTTGGATCGATAGTTTAATATATAATATTAAGAAGTTGTTACGATTAAATAAATTTTGCAAAAATTTTAGACATTTTATTTTCATTGACGGCCCGTTGGATGAGTGGCAAGAATGCTTGCCTAACGTCTCAGGGGCCCCGGGTTCGATTCCCGGCGGGGTGAAGTTTGGAAATTTTAATGTAATTTTCAAAATTGACTCTGGTCTGGATTTGAAAAGTAGTGGTAGGGCACACTGCGTTTCGCAGTCATTTGGGCAGCCCGCCTGGCGGCAGTGACCACCCCCTTACAGAAGACCACCGTGAAATAACAGCATATACGTGCTGTTGTGTTTCGGTGAGTGAGTAAGGGATGCCAGAGCCCATTTGCTTATCCCCGCCTAATCCCTTATCCTTAATCCTACTGCAGTCGGCAGCGCACTTGCAGCACCTGTGGCGTTGCTTGTGTTATAGGCGACGGTAGCCACCTACCATCAAGCGGACCGTCAGCCTGTCTGTCGACATAACATAAAAAAAAAATAAAAAAAAAAAAATTTAAGAATTTTAAGAGTTATCGATATCGATAATAATCGAAAACGTCCGGTTACCGCCTTGCTCGTGCTTTTTACGGCCAATAACTTCAAAGAAACCGCCAAAGGTCTTTAGTTCAGACATGTTTCTACCCATATGTCAAAGCGATTTAAATTATAGAGCATTAATAATTTATTCTTTTTAGTTAACTTTAATTGTGACTGACAGAAATTTTAGATGAACTTGAATTTTTTTTCCAAATATTATTTAATATGTTTTTAATGGGCGACTGAAAGACTTACTAGGAGGTTCCAAAAGTTTCTGGCAAGAAATATGTGTAGATGTTAAGAAAACAATATTATTATGTAGGTATGTCATTTTAACTGTCATAATTTTTTGCTTCGAATATAATTTTCAAGATATGACTTTTCAAGACTGTCATTAATTTAGCTTTTACGCCTTTTGGAGAATACTCTAAGTCACAATATTTTGTCTGTGATTAAATTCCTTACAAAAGAAGTTATTAGCCCAACCAATATTAAACAACGATTGGATAGCGTTTACGGGAATTCATTTCCATCATTTTCCACCCTGAAAGATTGGTGTAAGCAATTTCCTTTAGGAAGAGAGTCTACTGACGATGACACTCGCTCCGGTCAACCTGTTGAGGTACTCACATCAAATAACATCAAGTTAGTGGAAGAAGTACTGGAGGACCGAATGTGTAAAGATAAAAGAAATAGCGGCAAGGACAGGTATTTCAAAAACTACAGTCTTGAGGATTCTCCATGAACATCTTCATATGAATAAGGTCTGCGCAAGGTTCAAAACTCCTTCGAAAACTTTTGGAATTTTCTAAAACACTTTTGGAGGCAATTCGCACAAACGGGAACGATTTCTTGGAGTCAATTGTCACTGGGGATAAAACTATGGTACTATACTATGAAACCATTTCAAAAAGAGAGACGATGTAGCGGTGAAAAACCGCCTGGAAAGGAACAGATGACCACCAAAAAGATAATGGCTACGATATTCTGGGATTGTCAAGGAATAACATAAAAAACGAAATACTACGATTACAGGAAACTATTGTTCTTAACTTATCGAGCAATTGCCTGAAGCAATTAAGCATAAACGTAGAAGAAACTGCGGCTTCTTTATGACAATGCGCCTGACCATACCGCCGGAGTAGCAAAGACTCAAACTCTGAATATTTTTTATAAAGGGATAGAATATTATATAACAATTTTGTTATAAATTTTATCGAATTATTAATTATAATTTATGTGCCTATATAACACAAATATTTTGTTTTTATACTGCTATGAATAGAGCTGGTAATTAATTTTGACCAGACATTTGCTACAAAAAATCAAGTGATCTTTAAAATACCTCTGGGATCCTTTCAGACTTGCATCAAGATAATACAAGTTAACAGTGATTGGTTAAGGGGGAGACAAACGCTAAATACTAAAAATATCCATTGTTTAATGAAGATGTTACAAGAAATAGACAAGACAATTGCTTTGAAAAAAATATATATTATACTTAAACATGTGAAGAACCAATTGTATTAATTAGAATTTTCGTTAAAGTAATAGAAACTCCACAAAAAAAGTTAGAACACAAGAAGAATTTGACTTTTATTGAAAATTCTTTCGAAAACGGCTTATTGCACGCATATGAATCCTGTACCTATTAATAAGTTAATATCAGATTAAAAAATTGTATTAATAAAAAAAATTTTTTTTTGTAATGTTCTAATGGTAAAAACATAAAAACACCATTTCTAGGCCTGTTGAATTGTCCCCGCCGCCAGCGAGTTCTATAGTAAATGTCATTTGCCTCAGTGAATCCCTTAAAATAAATTGTTAAATACGCAAGAAGCAAAAGTAAAGAAAATGAAGAGCTTAACTAAAACATAAACTCTAGAGAGTTTAAATAAAGTTATTTGAATAGTCCCTTAAGTAAAACCATACCCATTGACTAACATAACAAGATTTAGGCAAAGCTTAAGAAAATACAGGTGGAGCCAACAATACAATGGGGGTCCCTTGGGCACTCCTTCTTTCGACTATTTTAATAAGAAAAAAAATCTTATTGACTCTTTATAGAATTACTTTGAAATAAATGAACCGGGAGATCAGAAGATTGAATTAGAAAAAGAAATCGTGAGTATTAAAGAAATCTGGCCATTCATGAAAGTTGGAAGGGTATATTACAATGAGGAATGTCGAAGGACGTTGATATTGACAATGTAGGCAGGTATCGGGCCGGAAAACGGATCAGTTTTCCTTTGATGTCGCATTTCAGCTAATATATTTGATTCGAGTTTCACCAAATATCAAACATAACTTGCTCAAGTTGGAAAAGTTTGGGAATAAGTTTAAGACGAAGATTTGCAAGTAGGCTTTTGTATTTCGTTAAAGGTAATTATCTCTGCCAATTGGTTGCGTTTTACATTTACAAAATTTATGTTTCGAAAGTGGTCGAACGTTCGAAGTTTTCAGTCTATAATTATAGTTATAGAATATCGTTCGGTCCACTTAATGGCATTCCTAAATTAGCTTGTGTCGTCTATAAACCCATGTAACGCCAGGGGGACACAAGTAGACAACTGACGCCAATAGAATGTAGGAATGGAAGCAAGATCCGAGGATAAGAGCACGGGCTCTTTGTATCCTTTTTTTTTGACGAGGAGTAATCCGCTTACAGATCTCCTGCCGCTGGCTATACCGCAGGAGTATATGGGGGTCGCCCAGCACCAGCGCCTGATCATAGCGGCTCAGATCAGGCGCTGGTGCTGGGTCTCCTTGCCCTTTGAGCGGGGTGGACCGGGCTCCGCCGAGGCAACAACTCTGATCCACCCCAGGGCAGCCTAGCCATTGCTGACTAGGCTAACTCCAATGGGGGAGGGCTCTTTGTATCCTAAGAAACACAAAAATAGTAATGATTATAAACTGGTTGTCCAGTATGACTGCAAAGGACAATATTTAATAATAATTTGATAATATTATAATGCCATATTATAATACTTTGATACCTGGCCCTTTTCGTACGTTATGATTTTTTTGAAATTTTGAATTTTAAGGAAATATATACCTACTTTTTTCAACCTCTAAGAGGGTTTAATAAATAGTTTCAATTATAGATAAAAAATATAAATAACACAAAACGATTTTAATGCTTTTAGACATTTTACTAAGACTCATATATCACAATTTATCAATACGTACTCCATGTCTGATAACAGATATGACGTTAATAAGAGGTTTCTTTCTTTTAAAAAGATAGTTTTGTTTACTACTAATAAAATAATAATAATTTATTAAGTCTACATTCCTACAACCAACACCTTAAAAATTTTCATTGATTTACTTAAATTTATTTTCTATTCGGTTTTAATATTAACTTGTGTGTGTGTGCTTTAAAAGTGTATGTATTTTCTTCGCTTCTTTTCATACCTCGGACTGTAAACTCAGCTATAAAATCAAACAGAAACACATGAAAATTGTATTGAAATAAATATTATTCACGGCTTAACTTTAAAGGTAATAGAGACAATCGTAATATCGCTTTCTTTCAAGACTGTATCTTCAATAGAAGGATGATCACGACATTAGTGTATAATGTTGTTTACATGTAGCTGAAAAGGCAGGTCATTAATCAGATTGGAATAATAGGTACAGAATAGGTATTCCCTATGTAACACACACACACATAAAATATATACAAACACATTTTTGATTTTTGTTACAAATTATTATATACAATAGGGGATCGGACAGTAATATATATTTTTTACGAATATATATATTTTTACGATTATTTATCGAATAATAATTTAATATAATTCATTTAAATATTTTTAAATGAAGAAATAAAATTTTATTATTTACAATATTTTTAATCTATACTGAAACACCAATCACAGTGCATAAGACAATGATTGCCCACAAATGACGTCACGTCATTTGTGGGCAATCATTGTCTTATGCCAATGCAGCTGTTTTGTTATTATATGACCACATTTGACGTTACGCGCTTTCAGATGATACTATCGTGGCGTTTTGGCGGCATTTTCAAACTAACAATATTAAAACATGATTTTGAGTACCTAAAAGGCTATAAATAAATAAAATAGTATTTTTTATGGGAATAAATATCCATGAAGATTAATTTAAAACACTTTCTGAAAATTTGTCCGATCCCCTATTAGTGTTACAGTTCAGAAATACAGTTTAGTGGATTCTCAACTTGCTACCGCAACAAGTAGCCACTGGCCAGATAGTTATTGTTTTTAACTTAAATTGTTGAATTTTATTCAACATATAAAATGTTGAGTAAGTATAATTAAAATAGTTTTTCTATCTTTTCAATTTAGATTGTCTAAGCTGGAGTAATTTGGAATAAGACTTCTTGCAGAACCTGCAAATCACTGTGAATTTTAACATATCGCCATTATTTTTGAAGAAGTGCTCCGCAAAATCATATTTTTCCTCAGCACTCTCCCTTGTTTTACGATTTTTTCATTGCACCCACTTTACGAGCGGCATTGATGGGCGGTACTCTTTATTTTCTCACTCCACTAGAAAAAAACTCGTATATATTTGTTAATTTAATCAAATTGAAATGATTTTTTTTTAAATATAAAATTTTGTTCATATCCAAAATAATATCTAAAAGTTAAAATGAAATACTAAGAGGTTTTTATATACACAATAAGTATTTTAATAATATCTGTCGAAATAGCCATGAACTGTGTAGAAAATAATAGTTCAAGGAGCTTCCGATTCTCAAGATGCTATCGAAACTATGCTATATAAATTGAAGTCGCTGCTCGCGTCTGTCTGTCTGTATATTCGCTGACTCCTAAACCACGGTTTTTGATGCGGTTTTCACTATCAATAGATTTCACTGAGGTTTTTATGTATAATAGAAACTAATTGCGTCCGTGCGAGGCCTGGGGCGGGCCACTAGTAAATTGATTTTGCTGAAACATTTTGACTATTGCAATCATTGAATTAAAAATTGAAAAAGTATGTGTTATGTGGTTTTTCGATGGGTTTTTTGTAATACATAAATGACGGCTTATTTTTTCAACTTTTTTTTAATGTTCATCTCACGAAACGTGTTGTTAATACTACCATTATCTAAGAAAATAATTTTTAAATAGTTTGATAGTCCATCATCCTTACGAAAAAAATTAAAACTGACTTATAATCCAATCAGTGTGGTACTCTATAAAAGTACATATTAAATGCTAAAATTATTTGCATGAAAACTAATAATTTTTAATGAGAATATGTGACGGTCAGGCAGATGGTTTCAACCTTAGGACATCAGTAATACTTTTTCTATGTTAAGATCGGCAGAAAGGTGGCTACCGTCGCCTATAACACAAGCAACGCCAAAGCGGCTGCAAGTGCGCTGCCAACTACAGTAAGATTAAGGATAAGGGATTAAGGAACTCACCGAAACACAACAGCACACGTGCTATTATTTCACGGTGTGTCTTCTTTACTGAGTTATCGTCTTAGACCAATGTAACAAACACCAATGACTTATAATACAAAAGTACAAAAGCGCCATAGATTACAAAAGTTTCAAAATGAATTATAATGAAGGTTAGCAGTTAAAGGACGAGAGGATCATGAGGGGATGAAGCAGAGTAAGTAGCTCGTGCTATTTTACGTTGGTACATATTTTAATGTAATGGCTTTACAATCAATGTTGTAAAATTATTCGCTATATATTTTTGTAAAGCCCATATTAAGTACGAAATTGTATAATGCTATAATAATAATTTATATCTGTGTATAACATAATATCTGCAGAGAGTAAGTAAATTTTTTTTAAAGTTAAGATCGTCAGACAGGCTACCAGTCCACTTGATGGTATGTGGCTACCGTCGCCTATAACACAAGCAACGCCTGCTGTAAGTGCGCTGCCGACTACAATAGGATTAAGGATTAAGGATTGGATTAAGGATAAGGGATTGGGAAGGGGTAGGGAAATGGCTCTGGCATCTCTTACTCATTCAGCGAAACACAACAGCACACGTGCTGTTATTTCACGGTGGTCTTCTGTAAGGGGGAGGTTACTGCCGCCAAACGGGCTGCCCAAATGACTGGGAAACGCAGTGTGCCCCTGCCACTACTTTCCAGTTCCAGACCAAAGACAAATTCGAAAAGTTCATTTTTCAAAGTTGACCCTGCCGGGAATCGAACCCGGGAAGGAACCCTAGAACAGAGCGTTAAGGCAAGCACCCTAACCACTCATCCAATGGGCTCGTCAAATATAAAATATGTCAAAATGATATGAATTTATTTAAAACTAGCGACCCGGCCCTGGCTTCGCTCGGCGTGCAATTTTTATATACATATATGAAAATTCCCCGTTTGTCCCTCTTTCCATTAGTGAAAACCGAATTAAAATCGGTCTACCCATTCACGCGTGATGCCGTGACCAAGGGAAATGGGGATTCATTTTTATGTATAGAAGATAATAATTTATGTCTACAATGTTACTGTTCTGACATTGAATGTAAAGTGACGGTAATAATATGTTCGTCACCTTAAAGTCGACATTTGCTTTGCTTGCACCAGGGCAATAATCAGTAATGCCAAAATTTCATTTCAAATGTCTGTCAGTTGTCTGCTTAGTGCTTTAGTTTTAAAAGATACTAAGAGTCTACGACTTGACAAAGGAATCAATTTGAAAACTGACGAAGGTTTTCGTACCCCGATTGTACATTTATTACTTAATATTTTTTGTTAATTAAAAATTTATTTGAAAAATGCAACTATCGAGTTTCGTGCTCGTTTCGTAATTCCCCAAAGAAACAGTTTTCAAAACACGTGATTGATAAAATGACTTTAATTGTGTTTGAAAATCTAGAACTTGTATTAATTAATTTAGAGAGAGAGGATTTCATATGTGGAATTAAGATAATCTCGGGGAATTACTGCACTTATTTGAAATATCATGCACTATCAACAATATGTTATTCCAGATAAGCAATCATATAATAAAATCGTAAACGAGCCGTGTTTGCTTATTAAATATTTAAAAAAATGGTACACTTTGTTATGTTAACGAGGTCAAAAAAATAGTTTTTAGAAATGTTGTCTGTTTGTCTGTGCATTTGTGCACGCTAATCTCAGAAACGGATTAACCGATTTGAATGCGGTTTCCACTGATGTATTGTAGCAAGCTTCCTCTAACATTTAGTGTTTGTTTTATTCTAATCGGTTTACAAACAAAAAAGTTACGCGCTATACCAGTATGAAATTGCGGATTCAGCTAGTATTTATAAATGTATATTAACTTTACATTCAGGCAAATCCGGGTTGCGTCGCTCTAGAATATAAATAAATAAACATACAACAATTTTCCTTCTTACAACAGTTAAATAGCCAAGCAAAAGCAACCCGCGACCCAAAGATCGCATGTTAAGTACAAATTAAAGTCTTCACAGACTCGTGATTCTCAAGACGAACTGAGTAATGTGTTTCTTAGTGCAACTTTATAACTCTGCATTAACAGAGTTCTAGGCGTAATACTATTTACTATTTCATTGCTCTCTGTTGGGAGTTTTATGTGAAAAATATGGAGAAAGTTACACTTTAAATTCCCTTTAAGTTTAAAATGAAACCAGCACTACAATAATTTCAAGGAATTGTTTGTATTTATTTCCAATTATCCATTCGCATTAAAAACAATGAAAAAAGTATTTTCAAGTGCTAATTCAAAGGAATAAAAAGTTCAAAGCGACTTTGAATGAATTATTCTTGAAAAACGCGATTTTACAGTTTCAGCAATATTTTTTCTCATTGTCATGCACTGCCCCCGTGTGTTTTTAATCTTATCTACATATATTAGCCTTTTTTGGCTTTCTATTTTAACTTCATCGATGCTTTTGAATTATTGAATTGGAATTGAATTATTGAATTATAATTACAATTTTTTTTTTAAAGGAACCCTTAATCTAGCAGCTAATCAATCTGAATTCACAGGAGCCACATTATTGTAAATTTTAATTTAGTTTTAGTTTTAATGTTTCAGTAAATTCTTTCACTTCAAAATTACATACAAACCGTAATCGCTTTAATAAGAAACTGCAAAAATATTCTTTTATAACATCTAGATATATGAATAATGGTTACATTTTACTTGACCCCCTCAACTTGTTCAGATAACCTGTCGTTATAAATAACATCCGTTAACAATTTTTAATTTCATCAAACGACTACTGGCGGTTTTCAAGAAGTACGAGTATGTATATGGCAGAGTGTTTTTGAATTAAAACTAATTGACAAATAATAAATTGAAAACACCATGGCGGGACTCCGTGCCCGATGCTATTCCTGTATCTGACATTACCCCAACACTCAATTCCTTTGTTAGAGACATAACAGTGTTTTGTTGAAAGGTACGTAAATTTGTTTATGTCGTTAGAAATATTTACGCACTAAGTTTATATAACTGGTATAATAATTAATTATATTGTTGATATTGCTAAAGTAGGAATTATTTCTGGATCTGAACGCATTTCTCCTCGCGAGAAGGTCAGATTCGTGCCTAGCAGATAGGACATTATGAATATTACATTTTTCATTCAAGCAATTTTTTCATTCCTCTTTATTATTACTAGGCATTTAAAAATATGATTTACACAAAAGAAAGTATTATCCTTAAGGACGTAATTACATTTTTTGACGCGCTCGAAATCAGCTAACTGCGCCAGCACACTACAGCAAACATTGAAGCCGCTTTACGTTCAATTCTATACATTAACAAAATAATCTTGATACTTGAAGGTTAGGTAGGTAAAGAAAAAGGCGATACATCCGTGCTTCCATGACCGCGTCTGAGCGGGGAATGGCGAACGAAACCTACGGCGAAAGAGGTCGCAGTGCGATCCCTTAGAAAAATGTATGGAGAAAATATAGTGCGTTTTTTAGTGTCTATTCTTTCTCAGAAATGAAAAAGTAATTTATTTGAGTACAAAATAATAAGCTAGACGTATAGAAGACTGTATAAGCTACAATTTTTTATTATTTTCATGTTAAAATATGCAGCGGATTTAGCTATTTATGTACCTATCCAGACACAATTTTTCGATATTTTTAGCGATTCTTGCGATGGTAAAAATGTATTTATGTGAAAATTTTGTATTGGGCTTTTTAGCTATCTTTAGAGATGAATACATTACCTTTTATTTTATACCATGGTATCTCTACAGATGTACTTCCTGGATATATAAATGGTACCGAAAAACCATTGATATTTGTGAATACGTCCTTAATAATAAATAATCAATTTTGACAAAAAAAAAATTGCAATGATTTATATTCGCACACTCACAGGCACGGAATTATTATTTATATTACAAAATATGAATATTTTTTTAATATAAATAATTATTTATTATAGGGTTGGGAAACGGAAGTAATGAGTTTTAGTTCAAGTGGGTAAATCAGTTTGGGAACCCTGTGAGCTGGGACATTTCTTGTAAGTTTTAGTCGAATTGTGTCACTTGAGAGTTAATGGGATAAGTTGATGTTTTAAAGGGTATAGCAGGATAGCCTTGGGAAAAGTACCCCCAAAGCCTGGGGTCCGAAATTATGATCAAATGATATAGAGATAATTTCTATACAAAATAATTTTGTACAAAATTCCACAGACCCTCAGGAGGCTACGACACCCAGTTAAACTGTTTTGTACATCATGTTTCTCTATGTAAAGTATCATTTGGTAACTTTTCCCAAGGCTATCCTGCATACTCTTTGTGTATTTTTAAAAGTGTACCTACCGTTATATTAAGTAGTCTTTGGTTTTTTATTTTGATTTTTAGATGATCCCTCTGAATTAGTAGTTTTTTCAGGGATGGTAGGTAGAGTAGTTAAACTCACTTTCGCATTTATAATAATTTAAAGAATTGATGTGGGTTATTATACCTAAAGATTTTTAGTAGACCTAGAGTTAGTAGAGCTCATAGGAAAATTTCATATTCATTTACTATTTTATATCGAAAGCAATCAACACATTCCAGTAAGAAACTCAGTAATATTATCACAGCATTAGTCGGTAAATCATTCCGATATTTCAATATCTTCAGTTATTAAAAACGTACATAAACAATTTTTTATATGCGTACCGTCTTCAAAACATATTTGAGAGAATATTTGCCTTGCTGTATAAACAAACGTACCTAATCTTGAAACTGTTTCATCATTCAGCACATCTTCACTTATTCAAATTTGACGATGACGTAACGGCTCCAGCGGACAAAGAGTCGAAAACAATATTTTCTCAGTTCAGATTTAAACGTGGCCGTCACGGGGAGAGATTTATACCGTATCTGTCAAGTTTGGGGACAAAGGAACTCTGTCGAAAATCGCGGGAACATGATGTCACCGGTCCGGGAGGCGTCCTCTCGCTGCTTCTTAATTAATAGAGCGGCTTTTATGGTCTGCTAGGGCAATATTCTCGAGATCAGTTTCAAAGAAAAATAACAAATATTCGTGTCATTCGGCAAAGTTTATGGGCCGTTCGTTGTTGTAAACGCCCGAGTTGAAGCTTAAATTACAGATCCTTTGTTCGCCTCGAAACAAGAACTCGGTAGTATATGTAGTTTGGAGTTGTAAATCATTCATATTTTTAACAAACCATGGCCGTTTATGTAATAGAAACTTAGGTCGTAAAATCAGTAGTTACACGACAACCACGTTCGTACTCCTTCAAACGAGCACAACTTATCGCACGACGTAATCGCACCGCGATTCTGCGATTTTTTCATCTATTAGGACGCTAGAAGTTTTACGTAGCCGTGATTATATGGCAACAATCTGTAGGTCACTTGCGATATTACGTCTTTGCGAAAATGAGATTTTTAACGGCGGCGCGGTATTTTTAATTAGCTATACCCGCGACTTCGTACGCGCTGCAGTTAAATCCCATATGAACCTAACATTTTCCCAGGATTAGTGTACCAAATTTCATTCTTTCATCATTTATAACATCAAAGCATAACTTTGGCATTTATTCTATTATTGGGACAATATTTACTAAATTATTATTTAGTGAATTCTTTTCATATTGTCTACTATAACTTCTGTATGCTTGTATGCGCCGTGGAGTGTTTTCTATAAGTTTTATTATATTGCTATGATGCGGTTCCTTGAAGAGAGCTGCTTTAACGTGTGATGATGAAGATTACTTTGATTATATTTGTATGATTATAGGTCGATTGGTTAGCTTCCATGTGTTCTCTGTGAATTTTTAGACAAGGGTACAACAATGTTTTTTTTTATAGTTAGCCTGCTCCTTGTATATCATTTGATAATGACGCTGATTAGAGAATAGACAATTGCATTTTCGGTTTTTTAGCATGTAAAATGGGACAATCATCTCTTTTTACTGGATAAATTTACTTGCGATCTACAATGTTGAGTTACAATCTTATAGTCAGCGAAAAGACGTAGGTACGTTTTAAAACGAAAATATCTGTTGAAATCGAACCCACTGGACAAAAAAGTTTACATAGTCCGATCGATCGAACTATGCGGTCGTACCACGTGTCCACTGTCCACAGCGTTCCAATCTAAGTAATCTAAGTAATACAACAAATCAAATCAAATATAATAGGATATAATAGGATTGCTGCATAATGTCATAGCTGTCTGGGAGAACAACATAACACAATCGTGCGATTTTAGCGAGTGATAAATCCAGCGTAGCGTAGTAGTGCCGTTTATAAGGCTCCCCTTAAATATATTAATGGATCATTAAAAACGTCGAAAACAAAAGCACTTTTCATTTAAAATCCGAAACCAATTATTGTATACATTTTAAAAAGGCGCACATTTTCTGCCATGAAGCGGTGTCTGGAGAAGAGAAATTTATTACACAAAACGATATGTGTACAAACAAACTCTTAAATGTATACATTGTGTTACGATATAGGTGACAGCGTGACAAAACGGTACAATGGTCGCCGCTGTGAGCTACCGACCACTTTATCTTAAGATCAGAGTCAAGATCGTGCAGGAAAATCCTCTGTCTCAGCGTTGCTCTTTTGTATCAAGATTGTAAACCGACGAATTCGTGTGCCGGGGATTATTAAGCCCGTTTCAGGGACGGCATTTGAATTAAAATTGTAAGTACATTTGGCATTTTATATCGTCAGAAGAAAGTTGTCAATATTCTTTAAAATATAAAAGCGATTAAAATTCAATAATTTTAAATTTATAATGCACAATAAAATATGGTCTCAAATTACATTAATTTGTATATTCAGTTGAATTACATTAATTGAATTCTTTGTTTGAATTCGTCATTTATAAGGTTGCGTGGCTATAGTATCTAATGCTAACATAACATCACACTAAACAATAACACAAGTAAGTACTTTTATTTCACGGTGATCTCAGGGTGGTAACTACATCTGGCGAGTTTCCCAGCTTATAACTGCAGAATGCAGTTTTCTTTGCTATTAAATACATATTAACTATTTATACATATGTATATACAATCCATAAAACTTCAACTTCATCTTTATAAGTTCATTGTATACTTTGATAGCACTTATTTGTAGCCAGGATTTGTATTATAAAAAAATATGTATGTGCTACGCTACGACTACGACTATTTTTGTATAATAAGTGGCATATAATGTAATTATATGACATAAAACGTCACAACATGACATTTATGACATTATATCATTGCAATTATGATTTACAAAACTTGACTATTGCTGATAATTGTAAAATTTGGGCTCATGTAATGTTTTTCAATGTCCTAATTAAAGACCAATTTCCAGTCCTGTATAGGCATAGCCCAGGTTTGTGTGGGAAACGGGATTTCTCCTTTAAATAGTTTTTCCTGTGCCATCTCCTGTTTGAGGTTGGATTTCATTAAAGCTTCGTGGGGCACAGCGACATAAAAATAAAAATAAAACTCACACACTCTCTTAACGCGCGTCAAAATGAAATAACGTATAATTTAACTTCAAGTCCACATTATTTAACATTGTAACATATTTTGTACATTATAAAATATTGTCTTTAGAGAAGATCTCTCTAATAAATCTAAATTATGTTTTGTTTCGCTGTGTTAGCAAGGAATTTCAAAGCTCATTACCGTCATTCTTTCAATTTTACAACAACCTTTACTTTTAATTCGATAAGGTTCGGCAGCGCGTGTCCGTTTTATTGGATTGCTTGCAATAAGCAACGGTAGACGACAGTATTGCCGATTCTAAAGGCACTAAGGGCGGAAAACCTACTGACACCTTTATACGAGTGCACAAGTAAAATAAAAGGGAGTGCAAACGCTCTGCCAAATCATATGGTAATGAGTAAAATAGGATAGGGCTCTGGCATCTGTTACTCCCAGTGTCGAAACTCAACTGCATATGCGCTGTTATTCACAGAAGCCTTCCTGTAAAGACCCGGTTACTGTTGCCAGATCATAATCCTTAAGGCCTTAAGGCATTAAGTTCGCCTTTTGTACGATTGTGCAATAAAGTTTAAATAAATAAATAAATAATCATAAATATAGAGTGAGCTCAAATCAATATACTAACAATATTTGGAAACAGTAGTTCAGGGAACTGGTGTGTAAGTAAAATTAATACAAACAATTAAAAATATCGAGAATGTAACAATGTAACAATAATTAGCCTCGCACGTAACTGACAATAATCGATAAGCGCATATCAACATAGTTTAATTCGGTGTTCGTTTATTATTCAATGAAAGTATATCCAGTTTTTTTGCATGCACGTACAGCTCATTAAATGTGCGGCATGTCAAAACTGGCATTGAGCTTTAAGGTTTATTGTTATTTAAAAGTGCATACCTTCGCATGCACGATGCAATCAGTATAAATTATGCTACCAATTCGTCGATCAGTTCATACGAAAATGCATGAGGATTAAAAATTAACGACCGTATATATTTTTTGCTTGTTTTTACTCAAATAATGACTGCTTTTTTTAAATTACGAGAAAAATCTAAAAGTATTGAGCTAAAAAACGAAAATAAAAGTATAACAATTACTTAGTTTGACAAGTGTAACTTTGGATAGGTGTGATGTGAT
The DNA here is from genome assembly GCA_910589475.2 of Bembecia ichneumoniformis. NCBI lineage: Eukaryota > Metazoa > Arthropoda > Insecta > Lepidoptera > Sesiidae > Bembecia > Bembecia ichneumoniformis. The sequence goes on along the minus strand of OU342526.1, from coordinate 416,210 downwards.
GTAATTCCTCTCTCTTGAGATTTAAACATGTTCTAAGTTAACATAATGTTATATAATTAACACATTTTTGTCAAAATAAACTTCTAAAACTGTAAAATTATGGAGACTTACACATAAATTATCGTTTGGTTACGTGGTTACACTCAGAATCTTTCTTAACAACTCACGAATTCATTCACATTTTATTTTAAAAACAGTACATTCAGTTAGAATTGTAAGTATATTTATTTTGGAAGAAAGTCGAAAATAAATCCTACTCGTGCTGTTAGTACATTATTCTTTTGACAATGGTTTTGATGACGAGTTTTAAAGTTAAAATGTCCCAACTGAATGAAGAACAATCTATTGAAAGACGCAACTCGTCTGAAAAATATACTCGTGTCGGTAAGAATCGCAATAATTTTACCACGACTAAAAATTTTGCGTTTTTTTTTTAAGTCGGCTAGCAGGCAGGCTGACAGTCCACTTGATAGTAGATGACGTAATAGGATAAAGGCATGATAAAAGATAAAGAGATGACAGAAGGGGAATGAGCTTTCTAAATACTTAATCAACACCGAAATACAACTGACAATAAAGTCTTCATATTTAGCCAAAGAGCTCAGTCATGATCAGTTTTGTAACATAGATGCAAAATTGCCTGTCTGTGTGTATTCTATACGATGTACTTCGGAGAGTGTTCTCGGGAGCTGCATCAGATCATATCGCCTTCCCCTTTCTTCCAGGTATCGGATATGCAGACGTACGGCCGGTTACCATCCATTGTCGAAATCACTCTAATTCGGACCAAGTGCTTTAAAAATCTTTTATAAGTCGCACTGCTAAAGATTGGAACTCTCTGCCGGCGTCTGTATTTTCGAACTCATACAACCCAAATCTTTTCAAGGTTCGGCATCTTTTAGGCATCTTCTGGGTGAGCTCGTCGGCCTCATCTTTCCTACATGGATAGATGCTGGCCAAGAACAAACCCATCTTTAATAAAAAAAAAAAGTTATAAATGATATTCTTACAGAATATTTGTATTTAAAAGCCTTTGAAAGTGTTTTGTGAACAAAGTTTTTTATTGGCACTTAAACTCACCTTATTTATAATCTTAGAGTGTAGTAAATCTCAAAAAGCTTTGGCTTAAGACACATTCATTGTCTCTTTCTTCTGAAGTAGCTTTAGTTATTGTATTTTTTTAAATAAGTATATCATACATTATGTCTCAGAGATTGTTCGTAATGTAGGTATTACTTTTATTCATTTGTTGAACCAGAGTACCTACGCAGACTATTTCTCCTAATTAATAGTTCGTTTAGAGCCACTCAAAACGAAAGACTAATGAGATGAAAATCCATAGAGATACTTAAAAGAGATATTCTCTTATGACCTGAATGATCTTCAATTTAATATTTCATTTACGACAAAGTTAATGTTCTTATATTAAGGAACTAAAATCCATTTAGGGGTTGTTAAGGGAAAATAAATCAGAGACGGCGGCGGCGGTTCGTCGAACTCTCGAGTTGGGAACAATCCGGGCGAAGATGTAAATTAAATCGAGTGGCTGAAGGCCTGCGCTGAAGGTTCTATCTCATTTAACCATACTTCAATGATCACAGGTTTAGATATTACATTTAAAAAAATCTTTTTAGTAAATACAATTTAAAATGTATGTAATAAATCAGATCAAAGCAAATTTTGAAAATAAAAGACGGCACTTAGACACTTACTTCTATGCAATTTTTTCACTCGAGAATTATTCTTTCTTACCGTGATTTTGTGAGCGATAACGAATAAATATGTTCTTTTTAAAACGATAATTATAACCGATCAAGGTCTGTTTGGTTGTCGCATTAAAGAATAAGCTAAAAATTTTAATTTTAGAAACTGCTCTATTTAACAAATAATATAATAAAATAACTGTCTCCTATGTTTTCTCCATTTAGAATTGTTGAACGTAAAGGTAAGGTAAGGTAAGGTATCTCTACAAATATATATATATAGATATATAATATCGTAGATATCGTAGATATTATATATACATACGTCTTATTCGTTAGTGGAAAGAGCGATGAAAGAGGAAGGTGTTGTAAAATATTAAATACGTCGTGGTATCAAATGGAAACACACTGCATCGGACAAGACCTAAGACAGGGACTCACTTAACATCCCAACGAGTTCTTTTTACTTTTCTAACAAGTTTTCACGAGTCTCAAACGTTTGTCACTCGAAGTGGACGTGGAAATCTCTAGTTAGGAACTTTCGGATACGTGTTCACAATGTGCGTGGAGTTCTTCGTTGTGCTCTTTGTGTGATGCTCACTTTTAAAATCTTCATGTATTTTAAACGACCTTCTTCAAAGGGACAAACTCAACAATTTCACGGAGTCGATTACATTTTGCGATTTAGATATAAGATATAGCTAAACTTTCACGTTCGTAGGTTGACCTTAAAGATATTAGTCTTTTTAAAGGTCAAGACGGGCTGACGATCCGCTTGATGGTAGGTGGTTACCGTTGTTTACTGAAACAAGCAATGCCACATTTCTTATGACAGTTAAGGATGAGGTATTAGGATAAAGGATAGGGAAATGTGCCCTGTACCCCTGTTAATTCACCGAAACACAACGGCACATCCGATGTTATTTTACGGTGGTCTTCTATTAATAAGTTGAGCTATAGCCCCGCGGCCCAACGGGCAGCCGACGATCACACAGGTGATTCTGAGGATAGTTTTTCTTTTTTATCTGGGGTGGATCGGAGCTGTTGTCTCGGCAGAGCCCGGTCCACCCTTCTCAAAGGGCAAGGAGACACCGGGGAGTTTTAGTGGGTATTCCCAGTGCCGCTATGATCAGGTGCTGGGCGACCCCCACATACTCCTGCCGTCTAGCCAGCGGCAGGAGATCTGTAAGCGGATTACTCCTCGTCAAAAAAAAAAGAGGGTGGTTACTGCCGCCAAATTACCACTAATAACAAACCCAAACTGGACCCCAAATTGTCTTGGTAAAGCATAAAAAAATAAAATTTCTGATCTTGGTAAAGTATTAAATAAGGAATTCAGTAAAATAAAGAGGAATCAGGAGACATTTTGTGTGATTAATATTGCACTGTGCTTGTTCGTTAAAACTCCACAATATATAAAAAGAATTTTTAAGAAAATGCTTTACTTATTTGATTGTTTTGTTGCTAACTGAAGCATTGTTATGGTGTCGGAGTTATGATGACTCAGGGTAAAAATTTCTTGGTTAGAGGATTTTACCGAATCCTGGCGGTCGATAGAGTTAGCATATATGCACATATACGCATATATGTAGATGACAGACTTACTTTGGACTTTGAAAAAAATTACGAAATATCCTTTTAAAATTAGGGATTTAAACATTGAAAGTTGGCGATTAGCTTCGAACAGTGGCTCTAGCATGAGTTTACGATACTACACTCGCTAGCGAGAGCGTAAAACATTTATATGGAAAATTGATAATTTGACATTGACAGTTCACGATTTCCCATACAAAAGTTTTACGTTCTCGCTAGCGAGTGTAGTATTGGTGTAGTATCGTAAACTCATACTAGAGCCTCAGGTCTGTCTGTTTCTTATTCGTCAGAACGGCTCAACTGTGTTAGCTATCGCGGTCCACTCTCTGATGTTCTTCAGCCACGACTTTTTTTTTCGCCCAACTTTTCTCTTTCCAACAATTTTGCTCATCAAAAAAATACACTTGTGAAGTGGTATGTACTTTGACAATAAATCGATAACATTTGATTTTGATTATGTAGTATTTGGAATTTCTGTTGTATTTAGAGAATATCCTAAAATTTTGATTGAAATTAGTACGTTTTAATTTTTTTTGATACTAAAAATTCCACTATGATGTTAATGCTTAAAAAAATCTTTCGATAAACATTGTAGAATACAGCCAGTTTCATGTAATCAATAAATCTCAGACTGCAATCTCTCTCATAACTTCGCCGAAACACGGATCTTACTGCAAATATTTGCATGTGTGATACAGCTTACCTTAAATCCTTACAGCAGGAATTTTTCTCAAAAACATAAAACCGTGTACTCTACAAAGAGCAGAGACGCGAGATTGGCCCAAGATACCTCGATATGGGGGAACCCATTTGGGAAAATTGGCTGCGAATGTTTGGACCTAGGTACGACCTCTCTTATAGGAGAAAGTTTAATAGACGAGGCGAACCATTACCGAAATTAGACTGGTCCTATTGGAAACTGAAATGTTGGTTACTTTAGTACAACGATATTTTGTGGTGCTTCAGCGTGTTTTAATGCATTTACTTTGATCGTAAACTATGTCTAGACGCCAATAGTTGTTTTTGTCGACACGTAACTATCTAATCTGATTTTAAATTGATTTTTTATCTTGTTGTTTCTTCGAATATAACCTTCAGTTTTTATTAATTGACCATATTTCTTTATTTACTACGGCACCTACTTCAAATAAAACATTACTTTTCTTTAGAGGGATTTTTGCCGCAGGAATCTATCTTCGGAATTTCTAAATAAGGTATTAAGTATATTTATATATGCATTATTATTTATTATCTATTACATATAATAAAATCGCAAGGGAGTTGTGTCTGTACATTAAATGTTAAAAAAAAAAAATTGTACACGGTATACTTATGTTACCGAGGTAAAAATGGTAGTTTTTAGAATTTTGTCTATTTGTCTGTAGGTTTGTGCACGATAATCTCAAAAACGGCTTAACCGATTTGAATGCGGTTTTTACTGATGTATTATAGCAAGCTTCTCGTAACATTTCATTCCAATCGGTTTTCAAAAAAAAAAGTTACGCGCTATACCAAATAAAAGTTATTATTATTAACTACAGGTACTGTATTAAGTGTGACATTTGAAAAGTCTTTTGTCTTATTATTCCTGTACCTTTAGAACAAATTAAATGAAATAAATTTAATAGAACCTATTAACCTTTTCACCAAAAGCTAAAACATAATAGATAATTATTGGGTTGAGTGATGGAAATAATTTCCAGTTGGAAACAATGTAGGCATTTTAATTGTAAAATCTTATATATAAAAATGAATCCCCATTTCTCCTGGTCACGGCATCACGCGCGAACGGGTAGACCGATTTTAATTCGGTTTTCGCTAATGGAAAGAGGGATAAACGGGGAATGTTTTAGGGTATATCAAAATTGCACCACGGGCGAAGCCGGGGGCGGGCCGCTAGTCTTAAATATAAAAATAAATCCCCATTTCCCGTGGTCACGGCATCACGCGTGAACGGGTAGACCGATTTCAATTCGGTTTTCGCTAATGGAAAGAGGGATAAACGGGGAATGTTTTAGGGTATATCAAAATTGCACCACGGGCGAAGCCGGGGGCGGGCCGCTAGTTATAGATAAATATGAATTTATCGTAGATGTTTCGAGATAATAGTTAGATTAAGATTGGTTTGGTGTGTAGGTATGCACCATAGAATAATTGTGAATATTATATTAAGTATCATTATATTTAGATTTCATCATCATCATGTCGTAGACGTTTACATAGAGCCTCTCATAGGAATCCACATTACGAAAAAAAAAAAAAATTTTAGTTAATAAATATCTATGCAATGTATTTTTATGTGTAGTGAAAATATCGAAAACGGAGTAAGTAACAAATTGTGTTAAGAAACTAAGTTGTTTAAAAAATTAAATTAAGTATCGGTGTGACTTTTATCTCTACAAATAAATACAGATATTTAAGGCTTCTGTATCTGCCAACGGCCTTGAGGTTCTGGACAGAAATAGATAGATACAAAGATAGATAGATAGAAGCGAGATGTTTCCCCGCGCCAACCGCGCTAATTTGTACAGAAAACAAATAATAGTTATTTTTAGCCTAATAAATCATTATTTTGACTCGCCAATCGTACACTTGTCGTTGTCAAACATCTTGTCAAAAATTTATGCGAAAGAAAAATGCTGAAATTCAATGCCGTTTAGAAGTAGTTACAAAAATTCAAACAAAAAAGGCTTTACTTTGGGATTTTTTTTCAACTATTAATAATATTATAAGAATTATTTCCAACGTTCAAATTAAAATTTAATGTCCAATAAATAACATATTTTTTTTTTGTACATTTAGATCCACTCAGTAAAGTATAGTTACACGGAGAAAACCTCTTGTTGGCATATACAGGAGCCTTAAGATATCAGTGATTGTCTTACTGTACTATGTTTTCAGGATTTCATGTACTCTTGCAATTTTGCAGCACTTCCTTCTTAGTCATGAACCACGCAGCCTATCTAGCGACAAAAACAAACTGTTACAGAAGACGAAATATTTAATAGTAGACAATTCTGTTAAGGTTTGGTGCAAGAGTGTGGGACGTCAGATGCCATTTTCCTATCTTTTTAACAGATCCTGTTTGGAGATTGGAGAGCATCGAGATCTAGTTAGTGCTACTTGTTGTAGGTGATGAAATCACTTACATAAAATTAAATATTGTCTGCAGATTGTCTGCCGCATTTTCTCACAAAAACACCGTAATGGCAGAATTCCTACTTAATAATTAAAGTAACTGTGTCTGTCTGTTACCTTTTCACGCCTAAACAGCTGAACCGATCATCGTGAAATTTTGCATATACTTTGTTAGCAATGCAGGAATGGATATAGGGTACCTTTCAAGTTCTGTTCTCGAGGGATCACCTAACGCCTGCAAAGTTAAAACTTCAATAAAGATGTTAGGTGTTACATTGCTCATATATTCAGGCGTTATTTTCTAATTTTTCAACGCGGGCGAAGCCGCGGGCACCAGCTAGTAAAATATTAAAAATCCTCTTCATTTTAATCTTTGTATTTAAAATAAAATTAATTACTTAAAATAGATGCAAAGTGAGGAATTCTGACGAAAAAATTGCTTTAAACTTTAAGTAAAAATTAGATTTACGAGTATCTCAGTAAGTGGTATCGACCTTTTTTAATGTCACACAGGGACATTGTACTCAATACGTTTATTACAGGATTAATCTCTTTGTGCACAGAAACTTTTTCTGATATAGGGATGAGTGTAATTTGTGTAATTGAATCCTTTTCCAATGTCGTACCTACTTTTATTGAAACGCCTGTGAATATATTTACTGCAACGTGTTTTGATAGCGCATCTCCAATGAAAATATTTTATATATTGCCTATACGTACATTTTTGATATATTCTAACATATTTCATAGTATAATAGATATGATGAAGGGTATCACAAAGATTCCATGCTGACTTCTGGGTCATTATAGGTAGGTACATATTTAAATATTTATAACAATGGAAATAAAAATAAGTATTAAAGATTTCCAAATAATTTAAAAGATAATCACTATAGGCACCTGTCTGTTCATCTTCTTATTTGGATGCGGTTTTTAATATTGGTTTAAGAGAATTTAATGCAATAAACAGGGGTTAATATTCATAACAGTTTCAATCTGATGAAATTTTATAAATGTTTACTTATCTACTTACCTATAATTAATATATATTAAAATTACCATTTAGTCACTCGGAACTCCTGCGAAGCGAGGATAAGTCGTCAGTAAATAAATAAAAAATAAAAAACAAACAAGAATTCTTAAATGAAACCATGTTAAAATTTTAATTACAAATCTATTTCTAAAATTGGGGGCGTGACCCGTTGACTCACTTCTCTTCAAGCTGGGGTGGATTTGGCGTGACGTCACCGCTAACCAACCCCTACGGAGATGACATCACCTACCCCGTAACAGCTACGACTTTGTTTTGCTACGCGTCGCTACGCAGGCGTTCTCTTGGGATTACTCACACACTTTATTCTTGCATAACATATCTACATAATATGCACTTTTAAAATTGCTTAAAATTTAGAGCAATTCATTGTAACACGTATCGTAAGTTATTAATCCAAGGTATTTTAAATCTAGTATTACAGTCGCGGAACAAAACTATAAGTATTGTATATACCTATCAAAGAATTGATCATATTTAAGTTTTACTAAAAATACTGATATTTGTTTGTTTGTGGGTATGGTTTAACGACCCTGAAGCTCAGCCGTCCCTAGCGCCCGCAAATGCAAATAAAATTCTAAGGTTCTATAATTAACTATATATCTACCCTGAGTATTAGTAAATAATTACCACCTGGTCGTTTTTAATTATTAATTTTTAATATTCTTAATTAATTCATGTTCAATCAGTCGAAATCGTTGAAAATCTTATTGTAACTTTTATTAGGTATTTAATAACTAAACATTTTCTTTAAATGAATTGTAACGTATTTGAAAACAAAAGCTAGCTTGGTTACGCTATTGTTCCCAAGTGTATCATCAATAATTCTTACTTTAATGTTTCTCTCAAATAAGTAAATAAAACTCTAAAATCCTTTTCGTCTTTAGTTACAAAGCAATAACACACGAGACGTTCATTGCTAGAGCTAAGTCGTAAGGCGTTTTATTCGTTCCATAGCGAACGCGGGACGTATGTACTTAGGCGGCCATAACGGCAAATTCAAATGCGTCGTTTTATCTGCACTAACTATAAAAGTAAAAAGAATGTAAAAGTCCACCCTCCATCCAACGTCTCGCTAAATTCGAACATTTTGATTTTCCCATCAAAGTTTCGGGCACTCAAAAATCCATTTGAAAAATACACATTTTATACCTTCGACGGAATCCATAATAGAATTGCCAACGGTTATAAATGCCTATTACTTTTTTATGATGGATTCGTTTAGTTTAATCAATACCATCAAGATGACGCCGATTTATGTTAACTTGTTGAAAATGGTACGGTCGACATCTGTCGGGCATGCCACCGTCCTGGAGAGACACTTGAGCATATTATTTCCGGTTGTGCTCATCTTTCTAACGGCGAGTATTTGCACAGACATAATCAAGTAGCCAGGATCATTCATCAGCAACTTGTCCTTCGATACGGGCTTATCGAGTCTAAGGTGCCACGCTCTACTGGGATCGCTTCATAATCACGGACAGGATTATTGTCGCCAATAAGCCTGATGTCGTAGTTATTGACCGATCCCAGCGCCGGACGATGCTTGTTGACACGCTGTCTCGCATGACGAAAACCTCGTGAAAGCCGAAAAAGAAAAACTTACCAAGTACTATTGACTTGGCTCACATGGTGACGGCCATGTGGGACGTCGATTCGACAATTATCGTCCCGATAGTCGTCTCGGCGAACGGTCTTATAGCGAAGAGCCTCGACCAACATCTCAACAAACTCTCGCTAGATGGCTGGACTGGGTCAAGGGGTAGATACAGAAGGCGGTGCTTCTTGACACGGCACGTATTGTCAGTAGGTTCCTCATTCTGCAGTAGGGTGGAGCGCGTTTGTATGAAAAAATTTTTTTTTTCAAATTTCCTTTCGGGCCAGTGCGGAATGGATGCTCTAAGGCCTACTGATTAATAATACCAAAAATGGACTTGGGTTATAGTTTTAGAAATACTGCCCCCGAGCCATTGAAAATTTCAGAAACTGCGAAAAAAGAGCATTTTTACTTGTCACTTTTTAATCATACAACATATAAATTATCAACTTCAATTGATTTAAAACAATAGTCAAGCACAAATTCAACATGATAATATCCTAAAATTATAAAATATACTAAATAACGCGCCAAAATATTATACTTGAGCGAGCCCATTTTCGTTGATTTCCCCGGCCGAAAGGAGTGGCACCCCCGCGCGAGTGAGAGACTACTATTTTTATCTCACATGAATCGTCGTGACCTAGCATTAGTAAAAACGTAGTGATTATATACTCTTTGGCATTAGTGACAAACTGATTGAATTCGAGAGTGCATCGTATTGTTTTAGTCAATAATCGCTTTCTTTTGCACGATCAAAGCTCACTATGAGTTTACGTAGCAAGGTTAAAACCTGTCCCATATTTGGTGTGGGAAAACCGCTACCAAATAGCATGTTACCCACAAAAGAAGACGTGATGAAGCATTTTATTACAGTCTCTGAAACATTGGGTAGTCGTTTAAAAAACTCTGTGAATGACACCAGTGAAATCATCGTTACCGACGTGGAAAATGTATGGAAGAAGGCTTCATTACCCACGATAGGTCATAGAGCGATCATTAAGTTATTTAAGAATTATCACGAGAAATACAGGGCTATACTGGAGCCGTACAAAGGTAGGTGTAATAATGAAAACTGCATGAATAAATTGGACGAGTTCAGACGGGAGAGCCAGTCGCTATTTGATATTGCTACTTGCAAGTGTAGTTCATTTGAAAGTTGTGCTTGTGAACCAAAACGAAAAGTACCACTTCAAGAAAGGGATTTTCTAAATGATCAAAGGGGTGACAGGAAAATGATGATTGGTTCGGTAGATATAAAGACTACAAATAAAACGATGAGAAACAATTTAAGAACTTTAAAACGGAAACTGTATGAAGAAAAAGCAAAATCCTCCACCAAACAATTGCAGACATCAGTTTCTGAAATGTTCTGAGTCATGTTCTGCTGTCTGTGGCCCAGAACGACGTGAAGGATATATAAGAAATAAATTGGAGTCATGCCGAATAATGCCCATATTCGAGTCAAAGAAATATTACAAAATTGGGTAAAATTTCGTTATCTTTCAATCCAATGTAAGCTCTTTGTTGCTGATTATTTTATGTAATTTTATTTTTAATTACTTTATTGTGTATTAGAATATATATTAAAATAAAAACAAAGTAGTTTTTATTCAAGGAAATACTTTTATTCCTTGACGAACTAAAGTCAAGTTTTGGCATTTTTTCCAAACTTCAAGTCCCTTGGGGCAGTATTTCTACTCATAATACATTGATTCTGTCATATTGACTTAATATCGCATTAACATAGAGCATCCATCCCGCAGTGGCCCAAAACGAAATAAGAAAAAAGAAAAAAACACTCCATCCTATTCTGCAGCCCTAACCACCGGTAGCTTACCGGTAGCTTATTTTATCTCTAACCCGTAGACACAAAATAAAATCACAGAAAACTTTCGGAGACAACGATACAGATTAGAAACCTACAATTTAATTGGATCCCTGACTGAAACTATTTTTAATGTATTATCAAAGCATTAAAGTGTAATTAATATCATATTAATTAATTATATTCAATGATAAGAAATAATGAAAGTAACTAGTGTGGGTTAAATTTTTAATTAAATTACCTAAATAATTCTAGGTAATATTTAAAATTGTTTATTTTATGTTATATTAATTTACAAATATATATTTACAAGAATATCTAGTAACTAATTTGGAAACCTTTACCTTTGTAATTTCTTATTAATAGTTATTAATAGAATTATTATCCCTTCAAAAAAACTGTTATCAAACCTATTAACAAATAAAAATCAACTCGTAAACAATACTGCTGAAAATGGAAGCTAATCGTGTATGTAAGATATAAGAAATTAGTTTTTAGAATAAGGATTTTAAATGGAAATTATTGGGCGTATAAAAACTCATCTATACAAGCATTATGTGGTCGTTTTATTAACGTACCTTAACATATTTTAACCTTTAAGTGTTTTTTTAACTAGCTTACACTTTATGTTAGCTTATCGCACTTAAAATCTGCATTAGAATTAAGGGTGAGGGTTCAATGTGAGCTTACGTTTTATTTCAGGTGATATTAGCTATAAAGTTATGCTATTGTATCTACAGCGATAAGTTAGAGGTTCAACTGCTTCGTGGTTAGTTTTAATCGTCGGTCGTAACCGTTTACAATTGCAATAATAATTTAATTCTGGTTGGAACTTGAGACTTGGGGATCAAAACACAGTATTAACGTTTGTCTCCGAGTGTTCTCCGCAGTTTACATTAATGCATTGTGTTTGATATTATTGTTATATCATTTGAAAATAAGGGAGGGTGTGCTGAAGCGCGAACAAAGTCGAGTGATTGTCGTTATGTCCATTTGCTAAATTGTACAGTTTTCATGTGATAACCTTTGAATTTAAATGTGCGCATTATAATCTCTGTCCTTTTATTTAATTTTAAAATATCTGTTGCACTGCTGTGTGCACATAATGGGCAAATAATGTTTCACTACTTTTTTTAGAACAAATCAAATACATGTCAATTTCGTCCGCGTCTCTTTATAAAATACTAGCGGCCCGCTCCCGGCTTCGCCCGTGGTGCAATTTTTATATATATATGAACATTCCCCATTTATCCCTCTTTCCATTAGTCAAAAACAAATTAAAATCGGTCTACCCGTTCACGCGTGATGCCGTGACCAAGGGAAATAGGGATTCATTTTTATATATTAGACTATATTACTCATTGATAATGTAGCTTTCTATAGGTGAAAGAAATTTTAAAATCGGTCCAGTAGTTTTTGAGTTTATTCATTACAAAGATACATTCATACAATCTTTACGAATCTTTTTTTCTTTATAATATTAGTATAGATTACAGATTTCTCATCGGAGCAGCGCCTTTCTTTATAAGGCCCAAATTAGGTCCTGCATGGAGTACTGGATAAGGTGCCGCTGCGCACAGTTCAGATGAGTAGAAACTTTATCCCACGGACGCGTGAACTTTGGAACAATCTCCTTTCTAAGGTGTTTCCATCTAGCTAGCAGAAAAAAAAATTCTGCAGGGTCGGCAGCGCACATTGTATCCACCCCCCCCCCCCCCTGTGTTGCTTGTGTCCTTAGACGACGGTAACTACCTTCAAGTGGACCATCGGCCTGCCTGCCACCCTCAATCAAATATCAAATTAATAATGCTTAAATCGCATTTAAAGACACGTTTCTATGAAAAATTATCTCTCTAAATGTCGTATTAAAATTGTATTTGTACTATCGACGAATAGCGGAGATTTCTTTTGATTTGTCATGAATATTTTCCTGATATAAATTTGAAAATACGAGTCTCTCTGTGGGAGAGGAATGTAAAAGGAATTCTGACTTTTTCAGAGCGTTATTAAAAACGCACGTGTAACTTATATAAGGTATCAAAATAAATTTTACTTGCATTAGATCCTCAGAGCTGTATAGTGCATCGAAGGTACCCAATAAATTCCCTCGAACTATTGGTAAAAATTATTTACACATAAAGAGAAATTTCAAATAGTACTTTATAACCGTACAGGTTTATGAATCGATAATTTTCAATATGTAAGCATATATGTATATACCTAAAAAGCTCCACTATAAGGTCGGCTATCTGTCTACCGAATCGTTTTACGAAATGGCCTTATTAATTCCCCTTTATGTCTAGCGAAGCACACAAGCTCGTAGAAGCGATTTACGTTAGATTTTAGAGCGTTAGCTTTCTTTATACCTCTATAAAGTAAGGAAGATATAGGAGCTAAACCGAGCACCCTCCCAGAATACACGTAATATCTCCTTTAATTGTAGTCGACCTCGCACCTGATCTCGAGAGTAATTGGCTAGAAGTTGTATTATTTTGAAGACAGCACTAAAGCTACGAACGTCGGCAGACAATAAGTGATCTAATATTTTATGACTCGACAGATCCATATTTCTACTTAAAGCGATCCAATTCTTCATTTATACTTTTCGAGTGAAAGTCCTCCAAAATTTATCGACGGATGGATGAAGTTATTTATTAAAACCGTAGAATGACTGCAGTATACGTCAATGAGAAATAAAATTGGCTCTAAGCAGTTTTCGAACCGGCGCGGCACAAGCATCGCCAGCAAACAGCCATCAAACTTCAATATCCTTCGGGACTCGCCTTTTGATGTCCCAACGTCGCATGATATTAAATAAACTCCTTTCATAGGTTTTACACATTCTAAACCTCACGTTTTATGATGAGCGAAATAAATGGATTGGGTTTCTTTATAAAAGCGGATCAATAAGGAATCATGGCTATTCCGTTATAGGTAGTGTTGCCCAAATGCAAGACCAAGACGAGACTTAGCCAGTCTTGGTCTTGGTCTTGCGTCAATATACCTGGTCTTGGTCTTGGTCTTGGTATTGCGCTCACAGTCTTGGTCTTGGTCTTGGTCTTGCAGCAAGAGTCTCGCAAGTCTTGCAATCACCTATTAGCCTATTGCCATTTATTAAACACGTTAGTTTACATCTTAGAACAAGGTAACAGTAGGTACATTTTGGGCTTAAATAAAGACCAACCAAATTAATAAAATTAACTAGACAATATTTTAAAGACTGTCTGTCAAGTGATAGGCCCTCACCTTATATGGAATAGAAGAGTTGTAGAATAAAAACAATCTATGCAATTTACAATTTATTTAAATAAAAAACAAAACACAAATTAGTAATAGCTTTGACATGATGCAACTTATATTAACTTTATATTAATTCTTTTGACCAAGAATTAATACAGAGTAACCATCTGGCTGACTCATCACTTAACCTATTTCTATGTTTTCTAATTACTAACGATGCTTCAGAAAATAATCTCTCAGCAGGTACTGAAGTTGCAGGTATAGAAAGAAAATCACGAGCCATCTTGGATAAAATCGGATATTCCGTCTCGTGCGTCCTCCACCACTCTAAAATGTCTTCCGAGCTGGCGGCTCTTGGTTTACTTAAGTACTCCTCCAACTCGTCAATGACTAAGCCTTGAAGACCAGATCCAGATCGAGATGACGTAGAGGGACGTGCATACAGTTTCTCAAAGTCTATTATATCTTCATCTTCATTATATTCACATACTTTATTTCTTGGTGGAGACTTATACACCGAGTGTAGATTTTTATACTCTTTATAAAGTTCATTAAATTTGCACAGGCTTTCTGTTTTAATTTGCTTCCCCCATAATGTCATATCAAAAGTCTGAGCTTTGTGCCTTGGGTCTAAAATTAAAGTGGTACAGTAAATCCAGTTGCTCTTTTTATAATGCTTTAGCATTTTATTTCGGGCTGCTTGGAAACCCAGAACAAGCCTTTCATCCACTTCGGTTCGATTAGGTTTCTCATCTAATTGTTTTACCATGGATTCAATTTTGTCGAGCAAGAGATTGAATGATACAATGACAAGTGGTAATGTAACATATTTTTCTCCACCAAGTTTCTTTGATAAAAGTTTAAAATTTATTAGAAACTTATATATTTTTTCGAGTATTTGCCATTCAATTTCTGTGATTTGAAAAACATTCAATTCGACGACAGAAGTGCACAATATGTTAATGCCAGTTCTAACTTTTAAACCAAATCCAATCATATCATGTGTGGAATTCCATCTCGTTGGACAGTCGAGTATGGGATTCAGATTTGTTGGCACGCCAGCTGCTTCACAAGCAGACTGGAACTTCCTCTTAAGTATCTCACTTCTTTTTATTTTACTGGAAATACTGCGTAATTTTGTAATAGCTGTACGTGAGTCTGCAATATTTGGCGCATATTCTTCATCTTCCTCAGTTTTGTCTTGGTAGTCTTCATACTGTTCCTGTTCTTCATTGTCAGTTTCACTGTCTAATGCTAAGGTCTTCAATAAATCTTGCACACCAAGGTTCAAAATGTGAGCAAAGCACCGGAAATGTTGATTGTCTGAATCAAAATGTAGCAGTTTGCCAAGTTCACACATAAATTTTGTATTTGCAGTTGCGTTGTCGACTGTGATACCCTGTATTTTATTAATAATGTCATATTCCAATAAACATTTGTGGAAAATCGTTGCAATATCTACCCCAGTATGTCCACCGCGCGATGGTATAAAATCAAGGACTACAGATCGATACTTCCATTCGTTGTCTATATAATGAATAGTGACCCCGTAGTAACTCCTACCAGCAATGGATCAATGGTAAATGACATTTTACATGAGTATTGTTGTAGTCGATTTTTAACATGCGATTGTAGTTCTTCAAATCGCTCTTTGACCTTCCTTCTAAGTGTCGACCTTTTAGGAAATACTGTATTCGGACAAATCAATCGAAAATATTCTTGTGTATCTTCGTCATCGAAAAATGAGAAGGGAAGATATTTTTTTACAATCCAATCAACAGTAGCTGTCATAAAGTTGTCACTGCGGTTTTCAGATACTGACTGAAATAAAATAATAAAACATATAACTTAATAATATTATTAAATTACATATCCCATTTCCCTATCCCTTTCCAATCCCTTATCCTTAATCCTACTGTGGTCGGCTGCGTACTTGCAGCACCTGTGGCGTTGCTGGTGTTATAGGCGACGGTAGTCACCTACCATCAAATGGACCGTCAGCCTGTCTGTCGACCTTAACATAACAAAAACAATCATATTAATTGACGAGCCCGTTGGATAAGTGGTTAGGGTGCTTGCCTTAACGCTCTGTTCTAGGGTTCCCGGGTTCAATTCCTGGCAGGGTCAATTTTGGAAATGAACTTTTCAAAGTTGTCTCTGGTCTGGATCTGGAAAGTAGAGGCAGGACACACTGCGTTTCGCAGTCATTTGGGCAGCCCGCCTGACGGCAGTAACCACCCCCTTACAGAAGACCACCTTGAAATAACAGCACGTATGCTGACTGCTCTTGTGTTTCGATGAGAGAGTAAGGAATGCCAGAGCCCATTTTCCCTATTCCTTCCCAATCCCTTATCCTTAATCCTACTGTAGTCGGCAGCGCACTCCAGCACTTGTGCCGTTGCTTGTGTTATTTATGGGCTACGGTAATCACCTACCATCAAGTGGACCGTCAGCCTGTCTGCCGACCTTGACATAAAAAAATATAGGTATATACGATACATAGAAAGGTAAACAAATAAATACCCGTTGGTAGAAGTAAAAAAAAATTGTTTTGTTCGGCGAACAACAGCGACTTTATTTAGGTAAATTACTGTAATTAATTAAGTAGGTATTTATGTAATATATTTTTTCTTACCTGTCTACTTTTTCCAGCGGTTATTAAAAATCTTGATATATCTCCACTTAATGTGGGTTTTTTCAAAGGAAGAAATATTTGCGATTCCTTCGCGTGAAAAGATAGTAGATGCTTCCTTAAGCCTGAAGTGTTTCTATTTTTCATTTTAATCTCAACCTTTTTATGTTGGCACAATTTACACCTTGCAATTTGGGACGCATGAATTATTTCGAAAAACTCATCGAATTTGCTTTTAGGTCTTTTAGATCTAATTCTCCAACTCTCACTACTCCGACTAGAACTATTTGAATCTTCGTCACTCTCACTCATGTCAACATAGATTAGAGCAGGTTTATGGGGAAGAAACAATTAATGCACTATACTCGAAGGGAAGCTCAATTGGGAATAAATGAAATTGAAATAATAACTCCTATTTATAAGCACACACCAAAACACCGATAAAGGAAAGTCGGCATTCTTTGATAAAACAATGATTCTTTGGAAGATTAAAAAATACAGAAGTGACCAGTTATTGTATGCCTACTTAACAATAAAATAGCTGTGTAAATAATATTGTGTATTATGTTCTTCTTTCGATGGAATTAATATTAATTAAATCAAACTTGCCTAGGTATGTTGCCTGCTGTATTTATATACTTACTAGCTACTAGAGTATGATAGAATTTGATATACCTACACTCCTACAGTCCAATATAACATAATATTACTACAATAATATCACTACAATAAATTATCTAATATGTACCTATTTTTACGACTATAATATTTCTTGCGAGGACAACAAAATCTGTATTAGTATTCGTTCTGAGCACCAGTAAATTTATTTTATTCTTTGGAATATCGGCAACCTTTGATGTGCGAGCGGCGGCGATCAAACAGTGTCAAATGCTGTGTCGCAGTCTTTTAATAAAAATTTTGCAGGTACGTAAGTAGTGACTCATTGGTTGGTCGTGTTGCTCGGCGAGATTAACGAAATTAGTAGAGTCGGTTGCTAACTATAGTAATTTAATGTTTTTGTTTGCTACTTATTGAATTTGATAAAAATAATATTTATATATAATATTTTTATAACAATATTATAAAAATATTATATATAAATATTATTTTTAACAAATAAAATAAAAACCGTTATAACCATCAAAAACTTCATTTTTAATTTTCTATTGTTTTGACGTTAATGAGTAATTAAGTAAGTACATGTAAAAGTTTCAAATGAACAAATTATTTTAACTTGACTTTGACTTGTTAATTTAACAAACATGTAATTTTAGTAAGTATTTCATTTTCATAATTTTAATTTTTTTATATATTATATTTGGTATAATCCACTTTTATTAATTTTCATAAGTAACACCCGCTCAGACATTACTATTATACAGACACAGTTATAAATATCTGCATCCACTCCACGGATCCCTTGTTCTGTTCTAGCTTGGTGTAAGCGGACACCACTGCCGTTACGAACAAAATGAAACCAAGTACACGCGTAATTTTGCGGATTATTTTGCCAGTGTTATTTTCTATGGAAAAGGCCCATAGAACCATCAATGATTATGAAATAAGTAATCATAAATACCGCCGACCGACCAATGGTTTATATCGCGTAAAGTAAAAGAGATTAACCACCAAATTGACTGGCGCAAAAACTGTTGCTAACTTGCTATACTCGACTCGATGAGTTTTAAATTTTGCTGAATAGAATAAAACCTAAGACAATATAAGTATATCAGGTTCAGGACTAATATAAACTTGATAAGTACCTACATAATGTTTGTATAATTTTATTGGTTAGGTACAATTTTTATCACTAACCTACTAAACATCGATGCACCAGGGCAATTATCAGTCATGCCAAAATTTCATTTCATTTCAATCAAACGTCTTTGAGCTGTCTTAGTGCTTTAGTTTCAAAAGGTATTAAGAGTCAACGACTTAATAAAGGAATGAATTTACGAAAGTTTTCGCTTTAGTTTTCGTACCCCACTGTACCTTCTACCCTACCTAGAAAATTTCTTTCAAATGCATTAAAATTCATTAATTAATTAGGTAAGTACCTACCAAGTACCAATGTTATATAAGTTAAAGTTAATTAAACAAGAGCATGAACAAGAGCGTAGGTAGGTATGAACTTCGTATGTAGGTATGAAAATAAAATGGAAATAGGTATCATTGTTTCAAAGAGATAGTGTACAGAAAAAGACACATTTTTATCTTTTATCCAGACGGCAGACGCAGACGAAGTTGCGTTCAAAAGCTAGTCTATAATTTAATCAGATACCTATGATGTAAGTAGGTGGGTAAGTACCTACCTATCCAGTATCTACGCGGACCGGACACATCCACAACATGAGGGTCATGATCACGAGGGTGGCTGTTCGTTTACTTGCAGATAAATTTTCATTAAGTAATAATTATACCTACCTAATATAAGTATAATCATTACCTATACCAATCGAACTTTACGTGAACAAAGACGCGGGCAAAACGTAATCCATACTTTAATATCATAAATGTGAAAGTAACTCTGTCTGTCTGTTACCTTTTCACGCCCTAACTACTCAACCGATCATCATGAAATTTTGCACACACGTTGTCAGGGATACAAGAAAGGACATAGGATAGGTACTTTTCACCCAGAAAAAGTACTGTTCCGAAGGGGTCTTCTAATAAAAAACTTTTTATTTTCCCATGATTTTTCCACGCGGACAAAGTTGCGGGCACTAAATAAACTAAATAAATAACACAATCAAGTATGCAATTGATTTGGTTAAAACCATGTTAAAATAGATTGTAACTTGCTAAATTCTTTTTTAAATAAATTCATAAACACGTTAAAAGTTAAGTCAATTTTGTGTAGAATCTAGAAAGAGAACCGACAAAAGTTGCCGCTTTATGACAGTGCAAACTAATTTAGACTTTAAACCGTAGAGATTTAGGGCATCATTAGCTACACAAGGAAGCTGCGAGGCAGGCATGTCTAAATTCACTTTGAACTGGAATTTTCACCGCGCGTATGTTTGTTGAAAATTAACTTAAGTGCTCATACTTTTAAGAGCTGAATTTGGTTACACATATCGATACAACTACGCAATTGCGGCGAAAATCAAATAGAGTCAAAAGTTGTTTTTACTACCTATTCTTGATGTCTTCTTAATATTAAATTTTTAAATGTAATGAAATCATCTATGTACATGAAATATTACTTATGTTTATGTATTTACTTTTGATTTACTTAATTATTCTTTTTTCAAATGCAGTAGTCTATTCTATTGGTTAGATTACAATGTCAGATCTATGGCTTTACAATTTATGGATAAATATTTTAATATTTATTTCCTTTTTATTGTTTGAGTTTCCTCCAACAAGTCACCTCAATAGGCAAAGTTTGTTGACCAGGCAAAGTTACCTACATTGACGGTACCTAAATTTTTTTTGGGAACTATATTTTCCGTCATCAAAATTTATATTTTGTCATCAACTTGTACCTATCATCTAATTAATAGATCTGTCGGCACGAAATATTTTCATTGTCAATTAAATAAATGGGTCGCCAGGTATGAATTTACAAATTAATGTCAATATATATCTAAAATAATAAATGTATTATCAAAAAATCGTAGTTTGTCCTATAAATAAAACTTTGTTGTGAAAATAATAGATTTGTCCCTTAAATAATAGCTCCGTACTCAAAACAAAATAGTAGCATCTGTCAGCAAATATATCAATTATCGTATCGTCGCCAGATTATGACTTCTTTTTATTTGTTATTTTGTCACCAGTACAGTAGTTACATTTTATTTTTTCGGTTATCAAATAATACAATTCGTTACCAATAACAGTTCAGTTTATAAATTTAATGAAAAAATGTTTAAATAAAGGGGCGGAGCAAAATTCTACTAGATATTTACGTAAATTATACTATATTATAATTTACGTAGTTATTACGTAAATTATAATAAAAAATAAATCAATATAACACCCCAAATAAATAAATACATCCTAGCAATTTACCGGATGTAAATATAGTAAAACAATACCTATGATGTATAATGAACTAGCTGTGTCCGCGGTTCTGCTCGCGTGGTCTCAGTGGTTTGATTTAAATTGCAAGACGCAAGAGTCTTGCAGGCTTAGTCTTGTTCTTGCTTAAATCTTGCAGGGTCAGTCTTGGTCTTGGTCTTGCTACAATTAGGCAGTCTTGGTCTTGGTCTTGGTCTTGCAAAAATGCAAGAACAAGACCAAGACTGCAAGACTTGCAAGACTTTTGGGCAACACTAGTTATAGGTATTTGTAAATTAAGTCACCGTCTCATTAGGAAATTCTCGCAGGGGATTTGAATTTTATCTTTGATGGTTCTGATCGGGATTTCTGATTATTCAAATTGAACTTGTTTTTAAACTGATTGGTTCTTTTTAGTTGTGAAGCGTATTCTGTTATTAAAATATAAAACAATCTATGAATCTTATGTTGCAGCTTCAGAACAGACCAATACCGCGAAATATACGAGGACAAAGGTTTATTTTTATTTTTTAATGTTAAGATCAGCAGACAGGCCGACGACGGTCCACTTGATGGTAGGTGGCTACCGTCGCCTATAACACAAGCAACGTCAAAGCTGCTGCAAGTGCGCTGCCGACTACAATAGCATGAAGGATAAGGGATTGGGAAGGGATAGGGAAATGGGCTCTGGAATCCCTTACTTCACTCACCGAAACACAACAACACACATGATGGTTACTGCCGCCAGACGGGCTGCCCAAATGACTGCGAAACGCCCCCGTTTTTCTTTTGCTTTGAAACATTTATTCGATCATTGTTGCTCATATATTTTTTTCAGGCGACGATTTTTTATTTTTGAAAAAAGATACCCTACCTCCTTTTAAAAATCCCTTGGGAGCATTGGCGGATACATGGGGGGGGGGGGGGGGAATTCCATATTTTTGACTTAACTTTTCAATTCAATTCATATATGA
This sequence comes from Bembecia ichneumoniformis, assembly GCA_910589475.2. Lineage (NCBI taxonomy): Eukaryota > Metazoa > Arthropoda > Insecta > Lepidoptera > Sesiidae > Bembecia > Bembecia ichneumoniformis. Next base: position 394,452 of record OU342526.1, on the reverse strand, counting down.
ACTGAATATAGAATAATATAATCCATATCAATCAAAGTTATCGAAAGTTTCATAATTCATGTCAGACATTTGAGACAGTTCAAATACGCGATTACGCGGGTTAAAAGTATTTGCAATACAACCATAATGCGTCTCAACTAGTAAAAAAAATACACAAAAAAATTACTTGTGATATTAACCTAACTCCGAACTTTGTCAGAATGGCCCCCCCCAAAATGAAATCCTGGATCCGCCCCTGCTGGGAGCGTACGAATGCAAAATTTCATGATGATCGGTTGAGTAGTTAAGACGTGGAAGCGTAACAAACAAACAAATTCACTTTCGCATTTATAATATTAGTTAGGATCGTATGAAAGAAAGTGAGAATGTGGAATAAAATCTATTATCTCTTATTCACAAAGCCAAAAAAGCAGCACAAGTGTTGCTGTTTTACGAGACTGCCATAAAGGCTCACGATGACCATTTACTTAATTAGAGGTATCCAGATTGAAATAAATTAATTCGCCAATATTTGTTCGATAATGAAGTAACTTTTTGTATGGTGGAAAAAGTTTGAAAAGTTAATTTATTTGTTGTCGTTTAGGCGGTACGGGCGGCGGCGGGCGGAGGCGCCGAGGGAACGCAATCGGTGAACATCATTACCGGCCTATTTGCGAGGCCAATCTAGTTAAACATTGACGTTAAATAATGATTCCCATTTCCTTTGCTTACAACAGTTTGCTTGCTTACTTCAGGAATCTTCGATTCGAGTTCGAGTAAGTGTTATACTTAACAATAAAAAGCAATATAAGTAAACACATTTTGTCTGAGAATGAAATATCCATACAAGTAGACCAGATCCACTCAGCCTTGCTACACCGCGGCGTACGCGTGGGACGCTCGCGGTACCGGACACTGCTTACTGCTTAGGTATGTATAATAGTTTTATTTCTTAAAATAAAAGTAACCTAAGTTATTCCTTGTAACAACAGCTATCTGCTAGTTAAAGTCCCGTCAAAAATTTTGCAGCCATTTCGGAGATTAGCCGGAACAAACAGAAAGTTTTCATTTTTTTTTGTTATAAGTAAGAAAGAAAGAAAGAAAGACTTTTATTCACTGCACGAAAGATACTGACATTATATACAAAACAGGACAGAGAATAATAAAATAAAAAAAAACGTGTGTGTGTCCTCGCGGCAGCGAATCGGATACTGACTCAGCATTGTGCTGAGGTGCTAGACAAACACCTACAGCGCTGATTTTCAGCCAGCACCGTATGTGACTCATTGAGCACCATACAAACATACTTTATAAATTACTATATACATAATTATACATATACATACACACACACTTACACACATATAAAAACATACAAACATATGCATACATACATGTAGACATGTAAATACATCGAAAAATACATAGGCAAGAAGTACCGTATACATATAATGTATTTTGACATACATTTATTAAAAAGCAGTTATTTTGAAATTACAAAAAGACACTTCAATACTATTTTTATTTATTAATAAATGCATCATAATTGTTACCTACTTCAATTATTAATTGAAATTGGATTTAAATGTAATTCAAATTCATTTATTTTCAGGTAACTAGACCCATATTTTGCATTTCTATACATTAGTTATTAATATAATCTAAACAGTTCCTAATTAAATTAAATAAAAGCAATTTTATATATATATATATATATATATATATATATATATATATATATATATATATATACTAACAGTAATAAGATATAATACAAGATGAAAGAAAAGAAAAAATAATAATAGGTAAAAACTACCACCAATATGTCTATTACAGCAATGTTGGATATATAAACAATCTAACCTATCGGCGATCATTGCTATAAGTTTGTTAGAGCTATTCCGCACCCGCCTAACAAGTGCCCGAAGCACTACAGAGCGGGGTAGCCCTAACATCGCCCTAAACGCGTTCTTCAATTGGACACGAAGGGTGCTGTAACATTTTTGTGTATAATTTGCCCACAGAGCACAAGTATACAACGATGTGCAATATGCTTTAAATAATGTAAGTTTTGCATTTTTTGAACATCGTATAAATCTACGAACTAGCATATTTGCCCTTATGGACAGAGCCCTTCGTTCTCCATCGATATCAGACAATCTTTTAAGTCGGCCGTGACTATGCGCCCTAAATATTTAAAATGGTCCACCTTTTCGAGGGAAATGCCATTCAGACGCTCAGGTGGTACCCTATTAGGTCTTTTAACATTTGCCGTCTCAAAGACCATGAACTCACTTTTGGTGACATTATATTTTAGCCTATGCCTACGAGCATAACTCTCAGAAGCGCTCAACAGCACCATGTCGTCTGCACGAATAAGGTTATTAACACCTACCCCAAAAATATGATTATTTTCATTTATTTAGTTTTTTTACAAAAAATAATTTGTATTAAGTATAATTAATTATATAAAATATGTATTTTTCCTCTTTCTTTTATAAATAATTTCTAAATTCCAATTATTCATTTCACTAGTTGGAGTGGTGGTCATTATGAAAAATTCAAGACAAATAAAAGCTTAGTACATAGGTTACATAACTACAATAATATTATAGAGTTTTTTTTCAAACTACAGACTGTTATTTTCTAATCAAGTATCAGGTTGATAGGAACAGACTACAATCGTTTATATACCACAAACAAACAAGACCACTGTTCTCTTTATTACTAGAGACATAATATGGGAAATAAAGAGTAAGTAAACTCGTATTCAAAATTACTTTTAAAGTTATGCTATATGAAATGAGTAAACAATTTTAAATTGAAACGATCGAGTCAATCCGTTAGCAAAGCATAGCAACAATAATATTAAACACAACACATGAGAAAACAACTACTATTTCTTACAGGATGTTTATTTTCTTACGCTATTTCTAAAGGAAAAGTTATACCTCGTCGAGGCGTAGCGGCAGATTCGTACTAATTTATTTACACGACTTATTGTGCCTACTTATAAGCAGTATACTGTGGTTCGGTTAGCGTGATTTATGTACATCGTCCGATCGCAACGGCTGCCGTCATTTGTATCAATACACGCACTCTGAAAAAAGCTTTTAGCCAAAACGTATTCAAAGTAAACACAGGCTAAATAAATGCAGTGCTAGAAATTGCGACTGAATTGGTGCAGGTTGGTTCCTATTAAAAATAATGAATAATGTAAATAGATATTTTTACATAAATATAGGATTATACTTAACATTATGCAATTATATGTTGAGGTAATCTGATAGAATTTGAAGACTGAGTAATGAATCTCTTTTTTTTACTTTTCTTTGTCAATAGAACAATTTGGTTCCGAACAGTGGCGTAACTATAGGGTGGCAGGGCTGGCAAAATGCCACGGGCCCCCGACCCAAGAGGGCCCCGGCCCTAGAGAGGGCGCGAGCTCAGAAATAAATTCTATGGTCCGATCTTTAAAATTTGATGATGTTATAGACACTTTTGCGGTACAGAAAGCTCGAAAAGATTTTTCTTAATAAATATCTTATTGAAATTAAATTGTTATTTCATTGTAAATGTATAAACCCATGGTCTTGAAAACAAAATTGTTATTAGTGTTGGATAATTACTTAAATGGTTTATTAAAATTAAACTAAGTACAACGTGACGATTTTTACTGATAGGGCCCCATTTGCCACGGGCCCCAGATGGTATAGTTACGCCACTGGTTCCGAATCAATATATTCTCAATTCGATCGTCTTTTTCTCTAAATTAGAATGTTTATATGAATTTTTATGCAATTCCGATCGATATTATTAACAATATTATACTAAATATATTATATTTTTTACAGTTACATTCTAATTACCCAAAGTCAATTAGCCAAATAGCAAATAGCAAATAAAGTGTGTCTGTGTCATCTCCAACATACGACTGAAGTTTGTAAGAATGATTATCTTTGACTAAGCAATAGGAAAAGGGGGTAAATAAACGCGCCATATATTATACTACAATATAATTAGGTAAAGTGGCGACATCTATCGGATTTGGGTGGAACTACTTAGGCTACTTAGCGTAGTGGGTGTGAGAAAAGGTGACAGAGTAAAATTAGAAAACATAAAAAGCAAAACAAATTTTAGAAACGCGCACAGTGTTTACAAAAAGTTAAAATGGCAATGGACAGGACATATTTTGCGAGAAACAAAAGAAAAATGGACTAAAATAATAACAGAGTGGTACCCCAGGGGCGAAAAAAGAAGTAAAGGGAGACAGTTTAAACGTTGGGAAGATGAAATAAGGCAAGTAGCAGGTCCTTTGTGGACCAGATTAGCCAAAGATCGAGCAACATGGAAATCTTTAGAGGAGGCCTTTGTCGTAAGACAAGCTGTTACAATTGAAGGACCGATTGCCGATATGTAAAGTGTTAAATATATATTTAAATTTAAATTATAGTCGTAATAAGTATATAGGCATAATAACTGTAGAAATATTGTTAACCTAACAGCAATAAAGGCTTATTTATTTTACTTAGGAGAACATAAAAAAAGCTTTTAGTTTTTAGTTAACGCTTGTATTAATTTTACTCCACGTAAAATTTCCATTCAGAGGGTCTTATATGAAAATAGATTCTTAAAGAGTAAACTTCAATAACGGCAGGCAGGCTCATCCAATTGGTTGGTGGTTGACTACCATCAGCGTGCCGAGTAACACCTCGAAGCAATCACCCCGCCAGGACAAAGCTTAAGCTTTAGCCTATTCTTATGAATAGGATGGGGATAAGAGACATAACAAAAACAGAAAAATATATAAATCACGTCTAGTAAAGGCCCTAGTTTTCACCAATTTCCTTTATTACACGGGGACGTGGACGCTTCGGAAGAGTTAAAAGAAAAGTTGGCGCTTTGGAGATGCGGTGCTGGAGGAGATTGCGGGAGATGTCGTGGGAAAGTTCCGTACAAAGGCCGCCATATTACAGGAACTTGGTATCACGCACGACCGTCAAACGTTGTGTATATATATATATATATATATATATATATATATATATATATATATATATATATATATATATATATATATATATATATATATATATATATATATATAAACTCGCATGTCAAAAATATGCGTATATGAAACTGATATCTTCTTGGCGACAACATATCTAAAAATACTTTGCGGGAGTCGTAAATCAAAGCGAGACAAAAGGTGTGAGCAAATAAGAACGCGAGCTTCGAACGCGATCTAAAGGATACTCGGAGACGTCCATAAATAATATTCGTAAGGACCTTCGATAACACGACTGACACCAGAGATCGTGATGCTGAACTATGAGTTAAATCTTCTTTTCAATATTCGAAGGAAGAGAAACATTCATGTTTTTGTTACATGTTTTCAAACTTATTTGCCGGTTGGATCGCGACGTTGTGATAATAGTACTACATGGTAGGCTTTCAGGTAAGTTTAAACAAGCGCATAAGGATTTTAATGAAGACATTAAATATTACACATATTTTAGTTTACGAGTAGGCAAATAATTTCAAAAGGAGTATCTGTATGATCAAAATATTTAAATCGAAATTACCGTAGTAGAATATTTTATAGTATTATAATTCTTAAATAATAATATTTATAATTTGTTTGTTTGTAATTATTATTTGTTCATATATGTATATTGTGTTTATTAGAGGAATAAAAGATGCTTTCTTTCTTTCTTTCTATAACAAAATCTACACGAGAATAAAATATCAGGAATGAAGGAGAATGAAACGAAAAAAAAATATATGTAGGAATGTGTTTAGTAATGTTTAAAGAAAACCCTTATTAATTAAGTATATAATTATTTCTTATTAATATTTAATGGTTCGTAAAATAGATTGAATTTATAACAAAAATTCTAAATCTTGAGATATTGTGATAAAATTTTGATCTTGTTTGAAATACCTAATTAATTTGCAGAACGATTTCTAGATAGTCAATGTGGTGTAAAAAATTCATAATAGAAAGAAATAATTATCTGTTTGAGTCCATATTACTATTCAATTGACGTTCAATTTTTTCAAATTTCAAGTCTTCACATTTCAAGACAATTGAAAACACCAATTGTTAATGTTTGCAATTACCGATGTACATCGATGAATAGAGCACTGGAGCAAATGAGATGCACAATTTTCACTTTACAATGCTATCGTCTAAGAAACATTAAACATGCCACGAAAGATGCACAAGAACAGAAATATGCTACGAACTTCTAAATTTGTAATATTTATGTATGACATGCTAAAACATCTACAAACATTGCAAACTGCTTCACTAACACACAAGATGACCATTTAAATTCACTAAAACTACCCGGGAATTATTTTTCTAGTCCATTTAAAAAAGATTCCAATAAGTATATTGAAAGAGAAAAGTAGGTACGAAGCGAAATAAAATATGTAAACATTTCCATTAAATGCTCAGTACACGAGTCAAGGTACTCGGGTGTTGTCAAAGATACCCTTTTTCAGACGCAGTACACACGTACAGTTCTCTTCTCTTTGGAATTATTTACGTAAGCTTTTGAGACAGTCGAGGAGGCCACAACCTCTCCGGTGCCGCCGATCGCCAATTTATCATGGCATCTCTCTCCCGACTTCGACCCCTCGAGGTCCTATTCTGAATAAAATCTCTCGAGACGTTTATAACTATATGCAACTTTCTCTACAAACTCTTATCGAATCTTATGCATGAAAATCAACTTTCATTATAATTTCGAATATCGTTATTTTAAAGGACCGAGTGAAGGGCTCTCACATGCCACAGGCCGGCTTTAAAAATTTTGAATACTCTTGTAGTTTCAATTATTTCATTTTTGTAGTTTTTTTAACTTTTTTATTATGGCTTGCAACTTTTGATATTAAAATAAATATTTTATTAGTCATCTACTTAAATCTATACATATAATAAAATCTTAAACGTGCCGTGTCCGCACATTAAAGATTTAAAAAAAAAAAAAAAATTCTACACGTTGTACTTATGTTACCGAAGTCAAAAAGTTTTTAGAATTTTTGTGTTTATCTGGTTGTCTGTGCGTTTGTGCACGCTTATCTTAGAAACGGCTTAACTGATTTGAATGCGATTTTCACTGATGTATTGTAGCAAGCTTCCCGTATCATTTAGTGTTTATTTCATTCCAATCGATTTACAAACAAAAAAGTTACACGCTATACCGAATGCCACGCGTACCAAGTTGCAGACTCAGCTAGTTAATACTAAATCAAAAAGGAGTGCAATGTTTTTAAAGACTTTTATTCTTTTAACGTTTATATTGAGTCCCTACTGTATAGCGAAAATTTAACAACAAGGAGAAGAGTCTATTAATTATATTAATTTTTATGAAGTGTGGCAGGTAGGCCGACGGTCCACTTGATGGTAGGTGGTCATCCCGTCGCTTATCACAATATTACAAGGAGGTATGCAAGATATCGCTTACAACAGACACACTCGCCGAAACCGACTTCTATAACCATGTGGATTCTGTAGCCAGGCACTGGTTGCATATCGGGTTGGTATAATCAGGTGCAGCTAGTACAAATAATTGAAAAATAGTCATTTATTTGGTATTGACCGATATAACACAAGATATACAAATAATTGAATTGGCGTCGATTAAGGTTTACTAAAATCAGTAAATTATAATGTCAATGGAAACGCTTTTATAAAACGGTCTTGTGTTAACAAATTACAAATTTTAAATTACGGTAAAAATATGTAGAAAAAAACTATTACTCCAATAGTGATTATTTTGCTCATAAAAATTCTTTAGAATAATGACCTATCGCTGATTGTTATTTAAAATCGAGTATCTATGGGGCTTTTTTGCCGAATTCTTCCTCACTGACTTTGCAGTAAAAAAATGACTATATAAGTGAAAGTTTATCCTATATATTAAATAATGTTTTCGTTTTTTCCTCAAAAAATTTACTTGTTTACGACAATCGTGCTATTTCACTACATATCGCACGTCGAACGAAAGCTTTCGTGTGGGCAGCCAAAGCTAACTAACGTATGAACGTTCGATTGAATACGTGCTTTACTTTCTGCTCTGAAAGATGCTTTAAGTACTTATATTTTTGTATTAGGTAGTTGAAAAAGTTTTTTCGTATTTAATATAGAAAGTAAGACATTTTTAAAAGAAAAATTAGTTACTCTAAACATTTAAGTCTTTAGATAGGTACTTTGTTTCTCTCTTGTTGCTTGTTGGTAATAACATCGTGGCGTTTGACTTTTTAACAAAATATTACAAATAAGTAGTTTTAGCAGTCCTCTTTACATTTCACTTTATAAAAATACTCTTTTTTAAACTACAAAAACTATATTTAGAGTATTATAAAAAAATCAATTCGTAAATGTTTGTAAAATACGCGTTTGAAGGCGCCTTTATAGCATCTACTTCTAACCGATAATAAAAGGAAAATCGACAAAACACCCACCGTGGTTTTACCACAAGACGAAACAAATATGTCATATGAGATTCCCATCAATAACGATTAATATTAAAACAGAAATATTAAAAACTTTAGTTTAAACGAATGTTTTATCGAGATAATTCTGTAGATATATAGTAAATGTATATAACAAGTGAATATGAATATGAAGTGAAATTACAATAGATGGAAAATTGAATTATGCGGAATGAAATTTAGTTCAAATTATTATCTACCTGTTAAAGCCTGCCTGAAAATAATTTGGAAAGGTTCAAATAATAATCAATGAGTTTACAAGAACGACCCATTTTTAGTTAACAAGTAATTGAGATTACAGTATATACAGAGTTTACTGAGTACATCGAAATAATATAACGTTCACTGAGTATAAATTGAAAGTATGAAAAAATAGTTAAAATAAAAAAAACGATCTCTAAATTTTCAAATGTAATTAAGTCATGTATAATTAGAATTAAACCGCAATAAAGCGTCCAAAATTTGGGTCTAGGACAATTCACCGCCGCCGCCGATTCATCGCCGCCCTTTCATCGTTCATTACTGGCCGTTTCATCGCCGGCCATTTGATCGCCTTTTAGTTAAAATATCAGCATCAGCATCACTTAAAAAATAATGTTACACACGTTTCCAGTAGAATAAGTCTTGTAACACATTTTGTAATAGACAGTCTATTTGCCAAAGCCAAAGCCAGTCGCCCCATTCACATTTATTTTTTTAAAGATTATAGAATTTAACCTAACTTGTTTTCTGTACAAATCAGTCTTGTAACACATTTTGTAATAGACAGCCTTTTTGCCAAAACAAGTACTCCATTTATTTCGAAAACACATTTATTAAAATCAATGTGATTTCATATTGACTATGTAATTTGCTAAAATAAAACTAAAATACATCATATTTTATGAAAACTTATATCTTTTCTGACTATAAACATCTGGTAGTAATAATGTTGCTTTCTAAAAACTGCGCATGATAGAACAAAACGAACGGCGATAAAATGGTCAGTGATGAATCGGATGGCGCTGAAATGGCTTGGCGAAGTATCGGCGGCGATGAATCGTCCCATTCCGCCAAAATTGGTTACTTAGTGTTCAAAATCTGCTTTACTTTTCCATCAGTTCTAATGAGGACTTTTAGTCACTTACAATATCCTCATGACGGACGTGTTTTAATGGTACCGATTCTTATATAATTTAGACAAAGTCAATTTTATTTTTTAAATAGCAAACAATAAAAAAAATACACGAATTTATATTTTACGTAAAAGACAATTAATTTATCGACATTGCGTCATTTTGTCCCATAACGAGTGTATAATCAAATACAGTGCGCATAGAAATTGGGGAACCAAATACAATTAGTCGACGAGACATGAAAGTTAATGTTGTTAATCGTTAAGCGAATTGCGAGGAAATTGCGCCCCACTTGCCGACGAATTGCTTGATTGGGCACTGGGTCGGTTAGTCACGTGCGTTTCCTCAAATAACTAAATACGTAAAACACCTTACCTTAACGCTAATTTTGTGAACGATAGCGCATTATATGCCTTAAGAAATTTATCCGAATAGGGAATATGCACATTTTTTTATATATTTTAATACGATAGGTTATATCGTTATATAACCGTAAAAAAATATTCAGCGCCAAAAAACAGAAATTTGGTAACAAAAAAAAAAGTTAAAATTAACTAACAGGCTACGGGCACTTTAAACACCCGCCCGTTTGGCGCGCTTATCGTGACGTCAAAGTCACATTCGATCTGATCGTTTCAAGTATTTTGAATTTCCCACATTTTTATGCACTTTTTAATAATTATTTTCTTAACGAAAAAGAAATAATATTAAAAAATATTTACATAGACATAATTCTAAAGCAAAAATGTTGATAAAAAATATATTTAAGCCTTTTTTGAATTAGACGCATATTCCCTATTAAAAGGGCTGTTTTAAAACAAGTTCATGTTTTAAAAAGGTCAACCGACAAATCAAATTATTCGATTGCGCAGCGTTTTCTCGAGCGGACAACTCGATAAGTGTTTTTTCAACCGTAATGCTTCAATGCATGAAGGTTAAATAAGTTCGTACCTAGTGATGACTTAAAGTTCAGAGACAAGGTGAGCTCTGGAATTTTTTGGGAAAGAAGAATTAAAAACACCAACATAAAATTAGAAAATTAAAACAGCTGATCCACTTGTCGGCAGGTGGTTAACGTTCCGAATGAACACATGCAATGTCATGGGAGTTGCAAATGCGTTCCTTGATACAATAATAAGGGGGGCACAAAGGCCTCCCTTTCTCATTCACCGAACACAACAGCACACGTCCTGTTATTTCAAATTCAAATTCAAATTCAAACCATTTATTTATTTATTTATTTATTTATTATTTGCCTGTACATGGGTGTAGTTTTCTGTAAGAGGGAGTAAACTGAAAACAGTGGGCAACACGAGGCAAGACTCAAAGAGGTAAAAAGGTTGTGGTAGTTATGCAAATACCAAGTGTCGCCATAAATGGTATTTGATATCATTTCATTATATGTAGCAGCAATAATTTAAAAAGCAAGGATATAATGTACAACATAACCTCGGGTTATTCGTATTCCGAGTCGATTATTGAGTTAGGTGGAAACAAGTTTTAGTAATTGTCATTCGTGATTGGATTAAATAAGTTTCATAGAAAAAATATTTTTAATATATATTTTTTTCTTAAAATTCATGACATTAATTTATGACATTAGGGTTGACGAGCGGGACGAGCGCACTTGCTTACCAGCTGGTGTTTCTTTTGCTACCTATGTACATTCAAGTAGCCCGGCTCACTGTAGCCTGTTATTAGGTAGAGTAAGATTCCAGTCACGCCAGAGATCACTTATTTTCTAAAGGACAAAACGTAGGAAACCGAGTAGTGTTCCTATGTACTTTGAAGGTATGCGTATCTGCTAAGTTCAGTAGACGGCTAATTTAGAGCTATCAGGTGAGATTGGTAAGTAAAAAGAGGACTAATTTCGCGTCTTGCAGAAGTTATGGCCCACGGGACGTGTCTGGCCGTGTTGGATATTATTTTGTAATAATATTCTACAAAACTTATATAAAAATCAACCTTTAGAAAATAAATGAAATTACCCCTATTTTTACTCACCTTTCTCAAATGATAGCTCTAAATTGGCCGTCATAGGAACATTACTCGATGCCCCACAATGTCCTTTAGAAAATAAGTTATATCTGGCATGACTGGGATCTTGGGAGAACCGACGCTTATAAGTTTCCTCTCTCTCTATCGCTCTCTATTAGTTGGTACAATATTTTTTTATGTTAAGGTAGTCAGACATGCTGTCGGTCCACTTGATGGTAGATGACTGGAGTCGCCTATAACACAAGCAACGCCATAGTTGCTATGAGTACGCAGCCGACTACATTAAGAACTGTCAGAAGCCGGCGTGTGCGTGGGGCGCGCGCAGTACTGGACCTAATTTTATATAATATATTATGTTTAAAATAAGAGTAGGCTATAACATTTGCTATTAGCCAGTGGAAGTCCCGTCAAAATCGGTCTAGACGTTTCGGAGATTAGCCGGAACAAACGGACACTTCAATATTATTTATTATTATAGAAAAGGGAATTTGAAGAGCTGTCATATTCCATCACGGGGGTCTTCTGTAAGGTGGTGGGTACTGCCGCTTGACGGGCTGCCCAAACGATAGCCAAACGTAGTGTCAGATCCAGATCAGAGCCAATGAAAAGTTTATTTCCCAAGTCGGTCCTACCGGGAATAGATTATGATAATGTTTCATTTCCAATGTTATAAACATAAACATTAAATGATTGTATTAACATGTTAATGCTAATCGTTTCAAATTCCAAATAGGTATCCAGTATTATCTTATCTTAATTTAGATTTTAAACTAAAAAAAACGACATGTAATAACATATATAAACATTATTCTATCGCCTTGCGTGATGTTCAAACAGGTTTGTGGGCAGTGAAGATTCAAAGCATCATCATTGAAGGTCATTATCACTTGAATGTTGAATCAAGCAACGAAGAATTCTTAAAAGTGATCAACGCAGAATTGGAAGGTGCATTCCCTTAAACAAGACTAATTAGTTTTTAACTACAACCGGGTAAATCCACCAGCAGCGTAGTGATGACGCATTGATGATGGACGTAACAAACCGATAATAATAATAATAATAATAAATATAATAAGGACAGCAAAACAGTTACATGCGATGATTGATTGTTATGATTGATTGTTATGTCCGAATGGCTTGATTGTTTATGACATTAATGTATAAATATAATAGACGAGCCCTTTGGATGAGTGGTTAGGGTGTTTGCGTTAACGCTTTGTTCTAGCGTTCCCGGGTTCGATTCCCGGCAGGGTCAACTTTGAAAATTAATGAACTTTTCAAATTTGGCTCTGGTCTGGATTTGGAAAGTAGTGGCCGTCTGGCGGCAGTAACCACCTCCTTACAGAAGACCACCGTGAAATAACAGCAGGTGTGCTGTTGTGTTTCGGTGAGTGAGTAAGGGATGCCAGAACCCATTTCCCTATCTACTCCAAAATCCCTTATCCTTAATCCTACTGCAGTCGGCAGCGCAATTGCAGGCGTTGCTTGTGTTATAGGCGACGGTAGCCATCTACCATCAAGTGGACCGTCAGCCTGTCTGCCGAACTTAACATAAAATAATAATAATAAAAATCATAAACGAGCCGTGTCTGCACATTAAAGATTAAAAAAAATTGTACACGTTGTACTTATATGTTACCGAGGTTTGATTGCGAATACCCGATTTGAATGCGGTTTTCACTAATGTATTGTGGCAAGCTTCCCATAACATTTAGTGTTTGTTTCATTCCAATAGGTTTATAAACAAAAAAGTTACGCACTATACCTAATTACTCCGCGTACGAAGTTGCGGGCTCATCTAGTACTTAAGAATTAAATACCTGTGTTACATACTATTTTTAAAATATTTTAAAAGAATGTATTCAAATATTTATATTAAAATATTTTAATAGTACTTAACTAAGTGTTAAAAAATCTAAGTTAATATTTAAGATCACTTAGGGATTATTATTTTTAAACAGAGAAACTGCTCATCGGAAATTTTACCATAAAGTATTCTGCTATAATTATCTGAGTTTCCTCGTTTATGTCAGTTTTTTGATCGTGCGAACGGTACGTAAATAATACCTATACATATAAATGTAGCGAGTTGACCTCCAAGATTCAGTAACATATTGGCGTCCAAGACGACACCGCTTTTGTTAATATTTATTTCTTTATTTATTAAAAGTTAGTGTTTTGTGTTAAAACTAAATTATATTTTTAAAGACTTATAATGATGTGTCTCAGTGTTGTTCTAGTTTCCTTAATATGGATGTACACATCGGCACAAGGTATGTATCAGTACTTTAATATATAATTTTATTGTGATTCAATGTTATATACAATTATTATTTGTTGTAGTACTAATACCATTAATTTTAATTGAATTTAAGATAATACCGTACCTACTAACACTTCAGATAATTACTAAAATTAAAGACATGATTCAGAGCAATGGCTTAAAACGCTAGATAAGTAATGAAACTACAATAACTTGAAAGTTTTACAGCGAATCCTTAAGTTTTATATACAACTACTAAAACAATTCTTATAGGTTCTATATTAAAAAACTTAAATTAATCTATTATAAGTGTTTTTCTTTTAATTAGTCTCTCCTGTATGATTGCCATCACAGTAAACACTATACTACTTACTTCTTTTTAATATCCGTAAACTAAAAAAAGTAGATTTATTTTTTACAATTCAACAGACTGCAAACGGATCACGTCTGTTCACTTCGATGAATACAAATTATATACCTACCTATTTGTTTATTTAACTTCAATTTGACGATAAACATGTTTGTGTTCTTTTTCATGAGCTCAAAAATTATTCATATTTTTTTCTATCTTCAGCATACATTTGAATAATTCTTCTAAATGGATCTAATCCTAAAAAAATATGCAAGTTAATACTGTTCGTCACTAAAATGCGTCACTATAAAACCCAGACTTCGCTAATTACTACTTTTCGAGTCCATTGACACACGGAAATAGATCTATAATCATGCAATAATATATATTTAACATTTTTTGTTTAAGTTTTGAGGAGTAGCAATCGGTGATGAATATGTAATGCTTCCTAAGTTCCATTTCCAAAGATTCCAAAGTTGCGTGTTTTTTTATGTTAAGGTCGGCAGACAGGCTGACGGTCCACTTGATGGTAGGTGGCTACCGTCGCCTATAACACAAGCAACGCCTAAGCTGCTGCAAGTGCGCTGCCGACTGCAGCAGGATTAAGGATGAGGGATTAGGAGAGGATAGGGAAATGGGCTCTGGCATCCCTTACTCACCCACCGAAACACAACAGCACACGTTCTGTTATTTCACGGTGGTCTTCTGTAAGGCGGTGGTTACTGCCGCCAGACGGGCTGCCCAAATTAAACGAAGTTTATTACCGTAGGTGAATTTATTTTATTAATAAAATTACAATCAATCGAAACTTATAAAAAAGTTAAAAAGTAAAAAGAATACTTAAATTTAGACTAGACATCGCTTTGATAAGACAAACACAGAATTCCCCTATAAGCTGTAATACATCAAAATGTTTCAGAGTAAAAATTAAAAAGTCACAAAGAAAAATAACTGTTAATGGTCAAGACATTGTTCGCAAATTGCTGTTATAAAATTGCAGTTTAGTAAAAATAAGTAGATGTTAAAATACCGTTTATCTCATTCAAGGGGTTATTCTACAATTATCCCATATTAAAACAACTTATCCTATATTAAAATAATTTAATAGCGAAGTCCAACTATCAAAATTTAAATTTCCAATAGAAATTTTATAATTACCATAATTTATTATTATGATTTCTAACCGGGTTTTATGGTAAATATAATCCAATAAATATTCCATAATTGATTAGATATTGTCAATTCCTTTTCAGATATATGCACCACTCCATTAGGGGCGCGAAGTAATTGTGTGTCACTATTAGACTGCCAGAGTTTAAGGTCTGCATTCGACCGTCGACCGTTACCTAGTCATGTTGTAACATTCTTGCGACAATCTCAATGTGGGTTCGAAGGTTACACACCGAGAGTGTGTTGTGGGCCCTTGCCTCCCGAACAGGATTCAACACCAGCTGTCACGGTAAATTACTTTAATTCAATAAGTTTCAACATTTTATTGTACATTTATTAAAAAAGGTTTCCCCGACACGCAGATTTCTTACGGTGCTACCAAAGAACGCTGACATAACATCAGACTAGAAAACTTAGCTAACTAATCATATAATCTATACATGAAAATGAAGACAAACTCCGTATCTGCCGTATCGGAGATGAGTGTTCGTCCTAATCAAATATTACTATTTTTAAAAAAATTAATGTTAACTCGGTACATACAGTATGTATGTAATTGTTTCCCAGCCTCATATTTCTCCAACATGATTTTAAAAATTTATTCCTGTTTCATATATGATTTTTCACGTTTATTTATTGCACCCAATTGTTAAGTTAACAATTGGGTCTTCTATCGAGTCCAAAGCCCAAACAGCGACAAAAAGCTGGGCATCCTAAATAGAAGCGATGCTTCACACCTGGACAGCTCCTCTCTTTGTACAAGGCACAAGTCGGATCTTGCATGAAGTATTGCTGTCACCTTTGGGATGGCTCATCAAAATACAAACTTGCCTCACTCGACTCGGTGGATCGCAGAGCTAGGAGGCTCATTGGCGACGGTACACTAATAAGAACTAAGTTGCAGCCCTTGGCACTTAGACGCAAAATTGCCCGTGGCTGTGTGTATTCTAACAGTGTGCTCGGCAGCTGAATGAGATCATAACGCCTTCTCCTTTCTTCTATCAGACATGCAGACATACGGCTGGTTACCATCATGACCTTGTCGAAATCCCTCTAATTCAGACCAAGTGCTTTAAAAAATCTTTTATAACGCGCTCTGCTAAGGATTGGAACTCACTGCCGGCCTCTGGATTTCCGAGCTCATACAACCCAAATCTTTTCAAGGTTCGATTGAATAGGCATCTTCTGGGTGAGCTTGCTCCGTCGTCGGCCTCGTCTTTCCCACATGGATAGATCAAGAGCATCTTTAATAAAAAAAGAAAGAAAGAAACACTATCAACATTAGTTCTTTTCTTACTGATGCTCACTAACTAAAAGAAAAAGAAAAAAAACACAATAACTTGATGGCCAAGTTTTGCATCAATTCTACAAGTAAGATTGTAAATTCCTAATATGTGGGCTTAGGAGAGGAAAAAAAATTCTTAGGAATAAAATGCTTCACACCAGGAAAAGAGGCATTTTTTTATTCAAATATCCCACCCTTTTTTAAGTTAAAATACTTAAAAAACTATAGGTGGAGGAACGTAGATTTTTATGCCCTTTTACAAAGAGTAGTGGCTCTCTGTCGACACATTAGGACCATGTTGACTGATTATCAAAATAGTTGACCGAAGAACTAAATTTTTTTTTTTTTTTTATGAAATCGAGGTAGCGCTTGACCACTATCTCACCTGATGTGAGGTGCAGATGTGGCCGAAGGTGGACCACGCTTACCTAGTAAATGCCCATTTACCCTAGTTTTGAAGACCCCGAGGTTGTAGTTCTGTGGGAACACAGACGCAGGCAATGAGTTCCACTCCTTAGCAGTTCGAACAAGGAAGGTGGAACTGAAACGCTTTGTTCGTGATCGAGGTACATCGACCACGAAGGGATGAAACCCAATAGAATTAGAAGGAATATTTGAATATTTCAAATATTCCTTCTAATCTAGGAAACAATTTTCTTTAAAGCCCAGTGTCAGGCCACCACCCACAAATACAAACACAGGTGTATCAGATCCAACAAGCGATGACGACTCCGTACCAGCTCCACGCAATGTTTGTGGAGTTGAAACAAATGGTGATCGCATTTTCGGAGGAGAAATCACTGAAATTGACGAGTTCCCGTGGATGACTTTATTGGGATACAGGAGCAGTAAGTATGAAACATTTTGTCAGAGTATTGCAACATTTATATTAATTTTCAGCATTTAGTGTAGTTCAACATGTTCAATATGACAATAATAGCTTAAACTCTGTTGATTTTTCATAATTCTAATGATGATTTCATACTTGAAATAAACCGCCAAGTATTATAAAGAAATTTCAGAGACAATCACCTTTCATTTAATAATACTATAGTCTATAACTATCGTAATCGTACTAGAGCTATGGAAAGCGTACTAAATAAAGAGATGACTTCATGTTGATGATTTTACTGCAAAAACCAAGTACAAAAAATCATGACACCATTGGCTCTATGACAATCACGACATCAGTTATTTGTGTATTTTTAAAATGCTCTGTTGTTTATGGAGTAAATAAAAATGATATTGTATTCTCAACGTCATAATTACTCTCTGTTTTGTGATCAGGTAATGGGCAGATGAAATATCAATGCGGTGGAGTGCTGATCAATCATCGTTATGTTCTGACAGCTGGACATTGTGTCAAAGGTGCCGTGGAAACTGAAGTTGGAAAATTGTAAGGAACTTTACATACTATTTATTTATTGCCGGGTTCAAAAAGAAAAAAAACACTAAAGAATTGAATTACTTGAGTAAGTTGTACAAGAAAATTTAAAATTTTTAATTTAATTTCTTTTGTAAGTATAGCTACGAAAAAAAAACTTTTTTGATTCATGTAGCGAATTAGCGGCTTATTGTATTTTAAGACGATTTTCTATTTAGTTTTTTAATTCGAATCTGTCGTCCATTGTCTCTTAATTGCACCTCCACAAAAATTTGACTTTTTTTTCAGACAAACAGTTCGTTTAGGAGAATATGATATTCAAACTGACGTAGACTGCTTCGAGGGTACATGCGCTGATCCGGTCCAAGAGATTCCTATCTCCGCCGCGTACCCTCACCCCGGATATTCCGATGCAAATAAGAATAGGAAAGACGATATTGCGTTAGTAAGACTTTCGCAGAGAGCAAAATATACTTGTAAGTATAACAGTATTGAACCGTTGAATTAATTTGTACCAAAAATATATATAATAGCTATGCCCTAAGTTAGACTGTAAGATACTGCCCTCATAATAAACTAATTTCCCATAATTATCTAAAAGTCACGCGAGTAAAACCCCGAGCTATAGCTGAGCTATTAAATATACTATTAAAACATAATAGATCTAATGAAAGAGTGACTTTCTCATTTATAATTTTTTATATAGTTAAAAATCGTGTACATTTCAGAAATGAAGATTATAAATACCAGGAAGCTTAGTTTTAATCTCAGACCACATTTATCTAACTAGTTTGACTTGAAGCATTGCAAAAGAAAAAAAACACAAACCAGTTTGTAGTCGGTTAAAATTAAAAGAATATAAGTCTAAGCGAAAGAAAAATAGAGTAGAATTTAGTTTGAGAAATAGATTCTTGAAATTAGTGCGAGATTACTGTTTGGTCGTCTTATAACTATCACTAAGGTCACGGTCGCATCGAAAACGTTTGCATATATCAATCATTGTGTACTGTTCTTATCATTATGTATACATGTAGTCAATATCCTCACACAATAACAATGGTTTTTTTTAAATAAACTTATATATTTTTTGTTATTTTCACCCTTTCATTCGATACGTTGCAGTTAGTTTTTTGGACCGGTTATCAGTCAAATTGAATAGTTATCCAATTTGCTTTGATTAATTAGTTAATTTATAATAATTTCCCTTCTCTTCAGATTACGTACAACCAATTTGTATGCCAGAACCGAGTCGACGTTTAAACGTCGGCAATGATGTGTTTGTAGCTGGCTGGGGGAAAACCTTAAGCGGTAAGTTTTTGATATTGATTTTCTGGTTTACGGGTATGCTGTCCATTTCCAAGAACAAGTTATAAATGATTACTACACTTTACTGTGTTCAATACGCCACAAACTGTCAATTTTATCATCCAGTGTATATTTTAAAAATGAGTAATACAGAAAATAGCGCTTATATTATTTATAAGTAAGGTTTCCTTGATATCGAATTGAACATAAATGAATACTTTTTCAATCAAATTATATAGCGTTGTATTGTAAAGTTAAAAAGCCTTTTCATCTTATTTATATTATATATGTCGGAGAACTCTGAGGTGACGCAACAAGCGGAGGGTTTAAGAATCAGTTTCCGTTAGCATACAACGCCATAACAACTTTCCTTGGAAACGGCAAGCAATAAGCTTGGGTGAGGTCGTCGCGGAACTAGCAGCCGTAATGTATATAAGCTTGCGGACAACACATTTGTAGCGAGTTAATTCTTCACATTTACATTGTAATTATTATAGGAATATACGATCGTGTACTTGTAGTATTTAATCTTAAACACTAACCGTCTTACTACAAAAACATTAAACACACTTTATACAGGCTTTGGACACGTGTTTAAATAAATCTTTACTACAAAAGAGTGTCTAGGCATTGTTTGGGGTTAGACATTGCTTGAGCATTATTTAAATTTAAACACCGCCAGATGCTTGTTTAACGAGTGTCTACCTAATTAGCGGCTTCTCTTCCTTGGACGTGTTCTGTCAAATTTATAATCGTTTTGCATAATATTAAACATTTCGTTCGATTTTTGAAATGAATATAGATATTTTAAATTTAATTGATTACATCGACATGGAGGATATGGATTATATGGATAATTTTCGAGATAGGATACATTGCGAGCGAATTAATCCATTCGAATATTACGATGACGCAAAATCGTAATTACCAGATATCGCTTGAACAGATTTTGATTTTTACGATGACGCAAAAAGTGAGTACATATTTATCCACGATATTTTGGATAAATATGTACTCACTTTTTTTGCACATTAATCCACTCAAAACTTTTTCGTTTGTTGGTGTTGGTGTCCCTCTTTTTATTTTCTATGATTGCGCCAGACTGACTCATTTGCAGGAAGAGGTCCTAAAATAATTTCAACACGTCCAGTACATAGAAGTTATGATCTCGTAGTATTTTATGAATGCTCATTGCTTAATGAAAGCTAAGATTACAAACATTTTCTTCCTGACTCCAATTGTCGCCGCGCTCATTTTCTATCCATGTTGATAAGTTGATAATGATAGATAATTGTAATTATGTTGTTGTTTAGTCATTGGAATTTATGAAAATCAAATTTGACATTTGACAATTACGTTACGCCCGTGTCATTTACGTTCCATTAAGCGCAATGTTTTTTGGTATAACAAAATTTTATAAATAATCTAACGTATTTTTTGTAATTTATGGCTTATTCCAATTTTATAATTTGCTTATATTATCATTACTATAGTCCGTAATAATAGCTTGTGAAAACCAAAATTCTTCATTATACGCCTATCATATCTGCGTAAAATGAAAACGACATGAATGCAGGGCGAGTGACTGAATGAATGTTTGCCAGGGTTGCCTTAATTGAATACCATTCACGTACTTTAACACTGTCTACAAAAACAAGCGCTATACAAGGTTTTGTGGTAAGGACATTTTAAGCGCTCGCCTAACAATGTTTAAATAGTTATACATTGTCTACGTAGGCACGTGGTTAAACAGTGCTTATTTAATCTTTTGTAGTAAGACGGTAACCGTTTAACAGGCTGATAGTCCACCTCTCCCACTCTTTCTCTTGTTAATGGTCTTTGATTTTTGTGTTACCATTTTCATTGATCTTATTTGTTTTCGAAGTTCTTTGATTACAACGGCAGTCAACATTCAATTCCAAATATATTTATCATTATAACATTAGATCGGCCTTAGTCCGGGGCCATACGAGCCCCGAAACCCTACGTAAAATAAAAGGTCTCAAATTAAGTTAAACGTCCCTTCTTAAATCTTTCCTAGAAAAGCGCAGAAAGTTCACTTTTCACAGAACTACGAAAGAAATAAGGTCAAAGAAAATTTTAATACCAAAAATCAAAGAACATTAACAAGAGAAAGAGAGAGAGAGAGAGGTGGACTACCAGCCTATTAAGTGGTCAGTGTTTAAAATTGAATACTACCTACATACTACAAGTATCTAGTCTTATTTCGTGTTTTCGGCTATTCCTGAGGCCGACGATGCCTGTACTCCAGAGGACGACAATTAATTGTTAATTAAAAGTTGAATCGACTTTTATTTTTACAGGTCGCAACAGTCCAGTGAAATTGAAATTGAGTGTTCCAGTATTTGATAAGCAGAATTGCGATAGCAAATATAGGACGCTCGGTGCTGAACTAACAAATGGTCAATTATGTGCCGGTGGTGTATTCAGCCAAGATACTTGTAGGGGCGATTCTGGTGGACCTTTGATGAGGGTTGGTTCAGACGGAGCCTGGGAAACAGTCGGAGTGGTTTCCTTTGGATATGGATGCGGTAGAGACGGATGGCCCGGTGTATACACTTCGGTTGCCAGTTACTCTGAATGGATAAGAACGACTATGCGATCGACTAATGCTTAATGCTAAAAAATCATGACTGTTTGGATACTCATTTAAGTTTATGTGCCTTTATGTTGTTGCTATTCAAAAATAGTCTCTGAAATTAACAATATGTAAACTAAACTGATCTAGTGAAGAGTGAGGTTTTTAGGAACACAAATATTGAAGAATTAAAAATAATACTGTCCCGTTAAGGCTAGAGACATTTGTTTTGTAAAATCTTTAATTAACGGATAATATAAAATACTTACCTGTGTGATATAAATGTCGGAAAAAACTTTCATTAATTTAAGCTAGGAATTTTTTTATTTCACAATGATTACTTTAATAAAAAAATATTTAAAAATATTTGTATTTTCTTTTCTATGAGAGTTTGCCCTAATATGTATATTAATTACAATTTGCTAAATTACAAGTAATTTTAATTTAGTAGATAGGCAGTCCACAGTCTCGGATAGATCTTTGCGATGTAAGTAATAGGTTGAGGAAAAGTTTCTTCACATTTTGTATAAGTGTTGTATGTTTGTTTATTTACATTTAATATAAGTATATGTGCCATTTTGTTCGATTACTTTTTGCCATCTTGTAGGTAGTGACATGATTCTGTTGCTGTAGAAATTTTGAGACATCTGATTAAAAAAAAACGCTACAAGTAATTTTGGCAGTCCTCTCCTAATATTAACCTGATACTGCCTAAAGAATTCTGAAGAAGAATCTGAATCTGAAAAAGAATCTGAAAAGAAATCTGAAAGTGCAAGGTCAAGGCTATATGATGGATGCGTTAACACCTCTCAGCCAAACTCTCTTAATTTTTGCTGAGTGGCTAAAGATGTGTGTGGTCTAGCGTTCTGATGAAAGACTACACCCTTTCTATTGATCAATTCCGGCCGCTTTCTCTCAACTCTTGCTTTAATCTTATCAGTTGTTTGCAGTAGAGATCCGAATCGATGGTTCTGCCCGGCGGTAAAGTTCATAATGAACAATGCCCTTCCAATCCCACCATACACACAGCATGACCTTATTGCGAGTTAACCTGGGTTTTGGCACAGTCTGTGAAGCCTGACCGACCTTTGATCGCAACCTTTTTCGCATGACTAATTAATTATATCGAAGTTCAAATAGTGTGTTTGTTTACAATATACGCTATTGCGAATAAATTGATAATTTGTAGTGAAGCAATATTATATTAATTACGAAGTGATCATTAGCATGTAATCGTGTAATGTTTTTCCTGTTTTTGAAGCAAAATGATAAGTACTATTCCATACAAAGTCATAATGTCTACGTGTGGTAACTCATGTAAACCATTGATTCGACTTGTAGCCTGAGTTATGAAGCCTGTGCCTATTACTGTTACACTAGCTTTTGTTCGCGACTTTGTTCACGCCCCAATCTATACTATAAGTATCTTAACTAATATATATAGATGAAGAGTTTGTTTGTTTGTTTGAACGCGCCAATCTCAGGAACTACTGGTTCGAATTGAAAAATTCTTTTCGTATTGAATAGTCCATTTATCGAGGAAGGCTATATGCTATATAACATTACGCTACGAGCAATAGTATTATATATTAGCAGTTTCCAGTACCGCGCGTCCCACACGCACTCCACCGCCGTATGGGTCGCAGCGAAGCGTAACCGAGTTCAGCTAGTAATATTATAAATGTGAATGTCTCTGTCTGTCTGTTACATTTTCACGCCTAAACCGCTGAACCGATCATCATGAAATTTTGATACACGTTGTCAGGGATGCAGGAAAGGACATAGAGTACCTTAAATTTAGAAAAAAGTACTGGTCCCGAGGGATCAACTACCTCCTGGCAAAGCTATAACTGCAATAAAGATGTTAGGCGTTACATTGCTCATATATTTCGTAAGGCGTTATTTTTTAAATTTTCAACGCGGGCGAAACCGCTGGCACCAGCCTAAGATGTTTATTTGATACGTCACTGGCACCAGCTAATTTCTTATATGTTAAAAAATTTATTCAATCTCTGACACTTTGAAAAGTTCATTTTAAAGTTGAGCGCTAAGGCTAACTTATCCACTCGACCAATGGGCTCGTCAATAAACGTCAATTTGCATTATTTCACCGATATTTCAAAATACCAGAGATACCTTAATGCCTGCAAATGCAAACTTGAATGTCTTTTGTAACTGGTTACGAAAATGTCAGGATGGGTGTATAACCCGTGGGACAAATGGTTAATAATGTTAAGATAGTTAATTATATTAAACACTATAATGCACTCGTTGGCATGAATAATGAATGTATTTATTAAATGCTCCTAAAAGTCATCGTATGTCCCCACGCTCGTTAAGACAAAGGAATTCAATTATATGTAACGTATCATTTGCATATAGGTGTCACTGACAATCAAATTAAGTGGAGCGTTGACGATTCTACTCGCATAATTAAATCATTTACCCTTTTCAAGTTATGCTATCCCGGTAACCAAATATTTAACTTTGTCGGCCGTTATAAATTAAATTGTATCCCTGAAAGTTGAGAACGCTGTTAAAAGTAAAAAGCAGGTTATGTAAAATAGGCTTTAAATACGAAACGCTAACATAAACAAACATAATAATGAAATTATGTTTTAGTGTAGCATATACATGATACTCAATACACGGAGTAATAAAAACAATTACGTATCGGCTGATTACACATTTAAGGTTGATAATACTAAAGCGTTATGCAGAACACTATGTTGGAATAATCGCGTTTGGGACAATTCACCGCCGCCCTTTCACCGCCGCCCTTTCACCGCCGCCCTTTCACCGCCGCCATTTCATCGCTGACCGTTTCATCGCCAGCCGATTCGACGCCGGGCATTTAATCGCCGTTTAGTTAAAATATCAGCATCAGGATCACTTAAAAAAATCAATGTCACACACAATTTCCAGTACAATACGTCTCGAAACACATGTACTCGCTCTGCTCACATTTAATTTCATAAAGATTCTAGAACGTAACCTAAATTTGTTTTCAATGCAACACATTTTGTAAGAGACAGACTTTTTGCCAAAACCAGTATTCCGTTTATTCTGAAATGACATTAATTAAAATTCATGTGATTTTAAATTACTAATTAGTGCCTAAATTACAACTGAAATAAACCTAAATCATAGATCACATTTTATGAAAAATTACCTACGTCTTTCTGGCTATAAACATCTGATAGTAATAATTTTTTATTGAATGCCATAGTAATAATTCATTGCCGACGGTGAATCGGCCGGCGCTGAAATGGCTTGGCGAAGAATTGGCGACGATGAAATAGCGGCGATGAATCGTCCCAACCCGAGAATAATCAGTGCCTCCCTCACATATCAAATCTCAGTGTCACTCGTTCGGCCTTTATTGTCGCCCTTATAAATTTAAGAGCAATGTGAATTTATTAATTTAATTTAATTTTCTTGCCATTTTTAAATTTAAAGTCACTATGAATTCACAAAATAATCATTATGAATACGAACGTATTTTTACTTACCACTTAACTAACTAATCTTAACAAATTTTTTAAATGCGAAAGTGAAATTGTTCGTTTGTTAAGCTTTCACGCCTTAAATATTAAACCGATCATGAAATTAAGCATACACGTTTTCAGGGATACAGAAATGGAAATAGTTTAACTTTCTTCCAGAAAAAAATACCGTTCCCGAGGATCATCTAAAAATAAAAAAATATAAATCTAAATCTCTATATATAAAAATAAATCCCCATTTCCCTTAGTGACGGCATCACGCGTGAACGGGTAGACCGATTTTAATTCGGTTTTCACTAATGGAAAGAGGGATAAACGGGGAATGTTAATATATATAAAAACTGCACCACGGGCGAAGCCGGGGGCGGGTCGCTAGTGAGCAATAAAGATTGAATAAATGTTTTAACATCTAACCAAAAAGAGCGCGGACAAGTCGCTGGCAATATAATTAATTAATATAGGTACACCGAATTCAATTCCGAATTCGGCTGGGTAGTAACAATTTCAATAAAGAAGTTGAGTACGAGTATCTTCATCATATCTTTCCATCGCCAATCCGTCAATGCGTTAGGATAACGGTCCAATGTAACCTGTGCGAATTGCCAGATTTGACAAACGCTGCTGTAACTGAACAGACGAAATGTCTTGTCCAAAAATTGTAAGTCACTCACCGAGCTAGGGAGATGTCAGTGTTATATGGCAAAGAATCAGTCAGCTGAAGTGCAAATGGGCGGGACATATATGTCATGGAGCTGACATATGTATATATCTTTGGTATAGACAAGTTTTGTAATAGAAACTATGGTCGAGACAGCCCTATGTTGGTACCGACTGGTGGTAGTGGATGAATAGAGTCTGGTGGCGCCCAATTATGAAAGATGATGATGTGGTCCTAGGATATAAAATAGTTAGCTCAAACATAAAACAGCTCAAACACTCTCGTTTTACTATAATTATTAGTAACTATACTAAACATTATTACTGTCTGCAATCATATATTATACTACATAATATTTTTATATAAATTAAAAAAAAATCAAATGTTGTTTTAGTTACACTTGTAATTTTGTCCAATAAAATTATTATGTATGTATAAAAATCGTAGCAAACCCATTCACATTTCTCCAACGCTAACAGAATCCCTCTGAGATGTTGCTACTAGCGAAGCGAAAATGATACATATTTTCCTGTTACACGCATGACTATTGTTTGAGTGCTAAATCTCTGAATATACGTAGAATTATTTACTTTTTTATTGGGACGTAAGCAGTGTACACATTGAACCAGTTGTGACTAAAGATTTGTGTAAACATTGACTAAGAATTGTGACTAAGACAAAGCGATTGAAGGCCCATTAGCTAAAGTAATCGGTACTATTGAAGAAATTAAGACGCAATCAACTCTTGTTAATCATTGGTTTCAGTGATACAGTTGAAACAAGTAACACTCATTATGTCACTCGGTACTTAGATTATCTCGGCAGCAAACTTGCAGCAACTCTATGGCGTTGCTTCTCTCAATAGGCGACGACGGGAACTAGTGGCGGTTCCACCAAGTGGACCGTCAGCCAGCCTGCCAACTTATATAGTAGGAGGGGCGCTTATATTCATATTTTTATGTTTGATTATTTGAAATTATCATGCAATAGATAAACTTAGCGAAGAACTAGCAGAAAAGTGAAGCAACAAGTCCTTATATCTAGATGCAGCGAGTTCTTGTTTTCAATATTGATCTTATATTTAGTAATGACAATATTTCAAATTTCTTAACATGAAAATATATACATTATTCGTTTTTTGAAAATACGAGTGTACAAATTCTTATGTCATTATTTTAGGCTTTCTTACACTTAATACAAGGTTTTAATCTCGCAACTTTTTTATAATTTTTATAAAAAAATATTTAAAAAAGTTTTTGCTGCTGCAAAATGTCAGGCTGATGCAAAAAATATAATTAAAGCACACACATTAACGATCAAATGGAATCTGATACTTAGGTAACAAAATGTGGAAGTAAATCATAACTGCAAATATATTCATTTGTTACGGAATAGATAACAAATACTGGTAGGGGAAACTCCAATCGGAATATAAAAATTACGACAGTTTAAAAGTAGGCGATATTTACATAAAACTACTATATCGGAAATGATATACACTCTGCGTACGCCCCATTTGTTTATTTCGTATGAAATATAAGAGGGATGAACGAGGAATATTGGTAAAATTATTTAAAATTCATACGAAATTGCACACGTAAAAAGAGAATATTTTTTATCTTTTTTAACGTTAGACTCCATCCCCTTTCCTACAAATGAAATACAACATGGAGAGATCATAATTATACAGATTTATAGGTTGAAAAAATACATTATTATTTCAAACTAAATATCCCAGGAAAACACATTACTCCTATTTGGCAGTTAATTTTTTAAATACTCCTCTGCCCTTAGATAGAAATAGCAAATAACTTTTTGACATTTGACTTTTTTATAGTCCACTTGATGGTGGGTGGCTACCGTCGCCTAAAACACAAGAAACGGCAAATGCGCTTCAAGTGCGCTGCGGACCTCAGTAGGATTAAGGATTAAAAAATTAGGAAGGGATAGGGCAATGAGCTATGGCATTCCTTACTCACTCACCGAAACACAACAGCATATATGCTATTATTTCAAGGTTGTCTTTCTATACTGCCGTCAGACGGGCTGCCCAAATGACCAGAGCCAACTATGAAAGTTTATTTCCAATCCTGCTGGGAATCGAACTCGCGACCTCTGAGGCTCTGCCTCAGAGGTCGCGTTAAAAAAAAAGGTTAAAATAAACACCTTAACCACTCTCGACTAAGAGCTTTTTATTATATTATGTCCTACGACAAACTATATGCATAATACACTGACACTACAATTCAATGCCGCTCATTGCTCGTGATAACTATACTCTAATTAAAATGCTATCGATCGATCTTCAATGTTTAATAGCACGCGATGTAAACACTATACAGATCGGTATCTGTCGGCGTATATATGATGTGAGAGGCAAAATATATTTTATATTGGTTACAGCTTCCGTTATTTTAAATATGACTAATGTTTTGTTAATATTTGGGGTCACATTTGTGTGGGTAAATTTTGTGGGGGCAGGAAGGAACGGAGACGTAAGTTAAATTCAAAATTATCTTTTTTTTTGTAATTTATAAAGATGAAACTAAACCGTGTCAGCTTTTTGAAAAGTTCAGCTTAATTGAAACTAATCTTAATCTTCTGGGTGAGCTCGCTCCATCGTCGGCCTCATCCTTCCTACATGGATAGATGCTGGTCAAGAGCAAACCCATCTTTAATTAAAAAAAAAGAATTGGCATTAAAGAAATTAATAATGTAAAGTGAGGGAAAATTAATGCTACAGTTATAAATTGAGAATTAATGCTCTGTGGTACAGTAACTATCCTCCCGAAAAATCCTTTTTATGCGTGAGGAAGTGATAGGTACTATATCATTACCCTTACTCTAATTGCCCTTAATTTATTCCCTTCAACAAATCGGAGTTTCCAACAGTTGCTTGTAGGCAACTTTAGTCGCCGTCATCAAGTTAGGCGTCAACGTTAGATCACGTAGATATGTTATTTGTTACAATTAAAAGCTACTTTATAAAAGCTCTTTATTAATATGGATGGAATATTATAGGTAATTTATAAAGGAGGCTTTTCTGAAGATGTATGGTCATGTGAAGACTTTCAAAATGACGTTATGATAGCTAATCTGAAACTTGAAGTGGTGCCGGACGCGAAGGGTGATGATGCACTGGGACTGAAAGGGGTATTTGAAATCAACGAGGACATTCAGAATGGTGTTGAGGTAAATAGTCTGTTAAAACAGGAGTAATTACAAAGTAAGAACATGGCACTTCATATGGATTCTAACAGCTGTTGAAAATAAATTTAATTTCAACGATAATCTACTCTTCCGTATTACATAGATTTTTTGCATCTACTCCTTTCGGAATAAATGGAAATGTCTACGATTTGTAGAGCCTAAATAAGTGTCTCTGCTACCAAACAAAGGACTTATCAAATATTCGTTATGTCTTCTTCTACTACCTTTCCAACCTTGACGGCCCTCGTCGGTATCTGAAAGAGGTAGCTGGAAGGGAAGATATATATTACACGCTACTGTTTGGTCATCACACAGACGATTCAAAATGTCTTTTTAGTGCAAATATTGTCCCACAAGGGTCAAACGGCCGTTGTTTGACACTTCCGTCCAGCCGATACACACAAATGGAAACTTAAGTCACTGTTTATTTTGTCTCGCAACACGGGTACCAAACTACCACCAAAATCTACAAAAGTCGCAAAATGTATATATATATATTTTGGAACAACAATCAAAATTCCTCCCGACACACTTTAGATCACGTTCATACTCGCGTTATTGATTTTGCTGACAAATATACTACATATTATTGTCTTTTTTTTTTTTTTTTTTTTTTTTTTTTTTATAATGATAGATCAAGCATTTGACCGCAGTCTCACCTGACCGCAGTCTTTTCTAGTATCTTAGATAAATTTATTTCCATATTGAAATGACATCAAGTATATGTCTCTTTTCGCACGTTTGCTGGTACATTATTACAACTATTGGGGGTATAATGGGTAATAAACCTCTAAATCTTCTATAGCTACTATGAAGAGCCACATGAATGGCTATCATAACACTTTTGCTATTAGAAACGCACTACACATACGTAGTGTTGAAAATACGAACGCACGTAACGTGTAAATAACATTTTATGACACTATTTTAGTAGCAACGATATTTATGTGAATGGTAGCCATCGGAAACATGATAAGTAGGAGAGGTTCCAAAGAAAAACTAAAAGTTTGAAATTTGAATTAACTAAACGAGATTACACTCAAAACAAGTACTGTGCGAAATAAAATCAAGCACAATACATAGCTAAGAGCTAAAACAGAAAGAAATTGCACCCGTGCGAAGCCGAAAGCGGGTCGCTAGTACGTTATAAGGAATGTAATAAAGTTTTTTAATAATGTTTTACAGATGGATGTTAAAGTTTGGAAATTCATGGAAATCGGCAAAGAATTTATGTATAATGCCAGAGGGGATATTTGTAGTTCTTTAGATAATGAGGAGGCGCCTTGGTATCCTCTTCTGAGCGAAATGAATATTACGTCTTGTCCTATATTTAAGGTATTTGTATTTTATTCCTTTCTACGTCATTTGTTAAACTTGAGTTTAAATAAAAACAATTACTCTTTGGTTCCAGGGTACGTACAAAATTGACAATTTAACAGTCGATCTGTCTTTCGCTCAAGATATTATGTGTCATGAGTTTTGTGGTGAATATTCCGTCGTCATGGCTTTTGTACAGCCGTTGGATGAACTCACATCAAAACAAATCTCTTGCTATGAATTACAAGTGACCATTTACGAAGAAACAGTTGACGATGAAAACAAGTAACTTGTGAATAAATGTTTCATTAAGGAAATAATGAAAAGTTAAAAATATATCTGTTTTATTTTCGTGACACATAAAAATATACCAAATAAACATAAATAGGTATTATTAATGGGGAACGTATGTTTGTTTAACTTCGAATGGACTTAAATGTGTCAACCACATGCTTGTGTCTGCTTTCGTTCAACCGTAGCAAGCGAGTCATAATAGGGGATCGGACAAATTTTCAGAAAGTGTTTTAAATTAATCTTCATGGATATTTATACCCATAAAAAATACTATTTTATTTATTTATAGCCTTTTAGGTACTCAAAATCATGTTTTAATATTGTTTGTTTGAAAATGCCGCCAAAACGCCACGATAGTTCATCTGAGAGCGCGTAACGTCATTTGTGGTCATATCATAACAAAACAGCTGCATTGGCATAAGACAATGATTGCCCACAAATGACGTCACGCACCGTGATTGGTGTTTCAGTATAGATTAAAAATATTGTAAATAATAAAATTTTATTTCTTCATTTAAAAATATTTAAATGAATTATATTAAATTATTATTCGATAAATAATCCTAAAAAATTATATATTTTCTTTCTAAGTACTTTTTAGATTTTAATCTGATTACTGTCGATCCCCTATTGTATGCACAATTTTCGTATCTTATTGTCAAATTCATAATATATTATTAACAATAATTATGCGAATTAATTAATATTAATAGTTATTTTATTTTGCTTTTGTGTGACGGACAGACAGGCATAGATGTATGTATATATGTCGCTTACAGACCAGAGGTATTCCTACTTTCAAACACTATGGCAATTCAAATGCCAACCTCACCTTATATAGAGTTTTGCCTCCAGTTTTTTTTATGATTTTCATACCACAGTCTAGTGCCATATTACTTAATTTGCGAATAAACGATTGAAGTCACTGATTTTAAATTTTAACGGTAATAAGTGTTGTTTATCTCAAAATTTAGGAAATTTAATATCTGCCTTCCGGAGAAGACTGTTTAGTCTCAAAGACAAAAAAATCTCGTTTAAGTAGTACTTCTTAACTAGTATTGTCAACAAATGAGAAATTATAGTCGTAGATCCGTCGTGTTTAATATTTGTAAAAACAAATAAACAAGGGCGAGGGAGTGGCGAAAATTTATAATTGCCAGCGAGGGTCCGGGGTTTGAGAGACTTCAAGCGTTATTAACTTTTTCCTGCATTGTCGGCCGTCCGCAAATTCCTAAAGCCCGATGGTCAGCACTTAAAAAAATTCTCTCCATTAATTTAAACAACTCATGTGGTCAGTGGAACAAAATCGTCTGCACTACACAATTTTATTGCACCACATTAATTTAAAATCATTGCGTACGATTATCATAAATTTCAAAAAAGATGTTCAGTGCATTCACGTTCTGAATCGGGAACTGGTTTTTTTTTCTTAAATTCCAGACACCCTTACTAGCTTTTACCTGAAATTTTATCTTGTTTCTGTGTTATTCTGATGTTTAAACTACATTAATATAACTACACGAACAAATCGTCAAAATCGTCCAGCGGTTTAGGAAGAGTTCTGTGTATTAATATATAAAAATTGTAACATTTAAGACGATGTACGAGAAATTAATTTACGTACGAAATACGAATATTATTTCGATGCGTAACAGATGTTGTTTGACTATATTTCGTAATACGTAAACTCTTTAATACGTCAAAAAGTTTCGTCATTATATATTTTCTGTTATGGCCTGTTAATTTAAATATTGGCCTGTTAGGATTATTTCAATAAGAAAACCTTGGTACTCACAATCTCCAGTCAGCCAGGTCCATAATGAATTTATTCAAAGTAAAAGATGTGAGTGGCGTTTTCGCCATAAATTTTCCTCTAACGTTCGTAAGTTAGAAAAACATACGTGAAAATTGCATTAAGAAACGCGACGCGGGGTCAGAGCCGAGCGCAATATGCAAATATGTCGCCGTACCAGACGCCGTTCAAACCTTACTAAATTGTAATATTATTCAAATAACACGTTTATACATCATATTCACGGATTTACGTATTTAATTAGGAATTTAAACTTTTTCTGATCTTTTTTACTAAACCTTTACTAGAAATTGAAGAATTGGTTTACAGACAAGACTTACAGAGAGTATACAAAACAAAAACATTTCATTTTACACATTGATTGATTCTTTCTCTCTTTGTAATGCCACACAAATCGTGTTAATAAAAAAAACTTCAAGTGCGAGTTGAACTCGCGTGAAGAGGGTTCCGGACGATGTTACCTAATCGCACAATATTGAGTTATTTACCATGTTATTTTAATATCATGGACTTCTAATAGGTTTTCTTATAATCTATAAGTAGATAATTAATTTCTGTATTTTTTCAAAATTTTAGATTCAGTAGTTGCGTAGTTGGTCAATTTTCGTCTATTTTCTTGAATAACTTAGAAACTATTTATTTTAAAATTACAAAAAATACATTTAAGATCTTCACAACAAGACCTTCCATTTCATATGACACGCGATGCAGTTTTCAAATTTTTTTTATTTTTTATTTTCCACGTTCCCTCCAAAAATGACCTCCGATATACAGATTCTATTCACGTCATATCTTTGCGTTTGGGTCACAGAAATTGATATGTGAACCAAAGTTCAATTTAATCGGTCTAGTAGATTCCGAGATAATTGACTGTGACCGACGGACAGACGGACACACGAGTGATCTTATAAGGGTTCCGTTTTTTATTCGGACGTACGGAACCCTAAAAATGAAATAGTAGAAAAAATAGCAACAGCATGCCACAATACAGCATAGATTTTTAAAATTACTTTAACAATTATAAAAATTTATAATACACATATGTACTTATTTGTGATAGGAGCATTAAAAACCAGAAGTTTAGTGTACATGCGCACTTAGCGACGATGTCGCGGCGGCAAATGAGATCTTACTTTAGTTGGTAGATTTTAAAATCGCACACACTTATGGGCCTACGAGATTGGGCGCAAAGCGCACGCGGCCAGCCGCAGCCGGAGATAATTTGTATTCCATTTGTATGGAAATCGCGGCGGGGCGAACGGTCGACGTTATTCTATGTATGTCTCGCCTATGTGCAGTTATATTAAATGATTATATGTATATTAATATTTTTGTTTTATTCCATCAAGAAGCGAATAACATGTGCTCATTGACAACTTGTCTTATTGGTACCCTCAATATTTAGTTCGCAAATTATTGTCTTTTTTCTATTGCATCATTAAATACATGAGTACAGCTAACTTCTCGGCGTCCATATGAAATCAATTCGTGTCTGTCAACTGAGAATTCTTCGCCGCAACTTTGGCCGCTAAGTGCGCATGTCCCTTAAATCTTGTGCTATAATGTCATACTTTTAAAATTAATCATTAACTTAATATTTATATGGGTAAATTAAAATGCGTCAATATTTTTAAATATAATTTCAAATATATTCTCCTAATTTAAATTTAATATTTTTAATTATAACTGAGGGACAATATAACCAGTAGTCAGTCCGCCATATCGTATTATTAGCGCTCTGTGTACACAATTTTGAAATCACTTGATTGCATGCAGGGTGTTTTTTTAAAGATTTGTTAAAAATATTCAGTTTAGATAGCTTAAAAAGACTGTTCTCATTGTCGTAGTATATATATTTTTTAATTTAAGTGAGACTTATATTTCTTGAATTTTTGCTCGTAGTGTAAACATTTTGTTTAGACAACTGCTAAATACTGCATATAGGAATCTGACCAGTGCATAATAAGGATATAATAAGTGACAACTAAGCATGCCCATGCAATTCTAGAATTAAAATCTAAAATAGATTTCCTACGTAAAAAAACACAACAAGTCTTCAGGCCATCTCAAGACGCAGCTAATGTTCCATAATAAATGCCCTGTCTTAAAAAATACAATTTTTTACACCAAAACATATTGCTGCTGATTGGAAAGTAGCTTACTGGTATGAAAATCCAAAGATAACATGCCGAGTGGATAGAAAATTATTATTTATA
This sequence comes from Bembecia ichneumoniformis, assembly GCA_910589475.2. Classification (NCBI taxonomy): domain Eukaryota; kingdom Metazoa; phylum Arthropoda; class Insecta; order Lepidoptera; family Sesiidae; genus Bembecia; species Bembecia ichneumoniformis. The sequence goes on along the minus strand of OU342526.1, from coordinate 359,483 downwards.
TATTTTATACCATATTTAATATCGGTAGGTAATCTATTTTAATGTTATCATCCTGAACACTGAAGGTTTTTCATCACAACAACATGTTCATATTCTTTTTCTTGACTTTTAATAATTAAACATATATAGAAGCAAGTTAAAATTAATTAAATTCCAAAATTTAATTTAAAAAACTGTCAATTTTTTTTTCTCATTCTAGGTGTACAGTATGATGGTACTTATCATTGTGATAAGAAGAAAAGTCTAAACCGTGTCTTCTCCAATGTGAACAATATAGTATTTGAGATTATAATTTAATCGAGAATGTCACCAGTGGTTGTATTTTCAGGGTGCACGGTGGCACAGCAACAATTTCGAGTTAGTCATTGTGAGAGCCACGAAACAATGGCTGTGACGTCTGACGCGGGAGTCCTTCACATAAAGGAAGTGCTTTAATTTACGAAGAAGGGTTCAGTCGAGCCGTGGAAATTATTTCAGACTTGCTTACTTTGCGGGCCTTTGTTCATTTCATTTGGGTTGCAACTCTGTCTGCATTTTGTTTCAATACGCTTTTGTATTGACGAGACAATAATATGACACTTTTGATTGCAATGTTCGTCTTGGTTTTATAATTAGTGAAAATTTTATACGATAAACTTTTCAGGATATGTCTAGTGATAATTATGATGTGGAATACTTAAACTTAATTCATCAAGTTCGAGTTCTGGATCACTAAATTAAAAGTTTTTTTTTTTAATATTATGTTGATACAAGCGACTATACTACAAGTATAACCGAATACTACAAAATTATAACACTAGCTGTACACTAGCTGAGCCCGCAACTTCGTACGCGTAGTATACGGTATAGGGCGTAATCCGTTTTTTTACAGTAACCGATAGGAATGGAACAAACACTATAGGTTACGGGAAGTTTGCTACAATACAACAGTGAAAATTCCATTCAAATCGGTTCGGCTACTTCTGAGATTAGCGTGCACAAACGCACAGAGAAACATCCAGACAGAAAAAAACAGAAAAATTCTAAAAACCTCGGTAACATTTTATTATACATATGTATAGATTAAAAGCTAGACATTTATAGGGACCAATATTGTATGCGAATAATTTGGCTTAAATGGTCCTGAAAAATTGTGTATTAAAGATATTATTTTTGTGGGTTATTAAAGTCACAAATACTTAAATTTAAAAAGTCTGAAATTACCAAAATACCTACATTTTTTTGTTAAAATAGTTGTGGTGGATTTATAAGGTTTGTTTTCAATGAGCACAATATTTATTTGCAGGAATTTTCAAGTCTCATAAATTGTCAATATCAATCATTACGCAGACGTAGTTACGAGTGTGGAGACACTTTGCACTTGTTCAAATAATTTAGAGGAAGAACTATTTGGTAAATTGAGAAAGCGTGTCCGCAAAGGGCCCTCGATTGACGAAAAGGAAAAATCAAAGCGAATTGTCGACAAGTTGGTCCTCTTCACGGTAACTGCTCTCGGAACGTGTCGCGCTCTGTGGAGTTTTAGGACATGTACGATAAATAAAAAAATTCTAATAAGAAGTGGTAGATTTTTAAAATGCCTCATAAATATTAGAAGTAGGAACTTAATATTTAAATATCGGGATTGTCACTACCAATACACAATCTCCAACACTCACGACATCGATACTTTCAAAACTCCCATTGGAATTATAATTAAAAACTTTTAACAAGAAGCTAATCTTTTTAGCAAAGGAAAAGTATTACCGTAAAAGTTTATTAATTCCTCATTATTTCAATTTCCAGAATATATGATAGTTTTTAGATAGGTAGGGGTTTGCAAAAATAATTGCAAAAATAATAAGCAATAAGACGTTAGTTGCCAAAATAAGTTGTTTGATCTCGAAAAGTGTTTTTGGAATAATATCTGCAAATATCCAAAAAAAGGTCGCGCCAACAAAAAAGCCGCACGCACATCAGAAATGTACGATAACTAGCGTAAGGGAGGTGAGAAGTGCTCTCAAGTTCCTTCAATAATACGCCACGGAGTTTGCAATAAAATCTTCAAGTAGAAATCTGCTAACGACGCACTTTCAGTTATCCGTCGTTTGAGGGTTTTCAGCGGAGGTAAACACGACATTATGAGATGAGATACTTCATAGCGAGATGTGCATAAAGGGAGAGAGAAATATCGTTAAAGTTTTCACAGAAATTCTTATAAATGCAACTCCTCAATTAGAATCACTATAGCATGTTGTGTGTACTCTAAAACAGGTTCGTCATACATAATCATGGGTTTAACAATAGGGTATTTTAGTCTATATGAAAAAAAATCTAAAAGTATATTATTGAGATAGCTTAGGCAAAAAGCAGTCGGAAAATGTTAGTTTTAGTTCGTAAAAGATAACAAAATAAATTTTAAAATTAAATTCAAAGTTTTCAGAATTTTTAGTCTGTTCTTAAACACAATGAAATAGTAGCCGCCATGTTTACGTCATACGGTTGTGTAAACAAAAAAGTGTCAGTCAGCGTCATGTCAATTACCGGCGCATTTGTTTACACAGCCAACTGACGTCATGACCACAGAGCAAAATGGTTTCCAGCGTTTTCGTTAAATTACGCGCGAAATTTGAAAATGTAAATTTTAAATGCATTTTTATTAAACTTATCGATTGAATAAAAATTTGGTGTTTTTTTAGTGGTTCATTAGCACTACAGAATTTAATTGAGACACTTTTTAAAAATGGGTGTAATACCCTATTGAGTGCAGAAAAAATAATTGTATTTCAGATTTTTTACATTTTTTTTTACAGATGATCGCCTTAAAATAATAAATTACATGATGGTGTGTTTCGGCGACTGATTAACTTATTCCAGAGCATAATTATGACGTTCCTGGTGTTGTGATTTGAAGGGCTGTCTGTCATATTAAAAAATAAAGCAACTAAAAGTTATTTTTATTTTTTATTTTATTTAATGGAATTACAAACAAATTCTACAAACACATTTGCATTTGCTTGCCAATTACAGCTACATATCACATATTATTGTCTCTGTTAAAAATAAAGAAATACATATACTCAATACATAAAATCATCAACTATTACAATTACCAACCATCATTAGCCACCTACCATCAAGTGGACCGTCAGCCTGTCTGTCGACATAACATAAAAAAAAAGAACAAAATATACATTACAATATACACAGTCCTTATACATAAAATATAAAGACGAGAAGTATATAACGCCTACATATTTTTTTTTAAATACAAAGTAATATCAAATAATATAAATTTAGCATATCAATAAAAAATTAAACTAAAAAATCTAATCAGTCAAAAAAGTTAAAAATAATATCCATTTCGTCAAAACAATATTTAACAATTATTATGAATTAAATATCGTCAAAATCAATGCTAACGACCAATACTATTCAACCTTGAGAGTTTTCTTTTAAAACAACTTAAGCTGTCATGAAAAATATCCACTTCTATGTCAATTTAGATCGAATGGAAATGGGAAATCATACGGTTGACCGGCGAAAATTTTCCTAAGTTTGTGTGTGTTATGTCACAGGAAAATACCTTACTTGTAGAACACGGGGCACCGCCACGGATAAGAGACTCAAGACATCAGGTGCCGAAACAATTCCATTCACTATTTTATACACAGTCATCGCATCTGCAATCTCGCGTCGTGAAAGTTACTTAAGTTAAAAATGTTATTTAACAATATAACGGACTTCTCTATAATTACAAAAACTAATTACAACTAAGCAAATAAAAGCACCCTTATTCTATTTTATAGACATCGAATGCGGAACTGGCCACAGACATTAAGCAAAAAAGTTAATGGTGCTTAAAGCTGGACGCTGTCCTGTAATTACGAATTAAAAAGTTCGTCTGCCGGACCCCGGTTTTTTCTCATTTATTCGCTTGTAAAGAAGATAATATTGCACCCCCAAATCTCTACTGAACTCCAAGCGAACTATGCTCCTTAAGGTTTTGCTATTAGGGTACAAATTCAAGTGTGCGAATAGTCAATTACTTTTAACGTTATCTTCACATACAGGATACGTTCATACCTGCTTCTATTTATAAAAGCGACACAAAATTAACTTTTACGAGGTCTCCGGATAGCGTTGCTTTTTTGAAATGTAATACACAAAATACCTTTCAATTACTTAGTTCGAATCGTTTGCAAGCTACTCGTTCGTAATGCAGCTTCCACTGTAAAATGTCAAAAAGTTCGATGAGATTACTTTTATGTATATTTGTCGTGAGCTTTCATTGGCTTCAGCCAGACTTTCATCAATGAGTGCCTGTCGGTCATAATCTTATATATAAAAATGAATCCCCATTTCTCCTGGTCACGGCATCAGGCGTGAACGGGTAGACCGATTTTAATTCGATCTTCGCTAATGGAAAGAGTGATAAACGGGGAATGTTTTAGGGTATATAAAAATTGCACGCCGGGCGAAGCCGGGGGCGGGCCGCTAGTGTAATATATTTTTTAACAACACTTGTACCTTAGTCAATATTATCCACTCAGAATTCTCTAATTGAGTTTTGGATGTTTCACCTATTTTTTAGACTCATAATGAGGGTGTCAACATGCTTATGTTTAAATGTAAAACCAAATACAATTAAGTTAAAATTACAAAATATAATACAAACTTATTAAAAAACATTCATAAATTTGGAAGAGAAAACAAGCAACAATAGTTTTTTATGAATCAATAAGGAGCTTATTTATTTATTACTAGCGACCCGCCTCGGCTTCGCTCGTGGTGCGATTTTTATATACATAAACATTCCCCGTTTATCCCTCCTTCCATTAGTGAAAACCGAATTAAAATCGGTCTACGCGTTCACGCGTGATGCCGTGACCAAGGGAAATAGGGATTCATTTTTATATATAGAGATTCTGTAATGTCGCACATAAATTAGTTTCTTATAGAATTACAAATCTAGATTTTCAAGTAGATTTCTTTAATAGTGATCTGATTTAAGACCGATAATGATTGAAGACGCGGACTCAGCTACAGTGTTATATGTATTATGTTTGTTCTAGTTACTGTGAAAGCTATAAAACAAGCGCATGTGGGGTTATACGAAATAGTGAATTACAATGCGCAATAAAAATATGTTGTGAGAAACCGTCGCGCGTCGTCGAGATTAGAGGGGCTCAGATTATTGTTACAATATTATTTTGTTGTTTTACGACGGGAAAATAATAAGCGACCTCGCATTTATGGCTCTACAATAAAAGCGGTATTAAGAAGGGGTGCAATTGTTCGTACGCATGGCATCCCATAATTACGACTGCAGAAAGGGATTTTTCTTTATTTCTAATTGTATGTTGTCACATTTCATGGAGTAACAGTAAAACGCAATCTGTAGGTATTTAATACTCCCCGGTATGAACCCGTCATTCCGGGGGGTGACCGTTCCAATCTCGGATCATCTCCAACTCCTTGGTGTGGACCTTACAGCCGATCTGAACTTCGGTAGGCACATCGAGTCCATTGCCAAAACAGCTGCCAAAAAGCTGGGCATCCTTTCCAAGGTTAAACGGTATTTCACTGCGAGGCAGCTCCTGGACTTATACAAAGCACAGGTCCGGTCTTGCATGGAGTACTGGGATGGTTTCAGTTCCACCTTCCTTGTTCGAACTGCTAAGGAGTGGAACTCATTGCCTGCGTTTGTGTTCCCACAGAACTACAACCTCGGGGTCTTCAAAACTAGGGTAAATGGGCATTTACTAGGTAAGCGTGGTCCACCTTCGGCCACATCTGCACCTCACATCAGGTGAGATAGTGGTCAAGCGCTACCTCGATTTCATAAAAAAAAATTTACGTTTAGAACGTATGAATTAGAGAACTGTAGAGAATATATATGTACCTAAGTATTATAAAAAGTAAATAATTCTCCTCCTCTTCTTATAGTAGTGTTTAATGATATATACGGTGCAAAAATTGGAATTGTTTTTCACTTTTACACGATTTTAGTGCAAATAAGTTGAATTAGTTTTTTTACCAAGGAAAACTTGCTTGGCTGTATTTTATAAATATTATTTTATACGTGCTTGCTTGGCTTATGAAAGTACTATTAATTGGAAATTAAAAACATTTGTATTGTTTAAAGTGTAATTTTTTTTTTTGTTATGTCGACAGACAGGATGACGGTCCACTTGATGGTAGGTGGCTACCGTCGCCTATAACACAAGCAACGCCTAAGCTGCTGCAAGTGCGCTGCCGACTACAGTATGATTGGATAAGGGATTAGGAGGGGGGATAAAGAAATGGGCTCTGGCATCCCTTACTCACTCACCGAAACACAACAGCACTTATATGCTGTTATTTCACGGTGGTCTTCTGTAAGGGGGTGGTCACTGCCGCCAGGCGGGCTGCCCAAATGACTGCGAAACGCAGTGTGCCCTACCACTACTATGGAGACAGAAATTAATTGCATACCAACATAACAAAAAAGGTAATGAAAAATTTGTAGAAACTGTGTATATTTTAATATTTCTAAACCAATATCACAGTAACACTTTTCTCAGTAGCAATTGTTTCTTAATTTAATTTAGAAGATTTTTTTTTTATATATGGTAATGTTTCATAACAGAATTGAAGTGGTCTTTTAGTTAATCCTTTACATTAATTGTTAGTATAATTATCAACGAACTACGTAAGTTCGAATTCATCCCTAGAAATTGTAGGTGTATGCACAGTAAAATAACTCGTATAAAATGTCAATTTTATCCTTGTTCCGCTTGAATTGTAATAATGGAGACAAAGGGGGCATCTGCTATTTGGAAGATCAATGGTTGGCCAGCGGCACTGGCTCCGGAGCCATGCATTCACGGCTTACTGCGCTGTAAATTTGCCGATATCGGCTGTTGCCTAAGGGCGCATGCCGCGACAATCCGTTGAGCACATAAACATTAATGCAAAAATTGCGGAACGGTCACTCGTCATGACAAAAAGTAGACTATGTTCACCATAAAAGGACATCGTTCAAAACCAGGCCATTTTTTATTTTAACTTACATTTTGGAGATTTTGGTAATAAAATTCTTTCTTAATTTCAGTAATTTTCTGTGAATAATTCAGGTTTTGTAAATGGGGATAACTTTTCGAAAATTAAAAAGCAATTGGTTTTTTTTTTATACTTTCAAACTTAAATATCTATGAAATCATAGAGATTTCAACAGTTCAAGTTTCAACCGTTAAAACGAAAATACCATAGACTGATGGCCCGATCTCCATACAAAAATGATTGATCTCCTTTGTGAATTCAGAAAATCTAAATATTTTCTAAATAAATTGTTAAAATTGGGGCTCGTACCCGGAAAGACGTGGTTCTGTCAAAAGCTATTGGACTCTAGTAGCTGACGAGTAATTTAAAAAATAATTCAGTCAATTTTTCCAATTTTTCTCATGATAAGAAACTTCCTTGCCGAATTGGACCAGCTATTTTCGAGTTTTGCGCTTAGCAACACATTGAGCGAATAAATTTATTTATATATATAGACTAACGACCCCGGTTTCGCATGGAGTTAAAGTTTTCAAATTTCCTTCTTACATTCAAATTAAGCTATGTTCCAAATTACAGCTTTTATTTCTAGAGTTAGTAGTTTTGGCTGAGCATCAAGGCCAAACTAGAAAATTGTAATACTAATAATTGGATGCGCTCCCCAATGCGTGTTTTTGCTCTCAAGTATTGTTTCAGTGTTTCAGAGTGTAAGACAGAAACAAAGTAAACATTTCGTCTAACCAACAATCACGCAGCTCAGATTTCAGTGTTAACATTAAAACAGACGTTCGTAGGGAACAGCGAAGCACCAGTTAAGATTGCAGCTATGTCTCACTAATTGTGTATTAGAGGGCTCCCAAGCGTTCCCTTTGTTAACTGAATTTAATTAATTGCAAGGAAATATTTAAATAGCGAAGAAACTTCTGGAAGATTCTCCGGAGTACAATTGGCAACATACCTTATGACTTGCTTTGTCTAGACTCCGACAGAACGAGACGCTACTTTCGATTGCGCTTTGTAACGTTACCAGAATAATTATTTGCACCCATATTTCACTGAAATTTCCTGTCAAATACTCTAACGAAAACTAATGAGTAATTAAATTTAATACATCGGTGATTATTTGGGAAGAAACGGCCTCCGCTTAAAAGGAGTCTTTAATCTCAGTTTATTTTGTAATTGAGTTTCATTAAGTGATTAAAATATTTTTATTATTATACATTTATTCATCTTTTTTCTTAATTCTAAATTTTTTACAATATATATATAAAAACAATAAATATTATAAAAAACTTAAAATTAGATATCCGCTAATAGCGGGGCAAGGCCCAAGCTACCAGTGGTTAGGGCTGTAGAGTGAGGAACCTCCTGACAATTCGTGCCGTATCAAGAAGTACCGCCTTCTGTATCTGCCCCCTGATCCAGCCATCTAGCGAGAGCCTCTCTTATTATTATTATTATTATGAAATTTTGACTCGTCTCCCCCTCTAAAAGCCAAAATGAGGGGGCCAAAAAGAGCCAAAATGACAGAAGCATAGTCGGTCGGGGTTCAGGGCGACAAGGACAGAAACCGACGTACTATCCTGGCTGTATCGAGCAGCACCGCTCTCTGCATCTGGGGGGGAACCGCCACGGAATCCCAACCGCCTCAGGTTGTCCCTGAGGCTGATCGGGATTAAACCATTCACGGACAGAACAACTGGGATGATTTCAGCGGATGCCACAGCCCACATGTCGACGATCTCGTGGCTCCTCTTCTCGGTTTAAGCCGGTTATTATTATTGTTATTATTATTATTATTATTCGGTTTATTATATTTTTATTAACTCTAATACATTACTCAAAATTGCGAATCAGAATTGCCTATTCCTTAATTAAGTGAATAAGTAAATTAAGTTAAGTCAAAGTCATTTGCAGATAATTTCTTATTGTCACAGAGGTCAAAAAAATAATTCTACAATTTGTTACGTGGTACCTAAGAATTGTAGTACCTAATCACAAAAAATACATTTTAAAAGACAAAAACGTTTACTATTTTGGTTTAAACAAAGAACACGCTATAAATAAAACTGATTAGAGGTTGTTCTCTTTTCTTATCTGATAGAACACCTGGACAAATCCAGACGGTCGTCACAAACACAACTTTTACAGCCAGCTCGAGAGCAGAATACAAATTGTTTTACCGAAATCGTAAAATGCAAACACCGTACCTCCACATTTGGAGACAGTAAATAAATATTAGTCTAACTTTGTGTCGTGAAACTATATCTAACATACGCAATCACTTAGATACCTACTTTGTTGAACGAATGATTTTTTATTCACAACAAATTGTCTTAGAAAAACTCCCAGAATAATTATGTAGCCTTTTCCAAGGGTCGCTGGACGTATTTCTGGGCCGAATGTTATTTATGCCAATTTTTTTTTCTTTTTTTTTTTATGTTATGTCGACAGACAGGCTGACGGTCCACTTGATGGTAGGTGGCTACCGTCGCCTATAACACAAGCAACGCTACAGGTGCTGCAAGTGCGCTGCCGACTACAGTAGGATTAAGGATAAGGGATTAGGAGGGGATAAGGAAATGGGCTCTGGCATCCCTTACTCACTCACCGAAACACAACAGCACGTATATGCTGTTATTTCACGGTGGTCTTCTGTAAGGGGGTGGTCATTGCCGCCAGGCGGGCTGCCCAAATGACTGCGAAACGCAGTGAGCCCTACCACTACTTTTCAAATCCAGACCAGAGTCAATTTTGAAAATTACATTAAAATTTCCAAACTTGACCCCGCCGGGAATCGAACCCGGGGCCCCTGAGACGTTAGGCAAGCATCCTTGCCACTCATCCAACGGGCCGTCAAAAACATACATCGTATTGTAAAATAATTGTTAAAAAATATTGAATACTACTTGTACCCGAGATTTCGTACGCGCTGTAGTTCATTTTTTGAAAATCGCACAGGAACCTAACATTTTTCCAGGATAAAAATTGTAATAGCTGTCTGGATGTCAAATCTTATACAAATCCAACATTTAAACACACAAACATACAAACTTTATAATATTAGTAGGATTACACGGGTACAATGCAATTTACTAAAGGTAAATTTGAAGCTACAATAAATTCCAATTAGCTATATCGTAAACTGTGTAGTGTATGATTAGATAAAAATATTACTGTCTTGCTTGTAGCCCAAAACTAAAACTAAACAAGACGGCTTGTATTTCACGCATGTATTACACAACGGCTCAATAGACCCATACCGAGGCTAACTCGGGATCCTTGATTCAGAGAGCTTACCCTCCGACTCTCCGACCACTCTTCGTTAGAATTTTGACGACTGCTACTTGGGCGTCTCGACTCCAACAGGGAGACAGTATATACATGTGACATGCTATTACGTTAGTACTAATATATTTTTATATAAATTTAGTTTAAGTCATACCAGTTATAACAGTCCTACTTTTAATACTTAATTAAGAGATACAAGATATCCCTGTACTTAACCGACGAGTCCATCTGCTGAACATCTCAGCTATTTTAAAATTTTCTTAAAACGTAGCACAGTACAGAAGAATAAGCAAACAAACAAACAGAAGCAACTTTGTTTTATAATATTTATGATAAGTAGGCAAATAAGATTCAAACGTAAGCAATGATGCAGACAGTGTCCTATGAACGCTAGTAGTAGAGCACGATAGAAGTGTAAGAAATAATGAATTTTTGTATTAGAGTTCGCAATTTTCAAAATGTTGAAACAGCGAAATCCTACACTACACACCAAACATTTATCGTATTTGTTTTGGTCAGAAATTCATCTAGGAAGACGTGCTGGTAGCTGGAAGTGAATGCAATCAATTTGTTCGCGTTCGACTTGCGTCTAAGCATTCAAGCAAGAAGGTATCTGGCATTAATTTTTTTTTTTTTTTTTTTTTTATTACAGGTCCACAAAACTGGTATACAATTCCATATACAAGTAAGATGATAATAATATACAAAATAACATTTACGTCGGAATGTAACCTACTACAAGTGGACACAACATACAAAATAAACTCATAGGAGAGATTTTAAAAAAAAAAAAAAAATTAAATAGATACATGGTTAAAAAATGATTTCTTGGCCGAGACCACAGAACCACAGAATAAATCAAATTTATTTTGAATGCCATTATAAGAAGAGCACATCCGATAGAGTGGACTATGTTGACCGAGAATAGTGCGACACACAGGTAGGTGAAATGTTTTACGATTGTGTAATCGGCTACCCAGTCGAGGTACTGAGAAACAAAGACGCTCAAGAATGTCTGGAGCGTCAGTAATACCATGAACAAGCTTGTAAAGAAACATGAGGTCCAGAACTTTCCTACGCTTACGCAAAGAGGCCAAATTAAAGTGAGAGAGACGTGATTCATACGATAATAATTGTCTGCACTTACAGTCCTGATATGTAAGATGATAGAGGAAGCGCTTTTGGATACGCTCGATGCGATCGGAGTGAACTTGATAGCCTGGGTTCCAAACAACCGAACAATACTCCAGTGTACTACGTACTAAATTGTTATATATGAGTATAGATATGGTTGGGTCCCTAAAAATTTTCATCTGCCGTGATACAAAGCCTGAGATCCTTGAAGTCTTTCCAATAATAGTGCCAATATGATCGCGGAAGCTCAAACCACTATCCAAGATAACACCAAGGTCACGCATATACGAAACTTCGGATAAGGTAATCTTAATAATAGATTCAATCTTAATAATAGATTGTGGTTTAATAAAACACTAAACAAATTGGACATGTTGCTATCTCTAATTTACAAAACAGAGAATTTGAAAGATTACTTGGTTTACGTATATGAATTACTTGCTCAGCAAATGAAAAATACGATGTATCTAAATTCTCGGAAAACTTCAATTTGGGTTAAGCCGTTTCTAAGATTAGCGTGCACAAACGCACAGACAAACAGATAAACAAACAAAAATAGCAAAAAAAAATTTTTTTTTTACTTCGGTAACTTAAGTAAAACGTGAAAAATATATAATTAATGACATTGTATATAATTATGTCAACGATTGTATTATATGTATAGAATAGAAGAACTTTCAAAGTATAAGGGTAGATATTTCAATTTTAATTGTCGACAGACAGGCTGACGGTCCACTTGATGGTAGGTGGCTACCGTCGCCTATAACACAAGCAACGCCACAGCTGCTGCAAGTGCACTGCCGACTACAGTAGGATTGGATAAGGGATTAGGAGGGGGATAAGGAAAATGGGCTCTGGCATCCCTTACTCACTCACCGAAACACAACAGCACGTATATGCTGTTATTTCACGGCGGCATTCTGTAAGGAGGTGGTCACTGCCGCCAGGCGGGCTGCCCAAATGACTGCGAAACGCAGTGGTGCCCTACCACTCTTTTCAAATCCAGACCAGAGTCAATTTTGATAATAACATTAAAATTTTCAAAATTGACCCGCCGGGAATCGAACCCGGGGCCCCTGAGACGTTAGGCAAGCACTTTTGCCACTCATCCAACGGGCCGTTCTATGTCCTCATATTTATTTAATATAATGTTATTCTAATATAAGATTATATATATGTTTGTACATATGAATTTTGAAAAAGTGTAGTGGTTCCCGATATTACCCTGCAAATGAAAACAAATTAACAAAACCTTACTGCGTATAGAAGGTATTATCTATGTAAAATAAGAATAAATAATCATTGTAACCCGATTTCATTCTTCAATATTTTTTATTGGTTATTCATTATTATTATTTTATGAATTATTTTGCATTGTTATTGCAAATTAAAGATAGGTCTCTGTCATGAGACTTCAAGAGTAGTAACTAAAATATTTCTTACAGACCAAACGAATCTACTTCCAACTAACACTATCAAATAAATTGAAGACCCCTTCAAAGGTTCGCCAAATGATTGGCGAATGCCACCCGCGCCGTGTGTAAACTTAATCCGGACATGAGAGAATTGACGAAAAAAATCTGCGAGTACTATTACTCTTTTGAAAGCGTTCCGGTGTATTTTCGTTGAGCTGAAAACTTTCGCAATACCCGCTCGGCTCAAGTTTAAGTTCCCGCGGAAAGAGGGGATTCAACGATCATCTGGCTCCGTCTAATAAAAGGCCCGGCGTTTGTGAAATATGTTGTCACTGCATAAACTTTATGACTTTAGTTTCGTTCACAGTCGTCTAGAAATGTGAGAAGTTTTGGGAGAGATACGATGAAGCAGTAATAGAGTACAATTTTTATCAAGTGATAGATGCCGTAAAAGAGAATCTTTCTACGAAATCAATTACTTAACGTTGGATTAAGTTAATAAAGTCTAATTAACACAAGTTTTAACAGTCCCTGTACACCAAATTCATTTCATTCAAATATTATACTAACTCCGATCGTAGTTCAAGTCGCTCCATCTATATCGCAAGTTCTATTAATAACTATAAAGTGTTGTTATTACCTTATTGGTACTCATTTTAGTGATACACTGATAATTACTACATTTGTGTACAAAGGCTCAATCGAATCCGTTCAATGGTTTACAATCACGTTTTTATAGAGATAAATATTTTCAAAAAAAAGACTGACTTTATTGGGCCTGGACCGTATTTTTTTTTTTAATTTCCTTATTTTGATATAATATGTAAGTAATAAAAAATAATAACAACACAATTCTCAGACTGGTCGACTTTTTCTACTTAGACTGCTTGCAGTGCATAATAGGGACGAAAAAGAATGTAAGAAATAAATATAATAAATAAAATGGCCTTAGTCTCTCGGACTTTCAAAGTCATAGTCATCCCTCAGTGTCACTAACGTGTATTCGTTAAATAAAATGAATTCTTGCAACTCGTAAGGAACAAAAATATCGAGTTTGCTTAGACATCTAAGCCGTTGCAAATTCAAGGAAACGCTTGAAGTTGAAGCTGAGTTTCTCTGCTGTTTCTCGTGTTGACATCATCGTCAGTGCATCCTTGACATCAAACTCTTCAGAACGAAAACGAGCGAACCTACGCTGCCATACAATTTTTTTCCCGAGCTTACACTGAGATTTTTTCTACGAAAATGCTTACTTTGATTTTTGTATTTTTAACTTGATGCTCCATTTCAGACTAAAATATATAATCTAAAATATATATCACTTGTTAAATTATAAAGAAAATATAAGATTCGCATCGCTGGTATTACTTTTTCACTAAGGTGGCGACATCCCTAGAAAAAAAAGGATATCACTTTTTAATAAATCTATAATAATTGTATATAGAAAATTGTCGGTTTTCTTCACAAAAATAAAATAAAATAATAACCTATTCATATGTTGTTAAAGAAATATACAAAAATAAGTATATCCCTGACAAGCTTATTACCAATTGCGGATAGTGGGTACACTATTTCACATATGAAATAAAATTGCGAGGGATAGTAATTTTTCGGCACTGCCATTAATTTGAATAATTCGGCTTATATTTGCGTTGCCATTTGTCACGATTCGGCAATGAGTCCCCGCCCATTTAACATTGAATACATTATTTTAGATGTATTGCTTCGATTCGTTTCATATTTTACTGTTTACCAAGATTTACTGTTTACCTAAGTAATAAATTAATATAAAATTATTGTATTCTTACAGATTTATTTGTAATGAAAACAATATTTATAACAATATTTATATAGATTTGTTTGAATAATATATTATTCATCATTTATAAGAGAATTTTAACTCCGAAGAGGGAGGGGGGGAGGGGGAATAGGTAGTATTACGTATTGGTAATGTTTATACCTGCACAAAGGCAAATAATTACATATTATATTTTATAATAGAAAAACAGGAAAATATAAGAAAAAAATATGACACGCAACCATTAACTTGTCACTTGTGTATTAATATATTATTTTTCCTAATAATTTAATTGAATATAAAGCTATGTTCACGGCTTAAAGAGATATCTACTCTAAGAATAGAAAATTTCACTTTCAAAATTTTATGTTCAATATTTATTTTATTCAAAACTAACGGTATTTTTTGATAATTTTTTTACTAGCTGTGCTCGCGACTTCGTACGCTTTGAGAAATGAAAATTTATGAGTTATGACGCCTGACATCTTTATCGCTGTGACGACGGTGGCGCCGCCACTGTTATATATTTTTAAAACGATCCCTCAGGAATCTATCTTATATATCTTATCTATCTTATATGTTAATCTATCAGTGTGACAAAATTCCTCCAAATCCGTTCAGTCCTTTTTGCGTTATTGAGGAACAAACACACAAACGAAATATAAAGAAAACCATATAAGGAAACCATGTCATTGATTTATTTGTTATAAATATATCTAATAAAAAACAGGCTAAAATGAAATAGTTCTGGAATAGTCTCTTCGGAATACCAATAACGTATCATCGGCGAATCCCGTTTTGCACGAGCAAACCTTAATATTTCATCAAGCAAGCTTGTGCCACAGCATTTTCCATTTTCCAATTTTGCATCAATGGCAGTGATTTAAGTATTTCCCGTATCATTTGTTTCTTCCTGCTCCACTCCAATATCGCATTTTTATTTTGTTAAATTGCTTCCCTTTGTAGCGACGAATATATCCCCTTCATATAAACACGCGTGTGAGCCTCGGTGCCTCCAACACAGATTTGTTTTTAAGGATTGACATTTATTTGTTTTTAGCTTACGGCGAAATTGCTCATTTTCTTTGAATATGCGTTCGTCTTAAGTTTTCTATTATGAAGTTTTATTTCTAAATCTCTCCCTTTAGCTCGAGATTTTCATCTAAAACTTCTTATCGTCTTTCAGAGATATTTTATCATGATAATAAAGTACCCTTCCATTTATATATTTCTTTCTGTAAACGCTTAGAACAGAAGACATTTTGAGATGTTACTTTTAATAAATAATTATAGATTGATACATTTAATAAATATTTAAAATAAATATCTGCCTAGGGATAGTAGTACATACATATGATTAATTTTGTGTTTACAAAAATTACTTTTCAGTTTGACATCTTTGTAATAAGACGAGTACCTACCTAATACCTATAGCAAAGTTCAATGTTACATAATTCTCTCCTAGGAATGACATTTAAATTAGGACGTGTATATATATAAAATCAGCGTATATAAAATCAGTTTTAGTTTAAATCAGCATGATATAAAGGCCACTTGCACATATTCACGCCACAGTAAGCCAAATGTCCATCATCTCGTTTTCTCTCATTGTGAGGCATCAACTTAGCGGAACTCTATCTCACCTTTTTTGTACGTCCTTGTCTTTTCACTCCTTGAGACATAAATTATAAAACGAGTTTTCCAGGACAATAAATCCTCGATCCAAATCCATTTTTGATTGCTCGCTCAGATGAAAGGGATGTCATACATGCCATTTAAAGCAGAAACACTCGTGTCAGCAACCATGCAAAACATCATTCATTACGCGCCCGCTGACGGTAAATAGATTACATGCTGATACAAAAATGCACAAGTACACAATTTTTCTGCCCTCGTTCTGAAACACAATAATCAAAGTAATATGAGGGGCTGACTCGAATCAAATCAAAGTACTTAGTAGTACCTACTAGGTATTTAAAAGCAGTAAGTAAACTCCCACTTGCCTTGATATCATTGTAATATTTTTTAAAAAAACGGGACAAGTGCGAGTTGAACTCGCGTGAAGTTGAATCCGCACAATATTGAGTAATTTACCATGTTATTTTAATATTATGGACTTATTATAGGTTTTCCTATAATCTATAAGTAGAAAACTAATTTTAGTATTTTTTTCAAAATTTTAGGTTCAGTAGTTTCGGAGATATGGGGGGGGGGTGTGGTCAATTTTCGTCTATTTTCTTGAATAATTTGGAAACTATTTATCTTAAAATTACAAAAAAAAATACATTTAAGATCTTCACAACAAGACCTTTCATTTGATATGTCACACAATGCAGTATTAAAAAAAAAAAATGTTTTAATTTTCCACCTTCCCCCCAAAAATGACCTCCCATATACAGATTTCATCTATTCACGTCACACCTCTGCGTTTGGGTCACAGAAATTGATATGTGTACCAAATTTCAACTTAATCGGTCTAGTAGATTCGGAGATAATTGACTGTGACGGACGAACAGACGGACACACGAGTGATCCTATAAGGGTTCCGTTTTTTTATTCGGACGTACGGAACCCTAAAAATATCATTTCAGTTACCTAAATCTTTACTCTTTTAATGAACATAATTTGAATATTGTTTCTTAATTATGTTTCTCATTTAATATTTACTTTATGGAAGTCAACATTATACACTCGTATCGAAATGGTATATATTTTTGTTAAATACATTGAAAAAAAAAATAGTTTTTAAGAACTTCTATTGAATATACACCACAGCAAAATTTACTAAAAGCAAAAATCTTACGACAATTTATAATGCTTATATTTGTAGTCCTCATTATGCTGTTCATATAGACAGAGCAGAGAGATTACAGGGCAAATTCTAAAAATCATAGGACTAGAAAGGTTAACTTAATTAAGATACCTTTTATTTAAGATACTTCATATTAACTGTGCGCCTCTTTTAGTAAAAATACTTTTTGAAGTTCTACAATCTTTCTCATCACGATTAAAAGTATATTTTATATCCCTCCTTATCGCATGGAACTACGCGAATAATACAGTTTTCAGACGGACGTGCAATAGGGGATCGGACAGTAATCAGATTAAAATATAAAATGTACTTAGAAAGAAAATATATAATTTTTTACGATTATTTATCGAATAATAATTTAATATAATTCATTTAAATATTTTTAAATGAAGAAATAAAATTTTATTATTTACAATATTTTTAATCTATACTGAAACACCAATCACAGTGCGTGACGTCATTTGTGGGCAATCATTGTCTTTATGCCAATGCAGCTGTTTTGTTACGATATGACCACAAATGACGTTACGCGCTCTCAGATGAACTATCGTGGCGTTTTGGCGGCATTTTCAAACAAACAATATTAAAACATGATTTTGAGTACCTAAAAGGCTATAAATAAATAAAATAGTATTTTTTATGGGAATAAATATCCATGAAGATTAATTTAAAACCCTTTCTGAAAATTTGTCCGATCCCCTATTGTTATAATAAAATGTAAAAATATTTAGACATATTTTTCGTTGCAATGACGATTTTCACGAAGAGATTGGAAAATCTGCTAATATTGTGATCGATATTACCTACTTATCACATCTTGTATTACATCATGAAAATCCATATCGCTTTACACTACTGATATTATTATTAATATTTTTGAATTTTATTAAATTTAATATAGTTTTTTTTATTTTATTTTGTACATAAAACTTTGTGATGTGTGACTGTTTTTATCTAAATAAATAATTTCTATGCAAGTTATGATGGTCATCAGTATACCTAACAGTCTTCTATAGCAAAAAAGAAAACAAATATTTTTCTTTTCACATCTGTTCTGGTTTTTTTTTTGTTCTTATAATTGACTTCTACGTCTTCGAAACACTGTGATGATTTTAAATACGCACGACAGGGATATAAAGATTTAAAAGATCGAGGTCACAGCAGGGGATTACTCCAAAGATATTGTGTTAATATAAATAAAGCATTTATATAAAGGCTTCGTAGTTATAAGTATAGAAAATTTGAAAGGATTTTGAATTTTAAATTGATATTTTAAATCTAAGATTGAACCCTTTTATTTTATACCAATACATTAAGTCTATGTAATTGACAATGCGTAATAAAGACCTTTGTCATTGTGATAAATTAAAAGTTATTTTTATAGCTAACTAGATCGGACTATTATTTAGTGGCATAAGACTAAGTTAGACAAGACATAAAAAATAGAGATGTTACGTCTAGTGACGCACGCTTGCCCTTAAAATAATATAAAATAAGAGTACGAGTAAATCTTCACTTATAACTTGTTAATATTTTTTATATTTATAAACGGTTGATCCTGTCGCAGGGAGTATCCTGTTCAACTGGCAGGATAACGTCGCTGTTTGGAACAGCTGTCACGCATGAGATAATATTACAACGAAAGCGGAAGCAAGCCCTTACAGAATAGCGACTTTACAAATCGATTTCGGTTTGAATCCACTGACTTCATCTTGGAATATTTATCATTTGTTTTACAAGTGCTCTCTAAATGGTTAATTGAATTTAGTTATATGTAACTATTGTGTATATTAGTATGTGTTTATGGGTAACTTAAGATAAAGTTTGGTTAAATGGTGTACTGTTAGAATTGTTTCCATTGAGGTATATCTGTAGTTACATAAAATGTGCAATCTGTTATAACTTTAAGGTTAAATGAAAAATTAGTTTTACAAACATTGAAAATTGATTTTTGTACAATTGTTTTTTTTTTTTTAAATCTTTAATGTTATCGTGACTCGTTCAAAGATTTTATTATATGTTTTGGTGCATGATTAGGCAAGGAATGCGATTGTAAAAATAAAAACAAATGAAAATACAGTTTATTGTACCTAAAAACGTAAAATTAGGGTGCAATCACTGATTGAGTCCATTAAAAAAAAATTAAAAAAATAATAATTTTGCAACATTAAAAAAAATTATGTATTCCTTGGTACGTATAGCAGTTTAGTATTATATGTAGTTAAGGTGATATAAGAGGAAATAATACATTACTGATTTACAGATTTACGCAATGAAATTCGCGTGTATTGAGAACACACCTCTCGCATTTTTTCCCTTACTTGCCGCAGTTTCTCTTACCGAGCACACATGATAATGCGAAAAGTAATTTTTATATTAAATCTTTGTTGAAACATAAAAGAGAGATTTCCGCGGGCGTCTTCCTGCGGCTCAGTGAATGCGCGGCATAAATTAGTTTCAGAGATTGTTTGTTCATTCGTTGTTGTTTCTTCCATTTAGCTAATGTAAATATTTATGAGTTTCTCGTGCGGAATTTTCACGTTTAAAAATATTTGTTCAAATACTATTCCATAAACAATATTAACGAAAAACGTATCTCCAAGTTAGCAGAGAAACAGACAGAAGAGGACAGGGACTTTATTAAAAATAATAATATTAAAACATCTCAAGAGGCTCTCACTAGATGGTTGGATCAAGGGACAGATACAGAAGGCGGTACTTCTTGACACGGCACGAATTGTCAGGAGGTTCCTCACTCTGCAGCCCTAACCACCAGTAGCTTGGGCCTTGCCCCGCTACTAGTGAACATCTAATTTTAAGTGTTTTTATAATATTTATTGTTTTTATAATATTGTAAAAAACTTAAAATTAAGATTGAAAAGAAATATATTGAATAATAATAATAAACATAAATATAAATCACTTGCCGTGCATTAGTCTCGTAGAAACGATAAAATAGCGTGACCGATCTTTTTATTTATGACTCTACTCGTACACTGAGGTGACTTAGACAAAAACAAAATTGTGAAAAACAAAAAAAGAAACAGCTGAAAAATTGCAAAAATAAATTCGTAATTGTTATTTTTGTATGAGAATTTCCATTAGGGATTACTTTCAACTAATAGCGTTAGTTATTAAATTGTCTTTAATTGTGATTCAGCCGGAAAACAATATGAAAAAACATTTTCAAAGAAAGCTTTGCATTGAATTGCACTGTAAATAAAATAATGAATTAAACCGTACACGATTCCAACACTAATTTCTATTTCAATGGAGATGGAAGGTTGATTAGGATTGATAAGTGCTCATGAAAAGTTACAATCACATAAAGTTGAAAGTATTTAATTATCGTAATTTCACAGAAAAAAGAAATATCTTTATAATTTCTTAATTCATTATGTGATTTTTTTTACAGTTTTCAAACTACTTTAATTCATTATTTAAATTTTTAATTAGCAATCTCGACTAATTTTCGTGTTTAAATTAAATTTCAGGACCTCGAAATGGGTGTTAGGTTATATCGAATTTAAATTCAGCCTTATATATCTACAAAATAACTTGCAGGTATTTTTGCCTTTCGCATTAATCCTGTTCATATTGTTGAATATATGCAAATTCCCAAAAAAAAGCTGCCTACATGTTCATACGTGCAAGATAAAGTTCGTGTGCCGTTTCAGTAATTAATTAAAAGCTTATGTGGTGCTATTATGGGTTTTATGCTAATAGGCAGCGGCTAATATGAAAGCCCTCAAAGGGTACACGGACGAAACATTAAATTTCACCGAAGCGTGTGGTACAAAAGCAAGGCCAGCCGAGGTGTATACGCGAGTACCGTAATATACCGTGGCCATAGATTAGATTAGACAACTTTTATTTGGAAACTGCAGCTCTTTCACATGCGAAATGCATTTAATTAGCATTGCGGCTGCATTATAATAACAGAGGCGGGTTTTAAAAATATACTCCACTAGGAAATGGTGAATTCAAATAATAATTAAAAATTTTCGGTAAAGAAAATATATTCGAAATATATTTTTAGAGTGTTAACGCTATCCGCGTTGTCTGTTTGTCTAAGTGAAGGGTTTTCATACTTTTTTCAGGTAATTTTCTAAATATAACATTTTATATTATGTTATACAGGATTTATAAGAAACCAATAACTTTGTAAACGTAATTGACGGAACGTAATTGTTCCGTGTAAGGGGTTAATGTAGAACTTTTTTGAAATAAGATAAATGATTTGTAGTGGACAATACTCATAGTTATGGTATTCTTTGAATCATGTATCATATGAATGTTATGATATCCGATGATTCCATTGATTTGGAGATACTCTTCAATAGAAGAGATGTTAGGAGAACCTTTATTAAGTCTACTTCCATCATCATCTATGATTTAAATATTGTTAATAAAGTGATATCTTGAGGCCATTGTACGTTCCGCTATGTATGTGTGCTAGGGCGGGCACCGAAGGGCGGGCGGCTGCGGGCGGAGGAGCAAGCTGCGAGTTAAATTGAGCACCGCTCCGCCCAGACTCTCATTTCCTCCATCCACCATTGTGATGTTCACAATACAAAACATTTTTTTTTATGAATTTCGACAAAAAGTGCTTTGAATTTTTTCCAATCTTCGCCTCTCCATTCACTCTGTGAAAACTTATTGTCTGAATTCAAAATATTGCCCCGTGTCACAGAATACTGCAATAAAATTTAACAATTCAAAAGTACAATTTAGTGAGGCATTAAAACGCGAACTTTCTTAATTTTATTGCGATGATAATTAGGAGCATGATAACTCCTTAAGAACAAACATAATTCATTTGGCGAACTTAATAGAGATTTGTGTTCGAAATTGCCGCATTATACTAATTAATTGTGCTAAGAAGGACTTAATGGCCCTTATATGTTTCAGGATTTGTACAATCTGTCAGTAAAACACGAAGGGTGCGTTATGATCAAAACCTTTATTTTTTATTTGATTAGGTATTTATTTCACTTTTAATATTGCACGTAGTAGAATTTGGTTTACAATTAAACAACTTTTGCCCCTGACTTCGTCCGGGTAACTTTATAATAATATTTCTTTTGTGTTATTATGTTGTATAAGCTGTATTATTTTTAAATTTCATCAAAAGCCTTTTAAAAGTACTTGCGTGAAAGAGTAACAAATATTTATATTAGCTTTTACAAGATTACTAGGATGTATAAATATAATAAAAAGTAGTAAGTAATATGGAAAAATCTTTGTAATTATTCATTCAGAAAATACCTCAAATATTTTTTTATTTAATATATATATTCCTAATTGCACTTTTTTTAAAATATTGATAAATAAATATTATTTTTAACGCCCTGCTTTATTGATATAAAAATTCTAAAAGAAATGCCGAATATGAGTTTATTTAATCGGTCTTTAAATCTAATCTAATCTATACCACCGCACTGCGCGCCATAGATGCGAAGTTCATCCACATCACTTGGATAAGATCGAACACGTTTGGGATAATCTTCCGGCTCCTACCTCCATTAATGAGCTGGAGATTGCTGCGGTCGAGGAATGGGAGAATATATCGCAGTCAGATATTCAAGACACTATGAATAGTCTTCCAAATCCACTGGAAGAGGTGATAAGAGCCAAAGGAAAGTTACATGGGAAAATTTAAGTGGACGGTTATTTGTGCCTCTAAATGTTATCTTCGTTAGGATTTTTTTTTTCAAAACTTCGCAAAATTATTAAAATTGATGTTTGTCAAACAAGAGTACATGTGAATCACTAAATTTTTAAGATTTAGTGTCAATATAAACATTTTCCTCTCCTTTTCTGAGCCTACGCATTTTACGAAATAAAATTATAAAGCAAAAGACATTCCCAAGTATTTATTAGTAATAAACCGTCTGCTAGTATGGAATCCCTGGAGCCTGGCACAAAATTATCAGTGACACGATTTATAGTGATTGCATTCGCGCTTAGCAAAAATGGTGTTCCTCTGAGGTTATTTTTGATATATGAGTCGGCGGTAAGTCTGCCGCCAGGAGATTAATTGGGATCCGGCCCAAGATCGGCAAATCCCAAACATCTTTGCGGCATCTAGTGTGTGAAGCTTACAATTAGTCATGGATTTTTTATTATTATTTCACTATTGGTGGTAATAATTAAAAGCCAAACTGCATAATTGACCGATTTTCGTATGATTAAAGTAACTTTCATTTTGATTTACCTAACTGTCCGATTCAAGCATAAGATATGATGGTATAGATGTGGCTGATATTTATTTTTAAAAATATACCTACACAAATTATGGTAATCATATCGAGGTAATGTTGTACACGTTTATTACTAATTGCTGAATAAAATTGCAGCGTTTCGGTGAGTGAGTAAAGGATTACTACTATCACTTATCACTTTACTATCAAGTAAACCGGCAGGTTGCCTGCCAAGTTTTTGATATAAACCACTGCCACTAAAGCACTTCGAAAAATGGGTCATTCTCTCAGTAATCATTTCAACTCAATACTGCAACAAGTAAAATGCACAATGAATGAAAGTAAGCTCAACGAATTTGAATGCGTCAGTATTATGGGACTTCTTCAGAACTAACCTTCCCTCATAGTTCAGCCACTACCTGAATCAATATTTAGTCTATGCAAAAGAGGTGGCCATATAATATGTCAAATGTGTTGCCGAAGCAATCGAACAGCGTCTATGCAATGACAAAATGGCTTGATGATTGATTGATGTTGACAAAATGGCTGATTTGTACGCTTCCACAGCTACTTCGGGGTCTTCAAACCGTTGACCGCGTAAATCTTTCATTCTAGGGAATGTAAAGAAATCGTTTGGGCTCAGGTCAGGACTGTACGGAGGATGGCTCATCAGCTCGATGTTTTCCTGCTTCAAAAAATCATTTGTCTTCCGAGCCGTATGGGAGCTCGCATTATCGTGATGTAAGATGATGCGACGTTTCGGCTTATTTTTTCGGAGTTCGGCTATCATTTCTGGCAAACAAACCGTGATATAACACTCGCCGGTAACTGTTCTGCGTTCCTGTAAAGGAATTGTAACAACATGCCCCTTTTTCGAGACAAACGTAGCGACCGTTTTCTTTGACACGCTGCGGGAGCGAACCACTTTTGGTTTTTAATAAAAAAATTTAATTGTTTGAATGTCATTAAGATTCTAAGAGGCCAATATTCAAATTCTAAAAAAGGTTTTATTGTAACTCAATCCGAAATATTCTATTCCCGATCATTTCAGTGTGCCCCTTGTAAATGTAGCGTTTTATACATATATTGCTATCGTTAAAATTGACACTGACAAAATCATCACAATGAATATACTGTATTGGAAGTGTTTTTTAGTCAATCGAATTCTTTAAAGGTGGCTTGGAAACTTGAATAGAAATAGTATAGTTGTAAGTTGCGATAAAGAGAAGCACCTCAGTGGTGACGAACGGCGAATAGGGAATGGCGAATGCAGGTGCGGCTTCGGCGGATCCAATAAATCAAACTCTCAGGGTTATTGACACGTGAGATTGTGCAGCCTTCAAACGCAAATTGTAAATGTGGTCATTGTTCTTCTATTGAAAATAAGATTTTTTATGTATACTATTTCATTTTATTTATTTTATCAAAATGAATTTACCATAATTTTAATTTTATTTTAATAATAGGTACTAGGTATTAATTTTAAATAAATGTGTTTCGCTGCTATAATTGCAATTATCTTTACATTTTAGTACGTGATATAGATACGCGGTTTTAAATCCATTCTCTCTTCACTATTTCGCTTATTAAAGCACATCATTTTGTTAAATTTTTAATAAATACTTTTAAGCGAGCGAGTACTTTACAGTTTGTGACCCTGATCAATATTCATTTCAAAACATAAAGATATGTAATTGAATATAGTGTCTAAAAATGTTAAGGTATATCACAAAGTTCAAAGATAACTTTCCCGGTGTGAGTTTAGGCTGATTAGATAAATGTACGAAGTAATAGTTTCTCTACTATTGTTTAATCTTACAGTCCACTTACAGACTTCCCACAGAAGATGCACATTTGAATTACACCTGTGTTAAACTCATTTTGTGTTCTATAGATTGAATATACTTAGATACAATATGAAACACAATGACATTCGAGACAATTCATACCTAACATCGAGCATTGAAATTAATGAACATTTGTATAGTGTCTGATGAAAGACGGTTTACTTGCAATTTTCAATGAACTGTCTTGAACCCGAATAAGTAAAGTGATATTTAATAATTATTTTCGATAAATTTGATTTTAATGTTTATTTATTTATAACAGAACTGTCACCAGTGAAGTCTAGTTGAGTGTGCATTGAATTAACAAACAACAATTACTGGACAAACAGTGTCGTATCTCGGTCATGCAGTTGTTATACATGGTGATCAAACTAATAATAGAGGATCGGACAGTAATCAGATTAAAATCTAAAATGTATTTAGAAAGAAAATATATAATTTTTTATGATTATTTATCGAATAATAATTTAATATAATTCATTTAAATATTTTTAAATGAAGAAATAAAATTTTATTATTTACAATATTTTTAATCTATACTGAAACACCAATCACAGTGCGTGACGTCATTTGTGGGCAATCATTGTCTTATGCCAATGCAGCTGTTTTATTATGATATGACCACAAATGACGTTACGCGCTCTCAGATGAACTATCGTGGCGTTTTGGCGGCATTTTCAAACAAACAATATTAAAACATGATTTTGAGTACCTAAAAGGATATAAATAAATAAAATAGTATTTTTTATGGGAATAAATATCCAAGAAGATATTTAAAACACTTTCTGAGAATTTGTCCGATCCCCTATTCCTTTTTGTCTGTCAACTGTTTGATATAACAACGCCGCTCTGTCTGATAATTTATTATCAGACAGAGCAGCGTCAATTTCGAATACGAAGCCTTGTGTGAGCATTTCGAAATCGATCTCAAATTTTACATTGATAGACTCTTAACCTGTCTGCCAGGGCTGTGGGTGCAATAAAGAAATAAGTACTTCGGTGATTGAAGTAAATTTTTAAGGTTTCTGGTCACGTCGTCTAGCTGCCATTCAAATATTATTACTACAATATCGTATCGGAATGGTTTATGACCATCGCAAGACGAAAACTCACATTTTATGGGTGATTTCAAGGAATTGGGAGTACCGAGGGTAGGGAAACCGTTTCGTGGTTTACATAAATTGAGTTTTATATTTTCTAAAAATTCACAATTTTTAAACATTTATTATGGTTTTATGATGTCACTTTCTAGAGAGAAACTCACATGGCGCTTTTGCGAACCGCAAAATTCGATCAATGTTCAATGACTATAACGTTAAAATAGTTTTCTACGTTTGATTTTAATTTAAACTGTAATGTTTGTTTTAAAATTAAAACTGTCAAGAGGGTGAAATTTCTTGCCCAAAAGTAAAATAAAAAAGAAATTTTTCATGGAGAAGGATTTTAAATTGTCCAATTTCATGGCGAGCAAAGTCGCAAGGCAATTCTGTCTTGTTTACATTAAAATGGTTCAAAACAATTTGGGAAGTACTCTAAACGGTCTTCCGCTTGCATACAATTTTTATTTTGTGAATTTCCCAAATTTCTCCCTATACATATTTGGGAATTGCGACAGTAGGGGTTTCCGAAAACTTCATTTTTCCGGGCTCATTGCCAATGTCCACTCTGGTACTATCTAACAATTGAAACTTAACATTTTATACTTTTTAACTTTCAGTATTAACTTGGCGATTGTCCAGCATTCACTTTCCAAGTATTTGTTCTGGTCTACCTGTCTAGCCAAAACATCAGATACATTTGACAGTGTGATTCATTCATAACATGTATGTATTATTTTTGCTCACTCAGCTTAGAGAGATGTAATGTGAAGAAATTTTAACATATTTGTGTAGTCGGCAGAATCAGTGCAGTGAAATTAAGAGATCAATTTCAAATACAAATTATACTGGAGTGATGAGCGAGAATGGTATGACAACGTGTATCACTGTAACAAGTAATCTAATTATTTAAAAGAAAAATGTGTATGATTAGTAATTAGTACATTAATTAATACATAATATTAGTGTAAGTATAACAAAGACTAGACATACACAAAATTAAGTAACCGCCGACAGAGAAATTGAATTTCGATACTAACTACGATGAAGTTCTATGGCAACAATTATACGTATATTCACTTCTCTGTAGTTCATAGATATTATATATTTTAAGAATTATGTTTTCCTAAATTTGGAATAGGATCAATGTGTTTTTTTTATATATTAAGATCGTCAGACAGGCTGACGGTCCACTTGATGGTAGGTGGCCACCATCGTCTTAACACAAACAACGCCACAGGTGTCGCAAGTGCGCTGCTTACCTTTTTAGGTTAAGAATAAGGGATTAGGAAGTGATAGGGCAATCACTCACCGTAACATAACAGCAACAGCACGCATGCTATTATTTCACCGCGTCCTTTGTAAGAGAGTGGTTACTGCCACCAGACGGACCGCCCATATGACTGCGAAACACAATGTGCCCTCCAACTATCTAAACATTATCTTACTACGAATTTAGAAAGAGTTTAAAAGAAAAAAGTGGAAACTAATTTAGAAGAAGGTGTACAAATGAAACTAGATGTCAGGAAAAATTAGGAATCTGATTAGCATTTATCTAACGCGGGTGTATTTTGTTAATTGGAGCCTCGATAGGCAGCCATTTCAACTCTTTACGAGCGCGTTCATGGCCGCGATAACGTTTCTAATTGTCGAATAAAAAAGGATTACGGCTAATCCTTGTTTAATAAAAATGTTAATCATGAGATTCCCGTCGCAATATGCAAATGTTATAGCACCCACCCCGTTCGCGATTGACGGTGGAAAGGTGGCGCACAGTGTATGCGAAATAGCGTTCATTTATGTTCATAGTAGTAGTTTGCTTTGAGTCTCTAAATTTATAATTTATTTTAGCTGGTGCCCGCGGCTTCGCCCGCCTTGAAAAATAAAAAATTACGTCTGCAATGTAACGCCTTACATTTTTATTGCAGTATAGCTTTGCCAGGCGCTAAGTGATCCCTCGGGATCAGTACTTTCTCTGGATGAAAGGTACCCTACGTTGTTTCCTGCAACCCTGACAACGAGTATGAAAATATTTATGATGATCAGTTCAGCGGTTTAGGCTTGAAAAGGTAACAGACAGATAGAATTACTTTCACAATTTCAGACAGAGTTTATAATACATATTATTAGGGACTAATTGTGCTCGGTAACTGTTTTCCCAGTAGTTACCTGGACTTTTGTTAATATGTAATGCTGTATTTAATTATCGCGACTGAAGGTGCGTTTTAAAAGTTGACTCATTCAAAATACAATCGCTGATTCAATTTAAAAAAATAAATAATTAAAATTAAAATAAAATGCAGTTAGTTGGTAAGCATATCGATAGAGTACTGCTGGACTGCTTTTCTTAATAAATTACACCTACTTTAGGTTATTATCATACAAGACCCTACAAAGTTTTAGAAAACTTAAAATAAAAATAGAAATAAATACATGGACATAGACGCAAAGTTGCCTGTCTGTGTGTATTCTATAAGGTGTACTTCGGAGAGTGTGCTCGAGAGCTGCATGAGATCATACCGCCTTCCCCTTTTTTCTATCGAACATGCAGACGCACGGCTGGTTACCATCCTCACCTTGTCGAAATCCCTCTAATTCGGACCAAGCCCTCTAATTCGGACCAAGCGCTTCTTTTGTGATGCGCACTGCTAAGGATTGGAACTCCCTACCGGCGTCTGTATTTCCGAGCTCATATAACCCAAATCCTTTCAAGGTTCGAGTGAATAGGCATCTTCTGGGTGAGCTCGCTCCATCGTCGGCCTCATCCTTCCTACATGGGTAGATGCTGGTCAAGAGCAAACCCGTCTTTAATAAAAAAAAAAGAGAAATTAAAGTTTATGGTTTTTTTGTACGAATTTAAGGCCATAATTTACGATTCGAACGACGGTTAATCGTATTTGATTAGTTTTTATAGTAAATGGGGATAGTTACAAATAAAGACCTGGGCCATCATCCCGGAAACCCACAACTCATATGGATACCGGCCGAGAAAACCTACATTCTACTATCAGTTACAAATAAAATTAAAATATTTGGAAAAAAATTAAAAAACAAATTTTGTATTTCCTGATGATAATGGAAAATAGGAAAGATACTTTTAATGTCATACTTATTTAGTTTCGCTATGCCTTCGGAATGGAATGAAACAATATATTTTTATGTGATGGTTGAAATTATAGCAATGTGCAAAAATGCAAAAAAAACTTACGAAGAAATTTTACCTATTAGAAATTCATAAATATATTTTTTTTGGATATTTTGGATTTTTGTTTCTCTCATTTTTATTATCACAAAACCAACCAATTTATTGAAAGGCAGACAATAAGACAGAACAACGTCGGTAAAGTCAGATAATTAACCAATAAATGTTATTATAATTTGCAAGCTTTCTAAATGTCAGAGGATTAATTGGTAAAATGTTTGCACTTTAATTCAACTTTTCTAATTCTCTTTTTCTTTAATGTTTGCATTTACAAGTACAAAAACATACTTATGCTTTTAGTAATTTTATCTTTTCTATCACAACATACAATAGTTCGATAAATTAGATATTACGGTTATTACTTTCTTGCTTCTAATGAAAATCCATCAACAGAAAAACTTAAGGGAACTTAAGTCATAAAAACCTACAGTTATAACTTGTGATTCGGTTGGAACTTTTTTTATCTATAACCGGGACCCTAAATTGGGTACGGTAAGCAATATTTTCGGAAGACTAATTAGGAAAGTTGCGTATTCAAAGGTGAAGATAAAATAAATGGGTATAATCATTAGGGGAAAATTCTTGGGATTATAAAAAGGGCTGCGGTCTTGGTGAGCGCGTAATTTTTAAAGCTTCGCTTACGATCTACATACGTAGGTACATTAAATAGTGATGTTCTGAGCGAAAAAGACACATATACGATAGTAAAAAAATGAGACTGATTATTGTATTTAGAAATTTCTTAACATTTTTTAAAATAATTACAATTTTATTTAGCATTATTATTTATTAACAATGACTGCTGAAAATAAGCTTAGGACCTGCTTATAATACGTAATTAATAATGTTTGTTGAGACCTATTCTTAAGCTTTTATTTTGGTAAATGGGCATATGTTAACATGGTTACACATTAGGAAATTTATATTTTTGTGAAAGTAGAATAGCAATACAAAATTGTTATTATTTACTAATATTCAAGAAGATAATTTCATTGATAATAAGAGCCGCCATTGATGAAGCTTTCATTTTAAGAACAAACTTTATTATACACAATACACATAATTATGTATTTTGTTCGCAAATCCGAGAAATTTCGACAACCACTTATTCCCAACCCTACGTTCTCAAGTCTGAAAATGAAATTTATTCCAACAATTCGTGCGCAGTTCTCCCACAAGTCGGATTATATTGTAAATAAGTATTACTCTCCGACACCAGAATTAATCTGAATTTACTTTTTAACGAAACGCACAAAAAGCTAGTTAACTAACTTTCCGTTCGCCCTGAGTCAACTTTTAAAAAGCTCCGGTGAAATATCGTTTCTCATTCTCCAAATTATTTGTACCAATACTCTGTTAGAGAATTTGCCTGATCGAATAAATGTGAGAGGCAACTTGGCAGCCGAATATGCGAGGGTCTAACTTTAAAAGGTGTGTTTGTCTTCACTAATGGAATTACAAGCATTGAACAAGGAGAAAATCATAAAATTGAAAGGTCAACACAGAATAAGTTATAATGAACGTGCGTTTTGTACGATCCAAGCGTCATATTTTATGATGCCGTGTCAGCCGGCATTGGTCGTGATATAATTTTAATTGTATCACGGCCCTGAGCCATTAAATCACACCAAAATAAGTAATCTATGCAGTCCTATCAATTTCTCCGTCAGTTGTTACTGTTAAAATTAATATTGTCATGGACATTTGTATCATACGTTTTTTAATAGTAATGTTATAATGAGTAATCATAGTTGAGGCCACATTCTAGTTATAAAATAATATTTATGCCCTTTCATATCAGTTACTATAAACTATTTTTTATTTTTTTTGTTATTTCTAATATATTTCAAAAATATATCGATTATTGGTCCTTCGGACCATATATTAGGTCGGGGAAAAGTCTTTTCGCATATAGTAGGTACGTATAAACTTGTAATGAAAACTCTTTGGCTGTACTGTTAGTATCTGGCTGGTCTTGATGACATGTAAAAAGGTTATATTTTAGAAAAAGAAACAAATTAGTAAAATGTTGATTCCAGTAATTTTTTTATTTGTTTTTCTTTCTGTCAAAATGAATGAATCTAATGAAGAATTTCCATATATTTTAAAATTTTATTACAAAAAAAGAAAAAATGCAACGCAAGCCACGAAAAAATTTGTGACATTTATGGACCTTATGCAGTGTCAGTAAAAGTAGCACAAAGATGTCAAAGATGCACCACGCTTTGGTCGCCCTGTTACGGATAAAATGGACGCTATTTTTGAAAAAGTGGAGCAAGATCGACATATCAGTAATTACGACATAGCTGTAGAAGTGGGAATTGCCCACAAAACAGTTTTGATCCATTTAAAAAAAAACTGGGAAAAAAAGCTCGATGGATAACTGGTGATGAAAAGTGGATCACGTGCAACAAGATCGTGCGAAAAAGGTCGCGGTCAAAGGTCGGTCAGGCTTCACAGACTGATCCAAAACCAGGGTTAACTCGCAATAAGGTGATGCTCTGTCTCTGGTGGGATTGGAAGAGCATTGTTCATCATGAGCTTTTACCGCCGGGCAGAACTATCGATTCGGATCTCTACTGCCAACAACTGATGAGATTAAAGCAATAAGTTGAGAGAAAGAGGTCGGATTTGATCAATAGAAAGGGTGTGATCTTTCATCACGACAACGATAGACCACACACATCTTTAACCAATCAGCAAAAATTAAGAGAGTTTAGCTGAGAGGTGTTAATGCATCCGCCATATAGCCCTGACAATGCACCTTCAGATTTCCACCTGTTTCGGTCTCTTCAGAATTCTTTAGGCAGAGTTAGGTTAACATCAAGAGAGGACTGCCAAAACTACTTGTCGTGTTTTTTTGATAAGAAGTTCTAAAATTTCTACAGCAACGAGATTATGTCAGTACCTACAAAATGGAAAAAAGTCATCGAACAAAATGGCACATAATTATACTGTAATTAAATGTAAATAAACTTTGAACAAAAAAAATGTTTCGAGTTTTCATGTAAAATGCGAAGCAACTTTTTCCCCAGCCTATTCCGAATTTTTTTAATATACGAATTAACGCTACAGAAAAATGTAGCAACCTCATTCGAACCCTTGTCTGTTATTTCGTGACCTATTTACAGTTCCAATTTTGTTAATTGACTGCTTGGGTAATTTAAATAAATTGCGACCGAAGGCGATATTTCAGCTGCCATTATAAATCAAAGGATTAGACGCGAACGAAACGGGCTAAATGGATACTGGCAATGAAGATAATACATGTTTTATACTGCATACGTTATAGGGCGATAACGACAATATAATCGGAGTGAGCGAGGGGGTGGTCCGGCACCGCAGGGGGGCGGGAGGGTACTGGACAAAAAGTACTAAGTGCGAGTTAAATACCCTTTGTGATGTCGTTCTCTCATGTTGCCATTCATCGAGGGTCCTCTCATTATTCAGTTGAAATTCGATTATTTTCCCATTCCACCAAAATATCCATATCGTCCCTTGCTTTCACTTTAATTGAAAATGGAGGTTTTTGAACGTCACTGCAATCATATCTGTTAATTTATTTATGCTCATATTTCAATTTATGGGTGACTTTTTTCCATAGAATTTCATAAAATATCAGCGTCGGCTTCTAAATTGGAAAATGTATGAAAGGTATGAAAGGATTGTAGGTGCGATATTTTAGGTACGATTAGGCTTTTTTTCTTCTCTTGGTGCCATCTTCCATACCGGAGATTGATTATCATCATGGCTATGGTAAAATATCATGGCTATTGAGACGGTGCGGCGCGGCGCGGCGGCGGCGGCTCGAAATAGCGATCTGGTACTTCGGCCATACCATTCACGGAGATTTTAGAACCAGGTGGTACGTCGTCTACCACTCTTTATTCATTCGGAATCATTCACAGAAAGAAAGTAATACATATTTCAGTTCACATTCATGTCTCAATAGTTTTTGGTTTAAGTTTAAATATTTTATAAAGTTAAATATGAATTCAAATTTTACGGTTCTCTGGAGTGTGAGCACACATTTAAATACACAGAATAAAATTTATTCTGTGTATTTAAATGTGAGTTTAGATGTGAGTTTAATTATTCTGGTTTCAAATTACTGGATTTTGACTATTTTTTATACATTATTAGGATACGAAGCTTACGAAGAGAATAAGCTCGTTGCAAGGGGGTGTGAGTAGATATTTCTCTGATTTCAATTAAGTAAAGTCTGTAAATAAATATTATAAAATAAGTCTCCTCTGTCTGTTTCTCCTTTAACTTCTAAAACATATTACGGATTTTGATACGGTTTTCACTAATGGAAAGAGCGATCAACGAGGAAGGTTTTGCGAATATAATCGTATGCGAAACCGAGGGCGGGCCGGTAGTGGGTAATTATATCTACTTATTCTTAAAAATTTTATCAATTAGCGGTTTGTAAACATTTTGAAACCGTTCCAAATATTACATTTTATTTCATTATTATTGGAATGATATTAGAATCTATGTATAATAATAGGAGAGATATATATTTTTGAATTGAGAAAAATAATGTCAAAAAAGAATCGGCTTAATTGTCATAAAATGTTATTTTACCGAAAACTAAGTGCCTACATCCCTTAACAGACAATATTAGTGTTGTAGTGAAATGTACTTTATAGATATACAAAAGAAGGTTGTTTTTAACAATTTTATATTATTGACTTTATAAGTTGTTCCTTATTAAGAAAATTGTTAATTCAGAATTACTTCAATAATTAAACACAACGTGTACGCTCTTAACTTACGAAACATCAAGTAGGAATTTATATAAAGATGACACTGTTCGTTTCTACAGTTAAGTTTTTGTAAGGTAAGGTTTCTATCTTAACATAATATATTGTAGACGTACAAAAAATGTCAGAAACATCAAAAAGGTTTGCGTTCAATACTTTTCCTAAATAACGCTTGGACAAAGCTTCCGATCTGAACGAATAATGTTCGTCATACATCTCTGGCTACAAGCTAATACAGTGGTCGGATCAAAGGGCCACATACGGAAACGCTGCGAGCTTAGAATAAACCAATTATGAGTGAAATATTAGGGATCAGAACCGGTCTTTGATCAAGGGAGGACCTTTCTTCGTGCAAGCGAGAAAAAGAAGCCTTATAGACCGCTCAAAATATAACTGAGGCTCTTAATAAATTACAGAAATTGGTGGCTAGGCGACTAATACCCCCGGAATTGGGAATAAGCCTCTAGTGTTGTTAGCCTCAGAGACAAAATCATCAGTAGAGAATCTCTCTTTACAAAGAAAATTTTCGATTCTTATAAAACTTTTTGCAAAAATATAGTTGTGTTTACTATAGTGATACTTACTTTTGAAATATATTAGATTTAACAACTCGCTTTTGTTTTTCTTTGTGTTGTTTCAAATATAAAAACTCATTTATAATAAAAAAGCATCAACCAAAAGTAATAGCCGATCGATTCGTTTTCACCTGCAAAATATATATTACTATTAACACAGTACATAGCAATTAGCAAAATATGTAATAGTGCAATATAAAATTAGTATCACATCCCAATATGAAAAAATGGTTTTCAAATCAGTATCTTTTGGCTTCATCTACTGGCTAATAAATGTACCGTTGTAGGGACTAACTGCGCGTGCAGAGTAATCATTTTCAGGCAGGATATTTACTTCCGTCTGTTCTTGTGATGTACGGTTTCGAAGCGCTTATTAAACGGATTCGTGTATGAAGGTAATTGCGGTCAGCGTAAACACCCGTAAACTAAACATATTTATGTATACTCGACAATTATTTACTTTGGTCCAATGCACGTTCAAAATTTGAATTAAGATTTATTTAGCTAAAGTGATGGATTAGTATTGTTTTCTTTACCTACTTTAGCATTTAAAAATATATTAAATAAATAAAACGTTTTGGTGGTTTTTATTTAAATATGGACGTAATTTTTTTTGGGGGTCGCCATTTTTCATTTTATAATGAAGGTTTTTATCTAAAAAGCACACTATTCTAACGTTTATTTAAATATTTTAATGTTTTTTAGTGTTAAAATTTCGCAATATTCATTAGTAATGCAGATTTTATGATAATGATGTTCAGTGTGAGATGGGTTTAACGAGGGTCCAACGGCCAGACAAATAATACATAAATACTGGGGATCTACTGTCTGCTATAGTAATTATCTACAAGTATACCCGTAATGATAGATTTGTTATTAAATTGACGCCATATATTATCTGAACGTAGCTTAGTTTCCTTTCAGTAGAAAGTACACGGATTGTTTTTGCTTAGTTGTCGCTGTTTCTACTTTGAACGACCGGGCCGGAAGCTGTCTGCCCTTGTCCAGACCATTTCCGGCCACAAAGGCCGGTTGGATTTATGTATAAGCATAATGTTACCATAAATGTGTTTATTCTATATTTCTATATATATTACGTTTATAAAAGTAAATCTTTTTACTTTAAGTAATTGTATTAGATATTGAGCTATGAAGTAATTTATTACAATTTAGAAGGCAGGCAGCCTAGATATCAGCGTTAATAAAGTCACCAAATGAGACTATTGTATTGCAAGTTTTACTTGTTCATTCCTAAGTGTAACTAAAAGGAGAAAAAATATTCTTGACTTTTTTATATTCAAATTCAAATTCAAATAATTTATTTACATATATAGTTGAAGTTTTTCGGAAACATTTGATAAGCAACATTAATGTCTTATACTGTCTGTACCCTACCCTACCCTGAACAGCCCAGAACAGAACTAGATAAAATAAGTCACAGTACTAGTCTTATGTGGAGGTCTATCTCAAACAATAGATGGTCATGATAAGTAATACTTTTAAGTTTCAAGGAATAAATTATACCAGTTATTCTAAATTTGTTACCATCTTTTAAAAATAAAACCTAACATAACTATTTAGATATTTCTCGCAAAATTTCGATAAATATTTTAAAATTTCATTAATCCACTAAATGATGAGACATGCAAAACGTCTCCTAACAAATGGGAAATACGTTTGCTCCGGCAATTTGCACTTTATCACTTAATAACAGCGTCTGCATCGGACTTTACGATAATAGATTAATTTCAGGGTAGTTGAAGAAATAATAGGTTCAAGGTTCGGATAGTTTTCATTAGGGGCCTTATTTCGCATTTTATCTCGACGGTATTGTGTTAGAAAATCAAAGGCCCGCCGAGACGGCCCTGATTGGACGCATTTGTGAAAAGCACGAGATTGATCAACTGTAGGTATGTAGACTACAGTTGTCCTGATCATTGTCATTGTTAAGAGGGTAGTTATCGAAGGTACAAATATAAGTTTCAGAGACTATTTTTATCAACTTTTTACAGAGTTTGATTTAAGAACAAATGTAATCTCTCTGAGTGTATTCTATGGCTGTACAATGGTGAGCGTTCTGATGAGTCTTGAAGGGTCGGCAGCGCACCTACATATCCTTTGAAGTCGCTGGGGTTCTGAAGTCACCTACGACCAAAACTAATCATAAAATTATTGTCAAGAGGACCGTCAAATAAACACACATTAGCCAATCGTTAGGTACTAATTGCACATTAATTTGCCTTACGATTAATATTAATTTATTTGACGCGAGTTAAAATTGGCCAGTGAATCGGAATAAGAGAATAGCTAATTGATGGGATTAATTTTTCAAATATAATATTTATATTTAGTAATTGTTTGTCAAAAACAATCTTATATTGAAAAGTTAATATATAAAAAAATTCGTATCTAAGTATTTTCCCAAAACGCCTTATAATAATTTTAATAATTTTTAACTTTAATTTTAAACTTTTAACGTATATATACAAAATAAACAATATTGAGTCTGAAATTATTCTATAGAATCTGCTTCCAAATATATTTAATGAGAGTTAAGCATAAAATACTCGTCTTTAGAAATAGTTGGTGGATTTCAGCGAAAGTAATTAGGGAGTAGTAGAAAATGCCCTCGTTTAAATTTATCGGAAGATCTGCGGACGACAGCATTGTTGCACCCCTTGACCGTACCTTCAACTGACCGAGAGAATTCAAAATTACTCGTTTATACTTGCTAAGGGTGACATTCACCACACAATGTAAGAAAACATTTATTGTCTATATTTTATATTAGATATCGATGCACATTACAAGTACACCTTAAGTCTAAAAATAAATATTTTATCAGATTTAAATCTATAGGTATAAATAAAAATGAATAAATGTGTTGCCAAACTCAAAACTCGAAATCGGAAAAAATCAATTTAAATTAAACTGCGAGTGAACAATTAAGTATTTAAAATATAGGTGTCGGTATATTTTGTGTAAGGCAATTTAAAAATAGAAAATATTTATGTAATTCCTTTTATTTCTATTAAGTAAATATTTTAAAAGCATTATTTTCGAATTAAATCATCTAAATTTAATGTAAGAACAAAGTTACGACGAAGGAATCATGTACCATGCATTTTAGCAGCCATCTTGAGTATGACTCGTTCAGTTTTTGAAGAACAGTTCGCAATACTTCAATTCTGATATCAGATTACGTCAAATTAAATGGAGGGCTTGTAAACCGTCATGTGATAATTCAACTTATAGACTAATTCAATACGATCCGTATCTCGAAATTCAAGTAAATGTGTACACATGTGTATGAGCAGAACTCTAAGTGTGAGGCAACAGCTTTCATAACTTAATTTTGAGTGAAATTCAAAAGTAAAGGCGATGTTGTGCCTCGTCAACCGTCACACAAACATCAATCATCGTTATCTGCATTATGTTTAGAGGAACTTCGAATCAGCAATCAATAACTTCTTTAAGGGGGAGACAAACGCTAAATACAAAAAATATCCATTGTTTAATGAAGATGTTACAAGAAATGGACAAGACAATTGCTTTGACAAATACTTAAACATGTGAAGAACCAATTGTATTAATTAGAATTTTCGTTAAAGTAATAGAAACTCCACAAAAAAAGTTAGAACACAAGAAGAATTTGACCTTTATTGAAAATTCTCTCGAAAACGGCTTATTGCACGCATATGAATCCTGTACCTATTAATAAGTTAATATCAGATTAAAAAATTGTATTAATAATTTTTTTTATTTTGTGTATTGTTCTAATGGTAAAAACAAAAAAAACACCATTTCTAGGCCTGTTGAATTGTCTCCGCCGCCAGCGAGTTCTATAGTAAATGTCATTTGCCTCAGTAAATTGGCGAGAACCTATATTCTTATGAATAAAAGTCTTTATAAGTTCATAGATATTTTTCAAGAAACATACATTTTCTTTGTATGTGGGTAAAGAATGAGAACAAAGAATTAACTTTCACTGCGCAGCTTAATTTTTTTTAATATCTAATAAGCGTATTATTTTAAAGTTTAGGTTTTTGGTTAAATTTGTCTTATTTTTATTTTACTCGCCATCACAGTGTGCGGTGATCTTTACCAAATGCCCCTTACTCCTCAACAGACAATCTCAATAGACAAATTGTTACAATTTGGAGTTTTTGAAACAACAATAGTTCTCTAATCATCGGAGGGTGCAGATTAATGTGTGTTATTATGCTCTTATTTTATAAGTTTCTTTGACTGTATAAATTTCACTGGAATTATTAATAATAATTTTAGAAAAAAGTTATAAAATTAAAAATGAATAGTGTAGGAATAAGTAGAAATACAGCAAAAATTGGCAAAGACAATGGACATGACAATTGTTTGTTTTTACTACAATCAAATAATGTGTAATCTACATATTTAAATCAGTCGAGTATTATCGTATGTAATCCTTCTTAATCATACATTCTCTATTGTGTGATGAAGTCTTTTCGGTATAGCACGTAACTTTTTTCTTTGTAAACCGATTGGAATGAAACATACACTAAATATTACGGGAAGCTTGCTACAATACATCAATGAAAAGCGCATTCAAATAAGTTAAGCCATTTCAGAGTTTAGCGTACACAAATGCACACACAGACAAAATTCTGAAAACTTTTTTTGACCTCGGTAACATAAGTTAAACGTGTAGAAATTGTTTTTTGAAAAAATCTTCCGT
The DNA here is from genome assembly GCA_910589475.2 of Bembecia ichneumoniformis. Taxonomy (NCBI): domain Eukaryota; kingdom Metazoa; phylum Arthropoda; class Insecta; order Lepidoptera; family Sesiidae; genus Bembecia; species Bembecia ichneumoniformis. The sequence continues at coordinate 319,609 of OU342526.1, read as the reverse complement.
TTACGATTTTATATATGTGACGGCGCTTTTGATTAACGAGAGTAAACAGCAATGACAACTGTCAGTCGTCAACTGGACAGCGGGATCGGAATGTCATTGTCGTGGACTCTGACACAACACCGAGCGCTAGCGTAGAGGCATCGTGGCCGAGCACCTTACGAGAAGGCAATCGGCTTACATCAAGTGAATTGTGCTACGTGTTTGGTGGAGTGTTATCTGATTTGGTGTGATTGGCTGGTGGACAATGCGATCGAGGACTTATTTTGTGCCGATTATAGCGTTTGGTTTAGAATTACAACGCATGACCTAACGTGATCAAATATGGATCAAATATTCGCGCCTATCTGTGATCAAATATGGAGACCAATGATACGGAGAACCCTAATCATGTCCCTTCAAGACCAATGATATCGAGGACCCTAATCATGCCCCTTCATAGATATATCTAGAGAATAACATTTTTGGGCACTTTATACGTCACTATGGCCGAACTTTGCATTAGACGCCCTGTCGAATTTTGTTAACTAATTGATAAAGATTGGAGATTGGATTTTTAACAAACATTTTTTCCTGTGTGAATATTTTAGTGTATTTTACATTAATTAAGTTTTGTACTGAAAAGCATTACAATGTTGCACGTAATTAAGTTAAGCAAGTGATCCTTTGTATTGCAAAGACAATGTAATTACAGGAGACGAACCGGGGAAACGTTATTTTAATGGACAGCCATCAATGCTTGCTGTTTACCAAACACAATTATTGGTCACGTCCATTTTGCAATATCAGATTTAAGGGCCGAATTAACTGAATTAGAAACTGGAGTGCTCCCAGGTGGACCTCCCTTTGATAAATATATCTGTATTCTTCATTCGAGCGTTTCATGAGGGAGACGGATAGAAGGCAGATTATTGCTATCAAACGATACTAACATCAGGGCCGCTTTTGATCTCTCATGTGGTTCAATATAATTATCTGTAGCCCTATGAGATAGTCTAATTAAAAGGTAATTTTGTAAGGGAAGTTAGAGGTTATTTCTAGTAAATTAAAGTAAGTCGAATTTCAGATCTAACCTATAATTTATGCAAGTTTAATATAAATACTCTGTTATTTAAAATAATAATATAGATTTGAGAATGATCATTTATAAGGTGAAAACATAAATTCATTGCAGTTTTACATTTAGTTATTATTATTATTAAACTCTTTATTTGTACTATAAACATATAAAAAAGAATAAAAAAATAAAGAAAGAAATAACAAGTAATAGTAAAAAAGGCGGCCTTATCGCGATTTCTTCCAGGCAACCTTAAAATTGCAATATTTTCCTGCATCTTCTTCAATTTATTAAGGTATCGTATGCTTTTAAATTATACTTTGATAAATACTTACTAAAAATGACTCTACCATTCAAGCCTGGGTCTTACACATAGTTACATCGTTTGTGAAGTAGGTACCTATATTTTATTTTGAATGTAACCATACATTATTAAGTATTGTAACTAAGACACTATACATAAAATAATGGAATAATTTGGATGAAACTCCGCTCACAGATAGATTGAATCTGAAATAAACAAACTCATAGCATATTTTAATCTCGGTAATTCGTTTCCGCGTAGGTTTCGTTTCTGTTTAGATATAAAGAATCGTTATCAAATAATTGTCTCTATTCTTCGAAGTACCATACGAATTTCGAAAACATTCGAGTGGGCTTACCCTTGCTGACTCTTAACAATGCCAATCAATGAAACATGAAATCCTACTAAGCAGATGCATTGATTTCTCTCGAAATATCTGTTAATTCACATATGATTTACATTTCAATTCATGCTCTAAAGTAACTGCGATATGTGTCATTTTTCGGTGACAGATTAGAACCTTAAGACCTTATTTTGTGATAAAAAAGGGCATTGTTAAAGAAGAGTCGGCCAATCAGTTCCATCAGCACTTGAGAAGCCAATGAAGCGTGTCTAATACCTCTCTACGAGGGTTAAGACTTTACGCATTTGGTTTTGTCATTTTGTCAATAAACTCGGCTATCTGTTGCGTTTGAGGGCAATTTTTAGAATAATATAAACGTTTGCCATGAACGCTTCACTGATCAATACATTTTAACTTATTGTTTTGCTAAAGAAACGCTCAGTAAATTAAACAAACAATGTTTCCGTGTCTGTGTGTTCGTCATTCTTTTGAACTGCAAGATGTATGTGATGGGTTTTTGATATTTTGTTGAAAAAGGTTGAGTTAAATATCAAAGCATATTCAGATGAGTTCAATAATACTAATTACCGAAATAATCTTTTAATTTGACAATACGGTTCATAGATAACATAGTTAATCTGAATTAACTATTTTTCATGTCTTGTAATCTTCTATATCTATAACTATACATATTATTACGTGCGGGGTGAGTTAAAATGCCGTGTAAGGGTGAAACAAACGAGTTTAGTGATTTTCTAAAATCACTAAACTTGTCTGATAAAACCGTTAAACTTGCCAAAAGTCTTCAATGATTCCCTTAATGTGTCGCCGATTCACTGTCGCAGGTAATTCGCAAAAGCTCCGAAGAGTCGCTTTCGAATCGCTTGTTATCATACAACTAAAAACTCACTTGACCGGCCGCCTCTTATTTATACTTAGCGCCAAACGCCTCGATGTATTTCGAATTTACTAGAAATATAAACAAAATTGTAAACAAGCCATTGAAGGTTCTGGTTTACTAGTTCTGTAGAAATGTAAACTCTATGTTGTAAACATAAGGACCAATTTAAATAAGATCATAAACAAGCCATTGAAAGTCCGGGAATGCTATTTCTGTTGAAATGTAAACTCTATATTATAAACATAAGGACCAATTTCCTTTGACACGTCGGGAAGTGGCGTGGCTACCATCGATAATGTGAGACGTTCGAGACTTTCGGCCGGCTCGAACGCTTTTTCCAGAACGTTCCATAATTAGTCGTAACATTATAATAAAACCGTAAACGAGCCGTGTCTGTATATTAAATATTTTCCAAAAAAAAAAAAAAAAACAATTTGTAAACGTTGTACTTATGTTACAGAGATCAAAAAATAGGTTTTAGAATTTTTGTCTGTTTGTCTGTACATTTGTGCTGGCTAATCTCAGAAACGACTTAACCGATATGAAGCGGTTTTCACTGATGTATTATACCAAGATTCTAGTAACATTTAGTATTGGTTTCATTCCAATCGGTTTACAAACAAAAAATAACGCTCTATACCGAATACCACGCATACGAAGTTGCGGGCTTCGCTAGTCTATAATAATATAATATAAACTAGCTGACCCAGCGGACGTTGTCCTGCCAGAACCCGAAAATAATTCCGTAACCCGATTGTGGCGCCATCTATCGGGTCAAATTTTATTTTCAAAACATTTATGTCAAAGTGACGCGACACTTCACGTCAATGAACGACGGTTAAATTATTTGAATATTCTTCATACGAAAATACTAAAATCGCGATTTAAAAATGGGGCGGAAAAATACTTTAGACCTATTCTCATACCTACCAAATATACCAAAAAAAGTCATAAAAATCGGTCCAGCCGTTTCGGAGGAGTTTTGTTACAAACACTGTGACACGAGAATTTTATTAGGTACAGACTAATACAACATCTTTGATTAGATTATAGTATTTTCACTGTATGACGATATGCGTGACAGTTCGTAGCTGACAATATTAGTGATGCAACCTAACGACATTTAATCGATTGTTTGAAAATATCGAATCAGTTTTCAAAGCAAATGGAATCGAACTACCGATTTTAGATTTTCAGATTTAGAAATAAATTCTAGTAATTAGGAATAAAGGTTACGTTAAATAAATTATAGAATACAATGCAGTCTGTTTCAAATATTAATTTATTTATTCATTACTGTCAGAACTCGAAACTTGATAACTCGTATCAGACTCAGAACAAAATTTACTTTTGTTTTATTGTTATTATTAGTCAGTTTTAGTTTTATTATCAAAATACAATGTTTTTATAAATATATAGAATAGAAAAAATATTTGTTAAGTCTCCGAATATCCTATGGCAAACATAGAGTACTTTCGATATATCGAATATAAGTGAATATCCCTAGTGTAAATCCCTATTGACACAAGTTCCGTTCCACGCGTTTGACACTTTTAAAATATATGTTTTTTATTACATTTACCTATTATAATAATAAAATAATTATAAAAGTGATAGTTCCTTTTGTGTTTTTCGTACATTTTTTTTTTCATACATTTGTTTGTTTAATTTTTTTTTGTGCCAGTATTTTTTAAGTTGAAAACAGCATGCGTGACATGAAAAAGTGAGAACTGTCACACATATCATCATACAGTGAAAATACTATGGTAAGAAAGTCGTATTAGTTACGCCATTTATAACTCGGAGAACGGCTGTATCGATTTTTATACTTTTTGATTTGTTGAATTTGTCTCCGCCTCGAATATCAGAATAACTTCAAAACGTTTGAAATATTTACGAAAAAAAATCTTATATATTTTGAGGCTGAATGAAGTTAGCCGGGTCACCTAGTAAAAAATAATTGGTACCTACGTGTTTTTACCATATAAAAAGTCGCCAAATCTTATCGAACTGATATTTGGACATTATAAATATCTAAATCAGTAATAACTTAGTTTCAACTTAGTTAAAAAGCGTATTTGAAATTTCTACTTAAAACGATATAACTACAGAAAGCCTTCAATATTAGGTATTTGTTTTGCCTATATACTCAGTAATGTCGTTGACATTAGCTTCGTCCATTGCTCCGTGCCCTTTCACGCTGAAAACGTTGAGGCCATTTTTAACGTATTATTGGAAAAAGGCTTCTGCATATATTTGATATTTTCAGAGAACATTTCAGAATTTGCTTGTATGCCAAGGAAGTATGTTTGATACTTTCAATAAAAGTTTACACAATAGAGGTCATAGACAATTTTCAATTATTTGCCTAAAAATAATGTTTATTAACTGCTAGAAAACCGATCGGACTGAATGTATGTATTTCTTATACCGACTTTGGAGATTTCAGTAGTTTGGACAGAATGTATCGGAAGGATCAAAACATTGTATTGTAGTGACCTAATCAGTGATTCATTGACAAAACCATGATGACAAGATGATCACATTGCCATTAGTTCTAGTTATTCAAATATCTTTGTCAAAGTAAAATTAATTGGTTATTGGATCTATGATATATAGTATGTAATCGCAAGTAGGTATAATATTCATTTTGTTATCGTAGTTAATTTACTATCGACAAAAAATAATTGTAAATTATAAGAAGCTCGAGTTTCATTTTATTGCTGTTTTTAAAAGTTCGTGTTTTAAGAAAAGGTATTTTCTTAAGTACCGATGGATAAAGTTTTCGAATTATTTTATAGTTAGATGCAGGCCCGATTTACCAATGGGCAGAATGGCCCAGGGTGGCAATTTTTAGGGGCGGATTTTCGATTTTTTTTTAAATTATTTCCAAAACAACAGTGAAAAAATCGGGAACCACACAATAAACTTGCGCAGGCTTTGCATATAGTGTGTGCAAGCAAGAAAGTTTATGTAGATAATATGTGTGAGAATATGCTATACTATACCTAACTATCCGCGTCTGTGTATTTCTCCGCTATCTTCTCTAAGCCTGTCACTAGAATTTAATACGGTTTTCACTAATGGAAAGAACGATAGACGAGGAAGGTTTGTGTCTGGGGCGAGTCGATTCTTATAAATATAATATTGCTCGACAAAAAATACTTTAAACCCCTCACTTTTTTTTTCTTTTCTTTATTTGGTTTGCAAAACAGCACACAATCTAACATAAAAAATAATATCAATAATTTAGAAGAAAACTCTACAATGATTGTGCCTTTCACAATGCAAACACAACCTTATTAATTTGTCTTAATAAGTCTTCTAGTGAAGACTATTAATAGTGTAACACTATTAAAAGCTCAACTAATCTCAGGAAATTCTTTGTATATAATATATTTATAATTACTGAAACTACAATGTACAATTTTTTAGTTTTTCATTTTTTCATTTAATTACTTTTACTTTGCATTTATAAATTCTCGTGTTTCTGAAATTCGTGGTTGACCGCACCGCAATGATAACCTGAACATTCTAATAGGAAAAATATTTAAATTTGATCACGCATCTGGTAAACAATGAGACTATTCAAAGGGGCCAATTACAGAGGGATTAGTTTAGTGGGTTGGTTGCTTGGTGACGTCACAGCGTAGTGCGTAATCCGATTAGAATAATTGCCGAAAACCCCGTAGGAAGATAAGCTCAGATTTCGCAGTAATAAATGTTTAACATCGTAAAATGAATACAGGCATATGGGTGGCGTAATTCAGAATAAGATAATTATGTAAACTTCTCTTTTAGTTTTTCTCTTGTGATTTGTCTTGTTCTGTGTTTACAAGCCATATGACGTTTATTACTCGATGCTGGCTCAATAATAACTTAATAAAAATTGAAATAATATCTCAATAAGAATTTAATGAAAAGTATGACTTAACTTTAAGAAACAGATATTATAACTCTATTAATTTTATGTTAATGTTGTCAGACAGGCTGTTGGTTCACTTGATGGTAGGTGGCTACCATCGCAAGCAACGCCACGGGCGCTGCAAATACGCTGCCCACCATAGTTGGATTAGGGATCAGGAATTAGGACGCGATATAGGGAAATAGGCTCTTACTCGCTCACCGAAACACAACAGCACACTGTGCTGTTATTTCACGGTGGTCTGTAAGGGGATGGTTACTGCCGCCAGACGGACTGCCCAAGTAGCTGTGAATCGCAGTGTGCCCTACCAGTTCCACTACTTATAAGAGGAATTGGAAACTACTAGTTATTAATAATGACAAGCCCTTCTCAACAAATATTGTAATACTGAAAAGGACTGAAAATGACATGACGTGTACTTCAGTTGCTTGATAACTTATTATTTCTTCAAGTTGTGTAATCAAGTTGCTATCATTCTGTGACTTCGTGTAAACGATGCTTTAATTTTATTTAAACTGCTACTTAATTAGTAACTAATTGTGCCTTTGGTTTTTTCTTTAGACGATTCGTTTAAGTATTCGTTCAAAATAGTAAAAGAAATAAGTATGATTTTAAAAGAGTTGAATTCAAGTAATTTAAAAGATTCGAAATACCGAACCAGTACTAATGTAATTCTTGAAATATTTAGTGAAAATCTGAAACTTAAAGATTCAAAGGCGATGGCTCAGAAATTTAAAATCAAATAAAATTAACTCTAATTCACTTTCAACGTTGTTTATTTGTTATAAAGTTTCTCGAACAATTTTCTTTGAATCCAACGCTTTTGTCTTTTAATCCGTAATAGATTATATTAAAACATTCTCAGCAATCGAACTTTCTAAAAAATAACAAGGTAGAAAACTCGCGTCCATTTCTATTTCAAGAGTTTGTTTCAGACCTGAGGACCGCATTAAACAAAGAGGATCGGGTTGCAGACACCTGGACGCGGAGATGTCTAATTGGCAATCAGACGGTTGACCACCCCTGGCCAGGGAAATCGCAAGTGAAAATAGCATTTGAGATTGAAATTTAAATCGATTCTCAGTTATTATAGTAATTACCGCTTCAGTTTGATATATTATGTTTTGAAGAGTAATTGAGGCAAGATATCGAGTAGCCGGAACTGTTAAGGTGCGATTAAAATACGAGGCTCCCATTGGAATTGAAATGAAAAGAGGGTTTCTACCTAACGCCACAAACAAATTTAAGTATAAAGGGAATAATGCATGTACATAGTGTAGTTAAGTATACGGCTTGGTTCGATTAGCACGTCGTGTTTGAACTTAATTAGGAGCACACGTTGGCTCGAAATGAGCGTCGATGCTAAGATCAAAGCACCCGATGCTAATATTTACAGAATGTCTATTGGAAGAAGACATTGCCATCACTCACACTAACAAAGGTATGCGTCGTGATATGAACTGCAAACATATTCCTTATGTCCTTTATACCCTATATGCATTATTATGATATTAGTTAAAAATATACGTACTTGCCATTTCTAAAGGTATTGTATGGTTATAATCTTTTGCTAGAGTCCGAGTATTGCGAATGTTGTCTTCTGTTATCCACTGTTCCTTTCCATTTTCGTGAGTATTAAATGGACAAATGATTCTCAGAATATAACCCTTAGGCATCTGTCATAGGCGACACTGTCCTTCTAAATTTTGTTTAGGTTTATGGGCATCGCTTAGCTATTATTATGTCGCTTATTATTATTATTATTACCTATACACCCTATGTATATAGATATTCATTCTAGTAGCCAAAAAAGATAACAATTAGACGAGGAGTAAATTCGAATGACTTAATTTTAGCGTCAGTCTACCTACAGTGATACGTTGCACGCCAAGTCAAACACGAAACACTTGCGACGGGACCGCGGAAATCACAGCCGTGCGAGTATTGTGTTGACATTACAACTAAAATGCTTACCATGGGACTCAGATCCAAACTCGATCCAAAAAAATTCCAATTATTTCTAAAATATTCGGCGGTTTAAAACTAAAAGTAAATAAGAATCACTTCGTAAAATGATTATTTATCAGTCCCTTATGTTTTTTGTACACATGAGCTGTCCCAGCACGAGTTCAGTTGGAATTAATTTCATTTGATTCCCATGATTTTTTCATTTGATTTAGCTAGTGTAATGCCCGAAACTCAAAAGTCGATTGTTCTCTCTTTACTACTTTGAATTTAAATTATGACTTATCGAGCTTAGAGTTTGTTATTTCTTACTTGTCATAACACTAAATGTAGAGTCACGAATTAATTAAAGAATAATTGAATGTTTTCAATTGCAGAGGTAGAAAACTATTTCAAAAAGAAATGAATATTAGATTGAGCATAGTACTAAAAGAACTTATCGTAATTGATGGTGCAATACACCAACAACAATTTATATTATATAAACACCTTTCACTGAAAAAATTGTACCCATATATTCCTTTGAATTCTACTAGTTTGTAAGAACGTGGTCTTTGTTCAAACTATTAACTTATCTAAAAATATTAAAACGATTCAATTTAAATGAAAAACATCTGTTTTGTCAATATTACTCGATTCTATTTAAAATGTTTCTACGAATTTCATACCATTCGAAATCATTCAATCAATTTTATGGACTTATACAGCTTTCGCTTACCATGACCAAAGACAAATCTATATATATAAAAATGAATCCCCATTTTCCTTGGTCACGGCATCACGCGTGAACAGGTAGACCGATTTTAATTCGGTTTTCACCAATGGAAAGAGGCATAAACGGGGAATGTTCTTATATATATAAAAAATGCATTCCGGGCGAAGCCGGAGGCGGGTCGCTTGTTAGATATAAAAATGTGAGTTTAGTTTTATTATACGGTGTGATTTTGTAATATCATAGTATTTATTCTGTTTCTTATAGAGTTCATACTTTTTTTTGAATGTACATAGTTATGAAAATATATAATTGAGCGTATTTAAATGCAAACTTTTAGATACCATTCGCCTTTTGTTTCCTTACAACGTCGGTAGAGTACGATTCAAGATCTCTTTCGGAATCCCGTTGCGCAGTTCGAAAGAATTAGGTGAGCAGATATGCAAGGCCGTAAGCAATTTAGTAATTAGTGATAAATAAACAAAACATTTATAGTTAAAGACAAAAAAGTAACACACAGTAAAGGAAAATGTCACACCAATAATAAATTAAATGTTGGCGATTATTATTAAAAGATGAAACACTCTGTAGCTAGCTTGAAAGAGTATATCTAACTACTAATAAACATATTACGTTATTGTATTCGTTAAAATGCCATAAAATATTAATTGTAAATTAATTTTTGAAAAAAATCTTAGAAGAAAACAATATATTTGTAATTACAAAAATTTTTGAATATTTACCATTTAAGGGAATTATTTCGGTATGGAAACAATAGTAGAGGACATTCCGACGTCAATTCTCGAAATGTTGCAATATACTCCACTGAGAGGATCTCATACAGCCGGCGGCCACAAGTTTCCAATAAGTAATTAAAATCTGGAGACGGGAGATTACGTCCTCTTGCCACAAAAGGAAAATGTGTTTGCGTCATCGCCTCCCTGGAACACTTCAAATCGTTCTTGATTTCCTGATACTTACGCTATTACCCGAACACAGTGTAATTTAGTTTTTAATTATGACATGTGTTTACTTGTTATAAGAGCATTACTTTGCCTTGACTATGGTTCGCGTTCGTCTTCTGAAATGTGATTTCCTTGTTTTATATTTAAAAAGTTTATTTACAACGTCATATTAGCTTAAACATATTATATTATGAAGTATATTTATTATATACTTCATAATATAATTATAGCGACAAAAATGACTATGCGTGTTGCCTAGTGTTACTCATTTCCCCATAAGTCGCCGCCATTATATTATTAGGAGAGGCGATACTTTTTTATTTAAGCATATTATGCATTTAAGTTACTCTTTTAATGTTATCTTCCTTCAAAATATTCAACGTTCTTTCACAACTCCTTGGCATTCTCTTCGACAGAAATATCGCATAGATGCTCGTATAGATCATATGCGGCACAATTGACTGTCCCGCGACCACCGAAAATATTTCTTTAAAATTCCCTTACTACTATTCACAACCAAAGAATGTGTCGTACGTAGATTGACTTTAAAAGCCGCGTGGGGGACCTCGACGTCTTCTCGGAAACCGTTAGAACATTCAAAAATACAATTACTTACATGTAGAGGAGAAGGGCGCACTTTTAGCTTTATGATCTCAACATCGATACTAATAAATTAAATTGTGTAATAAATTAAAGTGTCTGTTTGTAATGTCAAAATAACTGCTTTTTACTAAATTTATATCAAACTATATATGGTACTTATAACAAACTTATATAAAAACCAATTTTTTAATTTTTTTTGTGTCTGTTTGTTTGTTTCAGATAATCTCTGAAGTGGCTGGATCGATTTTAATGGAACACTGATAGGAAAGTGGTATCGCTTGTGCTCCATGCGCACGCCGCAGCGAAGGATGGCCGGGTTCACTAATACTATAGTTATATAAATATAATAATAAATTGAAATCTTTCACTGTGATTTCAAAAGAAAGATTTTTTTATCAAGCTAATAGAGTTAAGTTATTTATACTATAGTAAATTTAGATAACATCTATTACTATAGTTACTTTCAAGTATCAAAAACTCAAATATTTTTTTATTGGCTGTCTTTCAGTTTTTTCGTCGGCCCTAAATTCCCAATTTCCGGATTAAATTGATTCAGAATCATTTTTAAACGGGAGTTTGATGAAGGTCTGCTTTTCCTTAAGCATTACATACTTTTTACTCTGTAAAAACAGATCGAAACCGCATCTGTAAAACTATAGACGATCGAGCCTCTAATAATCAACTAACAAAATAGAAGTTATTTACAAAAAGTGAGTACACCACAAAACGGTAAATGGGGAAAAAAATAAAACGGTCTAAAAAGTAAATAGAGCCAAACCCGACGCAAAGAGTACAAAACGATTGCAGAAAATTCAAGAGAGATAAGAAAATAAATTGACTCGCGTATGCAAACAGCGGTTAACCGTTGAACCAATGCTAAAGGATTGCTTGCGATAATGTCACAAAACACACCAAAAATGTTAATAAAACCCTGGCCCCTGTTTATCCGTTCCACTGTTTGGATTTAGTGCCATTTTTATGAAGAACCGTGCAAATAAAACGGCACAAACATTAATCTGCTTTGAACAACAGAGAAGATGTAAGGGACCTTTTAGTCAATATTTTCTTAGGGGACCAAATTCGGTAACTCTCAACGGCAATTAGAGCGTGACATGATTTTTTGAGTAAATTTAATTTAAGTATACTTTCGTTCGAGATTAAATCAACACATAAGGCAATTTTATTTAAATTAAATGTGTTGGTTTTGAGTTGGGGTAGTAGCTTTTAGTTTACTGCAAGCTTGTGCATATAGCTTGGTACATATAAATTACCTAGCTTAATGGTTTAGCTCACGGTTTAAGTTTCATCATACCGACAAAATATTAAAGCATTACGGACAGAGACGCAGGCAAGGTTAACTTTTTTATGGAATTCTCAAATTCAATATGATCTAATCCGAGCTAAGTTCGAGCTAATTCGTGCTAATCGATATTCGATATAAAATCAATATTCGTGATTCGATATAATACTTATAATTAACCAAATAATAATGCAACTTTGATATTTTAATACCTACGTAAATGACATCATACATCGGTCTCTTGCCACCATCAACATACCCTCGATGCTTGAACCAAACGGCATCGTACGTGATAATGGCGAGAGGCCAGGGGCCTTAGACAAAGTAACATTTTAAAAACGATAACGAAGTTCGCACTAATAAAATGTATGGGGTGTATCACGTGATTTAGCGATGGCATATGTCAATGTCATACTTTTTATTGTTTTCGAACTGCCGTTTGGTTCAAGCATCGAGGGTATTGTTGATGGTGGCAAGAGACCGATGTATGATGTCATTTACGTAGGTATTAAAATATCAAAGTTGCATTATTATTTGGTTAAGGCCCCTGATTAGGGTCACTAGTTCCACGGAGCACCGGTCGTCCACTAGTATAGGATGCCACCTGCGTCGACACTTTGGCACCGTCCCACCTTCATGGAACATTTGCCATGCTGCAGATGCGGCCGAAAAGCGCAAAATACACAAATATCGGTACTGGCTACACCTTCATTCCCTTCGGTGTCGAATCTCTGGGCCCGTGGGGTTTAAACATTTGGTTAGACTAATCTAAGACGAATTTAATCTAAGTAATAACTAAATAAAGTTTTACCGTCCGTGGCCTCCACTCGAGAACCATCCGGCCCCAAAAGCCGTCGGTTCTCCATACTATGTGTCCTGCTCACTGCCACTTCAACTTACTGATCCACCGGGATATTTGTCTTCGGATCACCTCGTTCCTAATTCGATCTCGCAGAGTAACTTGAAAATAGCCCTCTGCATCTTTCTTACGAGGGCCATAGTTAGAGAACAAGTTTTTGTTTTATAATTGATGCATACAGGTTGTCTATTAATTGTCAGACAAAATAATAATTAATTAGACAAGCTGATTATGGTGTCAATTTCAGACGTCTTTGGTATACATTTTTCTAAGTGTTCTTAGAACTTAAATGGAGTTTTAAAAGTAATTATTATCATTTTCAAACATCAAGTTAGAGATCAATAAAGTTACCAAAATATAATTTCTATTAAAAATACATTTCATTTAGTGTTCAGAAACATAAATACGACTTTCTGCAGATAAAATAGAAAGTTTTAATGATAGTACAGATCGCTGGCAGAGTATGCAAATTTAATTTAAAGGTGGCCTCTAAATCTTGAATTAAATCGCTTAACCCCTTAATATATCATCGTATACATGAGTAATTAAATTAAGGAAGTCGTTAAACAATCGATGCGTGTCTTCATTATTAAATTCTGTTGTAGTTTAAAATGTGCTTACAGAGTAATAAATTTGCATTGCGTATTGCGGGTAGTCGCGTTGTGATTTATATGTACTTGGGAGAGGGTTAAGAGTCACGGTGACTGTTTAATTTTGCTTGCGATATCTTTCATTTGCTCTTAGGACAGTACAGGTTGATGTTTTTAGGACCGAAACACACGTTTTTTCACATTGGACTTTCTGTAAATTGAAGGTTACCGTCACCAGAACAGCCAGGCACCTTGGCAATCTTCCGGTTTTAACTGCAGGTAGTAAAGTAGTAAACATTATTAACGATCCTCTACCTGTTCGTAGGTATATGTGTGAATTGAAAGTAATATGAATACAAAATTGTATGTTGGAAAATAAAGTAAAAATAATAATGAACGATTGCTTTGTGTACGTACACTATGATAGAATAATTGGCTCTAGACACGGCCTGTATATTTGCGGCCTCGCAGAGCTCTGCAACCGAAGTAGATTGGATAAAGTTTGAATTTAAATTAATTTAGCGGATTATTAATTTTGAATAATGAACTCGCTTCTTACCTTGCAGTTTTCGCCCGACTGAATAAGCAATTCTAGAAAGTTTCGAAGCTATGAATTCTAAGACACGAACAACTTGCATATTCTATATTTTTATTAAAAGGTAAATGATTTTCTGTCAAAGTTATATTTCATTAATAAATATTCAGAACATATTTTTTCAAGTAATAAGCTGTACCAAAATGTACGTCTCTATTGAAATGTTACGAAATACATTTTACTAAGTAAAAATAATCCTTTGCGATAGTCATTATTATAAAAGAAAGAAAGAGCATCTTTTGTATGTTTGTATAATTACGTAGACCGTATATACATATTTGATGGGTAAATTAATCTATTTTGAGATAATCTATATTTATATCTATACTAATATCATAAAGAGGTAAAGTTTGTATGTTTTTTGTATGTAGGAGGTAATCTTCGATATAACTCATCCACTTACAAAAATCTTTCACCAAATTTTTTATTTTATTTTATTATAAATGGATTTTCTCTTGGCCAGCATCTATCCGTGTAGGAAAGATTAGGCCGACGATGGAGCGAGTTCACCCAGAAGGTGTCTATTCACACGAACCTTGAAAAGATTTGCGTTGTATGAGCTCGGAAATACAGACGCCGGTAGGGAGGTCCAATCCTTAGCAGTGCGCATTATAAAAGATGTTTTAAAATTAGAGGGATTTCGACAAGGTGTGGATATTATTGTGAGGAAAAGTGACATTCCACAGGGACGAAGCCGCGGGCTCGAGCTATCTAAAAATGAAAAAGTATGTCAGTTTTTTTTTCAACTAGTATTATCTCCACCAATTGTAATCGAGTGAAGTCGGGGCGCGTTGCTCTAGTCAATAGTATAAAAAAAAATCATTACGGTTGGATAATGGATGGGGATTAAAAAAATGGGAATGGATTCAAATAATAGGATGAGCTATTATTTCAGGCAGAAAGAAATGTTTACGGCGAAAAGACTGGACTGCCTCAAAACTTTTTATTTTTAAATTTTACTATACCTAACTACGAAACGCATAGGAATACGCCATTCAATAATATTTATCTACGGGTATATTATATTTATTATTTTCTATATCTATTATCGAATTATTAATTAATTTAATTACAATTAATCTTTATATCTATACAGTAAAGTAAAGAGTAAAGTAAAGTAAAAAGTAACTCTTTACTTATTATAAAGTAAAGAGTCGCTGTCCGCTTCTGTCCAAACCATTGGATTGTGATAAGCTTCTCACCAGAAAAAAGGGATAAACGGGAAAGGTTTGTGTATATAATTTATAGAAAGAAATTGCGTGCGAACCCTGGGGCGGGTCACTAGTTTACTATAAATCTATATTGAAACGAATAATCCGCAAGAATAAATTACAACTTCACCAAACGATACATCTCCATTTACTTATTCAAATATACGCACCTCGTTTGCAGCCTTATTCAAGATTACGCGGACTTCCGAGTCTGAGGCTAATTGCACTTGTAGGAGTTAGCGAGGCTCCCAAAGATCTACTTAAGCTCGGAATGAGTGTTAAAAGATTTATATCAGTGGTGGAGAGCGATTTGGGTGCTTAATCCGCCGCAGCCGGAGCTCTGACTTCAGGAAATGAAGACATTTACAAAAGATTACCGCCTCTACGTTGGCCGCTATGTTAAGTGAAATATTAAAAGATCTTTCACTGTTATTAACACCGTTTCTGGTATTTCGTTTTGATCTCTTATAACATATGTTATAGGCCGCGACGGAAATGCTGAACCCGATTTAAGTTATAATGGAAATGAGAAAAGCTTCTGGGGAATTCAGGAGAAAATATTTATTCATATTTTTAGTTACAAATATGTATACCAGATACACTCTCTTGGATAAAGTTAGATCTGTGTGGCAGTAAAGAAAAGAGTTCAAATTTGCTTGTTTAACAATGCACCTATTTGGTGATTTATGTAAGAGAGACAGTTAAAAAAAATGGATAAATGGGTATTGGATAGGGTGATAATTAAAAAATAATTTCATATTATGTTTGCAAAATGAACTTCCGTCACTATAATATACAAGCGTTAACTAAGCGTTACGTTATCTGTTACTTTAACATTAAAATTTGTGCGACAGATGATCCATGTATTTATGTTCACCTATTCCATCCTAGGGATAGGTTGAATCTTGCATGAAAAGTGTAGTCCGCGTTGAGAAACGAAACGATAGCGCGTCATAACCTGTCGGTGTAGCGACATCTGTCGTCGAAAAAAATCAACTTTTTGAATTTATAAAACGTAGTGACGTAGTACGACGGATGTCACATTTTTTTTAACAAATTACAAAATCACAAAAGCATTTACGAGGTTTGGCATTGACAACATGAGTCTTTCAACACTACTTAAATCTCTATAAGATTATTTAATTCAAATTACATTTTTTATTTATTCTTGAACTTAGTTCACCATTATTCAACTGGCTGTCTCCTTTCATGAATTTAGATGCGGTTAATTCGGTAATAACCCCCCATAAGTTGATATTTTACACTTTAATATCCAAACCTCTTATTTGCCAAACCAAACTTCACGCGGACGAAACCAAGCAAAGGGCTAGTATAACACTAAAACATTTATTTTTCAGATAAACACACCATACAAAAGCAGATAGAACGTTAGAAATGTCAACACAAGTTATATATGAAAGATATTGTCAACACAAGAGAAGTAACAATAGGATTCCTTGGTACGTCTGCGGGAAAACTAATTTAATTTAGCGACGTACTAATAGGAAATTGTTCAATTTTCTGTCTGTTGGAGAAATTTATTAAACGATGTTAGCTAAAAATCAAGACGCTAATAAAATTTTATTTGAAATGAATAAAAAAAATAATAATTTAACGGTGTTTTATGTTAGAAGTTCCAAGTATTTTTTTTTTTGTTTTAAGGTCGGCAGATAGACTGACAGTCTACTTGAAGCTACAGGTGCTGCAAGACGCTGCAGGACAACATCAGTAGGATTAAGGATGAGGGATTGGGAAGGGTTAGGGAAATGAGCTTTGACTTCTCTTTTACTCACTCACCGAAACAAAACAGCACGTATATGCTGTTATTTCACGGTGGTCTTCTGTAAGGGGGTGAAACGCAGTGTGCCCTGCCATTACTTTCCAGATCCAGACCAGTGCCAACTTTGAAAAGAATTCCCAAAATTGACACTACCGGGAATCGAACCCGGGGACCCTAGAACAAAGCGTTAAGGCTAGCACCCTAACCACTCATCCACTGGGCTCGTTATTTAATGATTGATTAAGTTTGACTAACGCTCGCCTGTCGACGCGGCAGAAGCAGAAATCTGGGTCAGGCCTGCAACTCTTGATTCTTATATTTCGATTAGAGATAATAATCACTAGTTCTAACAGGGAAAATATCGCAGGAAACCCGCTTGCCCGATAAACTACAAATCTTCGAAGTCATGTTGTTATGGACCAATAAACTCTTCACACCGACGAAAATACCTGTGCCCAACAAAAAATAAAGAAACATTTAAGAAACATAAATAATTATAAATAAATTGGAAAGAGAGTAATTTGTCAAAAAAAGGGTTTATTCTACATATTAAGTTCTCATTTGAAAGAAAATGCGACGTCGAATTTATTTATTCTTCCAATACGCATTGGGTTATAGATTTATTAAAAGATAGTACACTCTATTTGCAATATATTTTATTACGATACTTCGATTTGAATGACAAATGTATTTGTGTGGTTTTGCACAATTATTCCTTTCAAATAATACCTACAGCTCGCAGCAATTTAAACTAAAATTGTATGAGTTTTTGTGATATTAGTAAATTGTATAAAAGATGAAGAATTACACGATAATGAATACATTATTGTTAATGAAAATTTACAACATCATACTTTATGATACGTATTTACAGTTTATATTAAACTTAAATTCCTTGTATGTAGTCACAAATATAAATTATAAAAACCCTCTGAGCTGAGACTCCTGCCGAGTTGCTAGCTCAGATCGTTTCAAGGTTAAAAGTGCATAATTTTAAATATGAATGGCGAAGACCCCTTGGATTTTATGTTAGAAATTGGGGTGCGAGTTAGGGGACTACATTTGCAACATAAATTTGTTTTTCCAAATAGATGCACACTCGTCCGTGCAGTGAGAGTTTTGCAGGTCAGCTGCTTAGGAATGTAGGCCATTTTATGATTTATTTTATTTGGAGAGGTCCCTGAAACCTTTAAAACGAAATTAATCTAAAAAAATTATCTCTTAAGAAACGTTGTTTTATGTCATTCACAGTTAATCACAGAAAAGGAGAGATTTAATTTTAAAACTTTATTTGAATTTTATTGTTTATTCGAAATACACAACTCATTGTTTTAATTTATAACATTGAAATTCTTAAATTATAGTTAATAACAGATTTTACATTTGGAAAATAAAAAATAAAAAAAAAAGTTCCAAAAAAAGGCTAACAATAAAAAGGCTAACAATATGCCTACCTCTCTATGTTTATATTTTGTAGTATGAATTTATGTTAATTAATAAGTGCAGAATAAATCGCCTCAAGTATTAGGTCGGGGAAAAGTCTTTTCGCATTTAGTATGTATAAACTTGTAATGAAATATTTGTATGTGGCTTTGGCTGAACTATTTGTATCTGGCTGGTTTTGATGACATTAAAAAGGTTACATTTCAAAAAAAAATTAATAAAATGTTTTTTCCAGCTATTTTTCATTTGTTTTTGTTCCTGTCAAAATGAGTTTATGGACCTAATGCAGTGTCACAAGAGTAACATGAACTTGGTTTAAGCGTTTTCAATCTGGAAATTTTGATATCAAAGCACCTCGCTCCGGTCGCCCTGTTACGTATAAAATGGACGCCATTTATGAAAAAGTGGAGCAAGATCGGCATAGCTGAAGAACTGGGAATTGACTACAAAACGTTTTGACCGATTTGAAAAAAGCCTGGTACACAAAAAAGCTCGATATTTGCGTGCCACACGAGCTCACTGAAAGAAACCTTATGAATCGTGTACTCATTTGCAATCTTTATTGAGACGTAATGAAACCGAACCGTTTTTGAAGAACGTACGAAAAAGGTCGCGGTCAAAGGTTGGGTTAGGCTTCACAGACTGTGCCAAAACCCGGGTTAACTCGCAATAAGGTGATGCTGTGTGCATGGTGGGATTGGAAGACCATTGTTAATTATGAGCTTTTACCGCCGGGTAGAACCATCGATTCAGATCTCTACTGCCAACAATTGATAAGATTAAAGCAAGAAGTCGAGAGAAAGCAGCCGGAATTGATCAATAGAAAGAGTGTGGTCTTTCTTCAAGACAACGCTAGACCACACACATCTTTAGCCACTCAACAAAAATTAAGAGAGTTTGGCCAGGAGGTGTTAATGCATCCGTCATATAGCCCTGACCTTGAACCTTCAGATTTCCACCTGTTTCGGTCTCTTCAGAATTCTTTAGGCAGTATCAGGTTAAGATCGAGAGAGGACTGCCAAAACTACTTTTAGCGTTTTCTTGATCAGAAGTCCCAAAAATTTCTACGGGATCATGTCACTACCTACAAGATGGAAAAAAAGTCATTAAATGCCACATATATACTGTAATTAAATGTAAATAATTTTGAAAAAGAAATGTTTTGAGTTTTCGTATTAAATTCGATGAAACTTTTTCCCCAACCTATTAAATAATTATATCACTGTATGTTTTCTCAGGACGTCGGCGTAGGAATTAAATTTGGTGGGTAATTACTATCATCGTTCACTCATAAATGCATGATACGCCGCGGAAGTGACGAAACTAGTTGGTAGAAAGAAAAAGGAATAAAAAATATTGCAACATGCTCTGCGTATGCGCCACACATAACTAAATTTGCTACACACTTTTGGAGCGATCATATTTACTTAGTAGTACTTTATAATATATACTTAATAATTTTTCCGAAACGTGGTAAGAAAACTTTTAGTAGTTATCCTAAGTTGATTTTGGTGAAATTCCTTAGTTCCAATATTCGTTAGTTAGATATTAGTCGTAACTAAAATGTCACGCTTAGTTAAATCTCTCGCTAAACCACGCGTAACACTGATTCGATTTCACGTTAAGCGCTAGTTGGCGTCGTAAATCCTTATCGCTGACGTGATTTACGCTAATTTAATTTTGTCATAGTTTACGCTGTTTATTCCCACCGGCTCCTACGCGACCCGCGACTCTGAACGTACTTTAATTACGTTTCAAGACACCCATGGTGCAAATATAATAATTACACTCTACATAATTATACTACACTCATTTGTGTGATATCTGAGTGGAATGAATTCACGCAGTCTTTATCAATTTGTTAGGTTATTTATTTTGGTTTTCTTTTATCATAAGCGTCATGCACACAAATAAAGAGGCCCATGCATTCTTGCAGACAAACAGACAGTAATTCAAAAGAACATAAACGTACATTATGATTCCAAATGTATTTGATGCACATGTACTGTTGCTGACACTGGTTTTAAGAAACAGGTTAAAATAGTTGACATAAGTGATATTTAGATTTACACGTAGAAGTATTTACATTTACTTTTCATGGCATATCGATTTGCACGTAAAGTAGATCCACAAAAAAAAAATTAATTTATATTAATTATTACCATAAATAGGAGAGCCTTAACACGTAATTTGTTTCTAGATCAAACGGTCATCCTATTTTCACTTTTCAGAACAAATTCTGAATTGTTCAGAACTCAGAACAAATACATCTATATAAATAAAAATGGATCTTCGAAATGTATGTACGCCCATAACTTTCGAACGGGTAGACCGATTTTAATTCGGTTTTGACTAATGGAAAGAGGGAAAAACGGGGAATGTTTATGTATATAAAAATTGTACCACGGGCGAAGCCGGGGGCGGGCCGCTAGTATACCATATTTTTTACACTTAGTACTGCAAAGTATTAGCACAGGTATTAAATTCGTCATACATGAATTGTTTTAATTGAATTTCAGAAGAACTGCGCTGACAAACAGAGAGACAGAAGGAGATAAGATTTTGTTTTATTATTTCTTTAAAAGAGGTCCAACGGTGAGCTATACAAGGTCGTAGCGTCCAATTAAAGACAAAAATAATAGCCCGAATTTAGTTTAATTGACCGCAGGGAGGAATGTTTTATTTCGATCAACTTTTGCAACGGACAGAAAATTTATTTATAGTTGTTTTAATTAAAAAATGGCTGACCGTAACTGCACATGATTTCTTTAATGGGTTCATTGATACTTTGCGA
This sequence comes from Bembecia ichneumoniformis, assembly GCA_910589475.2. NCBI lineage: Eukaryota > Metazoa > Arthropoda > Insecta > Lepidoptera > Sesiidae > Bembecia > Bembecia ichneumoniformis. The sequence continues at coordinate 298,265 of OU342526.1, read as the reverse complement.
AGGATAATGACGCGATGTACCTGTAAATATCCTGCCCGTTTGTACTAACAGTGCGATCAAAATGTTTAATCATCCAACTTCGATATTCTGAATGGTTATTTGAAATGCTTAAGGGGGAAAATAAATAAACATATTATTATTTTAAAAATTAAACTGCGCATATAAAAACTTCTCCCTTAAGCTTTATATTCAATTTATTTAATTTCTTTTTAGTTATTTTAAAAATAATGAAATTAAATAATGAATTTCGATTTGACGCAATCTCGAGTAAGAGCAAATATTTTTCTCGCTTTAAAGCCTTTATTCATGATTGAAGTTTAGATGAGACACTTCCTCTAAAGCAGATTGGATTTGTTTATAAAGTTCCCGCGAGTGCAGAACGTCTTTTCTCAGTCTGACGGCACCCGTCGGCTGCATTTTGTATGAGCCAAAAACACTTTAGATTAACTTGCTTTAATTACAGCCAGCGTAAACATTGTATAGCGTAGCGTATGTAATCATGATTAGTAATTAGGTGGAGGAATTACCATAGTGCAAATAAGACGGTAGCTAAACTAAGGCTTATTCCTTTTAATTGAAATCACACTGTCAATTACACTACTAACTAGCTTAGTTAATTTAACCGAGATGACGCTAAAGCGTCAAAATATTTCATTTTTTTTTTATTTTTTGTTTTATAAATGATGGGTTTGCTCTTGGCCAACATCTATCCGTGTAGGAAAGTAGGAAAGATGGGGCCGACGATAGAGCGAGCTCACCCAGAAGATGCCTATTCACTCGAACCTTGAAAAGATTTGGGTTGTATGTATATAGACGCCTGCAAGGAGTTCCAATACTTAGCAGTGCGCATTTTAAGGATGTTTTAAAGCGCTTGGCCGAATTAGAGGGATTTCCACAAGGTGAGGATGGTAACCAGCCGTACGTCTGCATGTTCGATAGAAGAAAGGGGAAGGCGGTATGATCTCATGCAGCTCCCGAGCACACTCTCCGAAGTACATCTTATAGAATACAGAGACAGGCAATTTTGCGTTTATGTGCCAGGCTCTGCAGCTTAGTTCTTATTAGTGCACCGTCTCCAATGAGCCTCCTGGCTCTGCGTTTTTAATTTCAATCTTTCCAATTTTTCTCTTCCACCGGCTTTAAGAAATATTTTAAAAATAATTACGGAATTGTTCAGTGTTGTACTTAGCAACACTTCTATTTTATTTTTAAGTATGCAATATTAGTTCATATAAATAGCATATAAAGTTTGCGTGGAGCGTGAGCTAGTGATTTTATCCTAGCTAAAATCACTAGCTAGAGCGGGAAAATGAAGTAATCCGTAGAAGAATTAAAATCGCAGATTTAGCTCTTAACAATATTAAGTGGTAGTGAGACCCAATTGCTCATAGGACCAACAAGCATTGAGAATGAAAGGTATATGGCCTCCGGGAGACTAAAGCCCCATTGTAGGTTTCCAGATGACATAGTAAAAGTTTTTTTAGGGATTTTGTTATAATTTAAAAGCACGCCAGCTTGAATTTATTATCTACTAGCGATCCGCCCCCGGCTTCGCCCGGGATGCAATTCCCCGTTTATCCCTCTTTCCATTAGTCAAAACCGAATTCAAATCGGTCTACCCGTTCACGCGTAATGCCGTGACCAAGGGAAATAGGGATTCATTTTTATATATAGAAAGAAGATTGACAATAAGTCATACCAAGAAAATGGAAGTAGTAGATCGTTCACTTGATAATATCTATACCGTGGATGTTGAGGGCACACGCGTCTCGTAAAGTAAGAAAATCATTGCATGCGAGTCAGAAACACATGTTTAAGGAACTTTGTTAATATTTAATGAATTTGCACAAGAGCGGCTTTGATTTGTAGGCGCCTTACGTTTAATTTTCACTGCGGTAGGCTAATTCAATAACTCGACAAGTAGCTGTATGTGGTGTAGACAGCTATTACATGCAATACATGTACGATTGTATGCGAGTGTTAGTTCTATCAACAGCTGTAACAGCTTTCTAGGTTTTGTAATGCTTAAAGAAATATATTAGTAGAAATATATTTTCAAATTAACTATTTAAGTGAGTTTTTCAAAGGTACCCTTGGTTAGTCTCGATATATGTAGTTGGACTGAGAAATATATATATATATATATAATAGAATCGTAAACGAGCCGTGTCTGTACATTAAAGATTTCAAAAAACAAATTGTACACGTAATACTTATGTTAAAAAGGAAACATTTTTACGCAGTATTACGATGCATGTCAGCTAGTATTTCAATACAAATAATGTGTGTTTCCTATAAGTACGAGGGCTGTTTGATAAGTGCTTTTAAAAACTATTTATAAAACCTTTTTTCTGGTAAATGGCATTAACACTAGCAAGCACAATCTTTCAAATGAAGACTGTCAAAAATTCAGCAAAAAAAAAAACAGTTTTTGTCAGTTTAACCATTGTTTAACTGTGATCACTCGTGAATTTTCAACAACTATGGAAAAATCTGAATTTCGTGCCGTTATAAAACATTTTTTTATGAAAGGTTGCAGTGCTGCCACAATAAAAACTGAACTTGATTCTGTTCATGGCACTGACGCACCAACATTGCAGACTGTTTATAACTGGATAAATGATTTTAAACGTGGTCGGTCAAGCACATCTGATGCTCGACGCTCTGGTCGCCCAATCGAAGTCACTACTGAAGATGTTGTTGAAGAAGTTCATAATATTGTACTCGACGACCATCGAGTGAAGGTGTGTGAAATAGCTGAGAACACAGGCATCTCCACTGAGCGAGTACATAAAATCCTGCATGAAGATTTGGGTATGACAAAGCTGTCTGCACGATGGGTGCCACGTTTGTTGACAATCGAACATAAACGCGAACGAAAGCGAATTTCAAAACTGTGTTTGGATATGATGACTGTGTTCCGCATGCTCCGTATTCGTCGGACTTAGCTCCGTGCTATTATTACCTATTCCCAAATCTGAAAAGATGGCTTGGAGGGCAAAAATTTTTGACAAATGAGGACTGCATCGCAGGGGATAAAAAAATTGGAAACTCGCTGGAACAAGTTTGGCCCTCAAAGGAGAGTATGTTGAGTAAAAAATAAATGTAAATTGTTTAAAAAATATTTTTTTTTTTAATTTTTAAAACGACTTATCAAACAGCCCTCGTACCTAATGTATACCTAAAACGATCGTGCAATTAATTTTATTATTCAATGTTTCGTTGTATTTTCTTGAAGAGGCGCGTCACTTTTAATTGAATTTTATTTATTGTAAATTAATGTTAAAATTTCAAGCTTTAATAATATTCTGTTTGCAACTAAGTTTTGTTATTATTACATTCGTTTTAAACAATTTAAAATAATACTCAACTAAGTCTTTGATAGTTTACTAATTGTTTTTATCATAATTGAAATGTAAATGACAGGTTATTTGGAATATTTAATGCTTCAATGCTATTACTGTAATATTTTAAAACCGAGTTGTCGATAACAGACACACAAAGGGCTCACGGTATTAAATGGCGGGAGAAATTAATTCGCGAAGGGTCCCAGAGTTTCAAGGTTAAAATAAAAGTATAGGTACAGAATAATATTTATGCACACACAGTACGAAAGACCCCTGTGCGATATATTTAAAACAAGATATAATATGATTATCAAGCTGTCCCCCTAACACAGACAAAATCAATAGCGTCTGCATAACAGTATATGGAAAACTTTCACACAAACACATTTAAGTTTGTAATTACATCTACATTATAACTAACACACAGATTTGGAGTACATTAGCGTCTCTTATGTGGTATCATTTAAAAAAAAAAAAAAAAAAATCCGATGTACGAGATAATATTGACCATAGATTTTTATATTTTTAGGAATCTTGAGATTGCTCATAGTAATATAATTTACTCTATGAGTTTTGTTACAACTCATGGAGTGTGTTATACCTAATCTCATCTGTAAACAATCTAGAAATGTGTAAAAGGATGGAACACAATCTCATGCTGCAAAATCATGCACTGGAAAGCCTCTTTCATATAGATAAGCATAAAATTGGAGCACACATAATCTAAATTTTATTGATTCATTTCAATTTTTTATGAGAAAAGGCAGTACGCACCGTCGGTCTACTCGGTCTACTTGGTGATTATTGGTAATTATTAGACGCAAAAGGAAACCGCAGCAATTAATCAGTTATTAATTTATCATGATGGGTTAGGTAGAAGGGATACGCTGAGCGATGGAAGAAATCGTGGTTGCTAAACATCCGGGAGTGGACTGGGAATTGGCTCAGTTGAGCGACTGTTCCAGTTGGCTCTTGACAAGTTCAAAGATTGACTCTTCAAAAATGAAGAGGCATTGAAAGAAGAAGAAGAAGGAAACTGCAACAGTAGAAGGGTAAAGGGTACGGTCAGCCTCTTTGGTCTTTTATCAGAAATAATACTCTACAAATTTGTAGTGCTCGGAGAATGCTCTCACTGTTTCCCATATACGCGTGTATCGGGGGAGGTTTTATGCCAGTGTACCTGTGTGTGTACACTTTAGTATTTACGGTGATTGTTCTGCCGTATTTATGCATAGCGACGCCACGAAGCGCTCCGCCCGTGACCGTGGGGCGGACATTCCCAAAATCCTTTCACTTCATAAGTAATAAAAAGGCAACAATAATTTTGACGGCCCGTTGGATGAGTGGCAAGGATGCTTGCCTAACGTCTCAGGGGCCCCGGGTTCGATTCCCGGCGGGGTCAACTTTGGAAATTTTAAAGTAATTTTCAAAAAATGTCTCTGGTCTGGATTTGAAAAGTAGTGGTAGGGCACATTACTTTTCGCAGTCATCTGGGCAGCCCGGCGGCCCTGGCGGCCTGGCGGCAGTGACCACCCCTTACAGAAGACCACCGTGAAATAACAGCATATACGTGCTGTTGTGTTTCGGTGAGTGAGTAAGGGATGCCAGAGCCCATTTCCCCCCTCCTAATTCCTTATCCAATCCTAATCCTACTGTAGTCGGCAGCGCACTTGCAGCAGCTGTGGCGTTGCTTGTGTTATAGGCGACGGTAGCCACCTACCATCAAGTGGACCGTCAGCCTGTCTGTCGACATAACATAAAAAAAAAACAATAACGATTTTTAGTTTGTTAACGTATTAACTCCCAAACATTTAAAAAATATGTATAAAAACCAGCTATACATGCATATTATTGTTTAGTTTCAGAATATCCGCTACACTGCAGTAGGTACCATATTTTAGAGAAATCAGGAATTAACTCATGAAAATCTATAAACATTTGGATTTATCAAGTTTCCAGAGTTTTATTTGTTTCGTGATACGAAGTAAAATATTTAAGCATAATCTAATGAGGAATTTCAGAATTAAATAATGTTAAAAGTCGGCGCATACACATAAAATCAAATTACAATAATGGATAAGAATAGAACGCACATAGTATAATTATGTCACGTGTAATTATAATATAATTATCTCACACTATATTCTATCTCCGTCTCTGTTCAATGAACATTTATTAGAGGCGAATTAGATTTATTATTAAAATAACAATTCAAAAACTCCTACTAAACAGAAAAAGATTCGAGAATTAACTGAATTAAAGAATGGAGATTTTTAAATGAAAATTAGTGGCACTAAGAGCGCACTTCGCCATTATTTAAAATGTAAACGAGTTGTTCTATCTAAACTAAGGTAAATGTGGTTTTTACTTTTAACGATCCCTCGACGACAGTTCCTTTTAAGATATTGCGCTTCGGAGACAAACTTCTTTGTTCAACATAAATACTTCATAATTTTCTATTTGGCTAATTTAAAAGGAGGTAAGACAGCGAAATTATCTTACACTCTGTTTATTATGTTGAGAGGTGTACATTATTCAGTTTCTATTTTATAAATGTATGTTCAGATAGACGAAATTTATTAACGCATTGAACAAACAAATAAGCAGCGTTTTCGTCCTTTCGTGTACCTACCGCATTGTCTGCTATGATTTGTAATAAGCCAGATTACCAGCCAGCAATTTGGCTTATATGAAATATCGAAATACACATATTCCAATTTTACGTCTAAAGAAAATATTATCATTTCAACTTGGAGATTAAATATTAAAACTTCGACAAATTATTTCGTATTTTGCCGTCGGCAAAATATTAACCACTAACTTCTCGTAGAGAAATGTTTAAATTAAATTCGCACGCAGATGAGAAATTATTTATTGAAATTTGATTATTTGGGAAATTTTTCAATTTGCAATTTATACACTTTTGGAATTAACTTTATTTTTAGATTTCTAAACTCATCATTTGACTCATCACTATTCGTTGATTAAGAAAACATAGAATTCCGTTTCATTTTAGTTACTTTTCGTAAATTGCACAATACTCGTATATGCTTCCGCTGAAAACAGAAAATAAAAGCTTATGTTTTTAGTGTTTTTAATTGTTACGGATACCTACTTAATATTCCTATTACTAATTCTATTACTAGTTCTGACATTTCAATTTCTACAACTTTAAACTGTACATAATATGTTCGTATAATAATTGAATCAGTAGGTAAATGTTTCCCCCAATAGGTAGATACGTCCTACAGGAAGGGATGAATTGGTGTCAAATATAGGTCATCTTATTGCGTCGTGAGAGTAGAATATGACACAATAACTTTGGGATTACTCTTGTTCCCTGTTTCTTTACAAATATCATTATCACGAACATCATCAATTACTTATCTAGGTAATTTCTATTTCGACTTATAATAAATATACCTACTTACTTAATAATTAATTAATTAAGAAGAATCGTCATTTTTATTTTATATTTAAGAAGTTATAACATACTTACAAGAAATTTATAGTTTTTAATTTTTAGAGTTTTATTTAGTATATAGTAGAGGAGACCGTGAAGAGCGACCTTCACCGATCTGATAACTCGATGACACATATTTTTAATCAAGTGTAATTTATAAACAAATATGCCTATAATGACTTGCCTATCGAAAAGTGTTCATAGCTATTTTTAATTTAATTAATTTTAATCCATTTTCTTTTATCACCTGAAGGTGATGAAAGAAATACGGATATTAAAATATGATATCAATTTCGATTGGTTAACAGATCTCCTGCCGTTTAGCCAGCGGCAGGAGATCTGTAAGGGGATTACTCCTTATCAAAAAAAAAGATAGGCTGACGGTACACTTGATGGTAGGTGGCTACCGTCGCCTATAACACAAGCAACGCCACAGGTGCGCTGCCTACTACAATAGGATTAAAGATAAGGGACTGGATAGGAATATGGGCTGTGGCATCCCTTACTCACTGAAACACAACAGCACACGTACGGTTATTTCACGGTGGTCTTCTGTAAGGGGGTGGTTACTGCCGCCAGACGGACCGTCCAAATGACTACGAAACACAGTATACCCTGCCACTACCTTCCAGATCCAGACCAGGGCCAAATTAAAAAAGTTCATTTAACCACTCATCAAACGGGCTCGTCTATTTGGTGCAACATTTGAGTGTTATTTAAATTTTATATGATTACTTAATATTTGTATTATATACATATTTATTACCTGAAACGCTCTTTTAAATTGTACTTGATAATGAGATAACAGATAAAATACAATACACCTAAATATTCGCAACAAAACTAAAAGATTTTCAAACAACATAATGTCTTCAATCCCCCACTCAAACACCTACTACAAGTTAGAACTCGAAGTTACAACGCCGAGCTAGACTAGATTCGTTCTCAAGTTTGCAACTAGACTTTATAGAATTTCTGTTTTCGCCACACCTCCGTCATTTTCCTGTTACGAGGAACTGTGATTTATGCAGTACTCCATACACTTTATACCGCTTCCCGCATTGACGATAAAGATAGGTCCATTATGCGAAATTGGTGCCGAAATGCGCGGTCATAACGCATCGTTTCAGTTACGTTGTAAGACAGGTATAAGCCATTAGGGAACAATAAAATACCCTTATCGGCCCATTAACGTGCTCGTAAAATAACAGTTAGTCATATAATAATGTGATGGACGTTAATATCTGTGTTTTTCTATTGAGATTTAAGTCAGTGGACAAATGGTTTAGAATAAGAATAAGAATTGTTTATTTGCTGAATGCAGGTTCACAGAACATAGATGTATTTTACATTACATACATTTGCGACATTGTTTGTTGAAAAGGATGTCCAATACAAATTTTACTAGGGAATAGTTAATTAACTCGATTATTTATAAGCTACGTGACGGTATTTGATAGGAAATAACTGCCTTGTATGTCTCGAGTCTCCAATATTTCTCTCGCTTATTGCTGATAAGTATTATTATTTATTATAAACTATTTTAGATTATTAAGTACTTACTGTAATTATAATAATGTAGTCAACGTAAGTGAGTCAAATAAATAAATAAATAAATAAGTAGAGCTCTTCTAAAAAGAAAACAACTAAAACTAACTTGTCGATTAATAGCGTAATATTATATCAGGGATCATGTTATTTTAAATAGGTAAGTACATGCATAGATAAAACATTTAAGAGTCAATATTTCCAAAAACTATTTTGAGAAATAGAATTGATAATTCACGAAAATTGTTCCAAAAGTCGAGGTAAATATATAATTGATGATCATACTATATGTGTGCATATAATATGATTATCATATTACATGTGTATTGTGTACCTATTGCTATATTATATGATGCAATAATATTGTGATGTGATCTTTTCGTGGCATTGTCGCTATGATTATAACAGCAGTTGCATTTTCCGTGGGATGTTTAAAAATTCAACATGATCATATTTAGACAGCAAAGTTCCCTGCTGGACATTAGGCTATTTCTACAGAGCTGGCCCAAGAAATCGCAAATATGTAGTTTTTCATTTGTCTAGGAACACTCCAGGAAAACCTATTAACACGGATTCTATCACATTACGAAATTCTCAGTTCCATAGTACGGCGAGTAACATTTAACGTTTTACAATTACAAAATACGCAGAGGTATTCTGCATCATGTCTGCGAAGATTTTTTTATAAACTAGCGGCCCGCCCCCGGCTTCGCCCATGGTGTAATTTTTATATATTATGAACATTACCCGTTTATTCCTCTTTTCATTAGTCAAAACCGAATTAAAATCGGTCTACCCGTTCGAAAGTTATGGGCGTACATACATTTCGAAGATCCATTTATATATATATATATATATATATATATATATATAGACAAAAGATAACACATTAAAAAAAATTGGAAAATTCAATTGTTCATATTTAAAAAAAATTGGAATTCTCAACATAATCACGAAAACAATCTTTTGTAACAATGCAGCATATATACGTATTTATGATTTATTGTTATGCGATTTAATATTTATTCCAATGGCAATAAAATATAGTTTTTGCAAAGATTTGTATGTTTGTATGTATGTATTTTTGTATGTTTATAATGAATAAACTCAAAAACTAATAAACCCATTTTAAAAATTCTTTCACCTATAGAAAGCTACATTATCAGCGAGTAACATAGTATATTATAAAGATACGCGAAGGAAGTCGGGCGCAACAGCTGGTATTTAATAAAAGTATATACGTGCTGTTTACGTCTGACTACACAACTTTCGTTTAACAAAAAATTATTAACTCTTTCTCGCTATTTAAATACATTTTTCAAAGAGCCTCTCGCGCTAAGAATGCAGCATCAATCACCACGTTTCACCTGCCTTTTTAAAGAGTTTGCTCCCCCTGTAGCACCGGTATAAACGTGTTACAGTGTGTAATCTCTCTCATAACATTAAAGTAAATATATGCTAAATAAATTTGGGTTAATATTTAAACTATATGTGTCTTTTATCTGTTTTTGACGGTCTGTGCTATTCATATTTTTTAAGAAATACCAATAGGAAAATTATATCAGTTGTATTTTTATACAACTTACATTCTGTATCCACAGGAGACCAATTACAATTGTTGTGTTTTTATTTACTATTAAAAAGTAAATTTGAGTTGCTCAAATTGTCACAAATCATATTGTCACAAATTGCTAATATGTTTCAATAATTTACAAAATTTAATAAAGAAAATTTCCAATAAATCTATACATATAATAATATCGTAAAGGAGTTGTGTTTGTGCATTAAATATTTTTTCAAAAAGAAAAAAAACAATTTGTTCATGTTGTACTTTTGTTATCGAAGTAAAAAAAATTGTTTTTAGAATTTTTGTCTGTTTGTGCGTTTGTGCACGCTAATCTCAGAAACGGCTTAACTATTGATGTATTCCTGCAAGCCTCCCGTAACATTTAGTGTTTGTTAGCAACAAAAAAGTTACCGAATACCACGCGTACGAAGTTGCGGGCTCAGCTAGTAATAAATAAAAGTCTGAGATTAAAAAATCATTTAATCTCAGACAAATTATTCCATAGGTTGTAATTGCATTAAAAATTAAAAATTTCTGTTGTGAAAGAAAAAAGAAAATTTATAATAAATATATAACGATAATTGTACAGTATCAATAAATATCCCAATGCGCAAGAGTTAGGATAAATCCAGTCAATTCCAGTCCCTGGATCATAACCCCAGTACAGTAACATTTTACCTACGGTATCCCGATATCGTGTTTTCGCTTTTCGTCAGTGTTACCCGCCTGTCAAATTGGAAGCGAAATCACCCGCGAAATGTAAGGAAAACATACATCAAGGGCACAATGCAAACTATAATAGACTGCGCGTAAGGGATCTCAATATGGAAATTCAACTTTTTCTCAACATCCCGCCTGTAACAACATTTTCTTGATAAAGTTACTTTCATTTTTCTCACACTCAGATAAGCATTTGAATTGTCACCTACATCGTTAGTTATTCCATATACTTCCTTATCAGACATCGCAGCCTTGTATTTGTTAAATAACGATAAGGTGTAAATGTTATCCGAAGGCTCGTATTAGTGGATTAAAAGAACTCAATGTTTTAATTCAAAACATAGTCTATTTGGGCCTCAAGTTACATCAGATCAATGGACTTCTCCGAGTGGAGCAAAAGGCCTCTTCACATAATATCATTTTGTAAACAATTTAACCTATTTAGATGAAATTTGATATCCACTCAGATTAAATTATGATCGAGATCATTTTTTTTTAATGTTATGTCGACAGACAGGCTGGCGGTCCACTTGAAGGTAGGTGGCTACCGTCGCCTATAACACAAGCAACGCCACAGCTGCTACAAGTGCACTGCCGACTACAATAGGATTAAGGATAAGGGATTTTTGAAGGGGTTAGGGAAATGGACTTTGGCATCCCTTACTCACTCACCGAAACACAACAGCACACGTTATAGTTATAGTTTAGCATTGAGTGTTAAATGAAACGCATTACGACGTATTATTTTCCAATAAAATAAATTTGAGAGCTATCAAGTCATGGATAGGTAAGTATCGATTTTCGATCACAATAAATGTTATATCAACAAGAATTGCTTGCAAAAAATATTAAGAAACGTTGTAACTCTTTTTTTTTTTTTTTTTCAGAAAATAAACTTTTTCTTTTTGTTCACATATATAACAAAAAAAACATCCAACGAAATTTTTGTGAGCACTGTGGTCATAGTTTTCTTAACGTTTGCTTAAATAATAAGAAGAATATTTTATAGGCATCTTGTAATGTCTGAAAGCTTTGAAATAAGATATTCACATCTCGCGCGACTCGATGACGCAGCATAAAGCTCACCGCGCACCGGAGCGCTTCTCTTACCAGCATAAATCATCGCAGATTATCTCGGGTGACTACGGCCACCTACGATGGATAATGTATGAATAATTTATATTGACGTTAAGTTTGGAAAACAGCTCGTTATTTTGAAAGAAATTGCTTAAGTTTAATTTTTTATTTGTTACTAGATAAACCCGGCCACGCTTCGCTGTGGCGCGCGCGGTACTCGACTGGATTTTAAAAGTAAAAGTAAAAGTAGCCTATAACATTAGCTATCTGCCAGCAAAACCTCAATCAGTCTAGCCGTTTTAGAAATTAGCTGGAACAAAAAAGCAGTTAAACAATCAAATTACAATTATTTTTGTTATACATTTAGTAAGAAATAGTTATTTTGACATTACAAACATACACTTAAATTTAATAAGTATAGTATCATAGATGTATATTTTTTATTATAAAAATCAAATTTCGTCACCTAATTTGAATTGTTAGAGTAAAATTAAAACTTAGATGAAAATAAAAAACATAATAATATATACAAATATATTTAGACTATATTATTAAAAAAATTGAATCGGGCAGATTTACAAAAAAATAAATTCTGAGAAAAATAGTAGGTAATAGAACAGTAATAGGTACTGCTCAAAAAAATCTTCCTTGTCACAGTAAAAATTTTTTAATAACCACATATTTTATTAAAGTTATTAATTGATTTAGATTCTGTACTAACCTTTTAATCGGCTTTTGTTCTTTTTTTATATTTTACACAATATTTAAGAGAAACCTTCCAATTTTAACTCCTAGTTTATTAAGTTACGCTCATTTTGGTAAACATTGTGTTCGGTCTGACGTTAGTCCTTGCCTTAACATAGCAGCCTTTATTTGGAAATCAAAAGCATTAATTTAATTTCTTTGAAAATAATAATAATAATAATAATAATGCATTATTTATGAATATGAATTCCGGTGTGAGTACTTGGTTTAAGAAATTCAGAGATTTCCAATTAATTTCAAAATCAGCTACAATACTTACCAATAGTATTAAATCATTTGGTACAAATTATACTTTTGCATAAATCGCATTATTCATTTAATTTTAGGGGAGATAATAAATTTAATGAAAAGTTATTAAAAATTTATTTATTTCTTTATTTATTTTAGTAAAGTACACAAACAGAATGCAATTAATAATACAAAAAAAAAAGTGCATGTGTAAAAATCAATTGCTAAATTGCACCCCTAACTAGTGTACATAGAATAGTTAAATGTAATTTATGCTAACTTAAGATAATAGTACGATAACAAAACTAAATACTAAATACAGAATATAGTTATTAAATATTACTGCAATACAATTTTTAGTCAATGAATTACATAGTCAATGAATTTAAATGATTCTGGAATTTTGGTTTTCATAAACAAAAAGGTCCTCTCTAAAGAATATAATATGTAGGTCTTAAATTTTACATAATTCTCGTTATATCCTCGTGGTAGAGTTTAATTTAAAAATATTGTTTAGTAGCGCTCCAGCGAGCGGTTTACATAATGGACGACTCAATGGCATCGATATGGGGGTCGCACTCAACATGAATACAAACTGCGGTGTTGCCTCCTATTGAAACATCGTGTAATACTTCATTGGAAAGCGTTACCGTGTAGGGAGAGATGTTATCACTCCATAATGTTATGGGCCTTTGAAAAATGCTATCTGCTCTTCGCTTCGTTATTTAACTGATAGATGGCTGTGTATGTAATGTAAGTAATTACTTATAGTAGTTTTTTTTTTTAATATTATTTTTCAATTGTAAGAGTTAAAATAGTATGTTGAAGTACTTTTTTAGAATAAATGGTGTAATAATGAGTCAAGTAGAAATATAAAGTAATGTTAACGTTATTTTTGGAGTTTACTCCTAAGGATCGATTTTCATAAAAGGCCCCCGGTATGGTAATTTTATGAGGAGTAAAATTAATACAAGCGTTAACTAGAAAGCGTTACGTTATCTGTCACTTTGACATTTATGCGACATTTATGTTTCCTAATTCTATTCTCTGGGCTTATGAAAGCAAACGTCGAAATTTTGTGTGAAAAGTAGTCTGCGTTGAGGAATGAAACGATGGTGCGTTATAATCCGTCGTCGAAAAATGAACTATTTGAATTATTTATAAAACGTAGTGACATCTGTGTATACAGAACGTAACTAACATAACTTTTGTTGGAACACGTGACATTTTAGTATGCAGAATGTAACTAAATAATATAGGAAAATTTTATTCATTTAATTTTATATGTTTAAAAAGGAATAAACTCTAGTCCTGCGTCGTAGCTGACACACACTTTCCTTAGTTAACTAATTGAAGTTAAATATGTTGATTTTAAAACGATTATTGTTTGCAATATTTCGAGACAGTATTTATGATTAAATTGTACAATAATTAATTTCCTCATTTTAAATAATCAAGCGTTTTTTTGTAATTAATGTAATTAATCTATTCATAGATTATAATCCGTCGTGGGAGAAAGATGATACGTTGAACTCCCAAACATTATTTACACACAGAAATCTTTTTAAACAGTAAATAAATAGATGTATACCTATCACCGTTGTAATAATAATAAACATACAACTTTATGATTTACCTCCGTTCGTTTTTATGACAGCCGAGGGTTATTTTACTTTATTTTATAGTATTTTATTGGTGCCGATGGGTGTAAATCCGGGATAAAATTTCAATTGCCAGTCCTGCAGACAGCAGCGCCGTGTCTCCTGCTTATTTATTGTGTTGAACCCTCAAGTACTCGGGTTAACACGACACTTACATTAACTGGATGTGACAACGTCTTCTTTTAACACTTGCATTTTCAGCACAATAAAAGTAATTTCAATTTAAAATTTTTAAAACAAGCTGAATGTGTTTTGAGATTTTTTTTCTTTAAAGGGATTACAAAAACAAATCATGTCACGTTTTATGTGTCATAAATTAAAATAACCCCTAGAAGTGTATATACTGCTTACTAATTAATTAAAAAGTGGTACCATTATGAATCATAATCCTAAAATTAAAATAGGCAAAAGTGCACATTCAAAGTGCACATTGGATCGCTTGTGCTATTGTTATTGACTATTGTGCTAAGTGCATAAGACCCCATAAGAACTCCATAAAACTACTTTATAAGAACTATAAATAGATAGACGTAAACATTCTTAACATTCCTTTAAACATTCTTAACATTTAACTATAACAATAATCTCTAGAAAGAAAATAATCATGCAGTTAATAACCCCCAAACATTTTAAACATTAGTTTTTGAATGAACGAATGAACATAATATATAATTTTATAATCCTCGTATTTCACGTATTTTTGTGATGTCACGCTTCTAATGTCAAAACAAGACACGTATTACTCTAAAAGCTTGCTTATTAAAAAAAAAGAAAAAAAAAACACAACCAAAATCACACCCATTCATTAAATTCAAGAAGTTATAGGCTGTTTAAACACATAATATGAATTTAAATCACAAAAGGTTCATGACATCGGTCTATTGTAAATGTAAAGTTAAAATAAATTTTACAAACCAAACTAAATATCCCTTCTCATTCAGAGTAAAAGCTTCGTCTATATTCGACGGTAAACCCTGTCGCTTCCACTCGAAAAATTTCAATCGTACCTCGCCGCAGACTGCGAGAGGCCGCACTGAAAATCCCTAGAAAACGTGAAAATACTCCCAAAAGTCGTGTGCTAAAATGAGATACGTCGGCGTCGGGATTTCTAATTAGTTTCGTTTTTATGTTATTTGTTTTCCATTACGACCTGTAAGCGGCCTTTTGGGAGCCACCTTTTAATGCACAAGGCCGATGATATGTTGTAATTGAAAACTGATTCAGTTTTTTTACTTAAACATATTTTGCTGTATGAACAAAATCCAACGAGTAAAAATGAAATGTGTTCAGTGTAATGCGATAAATATCAGCCTCTCGGAGTCCATAAATTTTTGGTTTACACTCTAAATCGGTACTGGAGCAAATAGCAAACGGCACGTGTTCACAACCAGATAAGTATGATGTTCTGTCCGTTTATCGGATTGTTTAGATGACTGAGATATAAATGTAACATAATGTATAGAAAATAAAATACTATTCTTTAAATATATATTAGTATCACAACGTGATGATTTGTCGTAGAATCCTAATAGGATTCTAATAGGAGATAGAGGAGGTAACGTAATAGATTATTTTAATTGTTTACAATAGTTTTCTACAAAAAATATAGTATCATTTATTAAACCATCTTGTTACAAATGGTCATAAAACAAAACTGTTTCATTATCTATATGGTGATTGATAGGTTTTAAACTTTAATAATAAATGATAATTTTTATAAAAGCCAAAATGGGTAGTAAATTATAAACGGTATCAAAATTATGTTTGAACATATCTTTAAACTATTTTTCCGATTATATTTCCCTCTCTGCCTATCTCTGTCTGTGTGTATGTTTGTGTGTTGTATGTCGATCTAAATAGCTCAATGGCAAATGGTGATTGCAGTTAGTTATGTATGTGCACAATTCTTATTAAATTCGGTACATCATAACTGTTTTGATTAAATATATTTATTGGTAGACCACAGTAGCGTCTGTTTGTCTTCCAGTCAATCTTACAAAGTTTCTTAGAAAAGTCCTAAAGAATCCTAAGAAGTGAGCGTGTGTGTGTAACAAGAACACATAACGATTGATTTGCCATATCCAAATACTACAAAAACAATACAACATGCAAGGAAATTAAATTTATCAATTGTTCTTACAAGCTTACAAGTTTCAAAAGCGTGTTTTAAATTATTTATGTTCTTTTCAAAAATTTATGTAGCTAGTTTGAAGTATTCGAATGGAAATTGCAACTATTTGTTAACGTAGAAACGTAAATCAAGTCAACCTTGGTGTTTCATTTTCAATCCAAGAAATATGTAAATTATACGCTTAAGTTTCAATACTATACGTATGTATAGTCACACTAGTCAAAGGAGTTGATTTAAAAGCAATGAGAAATGTGTACGATAAGTGATTTTCTTTCATATCGTAAAACAGAAGAAAGTTTTTAATAAAACGTTTCCAATTTTATAAATTCTAACCACGTAGTTATCAAAATAATTTAAATGACACACATTTGTCTTCATATAATACATCCCAGTCTTGTTATAAACCAGTAAGGAATTCTCAATGGTAAGGAGGTTTGGCCTATGTCTACCAGACAAGCTAACAGTAAGTCTAATAGGACACCTAGATTTCCATCACTATTGAGAATGTGATCATTATGTTTAAACTATGCACTAAATCTAAAACATTTAAGAGATTGAAGATCGCGAACTGAGTCTGATATCACTGAATTTTAAAATAACATTTTTTATTTTAGTTCAATGAATGCAACTACAGAATCGACCTTATACATAGTTCGTCAGAATAAGTTTCTCTCTGACATAATAGTTTTACTCCCACATACTGACCAATAGTCTACGCGTGTGCATGCCTTAAAAAAATCAATATGTGTGGAGCCTTAACGGGTTTAATATCTGTAATTACGAGTGATAAAAATGCCAAATAAATTATGAAACAAATAGTTCAAAATTAATAACTATTTGAATAGTAATTTGTTAGCTGAAAAGCAAAACTAAATTATTCATTCGAATACTAAAAAATTAATTTGCTTTTTAAGTCTTATTAAGTCTTAATTGAATTTTCATGACAAAGAGAAAATAAATTTACTTTCATAAATTTTAAATAAGGTTTTGTATGGAGATCGGGCCATCAATGCATGGTACTTGCGTTTTAACGGTTGAAACTTGTACTATTAGGTAAGAAGAAATTATAGATTTTACTGGGAAAATATCGTGTAATTTGGTAAAGGGTTACATAGGTATTTAAGTTCGAAAGTATTAAAAAATCAAATTGTTCCATTTAAGTAATAAGTTTTTTAATTTTCTAAATGTTATCCCCATTTACAAAATCATGTCGCAAATGGTGTAATATATAAAGAGACATTAATATATTTAGGAAAGCGGTCAGATAATTTAATCATAATTTGCATTGTAACCATATAAAACTTATGCCTACTCCTAAACAATCTAGTTCTGTTCTGTTGGTATCTTTCAATTTTCTTCTTAGTATTCTTTGGTATTCTTTCAAGTTTGTTTATTTATCTTCTTAAAGAAAACTCAGCAAAGCGAGCCAGTTTTTTATTTCGGTATCTACGCTATAAATTTAGTTACATAGGTATCACAAGTGCTACTAAAACATAAATAATTCATGCACAGACCAAAACATGCAGCGAGAAGACACATTCAAAGATAATCTCCGGTGATTTACGATGAGAACTCGTGCATTTACACTCCACATCTATTTATATCAAGTTCGCTCGTATTTCAACACGAATTTCTTCCAGACATGCAAACAAGAAATACATTCAAAGTGACAAAAAGTCATCGTTTACGACGGTGTCTAATACATCTGAATTGCATTTTAAGATTTTTACACTGAAAATGTAATTTTCTTCTTCTTAATATACCATTTCAATTTCAAGCGCAACAAAGTGTTCAACAAAAAGCTCAACAAAGGCCTCAACAAAAAGCTCTTTTTGAAGTCTATAAGTAAAATGAAAAGTTTCAAAATTAGGTAGGTACCTATAGTAGATTAAGCACTAATTACCTACCTCTTGTAAAAAGATGATATTAGGAAACAACCTCAAACATTATTATTTCATACACTCTTTTCCAGGTAACGGCATAATTCAATAATCGTCAATAGCATT
Organism: Bembecia ichneumoniformis; assembly: GCA_910589475.2. Taxonomy (NCBI): domain Eukaryota; kingdom Metazoa; phylum Arthropoda; class Insecta; order Lepidoptera; family Sesiidae; genus Bembecia; species Bembecia ichneumoniformis. The sequence continues at coordinate 279,752 of OU342526.1, read as the reverse complement.
CATATTTTTTTGTGGAATCAGTAAAATAAACAGTATACGTAATAGGGGATCGGATAAATTTTCAGAAAGTGTTTTAAATTAATCTTCATGGATATTTATTCCCATAAAAAATACTATTTTATTTATTTATAGCTTTTTAGGTACTCAAAATCATGTTTTACTATTGTTTGTTTGAAAATGCCGCCAAAACGCCACGATAGTTCATCTGAGAGCGCGTAACGTCATTTGTGGTCATATCATAAGAAAACAGCTGCATTGGCATAAGACAATGATTGCCCACAAATGACGTCACGCACTGTGATTGGTGTTTCAGTATAGATTAAAAATATTGTAAATAATAAAATTTTATTTCTTCATTTAAAAATATTTAAATGAATTAATATTAAATTATTATTCGATAAATAATCGTAAAAAATTATATATTTTCTTTCTAAGTACATTTTAGATTTTAATCTGATTACTGTCCGATCCCCTATTACCTTAAAGTTACTAGAAACACGCCCATTAAGTATATTTTCTAGTATTTTAATAATCCAATATATATATATATTTTAAGACGAAATTTGAATATTCATAATAAAGTAATAATATAATATTAATATTTAGACACAATATGTTAGATAAGGTCAGGTTGACACTAAGTTTTGTACTATTAATCGGCTATTTTTTTAAATTTTTTACACAATTATTATGAAAAACTTACCAAATTGAAACATATTCGGTTATCTCCGAGAAGCTATAAAAATTCGCTGTGTAAAATTGCACCTAAATGGGTTATTAGGTACTGCTCATTTTGTAAAGTTTGTGCGTAAAAATTGTGTTCGTTCTTAGTTTAAATAGTAAAATAACATACAAATTCATGAAATCACTGAAAACGGCGAACGTGATAATAACTTCATCTCTAACGGAAACCCTAAATGAAACATAAACATTGTTACCAGATAAGCTCGTAAAGGTAGTCTATCCCACGAAAGGATTTGTAGCAATTCACCATAACGCATCGTCGATACAAAAGATTTAAATCCCCCCGTGTCAATTCACGGTCTAATCTTTTCGCTACCTTTCACTATATGAAGACCTCCAACACGGAGCTTAAAGTTTTTGTTGAATTACATTTATATCTCCTTTAGATTTAAAAGTGACACAAAATCAAGTTTTCTTTTTAACTTTTTTAACCAAACCATTCGCATATTTTTGACGATACGTGTAATTTTTTATAACAGTTCTATTAACAACATAAAATTTAAAACAATGAAATATAAATTTTTCTTGAAATTGCGAAATATAAATGTTAACCACATTGATTTTTACTAAACTAATCAAAAAGAGATTAGTTTTAGAATAGATTAAAGCTTAAAAAGAAAAAATAAGAGCTTCTCAACAAACTTGATCACCTTCATTCTTGTTGTGACAGTATCTCCATCTGTTTGAGAGCTACTCATTTATAAAAAACGTTTTCAGCCTTTATAAATACCATCAATATGTACTGAAAATATTTTTAATTGAAATCAAATGTACGTGTAAAATGTTACCGTCCCTTCGACAGAAGTTCGGAGATACTCCCTCTGCTGCGTACGGCGTCCCCTCTTCACGCCCCGCATTACTATCGCTTAGACTCCGCGTAATTACAAAGTTTTTGGACACTGAATTTACTTAAAGTGATCAGTCTTTCTTGTGTAGCTTAGGTATAGCAAATTGTGAACACGACGTGGTTTTGTGCAGGCAGCTACAAATGGACTATGGTGCAATACTGCTCCAGTGGCCCAGTGCAGCCGCGCGCATCTGACCCCGGACGATAGCGAAAGTGAATCAATACAGCTCTTCTTGGGTGTCAGCACTTGTGTCCTGATAATTATGGATTTTTAAGAACCTCCTACAATTAGTGTAGCTCCCAAGAAATTATTCAAATTTAATTAATAATTTTGAAAATAATAGGAATCTTAGATAAAATATAGTAAACTTAGAAGATGGGTACAGAAATAAAGGCAAGTTGTCATTCTTACAAGTTAGCAATTGTAATTGTAGTAAATCAAGAGTAATCCTTTTAAGAAAGAGTGCATTGAGTTATTTCAGTTCTAAATCTAATATTTTTTAAAGCTGAGAATAACCAACGTTAGGTACACACACACAACGAATGCATCTATAGGACTCTAGGAAAAATGTAAAAATATTAAACTATGTAAACTATGTAACTATGTAAATTTTTCATTTATAAATAAATATATTTTCAAAAGTGGACAAATATATCCTCAAAAATTAGACAAAATGGATTTCGAATAAAACGAGATGAAAGAACTTTCCGCTCCTGCGTCGCGTGATAATCATATTATCAGTGTCTACCAGCAGTTAATTAATAACAATAAAATCCATAGAATAGCGTTGAAGGTATTCGAGTGTATAATAAGGATTATAAGGGGCCAGCCGGTTCACTGGTTTCTTTATCAAATCTGCCGTACGCAGCGATAAAGGAGGTATTGTCCTCGTCAAATATTTTATTTTGAAATTATTAAAGCGGATATAATAAAAGAGAGTGCGTATATTATATTTTTTATTGTAACTAAGTAACTCGTTTATAAATTTACAAGTATTTTATTAAGGCGTGTAAGTTCTCCGTTTTAGTTTGAAAGTACAACAGGAGATGAACATGGAAGTCACATTTAGACTCGTATTGCAAAATACATACTCAAGCAGATTGTCTCTCGAGGTTCGCTTGTAAGTTTTGAAGGGTCTTTGGGAGTTAGCGTTAAAGTTACAAACGTTTCTAATTATGACGTCATCTTGATTATGATATGATAATTCGAACTGCAGTCATGTCTTCGTACCTGACTGATATTTGGCTTGATTTAACATTCAACAACAATAGGCTTGTGTCCTGGGTGATTAAATCGGGTGATTAGAGTTTCTAATTTTATCAATCGTGTTTTGTAGATAGTAAAAATCAACACAATTTATAAAAAACAATTAATTATGATTAATGTTTTATTTAAATAAATCTTTCCAAATTAGGCATTAGATACAACCCGGTGGTAGCATGACCCGATCGATATTTACGATGCCCTACCTTTGATTAAAAAACATTGTGGTAAACCTAGACGTCATCAATATTTTACTCAAATTACATTAGGTCCTATATATATAATGGTAATCTTGTTAGTATTAATAGAAAATGAAGATGAAAATGCGAAATATTTTTATTTATAAACTAGCTGAGCCCGCAACTTCGAACGCGTGGTATTCGGTATAGCGCGTAACTTTTTAGTTTTTTTAACCAATTGGAATGAAACAAACTCTAAATGAAATGTTACGGGAAGCTTGCTACAATACATCGGTGAAAACCGCATTCAAATTGGTTATGCCGTCTCTGAGATAAGCGTGCACAAACAGACAAAAATTCTAAAAACTAAAAACTAACGTACATAGTACGTATAATAGTTTTTGTACGTGTACAAATTGTTTTTAAAAAAAATGTTTATATACACGGCTCGTCTACGATTTTATTATATCTATAGATTGGAGACAAATTGGATATTAAATTTGATATTAAAACACACAAGAAATGTGGAGTGAGTGAATTTGATCTCGTGTATTCGAGTATTGCGTTTTAAAAACATATATGGAGGAGCGGTGTGGCAGTGTGGATGCTTTGATGTCTAATGACAATAACAAATATAATATTTTATGGCATGTTTCAGTGAATCTGGAGTAATTTACTATTGTTATTTTTTTAAATAAAGCGGTTTCAAATCGTCTCTCGATCCAACAAGTACATACACGGGGCGTTTTAAACTTCACTGGATGTGCAACGAAACATTCAAACTTTGCAGACAAATTCGATCTGTGCACTGAGAACCGAACTGTGTGTCTGTTTGTAAACCTATAATATTGCAGAATCTATGTACGCTTGTTAGCATTTCAAAGGATATCTACTGGCAATAGCAAAACTTAGTTATGCGAGAAACATTTGAAAGGAGTTAGTCGTAACGGGGAGTATTCATTAGATACGATTCCAAAAATAACATTTAACAATTGTTGTTTCTATTAATGAATAATATCGAAATGGAAAGTTGATAAGATAACTCATAACCCATTGAAGATGAAGGTTTTCATATTGATTTAGTTATTTTTTGTTCATATAATTAAAGGACACTTCCAAAACGAAACAGGTAAATAAAGTTATTTATCTCATTTTACACATTAGAGTGCCGATGATAGTTCTAGACCAGGATAGAAAGAGAGTCATAGGAATACCCAGTTGAATAGTTTATATAGAATATTTTAAAAGTTGCCGACTAACATTTTCCCAGTTTTAAACAGTGAAAAAAAAAAACGCAACATAAATGTCTTCTTATAAATTTAATGAAGTCAATAAATTCAATACAGTGGTTTAAATTTTCCTATGTACATATTTAATTATTATTAATAAATTAGAAAAAAATAATGGATAACTAAAACAAAAAACAAAAACAAATCCTAACAATATTTAATTAAAAATAAAGTAAGAAATTAAATTGGAAAAGTATCAACCCTGAAATGAAGCGCCTCGGAGGCTTTGTTCTCGACGCGTCTTAAACAAAGATTAATCAAGAAAATCTCTTTTAATTTTCCTAATACAAATTAACAGTTAATGGAAAGCACAAATTCGACTAGTAAAAGCGTTAAATTTGATTAGATTTCGCTGAGATTCAGTGAAACGCACCATTTCATTGGCTTCATCTCAAACGGAGCGAAACAATGTTTTGTACTTAAATAGTACTCAAGTAAATATAGCATTACTTCATTTTCTATTTTGATTTAAGATTACCGTTGGTCTAGATAAGCTTATGATAAATGTACATTTTGAACGACCAATTATAGATCAGTGTAGAGAATGAATTATTCTGCAATTGACGGCCCGTTGGATGAGTGGCAAGGCTACTTGCCTAACGTCTCAGGGGCCCCGGGTTCGATTCCCGGCGGGGTCAACTTTGGAAATTTTAATGTAATTTTCAAAAAATGACTCTGGTCTGGATTTGAAAAGTAGAGGTAGGGCACACCTACCTCTACTTTTCAAATCCAGACGTACTTTGACTCTATTTTTCAAATCAAATACAGGCGTTTCGCAGTCATTTGGGCAGCCCGCCTGGCGGCAGTGACCACCCCCTTACAGAAGACCACGGTGAAATAACAGCATATACGTGCTGTTGTGTTTCGGTGAGTGAGTAAGGGATGCCAGAACCCAATTCCTTATCCCCTCCTAATCCCTTATCCCATCATACTGTAGTCGGCAGCGCACTTGCAGCACCTGTAGCGTTGCTTGTGTTATAGGCGACGGTAGCCACCTACCATCAAGTGGACCGTCAGCCTGTCTGTCGACATAACATAAAAAAAAAAAAAAAAAAAAAAAAAAAAATCTGTAACTACCTTCCTCGTTTGTCGATCTTTTTATTAGTGAAAACCGTATCAAAATTTATTTGAATCGGGCAGATTTATACAAGAAATTATATTTTCTGAGAAAAAAATAGTTAATTACTGTTTAAATCGGATACATTCATATCTTTTTTCATATTTTACCAACATTTAAGAAAAAAAATCCAATTTTAAGTCTGTTCGGTTATCTCCGAGTAGCTATAAAAATTTGCTGGTCAATACTGCATCTTAATTTTTAGGTTACGCTCATTTTGGTCTGATGGTAGTCGCTGTCTAAGAAACAAAACAAAATGCAATGTCTGCACCATTAATTACGCCCCAAACTTCTCGTTTGACACGTTACTATAATGGAGCTGTCATCTCGAAGTATTCCGCGACTACATTCAACTCTAGGTGGCGTTACGACCATTCATCCTTGAACCTCGTCGGCAGGAATGAATGCCATTTTATCTTATTATTTCTAAAGTACACAGAGGGGAACGGAAGGTCTGTTTTAAATGGAGTCGTACCAGGAGTGTAGCCGTCAGTAGCAGGTGAGAACCGAATCGAGTAATTAGTTACTGACGTGCAAGTTAATAACTAAGATACTTAGTAAGTTTGACACCATCCGATGCAGTTGCGATGGTTCAGATTGGACTGAAGATATATATACAGACAACAAATTACGTCGACAAAACATTTTAGTTACATAGATTGATAGGCTCTTCAAGATTCTATTGAGTCTTTGTACAAATTTCTGTCCTATAAGCATATAAAGAAAAAAAATGACATAGTTAAACTTACATAATATTCATTGAAAATTGAATAGGCATAACTAAACGTCACATAAATATTATGTGCCGATGTATAAATTAACTGTGTGTAGAAAAATTACATATTAAATTCTATTAAAGAAGCTCACGATAAAAGAAATAAAGAGTAAATTTTTAGATTATGTAGCATATTGTGGCATATTATGAATATAAATAAATAATATGTATATGCCTTTATTGACGGCAGAAGGTGTGTATATTTAATTAGGAATTTAATTTGTACTCACATTTTACCCAAATATATATTTCTTTCTTTCTTTCTATAAAATATAATTTTTATAGAAATCTATAAATATAATTTTAAATTACGTAAGGTTTAGTCGAAGTATTTACAAGATTATGGTATACCGGGTCTCAGTTTCATGATTTTAATGGATTGTGGTTAAGACATATTACTTTTTCTGGCTCTTATAGTTTATAATAAAATTTTTAATTAAAGTCAATTTAAGTTGAATTATACCAATTGGGAAAGTAATTATTATCGGAAAATAATCAATTATACAATGGTACCTACATAATTTAGGATATTTTTAATCCAAATCCTTTGAATATATAGACAATTTTAAAGCTATTCACTTACTTTACATCAACAAATACGCCAACATTGTCTAGTGATTTATTAAAGGGACGGTAAAACTTTGTCGTCGTATACTATACTTACTCGTATACTCGGCAATAGATAGTTATGTATAAAGGTCCGTTCATTCGAATTCTGTCCAAATTAGAGTGCAGTCTAGCGAAATCGTTTATATCAATTCCCGACTTACGTAGCTGGACCGTTGGAAATTATTAAAACCACAACCAAAACACCAGCACCAATGACAACAGTAAGAGAGAACATCACCAAATATATATACATTTTTTTATTTAAACATAATTGTCGAGACGAAGCTCTTGAATTTCTCTTCAGCGGAACATTGAAACAGTTCTTCAAAGAACAGTGCCGTTGTCAAATGTCAGTATAATTTCAAAAATAGAACTCCAAAAAATACAATACTGATACTGACTTGTTCTTTTTTTAATTTCACTTTTGAAGTACATAAATAACTTATGTAAAACTGTCGTGCAGCAAACGGGCGTTGGAAGTAGACGAGTTTTGGAATAATAAAAATAAAAATAATAAAAATATATATAATAAAATAATATATAATAAAAATAAAGACCAAGAGCAGAAGGCAGAGGATAGAGTATGTTATAATGCTTATAATGAATGAATTACTAATTACAATACTTTCATAACTTTTTATCGAAATTTTTATTGTTATCAAAGTAATTTTAATAACACTCCTTTTATGTAGTAAAGCAGTTGCAGTTTTTTAACAGTAGAGAGTTTCCTATTGCTGCTGATCTAATCAAAACAAAAATTAGTATTGTTACAATAAATAAATAGTTAAATAAAAACCCAATTTTTATCAGTACTTAAAACTGATTCAGGTGTAACTATTTTTAAATTTTCCTACTGGCTTAGTTGTTTTGTACTGCGATCGAAACGAACCTCACCGCGATGGCGAGGGCGTCTAATTAACTTCGGTCCACGTACTGAAAGCTAAACAGCTGTTGCTAACTAATGTCTTCTAGTTTATGCGAGCCTGGTTAGTTTGGGAACGTATGGTACTGAACTAAATAAGTTTTCAAAAGCGATTTCAAAAATTAAATTTAGGACTTTAAATTTAGTTTGTCAATTGTAATTATTTTGAAGGCATTTGAAGGCATTTTTATAAATTAAAAATCTGTCGACCCCAAAGAAATTACAGACCGAACTTTTACTGATGTTAATAGAGATTTTTTTCAGTAAGGTTGCTTGACGGACAGCAATGGCGACAGGAATAACTTCTTTACAGAAGACCACCGTATAATGACGTAGTTTTGGGATATCTTAGAGCCATTTTATCCCAAACCCTAATTCTATTCCTGCTTTCACATCTTATGATTAATGTTGGCTCTGCAACTCTCCTGGTATAGATGCTGACAGTGGTCTGGTAGTCTACTGAGAGTGATTCTGTTGCACATGTCTTCAGGAAGCATTTCCTAAATATGCCGAGCGTTCAGCGATGATGCCAAATGCCACAAGAAAAATGAATGGGATTGACACAATGTATAAAAAAATCACGTGATCTTCAGCTGTTGCCGAACGATCGGAATACAGGCCATAGACACCGAGTAAGTAATGCTAGAGCAGGCTGTAAACAAATAAAAATTAAAATAGCATTCGGCGGCACATTAGTTTTAGATGGCTTATTGTAAATTTGCCACAAAGTAAATTCGAAACGAACTAAAAAAATTGTTATCATATTACGTTACGTAATGTGGGTCGAAAAATGGTTTCTTTTTAAATTATTCAATAGTTATCGAAAAACTCAGCGGAAAATATATATCAACATCTCATTCACATTCAACAAAAACAATTCCTGTAAAGACAATGCAAAATATCGGATACCTATTAAAATTACACAAAAATGTGCGCCTTTCATTTCAGCGATTCCACGAAGAGAAGACTTTTTAAAATGCAAAGTGAATTCAGTCATTTGATCTTCTTTGTTACCGCATGCAATTAAAAAAGAACGTAAACGTTCGATTTTTAAAAGTTCAATATTTAACTTCAGACGGTAACCATTCAAATGGAAAATATTATAGTTCTACAATTACAGAGTCAGCTTCGGCGTGATTAAGCTTAGAGCTTTATTTTGCGAATGTTTTTATCAAGATACGCTCTTTTTCACTTTTAATTGCGTGAAACAAGAAAGAAAATAGTTAGGCATAGCGGTATAAATGACTGCAATCAATTAGGTCAGTAATACTTTTTAGTAAGCCGTTAATTCTCGGTATTTATTCATAAAATTCTCGGTATTCAGCGCTGTAGGTGTTTGTCTAGCACCTCAGCACAATGCTGAGCCAGTATCCAGCTGCCGCAAGGACACACACATGTTTTTTATTAATTTCTGTCCTGTTCTTCTATATAATGTCTTTCGTGCGATGAATAAAAGTCTTTCTTTCTTTCTTTCTATAAAATGTACAAGAGCCCATCAGAATAATTGGTTTTACTACTAAATTATTGTAATAGAAATTTTAAAGACACTTGACATTATTAATTTATGTAACACTAGCTGGTGCCGGCGGATTCGTCCGCGTTGAAAACTTAACAAATAACACCTGTCTAAATATATGAGTAATGTAACGCCTAATACCTTTATTGCAGTTATAGCTTTGCCAGGAGTTAGATGATCCCTCTGGGACACTACTTTTTTTATGTCCTTACCTGCATCCTTGAAATATCATCATGACCGGTTCAGCAGTTTAGGCGTGAAAAGGTAACAGACAGAGTTACTTTCACATTTATAATTTGGATAATGAAATAATAAACTTGCCTCATAAATTTTCCTATCCATTTCACGTATCTTGAAAATAAAATTAAATTTCGTCAACGTACTTGTATAAGCAAGTTAATTAATTTAGAACTTGTGTATTTCGTTTCAAGTAGTTGAAGATTTAATATTTTTTAAATATTTACATTAAAGCAGGTGACTTTCAGACGAAATCAATGGAAGTTTAAAATATTTTAAGCAAAATTCGATTCAATTTTAACAAGTATCCGTTAAAGGCACGTTTACATTCTTTTAAATTATTCCTAAATGCTACTTCAGTCCGTTATGTTTGAATGTTTACCTCACTATTTTGTACGAATGGGTGAAAATTATACAGCCCATTGGAGTGAGAAAACTTTTAATAAATTTTAACTAAGTAATGATCCGACTGAAGATCTAGATTTTTTCCTTTTTTCTAGATCTATAAAAAATAAGCAATACAATTTTAAAAAGTCATAAAAAGTATATATAATTTCCAAATTAATAATTTCATGGCTTGATTGATAATTCCATGCAGACTTCAACCAAATCTTCTAATTTTATTTAGAAATTTATGCCACAATTTTACAGTGATTCAAATACTTACTTAAAATTGCCTATTGTTTCTAGGACTATCAAATGAGATATCTAGATCCGATGGAAGATGTCGCGAACTACAAGCGAAAGTTCTCTCATGGTAATTGACCTTAGCAGGTAAATATTATTTGTCTTTAGTGCTCTTTAGGTAATATTATTATGTTAATATCTAATATTTAACTTAAATATTTGGTGTTATGTAAATAGATAAAAATGATTAGGGTCTCCGTAATGAAGGGACATGATTAGGGTCCTCTTTATCATTGGTCTCCATATTATTTGATCACAGACATATAGGCGCGAATAGTCGGGCGCGGAGAATATAACTCAACGTTAGGTCATGCGTTGTAATTCTAAACCAAACACTATAATCGGCACAAAATAAGTCCTCGATCGCATTGTCCACCAGCCAATCACACCAAATCAGATAACACTCCACCAAACACGTAGCACAAGCCCCTTGATGTAAGCCGATTGCCTTCCCGTGAGGTACTGCCCGGCTGCCATGCCTCTGCGCTAGCGCTCGTTGTTGTGTCAGAGTCCACAACAATGACATTCCGATCCCGCTGTCCAGTTGACAACTGACAGTTGTCATTGCTGTTTACTCTCGTTAATCAAAAGCGCCGTCAAACTTAAGTAAGTAATCGTTTTCTTGACATCTAACATCTCATTAAAAATACGAAAACCTTAAATTGCACAGTAATCGCTTGCATACAACAGTATCACTTGAGAAGTTGGGATTCAAGTCGCGATCGGTCAACATAGGCTCTCGTTCTTTGAATGCAAATTATACGTTGGGAGTACGCTGCCTTATCAGATTCATTTCAAGATGTCTAACTTGTACGGATAGCAAAAACTATATACTAGGACGAAGGTAAGAACTACTATGATCATCCCTATTTCATAAATATGACATACTAGACCTACAAGTAGTGACAGAATTTTTCAAATCCAACTCAAGACTGAGAAAAAAGCGTGAAATACTGATGATAAACCAATTAAAAATGCTGATTGATTGACCAATTCTTCTTCGCGGCATATAATCTCGAATATGGTTATTGATCAAAATTTGGTTATTCATTGTATAGTATCTTGTTACAATTTGAACTTTATCTTTTATTGAGATAAGTGACGAAATTCGACTAGTAGAAAAAATAGATTATTTGGAAAGTAATAAAAATAGACAGACAGTATCGTGACACATAGACAGAACTATGGGACTTTTAATAATGAAATATTTTCAAATAATTGCTACGAGAGATTCGTGAGATTTTTCTTATAATGGATGTATAATATATTTAAAATTAAATATTAGCAACGATACTGATTTTCGTAGGCAACACCTAGCAAAATATAATGGCAAGATTTTGCATAATCATACGTTTTATCCCCCAAGAATTTCGGCATTTAGAATATGACAAGCTTGTTAGACGTACTCGAGAGAAAGTCAGGTTTGCGCTCCCGACGGTACAGCGAGTGCTCTTCAAAAGTTAATAATTCGAAACCCGTTCCAGCGGCACTTGTCTGATTCCCCATTCATATTCATATTTATTTCGTTTCACCTATTCGCTCCGGGACGCTTCCAAATTTAAATTTAAATCCTTAATTTTAACAAGACACGCGGCATAACTAACATCCGACTCATTGAGATAAATTGTTCGACGGCGCGTAAACAAATCTCCATTGTGCTTAACGCGGTTCTGAATGAACTACATTAAATATTATTAACAAAATCGCATATTCATGTAAATTCCACTTTTAAATTAACGCCTTTGTTTCACTTTATTAACAAACTTCTTGTTTAGGTATAAAATGCATTATTGAGAAGTTGGGTTAACTCGTTCTTCAATTTTAATACTAATAATTTAATTTTTTTAAGGTTTTTAAATATGAAATCGAATTTTGTTATCAAGTTCTTAATGAAAATCTTGCTAATATTAAAAATGCCCGTTTGATAGCATACATGGATGTATATCTATAATGTATATGTATAATTTTTCTAATTATTTCATGTATAATAAATAAATAAAATTAAAAAAATCATTTATGTATAATCTACTGAACAGATTTGAGGAAACTTCACAATAATGTAGTTTATACATCAGAAATAAAATTAATAAGGACACGCGGAAGAATACGCTAGCAAAAGCTAGTTAAATAATAAATGTAGATTTAGCAATAATTTACATTTGAATAGCGTTAATACTATTAATATTTTGTTGTAATATTATTATGATATGGAAGATTGATTTTCCAAATCTTTATAATCTATAAACCTACGGTAAAGTCGAACACTAAATATTTCAGAATATTATTGGGTATATATAATTAGCTTTTATTTTCTAGTTTTTATAATAATTATATACATATTTGGGCAAGCAGGCTTAGGCTACTTGGGCTTAGGCTTAGGCCTTAGGCTTAGGCTATCGCCTATAACCTTAGGCAGCGCCTGTTGGAATGCAAGTATGCGACTGACATTGATAAAATTAGATGCGACTGTCATTCTATTAGGGATTTATTAGAAATCCTGGCGGTTCTTGTCGTTACATATTATGTTGATATCTGTAGATTATTGTATTATCGAGGAGAAAAAACAATTTTGACATACGAATATTGCTACGAGATTTATTTGTAGTGTGAAGTTCAAAGTCTACAAAGTCTATTTTTAAATTCACATTACCAATGCTAATGGTGGAGGTTTGTAATGCTACTAATTTATAAGACCCCATATTATCAGAAATTGCAAGAACAGGAATGCAATCAGCATTCACTCGTTTAATAATTCTAGAGCGGTCTGAGGACATAAAGTCTGCGGCTCGCAGGACTCCTCAGCCATTAGTACCCCGTTTTAATACCACCCACATTTAGTGGATACCGCTCCTTACATATTAATTTTAGGAGACCACCTCGTAGACGATTGTTCTTGAAATAATATAATCCAACTCTACAAAGAGAAAGGAGTAATTCAGACATTGTTCGCAATAAACCAAGAAGGAAATTTATGTCTTATGTAGTCTTGATTTTGTGCTTTTAATTATTACTAAGACCGTCGGTGGTGCAGTGGGAAAGGCGCGGCCTATTATGTCGAGAGATCTGAGTTCGATCCACAGTCATTATGCCATGTACATATGGTTTTTTTTTAAGAAACTTAAGTACATTTATGCAACAAGGCATTAATTTATCTACATAAATGAAAATTGGTTCTATGTCAATTCAAATTAAAGGCCTTCACTTGCATAAAACTAACAACAAAAAAGTGTCACAGCTTTTACTTTGTATATTATTTGTTTACCGGTGTTAATATCCGAAAAACTAGACCTATTATGACCGAATCTGTTTGCAAGTTGAGCTTTAAAAAGATTAAAGTATCTAGACTACCTTGTATACTAGAAAATGTATTTTTTACACAGTTGGTTCAATACTATTAACAACAAAGTCGTTATTTTAGGGGCAGAGCTCAATGCGTCTCACAGTCAGTTGAGCAGTCCGTCTGACGGCAGTAATCGCCCATACAGAAGACCACCGCATTTGTGCTGTTGTGTTTCGGTTAGTGAGTAAGAGATGTCAGAGCCTATTTCCATAATTATCCCTTCTTAATTCCGTATCTTTAATCCTACCTATGGCGTTGCTTGTGATAGGCGACGGTTAGCCTACCAGCAAATGAACCGTCAACCTGTCTGTCGACCTCAACATTAAAAAAAATGAAAAAGTAATTTAGCGGTTAACTGTACAACTGCATAAGATGATACAACATAATTAAATTTGAAAAGCATTAAGAAACCAAATTTTTAAGAGTCTCCGAAATCTCTCAGTATTTCATTTCACTAACAACAATCTAACAAGAGTGGCTAAAGTAATGCATTAAAAAATGTTACTGTAAGCGGCTATACGTATGTTAGAGAGCATTATACCGCAGCGCGTTATTTAATAGGGTCGTGTCTGGTGCTGCCAGACGTTTTCCTTGGTAAGGCTTTAATGAAACCACATCATAACATATCATATTATGTTATTATGACGTTGGAATTTCAGCTTGCATTAGAGGCTACGTTAGAAACCTAAAGCTTTCAAGGTACGAACAAACTTTGCATGCTAATTATGTTTTAGGAAAATTAGTATGTGAAGATGTTTTAGAGTGTTTTATTTTTTTCTTAAACGCACGGTAATCGTAAATTGATTTGTCGTAACACGGATTCTGCTAAAAAAAAATTTCTACTTTTATCCCACTTATAAGTTCTCGATGGGATAAAAATTTCAAACTTTGAGGTCATAATTTCTTATATTTATGTCGCGTTGTAGCCTTTTTCGGTGATTTAGCAATAAGTTCCATTGAGATATTTCACAAACCAAATTCCATGCTGTCACGGTTGCGTAAATAACTAGCAAAAATTAATATTATACTTTCATTGCATGTAACATAAGCGTTCATTTTCATTGGCCGATAGTCCCAGCATGCGGGGTGCGAGAAGGGTATTCGTTTTGAAAGAATGATAATTAATTAGCGTACGCACATAGGGTAGATCAATAATTAATGTTGTCTAGAGCAATTTTAACTGTTGATATTCAAACAACTGTTTGTGATTGCACTGAGTTGTGTCCGTTTCTGCACCCGCATGCTGTATATCGACCAAAGAACATAAGTCTAAGAATAAATGAGAATAGTCCGGTCCATTGATCTCGGAAGATGGGCTCAAGATAATTTTATAAATGGTTGCATCGTAAATACTTTATTTATACGTAAAAGGATAAATACCTCATACGTAAAAGGACCTTAATATTAATATGTTTAAGTGTAATTTATGAAAACTCAGTCTGTGAATGATTCATTTTGTTAATGATTAAGTAGATACATAAATAATGGGGACATAGTAGTTCTAGTGAAGTACCAGATCGCTGTTTCGGGCTAGTGCCTCGAGGGTTAGGATAGCCATGATGATAGCTGACTTCGTATAGGAGATGGCACTGGGAGAAGAGAAGAAGAAGTGAAATAGGGTTCTACATTTCACTAAGAAACAAATACAACTTGTAGTGTAACAACTCTAGATCACTGTAGGGGTGGCGGTTGAAAAGAAAGATAGAGACGTCGAGGAAACATCACACTTTAATATCACTTAGTGTCCCTATATGTACACTAGAAATCGCCGCGGTCCTTATAAAATTTCACACATATATAAATAATTTCCCTTCGTTCAGTGAGAACAGCTTAAATAGATGAGGCTGTGCACAGCGTTGGAACGTCCGTTTCCGACAGGATCTTCGGTAAAAATAAGTTATTTTATTAACTCGTCGATAAAATAGGATTTAGCTTCGTTTAGCCTTTTGAAAAGAATCTGAGTCTCAGTTGTCGTACATATTTCCAGCACCTTTTCTTTATCGATTCTCTCTCAAGAATGCCTTTTTTCCTCCGTGAGAAAACCTGTCAATCCCCTTCTCTCCCAATCTTTTCGCTGCTCCTTTTTTTCGCTATTCCGTTCTGTTCAAAATCCCCCGGCCAGTGTACATTTAATTATAAGTAAATAAAAAAAAGGTTACATTATAACAAAGAAACAAAAAGGTTTTTAATGAATGAGAAGCGAATGATGATGAAATGATGATGATGAAATTCGTTTCCGTCTCTGGGTAAGACCCACAGACATTAAAAAAATGTTGAATAAATAAAATATGACCTTTCACGGTTGAATATGAAACTTAATAAAGAAACTAGATACAAGAAAATAGCACATAAGACGCCTTTCGAAGTACATAATCTGATTCGATGGAATGGAAATCTTATTTCAGCTCTATTCACGTTTGACGGTTTGTATCGAGAAAAATCTCTACATAACATATCAGGTTCAATCATCTCGGAAACTCGAGGAGTGAGCTGAACTACTTATATGTATACTAACATTGTGCGTGACAAGTCACGGAATAAAGGTGAGTCTGCACTTGTGAAATCGTGCTTCTACTCCGGACATTTGTGGAGACATAAATTCCTTATTACTTCGAGCTAAAATGGATCGTAATTCAAACTGACTTTACACATCAATGAGAGATAGAAGTCAACAACATTAGAGATGCAACTACGAGGGTCGAAATGTCTCTATGGGCCTTTCACTAAGCAGTCAAAGAGACGGTAGAACTCCTACAAGTTCTGCCAGGACCTTGTCGTAGTGAGGGGGCTTAACCCTAGGCAATCCGGGCAGTTGCAGGGGCCGGTGGGATCACCGGACTTCACTTGGCTGATCGGATTGTCGTTGGGGTACAAAGAAGGCATACCCGTGAGTTCTCCGGGCGGGCTCCGTTGGGAGCCAACTTTGGGAGGCGCCAGTTGGAGGTTCACCGATCATCACTCGCTGGGCCTAGGATCCGTACTCCGCTCATGCGGGTGTTGGCCGGTGAGACGGGTTGACCCGGTCCTTGACCCGGGTTATAGTAACTTTCCGCGACGACAACACGAGATGGAGCCCGTCTCTCGGAAATGTCAGGTGGAAACCCCCTTTGGGCCGCCCACCCTTAATGCTGTACAAATTAGCGTCCACATGAGCGGGGGTTGTCCGAGAGTTTCAGGTGGAAGCGGCCTCCGACTCTGTGGTAGGTTGTGCCGCAGAGAAGAGGTTATGCTTCATGAATGTGTGATTGTGTTGTGATGAAGCGTCCGCTGTCATCACAACAGCGGGCAACTAGGAGAGACGTGCTGTGTGTTTCTGGCACGTCTCTCCACGGCGCGGAGGTCAAACTCCGCGCCTAATTGAGGTGGAGCCCTTAAATGCGCGGGCCTCGTCTGGCGGAGGAGGCGGATGCATGTTTTCCAAGCTAAATAGACGGCGCGAGGAAGCACCGTGGGTTTTTAGTGGGTAGAAGTCCCACTACCCCACCGATCTCCCCATGGTCGGTGGAGATCTGGTTCGTAGATTTTTCCACGTAAAAAAAAGGGAGACACTAGAAGATACTGTCAGCCAGAGGCAACCCTTATGTTTTGTATGGTATACTCTCTACCTTATTGTTGTCTATGAATGCGTGCATTAGATGGCTGAATGTCGTTCGTGCGATAAACGATACGGGGCCATTGAAACGCTTCTATAGAAGCATGGAGAAGTCCATTTCGATCACATAACTACACTTGGAATTAAAATGAAGTGTTACCGAAAACCCATATTGGTTAATTAAATTAATTCATGAATGTATAAAATCGTTTTCATTTATTTATTTGTTTAATATATATAAACGACTCTATTCGAAAATGGCCTGAGTTTTAAATATGAATTTTAAAAATATCTGCATTTTTTAGAAAACAAAACAATGTTATAGTAAGTTTTAAATGCTCTAAAGCTTAATTTATAAGTATGTGGCTAAAGTCGATGTGTTTAGTGGGTGTTATCTATACTAATAATATAAATGTGAAAGTAACTCAGTCTGTCTGTCTGTTACCTTTTCACGCCTGAACAGCTGAATCAATCGTTATGAAATTTTGCATACACGTTTTGTCAGGGATGCAGGAAAGGACATTTCATCCAGAAAAAAGGACTGTTCCCGAGGGATCATCTAACGCCTGGCAAAGCTATAACTGCAATAAAGATGTAAGGCGTTACATTACTCGTATATTTAATTAGGAGTAATTTTTTTATTTTTTTACGGTGGCGAAGCCGCGGGAACCAGCTAGTATGTAATAACTAGGTGAACCAGGTCACACTTCGCCGCGGTGTACGCGATTTTGGACACTAGATATATTTTTTTAATAAATAAATGTAATTTAAAATTAAAAAACTTATAAAATATAGTTAATCTTATTTATTTATTTAGAATAGATACACCAGCGACAATATCAGTATTTAGTTACAAAAATATCATACACTTGTAAAATCTAAATCCAACAGATACGCCTTTACAGGTGAATACAACAATTATCAAAAGTAGCACTAAGTTGAAAGTTAAATTTAAATAGTTTAAAAACATAAAACAGAAAGAAAAGAAAAGAAATGCAGAACATGACTTCATTACAATATTAAACAATCACAAATTCTTAGAATGAGAACAAACAATAAAAATCACACGAAATGCATTCATACACCTAAGCGAAGGGAGAGCCAACCGCCACCGCACACTTCCTCTTAAAAATATTTTCAGAATCGTGAAAGATGTCAATGTCGGGGCTGATCAATTCGTTATAGTCTCGCATACACCGAATATGTATAAATAAATACATACATCTTCATAATATTAGCTCCCTGCTAGCGAAGAAATTTAGTAAAATGCTGCTTTTTACTACATTTAAGTAAGAAGCAGTGAATACATTTAGCAAGAAGAAATTCTACAAACAGACACTACAATTTTATTTATTAGTATAAATATGTACGAACTAAATTAAAATTAATTAAAATTAAATAAGTAAATTAAAAACATTGTTTAAATTGTTTGAATAGATAGAAAACTCGCAAACTTACCAAGTTTGGGAGTTCAAATTGAATTATTGCTTATACGAGTCAGCTTTTAGTCGACGTCTGTTCATAAACAATACATGGAAATTAAACGTCTTTTATTACCACATACCCGGCTACAGCAGCCGTCAAATGCAAATTAAAACTTTAATTCTCATTCATGTTTTAACGACACCCTGTCCTCTATTAACATCGCCTTAAGAGTCATAAATCGCTGCCGGGGACGCGACAGGACATTATTAAATACCGCATCACGACTGCACTGACACGCTCCTAATTAAATTTCACACTAGAAACTCGTCAAATTTTATAACCCTTTCACTTTTCATTCGTATTCCATTGGCAATTTCATGACAAATCTAGACATTGTTATTGTTCAACCACAGAAGAGTTAGGGAATATAATGACTAGAAATGATGAGGGAACAGGCATCCATCCTGGTCTCTATGGAGTAATATTCTATGCGCCATTAATCTTACCTGATCAACAATATACTTAATCCCAACTCAAATAATTATAATTCAAATATAACCTAGAACTACTACTAGTTTATGTAAAACGATAGAAAAAAATCAAATTTAAAATAGAATTACTTAAGATAAAGAAAAAAAGAAAAAACAGACACAAGCGAATAGCGAGTTTGTTTTATATTACAATATAAGAACCCTTTATTTTATAGCCAATTTAAATAAAAATCAAAACTACAATAATTAAAATTACAATCAAAACTATAATTACAATATTTGCTTAATTACAGTATTTTTTTATTTCACTCAGTCGAAAACATTATTGCCTACTTCTCGATTTGTTCCCGTGGTAGTAAGGAGGTCCTGCACATAGCTCCTTAGAAGCCTTTCTGTAGTACAGAAAGGTACCCACTGATATCTTTCTTATTAGAGTTATATAACATCGAC
Organism: Bembecia ichneumoniformis; assembly: GCA_910589475.2. Lineage (NCBI taxonomy): Eukaryota > Metazoa > Arthropoda > Insecta > Lepidoptera > Sesiidae > Bembecia > Bembecia ichneumoniformis. The sequence goes on along the minus strand of OU342526.1, from coordinate 260,268 downwards.
TCTATAAAACAGACACGTAGATGTGCTTCACAGATGTCTACATTTGTGTGGACCTTTCAAGATAACAGTTTGAGTCTATTGTAGTTCTTTCTAGTGTTAAATCGTCACATACCTCAATTTCAAAAATGAAGACTACGCGGAGGGAGTGAGATAATTTCCCATGAGTGAAACCTATTAGACCTAATAATGAAATGCACATAACAGTTTCTGACACCGATTAGGTATATTTATTAAAAAATACCCATTGAAAAAAGTACACAGAGGTACCAGTAATGAATACTCTGGGGAATAATAAGCTAACAAAAGAAAATCGTTATTTGTTTTCCGTATTTCTTTTTCCCTTGGAGACGGATCACGTCATTATTCTGCGGATCGCTCGGAATTATTGTAGTATAAGTAAAAAAAACAGTAGGACATTTAAACAACCCTATAAATATGTAGTAATGTTTATAGAACTGAAGCCTGCGTTTTAGTATTTCTTTTAATTAAGTAGTAGAGATTTGGCATATAGAACACTTATCCAGAGTTTAAGGACACTTCGAGTATTCGGTATTAGCCTGTAACTTTTTGTTTGTAAACCGATTGAAATGAAACAAACGCTGAATGTTACGGGAACTACATTCCGTTTGAGGCGTTTGAACGGCGGTGGATGTCTAACAGAGGTAAAGACGATGATAATCATTATAACACTTGTGGTAATTGATGTTGGTCGTGACGGTTGTCACTGGAACTACAATTAATTCATCAGTAGTAGATCTGTCTGCTGTGCCAGAAGCGGCCAAGATAAACATTTGTAAGTATGAATATTTCTACTTGTCTTGGTCTGGGTGATTTCTATTGACTATGTGTTTCAATAGAAAACATCCAAATTTATTGTCTAGCACACATAGTACTAGCTCTGCTTAGTTCAAGGACAGCTTTAGTCTAGCTTTGTCTATTGTCTAGCTTTAGTTTATGATGTAGTTTTAAGAAATCCGTTTTTTTGTGTAATAAAAGACACTCATAATTTCTTCAGATTAATGTACGAATTCGCCAGATTAGTTACTGAAACCTGAACACTGTACTGCGTCGTCATTCTTTTCACTTTCTCCTCGTGTAGTAATTAAAGATAAATATAATATAAAACGCTCCACTTCACGAGAATCGTCTCCCGCTTTGGCTTTTGTCTACCTAAATGGACTCATGTCGATAGATTGTCATCCATTGTTTTCTTAATCTGCTCGTCGCTGGAGGAAAGAATAAATGATTTATAAGTTGCACAGTCGCGTAATAACAACAATAGAACGAGGAAGAAAAAGTAGACTCATGTATTTTGTTTTCGTCCAATTAAAAAATAAACAATGGTTGGTGACATAATAAAGGCAACCGTAGAACACCCTCAATGGATTCAGGTTCGTAAACAAATTAAGATGGCTACAATATCAACAAAACTTCGAAAGTTCGACAACATTTCGCCTTAAACTTAAAAATTTAGCACGGTAGGACTGGTCTACAAGTTTAAAGTCGCTCAGAGAGCTATGCTCGTAGTTTCTTTGGGAGATAGGATCAGAAATTCTGGATTTCGCCGAAGAACTAAAGTTGTCGACATAACCGTAGATTCAACACGCCGAAGTGACAATAGGCCGGTCACATCTGTCGCAGGGCGTATAACCGATGGGGTAGACCAATTTCTTGAATGGAATTTATATCGTACCTAAGACAATGAGGAGTAGGCAAAATGTTATTTAATTGCATAATCTGTGACGTCTATGGTCTAAATTTATTTATAATTTATTTCTCACAAAATCAAAGGTGTATAAGAATAACAAATAACCCGTTTGCAGCATTATGTTTACTTTTCAAATTTGATGTTTATTCTTTGGAATCTAGATTGTCATAAAATTGTTCATTTTGAAACGTGTAATATGAGCCAACAGAGTCGCCGTCACACCGACGTAAAATAAGCAATTTCCTTTTGTATCAACGAAGGTGTAGCGTGTTTATGACTTTTGCTTTACGATTTGTTTGCGCATGCAGCCCTAGACGGAGTGGTTTTTAAATCGAATTTCAAAACTTCTTTCAATAACAGTTAGCCTAACTCGAATAGCGATGCGTGGCGGCGGGAACTTCGTTAGTAATTTTTGATGCGCGCGACAGAAGAATGGGAGAATCAAAATGTCAGTGCAGAGCCGAAAAACACTGTAATTTTAGTCAGGGCACATTCAGTGCTCCCTTTTAAAAAAGAAGCGCGCACGTGAGCGGAATGCATCGGAACATCGCCGGAGACCGGACCGGAGCGAATGGACACGGAATATATTAACTTGTCCAAGACAGAATGAACTAGAACCGGTCAGTAAACAAAAAGAAAACGCAGTTCCGCAGACGTTCCGGGATGTTTACTCGTGTTTCATCTAAATTGAATAGGCTACCTTCATTTGATTCATTCATAAAGCAAACATTTATCATAAATGTGGAGCTTATAAATCTGGTATCAATATTTATATCACTATTAATAATATACCTACATGTTCAATGTACATAATCAACCTTGATTATGAAACTAATTTTGAATTAGGACCAATATCATCTTTCGATTTTATCCGTGTTTTGATTGATTATTTTGAACAAAAAACGATTATTGCGACTTATAAACAAATATCGCCTCGCAGAATTTTTTGTACATATACATATTATTTTATGTATCATTATGTGAAATAATAACTTTTATAGCCAATTTTTTGATACCTTGGGTTAAATTATTTTAATTTTTGTAAGGATTTCTATAATTTTTTTTTAAATAAAATACAGCCCACGTTACTCGCTTATAATATAGCTTTCTATAGGTGAATGAATTTTAAAAATCGGTTAAGTAGGTAGTTTTTGAGTTTATTTGTTACAGACGTTTAAACCAAATCTTTTCTCGTTGTAATATTAGCGTAGATTAATATTTCACATTCAAATATGTATATTCTAATACTACCTAATGTTTCATATATAATCTTATTGTTAATATACAGTTAGTCTAAGTCGAAATTTTATATTTATACGTTTGAGACAGTTTCCTTTTACAACAGTGTGTACAAAAGTTTAAAAGCTTGGTACACAATGTTGTAACACTCATTATCTGTACTTAATTTAATAATATCTTATATTGAAAGTAAGTAACCCTATCACTGCACGCGCCGCGAACACATTAATAATTTAATCTTGAAGGCTGGAACGAATGCTTTCAATATAATATACCTCGTAGTATGCTTAATAGAAAATTCCTTTTAAAGACTGAAGAAAGGTCCCTTAAGAAGATTATCACCGGAAGGATCCCTTGTTCCGATGAGAATTCTATTCTTACTGTATTATTGAAAAATAAATAGAGTCTTGTTCGTTCGTGCGGCGCAGGCCAAACGCGTTCCAGCCTTTTGTGATGTACAGGGAAGCTTTATACTATTCACGGGACATTTGCTGCATGAAATAAGATTTCGATTAACGTCCTTATACTTTAAAGAGCCGGGCTGGACTATAAATTGGGTTTCGATGAACATTTTTATTGTGGCCTCGCTTGGTTGGCCCCTTGAATTATGCTGTAGCCTCTTGAATAATAGCATTTTGAGAAATAGTGAATCAATTATAGCTTAACAATCAATGACTATAGCTTTCAAAAATATCAAGTTTGGCACCGGTATGCTTATCTGCTGTAAGTTTCTGAGAAGTTGGATATCCCGGAGACTACTTGTTGCTGCAGCATCAGGTCAAGGTTAATGTTACGTATCTCTTGATATTGATAAATGAAAAGTGCACTGATGTATTATGTAGCCATCTTACAGTGGGAGGAAGTTAGCCAAGTAACGTAAACAGAGTACAGAATACATAGACTAGTCAGTCATATAATTCGTGACAATTATCGTGTCATAGAAATAACTTCGTGAGATCGCTTCGTCAATGCCTGAACAGGTACATAAATTAGCTGAAGCTGAATAGCTGAAAATCCTCTCAATCATGCCAAGAAAAAAAACGTATCAAAATCGTAACTTGTTTATCGAGGTCCTCTGGCGAACGGCGGCGACCAAAGAACTGAGAGTTTTTTCATAACATATTGCTGAGAGTCTGGTCTTCATGCTTAATTCTTCCAGGACATATGCATTGGTCTTCCTAGCTGTCCATGGTAAGGGAAGCATCTTTTTCCAACACCAAATCACGTAGGTGTCTATTTTCCTCCTATCCTTTGCTCGAATCAAGTGGACTGACGGTGCGACAAGCGCTGCAAGTGCGTTGCCGATCAAATAGCATTATTAAAGATAAGGGATTAAAGATAAGGGTTAGGAATAGGAAAAGGTCTTTACGATTACCTATCTAATTATATACCTAATATACAACTAGCCTTTTCCCGCGACTTAGTCCTTCCTGAAGGTCCATTCAAAATTTAGGTAAAATAATTTTAGAAATGGGATGAGTACTTACCTCGTAAAGTACCTCGTAAATGAAAACCTACAAACTTTATGTACCTCTTTGTAATATTAGTGTCGCATCAATATCATTCATAACACAGTATTAATCAGCAAGGCTTTGTATATTAGCAAAAGTATAAAGAACAAAGGTGTGAATCAATAGAAAGCCCTTAGTATTCATAAAGCAATGTAACCCTTTAGGGTTTTCCCGGACGCAGCTGCGCTTTCAATAGAACCATTCGCAAACAAACAAGTCAGTTAACAACTCTACAGTATCAAATATAACAGTAGCAACTAGAAATTAAATACATATGTATATAGGGACAACTTGACATTTGAACGACATTTTGGTGAACGCGCGATTTATTTTAGACTAGCTGAACCCGCAACTTCGTACGCGTGGTATTCGGTATAGGGCGTAACTTTTTTGTTTGAAAACCGATTGGAATGAAATAAACACTTAATGTTACAAGAAGCTTGCTACAATACATCAGTGAAAACCGCATTCAAATCGGTTGAGCCATTTCCGAGATTAGCGTGCACAAACGCACAGACAAACAGATAAAGAGACAAAAATTCTAAAAACAATTTTTTGACCCCTGTAACATAAGTACAACGTGTACAAATTGTTTTTTGATAAAATATTTAATTTACAGACATGGCTCATTTATGATTTTATTTTATGTATAAAGCACTACAAGCAGGCTGCCCGGTCTACTTGATATTAACTGTTCGTCGATTTGCTTTTCCTCATTACACTATTTTATCCTGATGCGTAGTCAATGACGGTTCTGCGATTCCTAATGATGCTGTACAATTTCATAGCCCTTATCCCTTCTTAGGGTTTCTTCCTGTGGTCATATTAAAATATATTCCATTTACACAAGCTTTTTGCCTATCTACCAATCCTCGATGTACTGCAGAACATGCTAAGTGGCAAATACAATAAAGGTTTTAGAAAACATCTTTTCCGTGTACATCGTATTTTAGTTGTGCAAGTTATAAGAAGTGTAACTAAAACTGAAGGTAAAAAATAATGATGACAATTACAAGGATATAAAAGGAGCGAATATATGAGTGAATATTTTATCAGCGAGTAAGCATATGTCGCGGACGTCAAGTGACGGCTGCGGCCGTAATTTGTTCAAATCCAAGCGCATTTTTCTTTCCTCCGCTCTGTCACCGAGTTATTTATGAGGGGCCGGTCTGTTTTAATACCTTTTCATTAACAATTTTAAGGTTCACTTTATTGAAGTCGTAAATAACTCGCACAATTGCCAGCGAGCACTGTCACTGGAACGCAATTTAGGAAAAAAAGCTGAATTACTCATTCCGCTGAGCCTGATGAAAAGTTTACAATCATCATTAATTGCTGAAACTGCTAGCGTAGGTATTCCTTGTATTCGTGAATCAAAACTTCTCTGAATGAAAATATAACTTCTACAGTTATATACACAGTCTGTATATAACTGTTATGTATATAACTGTTTCCCCTGTTTATGCTTTATCACGTATCCTATCAAGATACTTATCGCACTTGCTTTTCCTCTGCCTTGGTATTTCATGTATTTTCAGAGTCATCTACCAAAAAGTAGACCGTCAGCCCATCTGTAACCTTGTACATCATTTTTTAAAGATTTTATAACTAACCAATGTTTCTACGGAACAGTTTTTATTTGATTTGATAAATTATTAAGTTACAATAGGTCCCGTGAATTCTTTTTAAAACGGGCATTTTATAAACTCTGTTTTACAATGTGTTATTGAGCAATCGAATTTAGTTTATATACTTATGTGAACTCGATTAAGTATTATGATTTATTTCCTTAGTCTGTTAGTTAAATTGTCACTACTAAACTAATTATGATTAATTTTGATAAAACATTATTGCTGATATAAATCATGGATTGCGTCCCAAGTTTATTTCCAATATGTAGCCTACGTGTGCGGGTTTTGATTTTTCATTTGCTATTTCTGTCCTGTAATTTCTTATCTCGTAAGTGATAAGTCTATAACTATACATATTTTAAAATTAAGTAGCCGTTATTTACTGTTTGTTTCTTCGCTAACTTCTTCTAAGCCGAAATGAAAAATTTGTGAATATAATTGTTAGAAAAAATTGCATTCGTTCAAATCCGGGACAGTACAAGATGTATGAAAAATTCTTATTAACTACGAAGAAGCGCGTTGATTTTGCAGTAATGTAAGGTTAAGTACCTATATTTAAATTAAGATTAGTAACAAATACTAATAAAATTACTAGTTAGTTTTTTTACTAGCTATTATGTAATATTTACATTTAACTCTTGCTTATTTTTCAAAATCGCTTTAAAATTGATACTGTAATTCTTTTATATTATTGGATAGTTATTAAAAAGTTTATTAATTGCCATTATATAAATATTTCTATTAAATAGTTCTCTACGTTTTGGTCTCTGCAATAAATTTCTTTGCCTAGTTATTTTGGACTCCATATCGCTATTTTTGACAAAATAATTTGAATATTTTTTTAACAAATAAATAGACAATGTATTTATGTACGAGCAAGGTGAGAGAGTATAAGTAAGTTTTTAAAGAGTAGTACACAACTTTCCATCATTTTATTATAAAGTATGTTTCTAGATCACTCTGACATTCTAAGTCTATATCAATTTACTTTTGAGATAGGGTGGCAGGCAAATTGACGGTAGTAAGAACACCACTACTAAATGTTGCACTTGTATAACATCAAGTGCATTTCTTTCCACAGTTAAACAGACCTTCTGACGGCAGTAATCAACACCTCATAGATGACCACCATTACGTCTTGTCCCTTACTCTTATAAACTAACACGATTAGCGGCGTATGCGTATTCATTATGGCTTGTGTTTGTTAATAGGTGTCTTGTGCATATTATATGTATATAAAGTATAGTAAATTAGTTAAGTTCAAAATGTTGGACGAGTTACATCACATGTACGAAGCGGCATATACGGTATAATTAATTAATCACTAGTTGAAGGTTTTACATCGAGAGCAATCGTGGCCTTAAAATTAATAATTAACTCGCCACCGCCGCATTGGGATTTATTGGATCGAGAGGGAGATGGAAAAAATAAATCACGTAATGAAATCACAGGCAACCCTACGACCGCGGTCGCTACTCACGATCGGATGCGGTGAAGCGAAAAATCGTCATTAATATCGTTCGAACTCGTTCATGTAATCAAACATAGGACACACAATTCGATTAAACACTTGATCTGTTCAATTAATATTTAAATAAAGCATTACAACTACAAAGTTAATATTGTCATGGGTAGGGGCGCTAAGAGACCACCGTTAAAATTAAGTATCAATATTCAGTAAAAGTATTTAAACAATTGTAAAAAATTACAGAATCTCGGTCAAATCTCTAAAAATAGGTACTTTCGAAATTAATTAAATTTAATTACTCTCATTTATTTATTTATTTATTTATTTATTTATTTATTTATTTATTTATTTATTTATTTATTTACACATTCACTCAAAATCCACAGCTCTCAATATACAATTAATAAAAGTATTTTTTATTTACGAAATATCAGGTTTATTACGACTAACAAATTAATAAGTTAATTAAACTAAAACAGTTCCAGCTAAAAAGTTAAGTATTAAGAAAATTATAGACAATATTTATGAACCAGCCTCATCCTACAATCTCGAAGTTTGTAGAGTTACATTGTTCAATTTAAAACATATTTTATCACTGAAATATTGTAAACGGGCAAGACCTATATCGAACCATGAAAAGTATCCCCTAAGTCTAATCTCTTCGCAAATCATAAATGTACAATCTAAATAGCAATTTTGTACGAATGAATCGATCACTTAGTGCTTCAGAGAGGAGTACATCTCACCCCTCTGCCCACGATTTGATTAGTATGTACGTATGCTTATAACTTTTGACCTTGGGGATAGGTCCCCTGTAACCTAGCAACGCGAGTGTGGTACTCAGATCCCCTAGCAGGGACTAATCTGCAGATAATCATACCTATAGGGCATCTACAGTGCTGCATTATGGAGTTACGAAACCATGTTATTATTTTCTTTTATTGGTTTACCTGTTAAACAGCGAGCGCATAACCCATATCTTGTTAATTGAAGGGCATCCCACTGCAAGGTCTTTTTGAGGATTTTTGATATATTTTTTGAATCGTATATTAAACGAACATAGATAAAATTGGATGCGATGAAGTGTTTTTCAACGGCTTTTTGAAGGTAACAAGTTTATTTATTTATTATTTAAATAAATTTCAGTAGATTAACTATGTTTGCAATACAGACTCCGTTAGCTACGGATGTATATGATATTAACTGTAGTTTGTTACTTAGCCAGATGATTGAAAACTAATACAAATGCAGAAGGTATTAAATGCATAAATGGTACTCATTAATATAAGGTCAATAATAAATTCACTCACTATCGACATAAGATAGGACTATTATAAGATAGGAGTATATGTGTGGTCTGTGGGTAGGTATAGCTTATTTAAAATTAGTGCTTAAAATAACAAAAGTTTAAGTCACATCCATGGTGTTCATTTTTCGAAGTACATCGGGCGATGGCAATGCGTCAGCGGTCTCCCCCGCGCGTAGCAACAGTATTGCGTCACTCGCCCTAGCCGACCCCTGGCTGCGATACAATCAAATGCCTACATCATATACACATAAATATACGACTATCTGGATAAAAATTAAAAAAATAATATTCTGATTAGGAGATGCGCTATTAAAACAAGCTCTCTACTGCGTCTAGGTGACGGTAGACGATAACTAAAGTTTAAAGTTTGTTTTAACCCGTCGGGGTTTAGCGTGTTAATTAAAAAAGTAGCTTTTTCATTTCAATAATTACTAATTGTTTGAAAAGTTAGAAGCAGAAAAATTTATCTTAGCGAAAAAAAGGTTCAAAACTTTTGTTAACATAATATTATTAACAACTATTTTGTAAGAAAAAATGAAGTCCTCAATTCAAAATAAAAACTCACAGAACGATTTCACTGTGAAAGAATGAAAAACTTTTTAGAATAGTTAGCGGTCCGATTTTTATTACCTTTATTCATGTAAATTATTTCTCAAAAATATATTGCTCGAATAAATTGTTATCGACTTTTAGATGTCCCTGAACTTCTAGTCTATACGTCGTCTCCGGCAACAGAGACATCTAATAAATTATATTATGCTTAAATATATATTTTAATTATATGTAAGTATATAACGAACTAATATGTGTTTCTAAATTATAAATTAGGAGATTATTGGTGTGACAAATAAATGCGAGTAAAAATAACAACATTATGTATTTACTCATACGTAGATGATGCCAAAAATTTATCCTATCATATTCAATAGAGATTTTTTGATATTTTTAAAAAAATATTTTTCGGCACCATAATCTAAATATCAAGTGTTTAAAGGATTATGAAAGTTTGCTTTTTAATCTAATAGGTCAGTCAAATATATCACAGTCATGAAATGAGAATTGGCAGCTGAAACTTACATATTTGTCGTACAGCGGATAGGCCTATTCTAACAGAGTGGACACTTATGGACTGACTATAATATAAAAACAATATTCATTATCAAACACACGAAATGGAAAACGCAAAATAAACACAAGTATTAAAACCCAAAATGAAATTGAAACCGCTTATAAAACATTTATATTTATTTCAGTTGTTAAGCAAAAATAATGAAATGAAGGTCATTTTTCACATAACGATTGCTTGTCTGAAGGAACTGCTTCCAAATTATAACTTTAGCACTGTTGTATAGAACTGTTACAAATTAAGTTGAAGAATTATAAGGTTTCTTGGCGCGACATTCTATTCAAATTGAATTAACAAATTGACTGTGTTTAATTCGATGTTACACAGTCATGAAGTTTCCAATAATGTGAAATATCGACTAAAAGTTATGAACATTCTTAATATAAATTCTAGTTAAATGTGTGTCAGCGTGTCTCTGTTCTTACAGGTGATTGTTCCGAAAAACGAAAGACACCCACCCCAAAGATCATCAGTGACACAGTGAACTGATGCGTGCCGACACAGTTCCCGCACGTTTTTTCCGCAACACACTCTCCCTGTGACACACTTGATGTCTTTCCCCAGTAATTACTTCCCTTTTCCGTCCCCTCTGAAACCTAAAGCCTAGCTATCTACCTACAAGTCGCCTAGGTACACTCCTCGACCGGATTTACAGGGGGAATGTTAAAAGGGCTCAGCGTCGGTGTGATATAAATTCTATTACAGCTATGCGTTCGTTGGGTAGGGGACCTGACGCGAGGCTGTCTTGTATTTTAAACAAATACTCAGCTGAAGTACTGAGAGTCGAGTTTACAGAATATGCAAAGCCTTTGTATGCTCGACTTGATGCTTGCAGCTGCTTTTTTAAAAATTCATTGCGAAATTTAAATATTCTAATAGATGTTTTGAGACCTCAGACGCTGATATTATTATTCAAATATTTTTTATTATATTTACTAAATAAATTTGTAGTTATTATATATACTTAAGCATCAAAGGTTTAATATAAGTTCAGAAAATGTTTGATGCAATAGACTTAGTTGGCTCTGATCTGGATCCGGTAAGTAGTGGCGGGGCACATTGCATTTCTGAGTTTCTGAGGGCAGTAACTACCCCATTACAGAATACACCGTGTTGTTGTCTTTCGGTGAATAAGGGATGGTGGAGCCCATATTCCTGTCCTTAATCCTACTACAGTTTGCAGCGCATTAGCAGCACCTGTACCTTCTTTTTTTAATGAGAAAAACCGTCCTTATAACAGTAGCGAGAGGACGGAGGGTGCTACCGACCTTTTTAAAGGAACTTTATGAAAACATGAGGGAATTTTATTTATTTATTTATTTATTCATTCCTTATTCATTAAATTTTTCAGATAGAATCATTCGGTAGCATAGCTTGTATCGTAAAAGCCAAAATTTAACAGTAGACAGAGATATATTTTAAATTTAAACAATAAAATTTATTAAAAGTAAAAATATATTTGTGTGTATCGTATATATGTTCGTGGCAGTAAAATCCTCCCTAAGATAGTAAGTCAAAGTCGTGACTTATTGGATGTCTTTCATTATAAGTTCAATATCAACGGGATCATGCACTACCTACAAGATGACAAAAAGTCATCGGACAAAATAGCACATTTTGTTCGATGACACAGCGAAGGAACTTTTTTCCCAACCTATTTTAAATATGTGTGTGTGAGAAATTAATAGAACGTTTATCAAAGAGTACCTACGTATCACCACTTTGTAGATGTATAATCTTCTAACATTTAGTAATTAGTTTTAGGAATATAATTTCTAACACGAGCGTTGTGCTCGTTCGGTTTTGGCGTCTCAGAAAGACACCTATCGTAGCTGGATGCGGCTTTCAGTGAAGATTCTCAAAGTATCTTTTATATTTCTCCGCTAAATTCTTCAACACAACTCAACCGATTTTGATATGTTTTCCTCTAATGGAAAGAGCGACCAACGGGGACGGTTTGTGTATATTGCAGGAATAAATTGTATTCGTGTGAAATTGCATCCAGTAGGTCGCTAGTGCTCAATAAACAAATAAAATTTAAAATATCCCCATTAATCATCCCACCTCACGGAGTTTATCTAATGAATATTCCGGTCGACCAAATAAATTGGAAGTCACATAAAAAGTGTGTCCATTAAAAGGAACCGAACATCCAGCCTCAAATTAACTTCAGCAAAAGTTTACCCTCAAAATAATTAAGGACTCGCCACAATTATCACCGCAAAATCAAACTTCCCTTTGATCGCTATCGCAGTTTACGTGAGCATTGGTTTTCGACTTAAACTTGTCCGATTAGAGCACAATTTGTCTCAATGCTGAAATGTTTAGTCGATTTTGTGTAAGGAAAATTTTAATAACCGGGGAGTGTTCCCAAGTTCTGCATTCTGCCTTTTTGCGAAATCACCAAAGCGACCCTCCGTGATAATTATAATTATTTACCAATTGTGACAAAAGTTTTTAGAGCGAGTCTCCGTAATTGCGAGCCGCTTAAAGTATCATTTGAATGAGTAATGTCCCGATTTCAATAACGAATTCGAGTCACCGCTCTTTCAAGAGACGGCTAAAATTTTATTAAGAAGAATGATACGAAAGTATTCTTTTTCCATTGTAAGCTGTTTTAATTGACATAATTGTTCAAATTGATTACGTAATTTTAACAAGAATTTTTAAACGTTATACATACATATATATTAAAATAGATTCATTCATTTCATGGAGTTTTCAGTGACTGACATTGTGTCAGTCACGACGAATTAATCAAGATTTTTGACGAATTAATTCAAAGGAATTGACACCATAAACGTCTATAGCACAGGTGTTTTATTTTCCTACTACAGTACAGTAAAAATCATTGAAAACCATGGAAAGCAAAAACCATGGAAGTATAGGTATGGACATTCTGTCTGATATTACACAAAAAAAAAACAATTTTACATGTACAAACAATTTAAATATAAGCATAAAAAGCTAATTGAACATAAAAACGCATATTAAAGGAGATAGTAAATGCTACGTTTATTTTTTAAATGTTAAGATCGGCAGACAGGCTGACGGTCCATTTGATGGTAGGTGGCTACCGTCGCCTATAACACAAGCAACGCCAAAGTACGCTACCGACTACAGTAAGATTAAGGATAGGGGTTTAGGAGGAGATAGGGAATCCTTTACTCTCTCACCGGAACACAACACGTGCAGTTATTTCACGGTGGTCTTCTGTATGGGGATGGTTACTGCCCCCAGACGGGCTGCCCAAATGACTGCGAAACGCAATGTGCCTTGCCACTATTTTCCAGATCCAGACCAGGGCCACTTTGAAAAGTTCATTTTCAAAGTTGACCGTGCCGGGAACCGAACCGAGGAACCCTAGAGCGTTAAGGCAAGCACCTTAACCACTCATACATAAAAGTCGCAATTAATGTGGTGTGGCATAAATTTTTTTTTCTTTTAATTCTAGATTTTTTTTATTAAATAAAATGTTCCAACAAAATAAGCGATAAGAGCGTCCAGAGGAAATTTCTTTGCAAGTTTTCTTAAGTTTTGAGGAAACCATGGTGATAATATAGTAAATTTATGTAAATTTATATTTTGTTAATTATGACATAGTTAAATTTGTAACTATTGTAAGTGATCAGAATACAAATTCCATCAATAACAATTGAATTTTATGCACATTCCAGACTTTTTTTCTCCTCGGCTCTCAGCGGTACAGTATCACTATCACGCATGACTTTCTTTAGTGAAAAGCATGAAATGAAGCCGTCATAGTTGCGGTTCTCGACACTCCATCAATCACAGCTGCGTGACGGGAGGACTTGTCAAATCTTATCTCTTCCTGGGACCAGCGAAGCGCGTAATAGCCATTTACCTGCTGCCGAACCATGTTCCCGGGATTATCTCTTTCGATGTTGATTCTTTTTGTGATACGAAAAGAGGATTTGCGGGGGTCGTTACGTCCGATTGATAGTAAAGGTCGTGTGATAAAATATATTTTTTACATAATAACTCCATTTAATTTAAATATTGATGATAAGATGTACAGCTGATTTTCATCAGCTAATAACATCAGTTAATAACAAAGACATAAACTTCGGATTACACTTAACGGATGGCTTTGTAAGTTACCTTAATTAACCTATGTAAGTTACCGCGATAAGTAAACGCGGGGCATTATGCTGAGCGTGGTAGAAAATATATTAATCAGTAATTGTTTATTTACGTACTTTTCTAATTTCACTTTTAATTGTATTTTTCTGGTGATCTTCTCTTTACGCCTAAATTCTAGACATAGGTAAATAATCATACAGTAGGTTAATACAGTATTAACAATGCTGTTGGAACATCAGCATTTTAATCCATCGTCTCTACATTTCCCTTTCAGGGGTCTCTATATTGAAAAAGTCAAAAATATTTAGTGTCTAGGAACGCTAAATTAGTATAATAAATCTACTAATGGAACCCAGAAAACAACGAAATAACTTTTGGTAACTATTTTGTTCTAAAGAATATTTTTAGTTGAACCTTTTTAGTATTTTTTTTGAGTAAAATTATTATTATTTTACTTTAATGTCATATATATTAATTAAAATTTAGAGTCACTTTAACTTCATTAGAATCGCATTAGTTTAATTTTTTTTTTTCGAAAATTCTATTATTCTTTTAATGTGCATTATCTGTCTGTTATTTAATAATTATTCTATTACTGTCATTGTAACTACACATTTCTTTCGCCTTAAATAAAAACACCATTTCAGTTAAGCTAAAATATAAAAGGGTATTGTTCTCAAAGATAAAACACTATATAAAATATTTTAAACGACCTCGTTTTCACTGTCAGCAACGAATATTAAAAGATTACCTATTCTAATATTTGATGAGAAAATTAAAAATGTATAAAATTGATATACTTAACCCATGTAAAACGGAAGCCATTATCCCACCGCACAGCACGCATTCAGTTTAAGACTAATTCTCTCGAATAAAATACAGCGTTGTAAAGTTATCAACAAGACTCGGACCTCGCAAATAAGCGGCTCCGTAATGGGTCACAAGGGGCCCGGTCTTTAATGGCCACTCGTAAATTGGACGAAAATAATTAAAATCGCGCGTCGCCGACCAAAACATAGCCATTAGAAGCGAGTGGATTCCGATGCCATAAAAGGGTTTTCCTTTCAATAAATAAACTAGGAGCGAGCCTTTGTAATACATAGTGCAGGGTCGCATCCGACGACTGCTGCTAAATATCACACTGGGAACGAGGAAACATAAGATTTTTTTCTGGTTTTTAAACATCACTAGCAATTTCTTTCTACAAATTATATACACAAACCTTCCTTGTTTATTTCCTTTCCATTTGTGAAAACCGAGTCAAATTTCGTTGAGTGGTTTAGAAGTTAGCGGAGAAACAGACACAGAAAAGCAGCAACTTTGTTTTATAATATGCTTTATATAGATTACACAATAATAATAATAATAATACTTTCTACCACTACTTAGGATTATTAAGGATATTAACATATAGGACGTTACATATTTTACGAAATTCATAAGAGAGAGCTTATATTAGCTGTAGGATTATATTATATAACAATAAATTCAACGTAACAAAGACTCCAAAGTCTGGTAATAATATAGTTCAAAAAACTATTATAGCAATTATAAATATTTGACGATCTTAAGTTGCAAAGGAAATATGTTTTCGAGTTAAGGTAAAAAAGGACAACGTATAAAACTTGAATGTTTCCTAACCATCGTCATCGCCATTATCATTAAAAGCTCAGTCATTGTCACCAATGAAATTGATCATTACAATCTCTAGGATAAACATAACTAGGACAATAGTCTTTCTATTACAAGGAATGGTTGGCACGTTTTAAAGTACCGGGACGATTCAAACGCACATGCCAATTCTGATAGAACAATTGATAAAGGATAAGATGGGAAATAGATTCTGGCGTTCCTTATCCACGTGTGGCTAAAATTATATAAAAAATAAAAGGTCCGAAAACAGCTATTGCGAATTGTGAGTGTGTAAGGTTTATGATGCAGATCTAGCAGTGCGTGTACGTCTGTTTAACCACAGAAGAAGTAGAGGATATTTAAAAATAAAACCAAGGTTAGGTCTTAAAAATCCGTTAGGTAATTCCGCAAAATACAACATTAACAAACATAGTCGATGAGTATAAGAAACATAACTAAAGCGAGATCCGCCTGAAAGCAATTTACTTGACTAGTAGGCCGGATCCGAAAAGAGTGAAATGTTCGGGGCGTTGCTCGACAGTCGGCACAGCTAAATGCGAACAGAGGACTGAATTCGACCGCTCCTAAATATCGTCAATCAGACTCGCACTCACCGAGATTAAATTTGAATGTTTACGTTTGCACATTCGTTAATTGAAAAACATTTCTAAATGACTCATTGTGATTTAAAAAAAAGAATTATTTAAAACTAGCGAATGGAATATCATTCTCGTTTATTGCTCTTTCTACTAGTGAAAACTGTATCAAAATCGATTTAGAAATTAACGAAAAATCAAAAATAGGCATACATCCACTTTATTTTACGTATAATACTTACATAGGTATGTATATATATGTGTGCATTTTTTTTTGATAAGACAAGTGCGATACGCATCTTAGTAGGATTGAGGATAAGAGATTGAGAAGGGATAGAGCAATGGGCTCTGGCATCCCTTACTTAATAACCGAAAAACAACAGCAAACAAACTGTTATTGTAGTTGTCATCTGTAGTTATGACTGCGAAACGCAGTATGCCCTGCCACTGCTCGCCAGATCTAGACAAAAGCCAATTATGAAAAAATAACTCTCCAAAGGTGGCCGGAATCGAATCCGAGACCCCTGATACCGAGCGTTAAGGTGAGCACTCTAACCACTCATGCAATGAACTCGTATGGAGTGAATTTATAATTATATCCAAAGTTAACGATCATTGGCAATTGGTATAAAATAAAATATAGTATTAATGTTTTAATAAAAATGCATAATTAATGCAGTTCAATAAATTTGAACAAATATTTTAATGACATTGTGTTTGTCTTTTGTTACAGATATAAACAGATAATTTCAGAAGGCAAGGCAACCAATAAAAAGTTGAGGTTTTTCTCGAAGAAAATCTAAACAATATTACACAACATATTGAAAAGTAGACGTTTCTAGTCTTTGTAGTCTATAATGTTATATACAAGTAATTATAATTTGTATACATATACGTATAAAAGCATGTATAATATAAAAGTGCTAGTTATCAATTTTCATTTACTATTCAGTTTAGGAACCTATAAAACTTAGAGATAGATCCAAAACAGATAACTGTTACCTGCGAGTATATTGTTAGAGGAAAAATATAAAATCTCATAATTGATTTGAGAGAGTCAAGCTTCCACAACATTAACATTAGACTGCTAGTACCACAGGCCTGCATAAAATAGAGGCGTGTTGTAGGCAGTTGCCAAATATAATACCTCACATTGTAGAACAATATTCAGCAGAAATTTTTATATATATTTATACGCACAGCCACATTGTGTCGATTTTCACGTAAAGTGAAATTTGACGGAATAGAAAAAATATGTATATAAGTGCCAATTTAGCGATTACATATAAGCAATTAACATTTTTATACATATTCATAAAAATAAAAATCGTGGATGAACTAAAAAAAATTAAGATCAAATAGCAAACTTTGTAGTTTGTTGAGAGTATGGTGACGAAAAACAACGCGGTAATTCACAAAACTGTTTTTCTGTGCACGGACCATTGTATCTATCTTAATGATGATTAGGTCTCCATCTTAGGAAATTCCAGAACGTGAATGTTTCTGGAGTTGTTTAAATGTTTATCACTATGTCCCGGATTAAAATACTTTTAATATCGGTTATAAGTTAACCACAGGAACTTTTAACTACGGAGCACTTTGTTTTGTATCTACAAGGACTTAGTTCTTCTGCGTTAAACTAGATGGCGTAATGCACAATTAGTGCGGGACAGTTTTTAGAAAGCTTTTTTATAGGCAACGATATAAAGGTATACCACTTTTAACTATCAAAGAAATAATTGTATTTTTATAAATTCAAAATATCGCCGTTGTCAAACCAAAATCTGCTATGTGCTACAAGAATTCTTTTGAAATATTGACAAAAGAAGTTTTAGTGAAAAAAATTACATGAAGGTTGGAATTAAAAAATAGTATTTTATTAGTAACTTAGGGTTGCTATACGTAAACTTTTAAACATTATGTATAATTTTATGTTTAACGTGTTTATGTATAATTTTGATAATAGAATAAGTTTTGAACATATCTGATTATAGTTCACATAGCATATTTTATTAAGAGGTCGTAATTCGACAAATAGTGCTCATAAGCACTTAGCAGTTGTTTTATACGATAGATAAAGGCAACTATTCACTAACAAAAAAGAGCACATAGCAGATTTTAATTTGACAACGACGGTATCAAGAATTAATATAAAAATAATATGTTTGATCAGTGCGAGTTGTTTTCGATATCAATACGATGCTATTAGGATTTTCAGTAGGGAATGTTTTTTACTTTTAACCACAAATAATACTATTTTACTATTTTTATTACTAAAAATTAACAAAGAAGACTTATGAATATTTATATTTCCTTTCCTTAAACTTTATCTTTTGTTAAGTTGTAATTATTTATAAGTTTAAAAGGGCCATTAGAGCCATCTATCAACTAGATCCGCAGTCTTCCCTCAGAGAAAAGTTCAAAGAAATTAAGATTTTAACTGTCATGTTAAAATCTTAATTTCTTAGAATTTAAGATTAAGATTTTTACTGATTATTTAAGTGACAATGAAGCCTGGAATTAAAGCCTGGATTCGGAGCTCATACTATGCTTAGTATTGTATATGTACTTTAAGTATTAAGTGTATGATTATAATTGTAATTTTTTTATATTGTAAAGATGACAAAAAAGAATAGTATCCTGAGTTTCTTTCGGGGTTTCTTCTCAGGATCGTCATCTTGGCTTTTTTCCGAAACCCTGGTAAATTTAAATTTAATTGGTAAATCTAAATGACGATCATAAGAGTTTCTTGGGGAAACCTAATTGATAAATAAATATTTTGATTTGATTTGATTTGATATAAGTTAAGTTAGAAGAGGTTATACATAGGTAAAAATTTGATAAAATTCATTTTAACAATAAAATTGTATACTGTAGCTGTAAGTTTCTTGTCATTATGAAATGACAAGAACCAAAAGTGAAAACACACGAGAAATGTGCGAAACATGTATCAAAAAGTTAGAAGTTACGGGGATTGTTAATTTTAGTTTTTCTCATTTTTAGCGTTGCGCTATAATTCAATAGAGGACATAAATTTGTTGTGGAGTACTTTTCGACTGCCACTACAATAGCGAGGGAAATTAATTTGTTTTTCTTACAATGGAATGTCTAGACAATCGTATAATTCAAGTTTCACTTAGTCCTGCAGACGCTAATGGCCGAAAACCGGGGGTGTATTAAGGCAACAAAAATTATAAATCATTCCAAGGTGTCCGCCGATTCCTTGGCGTACCCAAAAATCTAGACTTTTTTTTCGCTCCCATTGTAAAAGTTCTTTTTTGTTGTAACAAAAAATATTTTCTATTTTCTGGCATCCCAATCCTCTGATATCGATGGCGATATTGCAGTATACGCTCTGGTGTACTTGCACGGTGTCGCCGTAAACAACGGCAACCACCCACAGCGTAGTGTGTAATTCAAGGCATTTTTTAGGATTCTTACGGTAATCGAGATACATTGAAACGAATATCAAATATCTACCCAGACAAAGATTGTCTCAATATATACAAACCATAGACAAACACACTGCAACTTTATAGTATATGTATACATATATATTGTTCTTTCATTTCTCACGTTTCGAGGATTACATTGTCACATCGGACTTGTTTTATCTGTAACCGGTTCGTTGGTTTTACTGCCAAACTTTGCTCGACGTTTTTTGGGAGGGGGCGTCATAAAAAGCATTTCATTTTTATAGATACTTATAAATACTGGGATTGGTAGCCTGTACAATGTACAAATTGGATTATACGTGGCTTAAGGGATAGATTTTAGCGCCATATTTAAGTTATTTTTTGTAAAGGTCGGCAGGCATGCTGACGTTCGACTTGATGATAGGAAACTCAAGCGGTCTGTAGGATGACGGATAGGAAATAATAGCATGTCTTATTCACTCACCGAAACACTACACGATACGCAAGTTGCGATTTTTCAGGGCTTTGCGACCAATTGCTGATCTATGGTTATCGCCCTTCTATACCTCAACGCTGAACCTTGCTAACCGTATGTGTAACCGAACTCTTTCAGTAGACATTTTTCACTTAGTTTCAGACCTTTAATTCCACTAATTTTTAAAATATAAAACTAAATTTGTGCAGTTTAAAAACGCCTTTATTAATTAGCAACTGAATACTTCATTAATATATTCTTACGAAACAATAAACACCAACCAAACAATGACCAAAAATGTTATTAATTGAAAATTTCCATTAAAAACTTTATGCCCAAGTCTGAGGAGTTTTCTGCTTTACGAAACATATTGCGGTACCTATATAATCATTAATATTCGCCGTTAAAACTGACGCTTAACAACAGTTTTACGTCTTATTAAAGGGTTATAAAATTTTATGTGCCGTTGAAACTTAGCTTGGCTTGTTTAATTAAAAACGCCCTCTGAATAATCACGATGCGACTTTAATATGTCTTCAGCGCGACGATATTAACAGCCCTACCTAACTATATTAGCCGGCGATATTGTACTATACGCTTTGGGAATTCGATTTTTAATTTAATCCACGCCAAAGATACTGTTAAGAAAATTGAAAGCACTCGGAGAAAAGGATAAGCTGACGTCCCTCGGTGATGTCGAAGCAGTTTCTTCGCTCGATTTCATTCACTTTTATAGATGTAATTTATATCTAAATTTATACTACATATTATAGGTATAATAAAAAAATACATTAAATATCCTATGTAAATAACAGCACGTGTGCTGTTGCGATTCGGTGAGTGAGGAAGGGATGCCAGAGCACATTTCCCTATCACCTCCTAATCCCTTATCCTTAATCCTATTGTATTCAGCAGCACCTGTGGCGTTGCTTGTGTTATAGGCGATGGTAGCCACCTACCATCAAGTGGACCGTCAGCCAGTCTGTCGATCTTAACATTAAAAAAAATGTTATTCATGAAATTATTCTACTTTTGTGTTAAAGAAAGGAAAGCATGCATCGGTCCACTTCAAAGTAGGGGGCGACTGTCATCTTTAGCCAAAATTGTAGGATAAATATTAGGAACAAACGTACATACTTGTGCACGGAAACACAAAAATATATTAAGTGTTCCCGGTTATTCACGGTGGTCTTCTGTAAGTGGATGGTTGCTGCCGCTAATAAATTAAATTACTAAATGATTATTTACGAGAATTTAAAAGACGACCCTACAAGTATTTATTTGTACAAACATGTATATAATTGCTAAAATCATTACAAGTATGATTCTATAAAACAACATCTAAAAAAATATATTCAATAGCGGCCCGCCCCCGGCTTCGCCCGGCGTGCAATTTTTATATACCCTAAAACATTCCCCGTTTATCCCTCTTTCCATTAGCGAAAACCAAATTAAAATCGGTCTACCCGTTCACGCGTGATGCCGTGACCAGGAGAAATGGGGATTCATTTTTATATATAAGAAGAAGATTAGAAATTGACGTCGGATTTTTTGTGTCAAATTGTTAGTTTTTAGAGTTGTTCATCAGGTTCTCGATAATATTATTTTATGAACACAGACATAATTTAATATTGAGTTTATTTTACACTAGCGACCCGCCCTGGCTTCGCGCAGAGTTGAAATTTTGAAAATTCCTTTCTTAGCGGATGCTTCCTTTATAAAATTACCCTCTATTCCAAATTTCAGCTTTAATCATTTAGTATCAAAATTTGAATATAATTAATTACTATATTTCGAGCTGGGGCGAGTCGGTCTACTTTACGATATATTACGTATATCTACTATTATAAAAGCAACATTGTGACGAAAAGCTAAATAATATCATTACCTGACGTTATTATTATTATTTCTAACCTCGCCTAAAGTTGTAACACTGAATTCTTAAGTTGTAAAATGTGTACAAGCTGTTTTTATGTGACTTAATAAGACAAAGAGTGGATTTGTTTAAATGTTTATAAAGCTTTAAGTTAAGAGCCAGAGGGTTGTTCATTAAGTCTAAACACTAGCGGACTACTTGAGCACGTACGAAAGAGATTTGTCAACAGCTGCCGGCTCCAAAGTAACAGTAAGACTCGCTGTACATTTTTCGAACATAACAATTTAATGTAATTTTATCAAATAACACTATTTTAAGAGGCAAGTGAACTGATGATCGACTCGGGATAAGGATACTGATGTCCATATTCACAAGCTTCTACAAGAAGGCGACAGCATTTGGACCCAAAGCCACATAGGTCCACTTCCCGTAAGTCCTTTTCGGATAATACAATTTTTAAGTCACTAAAAACAAGTGCCTAAAAAATTGATTTTTTTATTGATGGTCTTCTTGATGTGGCTACCGTCGCTTCCTTAGTCACTCACCAAAACACAACAGCATATATGCTATTATTTCACGGAGGTCTTTAGTAAGAAGGTAATTATTGCTACTAGATGGGCTCCCCCCAGTGACTGCGAAACGCAGTGTTACCCTGCCACTACTTTCTATATCCAGATCAGAATCAACTTTGAAAAGTAATTTCCAATGTTGGCCCCACCTAGAATCGAACCCGGGACCCTTAAGAGAGAGCGTTACCACCACTCGAATTATTTACATTTGGTTGCCAGTCGGTGCAATACATAGTAGTGGCAGGGCACAAAACATTTCGCAATCTGTGTAAGGGATGCCAGAGCCATTTCTAATCCCTTATCCTAATTCAACTAAGGCCGGCAGCAACTAGGCTTACAGCACCTGTGGCGTAGGTTGTGTTGACGGACGAAGGTAGCCGCCTACTATCAAAAGGATCGTTAGCCTGTCTGAGGACCTTTGCTGCCTCAGACGGGCTAACGAAAAATGACCAAAAATGTTATAAATACCTAAAAAGGTGTCAAAGAAAGAGAAACCCGTTTTCAGTTTTGAAAAGATTTTTTTCAGTTAAAATGTTTAACAATTTAAGAAATAGTCGTGCAGTTATACATTGCACTAACATTTTGTTTGTTTGAAAGGGCCAATTTGAAGGCAGCCTCTGAAGTAGTCGAAATTACGTTTTTACTTTACAACAACCGGATGCCATCTCGCCAAGTATCGTTTGATGGTCGTAAAAACATCCCTTAACGATCGTCCGATCTCATCGGCCCTTCTGCAGCTTTTATACCCTGTACCATCTTAACCCCAATAATAAAATGCGGGCTGTAAATAGATAATAAGGGTGAACTAGACGCCATTAAAGGCGCCATCATACTACTTTAATCGACAGAATGTTTTAATAATAACAACCGTTCGCGACTGTTCTACATATTTCGCTAGGCTTAGTGAGAGATGTTATCTTCTTACTGACAATACGTGTCATTATCGTAAATCACACAAATCTATTTATTTAAAAGACATCGTTCAAAACTAGGCCATTTTTTTTAACTTACACTTTGAAGATTTTCGTAGTAAAAGCCTTACTTAATTTCAATAATTTCCTGTGAATATTTCAGATTTTGTAAATTTATGGGGTTAAAATTAAAAAATTGGAAAATTTTTATTTTTCAATACTTTCTAATTTAAATATTTAAACACGTTGTCAAGGATACAAAAAAGGACATAGGGGATATCTTTCATCCAGAAAAGTACTGTTACCGAGGAATCATCTAAAAATATTTAAAAAAAATCATAGTCTGATCGAATAAATTATTGCCCGTATATTTTTGAAAAACTAAATGTAGATATACTTTTTTGATTTATATCTAATTTCTCTAAAAGAAACATTTATCCAAATTAAAAAGATGCTATGATTTTAATGATTTTATCGATCACTTTATTGGTGTGTCATCTATAAAATGTGACACGTCAATGAATGTGTTGTAATCGCTCTAGGCTTTAATCTCTGGTGCAGCAATTTTAATTTGTAAATAGAAATATTTAACGCCTCGCGTGTATTATGATCAGAATGTCTAGATTTCAAACTAGATAATAATAGAATAAGAAGTACGGTATCACATAATAATAATAATAATACAAAATAGTGTGAGCAAGATTGCGATGCTGCACTCGTATCAGGTAATCGAGTTAGCGCGACCCGCCCCGCTGCTGCTCATTATTACATACTGCGAGACCACGTACGTCGGCAAGGACACAGATCATTTCTGGAAGTGACAAAGTTGCCTACATCATAACAACCGCAGCATTCTCAGCCTCTAATTCTACAGTTAATATCTTAATCGGCTACTCAACTGTTCGGTGCGGATCAAAATATTCGTCTCCCCGAGACCTCTTACGTTACGAAACCATTCGAGAAGGGTTGAAAAATTATCACTTATGGGGCGCTCCTGGAGACCATTGCCAATACTTTTATTAGACTTCATATTTTCCAGATAGGCTCTGTGCTTGTACTCACTTCATTGAATCAAGTGACGTGACATATGTTTTGATAGCACACTATCAGTTAAGAAATATTCATTACATCAGTCTTTTCTCTTCTTTTCTCGTAAGTCGTATAATAAATTCTGTTTGGTAAGGCAACTGATTTAAAACACATTCTATCATTTAGAATTCAACAGAAACTGTGTTATTTCGTTTTGCTGATTGAAACTTGAAATGTCCAATAATTGATTTTACCTATTTGATTTTTTTTTATGTACAATTATAACGTAAAACCATGTTTACAATTAATAGTGATTTCAAAAATAATATAATAAAATCACTATAACTGTGGTAATAATATTTTTTTTTTCATATTTTGTTAATTTTTGATGGGAAGTCCTCTTGTGTGTTATTTTAAAATTTAACTTTGTTCACTATCAACAACTTACTCGGTCAATTTCTAAATTGCCACTGGCTTCGCAATAACAAACGTCGATGTTCACAAATACAGTGGCGCCACAACTCATTAACGCCACCTACGGTTCGATTGTAAAAACTTAAAAGGCAACCTATCGTATAACCCAAATCTTTTCAAGGTTCGAGTGAATAGGCATCTTCTGGGTGAGCTCGCTCCATCTTCGGCCTCATCCTTCCTACATGGATAGATGCTGGTCAAGAGCAAACCCATCTTTAATAAAAAAAAAAAAAAAAAAACAAATTTTATTGATTATTTGGGGGATAAAGGAAGCCCCTAGCATTACGTCTCCGAAAAAACGAAAAATTTGTATGAAGGGGGTAAAACTCGAGAATTAGGGGTATTCTCCGTGATATGCATGCACCCCCGTACGAATTATTTCAAGCTAGTTTTCTGTAAGTGGGGTTGGTCACTGTCGGCAGACGGGCTGCCCAGATGACTGCGAAACGTTGTGTGCCAGCCCAGAGCCACTTTTATTGAAAAGGTCATTTCTAATGTTGGCCCTGCCGGAAATCGAGCTCGGGATCCCTGAAACAAAGCGTTAAGACAAGCGCCTTCACCACTCGACCGATGGGCTCAATATGACTGACCGTCTTGAGAAAAATCAAGGTTGATTTGTACAGCAACGATGAAATATAGGATACGATGAAAAATCTGAATCGCTTTATGGAAACAAGTATGACGTATTCAGTAAATATCTAATTTCGTGTTAGTCTCAACGCGTGGTGCGTCAGCAGTTTTCTCGAAAACGAGATAATTCCAATCGCGTTGTGAATACTATCGTCCGTAGAAAATTGCTAGTCCCCATGATAGGAATATATTTTTAATTATCTGTCCTATACATCGATGGTTCTATATCGTTCGCTTTAAAACTCTATGTTCTCTGACTTCTCTGTATAATTTAATGGTAAATTCAATAATTTAATTTGAAACAAAAACGCGTACCTACTTCTTTGTAATATTTTCTATAAATATGGATATAGAATACTATATTGTATCATTGTCATATTGATAAATTATGCTACACAAATGTACATTACATGGTGCCATTATAATAGCGTTTCCTTGTCCTGTCGGATATAAATCTGACGTCACTAAAATAAATCTGACGTCAATCCGCGTCCATTTGTTGTCTTTCTTACCTCGCCTTTAAATCTTCAACTGAGACAAACGGACCTTGTGTTAAGTGAACTGGAAAAATATTTAAACATTGTTTTCTTATTATTATTTTTTCAACAATTTATAATTTCTGCTACTGTGAAACGTGTGACTGTGCTTTTTGAAACAAAATGTAGAAAATGATATCCAACAAATTTCATTGTAAGATGATATTAAGTTTTTTTCCTCTATCTTTTACTATTAATTCAAGATTGATTTTAAAAACAGTTAATGATCGTACCTTAATTTGTTTTAAATATTTTTCTTTCTTTTTCACAGGTAATATATATAGTTTTTTTTTTTTTTTTTTTTATTTAAATGAATTTTAATTCGCTCGGCCACCATGGTTTATCCTGCAACAGAAGTGCTGGCCGCATTGCTCGACATAACGCTTTGAATGATATCATCCGTCGGGCCTTTGCAAGTGCCAACGTCGCAGCAATTTTGGAACCAAACGGCCTATCACGCGACGATGGCAAGAGGCCTGATGGTATGACTCTCATTCCTTGGAAGATGGGACGTCCTCTTGTGTGGGATGCCACATGTGCTGACACCTTGGCGCCGTCTCATCTTTCAGAAACTTCAGTGAGTGCCGGTAGTGCGGCTACATATGCAGAACATCTCAAGAGGCGTAAATATTCTAATTTAGATAAAGGATATATATTTATGCCTTTTGGGGTGGAGACTCTTGGACCATGGGGACCGGACGCGTTAAAGATTTTCAAGGATCTGTCTGGAAGGTTAATTACGGCCACTCGTGACCAAAATGCTGGTTTCTATTTCGGGCAAAAACTTAGCATCGCCATTCAACGAGGCAATGCCGCCAGCATTTTGGGCACGCTGCCTCAAATTTCAGAACATTTACTTCTTACGTGATTATTACTATAACAGTTAAATTTTTTGTATAAACTTGTTAATGATTATCTTAAATTTTTTAAATTAAAATGTGTATAAATTTGTATTTTAAATTTAATCTTTTTAAACTAGAAGTTAAAATATTTTTCATTGCCATAATGAAAGTCAATTTGGATTTTTTTTAAAAGATTACTTGTGGACATTTTTAATTAAAATTTATATTTATGAAACTTAAATTTCAAATTCAAAATGTTTATTTTATTTTATTTCACTCGATAATTTTATAATTCACTTAATAATTTAATAATTTTAATTGAAACTTTCAATCGGCCTCAAAAATGCTATTACGCTATTTAGACATTTAGCTGTGTAATATAAAAGGTTAAAAGACCGCTAAACGTAGTAACGGGACAAATATTAAATTACAAACGAATCGTTCACTGAACCTCACATCGGTGTGTATCATGAGACAAGTCGAAGTGTAAGAAGGGGAGTGAAGACAAAAACTTAACGACAAGTGGACAATGACGGTGATTCGAAACGGTTGTCGTCGCGATTGTCAGGAAGCGAGGGTGGTCAAGACGCGAGCTCGTAATCCTTAATAGAAAAGTACTATTCTTTTCCTCTTTCCAATACAACAATGAGGTTATTATCGGTGCCAATTTTATGTCACCCAATACTTGGCTTACTGCTTGCTTCCTTACCTTTTATATAAGAATGGACAATCGATTTTTATGGAAAAATAATAGGTACAAAAATGATCAGCGTAGTTAATATTGGATCATAAAATTAAAAAATATATATTAAAGGACATTTCCATCACTTATTCAGCAATCATATCTGATTTTGTACAGATTAATGAATCTAATAGAAGTCAACTTCTAAATCAGCTAGAGTTAAACCTGACATTTGGTTTGCTTTTCTATCTAAATATATACGTGAAGCGAAAACTTTGGTATCCTTTTTAAGGAAATTGCGCAGACGGAGGAGCGGACAATTTGGAGAAGGACTGGAGAAAGTTAATATTTTTATATAATATGCATTAAATTAATTAAAATAAACAATATACACACTACCGCGTATTTGATTTGACCCCTACGTAGGTGTGTAATATGTAATTACTCTTTTGTTTATGGTCAAATTTCGACCACTGGGCGACCTCTAGTTTCTACTAATATTAAGTATATCAAATTGTATTTCTTTTTCCTGACATGTACAAAAATCTTAAGCAACAGAAAAAAGTACAAAAAGTAGCATATAACTTCAGTGTATAGCAACCAGAAATTATATGACACCCATTTGATATATAAAATATATAACCGTAAAGTTTCATTAAAATCTGTTCAGTAGTTTTTGTGTAAAGGAGAAACAAACACACATACATCCCCACAAACTTTTGCATTCATAATATTAGTAGGATTACAATCTAAAGCGTTTTCATATTTCAATGTGTGCCTACTTGTAAATCGATCCAAATATAATTAAATTCGTTGAAATAAGTCCAAAGCTAGGGATAACGAATCCAAAGAAAATACACGTAGTTGCTTATAAGCGGTTATTTGAACGGCAACCTAAGAAGCGGCCCTCGGGAAAATCAAATCAGACAATCAAGTGGAAAAATCCATGTCCGCAGTACAAACAATCAACTTGAGTTACTGGGTTGGGATTGACGCGGGACGCGACTCACCTAGCTCCCACTTATTTGATATCCTCTAGAGAACACCCTCGGGAGCGACGCTATTTGTTTTAAAGCTTTATTACTAAGTAATGTGTGCATAGGTCAACCCTCTAAAAATTCACAACCGGAGTTTGTTGACCAATATCTCTAATGTGCTCTCAGGCTCTCTCCGCGCTAATGTGTGTACATAATTTTGTTAATTGATTTTTTTTTAATTTCCATGCGAAGATTGAGTCGTAGTACATTACTCCTAATGACAATGGCCTTTTTGATATCCTAATATCTTTCATGGATATACTTATAGTTTTATTAATTACGTTCATTTAAAAAAAATATATATAAAATTACCTAATTACTTTATATTATTTAGTTACGTTCTGCATACTTAGATGTCACGTGTTCCAACAAAAATGATGTTAGTTACGTTCGGTATACACAGATGTAACATAAATACATGCATCAGCGGTCGCATAAATGTTAATTGTATAAAATGTTACTCCTCATAAAATTTCCACACCGGGGCCCTTATATGAAAATCGATTCTTAAGGAGTAATCTCCAAAAAGGAGGATTTCCCTCAGCCTCATATCTGCCATCAAAACGATTTGTCGTTCTTCAAGTAGATTTTATCAGCAATGCAATAAATAATTAAATATTTTGTGATGTTTTGAGTAATTAGTTCCTAGTGATGATTACCTGCCTATAAATCAAATGTCGAATAATTTGCTGCAAGGATATTGTACAAATTACTTTCTTAATTAATCAGGTATATCTCTACTAAACGTGAAATTTTGTGAGGTTGTTTGGTGTTAAACCATTGAAAATATGTCAAAAAATTGGCCCACAGCAAAATCCTTTTCCTAATTTATCCATAGTGAGGCCAAGGGGTGCTAGCCATGCCGCGCCATTACTAGCTGGTGTTCAATTAAAAAGAAGCAATTGTATAAATTTATTTCGAAAATATTATCATCTATCATCTCTTAAGATGCTTTTAATTATATTTTTTAATAACTTTTGCCGGCGACTTCGTCCGCGCCCCTCTTTCTTAGGTGATAAAACATTTATTCAATATTTTTTATTATTTTTGTCTAAGGTTGTATTTTTATTTCTATTTATAGATGATCCCCAGGAAAGTCTTCAAATTCTTTCCTGTATCCTTGACTATATATATGAAAAATTTCATGATGATCGGTTAAGTGGTTAAGGCGTGAAAGCGTAACAAACAAACAAACTCACTTTCGCATTTATAAAATTAGTTAGGATGCCTACTATTTGCAACTGATTTAAGATATCAAGGAATACATAGATAAGTGATGACAATAAGTATTTATGTTACTGATGCTTAAACTTCATTAGTGTACAATTATTGGATAATAAATTAATTATATCCGATTTAATTATTTAGTTATTACTATTTTGGTTAAATTTTTCTGCAGAATTTGAAGCTTGCGTTTATTTTAAATGAAGCACACGATTAATATAGAATGTCCAACAGTCCTGGACACTCGTAATCTATCATTTATAAAGTCTCTTGAAATTTTACGTAAAAATTTCTAAGGTTTTTTGAAATGGCATTAAACAGAAGAGCTAGATGAAATGAATGTAGTGGGAACAGTACAAACGAGTAGTGTGGTAAAGCATGATACCTCTTGTCCATTGTAATTTATTCACCGGCACAAATACAAAAAAAGTTGTTCGCGTAAATCGGAGGGTTCCGTAACCCCAACGAAAAGGTGTCAATTTTTGAAAGATTGCACCGCGTCATGAATATTATATGAACGAATCGAGTTAAGGGTATTTTGCGATAATGTTCGACGGTCGTTTGGATGCTGTCAGCCTATGTCATTTCACACGGATTGGCCCTTTGTTAAAAGTAACACGTACATTGTCAACGGAGAAGCGACGAACGTGTGAACAAATCATTTCTTTGCCTTATTTACTTACGTATATAGAGAAATATGAATGTGTCTTTCATTACATGCACTTTATAAAAAGTTTTATTCAATCTTAACTAATATTATAAAGGCGAAAGTTATATTGTTTGTTTTTTGTTAGTCTGGCCAGAAAGTAAAGATAGAAATGAAAAAAAAAAATGTATAAATTTCGATTTAAGAACTCTTTAGGAAGCTGCCCGTGTAATTTCATTCAATTGACATTTGTTTTACAAATTTCTGTTCATTTAAAAAGTATGTGATGAGAGAAAATTCTCGTACCATTATTTATTATGACTTTCGTTGCGGTCTTAATCAACAACAAAGTTACGATCATTTGCTGACGAAGCCCGTCCTATGCCACTGTTAATTAATTATAATTAATTCAGTGTATATAAACGTGATTGTAGCAATTTCACTGATGATTTTCGTAAAGGACGTCCGTCTTCGGCGACAAATGAAAATAACTTGAGTGCTGTGCGGCTCAAGTTAATAAAAATGAAATATAATCTTAGAGGAATTCTATTTATGGGTCCTGAGGATGCAGTGAAAGCGTTCGAAAACGCCGCGAAAGAGACCCCTAGTAAGTAGTTCTATCTCATGCGATGTTGCTTATAAAGGAATTGAGACTACTTCGAAAAACAATAAGAATACAAACAGCTTTATACATTGTGTTACCCTCGTAGATATAGCAGATATAGATGTTGATGCAAACTCCATGACCGACAGAACAGCTTACAGATATAATACAGAATTTTCACGACACAGCAATATAAAAATATGTAGTATTATTTCTATTTTTAAATAAAATAAAATGCTTCAATCTTCGGGGCCAGTTGTTTGCGAAAGAGATTTGATTCTTGATTAATTGATGTTTTTTTAAAACTCAATTTGTATTTATTAATAAGTAACAAACTAAAGTGATTTACTAATTTTATTAGCAAGTTTTTTTTTTTATAACCGACCAATAAAAGCCGAGCGTTAAGTCCCCCAAAGCGTTAATGTCGTCGTATATTGTTCCCATAACTCTTAAAACTTATAACAAGTGCAATAAATAATATATTTTACACGAGCCAACAGTTCGATAGATATATCCCCGGCAACGGAAATCGTAAAATAAGTTTTTCTGCGTCGCCTCTTCGCCGGCTTTTGCCCGGTAAACACGCATGACGAATTTATCTGTGACGTGTCGTAGTAGAGAAGCTACTCGTACGTACACACCTACTCGGTTGCGAAAACATTCAGGGTTCTTTACATAACCTTACACTTATATACCAATATTAACGAGGATTTTTAATCGATAGTTCGTCAGACAGGTTGACACTTGACGGTGAGTGGCTACCGTTGCCCATAACACAAGCAACGCCACGGATGCTGCGAGTGCGCTGCCGACCATGGTAGGATTGAGGATAAGGATTAAAGATTAGGAGGGGATAGGGAAATGGACTCGGATCAGGAAGGGAAATGTTATTATTTTGAAAATATTATCACAGAGGATTTAATAGTATCAACGTAAAAATGGCTACAGTGTTAGTTTCAGATATCTCTCACATGCGCAGTAAATGAAAGACTGCGATCAAAATATTTCAACAAAATTTAATTAAAGGTATAAAAAATGAAAGGTAATCTGTCGAAAATTCCATTCATTATTTGACACTAAGTATAGCAAAGGAATGTAGTCGCGATGAATATGAAGAATAAGTTTTTAAGTTTTCATTTTCATGATGCATATTCCCCCGTCTATTATAATATTTGAGAATTACATAAAAAGCCATTTCCATTAGAGATACATATTTTCGTTTAGATTCTTATACTTTAATCTTATTATAAAATGTAATTATGTACAATAGAAAATTGAGATTTAGCTCTGATTTTGTGACTAAATAAATTAAAAAGAGCCGAAGAATTTTTATTATTGAGATTTTTGTAACATAAGGCGGTAGGCGGGCTGGACGTTCTAACAGAACGCTAAACAAATAGTGAATAATGAGTGTAGGTAACTTAGCAATAGCACTTGTCGGTGAACAACTATAAAACAAATAAATTGTCTGTAACTATACAGTGCACGCTGGATTAGCGTAGCAGTGCTTATTATATACTAGCGACCTCCCTCTGGCTTGGTATGCATGCAATACTTAGTGAAAACCATGGCTAAATTACTTTGAGTGGTTTAGAGGCGAACAAATAAAAGCTAACAGCGACTTTATTTTGTAATATTAACAGATATAGATTTTCCCTATTTATAAGCATTTTTCAAAAACTTTATTCATTTAAAAATATATTAATTCAAAACAACAAAAATCTAAATAAAGACGTGTCTTTAACGTCGGCTAAGAGCACTCGCTTTCACAATTATTTTTTAAATACTCATTTTATAATATAATAGTGTTCTATGCCTTTAAACGATCAGTGATGGGAAGCTCGCGGGTTGGTGGTGTATTTGAGTGTGTCGCCTATTAAAATGGATAAGGTATAAGATTTTATTCCACCGTAGTACTTTATGCAGCTAAATGGGCTGCCGATTCGAAAGAAGCGGAACTCATTATGCTCTCCCGCTACTAAAATATTTTTTTAAACAACGCAAAACAAATAATATAAATAATAATAAAATCAAGTTAAAGATGATTAAATTGCCGATCCCCTTAAAGAGAGCTTCATTTAACAATTCGTTGGGTTGATTTTTTAACTTTTTAAGAAGCCATCAGAGGCAGTCTCACGTTTCGACGTAAAAATCAATTTGAAGTTGATTCAGCGCCCTGCGTCGCTCTACAAACAATTTTCGTGTCAAACGCAACTCTTGGCAACAATGAGTTGTGTGAGTGGAATGTCAAACTCGTTGCGATTCAGTAATAATCATTTCGTGAAAAATGCCAACAAAATAGCGGCAAACATTTTTAATGTAGCTAACACCGGTGTTTACCTCGTGCTAGAGAAATCATATGAATCAAATATTATTACTATACTCTTGAAATCAAAACGAACACAACGACCAATAAAACTAATTCCATTTATACTCGTACCTAAAATAAATATTTTTTTTTTTTGAGTCTATAAAACTAAACCCTTAGAATATGAGCATGCATTTTTAATATTTGAGATTAACTGTTATTAACAAAATTTAAATAAACAAAAACATGTTAGAATTTTTCATGAAATCCAATTGAACAAGTCTTGGATAGAGAATGTGAACATGTGTTCACATTTTAACAGATTTAAGATTGATTTTACTTAAAATTTTACCAAATAACACTAACATTAACTTTTCAAATTTGGCTTTGGTCTGGATTTGGAAAGTAGTGGCAGGGCACACTGCGTTTCGTAGTCATTTGGACAGCCCGTCTGACGGCAGTAACCACCCCCTTACTAAAGACCACCGTGAAATAACAGCACGTGTGCTGTTCTGTTTCGGTGAGTGAGTAAGGGATTCCGAGTTCATTTCCTTAACCTTTTCCAATCCCATATCCTTAATCCTACTGAAGTCGACAGCAGCTGTGGCGTTGCTTGTGTTATAGGCGACGGTAGCCACCTACCATCAAGTGGACCGTCAGCCTGTCTGCCGATCTGAACATAAAAAAAACCGTGTACATTTTAGGTGTATATTGCATGTTCAACGTTTCAACGGATTCTTTTAATTTAAAAGTTGGCGTTGACAAATCCAAATGAATTCTCTTTCATGCCGCCAGAGCAACAAAACGGGAGATCGTATTGCTCTCGTTGCGGTCCCGTTCAAAATTCATTAAAACGTGTCCTTACACAAACGCAATAATTTATTTAAGAGCTAAAAATCCCTAAAGTAATATCCATTGAGGCGTATTTCGAAGCGGTGATGTAAAGAGCGGTATTACCATATAAATAATTCAGCGTATCTTCAGCGGCATTATGTCATTTACGGTCTTACCTTTCGGACGAGTATTTGCACAAAAGAAGAGCGAATCAAAAATGATAATTACATGCAAATCTGAGGGATCGCTCCAACTTGAAGCGAGCTTCTTTGATGAGCGACTTTTTTTATTGTTTAGATTAAAGTCTTTAAATTATCTATTAGATTATTCTGTTAAGAACGATGAAAGAAAATACATCATTTTCAGGTGTTTTAGTCTCAATCATTCTGTAAATATTCAACCTTAAACTTTTCGTCTTCTTTTGAAGTCGAAGTCAACGAAAAACAGTAAGATAAAAAATATGTCGTGGAAGTATAACAAGGCATTGAAATAAATTCTTAACAAATAATTGAAAGAATAATGTTTAAAATTGGATTTAATATTTAACTTTATTAAATGGTTGTAGATGAAAACGTTTAAATATTATTTTATAAAGTTTAAAGGAAAGGATCCAAAATTTTCTCATGTTCTCAATCAACTTATTTTTACGAGCGTCGTCGACGTCGAGTCGGGCTCCGAGACAGCTTGTCGTTTACAGTTTCCTTATGTTGTTTTATACTTCAAAATTTTACTTCATTGAAGTAATACCACTTAGAAACATCTGACCCACTATAAAACTATTTTCAATTGTATTCTGGTGATTCAATTGTAATCATAATAAAAATACTTCAGAAACAAAATTAGACAAATTATAATTTTGGTCTCGCAGTGAAGTTTTATTTTAAATTTGAATTATTTGTGATAACCCCTTTTCAACTTTAATTATTAATAGTTAATACATTAACTATTTCAGTGACTCCATAAAACAATTTATAGAAATGTCTGTCAACATTATTTCAAATCATTAAGTTTAAAGAGTAAGCAGATCACTTGCTTACAAAAGATGAACAAGTGCTTTATTAACTTATTAGCAACTTATTTCTTTTTAGAGAATTCATTGCGTATATCTTGTAGTATTAATATTTCTATCAGTAGTGGAATATGTATATTAACTATAATATTCGTATCAATATTTATATATCTACTTTGTGTTCACTTATAATATTGGTACTAACAGTATAATAGGTTGATAATCCACCTTCTTCTTCTCTTTCCGTTGTTATTGATCTTTGAGTTTTTCATTAACATTTTCTCTGACCTTCATTATGTCATAATTCTTTGAAAATTGACCCTTCTATGCTTTCGTAGGAAAGCTTATTCCTATAAGAAGTTATTGTATTAGTTACAGGATTAGTATTTATTATTTTCTGGTTTTTCTTTGAGTTTTTCGTTTGTATGGCTCACCTTCAATTACATTTTCTATTGTAAATATACGTATTAGACATAGGGGTACCACGTGAGTACATGCCCTTTTTCATTTTCTATAAATTACTAATTACATTTAGTTATATTTCCAAACACATTGTTAAATATTCACAAAAATACATTTTTGTGACATTTCTTTTATGTTTATTTACATCGTTACCGTAGTAACTTTGCACCCGTTTTCAGACCATGACGTCAGATTTTCGGGTATAAACTCCTTAGAAGAAGTCTAATACCTGGCCGCTTGAATATAAAAATTCAAAATTCCAAATTTTATTTTAAAAGAACGGATTCATTCTACAGAGGTTTCTTAATAGATATCGGCGATGAGTAGGTCATTGGAGAATCAGCCTCTAAGCTGAAAGCATTTATATATTTATTACGGTGTCTGCTCCTCTCCTACGGTGTCTGACCTCGAGTACCTCTGTACTCTCATTCATCGGGTGCTGCTGTTGCTTCTGGGCTGCTGCCGGCCGACCACCATACCGGCTGCTGTCCCTACTAGGACCGCTGCCGGCTTACCACCGCTCCGGCTGCAGTTCCTCCAGGGCCGCTGCCGGCCTACCACAGCTGCAGTCACTGTTCCTCCAGGGCCGCTGCCGGCCTACCACAGCTGCAGTCACTGTTCCTCCAGGGCCGCTGCCGGCCTACCACAGCTGCAGTCACTGTTCCTTCAGGGCCGCTGCCGGCCTATCACCGCTCCGGCTACCGCTTCTGGGCCGCTGCCGGCCTATCACCGCTCCGGCTACCGCTTCTGGGCCGCTGCCGGTCTATCACCGCTCCGGCTACCGCTTCTGGGCCGCTGCCGGCCTACTTCCTCTTCGGCTACTGTTCCTACCGGGCCGCTGCCGGCCTACCACCGTTCCAGGCTGCTGTTCCTGCCGGCCTACCACCGTTTTTGGCTGCTGTTCCTGCCGGTCTACCTCCGTTCCGGCTGCTATCCTACGGGGCCGCTACGGAATAGAGCATCCAGCAGGAGACCCTCTTGGGGTAGCATAGCTTAATTTACTTATTTCATCCACTGTAGTCCCTAACTCTCCACACCACCTACACTTACACCCCCGTTCACCAACTCCACCCTTCCCTTTTTTTTAATAAATTTGTTCTTTTCTTTTCCCAGTCTTTTATTTTATAAATTTTTTAGTCTGGCAGGCTGTTCTGTAACAATCTTAAGAAAAGTTGTCAAGTATCTATTGCTCTAAAATTCGGTAGGCATAATATACGTAATTATTCATTATAAGGACGGGAAATTAGCCGGTTCAAGTAGAAATGTTCGGTTCAGCTCGAGCTGAATCTTTAGATAAATTCTATGTCATCTATGACATCTGTCACGATTGTCGAGACGGATGAGCTATCTATCTATCTAATATCACTCACAAAATAACGATATGCTTTTATACTAAAATTAGTTGGTTTACATTTTGGTAGACAAAATTATTATCAATATATCGCCTGGCATATTCCTATTTTTAGACGATTCCTTGGCAACATAATTTTCTTTCTGAATAAAAGGTACTCTGTATCCTTTTCTTTTTTCCTGACGATTTCATGATGATCGATTGAGTAGTTAAGGCGTGATAAGGTAACGGACAGATAGACAGAGTTCCTTTCACATTTATAACATTAGTATGGAATTATTATTTTTCAATAATATTGAAACCCATTGTTTTAAGTAGAATTTTATTCTACTTTTTCAAACTAACTAGTTTTGAGAATCATTGAAGCGGTCCAAAGTAAACTGTAAGGATTCGGGTTGACACGATCAAGTATGCGGAGGACGCGCGCTCTTCGTTAGGATAGGGTCGCCCGTTACCTGCACTGCATATGTTACATACATGCAACGACATTACAAACTAGTGTTGTAACTGCCTTATTTTTTAATGACAATGAAAATGTAACCTAATACTTAATGAAGGAGCATTTAACTTGACTTCGGATTAACTCTTATTTATGTTTCTTCAATAAATGTTAAACTGCTTCTTGCTTAAATTTCTAGTTACTGAAATAATATTCCTTCTTAAAAATATTTTGATAAGTACATAAATCTATTGTTCAATACTAGCATTGTATTTGGATTCATAAAATAACAAATAAAAGTAGCAGTAAAATTTATTCTATCCAGTTAACTTCTATAACTTAAGTGTCTCCATAACTTGTATATAAGTGGTCCCTCAGTGACTTAATAAAAAACATCAAATATTCTCTGCCATATACATATTATTTAAAAAAAAAAAATTTTACGATAGTTCCCGCAGTTTGGTTAAACAAAAACCGTCTTTATAAGTGACTAGCGGCCCGCCCCCGGCTTCGCCCGGCGTGCAATTTTTATATACCCTAAAACATTCCCCGTTTATCCCTCTTTCCATTAGCGAAAACCGAATTAAAATCGGTCTACCCGTTCACGCGTGATGCCGTGACCAGGAGAAATGGGGATTCATTTTTATATATAAGACTACAATAATCGAAGGCTTTTTTCTACGATCGCTCTATCACTAAAGTGAAGATTAAGTCTTTGTTTCATTGTAAAGGCGTGTCACGCTTGAAAGATACCTCACAGTTTTTGCATGAAGTTAAAATATTTCAAAATTCATGAAATTCACTCGAAATAATATGAAATGACATTTGTTATTTGGTCTTTTGTAGAACCAAGGCGGCCAATTTTAATTGAACTTTAATTGAAATGTTTACTTATAGTTTATATCACTCACTTTTTGCGCCGATCGATGAATGATTTTGAAAGCATTCCGTCCTCATAATGAAAGCATTTGAAATTACATTGCAAAGTAAATAAAATCAAACTGCCATTTCGAATTCTAAACAGCAGTATTATTTTATTTACTTCATACTGTATATATTATATCTACGTATATAATCAAACTTGTTTATGAAGAGTGGAGAAGAAGTGTAGGGTCAGTAGTCTCAAACTAATCTTGTCCGCAATTATAATATCAGGAAAATAATAATAAATTATCGGAACCTCAGATTGACAAAGGCTATATAAGCTACTAGCTGCGCCCGCGACTTATATAGGATACTATATCCTATATTTAATGTTCTATCGCGCTATCTGTGTGCTCAATTTCATCCAAATCTGTTCAGCCGTTTTTCGTTATTGCGGAATAAACATGCAAACATACAACCATATGCATTATAATGTTATTAGAATAAAATTGTTAGAGTTTGAAAACATGTTAATAAAAGGTGTTACTGTTGAGGTAAAACGAGTAGAAAAAAATGACGTGTGGAAAGAAACTCCTTCCTCTCTTTTATTCTTTTCTGTATACGGCTGAACAAGGGGGTCTATAAATGTGTAATTATACTCTTTTTGGAAAAAAAATTCATTGCTAGATATAAGCATAGATATAAATAGACGATATGAAATAATATAAGCATAAATATTTGGTTTTGGCATATCAGTTTAAATAAAATTACATGTCAGCGTGGGAGGAGTGGACGTAGACAATGTGCTAATATATGCATAGATTAGGTAGGTAAATCACGCCTATACAATTGATTTATATTCAAAATGTATTACCTACTTCGAAAGCATTAAAAGACCCAAACAGACAGATGTGGATTTCGACTTTGTTTTGTATTATTTAATTGCTAATGAAATATTGAAGTACCTTCGACATAACTTAAGAGAGAACATATTATGCAGTCAGCACTATCCAACAGTTTTCGAGAAAACTCGCTTTGTTTATTTGTTACGGAGTTGACGTACGAACCCGCTAAATCGAATTTCCTCTGATTCGAGACGAAAGTACTAGGGAAAACAAAGCGGAAAATTCAAGAGAACAAATACTTTTAAATGTAACAAGTTTTACGTATAACATAGTGTTTTCTTTGTCTCTTCGAATGGACCTTTTATTTATTAACCATTAGCTCTTACTTAAGTTATCTGTGAAATATAAGAGCATATTAGAACGTGTTATAAATATAATTCTCAACTTGGATATTCCAATATTGCTTTTATTAAGAATGGATGGATGTTCTAAGGTGTCTAAGGTTATCAACAATAAGCCCCATCAAAACACAAATGTTGTGACACAATAGTCAAATTGGAAAATTGCATATAGTTTTTAAATAAAAACTATTTTATAACTCAAAATCTACGTTTCTTATATAGTTTATATGTTTGCTAGAGTTCCAAAACCTGGATTATTTTTAATGTTTTTGGAGTTTACTCCTAAGGATTGATTTTCATATAAAGCCCCCGGTATGGAAATTTTATGGGGAGTAAAATTAATACAAACGTTAACTAAAAGGCGTCATATTTTTCTAAACAGTTCTACCCAAATTCGATAGATGTCGCCGCTTCACCTAATTCTATTGTAATATAATGGATAGCGTTATTTACCCTCTTTCCTATGCATACGGCAGGCAGGCTAACGGTCCACTTGTCAGGTGCTAACCATCACAATCAGTCACCAAAACACAATAGATACAAAGGCAGTGGAATCTAAATTCATAATTAGTTAACGGGTTGTTTTTAAATTTCGTTAAAATTCAAGTTTAATTCTTTTCTTTTTCCATTAAATATTTTTGAAACCTACAAGAACTTCATTATT
Source organism: Bembecia ichneumoniformis (assembly GCA_910589475.2). Classification (NCBI taxonomy): domain Eukaryota; kingdom Metazoa; phylum Arthropoda; class Insecta; order Lepidoptera; family Sesiidae; genus Bembecia; species Bembecia ichneumoniformis. The sequence goes on along the minus strand of OU342526.1, from coordinate 219,816 downwards.
CGTGAGTTAACCCTAGACCTAAGATTGCCAGGGCACTTAAAACGAGACGAGAGCGATATATATCCATAATTCTTTGTCAACCTGTTTTTAAAATTCATTGCAGTATTTACCGATTTAGAGAGATTAATGTTATTTTAGAAGACAGGACAGGACTGTCTAATTCTACTTTATGTATGCATGTCTCACGGCCGTTCAAGCCAGAGACGAGCTTATGGAAGTTAGAAGTATGAAAGAGATTTAAAAAAACTAGTTTTCGGTCATTTGTACAAGCCGAGACCCCAACAATTGAACATACAAAGTTTTATTCAGAATTATCGACTAAGTTATCCCAAAGTATTTACTGATGATGAGTGCTATTAAACCAAATTGATGGAAGGAAAAAATATAGACAAAAAAAAAAATAAAGATACGATCAGCAAAATGAGAATAAGCCTAACAAACTTTAAGCTTTTCTCTAATATCCTTAAATTCTATTCAGCAATACCTACGTTAACGATACCTACATCATTTTGTAGTCAGATTTCAATGTTAATAAATCCAAACTAAATCCCCATAAATAGTGATTACGTCTTGAAAGCAAGACAAAGCTCTTATAAATTTGACATCAACCCCTTTGACCCTTAATTTAATGCATTTCATTACTATAATTGCTCCGAACCCAAGACCGGACTATTATGAAAATCTTAGACATTCAACTTATTTCACGTTAATTAGAATGTCGTAAGTTATTAAGTTTAATAATTAACATTGCTTCGAAGTCGCGTTAAAAGACTTAATTAAGTTAGGTAGTTATTTTACAGACGTATTATAAATAGTCTTTTTATATCTACATATACCCATTGTTTATTAATTTTATTTAAAAAAATGTTACAAAGGAATATTTATACCAACATAAAAAGTAAAAAGGATGAAGCAAATCCATGCGAGCATTTATTAGATGATGAAGATTGGCAGACAGGCTGATGGTATACTTGATTGTAAGTGGGCCAACGCCGCCTCTTAACATATATGTAACCCCTTGACAAAGAAAGTATAAGTGAACGGGCTTTTGTATATTCCACTCCCTCCTCCCGCTTTGCACGGAGTTGAGATTTTCAAAAATTCTTTTTTAGCGGATACTTACGTTATAAAATAAACGTATGGATGTTCCAAATTTTAGCTTTTTAGACTTAGCAGTTTTAGCTGTGCGTTGATAATCAGTCAGGACAAACGAAGTTTCATTGCACTTGTCATGGTAGCTACATACGAAGTAAATATTAGTCACTGTGTTCATAAACCTGTGGCGCAGATATAAATAAGTATAACGCTGCAATTCATTAAACATAGTCATGACAAAAACGAAGCAACCCGATAACAATCTCGATGCATTTACAAATTGTATGAAAATAAATTCTTAATAACTCGTCTAGACCAAACATTTACCGAGAGCGATTTTTGCTTTGCCAATCTCAACTTTTCCACTTCAGCGTAATAATACATTTTATTCAGTACGAGTACTTCATTTTATTTAAAAAATACAGGACCATAGTTCAAACGCAATATGATTGCAATTGAAGACATGACTTCAATTGCAACCAGTTTTAAACCCAATTCAACACATTGGTAAGTCCTACACGAGTTCAAGTTTGCTCCAGCCCTAAGACCTAAGCCCTAAAGCCGATCCTAGAATAAGAAGACTCAGTTTAAAGCGTGAAATTTACCACTCACAAAAAAGGGTTCGATATGTAGCTTTCAACAATAAGAGTACAAGTGTAAAATAAGTGTACAAGTACATGCGCCTTGCATTAGTAGATTAAGATTAGTAATCTTTAACTAGTTTTATTACATTTTTTTATTATGCTTCGAAAAATTATTATAAAAATCGACTAAATTCATATTACTTGATAATTAATTATTAAAATTATTGAGATTTTGTAAAACCTAAATTTTAGTTTAGTGAATATCTGACATTAAACGGTGTTCTTTTAGGAATGTAAATCCAATTCATCGAAATTACTTTAATAATTACGTTAGTTCCAGATCAATAATAACCCTTATTCAGTATTTGAATTATTATTTTTTTGTTTTCGTTTTATTTGGAATCTGCAATCAGTCCCCAGGACTATAAGCGAATCTGTTGAGAGAAATGGGACGATCTTTTTCAGAGAGAGTGGACCAGCGCTCACTCTTATCCGTCATATTACTTGCCGTCTCTTTAGCTTTTGATTTTATTTGTAGTGTCCAGCAGCTGAGTGGCAAGACTGTACGCAAAATATAGTTTTGAGCTTGCTGAAAACAGAGGAGGTTACTTTTGCTAGCTACACCCTATATCTGTACGCCGTATGCCCATATGGGTTTCAATATCGCTACGTATAGTAGGAGCTTGTTGACAACCGATAGTATGGGCTAAAGCATACTTTTAAATTTGGACATCATCTGATCTCTTTTACTTTTGATATGTACTTTCCAAGTAAGTTGGAATCCCAACTACTTCATGCTGTCACAGTAAACATTTTAGTGAAGTTTCGCTACTGTCAAACAAACTGTATTCATATTATTATATCTTTAGAAACGAAGATCGATCGAGAAACGTTTTATTGGTGGCCTCTCGAAGTTCTCTCGGAGCATTCATACTTCTTGTTTAGACTCAATCACATCGGAACTATAAAACGCAAAATAAAAACCATAATGAAGCGAGTTCATTTCGCAAATATTTGCTCGTCTGGAATAAGGCAGAATAATGACTTTCTGTTGCGGGAACTAACGAACTACGCTAACTTTGTCGAAATTTCTTTACCGCTTTAACTTTGGTTAATTATTTGTTTACGAAACTATTATAAAATACTCCATTGAGAACATCGTTTTACGTTTTTATTACCTTTGTACTGTTGTCTAATTATAATAAAATATTACAATTAGTAGACAGGACACACTGCATTCGACAAGCTCGTCGGTCGGCAGTAAAAAACCTTTTTCTTTTTCTTGTAAAGGTTGTCAGACAGGCTGACTACGGTCACCTTTTAACAAAAGCAATACCATAGGCGCCGCAAGTGCACTACTGACCTTGGTAGGGTTAAAGATAAAAGATTAGGAAGGGATACGGAAATGGGACCTGGCATCCCTTACTCACTCACTGAAACACAACAGCACACATGGCTGTTATTTCACGGTGGTCTTCTGTAAGGGGGTGGTCACTACCGCCAGAGGGGCTGCCCCAATGACTACGAAACGCAGTGAGCATTCCCACTACTTGCCAGATCCAGACCAGAACCAACTTTAACCAGTGCCAATTCATTTCCAAAGTGGTCATTCCGGGAATCGGACTCGGGGACCCTGAGATAGAGCGTACCTCAATCCGATATAATATATATTATTGGTTTTTATGTGCTTAAAACATACATACAAGTGTCAATTGGATGAAGCTGATTATTTGTGTAGTCGTATGTCGCAATCGAAGCCGTGGGCGTGAATATTGGTCGGATATGCAAACATTTTTCTGAACGTTCTTCTTTTGTCTGTGCGTATTATTCCTCGTCACGTACGCCAGACCGCCCAGTGACGAAAACAGGATTGACAGTGTCCTAATGCTGGTACTGACGTATGTTTTCTTTAATCGAAAAATAAAGGTATAAATCAGAACGGAAAAGTGTTTTAAGGTGTGTAAACAATTTCACGGATGCGAAACCGGGCGGGTCTGTCTAAAATAGTTGTTTTTTTCTCTGAACCTATCTCGATTAAAGTGACATGATGAGTTAAAACAAAAGAAATATTGCGACATTTTTTTTTCTTTGTTCATCTGTGAAAGGCAAAAGATATTCAAAGCCTCACCATTGATTAATTTCTCAGTCGCAATTTTCGAGATAATTTGATTATTTTATAATCATATAATTCACTGACTTTGAGTTGCAAGATTAAATAATACTAATAATTTTGATTTAAAATTACATAAAAATGAGTAAATGCACGACATTATGTATTAATGGAAAAGTTAGGTTAGATTAAGTTATTCTTTTTTTACATGAGTTGTTTTAAGACTACGAATCCCGTTTCTGTACGAATCTGTGCAAATTTAATTTTGAAATTAGATATAAAATTACTCCCAGCACTGATTATGGGAACTGTGAAATATAAGTTTTAAGACTTTCCTAACTACGTCTTAAGCCCGTTGTCTTGTTGCTATCAATCTCCACAAATGGAAGGCATTACGAAGTTACCCTCTAAAGCCCAAGAGGTCACTTCCTCTCATAGTTAATTATAATAATTGGCAAAAGGGTCCGACACGTGAACAATGTTCGGAGGGCCATTTTGCGAATTATTTACGGACCCAATTAATTTGTCGAAACTATAATTGATTCTATTTTGTACTACGATACCACAAGGAAAACTTAACAAAGTTTAGATATGGGCATTGCATGCCAAAAACGCAAGGCACATATAGCACAGGCTGCATTGTTATATTTAGTTATATAATAATAACCCGGGCTATAATAATACACAAAACATATACTTATAGTTAGAAATACCATAATCCAAGTAAATAAATATAATAATACAAGTAGTATAAATGTTATATCAGAAAGTTAAGTCAACCTGTTCTACTCGGAACGAGCTATCATTGAAGACATTAAACAATTTTCTTGTATTTTTTATTATTCTTTTAAACAGGCTTATTTGTTCATTTTGTTGGTATTTTTTTTAAATTTTTTGGTCGACAGATTAGGCTGACGGTCCACGTGATAGTAAGTGACTACCGTTGCCTATAACACAAACAACGCCACAGGGGTTGCAAGTACGCTGCCGACCATAATGGGATTGGGATAGGGAAAAAAATGTATAATGATCGACACCGAAGTGTTAATTCTGGGGATTGCTATTTTCTCTTGATCCTATCTATCCAGAAAGCCCAATCTTTCTCTCCATACCACTTCTCCTTTGTTGATTTCAACAGTTACAGTTACGTCATCCGTTTTATTAATTGATACGGGGTTAGTATTTATCCTACATCTTAATGACAAAGGATCGTTAATCATATAACCATATTCCTTCATATAATGTTTATTTATACTCGTATCTTCATCATAATTGAAAAAAAAGAATGAGTCTTTTTATAATATTAATTTACGCGTTTAATTATTTGAATACTAAAATAAATGTCTAGAAAGTAATTATTAGTCCAGTCAATGAAGCCTGAACTTTGCCATTTTGAGCCGGGTGAGTAGAACCAACGGAAAAATGTTCGTTAATGATCCTGCAATAACATATCGAAAATTCAGGGTCCTAAATCACCGGATTCATTTGCAAAAAAATTGCAAAAAGGTGAAAAAATGACTTTTTCTCAAATATCTCGAAAACTATAAGAGATATGAGAAAAAGTTTCAGATAAAAGTTGTAGAGGATTCAATTCTCTACAAAAATGGTTAGTATCTATTTTTGCGTATCGGGCACCGTTGGCTCGGAAATCGCGTTTAAAGTGTGAAAAATTGAAAAATAATTTTTTTAGCACAAAATGAATTTTTTTTTTTAATTTTATAAATAGGAGTGATTTTCTTTACATCCCCCCAACATTTCCGAAGAGATAACCCTCTCATTATTCTACATTTATATTGTTTATAAACAATTAAAAACTTTGAAATTCATTTTTTCTCACCAAAAAATTATTTTTTGGATTTCATTTGTATTCAGAATAAAATTTTCTATAAAATTGAGATTTTTATTTTTTGTAACTTTTTTAAATTAGCTAATAAATAAGCCATTTTTACTTTTAAATTTAGAGAATTGAATCCTCTACAACTTTTATCTGAAACTTTTTCTCGTATCTCTTATAGTTTTCGAGATATGAAAAAGTCATTTTTTCACCTTTTTGCAATTTTTTTGCAAATGAATCCGGTGATTTAGGACCCTGCATTTTCGATATGTTATTGCAGGATCATTAGCGAACATTTTTCCGTTGGTTCTACTCACCCGGCTCAAAATGGCAAAGTTCAGGCTTCATTGACTGGACTATATACTATTTCTATAATAAATATCGCTGTTTTCCGGTCGGTTCGTCATAAAATTTAACAGCATAAAACTTTCTCCATGATGTGACAACATCTAGGATAATGTTGGACGGTGTTTACCTATACGTAATTTATACTAATATTATAAAGCTGTAGAGTTTGTTTGTTTGTTTAAACGCGCTAATCTCAAAAACTATTGGTTCGAATTGAAAAATTCTTTGTGTTGCATAGTTCATTTATCGAGGATGGCTATAGGCTATATAACATCACGCTATAACTAATAGGAAAGGAGCTTCAATGAAAAATGTTGCAAAAGTTACGCAAAAATCATGTATGACAGAATTGTTCCTATTTAAAACTTCTAAAAAAAGTCCGCGACAGCACATTATGTCTATCTTTTAAGGTTAACTCACTACCTATATCCTTTTTTATGGTAATCAAATTTGTTCTAAAATAATGCATTATTTGCGAAGGGGTTTTTATAATCTATAATAAAATCGTTGTTTGCCTATTATGCCTTTGTGCACGCTAATCTCAAAAACGGCTTAACCGATTTTCATGTGGTTTTCACTGATGTATTGCAGCAAGCTTCCGGCAATATTTAGTGTATATTTCATTCCGATTTGTTTACAAACAAAATAGTTACGCGCTATACCGTAAGTCGCGGGCACAGCTAGCTATAACATAAAATCGCTGTCAATTTCTGTTCTTCCGCTAACTACATATAAACCACCCAACAGATATTGTAGGATTTTCACTAATGGAAAGAGCGATCAACAAAGAAGATATGTGGGTATAATTTGCTAAAAAAATTACATCTTTGTGAAGCCGGGGCGGGTCACTAAAAAATAAAATTTTTAAGCCTTAGTTTAACATTTAGTAAGTAGTTTTTAGCTGCAATATTATATAATTTGCAAAAAAAAATAACATTCGTGCAGATCGCTAGTCGTGCATATACAAAAGATTAGAACCTTTTTACTGTCGCATGCAGCCAGCTAAATTTGTCATTTTCCAAAATAATTTCGTATAATTTTGAAATTGTTACCATCAATAATTCCACATGCCATTGACGTTATAAAGCAATTTACCGTTTCAAATAGCGCACAGCCCTTCCACTGCGTAACTTAATTACTTACACTGACAACAAGTACGCGGTGCTATTAGAATAACCAAAATACGTTGGCCCATCGTGCTACCTTCAGACCTTACAAAAATATAACTTGCGATACATTGCGGTTACGAAGAGATGTCAACTAACGGTGGACGATTCTATTACTGTTGCTGTTATATTGTATTTAGCGAATGTAGATTAGCTATTGCCTCTTATAACAACGGAGAGGGTATAAAGTCAATTACTTGGGAATAGTTTGAATATTGCGCTGCGTTCTTAGTTCAAGTGCCTACTCGTGGTGAGTTCTAGCCGATGTATGTTTTTGACTTCACAGTTTTTTTTTATTCATTACTTGGAATTTAAAGAGAACTGTGGTACCTAAAAACCTTTAAAATACATTGCAATCTATTTTACATTGCAAATGATTTTTAATCGTTTAAAAACCAACTATAAAACATAATAAACCGATTCGTCTTTTTGGCAAAACCATGACGGCTGATATTTCGCCGGCAAACTTTTAATGTATGCCCGTTTCAGTGGTGAATGTTGGAGGTTAGATGTTTCAGGGTTACCAACGGACCGGCATAAACCCATTGCAATTTAGATCTTCAAATACTTTAAAGCCTGAGCTTTTGATTGGAATTTCCGAACATAATTTGAATATCACAGCCGAGCGTGTAAAATTAATATACTGTACTTGAGTGTGGCCGACAAAGAGAAGGGATAACCATTGCGCAGGAGAATAAAGCTTCATATTGTATTTAGTTAAATAAAATGATACATACAGTACCTACATACTTTAAAAACCATTAACAATTTACTATCTTTTTCTGTCTAAAATCCTTGAAGAACCTTTATTCGGACACTTTGCACTTTTTAAAATCTTACAATGGAACATTGTTATTTGACGGCTCCAGTGAGCCATTGACATCGACAACTTGGTCTGTTTGTCCAACTCTGGCAAAGGCCTCCTCCGTATCCTTCCATTCCGCTCTGTTTAGTGCTCTCCCGGTCCGCTATTGCCTTTATTTCGTCTTCCCACCGTTGGTATTGTCTACCTTGATTTCTTTTTTTATTCCTTGGGTACCAAAATACTATATTTCTGTTCCACTTCTCCATACCTCTTATTGTGTGGCCTGTTCATCTCCGTTTCAATTTTTTTATTTTTATCGTTACGCCTTCTACTTTCGTGAGTTTTCTCATAGCTTTGTTGCTCATTCTGTCATATTCGCTTATATTTAACATGCTCCTCTCCATTGCTGTCTGGCAAGTTTCCAGTTTTTTGTTTTGCGCTTTAGTGAGTGCCCATGTTTGACAGTTAAGTTATATGTTAACATATTACATATGTTTTACCATATGTTGCCCATATGTTATAACCGGTAGAACGCAGGCGTTGTACAGTTTTGATTTGACGGAAATAATAATTTCTTTGTTCTTCATTACTGCCTTTAGACTCCAGTAACATTTCCATGCATTTTCGATCCTAGTGTCGATTTCCTTTGACATTATATTAGTGGTTGACACTTAGTCGAATTTAAAAAAATTGTATCGAAGAAATGTCATCCAGACGAGTTCTAAATAAATCAATTTGTAAGGTAAATCAAATAGTCTCGAATTGATGGTGCCGATATTTGTATTTTCAAATGTCGACATTTTGTGCCGACATTTTCATTTTTTCAAAGAATTAGCATAAATCAAAATCAAATCAAATCGTTTTTTTCTCAAAAATAGGATAAAAAAAATCACTTTTTTGAAGTCGATTATATATTTTACCAGGTTTCGGAAAAAGATAGACAAGATGATGACGATCTTGAGAAGAAACCCCGAAAGAAACTCATTTACCATTCTTTTTGTCATCTTTAAAATAATATAAATAGCAATTACAATTAATTATTATACACAAATTACAGTGTATTACAATACTAAAAATAGTATGAGCTCAGAAGCGTTTATTTAAATCCATTATCGTTTAAAGAATCAGTTATTTTTAATTATAGCAAAAGTTAAAGCAAAAAAACTGAGAATGAGGACCAATAATTTTTAAAACATTTACCACACTAATCCTAGGAAAAAAGTCTTGTGTTTTAATTTTCAATATATATTGTCATGTTACTGAATCATACATTGGATCTAAAATCATCATTGTTATTATAATATACTTAATGTATCCATATTTGAACAGGCAATTGTATTTTCCGTTAATATACTGAGACTAAATGTCCTAAAGCAGTTCTGTGCAATTATATGGGATCATGAAGTAATCAATGTACGAAAAATGTGCAACCCTATTTTCTATTGGAATGAGTCGGAAAGGTGAAGTGTGCATTGCAGAACTTTCCTCCGTCGGTTCCAGATGCTCGAAGAACTAATTTAACTACCTTCCGTCCCCTACAGCCACTTCAATAAATTCCATACCTACTGCTCATAAACACATTATTTTAAGACTAACAACCTGCGAGAAACTTCAGTTTAGTTTAATAAATAGTTTTTATACAACTAATACCGGAGCAGATGCGGATGCGTTATTAAAGTTCATAATACTGTTGCAACTGCAATAATAATGCATAATAATACTGCAATACCATTGCAGTCACAGAGGGCTTCTTGTTCAGTCATGAAATGTAAAGTAAGTCAAACGTACAAATTAATCGTCTTGGTGCGTTTCAGCAAAATAATGTACCCAATTTACGAAAGTCTAAGTTTTTCAGTCTCCACCGGCACTTCTGAATTGGTCACAATACATCACAAATTGGAGATTAGAATCAAAATATCAATTATCAGTTATTTATCAATCTATATAAATAAAAGAAAATGGTGTTTGTTACATCATTTATAACTCGAGCACGGCTGTTCCAATTTTTATGATCTTTGATTTGTTGAATTTGTCTCCGCCCCGAATAACAGAATAACTATTAATACATCTGATATAATATTCGAATAGAAAAATTGTTAATAAAATTCTTTTTTTCATATATTTTGTATGGAAACGGAATTTTTTTATATGTCGAGAAGAGATGTCAATATATCGATTAATTTTTCGTCTCGGCCTCGAAAAGTTTCCTCCAAAACGAGCTTCGAAGATTAGTCCGACTCTGGGGATAAATTCCTGACACATGTCAGTGACTTCTTACGACATAAGGTAGAAGTAAAAATTTATCTATTTAATAAACTTGACAATCGCCCCCCCTAGGTGGGCCAGGACCTTGTCGTGGTGGGGGGGCTCACCCTTGGCAATCCGGGCGGTTGCAGAGGTCGGTGCTTTTTTCCTCAACTGACCGACTTGACCGACCGATTGGTTTTGGGGACAAAGAAGGCCCACACGACGTGGGCTCCGAGCGGGCTCCGTTAAACGGAGCTCGTAGCGGAGTCCAATAGAAGATTTCTTTTCACTTGACACTGGCGGACAATGGCCGTCTTCGGGATGAGCCGAATCGCCAACTTTAAAAAAAAGAAGAAGAAGAAGAACTTGACAATTTGTTAATATAAACTTTTCGTTCTTAGAAATTCTGTAAACAACTTAAGTAATTTAATTTCGTAGGAACCTCTCAAACTACTGCTAAGTCTTCTAAAACTGGCGTTAATTCACGCCCCAATGAAACGCTTTAAATATGCAATTGTAATAATAAGGTACAAATCCTTGTGAAGCTGCCGATGAAATGTAAAATGTCACACTTGTATAACAGAATGATGTCTTCAAGTACTTGTCAAGTCGGTCGGTTCCCTTAATTAGACGGCCGGGTTCACGCAATGCATGCTAACGAGTGACATTTGCATTCAGGACCTCATATCGTAACTTAAGGAGAGTTTTCACTAAACACATAATAAAATATCGCGATTTACTCAGAGTAGCTGATCTGATATCATATTACAACATAACTACTTGTATTTGCATGCATTTATTGTGAGATACATCAGTATGTCTGATTTTTTAGTGAACGAATTTTGTTTTGATTTCTTTTTATTTGAATACTATCTTTTTCCCGTGACTTCGTTCGCGTGTCTTTATATACCAATGGTCGCCCAATGGTCGAAATTCGACCATTGGGGTTACATATTTATGTTGTAATCAGCCGTACTGGCCACGACAGATATTTAATTCTTGTTTGACTGTCAAAATGTAGAAAATTAAGTGTGTATTTATTTTGGTGTGCTTATAATACGAACTTCGTTTTCATGTAACCAAAATAAGTTTCTTTAATATATCGACTGCTTTTATTATCTGTTAATTTTATTAAAATACCTACATACATAAGTAGTGTCAAACGTGTGTATGTATAATGTTTATATTAATTAATTTAATGTATTTCTAATGCATATTTCATTCAAATTCGTAGGTCTAATTCAAATTCGAAAATTTATTCTTGATTTTAAATGAAACTACAGAAAAAATAATTTTAATTTCAGCTTCAACTTTTACAGTTAAAAATATCATGTTATAGTGTCCCACGTAACGCTATCTTTGTTTAGATTCACAATTAGATCTGATATGCAAATTCGTGTAACGTGCACGTTCCCTAACAATTTCCCTGTGACGTCATCCGAACGGAACGGTTTGGACGTAGCAACTGTCAAAATCACCACGCGATCATTACACCGGGGAATGAGTCGGAAAATGAGCGCGCACGGATAATTGGCGGGTGGGAATGAAATTGTGACTCGGTAATACGATATTTTGATGAGGTGCGGATGACACGAGCTCTGTTTATTATCATCCTTGTATAATATAGTTTTCATGTCTCACCACTAAAACGCTAAAAGTGCGGGAGGCAAATCCTCCAGAGTTGAGTTTTTGTATAGTATGGTCATCTTGTACGATTTACATTAAACTGGACATTGTTATGAAATTTAAGAAGCCTATTAGCAGGGAGATAAATCTTCTACAATTTGTTTATTTCATTTTGTTTTCTTTTATACTAATACCCAGTAGTTCCTAAATCAATTTTTCAGTTGTCTTTGAAAAACTACCGACCAAAACCTTTGAAAAACTTTACAACACGAAACAATATGTAAATAATTCTGAAAATATTAGAATTTTCGACATGTCACCCTTCAATATTATTTAACGGTGGTTTTTATTTCTTTGCTCAAATTTTAATTAAAGTTCATTAAATAAATAACACAGAACTCTTTAGTACTACATATACGTATTAATAACATTTATTAAAACATTTATATTAAATTTCAAGTCAGTCACGGCTACTTTATCGTAAAAAGTGACAAGCGATTTTTATAATGCGATGACGTCTCGAGAAGAAATAATAGTATACTCTCAGTAAATGTGCTTGAAACCCTCCAGACGATTATACGGAGTCTGTACGAGTACATAAACAAAAAATGCATTAAAACTAATATAATAAGAGAAAGTTTGAAAAGAACAGCTTGCCATACACATTTATCTCGAAGCCGTTCTAGCTAACTCCACCAGCATTACATTGTTATGGCTCTATTCACAGTAAACTATTATAACTACGGTCTAGACCTAAGAGTTTGAGCAGGCTTCTTTATACTTATTGCCTGTTTATAATATTTTTGTTTGCGTCCTGTGATATTTTAGATATTGCAACTTGTTCCTCGGGGATATTAATACGCCCGTCGGATCTTTCTTTATGTAGAACGACATATTTACGCATTTCCCGCTTCACAAAATGTTTAAGATCTAATATGAAACCAGCAGGTAAATGTGTAACGGATATCATCTAAGCAGTTTCTTAACCATAACATTCTTAGGGAAATAATTTTGAAAGTGTGCATGAGTGTGGCTAAAGATGTGTGTGGTCTAGCGTTGTCGTGATGAAAGATTGATCAATTCCGGCCGCTTTCTCTCAACTTTTTATTTTAATCTCATCAGTTGTTGGCACTAGAGATCCGAATCGATGGTTCTGGCCGACGGCAAAAGCTCATAATGAATAATGCCCTTCCAACCTCACTATAAACACCCAACATCACCTTATTGCAAGTTAACCCGGATTTTGGCACAGTCTTTGAAGCCTGACCGGCTTTTAACCGCGACCATCTTGTCGTCTGTGATCCAGTTTTCATCGCCGGTTATCAATCACCAGTAATTGAGACGTAATGAAACGGTTTGATTTTATAAGGTACGTCTCAATAAAGAATCGCAAATGAGTACACGATTCATAAGGTTTCTTTCATTGAGCTCGTGTGGCGCCCAAATATCGAGCTTTTTTTTGTACCCATCTATTTTCAAATGGGTCACGATTTTGTGGTTAATTCCCAGTTCTTCAGCTATGTCCTAACTACTGATATGCCGATCTTGCTCCAATTTTTGAAAAATGGCGTCCATTTTATCCGTAACAGGAGAGACCAGAGCGAGGTGCATTTTTAACATCAAAATTCCCAGATTTAAAACGCTTAAACCAACTTTTTGCTATTCTTACTGACCCTGCATTTGTAGGTCCATAAACGTCACAATTTTTTTTCGCGGCTTGCGTTGCATTTTTTATTTTTTTGTAATAAAATTTTAAAATGTACCGAATTTCTTCATTAGATTGATTCATTTTGACACTAAGAAAAACAAATGAAAAATAGTTGGAAACAGCATCTTACTAATTTGTTTTTTTTTTTAATGTAATCTTTTAAATATCATCAAAACCAGCCAGATACATTAGTACAGCCAGAGATATTTTATTACAAGTTTATACATACTATATGCGAAAAGACTTTCTCCCCGACCTTAATATACATACAGTATGATTGCAGACGAAAAAGTTGACCACTTTAGAGGTAAACTTGTTGTTCGCGCCACTTTGCTGGCTTTATTTAAATTTATAAAGAATCTCTCTGATTGGCTAAGAGGGGGCACGTCATTGTGGGCCAATCAGAGAACACCCCTGTTTCGAGTACACCGCCATAAAAAAAATAATATAGTGTAAGTCTAAAATCCCGCTGAGAGAAAGACCCGCCGTCTTCTTTCTGCTCATATCAAGTGAGCAAACCCGCAGATCAAAAGGGCCCGCTGTCTTCTTTGATCACCCGTTCCTATTTCTATTATTAAAACTGGAGTGATTCGCGTCGCGAGTGCTGAAAAGAAGAATCCAAAGCTTTGGAGGAAGACTCAAGCCCAGAAGAATCCCGCGGATCACAACAGTAAGTGATAGAATAGAACTCCCGCATTACCTATACAGTCCACACCCGCCGTATTGGGCTCAAACCCGATAAATTGCTATCGGCAGCCCTTACATTAAAATTTTGGTCTCTTCGAGCCTGGATCATTGATCCATCTGTTGTTCCCGTCATTGCACATAGTTGGGTACTTGAGCCTGAACTATTCAACCCCGCAAACATAATTATTTGGTCATCGCATTCCCCCGCAACATTCCCTTAGTTCTTAGTATAAAAATTCGCATAATTAATTTTATTAAAAATCATTTTGGCTGTCTAGCGCCAACCATCAAACAGCAAAATCTTTAGTAGTTGTTTTTAAATCAAGAATAACCCGCTTAATATTTCTTTAAACATTCCCGCTCATATATTTTTTATCATTTTATTATTAATGTATTCACGCATACCGACGTGTTTACATTTCGTTCTTGTAAAGTTTCGTACGTACCTACTCGTATAATTATTAAAATCCTTTGTTATAATTTAAAATATCAGGCTTACCTACTTCTATAAAAAATAATATTCTTTGTTATAAAAGAAATATCCGCTATTTCTCTCGTTGTCGTAAATAGTGAAATACCCGTTTAGTTTTATTGTTTGTTGTGGTCTTCGCTTTGGTTATTTAATTACTACACATCAACATTTCTATTCCTCTTTCCGATTGTCTGCAATTATTACGAACATAGTATAATTTAAAATCACGTTTAAGAAAATAAAATAATTAATTAATTTAAATAGAAATATATATTGACCGCACGTATTTGATAATTTGTAATAGAACAACGCCTTACAAATTAAATTAGCGCATATTGAGAATTTGTTTGAAGTTGATTTATTTGAAATATTATTTATCATTACACAACATACCTAACGTTAAAGGCAAATACCTACGAAAGGGATGGACGAGATGAGTTTATCATTAAAAAAGCTCACAGGCAAGCGCGACGCAATTTTTGCTCAATTGCAGACTATTTATGATAATTCTAAGAGAGACCTTCAGGATGAAAAGTCAGCAGACAAGTTCTTGTCTAATATTGTTCTGTTGGATGATTATCGCTCTAAGTTTGAAACAATTGTAGACGAAATTAACGACATTCAGCTACGTATAAATCCCTCGTACGAAACAAATTATCAAAGTACGTTAGCCTTTGATGATCTATATTCGCGTTGTATGCATGCAGCGAACAAATTGAAGGCGTCTAAAAATCCTGTTGTTCAGACAAGTTGCACTACGCAAAGTTCTAATAAACCAGTCATTAATTTACCTAGGCTCGATTTGGTTAGCTTTGATGGCGATCCTATAAAGTGGCCTACTTTTTACGAGACCTTTAAGAGTACCATACATGAGAATTCGGACCTTACAGATAATGAACGAGTTCAGTATTTAATGGGTAAGATAACTGGACGTGCCCTTGCAGTATGCTCCGGTATTACGCCTAATCAAGCTAATTACAATTTGATATGGAACACGTTGATAGAAAAGTACGAGGATAAGAGGCGCCTAGCCTCCGCATATTTAGATAGAATGTTCGAATTTAAACCCTTCCAAAGGGCTACGTTGCAGAATATGGATGCATTTTTGGAACAGTTCTGCCCCGCTGTATCAAGTTTAAAGGCTTTAAATATTGAAAATTTACATGACTTTATTCTATTGCACACCGCTTTAAAGAAAATAGACGTAGAAACCGCCCGCGCCTTTGAAATGGTTAAAAGAGATACGAATATACCATCTTATGATGATTTAGTGAAGTTTATACGAGAACAGTCTAAAATCATAGAACGCTCGACCGAGAATCGATCTCGCAACCCTACGCCCGCATCTCCGTACAATGCAGCTCGAAACAACAGTAAACGAGCTATGCATTCATTTGTAGCCGCAACGCCACTAAAACAGTGTTCGTTTTGTAAACTAAAAAATCATGTGCAATTATATAAATGTTTTGAATTTAAAAAATTACCGTTAGAAAAAAGGATTGCATTTATTAAACAGAATAATGGTTGTACTAATTGTTTAAGTCTTTCTCATTACACTGAAAAATGCAAATCGTTGAATTCATGCAGACATTGCAATTATAAACACAACTCACTTTTATGTAAACATAACTCGTTAGGTACTAGGCAACACGCATCGCCTCCCCGCTTCCCCGTAAAAACGCCCCCGCTGAATTCGTCTGATGATTCACTGCGAAACCAGACGAGTGAAATTAATAAGAAATCTCCCGCGCGGCCGTCTATTGATTCGCACCAACCGAATCAAAATATTTCTTTATATAATACGCACACTAATACGACGCGTTTTGAAACCTGTTTGCTATCAAGTGTGTGCGTCAACGCATACGATAATTTAGGCAATTTAAAAAGTATAAGGGCGCTAATTGACCAAGGGTCAACTAATAACTTTATCACTGAATCTTGTTGTGCAAAGTTAGGCTTGAGTTATGATGGAAATTGCAACGCCACCGTTAGGGGAATTGGCTCTTCAACTAAACATATTAAAGGTGCTACGTCGCTTAATTTATATTCTCAATACAATGATAACGTTTGTGTTCAACTTGATGTGTATGTTTTGGATACTATTACTGATAAATTGCCCGCAGTTACAATTGATATTTCAACGTTTTCGCATTTAAGCAATATACCGCTCGCTGATCCTAAGTTTTATTTGCCCGATGAGATTGAAATACTCATAGGAGCACCGCTTTTCGCGAAGATATTTCGCTCGGGACGTATCACTGGATTACCGGGAACTCCCACCGCTTTCGAGACGATATTTGGCTATACCGTAATGGGTAAGGCTCCTGTTGAAAAGACTACAGTTTCTTTTGTGTCTTTATTTTCCGCTTTTGAAAATGATGAACCGCGCATTGAGGAACTTCTTAAAAAATTCTGGACACTTGAGGAGGTATCAGTAAAACCTTCCTTGAGTAGTGCTGAGAATGAATGCGAGCAAGGCTTTGTGCAGAGCGTATGCCGTGACACGACCGGTCGTTATGCGGTCTCCTTGCCATTCTCACACGATCCCGCTGTACTTGGTGAGTCATATCAAGTAGCTAAAAGACGCTATCTGTCGCTCGAACGTAAATTTATTTCCTCGCCTCGCTTGCGTCTAGAGTATAATGCTATTATCAAGGAATATTTAGAGAAAGGATATATATCTTTGATTAGCAATGATTCCCCGCAGTTGCCCGCTTATTACATTCCGCATCACGCTGTCGTACGCAACGATAAATCGACGACCAAAGTCCGCATAGTTATGGATGCGAGTGCGAAAACTAGCACTGGCCTATCATTGAATGACATATTGCATACTGGTGAAAATTTACAGAATGATTTATTTACAATATTATTGAATTTCCGCTTTTATAAAATCGCAATAATGGCAGATATAAAACAAATGTATTTACAAATTGTTGTGAAACCAGAAGATAGAAAATATCAAAAGTTTTTGTTTAGATTCGATGAGTCATCTCCGCTTGACGTCTTTCAGTTTAACCGCGTCTGCTTTGGATTAAGAAGCAGTCCGTTTCTTGCACTCAGAGTAGTGAGGCAATTGTGTCAAGATGAAGCCTCTTCCTACTCGCTGGCAGCCGAAGTTGTAAAAAATAATTGTTATATGGACGATTTATGCTACTCCGTGGCCACCTTCCAGGAATCCTGTCGACTCAAGAATGAGTTGTTAGATATGTTTATGGCCGGGGGCTTTGAACTCGTAAAATGGTCTAGTAACTCCACGGAGTTGCTCGAAACTCTTCCTGAGTCCCATCGCTACTCGTCTACTGTAAATTTCGATGAAACCAACCAAGGTCTTAAGGTGTTAGGTCTTCAATGGGATCCCGCTTGTGATTGTTTTTTATTTGATATCTCACTCGAGCCCCGCCAATATACAAAACGCAATATATTGTCCGTGATTGCGCGACAATTTGATGTGCTAGGTTTGATTGCACCTACGATTTTATATGCAAAATTAATATTACAACAAATTTGGCTTTTAAAATTGGATTGGGACGATGAACTCCCTATGCATATAAATAAAACATGGGCTAGTTACTTGAAGGAGTTGCCATCTTTACAGGAATTACGCATTCCGCGCCACTTAGGTATTTTGAAAAATCCCAAAATTTCTTTGATAGCTTTTGCAGATGCCAGCGAACGGGCTTACGGCGCCGTCATTTATATCAAAGCGGAAACTGGCTCGCAAAGAGCGCCTAACATTAATTTAGTTTGTGCAAAATCTAAAGTCGCCCCGCTAAACTCAGTATCTGTGGCCAGACTGGAGCTCTGTGCTATTTTACTAATGTCTAAACTGGTGCGTCGCGTTCTGGACACATATGAACCGCGTCACTCTATTCAAAATATTTATTGTTTTTCGGATTCAATGGTAGCTTTACATTGGGTTCATTCCGCGCCTAACAAATTTAAAACTTTCGTGGCCACACGCGTCACGAAGGTACTAACCGCTTTACCCGCTCATTATTTTTATCACGTGACAGGAAAGGACAACCCGAGCGACTGTTTGTCACGTGGCTTGTCCCCTGCCCAGTTACGGAACCACCCATTCTGGTTCACTGGTCCATCTTGGCTTTATAAAGACGTACAAGAATGGCCTATTACCGCAATAAACACCGCATTAATTAAAGATAATTTGCCTGAAACAAAGATTACAACGCTTACTACTGTCATTCGAGAGGATGAGCCTCCGTATTTGCTTATTTCTTTATCACACCGCCTTTCGTCTTGGACGAAACTTCTTCACGCTATTGTTTATATATACCGTTTCATACGGAAATTACCGCCCTCTAAAATATTTACCGCTCGTGAAATTAACTTCGCAGAAACCGCTGTTATTAAAGAGTTGCAATCATATTACTTTGCTGAAGAAATAAGTCGCTTAAAATCTAATAAAAATTGTCGAACCACATTAGGTAGACTCGCCCCTTTTCTGGACAACGAAGGATTGTTGAGAGTTGGTGGCCGCCTTCGTAACGCTGATATGTCATATGATCAACAGCATCCTTTGTTGTTGCCGCGTAGACATCGAATTGTCGAATTGATTATTGATGATTGTCATAGAAAAAACTGTCATACGGGTCCGTTAGCTCTAATGTCAATATTGCGCCAAAAATATTGGATATTATCATGTAGAAATGTGGTAAGACAAGTCATACACAAATGTAATTTTTGTTTCCGCGTTAAACCTAAACATGTTCATCCGTTTATGGCTGATTTACCGGCTTGCAGAGTAAATGAAGCTAAAGCCTTCACGCATACTGCAGTGGACTACGCTGGTCCGATAAAAATCATACCATATAGAAAACGCGGTGTTCATGCCATCAAATCCTATTTATGCATTTTTGTGTGTCTGGTGACGCGAGCCGTCCACGTCGAGCTGACTACAGACTTGAGCACGAACACATTTCTATCCGCATTTAAACGTTTTCTAGCTCGCCGAGGCGCTGTCTCGTGTATGTACTCCGACAATGGCACTGCATTTATAGGCGCAAAAAACGCTTTATCAGAAATTTATGGCCTGGTCAATTCTGAGGAATTTAAGGACTCATTTGCACAGGAATTGGCAAATTCACGAATAGATTGGAAATTCAATCCTCCGCGTAGTCCACATTTCGGCGGTCATTACGAGATCTTCGTAAAAAACTTTAAATCGCACCTATATCGGGTTATCGGCACTCAACTACTTACCTACGAGGAATTGCTAACAGTCATTACGCAAATAGAGTGTGTTATTAATTCGCGCCCGCTTACTTTACTCGGTGAGGATCCATCTGAGCCGAGCGCGCTGACTCCTTCGCACTTTTTAATGACCACTCCGTTAAAGAATTTACCTGCTTGCAGCGTCGGTGATGAGCGACCAACTTTGCTGCGTCGTTACGCGTTATTAGATCAAATGGTGCAGTCATTCGCTAAACGTTGGAAGACAGAGTATCTTCATTTATTGCAGACGAGAGGAAAATGGAATACACCCTCAAATCCCATTGAAGTAGGTACTGTGGTTGTCATCCTGACTGATAACCTTCCGCCATTATATTGGCCATTAGGCATTATTATTGCTACTTATCCCGGCAAGGATGGGATTACTAGAGTAGCTTCCGTTAGGACGGCAACAGGCATCTGTAAAAGACCCGTTGTCCGTCTATGTCCTCTGCCTACCCAGTAGGACCTTTATATTTTTATTTATTATTCCATATTTAATCTATAGTTTTTAATTATACCGCTGTATTTTGTCCCTTGTGTGTAGTTCCCGTTTTCTTTTATTAGTGTTTAAAAACCGATGGTTTTTAGGCCGGGGGCATGTTCGCGCCACTTTGCTGGCTTTATTTAAATTTATAAAGAATCTCTCTGATTGGCTAAGAGGGGGCACGTCATTGTGGGCCAATCAGAGAACACCCCTGTTTCGAGTACACCGCCATAAAAAAAAAATATAGTGTAAGTCTAAAATCCCGCTGAGAGAAAGACCCGCCGTCTTCTTTCTGCTCATATCAAGTGAGCAAACCCGCAGATCAAAAGGGCCCGCTGTCTTCTTTGATCACCCGTTCCTATTTCTATTATTAAAACTGGAGTGATTCGCGTCGCGAGTGCTGAAAAGAAGAATCCAAAGCTTTGGAGGAAGACTCAAGCCCAGAAGAATCCCGCGGATCACAACAGTAAGTGATAGAATAGAACTCCCGCATTACCTATACAGTCCACACCCGCCGTATTGGGCTCAAACCCGATAAATTGCTATCGGCAGCCCTTACACTTGTATTGATAAAAATGCATGATGTTGTAAAATTTTTGTTCAATCTCCATTTTATGTTGAACTGTCAATTAATAAATAATTCTTTCCCACAATGGTAGATACACATGCAATTAATTTTCACGTCAGAGAACTACATCAAGGCTTCTGTAATGATGTCGTTTAATTTTGTTTTATCTAATACTAATATGTATTATATTTTATATTATACTAGCGACCCGCTCCCGGCTTCGCGCGGACGCAATTTTTATCTGCATATTCCTCGTTTAATGAAAACCGAATCAAAATTTAGCAGAAAAAGAGGCCGCCGAGGGGCGAAAAATCTTTCACACACCTGTCCGAGATCTCATTTTCACTAAGCGATTAGTCGCCGGCGGTTGGACGCAGCGTGTCGGGATTGAAATGAGACGTGCGAAGACGTCATTTATGCAGAGACATGGCGTCGCAAGACATAAATGCGGAAGACTTTATAAGAGGAATTGAGCCTTTGTCATGAGTATGGAAAATGGAGAGAGCAGAATACTCGTTATTCTTAGAAAACTTGCACCGATCGTTACTCTTAGACAATTTTTAATGTTGTATATTACTAGCCGCCAATCCCCGGCGGCTAACCGCATTAGTGAAAATAAGCCCGTGAAAATGTTGATCGTTTCGTCAGCTTAGACGAGGTCGGTAGCTTAATTCTCATTATTAAATAAGTCATTTACCAGAGAGGCGGATTGCAAAGTCGAGAGAGCCCCAACGTAGCTATTTGCTATTATTATTATTATTAGCTATTATCTATTAGCTGGCGTAAAGTTGTAACGCAAGAGAGTTCCATAATTTTAGATCACTCCCTCTGGTAACTGTTCCCTTAAACGAGCTGTAGTTTATTCTTTTGAATAATGAAAACAATTGTATTGAACGAGCTCGGGAATACCACGAGGAGGTCCTACACGAACGAAACGGTAGATATAGCCATCTAATAATTAGCGAACGTACAACGCACTCTGTGCGTTTATTAGAAACAGCAGGAGAGGGTTCATACAACGGCATATGCCTGCCGAAAGTATTATAAAAAGGCTTTTGTGAGCTACCCTTTCCCGGCGTAAGCAATGAAATGTTCCGCAGTGAAATGGCCCTTTGTAAGCGAAGACTTGAAGAGGATGTTTGCTCATTGTGACGTCGAAACCACTCGGAGCTCTACAAAAACAGATACTCGGTAACAACAATACCTTTTGATAATATAACGCTTTTTGACGAGGGTTTTAAAGAACCGTTCGAGTTTAATTCAAACTGTAAGACAACGCATGTATTTTTATATATGTCTACGACGCTGCTAGTCGCTAGGTAATCTCTCTTATAAAGAGAGAGGTACACTGCACTTATCTGAAAAGTACGTTATTCCAAATGGACATTATTATACTAACTTCTCCAATTGCACATACATATGTATACCTATGTTCCAAATTTCCAGCTTTCTAATGTTAGTAGTTTCGGCTGTGCGTTGATAGTCGGTCAGGACAAACGATTTTGTAAGTGTAGATCCTTAGTTCCCAAAGTGGTCCAGGTGGATCCCCAGGGGTCCACGGAAGACTCGGCGGGGGTCTACGTTGGTGAAAAAAAAATAGCGGTTTACAATTCGTAAGCTAAAATTTTAATTATATTACGACTGTTATCATATTACAAAGTATATGATAACAATAATAATTAATAGTGTAATAATTACATATTTGAATAAATACAAAAGAAGAATATATACTATTTTTATTTTTATTTTTACCACTCCGAATGGTGAGTTTTCTAAATGAAATAAGTGAGAATTGATTGGTTCCTTGTGCTGTGAGTAGATGTCAAAAAAGTAAGTCGAATCCATTGAACCAGTTAAATTTTGAAAGTGGTCAATAAGAAAAAAGAGAAATACACCTCTGGTGTAGATGATTAAAACCTGCGGTACTTACCTATATTCTAAACGTATTCATAATATTCCTCATAAATAAAGTTCTCATCCCTTCCGAAGTTGCAGGATGTTCAGTCAAAGAGGTTTATGATATTACAGTCAAATTTACATCGTAAACACTAACTATGGCCCTATCAAAATTCCCCAATAGTTCCTCCTTTAAGGATTACCTTTTGTAAACTAAAATGGGTCGCAATCATCATCTTGTGGACCAGGATTACACGAGGGCGTAGGATTACATCATGCACGTCTCACTAATGTTATTATTACAGTGAATAATCTCATTTCAAATGTGTAAAATTGGTCGGACGAAATGTTTCATGTATCACATAAATATTTCGACACTTTTATGAAGACACCGGGTAATTGACGCGGGATACTCTTTTTTTGTTGTATGTTTAGGAGTCCAATTTCACACAATTTCACGTGACTTAATCTCAACAAATATGATTCGATATTATTCTGATTTTTATATAAACAATTGGTCGGGTTGACATTATTGTTTTAAAACTACCCACTCCTGTAAGAAATTTTAACATTACAATTCGCATACTGGTTTTATTTTGATACTGTGTGTAAGATTCACCAACTATGTCTTTATGCAATAGACGGAACGCCTCTAGCGATGCGACCCTTTCGGTCCTCAGTAAATATTAGATATAATCATTCGCTTTTAATTATTATTGCTAGTGGCCAACTTTTGTTTGATGTATTGATTAAAATCGTGTTTGGAGCTATATATACCTACCGTTGGGTTTAACTCCAGCACGTATTGACAGAATCTTTCTGAATTTTATACCTATCTCTATTCAGACACAAACTAAATATTTACACATGACTAAAAAGGGTAATTTTTTTTTCGTAAATTGGAATACAATCTATTTTCATTTAATTTATAAGTATTTACCAACATTCATATGAAAAACAAAAACATTATGAAATTAATCGTAAACGTAGGCTTACAGGCCTATACCGAGTAGTAGACTTTAAACTTATGTCCGTAGACATTTAAGACTTCTATAAAAAGTATACATTTTAAAGTTTTCCTGGTATTATCTACAAATAAGTAAATAATCTACAAAATCCTAAAATGTCTTTACCATGTCCTAAACATAAATTGATGTCACCTTTTAATTATTGCATTGTAATATTTCAATAGGGTTAATATTTATATTGTATCTAAGAAATATAAAGTTGAAAATTTATTTATTATAACAATTTGTTTCAGAGACAGATATTTCTTATTTCGTGTACTGGTTTATTAAAAGCTTATTTATTAAAAACAAGATGAATATTTGCAATTGGTTTCAAATAGAAATTATATGTCTTTTCTTGCTAATGTATCACTACTTTCTCAAGAAAAAATTATTCAAGACTAATTGGTGGCGACATACACAATGTTTAATGACTTTGATTCGTGTATTTTTTTGTATATCTCCTGTAAAAACAATGAGTCTAGCTCGATTCTGTTAATCCCGTAATAAATATCAATTAATATATTACTATACAGCCCATATTAATGCTACGACATACTAATTAATTATACTATCCACTCGGCCCCAACACCTACAATTGAAATCCACCTAGACAGGAAGTCCAATACCATAACTAATTGAGTATTAATTATCTTTTTATTACACTTGAATATTTGAAAGTAGTCAAAGAAGTAAAACCGAAAACAACTTTTTTTTTTTTTTTTTTTTTTGCGTGGGAAAATCTGCGAGCCAGATCCTCACCGACCATGGGGGCATCGGTGGGGTATGTGGGACTTCTACCCACTAAAAACCCACGGTGCTTCCTCACGCCGTCTATGGGCGGGGTAAGGGATCGTGGAAAACATGCATCTGTTGTCGTCGCGGAAGAGTTACTAGGCCGGGTGACGAGGCCGGGTGTTCGCTCTTCCGGACGACTGCGAAGGGCGGTTACTAGGCCGGTGGCCCTAACCGGGTCTTCACCACCCCCCACAAGGCCACGATTGCGGTACTCTGCCAGACGGTCCTTCCCTGCCGTAGAGCTCCGTCTTCGCGTGCGTTGCCCGACTACCACTGAGCGACAGAGCCATCCGAGAGAATCCGCCCGCTGCGACCCGCGCCGGTCCTCATGCGCAAAACCGAGACCCATACCTCGGTCCGACGAACAAGGACCGGGGGTGCCGTCTCTCACCGGCCCACACCTGCATGAGCCGAGTGCGGATCCTCGGCCCAGCGAGCGGTGACCGGCGAAGCTCCAACTGACCGTTGAAGCCTCCCAGCAAACGCTCCGCCACGAGCTCCGATGTTCGGAGCTCGCTCGGAACCCTCACGGGTGTGCTTTCTTAGTTCCCCAGCGACAATCTGGTCAGCCAAGCGAAGGCCGGTGACCCCACCGACCCCTGCAACCGCCCGGATTGGCGAGGGTTAAGCCCCCCCACCACGACAAGGTCCTAGCACACCTAGGGGGGGAAACCGAAATTAACCTAGAATTTGTCGAATGATAATGTAGCAAAGAAAATACAGAATACACATTAGTTTTCTCTATTAATCAATTAAATTTTTATTTTATTTTTATAATGATAGATCAAGCATTTGACCGCAGTCTCACCTGATGGTAAGTGATGACGCGATCTAAGATGGAGCATGCTTGTCTATTAAGAACCGATTCACTCGCGAAAAATGAACGATTTTTTATACTAAAACCAATTTTTTCAAATATATTCATAGTTTTATTTAGATTACATTGCTCTTTTACTTTAGTTTAAGCTTTATATAAAACAGAATCAAATTATGCCGATCCACACGCTTCTATATTCAGCATTAGAGTATCACTAAGTTTGCCTGATACAGTATACGTTACCAAACTAAAAACACTAGTTTCTAATGCTTATCATTATTGATTATGTTGTATTATGTAGATCTATTCATTGAAATTATCGTTTGAAAGGTTATCAATACAGACAAAGTGAAATAAATACAACATTTGAGAATGAAACAAAAATTAATGTTGAATTTCCTTAATATAAAACCATTTGTGGTGATTTAGTAGCGTACCGTAAACAAGTTAATACCGCGCCAAATGTTACCAACGACATTAAATATGATATCGACACTGCATCATGCCTCCTCAATAAATACTCCGCAAGCGCTCGTTACATATTCGATATATAAACACGTCGGGTAACATTGTCACGTAAACTAAAACGACGAGCAACTTTACGAGCACATAAACATAAAAAAGTGATCGTCGTGCGAGTGAAAAATATGAAAGTGCACCTAATATCGTACATGTGTGGAAATAAAAGTTTTTCCATTTAGTGGTACATTGTCAGTGCTATTTCCCTATAGAAGTCATAAACATGATGCTTAGTGCCGGGCAGCGGCACGCGGCTGAGCTCAGGGTTGTCAAATTTAATTATTAATTGAAAAGATACGAAAATAAGTGGCAAACTAGATAACCTTCTTTTACAACAGACCAGAATGTTATAATTGCACGTTTATAACTATAAGTAACATTCTAACTACCGTAACCTAAGCCTGTTCGTCGCACATTTTCATAATAAATACTACAAAAACTTTTAAGAAATATTAAGTACGGCTAAAGTACTAACAGTGAGGCCATTTGTGTAAATAATTGTTTTATAACTAGAAACCAGGGAGAATCCTTGGCAATTTTAATTTTGATTTGTTGTCAATCACATTTATTTATTTATTTAAGTAAGTAATAAAACTTATCACAACTTACAATGGTTCACTTAAATCTAAAAATACATGAAAACATTTTTTATTTTTTTATTTTCAATATGTGACAACCCTACTCCTCCAGCGCTACGGCTACAGTTAAATTTTATTTTAGTCTTTAGCCCCCGGTCTGGATGCTGAGAAAAATGTTGCGCTTCCCTGTCCATTAGCCGCTTTAAATTAGTGTTTTAATTTTTAAGGGAGCATTTATCTTCTAAACGTGGCTCGGCTTCAAAAATTAAAACGTTGCTCATCAAAACAAACTAAAAAAACACCACACCTTCTTAATTGCAAGAGGTGAACGATTGGAGAGAAACGGAAAAACGAAATGTTTACAAGTAACGCTGTTTTGGGGAGACCTTTCAAAACAAACTGCAAATATTACTGAAAATTCTTTTCCATAGAGCGAATTTGTTCCATTATTGTATTAAGCGTTATTTTAAAATTAAACCGTCGGAAAATAAACAAGATTCTTACAAATTATAACAATATCTTCTGGAATATTGCAAGCAATTTTTAATAATTACGTTATTCTTTCGTGAATGTTGAAGCTACGGCGTACAGGAAGGGCGTGTTATTTGGGGAATGAAGAGGCTTCGAGTAAAGCCCGGCAAGCAAATAAAGTTACTCCCGAAACGCACCGTAATGTGAGTTCATTGGATTATTGCGGGCTTACATAAGCCCTAATAATAATAATAAGCAGAATGCACGTGGACTCAACCGCATATTAAATAACTCACTCAATAAAGTCCAATTTAGAGGCGGTCAAATTTACCCGCGCGCATTCCATCCCTGTTCAGGGTATTAGGACCTACTTTCGCCCTGTTCCACTGGTGCTCAAACTTTATGACTGTGCTCATTACGTTCAAATGTTTTATGAGAGTTTACTGCTAATTTTTAAACAACGAATGCCTACAACTTTATAGTTATTTTTTATTTAAAAATGTAGTAGACGGAACATGTCATGATTTTCATATTTCTTGTGAAATTATTGCCGAGTCTTTAGCAGTCAGAACCGCTTTCTAACTCCACTGCAATAAATTCCATCGACGATTACATTATTAAGTTAATATTTTTAAAGCTTTCGAACCTTGAAATAAAAGTCTAACAAGAGTTGAGAGTTTGCTGTTTTAAGTAAGAAAGCTAAGAATTTTAAATTATTTTTAAATCACGACAAATTTTCTTTATCCGATCCGCTCCCGGCTTTACATGGCGTTGAAATTTTAAAAAATGCTTTTTTAGCTGTCGCTTGATAGTCAATCGGGACAAACAATTTTATGAGTGAGATTAGTCTCCTTATTGGGCACATGTTACATCGGGTGCATCAACTTGCTTCATCTGAAAATCAATAGAGGAGTCTGATCGAATGCTCATCTATTTATAAAGCTATATTGCAAACTGCGAGCCGTCGTTCGTTGCTCAGGTGTCGTATCAGGACAATTTCGAGTCATTTGTCCCGCTCGGCCGATGCTACGCTGCAATAATGCACCGCGCTCCATTTGCACCTACAGCAATTTGTTTTGAATTCGCGAGCATTTTTCGCATCTCGTCCCTATCTCTTTTACTGCAATGGTGCACTTTAAAAATACTTTAAAAGTCTCAACACTTGCACTGGTGTATTTAGCCAGTGCAATTTTTAATAAAATACATATATAAAATATGGGATCATTTTTTATTCATCCTATGACGTCTCATCCTTTCGGTATAAAATTCTTTGTTAATTTTAAAGTGTATTTCTAACACAACCGATTATTTTTAATTGGTTTTTATGACCTTACTAACATGCGTTCCTTACTCAGCTTAAAGCAAAAATATGCTGTCCAACTTCTGAAAAATGCTGGGTTTCAATGTGTAAAAATTATATATTATTGATGATTGTCGCCGCGCTGTATACGAAGACCGGAAAGCTGGCCTCAACAACAGCCCGCGATTCGCGGATCTAATGATATATATGCGTAGCTAATTACTGAAAAGGATATAACTCACCCTCGTTCGTCCTTGTAACATGGCAGGGATAATACATATATGGGGAGAGGAGTCGGGATAGGGGAAGGATTACCGTGCCTTCTAGCATGTCTCCTGGAGTCCCAATGTCGACTTCCTCGATTTCTCGGCCACTTGCCAGCGGACAGACATGTTTTATGGACAAACCGACAGACATAAACGTTTTCACGCGCACACGACCTGCGCGCGCAGCAAATTCAAACCAGTTTTTAACGCTCCGTTGTTGCTTATGCTTAATATCGAACATTATATTTTTATATAATTTTCACATAAAACTTTTCAAAGAGACACATGCAAGTCAATTTAATGTATGTAATTTTATTAATATCATCAATTGATATTATGTAAGAGTTAGTAGTTTTCTATTATATTGGAGGAGGGATACGGGATGCAATACTATGAGAATTGCAGTGGTATCGTCCACTTATTTAGGATAAGAATATGACACCCTTCAATCACGCTGTTCTGTCTCCAGAAATACTGTTCAAGCCTGGCCTTAACTTATTATTATAATTGGTTTAAAACACATTCATTTATGTGATTCAAAGTATTATCTTTCATCTATCTTCTTTATATTCAATTACTTATAGTAATGCTGTGCAGTATTAAAAATTGTACCGAATGAATTCATTAGGGACATAACAATTCCCTAATGAAATTCAGTTGTTTAGTTGTTATTAAGTTAAATTTATAATGAAACTAGCGACCCGCCCCCGGCTTCGCCCGGCGTGCAATTTTTATATACCCTAAAACATTCCCCGTTTATCCCTCTTTCCATTAGCGAAAACCAAATTAAAATCGGTCTACCCGTTCACGCGTGATGCCGTGACCAGGAGAAATAGGGATTCATTTTTATATATAAAGAGATAGATTAAAAGACATAAATTAAACCCTATGGCTTTTTTTTTTAATTAAGGAACTACGACATCGTATTAGATACTCCCGTAAGATGCGTGTTTCTGTGTTTTGTGTGGCGTTTATTACGTAGAAATTTGTAAACACTAAAAGCCAAAATGGTAATTTTTTAATCACTCGAATACTCCAAGATATCTAAAAATAAAATAGTATTTAAAAATTCGCTATCCGTGTCTGTTTCCTCGTCTGCGTAACTCTTTTATATAAAGCAAGGGGTTTTGATATGATTTCGCTTTAATTAAGAGAACTTATTTCGGAAGTTTAACAAATATATGTATAACTAGTTGAGCCCGCAATTTCGTACACGTGGTATTCGGTATAGCACGTAATTTTGCTATACCGAATACCACGTAACAACTGATTAGAATGAAACAAACACTAAATGTTACGGGAAGCTTGCTACAAACACTGAATGTCATAGTTAAGCCGTTTCTGAAATTAGCGTGCACAAACGCCCAAACAGACAAAAATTCTAAAAACTATTTTTTGATCTCAGTAACATAAGTACATCGTGTACAAATTGTTTTTTTTTTTTTTTAAATCTTTAATTTACAGCAGACATAACTCATCTACGATTTTATTATATGCATAGATAAATATATAATAATAATAATAATAATAATAATAATAATAATAATAATAATTTATTTATTTGGACCAACAAGGATCATATAAACTTTTCAGTAGAGAAAAGCTGATGTTTGTAAGTAATCATTACAAACGCTTTTCGAGATGGCTCTCGTTTAATTAAACCTTAATTATCGCTATTAATTGGCTATTAACTTATTTTAAAATCAAAATGTGATATAGAACTTATATTAGTCTTACATATTATATGTTTGTTATAGGTAGTCGCGTCTCGATTGTAAATGGGTTCGGTCGTAAAAAAATGTACAACAGGTTTTTTTTGCTTGTCTCGATTTTATTCTTATCATACCATCAGGCCTATTTTATTTAAGAGAATATTTTGTATATTGCTCTAAAAGATACCTCTCTGTTTTTTTGTTAATATCATTAAATCATAGCTAACCTTACAAATTTTTATATGTTTAGTATTTTTCTGATTGGCACTAATTTTACTCCATACAAAAACAGGTTTGTCCAACTACTACCCCATTATCTAAAAAAAATTGTACCCCAAAATTTTGTAGTATAACCGCGTTTTTAAGGTAGATTTCAGTTCCGAGTTACTTTTCCAACATGTGTTTAGAAAAGGATACGATTTTGCTATCATTTCAATACAATTATTTAACTTCTAAAAAGTGTCTAATTTTTAATTGCGTGTGTAACGTCATGAACATAACGACTTATAATGCTTAATTGTTGCCATACGCTTTAAGTAAGTTGGCTGCTTTTGTCTTTTATTTATTGGCAACACCATAGAACAAGACGCCAACATTCAGAAAACAAAATCAGCCATGTTTTTTTGGAGTGATTATCAATCTTGTGTGTCGTCGCGAGAGTTGTCGCAAAAAATTGTTTTTCTTGTGTTGGATTGCAGGGTAAGTATTGGACATATTCTGGCGAACTATTATACGTGTTAATACAGGTTTGACATTACATAAAACAATGAACTACTGCTTAGGCTGTAATTATTCGCAATACAGTGATATTTTGATTTGAGGTTATGTCGCCGTTTTTTTTCTGTCATGATTGTAACATATGTAACGAAATGTGTAACGTTACGGTCATGACCGAGTGTAAGGCTGAGACTACACCTAATCAGGCATTATGTAGGTACATATGCTCACAATAAAAAGATCCGTCGTATTTTATTACGACGGATGATGAAGCTTCAATTATTTATTTTTAGTTTAAGAGGATTGTGAAATAAAGAACGTTCAACAAGCTAAATATAATTGTTTCATAAAAAAAGTTTGTTGTGAATCATAAATTTATAATTATGTGTCCTAAGCTTTATACTGGTCATGAATGTAACTTTGAGTCACGTATGTAACGTTTGTTACAATGTCATGAATGTAACTGTACATTTTTTTACGACCGAACCCAATAACATCGTTTCGCTTCACGACGTTATTATATAGGTAGGTAGAAACAGAAAGATATTCCCCGCCGCGTCGTTGCTTTATATCTTTTGTTTCCGTTTTGTAAAATTTCGCCCCATAACATTATGTTGATGGCGGCAATAACGCTTGAAATATTTACGAATATCCTAACAAACGAGGCAGACTGTGATAAATATACGATACTCGCGGCGGATTGACCGTGTCGGAATAAAGATTAGCCCGGGACCGCAAAGCCGACAATACACACTCTCTCGATGGCAGTGAGGCCTGCTCTTTTTCCTTATGTCTTGCCCTTGTCGTTGGAAGTTTTGACACTGATATTGAACATCGTTCTCTATGGGGTGAATGGAACTGCAATAAGTAATTAATTAAATAAGAAACAAAATTTCTATAGCGACACAAAAACTGACTTGGGATAAAAAGCAAACCGATTAACTATAAGCGCGCGTGCTATTTCGTAAGGAATACTAAAGTCCAATCCCCATCCTTAGGGTAAATAAATTTTAGGCGTTAATAATATTTGGCTGTTCTTTAGCTGTAGATGCCTAGAGTTAATCAAAAATTCAATACCTAAGTGGACAAGTAATAAATTTTGTAAAAATAATTCCGATAATCTGACAGCGCCTCCTTCCAAGTCTTCTTAGCAGAAACAAAAGCGTTAGTGTAGCTTAAACACAGCTTCACTACTGCTCTTCGATGAAATGAGCAGAAATATTTCATTTTTCACTCGCCAACGATTTGTCCGAGCGACGCGCGACGTCGCTTCGCTACTTCTTTTTTAGAGAACAATATTATTTCTTTTGTTGTCGTTTTGTGACAGATTTCAATTGCAATTTACTATTGTCCACTTTAATCGGATATTCAATACTTTTATTTAATTATCTATTTTGTATTTTTCATAAATGGTGCTCGTTAAACAGCCATTTTGAAAAAGGAAAAAGAGACGCATCATATATTGTAACTAACATTCTGCATACTCAAATGTCACGTGTTTCAACAAAAGTTATGTTAGTTACGTTCGGTATACACAGACGTCACTACCATTTTTAAGTTCAAAAAAGCTTATTTCTTCGACGACAGATGTCGCCGCGCCCGCAGGTTTCGTTCCACAACGTGGACTACACTTTTCACACAAGATTCGACGTTTGTTTTTATAAGCCCAGAAAAACCCTCTGGTGTTGTTTGTTATACTAAAATAGAATTTGGGAACATAAATATATGCGCCAGCTCTGACACAGATGTAGCGGATGATGTAACGCTTTTTATTTAACGCTTGTACCTACTAATTTTACTCCTCATAAAACTCCAAAAACCATGATAATTTTTATCATCAATTATCCAAGAAACTATTTATTATAGTCTTAGAAATTAAAAAAAAGACATACTTGTTAAATGTATATCAAGCCCCTGCTAAATAATCATGCATTCAAATGTTAGTTTAGTTATTTTATCGCACTAGAATAGATTGTAAATACAGATGGAAGAACGGAATTTTTTTTCATACTTTGTTTCTCTAATTTATTATATTGGTAGTTTTGTACTACATCCAGCGACCTTAAGACAATATTGACATATAGAGGGACCGCAGGTCCCCGTCCGCTGTATCATGCTTGCACGAGAGTTCTCACGGTGTATAGAACCAGTAAAGATATCGCTTTTTAAAACATTTTGTCAACTATTTTTTAAAGCGACGCTTTTTAAAACGCTTTCCGGAATGTTCGCGGTGGCATATACACTTTTATGCGATCACCACGGCGTGCCTCCCTCGTCCGCAACAGCGCCAACAACAACCTCCCAAGTGTTTGCCTATTTTGGGAGTGTGTTCACATAAATTTTAACAATAACAAACTTATTTTGAATTTAATTTAGTACCCGCAATTAATAAATTCAAAAAGCGAACTATTTTTTGTACCGAACATGCCAAATTTTTGTAGATCTCGGCATCAATCATAAAACTGAAATAAAATTGAACCGTTCGTCATGAACATTATGAAGCCCCGTCCCCAGTTCATTAACAATGGATTTGATGGTAGGTGACGGCGGCGCGAAGGCCCTCTCATCTCAGATTATATCGGATCCAAATCCCAGGCGTAACAATGGAGGCGCAGCTTACCCCACCTCGCCCGATGCCCGATGCCCGTTGCTCCTTTTGCTATTTGTTATATTATGGACAAAACACTGACCAAACGATAGGAATTCTTTACTAAAATTAAAAGGTACTAATAAAGCGTTTATGTTTAAATTAAACCCACTTTTTTAAAATCATTCTGATGTTATATTTATTTTAGAAAAATACATAACGTATACATTTTACATACGTACAACGTATATCGTTTGTATTAATATCAGGATTAATTTATTGAAGACGTCCTAATATATAAATTTAATTAAATCGATCAGTAAAGAAATGAAAACATTTATCTAAGAAACATAAATACATATAATAAAGTCAGTAAGTACCAAGTGATAAAATTTAATTGACTTAGATAAATTTCTACTTTTGAAATGAATTAATCTGGGGACATTTGGAGCGTTCTTAAAAATAGTTTGCCGTTTTCGTCGTCTGTATGTCATTGTAATGGCATCTTATGGTAATGATCAGTTACGGATACAGTAGCCTCTGGTCAGACCAGTACACCGTCCTAATTAGACAGGCGGACCACCCTCATAGCAATACCAATTAATATACACATTTGCAATACTGAATATCAATAATAAATTGTGATATACATTCATTTAATATTTTGAGAACATAATGGGATACTGTGTCTACACCACATTGTTAATTTGTGTGATTATAAAATAATGTAGATATTATATTTTATGCGAACGTTTGATGTTGTCACATATTTTATGTTACAATGCCTATAGCCTCTTGCATTTATATTACTTTCTTGAATTAATAAAACTCATATAAAAGATAATAATGGTTCTTCCATTCCACATTGATACAGAACAACACCGTGAATTAACAGCATATTGTGTGCTTTTGTATTTTGGTGATGAGTAAGAGATGCCAGAACCCACTTCCCTGATCCCTCCAAATCCTTTATCCTAAAGTCGAGTCTATCGACAGATTTTAGGGCCAAATATAAAACACGAAAGTCGAGTAATTTTGTCAATATTTTAGGATGCAATCTTAATAGTAATCGTTATCAGCGCACATTCTTTTCGTACTAGTGAACGTCATTGTACGTATATGTATTGTATTTTGGAGGTATTGTTAAGTAGTGTATTCAACCTGGTTTCAGACTTCAGATATATCTTCGCAGATTGCTAACTCTCTCGGACGCATGCAACTCTCGCAGTTGCAATCTTTCCTTACGATTACCTTTCAGTTACGGCCTACCGTTTACACAATAACAAGAAATATCTTCCCGATCTTAGTGGTACCGTTAGACCATTAAAACTATGGCTAGAGGCTAGGTGAGGTAATAATATTTAAGTAAAATGGTAACTTCGTCCTCCCTCTGCTAATTCATGCGAAGTCACGCCGTCAATTCAGACCGATACGATTTCCCTAAGGACATTTCCGACAGGACGGCATATCCAATTATAAATTCGATGCGCTCAATAAATATTCCAATGGAACGAAATTTACATTCTCGTTGCCAACTACGACCAAAGCAACGAAACTATATTGAAAATAAATTAGTTATCAGTGACACAATAACGCGAAGGAACAAACTGAAAATAACATGTCAACATGCACAAGACATCAAACGGCAACAAAGTAAAGATTCTATTACAATTTCGAATTTATAGTTACATAAAACCCTTATTAGGGCGAAATAAAGCAATTTTGTGGACAAAAGGATGCCCCTCAATTGGGAGGAGAATGGACGCTGACCGCATTTCAAAAGTTTCCAGTGGAGTAGCGAGGCCGCCCCGACTGCCCGGAATTATTGAATTTCGTCCAGTGTTTGAAGGATGCCCACACGTTTATTGTTCTGTCGGTCTATTGATTAGGGTGTAACAATGTCAGGTGGGTTTCATTCCAAATTATGTCGGAAAGGTAAAAGTGAAAATAATGCGAACGTAGTGAAGGCAGATAGTTCCTTTAATCTAGTAATAGTACTAAGTAAGTGAAAATAGAAAATCTTTCTGTATTTTCGCTACAACTTTATCTACGGCTTGGTGTTTTTCTAATTTTATGTATTGCTATTAGAAATGAAACGAATAGAAGAATTAAAGATAATCTCCTGGATTGCAATACTACATGAATATTTTTACAGTTATTATCATCTGGATTACTGCTGAATTTACTGTAAAAGAATTCTTCTGCCCGAAGAAACAAATATGAAAAATTCAATTACTTAAATTTTTATTTTATGTTTAAAGTTTTAAAGAATCGTTAAATTGTTTTCAGTTTTGAGAAGTGGCAAGAAATATTGACTACGATCGTGCCCTATGGCTACGTTATTACAAGATATCATAAAATATCAAAATTAATAAGAATTAGCCTACGGTTTCTGCAACAATTATATTTATTACATCTAGTAATTTACAAAGTAAAGCCATAATGAATAGAGTTAAAAATGTGTATTGAAAAGTTACTGCGCTTATTTGACCATCTCAAAAAACCATGTCGCACACGTAATAATACAAATAACAATGACAATTGAAAATTAAGCTTCTATACTCTTTGAACCTAATAATAAAGTTCAATTTTAAATAAACTTCAGGTGTCCCTCGATAGAGTAAACCTGAGCCCGTCGCCTGTAGCGACTAGAAAATTCAGAGGTCGGGGGAGATTTTCAATAATAATTCCACAATAAATTCTGCCGCCGACCGCGTCTCACAGGGGATAGTTGCAACTTGCTGTCCTGCAATTAATTATTATGTTGCTTTTTCGGCAGCATTCCACAAATAGTTGCTTTATTGACTAAATTCTGCGGTTGGATGATATCGTGTTAGGGATAACTAACACTTTAATATTGAATTATTTTAATAAAATAAGGCAATGAATTGTTAAAAGTCCATGAAACAGATTATACAAAATTAATGAGCCAATAAGGCGAAATTTGGAACATATGCTACCGCTCAAAAGTATTTGACCATCTGCAATTTGTTTAAGTTACAAGCAATACATTTTAAAGAGATCATTTAATTCATTGTTTTGTATAACACCGAAAAATACTTATGTATGTACAATCTACATATCTACAGTACAATCGTAAACAGCTTGTTGTTATTGTTGTATTAGTGGTTTATTGTCATAAAACCATAATAGTGTTATTGTCGGAAATTCTTTGAAGTTAATCTTCAAAGTAGCAATTTTGTTTTAAGAAATAAACACAAGTAGTATAAAGTATAACTACTACAAATATTTTTACATTAGTTATCTGATGTCATTCGAACAGAAAACACGCTCTCCATAGCTAAGTACTTAAAGTCTACCAATATTTCTTTAGTTTTTCACATTTGAGTTTAATTTTTTGAAGAAAATGGGTAAAACTAAGGAATATTCCCAAGTGATCACAGGCATAATAATCGGCCTTCATAAATCCGGTAAAAGTAATCGTAAGATTTCAAGACTACAGAAGATACCAAGACCAACTGTTTACTACATCGTTCAGAAGTTTGCGGCTGAAGAAACAATTTGCAACAAACCTCGTCTAGACAGACCAAGAGCTACAACTTCGAGTGACGATTTGAGTATAGTTGTTAATAGCAAACGGAATAGAAGATTAACTGCACCGAACATAGCACCACAGTTTAATGTGGGTCGTGATAAACCAGTCAGTGTATCCACAGTTAAAAGAAGACTTTGTGACGCAGGACTCAAGGGATGCATAGCGGTCTCAAAACCACTTCTTAAACCTATTAATAAAAAGAAGAGATTTGATTGGACGAGAGAACACAAGAATTGGACAACAGCAGATTGGGAAAAGGTCCTTTAGTCGGACTTTTTAGACTTTTTAGAATTTTTAGAACCAAACGAAGAGTTTTCGTAAGGCGGCGGTCAAACGAAAGGGTGAATGACGCTTGTACTGTGGCTTCAGTTAAACACGACGGAGGGTCTGTGATGGTTTTGGGGCTGCTTTGGTTGCTCCGCCGTTGGATATCTTGTGCAAATACAAGGTATCTTAAAAAAAAGAAGGATACAAAAAGATATTGGAGGATAGTGCAGCGCCTTGTGGAACCCATTTAATTGGTCCTGGATTTATATTTCAACAGGATAATGATCCGAAGCACACGTCAAGACTATACAAGGACTTTTTAAAACGAAAAGAACAACAACAGGTATTGAAACACATTATATGGCCCCCACAGTCCCCTAACTTAAACCCTATTGAACTATTGTGGGATCAGCTGGATAGACAGGTGCGAAAACATTGTCCCACATCTCAGGAAGAATTGTTGAATAAACTGCAAGAAGAATGGCAGAAGATAACTTTTGAGCGGTATTTTACGTTTATTTTATAACGTAAGCATCCGCTAGGTTAGGATTTTTGAAAAATTTAAAGATGAGATGATATAACACGAGGCTTGATAAAGTTGCTGAATAAATCTATTTTGAGTTAATTTTATAATTTAGTATCCCAATAGAACTGTTATCGAAGACAAGGGACAATTGTGTTGCATTTATGAAAATAATTGCAAATGTTTTAGTAGTGCGGTGTACGGGAAATAAGTTACGGAAACAATTTAAGGGCAACGATTTCCTATGCCATTAATCTTCATATATGCACATATTTAGTAATGAATGAATAGTGTTACATATATATGAAGGTACATTATGTTGATTGCTGAAGGTTGATGCACCTCCCGGCACCGTGTCTACGGCAATTCATTACCGTAATGTTGGCAATCTGTCGTTCGACCAACGTTATAACTCAAGACCGCGATATAGGAACACTGATGCGATATAATCGTGATTTTGTTGTCTTATTTATAGTTATTGCCAGCTGTAATGTATTGGAGTCACGTCGCTTAATATTATATCAATGGACGTACGTTTCTATGTCGCGGATTTAGTTTTTTTTTACAGGGAATTTTAAAGTTTTCAAAAGGACTTCTTTTTATGTTAAGATCGTCAGACAGGCTGGGGGGCTACTTGGTGGTAGGTGGCTACCGTCGTCTAGAACATTAGTAAAGCCACAGTGCTGCAAGGGCTGCATTCCTTACTAACTTTTGCCGTTATTTCACTGTCGTAAGAATCTTCTGCAAGAGGGTGGTTAATGCCACCAAGGGATGTTGCTCTGCCACTACTTAAATCCTGTTTATATGGATGTATTAAACTTACAATATCTCAAATACATCAAAACTATACTTAATTTCTCGGTATCAAGTTATAAAGTGAGTAGCCCGTCTGGCAGCCACCTCCTTACTGATCACAATAATTTAATGAAATATTATGAATGAATTATCAGGATCTGGTGGAAGGTTGACGATCAGAGGTAGATCGCCTACCTACTGGACAGATTGGATAAGATCCACGACACGATCTACTATGAGACGGTGTGCTCGTGGCGCTACGAACAGACAAAAGTGGAGAAAGATCGCAGAGGCAGCACCAGGGGAACGAACACGGACTACCCTCAATGTACCACTACCGTATGTCATCTGCACGACCAATACCAATACCAAAAGGTAACTTTTATTGTTATTGGCAACATTATTCTTTTGCTTTAGTTCTGCTAATAAATATGTTGCATATTTATTAGCTCATATTTTGAATTCCAGTGTCAACAAGTGTTTACTTCCATGCAAATGTATGGCTTCTAAACAGGTCCGTAAAGTCGAAGTTTCACATGGAAAAGTAAACATTTTACAAAATAACAAGTAAATGTCAAGTATCATTTTAAATTTTTTTTATTTTTTATTTCTTTTACTTTATCTTGGTTTGTACGGGCTAGTCCCGAGCCGAAACAACTTTGACGGGACTTTCTTTGAAAACTATAGGACTTTTCAGATTTGAAACTACTTTTAATCCCATTTATTAATTAATTTTGATAATAAAGCGGGTCATCTGAATCTTCCAAAATATTAATAGTGTGTAAGCTACATTTTCTTCCTCATTTTAATTTTGTTCTTTCTAGAGCCACTCTGAGCCATAGCTCACCACTTAGGCCACTAAGTATACCTACAGGTCTCTTGAGATATTTTCTTTGATCGTTAGAGCTAGTGATCGTCATTTGTAGTACACGCATGAAAAGCCCGACCGACATTCTAAAGGATGATTTATATTACACCGGGCCGTGCCCCGTCCGTGCCCCGGCCGGAGTTTGTATGAACCAATTCATAATACACCGGGCCGTGTCCGTGCCCCGTCCGTGCCCCTGCCGTGCCCTGGCGGAAGCCCGGTGAAGATATTGTTAGTATGCTTTTGTATAAACCAATTCATAATACACCGGGCCGTGTCCGTGCCCCGAAATACACGGTGAGCATCCGGACGGAGCACGGCCCGGTGTAATATTAAATCATCCTTAACCCGTGTCTGCCATGGTGGCTGTCAAGTCCCATAAGTTAGATTTATCATTGGTTTTGACTAAATATCTAGAGATACATTAATTAAATTTGTATTATGGGTATATCAATTAAAAATTAATTGTATAATATCATCAACAGTCTATTATACGAGTATGTCCACACTGCGGAGGCACAGGCCTACTCTCTCAATTAAGGGCGTATGGGGCTATATGGTCCACCACGCAACTTCACACGCGCCTTAGAATTTCTTCTTTGGCGTATGCAGGTTTTTCCCTTAAGTGAACTTAAGTTTTTAGAAAAACCCATTGGTTACATGGCATGGCCGGGGATCGAACTCAGACCACTGCGCCACGGACCACTGCGCCATGAAATAAAAATTACCCTTATGGAAAGATTTATCATAAAGTAAGAGATTATTAGGAATTATTCCATTTAATTTATTTATTTAGTTACTGACGGTTATTTATTTAGTTTTGACGGCCCGTTGGATGAGTGGCAAGGACGTCTCAGGGGCCCCGGGTTCGATTCCCGGCGGGGTCAAGTTTGGAAATTTTAATGTAATTTTCAAAATTGACTCTGGTCTGGATTTGAAAAGTAGTGGTAGGGCACACTGCGTTTCGCAGTCATTTGGGCAGCCCGCCTGGCGGCAGTGACCACCCCCTTACAGAAGACCACCGTGAAATAACAGCATATACGTACGTGCTGTTGTGTTTCGGTGAGTGAGTAAGGGATGCCAGAGCCCATTTCCTTATCCTCTCCTAATCCCTTATCCTTAATCCTACTGTAGTCGGCAGCGCATTTGCAGCCTACCAGCCGTAGGCTACCATCAAGTGGACCGTCAGCCTGTCTGTCGACATAACATAAAAAAAAAGAACAAAAATAGAGATGAACTATACAAATAACCGAAAAACAACCAAAACATTGAAAATCTATTATTTTAAAAATAGTTTAAAAGGCCAGATTTATTAGGTATTTGGAATCGGTACGCAACAGCACGCTATTGTTTAAATAAAAATAGGAATTCTCAAACAAATGCTTTAATAAATATTCAAACGGCATCCACTCAAAAATAGATCGCTTCTCTATCGACAAAGAGAAAAAAAACATAGAGAAACAAAGTGCTAGCTTTATTTACTGTAAAAGTATCTTGTACTTCTGTATAATGGCCTTTAAAGGACTCCAGTTTTCCCAGAGTACGTACTTGAACTCGTTGTTTTAATTAGTACAATGTGCATACTTACA
The DNA here is from genome assembly GCA_910589475.2 of Bembecia ichneumoniformis. NCBI lineage: Eukaryota > Metazoa > Arthropoda > Insecta > Lepidoptera > Sesiidae > Bembecia > Bembecia ichneumoniformis. The sequence goes on along the minus strand of OU342526.1, from coordinate 178,581 downwards.
GTTCGTTGAAGTTAACTTAAACAAGCCCTTGTACGATACAAGACACGCTTCACTCTTCACTAGTATTATTTGCTCGCATTTTTCTCTTTAAAAAAACACAACTTTTACCTAATTAACTTTCATGCATCAATGACTATTACGCTTAAACACAAAGTACCTAAGGCATAAAGAACTTTAGATGTATGTGGATACTTTTTGATATTTTTTGTGTAGATGAGTTACGGCATACGTGGCTGACGGATAATTATATTCGCAGCAGGGCTCAATGCACAATGCGATTCGCAGCCATTAGAGCAGCCCGTCTGGCGGCAGTAACCACACTCTTAGAGAAAACCAGCCGACCAGCGCGTGTTTCGGTGAGTGAGTAAGGGGTGCCGGAGCTTATTTTCCTATGCCTTTCAATAATACTACTGTGGTCGACGGCGCACTTGCAGCACCCGAGGTGTTGCTTGCGGTACAGGCGACGGTCGCCACCTACCATCGAGTGGACCGTCAGCCGGTCTGATGACCTCAATATACGAATCGATCCAAGCGAATCAATAATATAGGGTTTACTTACTACCTTTTAAATTCACCATAGTTATCGTAACGAACTTTCAGGTATACTTAAAGTTAAAGACAAAGCAGTTGGTACATATTTTCAGCTAATAGCTAATTTTACAAATACCTGCTTACAAATATTTTTACAATTATTTAATTAAGGAATAACACTGAGCAATAAAACGCCTTATGAACTTCTAACAGCAATCATTTCAAAGTTGTCAAAATCTTGAAATTTATATTGAGACATTTTGAGGCACCAAAGATAAGTATAATCAATTTCCATCCTCATTTCTTTAAAAGACATCAACAAAGGACCCTAATGTTTAGTGGATAATGGGAGACATTATTTTAAACTTTATATTCCTTTAAAAAAAACGCTTGTAATCTAGAAGTCCCCAGGGTAAATTCCCTAGGCACATATTCCTCTGGTGTTTGTCTAAGCGGGTTGCCGTTCAGCGGACATCGTAAATTATTACATTGATATTAATTATGGTTAGTATTTAACAGCACGTGTATTATCTATATATATTTTTTACAATATTCCAGAGAATTACCAAGAAAATGCTCGCATATAATCTTTTTTACATTTATTTTTATTAAGAATAACAGTTGGCAAATAAACAAAGATAAAAAGTTATGGAGACAGATATTTATTTGTTGTTTAAACATCGAATACTTCCCATATTATAAACATTAACAGATCAGAGATATAATGTTATTTAAGCGCACATTAAAGATATCAAACTATCCTAAAATAGAATTTTCAAGGTTTTAAAGCTGCTGGAAATAAATGAGAGCTCCAATAGATTTACAAAGATAAGTCTGCGATTAGACCAAGATAAGTGCTGGTTCAATCAAAATTCAGAGCCTTGTTTTATCAAAGCGTTTCGTTGATAATTATCCAAACGGTCGTTTCAGCGAATTTTCTTTAAAAAAAAAGACTTCACTAATAAACACCTCAAACAGCTCAAGGAGATTTTTCTAGACTGTTGAATTAAGGAACAATTCAATTTGTAAAAATGTTCTTCACTTTTAAACAATTACCTTCAATATTTTTAAATCTAATAATTTTCAGGTAAATATTGAATTAGAAGAGACACGAACAACGAAGGCATCGCAATTAAATAAAGCTATTCGCAATCCGTTGACTTCCTGGTATGCATTGAGACGAGATACGCGTTTCCATCAAATTAAGCACCGTCTTCACACAACTATTTATAAAGATTCCGTGGTGAGGGTGAGCGCCATTCAGAATGTGAAATTTGACGTGTGAGACTTGCTCACGGGGCACAAATAAAACGTACAAGAACCCCATTGTGACGGTTCGAGAGCTGGAACATATCTACCTCATAACCTTAGCGTCGCCCTATTTATTCTTTGTGACGTCTTCATTTTGCAGAAAAACTTACATCTCCATAGAGCCGTTACTACCGCTCCTACTTCTCAATTATATTATATACTTTATTCTAGAGTAAGACGGAGCTGATACGACGATTCGGGAACACAAGATGAGTTTGAAGTAGAAGGCAGTTAACAAAAGACTAAAATTTCTATAGATAATTTGTGCAAAGTAGTCGAAGCAAATATGCATTTTTATCTTAAGTTGTCGCCTATAAAAGATGCGAGATAATGCGATGGTAGTTTTAACATATTTCTTTAAATGGTTTAATTCCCCCATAAGACAGACAAAGGGAATTATGGAGGATAGAAAATTGTAATTATTCAGGTAATTCTGGTCCTGGTTATACTGGTAACAGTGAAAAGAGAACTTATGTTAACTTTGTTAACATTTACACCATCAACAAAAAATCACAGTAAGATCACAATTCCTGCGACATTTGCCATGATTAATTCATTGCTATTGTGAGACCGACAGTTTTATAAATTCAAAGAAACCACTTATTTTTGTGTTGATATTTATGTATTATTGTATATAATTTTCTTTGTACGAATATTTTACATTTAAAATTTGAAATTAGTAAATAAATTAAACCTAACTATATTTAACTGTACAATCTAAACAGCGATCATAATTAATACACCCTGAGTTTGAATGACGTTCTTAAATTAAAAAACAATGACAGTTCACAAGTCTTCTTCTATAGTGAATTATTTATTGTTTAACCTATATAATTTTTATATACATGTTGTAACCTATGGGTACACTACACTTCCCCACATACTACAGCTTATTTTTATTATTATAAAATAATATTTATTATTATAAAATATCTAGTTTAATATATTTGAATGTGTCGCTGCCATCTCAAATAAATATAACTGCATAACTTTTTTAATAGGTTTAATTATGAAATGTAATATGAAAGTTGATTGTGTAAATATTCATATATTTATGAGGACAATTGGGTATGAGAAAGAAGAAAAAAATAAGAAAGAAGAAAGAAAAGATTTCACAAAAAGTTCAAAATAATGTAACTAATATAATTTTAATTTGCGGTCGTGACTTCTCTGTATAGATAATACATTTTAATATAAAAGGTATCCTATTGCGTGTGAATAAGAATACACATAAAGGGCTCAAATACGAACCGAGTCTTATATTGCCAAATAAAGTTGACCCTTTATATTTCATTTGCTTACAGATTTCCTTTCCAGCATTGCTATTGCTGAAAGGGGGGCGGAAGCTCTAAGATTTTTGGCATCTCTTATTATACGACAATCGGGAACGTGTAAGTTCGTTTATATAGATTCCAAACGCATTCCACAAACGAACACAATTTGAAGACGAATGCGATTCGGGATTCGCAATTTCAATGAACATGTCGTTCGCTCGACTCGATCGTAATGCACTAATATTTATCACGGGGAGTCATTTACATCTTTTGAATACACTTTCAGTGTTTTAGTAGTAGCAGGGTACACTGCGTTCCACGGCCATTAACTGGACAGCCCATCTGGCGATAGTAACCACCACCGTTAATAACAGCCCGCAAGGTATTTTGTAAGGAGTAAAAGATGCCAGAACTCATTCCCCTACCCTCTTTATTCTAAGCGATGGTAATCAACTACCGCCAAAAGGACTGTCTGTCTACCTGTCGCCCATTAAAAAAAATACATACCTAAATCTTTCTAGATTATTTACAGACATTTGTCTAATTGCCATAAATAAAACAGAATTTCTGTCGTATGCAATACAACTTAATTTACTTGGTAATAAATATTATAATTATTTTAAGTCATCTTTATTAGAATAGTATTCGAAATTTGGAGATCGAGAGCAAACAATCATGTTGAATGTAACTGCAAAGCCAAACGTAATCTTCAAAATAAGCTTAAATATTTTCGTCGATAGCAAAGGGAATTTTCAGCGCACTGTGAAAGCCATACTCGTGCCCGCATTAGCATCGAGTGGATGACATACTCTCATCGGATTAATCCCCATATTAGTCATGCATCAAAGGGCTCCAAACGGCATTGTGAAGTGTGCCCTCCTCCGATTTAACTTCGAACAATACGAGCAAATTATAAGCAATAGCTACCTCCGAGTGCTTCTTGACCCATTTCTGTTCAGATTAAATTACAGTGCTATCTTCAAAGTCAATTCAAACCCTATTATCGACGTAATAAGATTTAGCGATTGGCAGTAATGTCAAATAGACATATAATTGACAAACCTACTATTTATCAAATAAATATCACGTAACGTTTACGTGTACACTTGAATGGAATATTACAATTTTACATTTTACTGAAAAGAAGATAAACTCTCTTGTCTAGTTATTTCTTCTTCAAGGATTCGCGGTTATTCTTTAAACCACCCCCTTACAGAAAACCACCGTGAAAAAACAGCGATTTTACTAAAACAATGATTCGGTGAGTGATTAAAGGATGCCAGAATCCATTTCCCTATCCCTTCTTAATCCTTTACCCTTAATTCTACTATGGTCGGCAACGTACTTGCTGCAATTGTGGCGTTGTATTATTGGCGACGGTAGCCACTTACCATTAAGTTAACCGTCCGCCTGTTTGACGACCTCAATATGTATCGGTTTCTCAACTTACATCTTCTAAATTGGTAAGAGATTTTATGAAAATCTTACTATTATTTTTTCTTGTAGTATTTTAATAATTTACATAAAAATCACAACGAAATTTTTGTTTTGTGTTGAAGTCGTTAAATAAATTTATGGCGTTTACTTAATTTACTCTGGCTAGCTTCGTTTCTAGTAAAAAAATCTTTCGTTATTTGCAGTAATGCAAAGCCGGGGTGAACCGTTAGTCAAACACGATTTCCTCTTTTTCGAATAAATGAGGGGAAATACGAATAAGACGAAATTTGAGCTTACTTGTCCGTAAACAACTCATCAAATTATGTGGGACACAATACTTAGTCTTCAGAAACGTGCAAAGGGAATAAGTGATTTGTGCACTTTCATTACAGTTCTATTTCAAACAATCGTATTAGAAATTGTGGCGAAAATGACACCGATTCCATTATACTTATTCTTCGTATAAAGTAATCACTGTATGTCTATATAGCTCTTTGAGTAGGTTACTATTATTTCTTTTTATTTATGACTAATGTGTATACCTTGTAATTTAAGAAAATTTTCATAAAACCACCTAGCAGTACTTTGCTCAAACGTTGCAATATTTCGTAGAACCAACATGTCTGCTCTCACTGATATAAAAACAGAATTTCTATCAGAATTAGAATTTTTATGCGCATTTCAGTCAAAGGTGTTTCTTTATCCATTCAATACAGTGTCGAAATTAAAGTCGATCGGATACTATGTAGTTTTGTTCTCTCTTTTATTAACGACGACTCAACTAATATATACTCTCTGTGTGTTTGGATTCGTTGATATTCTGGAACTCATAAACATTGCCCCCAACATTGGCGTTTGTCTCATGACCACTATCAGATACATAAAATTCAGAAAACATAAGGATTTCTATGAGGGAACTCTCAATCATTTCTACGAAGATGTGTGGGTTATTGTTCCAGAATGTTCTACAAAAAATTTACAAACAGTCTCGAAATATTTGCTAGTCGGCAAATACATTAACAGATTTTTAGTTTATTATTCATTTCCTCTAATTTTACTCGTGGACGCAACTCCTTATATTTTAATGACTTATGAAAACAACCATTCCTCCGACATCCGACACTATTATCCCTTTAACGGGTGGTACCCATTTGACAAAGTGAAATGGTTCTACACGGCATATGCTTGGGAAAGCTTCATGACGGGTTTGGTTGTAACAATTCATATGTGTTCCGATATGACTAACGTTTCTTTTATAGTATACATATGTATGGAGTTAAAATTACTAGGAAACTGTCTCGAAGATCTTATTACAGGTGAAGATGTTGTCGATATTACAAAACGAAAGAACACGAGGTATATCCACAGGAATATAAAGAGGAATTTGAAAAATATCATTAAAAGACTGGAGTATTTGAAAAAGTAAGAATATGTTTTCACTCTTTAGTTCTCTAGATGGTAGATGATAAATGGATCAATAGAAGGTAAATGATTAAAATAGATCTAGCATCGAAATTATCACATTTCTGTAAGATTGCTATTACTGCCGCCAAACCATGCAGCGTCCCAATTTTCAATCGCAGAACACAGCGTGCTATCAAACTTCTTTTTTTTTCGATGTAAATATCCTTATTAAATATAAATATGGAAATTTTTACCCATTATACATTATGTACACATTTCAGGACTACTTCAGAGCTGAATGATATACTGGGCGATGTGATGTTCATAAATTACATTTTCGGGTCCGTGTTTATCAGTCTAACAGCTTTTACTTTCACGGTAAGGTGATTTCAGCTATTATTGACTGCATGCAACAATTATTAACTCCTATAAACCTTTCGGCTGATCTTTCAATTATTTGTATCTTATTTGTTTTCAGGTAGTTGATGACTTGAACAGATCATTGCGCTATTTCTTCTTTTTCTTGTCACTGCTCATTTCCATATTTTACCAATGTCTAATTGGTCAATGCTTAGCTGATCACGTAAGTATTTTATTTCCTGTCTTACTGTATATTTATCACCTATGAGCTGCGAGACAATACGATCGTATGCGATCGTTTTCTACTGAAAATAATATCCCTACATATTTACATGAATCTTCTTTTTCCATTTACTACAAATTTACAAATTAGTGTATAATTTACACAGAAGAAAATAACTCTACTATCGTGTTATACCAATAGAAGTTTGGTTTGGCAGTTATTTAATATTTGTTATTAAAATTAATATTGATTCACTAAAACATTTATTTATTACATTTACAGTACAATAAGTTGTTTACATCTATCTTAACAACTGCACTTAACATAAAGTTACGTGCGAGGTGAGTCAAAATGCCGTGTAAGGGCGAAACGAACGATTTATTTTCACAAACCAAGATGACTTCGAAAATCACTAGACTTGTCCGTTGAATCCCTTAAACTTGCCAAAAGTCGTCAACGATTCCCTTAATGTGTCGCCGGTTCACTGTCGCAGGTGACTTCGCAAATACTCCGAAGAGTCGCTTTCGAATCGCTTGTATCGCACATACTCACTAACTCGCCCGCCGGCTCTCTTATTTATACTTGGCGCCAACGTCCCGATGCATTTCGAATCTTCCAGAAAATCTAAACACAAGGACCAATCCCCTATGACACCAGTCGGAAAGGGGCGTGGCTACCATCGATAGGGTACATTAGAGACTTTCTGCCGGCGCGGACGTCTTTTCCAGAACGTTCCATAGTTAGTCGTAACAATAACTTGGTTAGGGGTAGAAGTTGGACCTTACTTAGGAGTCTCCTGATGCCGAGAGCGTTCTGGACCGATATTTGGCTTAAGTATAGTATAATCCTTTAGGCTAGGAAATTTAAAGCAGCTGTGTCTTATGCTTTTCTTTGAATATGTGTATACATTTTGTAGAGTGTGGCGATATCGGATGCAGTATATTCATCAAATTGGCCAAGTGCTGATTGCGCGACAAAGAAACTAATGTTAATCTTAATGATGCGAATGCAACGACCGTTTCAATTGACGGCCAAAGGATATGTTGTAATCAATTTGAATACATTCTCTGAGGTAAGAAATGTCCTAGAAGGTGCTATAAAATAAGAGTACAATAAGGAATAAAACATAACAGCACATTACATTAGCACCAAAGACAATGCATTTAAAGTAAACCAATATTCTTTATTATAAAACTAGATTTTTTTAAATTAAGTTCTAATGTTTTAGATTTGCAGCTCATCGTACCAGTTGTTCAATTTGCTACGCACAGTTTACTAAACTTCAACTTGTGAAAACATTTCAGGATTTTATTATCTGTATAGATTTTAAGTAAATACTATATGTAAATGAAGTTTACTTTGTTTAGTTTCATATTCACTTAATTTAATTTGAACTTGCCGTGTTTTAACTTTTTATTAGGTATGTAGTTAGATGCATAACGTTAAGAGTTGCTACGAGTACAGGACCTACATCGGGAAGAAAAAGTACGATAGAAGAACGAGTCGTGTGAATAAGATTATATTTTATTAATAATCGTATAAAGAATTTGAAATAAAAGCTTAAATGTTGTTTCTCTTTTAAGGTAAGGTTTGTAATTATTTTAGGTCAATATTTGTGTAATAGAAATTGTAAAATTTATTTCGTGTAATAAAAAAATATTTCTCTTTTCGAATGAACGAAACTTGTTTTTTATTTCTACCGCCTAAATTAAATAAAGCTTTTGAACATTACAAAACCATGGAAAAATTAGAATTCAAGCAATGCCACAGATGCTGCAAGTGCGCTGCCAAACATAGCAGGACTAAGGTTAAGGCTCGATCCTCACTATAAAGCCGTTCACAGTTCGTTCTCGGTCCAATCTCGGTTTGATAAAATATTATGAAGTAAAAAATACATATGCGCATTCATACTATCCGTAACAGTCAAGTTTCGCTCGAATCCCAGTCCAATCACGATCAGGTTCGAAGAAATTTTTCTTTGAGTGAAATCGAAATTATCACGACATTTACCAATAGTGTGAATATTCGGATTAGTCAGCTATTACCCGCTGAAGCGATAAGTACATCAAATGCAACAATACTTCAAGTATATTTTACTTTTAATTAAATGTTAATTGTATTTGAATTATATTGTAGTTAAAATAATCTTGAGTGATAAAAATGACAAAACAAATGTGGACTTTCGAAAGACTTTCGAAGCTATAGTCGCTAATTCTTCAATCGAAAAGTTCAATGACATTTACAATAATTTTAATTATCTACGAGCCAAATACATCCGACTGATTATTGACAATTCAAGAGTGAATCGTGAATTGAGTCAGATTGTATAATGTGAACATGATACGACTTTACCAGACCGAAATCGGATCGAGAACGAACTGTGAACGGCTTTATAGTGAGGATCGAGCCTAAGGGTTTGGCAAGTGTCGATTGATACACTAAAGATTATATTCACTTTTAGCTATCTGGGGGCACGGCAGTGCCCCCGCCAAGTCGAGCAAAACAAAAACAAAAACAAACAAGTCAATTTATTTATTTAAAACATACAAGATTTTTAATATTGATATGGTCAGTATAAGATGTTGTTAGGTGAGCTAATTTCGTAATAACTCAAGACAGAAGGTTACTTAAGTAGGGACTGAATAAATTAACCGACTTGGCATAACATGGATCTCACAACTTTTGACGGTAGAAGAAGTAGAACTGAATTGCGAGACTTGGTTTTTTTTACAAGTTATGTTTTTGATGGCTATAATTTAATTAAGAAAACTCATTAATAGATGGTTTCTCAAAATAAGTAAACATTTAGAAATTTTTTATAAAGTGCATTGTAAGTATGGCTGGTGATTTCAAAGTTAATATGGAGAAATTGTCGCAAAATTATGGTGTGCCTACGGTGGCGAAAACGAGGGAACTTGCAAACGGTTTGCTATATTGAAACCCTTATGCTACGCCATAAAATCAAGATGTCTTCTTATTTGAAACAATATTTATCTACTAATGGAATATAGGCATTATTCCAGTTGGAACTTCCTTTTTCATCCTTTTTCCTTTATCATTTAGAAAATGACTATATCAAGTTACTACAACAATAATTTGACGTCTCTTTTAAATTAATTCGATTCTTCAACAGTAATTAATTGCGACGCTTGGCTCATAAAAGGCCTTTGGTTAAAAATACCTTATAGATACACGAAACCTAAGTTTTAAGATAGTACACTATAGATATAGAATGGATTATTTGAATATCAAAAGAGATTTGGCCCTAAACTACTTTGTGTACGTTACGTAGTATCTCTTTGAAGGTGTTTTATGGGTGCATGGAAGCTGCCGGTGACAGATTCGGCCGTAATAGGCGTATTACGAATACAAAGCGACCGAATTCGACAGGCACCTCACGAAAAGGAATCTAATTTAAAAATAAATAACCCTCCGATGGAGATAGTGTGGATAAAAGAGTGGTAAACGGCCTTACATATAAGAATATATTCATTCACATCTAGGACAATAAAATTAAAATATGTTTTTTTTTATCATTTTTTCTGCCCTACGGCGAGTTAAAAAATTGCTGATTTTATCTATTTTGACCGCCTCCTCATTTAAGTCCTGAAATCCAAATTGAATTTTAAATTAGGTAACATAATGTAGGTATTGATCACAGTATAATAAAGGGTACTAGCGTAGTATTGATTATAGATGTCATGTCACAGAAGGAGGCAGCTGAGAGGGAGCGAGAGGAAGAGGCCGGTTTCGCTTCCCTCAGACGCAGGCGGTTGGGCAGGAGAAAGCGGGTATATCAAGACCGTCTTTTAATGTCCTAGGGGACCTACGCACATGGCTGACTAGCTGTGTGTGCCTGCACAAGGTTTCCTCCGCCTGGGGATTGCCCCGGTGCCTCCGGGCAATCCCCCATTGGAGTTAGCCTAGCCAGCAATGGCTAGGCTGCTCTGGGGTGGATCGGAGTTGTTGCCTCGACAGAGCCCGGTCCATCCCTTTTGAAGGGCAAGGAGACACCGGGGAGTTTTAGTGGGTAGTGCCAGTGCCGCTATGACCTAGAGCATAGCGCGGAGCACTGGTGACCCCCACATACCCGTACCGCCTAGCCAGCGGTAGGAAATCTGTAAATGGATTTCTCCTCGTAAAAAAAAGGTATTGATTATAGAACGCATTGCAGAAGTTCAAAGTATTTTAGAATCAGATATGGGCAGATACAATCAGACACACACAGATTTTGAAGATATTATATCCATACTTCTGTATTAATATTATAAAGAGAAATGATTTGTATTTATTGAATGTATTTTTGTAATGAATAAACTCAAAAGCAACTGGACAGATTTTAAAAATTCTTTCACCTATTGAAAGGTACATTATCAACGAGTAACATAGGCTACTCACTCACCCTCCCCCATCACCGCCCTTTACCCCCCCCCCCCTCTCGTGAATTTCGTTAGGTTAGATTACCGAGGTAAGATATAAGACAGCGAGGCCAAACTCTCTCGTTTTCTCGTTATATGGAGTACTGCTCTCTGGAATTGCGCGCTAAATACCAACTCGACCCATTTGATACCTTGCAGCGTTGAATTGTTCCAATTGTGACGACATTGCTCATACAATAACGGTAAGAACTCCTTATTCATTTTTTATTCTACCGGCTGTACAAAGCTTCCGACGAATTGTTCCAATTAATACCTGACACAAGGTTTTACCAATGTACTGCGCGCCATAGATGCGGAGTTCTTTCGCATTACTTGGATAATGTGCCGCAGCGCACGGTCCGGATAAGTAGAAACTCCGAGTATCCCAAGGACACGCGAACTTGTTCCACCTAGCTAACTTCTGGGGTGTTTCTTCAAACGCGCCGTAAACAAATTTCTGCAAGTCGGCGGCGCAACTGCTTCCCTCAATGTATTGCTTGTGACCTTAGACGGCGATAACCACTTACCGTCGAGTGGACCACCCTTTACATACATATAAACTATAATTAAAATTAAAAACTAACCCCTGACTTTCTATTGAGCCCAAAAACGTTAATCTGCTGTAAGTTGCTGAGCAGCATCTGCAGCATTAGGTCAAGGTTACCATGTTATGGAAATACTACTGAAGTAATATAATATACTTTCATATCAATCGAACCCGTGAAATCAATGAAATTCCTGCGTCAACTAGGAAACGGGTTGATGATTTTCAAACGCCTGAAAAGATCTTCATAAAATACAACTAAGAACCATTTCGACCACGTCAGCTTTCAAACAAAACAGAAAACAGATCAAAATCGGTCCATCCGTTTGGGAGCTAAGGTGCCATAGACAGATACACAGCCATAGACACACACACATCAAACTTATAACACTCTGTTTTTGCCTCGGGCGTTGAAAATAGAAAAGCGTGCACCGACTCAAGATTATTCAATGCCGCTCATCTTATCACAAAGGAAGATACTCGTATCCTGTCTGTTACTCAACTTAGACATCTCCTAGTTAGACCTTTATACGTCTCTAATAACAGCCTCGTTTTTCCTCTTGGAAAAGTATTTTCACTATAGATAGTAATCTAACAATAATCAGATCTATTGGACATCGTAAGTTTTCTGTGCGATCTGTATTATTTCAAAAAGGATACACAAAAATTGCTTCTGGTCGTAAATGTATAAATAAATCTCTTTTTAACGACACAAAGTTAAGCTCTTCTAAGTTATTGGATATTCTGCAATAAGTCGTGATTAATGATCGTTGGATTGTATACGTACATAACGTTTTAAATAAAATAACATATCAGTCAAAGAATATTTCTTTAAAACTTTCTCAATACTTATTTTACTTTAGTAATTGTTTGTGAGAACAGTAATATTTGAACATAAAGCCTAATACACACTTGTACACTATGTTGCGCGATTTTTCTAGATACTATCTAGAGACACCGTTTTTGTCTCGTCTAGCGTCCACACTACTATGCGAATTTCTCAGTCTCATCTTCGCAGTCCATCATGGGGGACATTGTTTTGCGTGGAATAAGATTCTGCTTAGTGCTAATTATAAGTGAAAGAGCACGAAAACGTAAACCTCGGTAGACGCGCGAAGTGCTCGCGAAGACCTAGGTTCGGAAATGCATTTTTTAATAAATTAAAACTTGAAGACGCCATGGATTTTTGGAACTTCATCCGGAATTCCAAAGAACTATAAACAAAAAAAACTGGTAACTGGAGATAGACTGGGACGTGTTTCACCTAGAGACGATGTCCACATTGTTAAAATATTGCACAACATGTCTAACGTTGCATGCCGTCTCCCATTCCGATCGGGACACATTAAACTTGCGATTTTTAGTCTCGCAACAGGCCGTAGACAAAAGTTTTGTCTATAGACATGACTACGTAGTATGTCTACCAATGTGAACTAGGCATAAGGAATTGTAAATTGTGGATAATAATATAGATACAATGATAAAAGCTTTATGAGAATAGATTTGGGAACATTCACCGAAATAAAATTTAGTTGCTCGAGGTCATCCTAAAGAAAATCTATCTGAAGTTAAAGCTTAACTATATAAATATAGATAAGTATGTAGGGTAGTCGCGTTCACCCTTGCACAAGGTAAATTTCGTTTAGGCGATGAAATGACGCATATGAGTGAAGTGGATGAAAGTGGCTGCTCACTACATCTGTGAACGAGAATCTCATTTACTTTTACTATATACACCCAATAATATTTTGATGGGGCATATGGAAAATAGAGACTTTCTCTCGTGAAAACATTACATATTTTAAAGAAATATCTCTGTAATACTTATCGATACTTAAATTTTAGACATAATAGGTTGGGGAAAAGTTTCCTCGCATTTTATGTGAAAACTTAAGACTTTTGTTTACATTTAATTAGAGTATATATATGCCATTTTGTTCGATGACTTTTTGCCATTTTGTAGGTAGTGACACAATCCCGTTGCTGTAGAAATTTTGGAACTGCTGATCGAAAAGTGACCGAAACAAAAGGTAATCTGAAGGTGCAATGTCAGGACTATATGGCGGATCCATTAACACCTCCCAGCCAAACTCTCCTAATATTTGCTGAGTGGCTAAAAATGTGTGCGGTCTATAGTTGTCGTGATGAAAGACCACACCCTTTTTATTGATCAATTCCGGCCGCTTTCTCTCGTTGTTGGCAGTAGAGATCCGAATCGATGATTTTGTGTTCAATTTCCCAGTTTTTCAGCTATGTCGTAATTACTGATATGCCGATCTTGCTCCACTTTTTCAAAAATGGCGTCCATTTTATCCGTAACAGGGGCATCCGGGCGAGGTGCATCTTTGACATTAAAATTCCCCGATTGAAAACGCTTAAACCAACTTTGTGCTACTCTTATTGACACTGCATTAGGTCCATAAACGTCACAAATTTCACGGTCTACGTTGCATTTCTTACTTTTTTGTAATAAAATTTTAAAATGTATCGAAACTTGCCTTAACGTTCTATTCTAGGGTTTCCTGGTCCGATTCCCGGCAGGTTTAACTTTTCAAATTTGTCTCTGCTCTGGATCTGGAAAGTAGTGGCAGGGCACACTGCGTTTTGCAGTCATTTGTGCAGCCCATCTGGCGGCAGCCCCCATTACAGAAGACCATCGTGAAGTAACAGCACGGGTGGTGTTGTGTTGCGAGGAGTAAGTAAGGGATGCCAGAGCCCATTTCTCTATCCCCTCCCAATCCCTTATCCTTAATCCTACTGCAGTCGGCAGCGCACTCGCGGCAGCTTTGGCATTGCTTGTGTTGCTTGTGCTTGTCTATAGACGACGGTAGCCACCGTCAGCCTGTCTGCCGATCTTAATATTAAAAAAAATAATAATAATTTATTTAATTAAATTACACGTACAAAGTCTCGTGCAACAGCTGGTTTATTATAAAATTCACAAATATTATAAGCATTCTCTTCGTCCGCGTTGAAAAATAAAAGTTGTAATGCCTGATGAAATATGTAAAGCAATATAAAGGACGACATCTTTGTGCTGTTAATCTTTATTCTTAGATAGTTGGTGACCTCGGCTTCGCTGTTAATTTTATAATATTAGTTGCTAACTTTGTTATATTGTTTAAGTCTTACAGAATAAGTTGACAAGTAAGCATAATAATATACTTTCTTATCGCGCGCTCATTACTTCTCATCATAATTTGTTTAGCAAGATGAAAATTCAAGGAATTATTTTCAAAAGGGATTCTAGATTATTTTCTATCTTTAAAATTCTAATTACGATGCGAAGGTCTTTATTTCAACATTCAAAATGTGGTAACCAATTGAAAAACATAATCAATTCGAACTAAACTTTTTAATTATTGTACACATATTTGTTTTACATAATATTATTGTTAATTAGTATATCCGTTGAATAATAATGTACAGTTTATCACAGATTTATGTTATCAATATTTACAATTGTGGTAACCATTAACTTTCCTCTAATTTACAATCTATTAAACAGTTATGGAAAGCTTAATACAATTTCCTAACGAAAAATACAATTTCAGTTATACAAACTATGTTTTAGTATATAATATCTAGATTTATAATTTTATTTTTTCTAATCAATTTATAATCATTTTCCTAATTTTATTTTTAAAATATTTATCTAATATTTCTTTTGCAATATTGGCACGCTTTTACTAACCCTGAAACACGCTAACACATTCCTTATCTATCATACACATTAACATAATAAATATTTCACCCTTTTACATACAAATTGATTTAACATTTATTATTTTAAGAAATTTTAATTATTCCCAAACTCTGGTATATTTATTTATTCTTTTGGCCTAAGTAGCCTTGTTTTATAAAACAGGTTTGGTCAATATTTAGTAAGCTGCCGAAATTTTTACTTTTTATAATAACACTTAAAATTTAGTTTGCTATTTAATGGACTGTACATATGTTGCGGGAGAACGTTTCTAAGTGGAAGAGAACTGTATCATTTCTTTTAAGCAATTTAGAACAATTTAGAACAAACAAAGCAAAAAATGTACGCATTTCTACATTTGTAATGTACATGATACGTACGTGTAATGTAATGGTAGACACACTGCGGTCCGCATTCGCAAATTGGAGAACCCGTTTTTCCATCTTTTATCGCTTTCAAAGTCGGAAATGTACTTTACAATACTTGTAAAACTGTGCTATAATGGTGTGAATCCCTTCCATTTAGTACCCCGATGGTAGTCCATTTTTGGTGTAAGACAGGCTAATGGTGGGTGGTAACCGTTGCCGATAAAATAAGCAAGTGCCTTAGTATCTTCCACTCATAAAAAGAAAAAACTGACATGTACAGATACTATGTATTGTTCAAAGTAATGTTATTTCTCGTTGGTAATGGGGAAGTAAATCCTGTTGTTATTGTTTTTAAGTGATGAACTAAACCTGTTCGACGGGACAGTCCCGTGAGTCACAATGTTAGTCCTGTAGCTGACCAGGTATCTTGGTCGTGTATCCTTAGACGTGCTATTGGACCGAAGACAATGATGAGACATTTCATTTGGACGTTTGTAAACATATTGCTCTCATTATTAGAACACGGTATTTAATGGATGTTGGTGCTATCTTTTAAAGAAATTAATCCGAGAGATTCATTCGTATTATAATAAAATTTATAAAGAGAAAACAAATTGTTTTGTAATTCAGTTGAGACTCGTTGTCTTTTAGTCAATTGCTCACGAGCGAAGACGCACTTATATAACAAAAGCTATACTTTAATCGATTTATGCATGATTAATTGTTTTAAAATTATTATTATATTAGGTCAAAAACATTTGCAATAATTATTATACTTTACTGAATGTTATAAGAACATGGTTTGCGGTTATCGTTCACGAAAATTTATTTGTTTTCTCCCATGTTTGGCACTCCAAATTGGTTACATGGTACATGACTGTTCGTATATAATAAGTAACATCGATTGTTTACAATATAACTTAAAAAATATATTTTCATTTAATTTATAAATAAAATAAGGTACTCGAGCATCCATTAAATAATTTGTACATCATCTCAAGATAACTAATAACGATCACTCTTCTATCTTCTCGAATAAAAACTTCTGTAGAAAAATCTCGGCAATGCCGCACCTGGAAATAATATAATTTGAAAATATTATATATGTCTATAATTGAACATATTTATTAACAATATTTTCATTGTGTCTTGCACGAACAGGACTTGCCAGAGTTAAAACTCTGGCGAGACAAAATAAAGTTGAGGACAATTTGCGGAGAAAATACTACATGTCGTAAACCTAATTCATGATTTTTTCTATCTTACCTTCTTAACTGGGTAAAATAATAATAATAATGATTGAAAGGAAACGTATTTGTTTAATATACCTGATATACGTACGTATTTTAGTTAGTAAAATTTTGTTAATTACAAAAAAAAAGTTAATTACACCCTAAAAGTCAATTATTCCCACTATCATAATAGAAAGAGTGCTACAATCGAATCAAAACTTAGTTCTAAGATCTACGATAATCACAATAACGTGAATCTTATTATAACATCCCAAAACTAAACGTCAATAGCTACTGAGCATTTTAAATGTCCATGAAATGAATAATCGCTCAAGCTCATGCCGCGTGTGAAACGATGTGGTAAGTAGACAAAGGACATTGGAACTAGTTAAATTGAATTTAAGGCGCAAAGTCGGTCGTCTAATGTATGAATATGGATCTGTATGGGATTTCACGCTCGCCGGGTCGGAAATGCACAAAGTTTCCTTTTGTGGCATTTCTCATAACTTGATTTGTGACGGCGCAACCCTTCAGCTAGTTCCGGCACGGCGCCGCCGCGGCGAGACGCGTCACTTCCGGAACACGCTGCCGATTTAGTGATAAGGGAGGAGGAAGCGAATATTCAAACTGCTAGATTATTGAGCATCCAATAATAAGGTGTACTTGAAACAAATTCATTCATAAACCCTTCAGTTCTGAGAAGTAAAAGAAAGTACTGTAAAAGAGACCTCGTTCCAATTACATTGCGAGCTATCGTGTTTTATAATTAGGACTGAATCTTGTTTAATCTTGTTTTTTTGTATCAATTACGCTTAAGTGTACCTATAATAGAAAGAAAAACATAATTCTTGATCACAGCTGAATGCAGCGGATCAAACAAAATTTATTTATTTTGTGACCACAGGTAATATTATAAATACACTTAGTATAGAATTCGAAAACTTCCCGAATTGTTTTTTTTTTAAATTGTGTCAATTACACACACAAATTGGTAAAAAAAAATTTCTCATTAAAATAATCGCAAAAGCCATAATTTGGGTTAAATTGATGATTATGGGATTTCCATTGATGTCTTGATTTTGAAAAGTGCATCTCTTTCTTGAAGTTGTTTTCTTGCTACTTTTGCTGATGTCGCCTTAAATCTTCTGCTTATGGGACTGTGTTAAATTCAGTCAATACCTTCACTTTAATCGTAGCTTCCACCCTCTTTCTAAGGGTCACAAGCCTATGAAACATGAAATTACACCATGGCGTTTATTTCGTTGGGCGAGTAAGGGATGCCCTATTGTCACCTTGTCCATTACCAATCACTATTAGTATGATCTCTTGTTGCTTGTGTTTCTCGGCGACGGTGACTACGTATACCATCGAGTGGACCATCAAGACCAATCGATCGCAAAACAAAAAATCCATGATATGTCATATATTATAAATAGGGCTAGATTTATAGAATAGGAAACATTTAAAAAACATAAAAAAATCACGAAGTACACACCCCCGACCTTTAATAAGCTGTTATAAACCTTTAGCTGTTATGTGTTAAGATCGCTTAAGCCTAAGCACCCGCTCTGCAACAGAGACTGACCCTACGGAAGACTAACAGAATCTCATGCACGTAATCAGACGTGTAAAGTTTAAAGTCGGATCTCTGTTCATTAGCAACACTAACAAGTTTGTTGCTTTTGGCTGAATAACAATAACTTTACATCTTAGCTTTCAGAATTCATATATTTTCATATTAATAAACTAATATTATGCCAAAACTTGAAATCTCTGTTATTTCGAATAATTTTCGACATCGACTCGTACAATTTCTAATCAAACATTGATAGCTCACTAAATTATAAATTAGTTTGTCAATAATTGATTTTAGCCACGCGTAAAATGTAAACATTTTTTATTTCTTTTCCAATGCCCTTCGTCGTATTTATGACCTGCCTTGTTACAAATGCGTTATGTATAAGTGTTATACAGTCAAAAATAATTTTACTTGGCTCGAACTAATTTTCCATTGAACTACTCGTTAAGAGTGTAAAGGCATACTTACATTACACGAACATCTACTGAATTTTGAACTCGCGACAACGGATGTAAACCAGTCACATAATAGGGTAACTGTCACAGTATCAAGTCACTATGGTCGCAATAATAATAATAATATAATAGTTGTAGTATTGATTTGTAGCAGAACAAAGGCCTGTGCCCAACAGTATGCATCATATCATATTATATGTCGCATTTTGAATCATGGTAGATATACCTCGCAAACGAGCTACTTGTCAAGAGTTTCTGAATTTAACAATTTTCCATGTTCTGTATATTTGTATCATGTAAAAAATATACTGTATATTTTTGATACAGTTATTTTTTTTTTAATTTCATAGACATTGGTAGAGTGCGTTTTAAAATTTCAATATAACAAATAAGGACTCACAAACAATAAGACACACAGAATACATTCACCCAAAAGTTTCATCACTTTGAACATAAAAAGATGTTTTTCTGTCTATTATGTTATAATAGAGCCAATAATAAATTTATAATAATATTAATTTCCGCGATACAGTTGAGAGTATTGAACTAGACTCTTATGTGATTAGCAGATGCACTGTACGAGTATTAGCTAACTAGGACACCAATGAATATAATATAAACGGAATAAAGAAAGCTGCCGCTGGAGAGTGTCCTTAATAAATTAAATCAAGTTTTAGGAGTTTAGTGAACGAAAGTTATCAAAAGAATTCTCCTTTTGGCAAACCAACAAGAATCCACAAAATGCATTTGTAACATCGACGATTTGTAACTTGAACGTGCTTCTAAGCGTCGTAGCGTGCTTTATATAAGTTTCTAACTAAAATGTTGTATGTTATTGGAAATCTGAGTTGTGATGTGTATGGCTCACTTAAATAAGCTCCTATCTATTCTCTATGGAATTCATGTCAGGTAAAGGCATGACAATGAAAATTTTTCAAGTAAATATTTTTTTATTTAATTTTTAGAGTTTAATTAACTAATATTTAAAAAGGTTAAAGTAGCTAATTTATTATTCATTGGATTACCTACAATTATGTATAAACCCAAACCCCCACACGATGTAAGCCTGTGTCGTGGGGTTCCATAACAACTAAGGAGCGGAACCAATGCTAACATCATCAGAAATAACTACAAAAAGTCAGTTACTCTGAAATAATCGAAAAAAGAACGTCCCAACACAATTATGTTAAGACAGCCTCGCGCAGCGTTCTGTCATGCTATAACCCTCAGTTTTAATCAATCATTTTACTAAACAGATTCTGATACGGCTTTCAATGTTCAATATCTCATTAGTTAAGGATACGATTTGACGAGCGATTATCACGCATACAACGTCATGACAGTTTTGTATTCAGAACGGTTACACGATACAGAGACGGGGCTATTGTCCAGTTAGCAAAAGGCTTGCCTCTACGCCAGTATTCCCCTATACTTATATGATTTTTTAAGATCATAAAAAAACTACTTTTGTAAGTAAACGTGTCTGTGTGGTCTAATTTGCCTTTGGCTCTTCTTCGGAAAGAATTAAATATTTTGAAAATCATTCATTAATTAATTTTTTCCCTATTTTCCCTGTTTTACGATTATATGTATATACATACAAAATAGCCGTCGATTATAGATACACAAAAATATCAAAAATTAGTTTTTAGATAATCTTTTGATTTCAATGTCTTAATTTTTGTTCATCTCATGCATTTATTTTGTCATTTAGATATTAACGACTTTATTTTAATATTTATATATTAAAACATAATAAATTTTAGTGAATATGGAATTTCACGTTGTTTTTTGTTCATCTCATAAAATATATCAAAACAAAGCAATGTGTTTTGAAATAAAAATATCATGTCTGAACTGTCACAGCAAAAAATCTTACGAAACCATCTCGAGTTGGAAACTTTCGGAGAAGTTTCGGTGTCTCCACTGCGTCCTCTTTTATTTAAAAAAAATACATTTTCAATTTGTATTATCTGAAACCTTAGCGATGTTTATAAAATAAAATTCAAACCAGATAGTCAATCAAAGTTTTAGTTTAATATGTTATTAAACCAACCTGGCTTCGCCTCTTTTGGACAAGTTTATGTATATATCCATTGGGAATAATATAGGCACCTTTTAGATAATAAAGGACTCTTTTTTTTTCAAATAGACATAGTAGGTTCGAAGACTTAGTGTTCTCTCATTATAATTTTAGTACCTATAGAAGCTCAAACCAATTTGCCTACAGTGATTTTTATTCAAAATTGTTATAATAAAAGCCAATCCGTTGACGGAGTTTTATAATAGCTGTGGCTTCCCTCGCCTAGGTGCAAAAGAGGAATGCAAGCCGACCCTCATAGGATAGAGCATAGGGAACTTGTTGAGGATGGAGTGATACTTTTTTTAATTCTCTTAATCCTAAATTATATTACGTAACGACTTGTAAATTTTCTTGACAATGTAGCCGCATTCTTATTCCATTTTTCAAGAATGCTTCCATTATTAAACTCAAGGCTAATTGCTTTCTGAGAGTAGTTCAATATAAATATATTTTCTTAATGTTTATTGTCTGTGTTAAACTATCGTGTAAAAGCTTATTAAGAGATTAATTTTGATGGTAGGTGGCTACCGTCGCCTATAAACAATAGCAAACCCAAGTGCATGCAAGTGCGCTGCCGACTTTGATAAGATAAAAGAAATAGGCTCTGGCACAAGACAATTTTGTAAGAATGATTGCAGACGCAGTGTTCTCTGCCACTATAATTTTCAATAATGTTATATTTCATAGGTTCATAGGATTTTAGATTTTAGATACTTTTTCTACTGTTTTAAATATATGGAATAGTGGATGGCAATACATCCCCTAGTCGCCGGATAGATCAGGTATTGCCTCACATTTACTACGGCTATGTGAAAAGCTGAGAATAGGATAGAGTGGAAACGACTGGTAGTCGATGTGAGCAAGGCATTTCAGAATGAGCGCGAAATTTATTATTCCAAATAATAAATTTTCAACGAAAATATTATGTGCACTCATTTACATAACAAAACAAGTTTTGCATGCTATGTATATATGTATGTATGTACCTTTGTATATTAGTAAAACTAAAAAGAAAATACTTGAGACATCACATGAGCATGAGCATTGTTTTATCAGAGTAGAAGACCGATAATATAATGTGATCTATTAGATATTCTTAACACTGGTCAGGAAGTAACTGGTTGGTGAGGCGATTACAAAAGCCAAGGGTGACATTCCATGTTTTGTCTGGTAACTCTACTAATTCTAACTGGTAATTCTAACTAATATGTATAATAAAAGTGAAAGCGTGTTTACCAAAGTATTATTTGACAAGTCTCACATGCCTCAATCCCCTTATCATGCACGTAAGTATTTCAAGAATTTTTTTCTAATTTTTTATCTTATAGAGTGTTATCATCGTTGGCGGCTGTTAAAATAACTAAAAAAAGTTGAACACTAATAAAAACAACACCATATTAATACCATTATTTATAAGTAAAGAAAATATATAAAGAAGTGCATTCAGTCAACAATTGCCGAGTCAATAGTTACTTGACACATAATGTTTCATAACTTATACTTTTTAAAATATACCTAGAATAAATGCATAATTGAACCAGATATTACAAAATGCATTTAGAAACTTTTTGAATTAACTAGTGGACAAATTAAATTCTTAATAATATTTTTTGCGACAGATTTCAGCCTTGATAATATCTAAGTGAAATTAGATATCGCGATTGCTTTCGGTTGCAAAGAGAAATGAGGCCTTTTTTCAAAATAGGTCAGTTTCGACACCCTTGTTCAATATATTTTTATAATAATAAGCGGCAGGCAGGTTGATACTCTACTCTAGGTCGCCTAAGACTAATAGCGACAATGTATATAACGGTGGCAGGACAGCCGAGACAGTTCTTCTACCTGAAATAGTTGTGCGCTGCCTTGTCGCAGAGATAGTATGACAAGGCGAATAGTCCATTTATTACTTTTAAACTAAGCAAGGAATTTAAATGCGGTTAGCATCAATATTTTCAAACCTCCTTTCGGAAATTTGGAAACAGTTAAAAAAAGCATAATTTCTTTTTTATACCTAAATAATTAACAAAAAAACAATTAATCTATTGAAAATATTTATTTTCATTTAAATCTATTAATTATTTCGCAATTTGTGAACTATTTTGTGCTGTTTTTAGTGTATTTAATGTAGATCTACAGGTTTAATCCAATAGGTAGGCCTATTAATAAATAAATGAATCAATAAACCTCAATGTTGAAGTGAAAGTCAGGACACAAAAAAACTTTGCAATAATTTTCACCGAACAAGAAAACCCCTTTCTGTTTCCCGACTAATATAAACGTTTCATTTTAATTAATACAACAAACACCCTCTCGTTTTAAAAGAGCAAACACATAAATATGTATTAAAAAGGTCTGGCCTAGAAACGAGTGAGTCGTGTGGAGGTCCAATTAATTTCCTAATACAAAACACTTTTATTAAATCATAAAACATTCGCTTCGCTGCCCACTGCCCACTGCCCATTGCCCGTTGCCCACGGGCCGTCCCAATTGTGACATGTCAATTTCATAATTAAAATGCGTTTGACCGTTAGACGGATAGGAAGGGCCCGCGAGATTAAGAGAGCGCAAATTGAATGTTTAAACAGGATGGCTTGTCAACCCAAAAATATAAAAATATAATGTCCCGCCCCCACAAAGTATGTTGCCTATAACATAACACGTTTCTCATCAATTGCTCCCGGTCGAAAGTGTATCGATAAATTTTCTTTAAGGCACAAATGTTTTGTTCAGAGTCATCAATTTCCGAAGGCATTCTAACTTCTAAGTCAATGGGTATTCTACATCAAGTTGAGATTGATGATTATCGGATTCTACGGTCACGTGTTAAATACTTGCGAGGCTAAGTATATTATATCTTCTCTATATATAAAAATGAATCCCCATTTCCCTTGGTCACGGCATCACGCGTGAACGGGTAGACCGATTTTAATACGGCTTTCACTAATGGAAGGAGGGATAAACGGAGAATGTTCATATATATAAAAATTGCACGCCTGGCGAAGCCGGGGGCGGGTCGCTAGTTTATTATAAATATCTTTTCAATAAAATTTATGTCAAATATTAATTATTTGAGTTTAAATTTTATAAATAAGTATTTTAAGGGTTTATTATTTAATTAATAGGTTAGGGAAAAAATTTCTTCACATTTTATATGAAAAAGTTTATTTACATTTAATTACAGTATATAATGCCATTTTGTTCGATGACTTTTTGCCACCTTGTAGGTAGTGACATGATCCCGTTGCTATAGAAATTTTGGGACTTCTGATCAAAAAAACGCGACAAGTTGTTTTGGCAGTCCTCTCTGGATCTTAATATGACACTGCCTAAAGAATTCTGAAAAGAATCTTTAGGAATCTGAAGGTTCAAGGTCAGGGCTATATGGTGGATGCATTAACACCTCCCAGCCAAACTCTCTTAATATTTGCTGAGTGGCTAAAAATATGTGCGGTCTATAGTTGTCGTGATGAAAGACCACACCCTTTTTATTGATCAATTCCGGTCGCTTCCTCTCAACTTCTTGCTTTAATCTCATCAGTTGTTGGCAGTAGAGATCCGAATTGATGGTTTTGCCGGCACTAAAAGCTCATAATGAACAATTCTTTTCCAATCCCATCATACACACAGCATCACCTTATTGCGAGTTAACCCGGGTTTTGGCACAGTCTGTGAAGCCTGACCTTTGACCTTCGACCACGACTTTTTTCGCAGGTTTTTGTCGTACGTGATCCACTTTTCACCATCAGTTACCAATCTCTTCAAAAACGGTTCGGTTTCATTAGGTCTCAATAAGGAATCGCAAATGAGTACACGATTCATAAGCTTCTTTTAGCGAGCTCGTGTGGCACCCAAATATTAAGCTTTTTTTGTGTACCCAGCTTTTTTGTTTTGTGGCCAATTCCCAGTTCTTCAGCTATGTCGTAATTGCTGATATGCCGATCTTGCTCCTCTTTTTCAAAAATGGCGTCCATTTTATCCGTAACAGGCCGACTAGAGCGAGGTGTATCTTTGACATCAAAATTCACGCTTAAACCAACTTTATGCTACTCCTACTGACACTGCACTAGGTCCATAAACGTCACAAATTTTTTTCACGGTTTGCGTTGCATTTCTTCCTTTTTTGTAATAAAATTTTAAAATGTATCGCATTTTGTGATATTATATTATGTGACAGAAAGAAAATCAAATCAAAAACGTATTACTTAATTTATTTCTTTTTTAAAAATGTAACCTTTTTAATGTCACCAAAACCAGCCAGATACAAATAGTACAGATTTTATTACAAGTTTATACATACTATATGCCAAAAGACTTTTTCCGACCAAATTTTTTTAAATATACCCAAAGTTTAATGTAATACGAAGCTCTTTATATGAGTTATAATAATGTTTTACTTATAATTATAACTTTCTCAGGTAAGCGAATGTTGTAATTATTTATGGGAGTAAATAATTCTAAACCTATAAATTTATAAGAATAAGAATAAGAATTGTTTATTTGCTGAATGCAGGTTTACAGAACATAGATGTATTTTACATTATTATTTTGGTCGCTACATTCTGCCCTTAAGGCGTGCAAATATGTATTATAATTTAAAAAACAATTATAAAATAAATATAGAAAATTATAAAATTACATTATACCACGAATTAATCACATTATTGGTCATTTAATTAGTTATTTTTCCTTGTCGTTAAAATATTCTTTAAGGCTGTAAAAACACTTTCCTATTAGCCATTGGGACAGCTTTCGCTTCATCAAATTTATGGGAACACTCTTGAAGGCATCGGGCAATTTGTTATATATACGTATTGACATACAGAAAACGTTGTCTTTGTATATTCGAAGTTTAGCATTTGGCATATACAATTTTTCGGATCGACGTGTGATTGTTGTACTCATGTCACTATTTTTTTTGTAGTATTCTGGATGATTTCTTACAAATATACACATTTCCTTTATATACATGCATGGCAAGGGTAAAATCTGGAGCTCCCTAAATAGAGGCTTACAGCTATCCAAATAATGGGCTCCACATATAGCTCTAATGCATTTTTTTTGAGCTTTGAATGCACTATCCATTTCTACAGAGTTACCCCATAAAATAAGGCCATAGTTTAAAATAGATGACACATATCCATAATATGCCGTTAATGCAGCTTTTTGAGAAATAATCTGTCTGATGCGTCTTAAGGCGAAAACAAATTTATCGACTTTGCCACACACTGAGCCCACATGAGCCTTCCAGTTACAGTTTTTATCTAAGTGGAATCCCAAAAACATTGTGGAGTCTACGGTTTCTATATTTACATTATTATGCTTAATTTGTAGAGGAATATATTTTGTTTTATAGTTCTGAAATTTTATTATTTTAGTTTTATTTACATTTATGTTAAGAAGATTATTATTTAGCCAAGTCACAGTAGTCTCAATTGCATTATTTATCTTTTGTTCAAAATGGTTAGTATCTTTACATTTTATTAATAGAGTTGTATCATCTGCAAATAATATACATTTGTGTTTTATTGATCCCGGTAAGTCATTTATATAAATTAGGAATAAGAGAGGTCCCAATATACTACCCTGCGGGACTCCGGCTCTGTTTATTTTGTATTCAGAGCGAAAGTGTTTATAATCCAATCCAGTAAGTCGTGAGATCTCCGTACATTGTTTTCTATTGGACAAATAACTAACGAACCAACTGTGGGCATTTCCTCTGATTCCATATTTTGACAACTTATCAAGTAATCGGCTATGATTAACAAAATCGAACGCTTTGCTCATATCTAGAAATACTGCAACCACAGAAGTTTTATCATTAAGACATTCTGTTATGGTTTTTATCAAATGGAAGCACGCAAGGGTAGTAGAACGATTTTTTCTAAATCCGTATTGGTCTTATGTGAAAACAGTAACATTTGCATTTACTAAAACATTTTAAATGTAAGTGTATTATGGTCAATTTAAATCACTAATTAGAGTTTTTTTATCTGGTACTAACCAGGTGACAAAAAAATAAAAAGGATATAAAATAATTGTATTTGAAAACAAATCAAATTAATTACATGTCTGCATTTTTTTTATGTTCATTTGGTGCACAAATAAACATAAAAAATAATATTTTCTCAAAAAAAAGAAACGAATCCATATAATGAGTTTGCAAATTAAACCCTTAAAGTTACTGCAACTCATAAAAGTTGAACTTTTCTTCGTAATAGGTAACATTTTTGATATGTAACAAAACTAAGGAAGACTAGAATCTGACTCTCTTTTCAATATTAGCATCTGCCAGCAGAGGGTAGCAATTGCTATTTTTATTTATTAAAAGTATGTGTGTTAGCTCCGACGAGTTTACTCCTATTAAATGTATAAAATGTCACGTGTTCCATCAAAAGTTATGTATGTTAGTTACGTTCAGTATACACAGATGTCACTGTCTTATAAGTTCGAATAGATCATTTTTTCGACGACAGATGTCGCTGCGCCGGCAAGTTATAATCGTTTCGTCAAACAACGCGGACTACACTTTTCATACAAGATTACGACGTTCATTTTATAAGCCCGGAGAAACGCTCTGGTGTTTCTTATTATACTAGATAGAATTAGGGAACAGATAACGTAACGCTTGTATTAATTTTACTACATACTTATAAATTTCCATATCCAGGGCCTTATATGAAGAAATCGATTTTTGAGAAGTAAATTGCAACAAACTTTAGTTAGTTGATTTTAAACCTAATTGAAACCTAAATTAATTGATATATAAAAAAAGTAGTGTATACTTTTAATTTAAACTTATTAGACATTCAATTAAGTCATTGCAGCGAAACATATAAATCAGGCCGTGATCTTATTGACCCAATGCAGATGTAGTGACGAAATGAACAAATTTGACAAGAAATTGAAGCCTGCCAATCCATTTTCATTATCAATCGAATATCGTTCTGTATACGGCGATCGATTTAACAATGACCGGTGAAAAAAAAATGTATGAAATAATTAGTAAGAGGGAAATGAGTGTGCCCAATCCGGTATACCGAAGGTCACTTATTCACGCCACAATGCCGGAACGAGTGTCTTGACCGCGAACAATGATTTTGAGAAGCACGACCAACGAACACGATTGTTGGAAATCTTTCACATCGAAACATTAAACTATATTTGTTTTAAGGAAGCAGTAAAAATAAACGCTTTAAACGAAAACGGTACATTCATTGCTCAGGATATTATCCTCGTAATTTTGATTTCATTGCTGCAAAAACTTTATGCTGTCGTTAACCTTATTACTTAGTATAATCTATGCGGTCATTCGCATTCATTTATCTATAAAATACTACATTCATTTATCTATAAAAAAACCAATCTCTTCAAATGAAAAGATCTCTTCAAATCAATATTGACATCAGATTCCAGTGTATTATAATGTTGTTATGCTGTATTAAATAATACTGGTTATTACAATGTCAAAGCTCAGTTTTACTCTTGCTTCTGTGGTCATCATTAATCGTATAAAACATTCATAGATACTGTTATAAATGGCATTTTTTTTTGTCAATATATTTTACAAATTACCAAAGTAATAACAGTATTGTAAAATATTAATAGACCATAGAAGAGAAAATATATTTTCTTCTTTTACAACTTCATTTTTAGATTGAATCGACTAGATTCAAATCTTTCCATAGAAATTAACAAGTCTAACAAATATATGTTTAACAAATATGTATCTAATACACACAGATAATCTGAAACACAGAGACACAAAAATCTTAACTTAATTTTTGCAATAAAATATTTCATTATGTGATTTTTTAAATATTTAATTATGATATAAGGAATAGCTCCCACGATACGGGAGTAGCATGATGTGGAATCTACTGATACATTTTTTGTCAAATCTAATTTTATCAAATTTCTTTCTGCTTTATTCTTTCTTTCTGTTATCTTTTCACTGCTAACTTGCTAAGCTTCTGAACCGATTTTGATAAAATTTTGTGTGGAAATGGCTTTAACTGCGGGCAAATATGTAGTCTGCTATTTGAGCTTTAAAAAAAAAGCTTATTCAGAAAGAAGAATATAAATGGTGAACTAAATAAACGAAATCATACCTACTTATTTTTATAGTTACCTACAAAAATCTAGTTACATCAGTTAAGAGTCAAGAAAGTGTTTTATTTCTTATTGTGTGCAATTAAAATTCACTCTGCATTGAAAGGTGCGAGCATGCGCAATCGAAAATGTGCAACTTAGAACTAAAGGACTGCAATGAAACAGGTAGCAATTCTCATAATTTATTCTTTTGTTATAAATATTTACACAGGCATTATTTACAGCTTCTTTCGTGACAATACATTCGTACATAAATATCTTGCCAATACTTTATTACATTTAAAAAAAAACATTATTTTATGAATTTCTATTTGCTTATACAAGCTCGGGTCCAAACGGAACTCATGCAAAAAACCCATGCATTAGCTACGACACTATTCAACAAATAATTTAAATTAAATCTACACGTTATTCTAAATCGAAAGCGATGTCAATACATTTCACGAATCGATTTAAAGTTTTCTAAGTCTTTGACGGGCTAACCTCACAAATTGACCTAATGTATCTTTATTATAGACAATTATACAATAATAAAATGTTTAGTAATTTTATCGTTATAAACATTTGAATAAAATATAGAATCTCTTAAAATGTTGATATATGAAATTGGCCCAAGTTTTAATTTAGAATAACGCGTCAATGCTCTAGAAGGTAAATTAGGTTGGATTAGTACTAACTACGCTGACTAGGTTATTCATCGTCCGTAGGCTTTACCTTGGGAGCCTGGGGGCACGAAGCCGTACCCGGACGCGCCGACAACCACGCCGCTGGTCTGAGACGGGTCGCCGGGGGGCGAGGGAGGGAACACTACGGGTCCTGAAATTTTTAATTATATTTTAGTGATGAAAGTAGGCATTTGCAAAGTTGGCTTCGTCATAAAACGCTACATTAAACGTCCACATAGAAGCGAAACTAATCGAAATAAAAAAAAAACTTTTTGAATCAGTTGAAAGATTGCAAACGAGTCAGATTTTTACAACCACACTAACATCTTATTGGCAATCTACATTCTACATGAATTTGACCAATCCCATTCGTATTCAAAGAAAAGTGCAACTCGGCTACATTACAATATTATCAGTTTTCTTCTTAAATCTACTGAAAGAGATCTCTTACATCTACTCGCAATTACTTAATGCAATATTCGTGCAACTAGGAATACCAAATAATTATTTTAGTTTTGAGTGACAATTAAGTCTGCTCCAACAAAATAATCATAAAGTAACTCGTACTGTTACGTTGTCACGGTTGAACTGATTTAGATTTTAACTTAGGCTAATTATGTAGATTGCTTAACTTAGCTGACTTTTTAAAATAGTGTTACAACTAGTATTACCTAAATGAAAGGTTTTAAACTAATCGACAATTTTCTACTAGGACAGATGAAAATAAAAACTTTGTCAATAATTTATTATTTCATAATTTAAGTGTCTTCTTCGTATTATCGACAAGTATTTATTGGATTTTAATGGTCTGTCATAAATTACTTTACCATTCAAGGATACTCAAATCATAAGTACCAATTTAAAGTTGCTTGACTATTTCACACTCCAAGTAAGTAATCGAATATCGGATAATTAAAATTGAGCAACTAAATGTTCATATAATTGATATCGTAATAGTCGTGAAATTAATCTATAAACGCTGTACACAAATTATTATTCAATATTCTCTTTTTGTATTCACATAAGTCTACTTTGTGATCGCCATGTTGTGGTATGATCAATTATCAATTAGTCAAGGGGCTTCATATCTCACTCGCTGCCACGGAAAACTCCAATAGCAATAAAGACGACATTATTCCAAACTACAAATATTCGTAAGAGTCTCGTCCGTTAATTCTAATAACTGTTACTAAAATATGTTCACAAAGATTTCGTTCAAAGTTCTATTTGTTGGCCATGTCTATTTGTAAAAACAAACCTTCAAAAAAGTTTTCTAACTAACTGTCTGTTAAAAGTACGGTATACTGATTTTTCGATTTGTTAAAAGCACGTGAACTAAACGGTTAGAATGACGAGAACAATTATTTACGACATCCTAAATCTTGAGCAGTAAATTATTATAACATCCGGTTACAAAACGTCGCTGACAAATTCCTTAATTGTACAGTTGCATGCAAATAGTGATCAGCTGTGAGACTAATTAAGCAAAGACGGTTGCATAACCTGCAACCGAACGTTTCTAAAGGGAATGTATTCTTGTAATAGAAAACTAAAAGGCAATCCCTGGTGATGTCAGGAGTTCCCGATGAACATTAGACCATATTAGACACGGACTTAGCTGGTCGTGACGCAAGGGCTTTAAATAACTTCGTTTTTGTTTATGTAATCGTTGACACTCAAAATAATGACTCAAACATTTTTAGTACGGTCAAAAACAGCAGTGTTCTTGCAGTCACAAAAATATCTTCTTATTACAGTATTATAGATGAGCACCGTATTTTTTTTAAACTTAACTATCACTCAACTTCCTGGTGAAACTGATTGGATAAAGTCATTAGAGGGGATGTACGAGCTACAGACCTGTACGTACAATCCGAGGACTCGCAGTGGCTGTAAAAATGGGATGAAATAGGACTAAGCATAAGGGACAAATTGAGGACAGATTATGAACTCTAAACAATTTAAGTAATTGCACGGTGGTCTTCTGTAAAAGGGTAGTTGAGGGCCATTCCCCTATCCTCATCTAGTTTATCACTATCTATTTACATAATTATGCGATATGTCATCATACATATTTCTGCCTCTCCGTCACAAATCCTCATAAAAATAAATATGGGCAAATGTCATTATTACACATTATTTTCCATATGTTGTGTTTGAGGTTTTCTTTTAAAAAAAGACAAGCCTTATACATTTAAATACATGCATACGTTTCATAGTTGTCATAAAAATAGCCCTAGGTCTACGATGGTTATAGCCCTTTTTGAACTTTAAACTGTAATTAATCATCGTACAATTTCGATCTACTACTACTATGAACCCAACATTATTACGACACAAATGAAATTATCTATCTATGCATATTACAAAACTAATAGCTGTGTTTGTAAACCGATTGGAATGAAACATACACTAAATGTTGCGGGAAGCTTGCTACAATACATCAATGACCGCATTCAAATCGGTTAACTGTGATCAGCGTTCACAAATGCAAAGACAAACAGACAAAAATTCCAAAATCTATTTTTTTTTACCTCGGTAACATGAGTTCAAGGTGTAACAATTGTTTTTTTTTTTTTTTTTTTGAAAAAAAAAACTTTAATTACAGACACGGGTCGTTTACAATTTTATCGATTTTATTATATATAAATTTGTAATAAAATCTCTTTGGCTGTAAAAAGAAACAAATTAGTAAAATGTTGTTTCCAGCTATTTTTGATTTCTTTTTCTTTCTGTCAAAATGAGTGAATCTAATGAAGATATTCGATACATTTTTAAATTTTATTACAAAATATGGAAAAATGCAACGCAAGCCGCGCAAAAAATTTGTGACGTTTATGGACCTAATGCAGTGTCAGTAAGAGTAGCACAATGGCTTAAGCATTTTCAATCGGGAAATTTTGATGTCAAAGATGCACCTCGCTCTGGTCGGCCTGTTACGGATAAAATGGACGCCATTTTTGAAAAAGTGGAGCAAGATCGGCATATCAGTAATTACGACATAGCTGAAGAACTGGGAATTGACCACAAAACAGTTTGAAAAAAGCTGACTACACAAAAAGCTGTACATTTGGGCGTCACACGAGCTCATTGAAAGAATTCTTATGAATCGTGTACTCATTTGTGATTCTTTATTGAAACGTAATGAAACCGAACAGTTTTTGAAGAGATTGATAACTGGTGATAAAAAGTGGACCACGTGCGATAAGAACGTGCGAAAAAGATCGTGGTTAAAGGTCGATCACGCTTCACAGACTGTGCCAAAACCCGGGTTAATTCGCAATAAGGTGATGCCTGTGTGTACGGTGGAATTGGAAGGAGATTGTTCATTATGATCTTTTACCGCCGGGCAGAACCATCGATTCTGGATCTCTACTGCCAACAATTGATGAGATTAAAGGAAGAAGTTGAGAGACCGCGGCCGGAATAGATCAATAGAAAAGGTGTGGTCTTTCATCACGATAAACGCTAGAAAACACACATCTTTAGCCATTCAGGAGTTTGGCTGGGAGGTGTTAACGCATCCGCCATATAGCCCTGACCTTGCACCTTCAGATTTCCATCTGTCCTCAGAATTTTTTAGGCAGTGTCAGGTCAAGAGAGGACTGCCAAAACTACTTGTCGCGTTTTTTTGATCAGAAGTCCATTAATTTCCACAACAACGGGATCTTGTCACTACCAACAAGATGGCAAAGTCATCGAACAAAATGGCACAATTAAATGTAAATAAACTTTGAAAAAAAAAATGTCTTGATTCTTCATATAAAATGCGAGGAAACTTTCCCCCAACCTATTAGATAAAGTCTTGCGAAATCGGGAGCGGGTCGCTAGGTTTCCTATAGATTTCACTTTAAATGTGTCAAAAGTCAGTAAAATTTTAGTTGTACCAGTGAAATAATATTGAAAGGAATGTTACAGAGTTCGTGCTTAAACTCATTATGCTCTATTTAAGTTAAGGTGCAGTTTGACATTGAGGTAACCAGAGCGAGGCGCGCGACTTAACATCGTGTATGATCGTACGGATGTCGGTGTTACGACTTCCACTTAAATTACAATTAAACAAACCACGCACCTTAATTACGAGATACTTATCACCTCCGTTGTGCAATATATTTATAACTGTTTTATTGTTCGGCGTTAGACACGATCAAATTTATTAGACTCGTAGTTTGACCGTGAACTAGTCAAAATTGGCATAATACGTAGCCACTACTACTCTTTTACTTATTCATTGATTTATTGAAGAAATAGGAACTCAGCGGTATAATAATAATATAGAAACATCATAATAGTAGAAGTATTACTGAAATACAATGAAATTTGGTTGAATGATTGTTTATGCAATATAAAGATTTTTAAAAATATATATTTTATGGACGATTGAGTTCTTAATAAGTACTCGTAATACTTAGTTAATTTAGCTAAATATAATCCTGAAGTCAATTGACTATTCCTTAAACTGACCTCTGTATTTTTATGTTAGTTATTTTTTAATTTTTCTTTTTCTTTTTTATTTTATTGTTTAATTTAACAGTCGGACTGACAGTGCATTTGACGGTAAGTGGCCGCCGTCGCCTATAACTTCAACTAGATAAGATAAAATATAATTGACATGGTGGGAATTGGGGCAGGGGTTCTGGCATCTTTTACTCCGAAATACAAATTCACAAGGGATAACATGTAAGTTTAAACAAATTAAAAATATTTCTGACTGCATTAAATCCATTGTCCAGGTCTTATCTAATATATTATCCGTTAACTGTAAAGGTGCATCCACACAGCGGTTTCTTTTTGTTGAGCAATATTTCCAAGTGTTACTGAGCAACATCCGATAACAAAAAGTTATTAATTGTTATGTATATGTTAAACTCTGTGTTATATTTTGTTAATTGTTGTTATTGGCGGTATGGACGGGAAGAGCAACATTCAACAAATAGTAACAAATAGTTACATAAGTTATAGATAGTTACGTAATGTTATCGTGTTGCTGTTTCCAAATTCAAGTTTTTAAGCTTGAAGTATTCAATATAATTTATTATCAATAGCCAATTTCGGTTAATTAACGGATCATTTGAGAATTCACGAATCAAACCCATAATTACTGTCACCGTATGTACCTATAATTTCAACTCAATAGTTAAATAGCTTAAGTCAAATGTCATCGACACTATAAACTAACTTAATTGCAGTGTAGCCATTAAAGCGCTCATTAGCGTTGACAAGGTTCTTCTGTCGTCTCACAGATTCTTGTATATTTAAAACTTAAATGTAATGTCAATTAATTCTATTAATTTTTATTATTATTATTATTATTGGAGTTTTTATATTTCAATTAAATGTTTTTGATGGGTTTTGCATGGAATATGAAGTGTAAATAATCAAATTATTATAAATGAGTGCATTGTTAAAGGGAGATATAGTATTTTAGCCATTTCATAACACATTTATTAATTTTAACTAATACGTAAGATAAACCAGGGCGTTTTGTCAGTCTGTTTCTACTAAAATAAATAATGGATGTTGTTTACATTTCCACAGAAGTATATATGCAGTAATAATATGTAATATTTAAGACTAGCGATCTGCCCCCTGCAATTATTTTTAAATTAAGTTTACAACTCAAACGGTCACTTGAGACAAAAGTAGAGAGTGATTTTATTAAACAATATGTACACATTATAGCCTTAGTATAGATTTTAAACATATCGACCTAAAAACCCTGACCAGAATTGGAGACTATTTTATACATAGTGTAAAGTAAGGAACGAGGTCCATTATTGCAAATTATAGATAATTAAATGAACTGCTTAATGAATTTCGTTTGCGGGAGTCGCAGTAAAATATTGAGGACGGTGGAAGTGGCATATTGAATTACAATTTTAATATTTGCATACGTGGCGGTCGATGTAATTAATTCAGTTTGAATTTACTTTGAGGGATGGCTACACTCGCGCAATGCTTGCGCTCGGGCGAGCATGATTTTGTCATTAAACGAAATTCGGACCCTTCTAAACGCTTACAAATAACGCACATTTAGCTCTTCACGTGTTTTCAGATACATAACTAACTTTAAAATAAATATAGTTAGAGGGAAATATTATAAATTTGTTGCAAATTGCATGGGCGTTCTATACTAATATTTTATTTTTAATTGCACTATAGAAGGTATAAGGTCTGGAATTATATAGTCATCCAATTAAAAAGAAACCTGAGGCCAACATAAAAAATATAAAAATTACATGCATATTATTAATGATCGTCCACTACATTTAAAAAACTTTGTAAAATTAACTCAATTACAACGATTATCTATCTAATAATATTTGGATTATCTCTATAAATTTACGAATTTCTTAATGTTCTTTAAAAGCAAAATTGATTAAGACTTAATATGACAGGACATATTGCCGGTAACAAGATCTATTCATAAGCAAAAACATTTATTTACCCTGCCACAATTTAATTTACTATGAATACCTACTTACTTATATTTTATTTTTAAACTAGTTACTATTAGCGATCTGTAGGTATCCCTAACGATGTGATTTCATGATGTTTGGTTGAGTAATAATATCACTTCCATATTTATAATATCAATTAGGATAGATTTTATAAGATCAGTTCGAGTAGAACAAATGATTTTATTTTTAATTTAATAGAAAATATTTTAATAGGTACAGAACTCACAATTAAACTAGATTTTACTGTATCGTCTTATCTGAATTTAAAACGAATGTCCCTTCGCAAGTGTAATTGTGTGCTTTGCTAATATGAATTTAACAGAATTGTTAAGCAAAGTCTGTTCTGCTGTTGCGAACACCGTTCTAACGAAGATTGATAGAGGACCGACTATGGAAATTAAACATTTTAATTAAACCAGATCACTCGTTCGTTCCTCCGTTCAAATATACTTTGAGTTCCATTTACATTTCGTTCGGAAAGCGCAACTCTTCTTTCAACATTAAACATTGTTTACTTATACAAATTATACTTTATATTCGTTGAAATAAAATTTATACTCTTTTTGAGTATAGATAAAAAAGTAAAAATTCACTTATTACCAACTAAGTAGGTATAAATAACTCAAAAAGACTTATTTATTATCTTCGCTTTTTTATTTATTTCTCTCTGTAAGAAATTTACTAAATATTAAATATTTTTTGTTGTCTATCACTAATGTCTAATACTATCTAAACTAATCTAATATTAAATTTTATATATCTTAGCTTATAGTCTTCATACTGTAAGTTACTAGACAGACATACATTATATTATATAAATATATATTCAATAAAAAGCAAACTATTGAATCAAGGTTCTTAGCTAAGTCTTACTAATATAGGTAAATTTTTTATCCTCGAATCAAATTAGTAGAGAAAAAAAATTAAATTAGGTTGTAAAATTTTATTTAAACTGTTGTCTCTCAAATATACGTAAAATCAATTGAGAAATTGTTAGCAAATAAAATAAAGATTGCGGTTGCAAAACACTTTCTTAATTCTAATAATTAAAATTTCTAAATTGCCTACTCCTTAGGGCGATTAAATGTCGGTATCGATATCATTCAAAATAATGTTATTAGTAATATCGGTTACCGATCAAAGAGAACACGTCTATAACATTAAGTGAAACTTAAATGCGAGCCCTTGAACCAAAACACAGACAATGTCGTATTTGCTTTCATAATATTATATGAACATTACCATTATGCACAATTGCACACAGTCAATTAATTCCAATAGAAGGGACCTTTACTTCCTCCCACTTTGTCGCTGGACCATTAGCCACTTTAGCCTTTAGCCGGCCGCGCCCAAAGGAAATTATTTCACTTGCTCAACCCAAAAATACAACATTACGTTCGTAAAGAATTACAATGAGCGTATATTTGACAGTTGACTAGTGAATACGCAATCTCAACTAATAAAGTACACATTTGAATGCGTCAAGATAGATATCTACGCAGTCAGCCAAATACCTAGCCACGGTCAACCCATTTTGACGAATATTGTGAAATCCGAGGAAGTAGTGATTGAATATTCAATCGTCGCTCAGTTAAAGCGGTCAACGGCTCAGCCTTCCAATATGACTGATTGCGCGAATTGCCAACTGGACCTAACACCACATTATGCATTTTCGTAACGCTAACTGAGCTCATGATAAACATCGGATCGCGATTGTTCTCCTCGTAGCCTTCGGGCGGAGGTGTTCTCTCGAATGCAATTACTGCGTACAACTTATAATCATCATATTTTGTCCGACAATAAAGATAAACGTTGCATTCGTAGCCCTGTTATGTCATCTATGTAACCCTGACGTTCTTACTCCTCACCTAATGAGTCATGTTTAACTGTCAACTTCCTACATGCTTCTTCCTAGTTGCATTTTTTTTTCTAATCATTGCAACATAGTCATCACTTAAGAACAATCACTGAAGTGGTCTATTTCCGAGTTCTAAGTTTATTCGTTTCGGTCAGGTATAGCAATAGTTTTTAAAGTTGTCTCACCGGTATTGGCTCTGGGATCTCTCGCAGCCGCAGCAGATAAGGTATTATAGTTTGGCGCTCCAAAACTGGTCGCCAAATACCCATCCGAGTAGTCGAATCCGAAGTTGTCGTACTGCCCTGAACTCAAAGCGACACACGCGCACACCACCAGCGCCTGCAAAAGAAAATTACATACAGTTGTCATACATGAAACCAGTAATTAATATTCATATCTAAATATAATTTCTTATCCCTCGAAATTTTTTATGCATCTAACTTTCTACTTCTTCTTACGGTGCCACTTTTCTACGAAGGTTGGCGACCGTCATGGCTATTTTGACCTTAGAAGCTGCTGCAAGAAAAGGGACCGAGTGCTCTTACTAAACCACTCCTTTCCTTTCAATCACGAGTTGAACGATACGGTATCTTTCGCCCCTCATTACTCATTACTCTCCTTTATCGTTCTTGAGACTTCCATTCTC
The DNA here is from genome assembly GCA_910589475.2 of Bembecia ichneumoniformis. Lineage (NCBI taxonomy): Eukaryota > Metazoa > Arthropoda > Insecta > Lepidoptera > Sesiidae > Bembecia > Bembecia ichneumoniformis. Next base: position 139,920 of record OU342526.1, on the reverse strand, counting down.
TTTCACTAATAATTTGTAAATATTGAAAATGTTCATACCATGATACAAATGCATACTAACAGAACACAAACGAATCTGATTTATAAATATATTGACGTTTGAAAGTCAATCATTGCGTCATCTATTATCTAACATTCAAATATTTATCAATCAAACAATACACCTTTTAATCGCATTACACTCACGATGGAATTAAGAAACGATTTATTTGATCGCGTGCATATCGATCGCATTACTATTAATGCCAGCAGTTGGTCTTCCGCGACCTTACTCCAAATAACCACATCTCGCTCCACTTTCAATTTTATTTCTACCGATCGCCTTAATGATTTCCATTCAATTTCAATTTATCGATGATCCTTCAGGTGTTCGAAAATATTTTTAACACATTTTTTACCATCTCGTGTCAAATGTACTCATTGCGTAACATTAACAATTGATTATTTTGTTTACCCTACGTTTCAGAGTTTTCGGTTCTATAAAAAGCGTTACAGTAAACGAGGTTCAGGAAGTTAACCTACGTCAACGAAAGAACTCGTAAGTTACATAATAGCTGACATTAAGCCGTATATCGAGCTAACTGGTTTAGAACCAAAACAAGTGTGTGAACTTGAAGTGTGACCTCAGTTGAGGTCCGTAGCCGAAGGCGAGCCGTGTGTGAACCCAGACACACACGGTGCAATACGGTATCACGTGTCGACGGTTGCGATTTATCGACCATTTAACACTTACAACCTTATTTAGTAAAACTGTTTAGGTATTTCAATGTTTCCTTATGGTGCATGACTTTGATTCGTTTCATTGTCCTATTCATATTTTGCTCATTTATTATATAAAATGCTTATATGCATTTCCATGTTATCGTTATCATTTCAATTTCAATATAATTGTGATAACCTTTGATAGTGTCATATAAATCTTCAATCCAGCTTCCATTTTCATACTTGAAAATGGAAGCTTTAAAATTGGTTTCCATTATTTCCTTTTTCAATAGTGGTGCTATTATATTAAAAGACTTTATTTGTATTCTGTGGCATGGAATTTCAATTTTGGATTTTACTTGAATTAATTCGATTAATTAGTGGGTTTTTTTTTCACAAATTTTCATGTCTCTGTTTAAATTCAAAGTAAATGCAAACTAAAGTTAGAATGTTCAGCCTCGTATAGTATAGTTCAGTAATAACGAATCCTTTCAACGAATCCTATTTTTTTTTTTCAGTCAAAACAAGTCAAGGCAGCCTGTCTGGCGGCAGTATCCGCCCTCTTACAGAAGACCAAAACTATTGTCGCTCGTTGTTAGCTCAACATTAGCTCGAGCTATTGTTTGGATACTGCATATTTCTATTAGGAGTTCCAAAAGGAACAATGATTATTTATCTTAATCTGACAGACAGACTAATATTTTCAAATGAGCCTCATCACAGGAAAAGTGTTGCAAACAACGTTTTAGTATTTACAAAAATGAATACCTACTGCTGATAAGCTCTTAAAAGCTTCTTAATAATGTGCAAAACTCGCACAACCTCGTCGCTGCAATTTTAATAAAGCACTACAATAATATTTCACCTGCTAAAAAAGTGTAGTCGCAAATAAATCAACTTTCAAATCCAGTCGCACGTCTGTCAGTTCTGTTTTCCAAGCGCGTTTGTCACATAGCAGCAAAATTGCCCACCTGTCACAATTTATATCGTATAATGTATTCATAAGTTAGTTTAGTGGTCCCTCATAATTACAAATCTCACTTCCTAGTGCTCTGTGACAAGATAATGTAGTGTTCACATTTACTCCGCTTTATATTAACATTATTCATAAAATATTTGCCTTAAATTATCAAAGTGGAGCATTATTTTGGATATCATTGGTCACGTTCTGCAACTGTTCATGTCCGGCTCGAAGGACCGCGAGGAAAGAGGTTATTGCAAATTATAATTTATTAACCAAAGTTGATGTCAAAACCGATTCACATTTTCATTCAATAATAAATTTATTAAAAATCCGAATTGTTTGAATTTTATACATATTGTAGTCATTGCATACTTTAATTTATACGTATAATGATGCTAAGCATAATTTATCCAACGAAACCTACTCATCTTCGAGGGGTCATTGCTAATAATAATTTATAACGTGTACGACCTTCTTCAGTAATGTTCTATGTTTACATTTAAATCCAAATTTAAGTAATTCGATGCTGTTATAAAGATGGTCGTATAATATTTCAAAATATTAACGACGTCATTGGCTACGCTTTTTAAAGTTAAATATTGCGCCATATGATTTCGTTTTAATGTAACTTCAAATAACGCTAACCCATTTTACATAGGTAGTATTATTCCTACTTATCTGAACTTAAAGAACATGCGAGTATGGTCAGATTCTAGACAAGCATTTGTCGACGCGATATCGGCTAAAGTAATCGGGTCATTTAAATACCGAGAAGTTTTGTAAATAACTCTTTTAAATTTGAACAAAATTTATTCCTAAAAGAAATAAATTCCTAAATTTTTCCCTTTGTTTAACGAATCCCTTTGTACCTAATAAAAAATGTTATGATAATACTAATATGGGCTAAAAAAATTGTTGGTTTGTTTGTTTGAACGCGCTAGACTCTGGAAGTATAAGGCGGATTTAAAAAATCTTTTTGCATTTGGTAGCCCAGTTCTTGAGTAGGGTTATAAAAAGGTTATATCCAACGACCTTTTCTTAACAATGTGAAAGAAAATATCTTATTTGTATTTTGTAGAAAATTAACTATTTATTGTACTATTTTTAAGCTAGTACATTCAAAATATTTCTCTAATATTAAAAATGTACAATAGTTTTTATTTTTAACTAATTAAAATAAAAATCTAACAGTGCTCGTCTTGTCAAAATGTGATAATTTACAACTTAAGAGAAATATTGAAAAAGCAGCCAAGCGAAAGCGAAACTTGAAGGAAACTGAAGTAAAATCAAGCCACTTTTAACATAAACAATTCAGAAGTTAGCTGTAATAACACGCCTTTTAAATATTCAAAGTTGGCGAAGTTTAAAATAACAAACTGCAGCTTCAAGTTTAAATGCAGTCTAGGAAGTTTAGCAAGCGCTATTGATGAAACCGTATCGTAACAGTAGACTTGTGCGGGGACCGGTCTTACAACAAAATTAACTATAACTATAATAAACGCTAAATTTCTAAGTGGAATACAATACGCGTTTCTGCAATTTTCACACAAAACCGATGACACGAGAGACCATCGTATATGGTATCGTATAAAATCCCAAGACTGAAAACTATAGTTCGATAATGCTTCGTTTATACTAATATTGTTCTGAGTGCATTAACGATAAGAAATAATATTTGTTGTAAATTAAGGAAATTGATATTTTGACGATATTTCTCAGTATATAACACGAGCTCTGCTTTGTTCGGAGCTAGATTGCGCCGTGTGACATGTCCAAAAATATTTATGTACAAAAAACATAATTTATTTTGTAAGACGGTTGGTAAGATAAAGGACATTTTACATAAAATCCTAAATCAGCTTCATTTATTCTAAATTTGAATTTAAAGGTCTATTAAGAAAAGTTATTGTTTGATAGCAAAATGCAATCTGTATTCCCCAACGCGCTAACGCAATCTAAAGTAGCTCATCCTTGCTACGAGTGTCGCAATATATTTACGTGCATTCGCTCTAATCATTAGCATTCCTTACTTGAATTATTGAAAAATAATTAAAATGGAACAAATACCGACAAACAGACATTTCCCTTGACTTCATTTACATATTTTATTTAAATTATATAATTATTGTATATAAGTAACAATTCCATGCTAACAGTTATCACAGGTATCATCAATTTGTCGAGGATAAATTATAGTTTAATAACATTATTGTCGTAAACTCTAGCCAAATGAGCATTTAATAGCTGCGTACGTTACCCTAAGGCTAATACACTCAAATTGTCTAATTAACCGTCCTGTGGGTAGTTGCATAGCTGGTAACAATTCACAAATCACGCGCATGCGTGTCTCGGTGTAAACAAATCGAGTGTGAACGCTGCGTTGCGACACACTGACGCAATACTGGACGACGGCTATTGTGCTAAGATCTTGTGTCCACTGGACTGACCTACAGTTGCTATTTAGACTAACAAATAGACCCTAATAGTACCTACGTATAATATCGACGTGACCAGAGCGCGATTATAAGGCATCTTGAAGACGCTCCTGTGGAAATGGTCTGTCCACAATCTCCGACTCCATTGAATATTGAGTTGTAACTTTACTAACGCTAGATATAAGCTGTGTAAAAGATACTAACACACTTTAGGGTTCTATATGAATAAATTGTTATTAGGTATGTTTTCCAGGTGCATTTTAGTACCGCAACGATTTATCTGGTCAGTAGAACAGCAAAACTTTTAAAAGTAGCTAATTCCCCAATTCCGTGATCAAATTCCCTTCGTTAAAGATCCTAAGGAGGTAGCCATAAACTTTATTATTACATTTTACTTTAAAGATCTTGAATAATTAGGTAGAATAAAAGGTAATTGCGAATTGATTAAGTCAGTCACACGTATTGAAGGTGATTTTGCGACTCGAACGCTTGAAACGTCGAATATGCTTTTAAACAATTTACTTACGATAACAATTTGAAGCATTAGACAAACCACAAATAGTGGTACATTCTGCAACCGTAGCGTGGCGTTAGTATTACACAAGTCGTAAGAGGAGCCGAGAGAAATAGGGCTACTTGTGGCGTTCGAACGAGGTTACCCAAAGCGATCGCATAAATTTTAGCTTTACAAATCATTGGAGTGATGCTATACAATTAATAAGTATTTGATTTATTACTGGCGCTATACATAATTTCTAAATACGTATTGCTTATATGCACTTAACACTGACACTAGCTTAATATTTAGCATTGTTGAGAATATAAATTATGCTGTTTTTTCTTTCTTAATTAAGTATAGTAGGAAATATAGGCTTAATGATCTTCAGGCTTTTTTTTATTTTAGGCTGAAGAAAAAATTCAATGACACTCTAACATAAGTACCTAATAACTTGGAAAACTGAATGAATTTTGTAGTGTATCGCGGAACATGCAAGTGTAGATTCAGTGCGGGATCGTACTCGTTTTAAAACCTTATTTTAATCGTATCAAAGCTGATTACTACATACTGCTTTTTTGGAACTCAAACATGACTTATTTTCACGGATGGCGATAAGCCTTATACCGTGCTGCAAGGCAGCTAATTTAAGCTTCTATAAAATGAAGTCGTTGCCTGCCACTATCTGTTTCTCCGCTAAGGGCAATAAACGAGGAAGGTTTGTATATTTTATATAATTTGCACAAAAAAGCATGAGTGCTAAATCGAGGCCAAGGCGTATATGAGCAAAATGTCAAGAATCACTTGTCTAAGATGAGAGGCGTCGGTAGCCACCAACCATAAAGTCACAACTTTTAAAGAGACCGGCATAGGAACAAATGTTGACGCAATTGTACCAAATCTTTCAGTTACTGCTTATTTAAACGTTCTATTCCAAATACTTTTACATCACACGCTATTTTATGTCCGAATTGTTCAAAATTCCCACAACTGATGTCTATGAGAACACTTCCGAAATTAACTTCGACTATGAGCGAGCTTAAGTTTTATAAAGAACAATGCATAATTTGCACAGACAATCACTTATTTGGATAATTATGAATACATTAAGGCTTCCGGAGTATGCTTATTGATTAATTTGCATGCGTGGGTTTTAGCAGACAAATAAAGAACCTTCTTGATTTATGAGCCTCAATTAACTAAGATACCATTCGAGACAAGAACATCCTAGCTAATGGCAAAGTTGTTTGTACTTAAAATCAAAGATCAAATATAAGTTATTGTGCGTGTCGTTGATTGAATAGTGTGATTGACTTCATAACGGAAGACACTATAAGCTTTAATAAAATATTTACTAACAGTTTGGCTTTATTAATTGCTTTACAATCCCAAGCACGAGTTTGCATTTCAGATGTATCGTAACGATCATGGCCTTGAAGAGATTAAATTTGTGCTATCTGCTGCAGTGTTGTCATTTATCATACGACGACTGACATACATACTATATATTATAGATCCTATATATTACCTTGACGAGTCCCGTAAAAAATGTCTAAGCTTTTTCTGACCTCGTTATTCTATTTGAAATTTATCGAAACTGTTGTTATAATATAGTACAGAAAACATAAAACCAAAATAATGCGTTAGATTAAACGTAGGCTGTGGCTAAAAACGATGCTCTTAAATATTCTATCACGCAAAAGGGAAATCCTGTGCGTATTAATTGCATTGCACACCAATTAAGACAGTAAATAGGGTGAAGTGAAGTTAAGGTCGACAGATAGTCTGACCGTCCACGGTGGGTGATTACCGTCGTCTATAACACGAGCCAACCGGGATAGGTTTAAGGTCAAGACGAGCTGCGAAACGCAGTGTGCTCCGCCACTACAAAATTTTTGCGTTTAAAAAAATTAAGCATTAGGGATTTTATATCAGTGAAAATCTATTCATAAATACAATACGTTCCGTTCGACTGCCTTTATTTAAGGTTTTTATTCATATGCCATAATACTAATGAATTAGTATGTATGTCTTTCACAGAAAAAAGAAGAATTTAGGTCACATTGCAATTCCCTGTCATAACTGACATTTCTTACAGAAGACCACCAAGAAGTAAGTATAATTGTGTGTGGTATTGTTTGGACTCCGGTTCACAGGCACGACCTCTCTCACCTTCAACAGTCAAATTGTATAATATTCGCATCAACGCATTAGAGCACGTTCCAAATATCCGCCTATCATTCATCACATCTTCAAGTACGCGGCAGTTATGCGATTCTAGCTTGTCGCCTACTTTCTGAAGGTTATATCAAGTAGAAGTGGTTCGCCAGCTGGTGACGTATCTGTCGTCCTGCTGCATTAAGCCACACCTACATCATTTACTTTATGTTTACATTAAACCGTTTCGCGTTGCATTGTTGCACAAACGAACCGCAATACGGTAACATATTTTAAGTAAAAAAACAATCTTTACTACATATCCATTGTCTACTACAGTTTTAGTTTGAACCGTAGAAAAGAATGTAGGCTCACTCCTTTTCCTAAAGCCAAAATGTGAAAAAAGCTTGCAATATTAACGAATAAATCACTGAACCAATATTGATAAAACTCTGGCTGGAAAATAGCTGGAACTACGAGAAAGATATACACAACTTTTTAACTTTTAGTAGTATTACATGTTTCGGATGTTGTTTAATGAAGTAGGTATGTGTTTTATTTTATTTTAAAAGCAATTAAATGGATCAATTGAATTTTCGTGATATACATATAGTCTAATCTAGTCAATCGATATAGGGGGCGTAGCCCTAACCTGCAGTTACAAAGTGCAGGCATTACAGTAGGGGAGGACATAGCCTATCTCTGGAACTAGACACGAAAAAGAACAGAGGCAAAAGCTACATTACGTAGGTGTATTAAAACAGAAATTTAGTAAAATTTATATTTAGACAACGACTAAATAATGAATCATAAAACTAAGATATTTCTCTTATTAGAGTTAGTATCGGAACCGTCAGAAGGTCAAACTGCGACCGCCAACCGCCGATCTTGTCACTTCGTATGTAAAAAGTGCCTTAGCCTTAGCACTACAATGACACGACGATTTAACTTTACAATCGAGCGATCACATAATTGTAAAGGTCGGCAGGCAGGCTGCACAAGAAGTGCCAGAGGACTTAAGGAATAAGGGGAATGGCTCGAACTAACACTCTAAACGGGATGCCACTACTAAACTGCACTCATATACCGCAGTCACTGTCTTGGTTTTGTGTGTCTTATTTGTAACTCTTTTTTAATTTTTTTTTTATATACTTCATAGTGTCAATAAAATAATGCATTTTTTTCCCTAAAACTATTGGAATTTAGAAATAATAAATTATTTTAGTTAAATGTGTATTATCAGATTTCGTTCTAGATTAAAAATAATGAACCTTCCGACACATGTGACAAAACGCTGAGGAGAAAATTTGAAGTTAATGAAGTGAGAAAAAATATTAGTGAAATACATTTGAACAATTATAATGTACTAAGTGCCCGAGCAAATTGTTGCAACACTGTCGTAGTATAGTTTGGAAATGCCGGTTCGTCATAAAGTTCCGCATTCTCTGACCATACTCGCCGTCGCCACCTACTACTACAATGTACATACAGGACATGATTTGCCCGGATTTGCTTACATTTTTATATCAAGGAAATACTTGTTTTGTCCGAGTTACTGAAATTTCTTATCTCTTTATATACTTTTCCTAAATCTGAAGTGTACCTACCTAATTTAAAATTTCGTAGGATTTCCACGTAAATCGTCTGTTTCTAGACTTAAGTTTTAATTAAACAGTTTATCCAAACATCATTCGGTATCTCATCAAAAACATAAGCTATTCTCGCGAAATGCAACTTATCTGAAAAGTATCTTTAATACATATCTGAAAGTAACGGCAGAGCACACTGCGTTTCGCAGTTACATATTTGAACAGCTTGTCTGGCGGCAGTGACCAATTCTTTACAGAATAATAGCAGTGAGTAAACTGCTATTATTCTGTAAATCACAATTGCAGCACTCATGGCGTTGCTTATGTTAATAGGCCACGGAAGTCACCTCGAGTGACCTGTCAACCTGTCTGCCAACCTTTTCTCAGCTAGAAGATATTAGCTGAGATATCTTCTATAAGCGAACTTTGTCGATGAATAGCTTATCTGGTTGATGCATTTGAACAATAAATAGCTTGGAGTTTCTATAACAGAGCCGATGTAACAAGTATAACCATAACAAAATACATTGTATAAAATATAATGTATTTAATAAATGAAACAAACCAGCAATCTGCATACTTTGTTAACGAGACCGACAGTTTTATAATTGCGTACGAATGTAGGTTATGACTTGTAAATGCTACATCTAGCGCGGTAGTTATTTTTTAAACTGTTACTGGGCCATTTAAAATTTGAACTTATTTGAAACCTTGGCGGCCGCCGGCGGTTGCAGGACTAAAATTGTTCGCCGGTAACTCATTTGAATTCTTGATTGCTTTTGTTTACGTAACGCATGCACCTGACAAACAAATTGCATTTCGGAATATTTATAGAGACGGAAAACAAATTACATCACTATAAACTAGCGATCCGCTCCTGGAAACCTTCTTCTTTATCGCTCTTTTCCTTATTGAAAACCGTATCTTGTTAGAAAATTGGAAAATATTAAAAGCGTAAGTTTGTGAGGATATTTGGTATCTACTCTTTAGCGCAAAAACTAATAAATTGATTTTGATTAAGCTTCACACTAATATAATTTATATACCTATCAAAATAACACACATATACTTGCATACGCTATACGCGGACAAAGTTGCCGCGAAAAGCTAAAGGCAGCAGGTATGCTGACGGTCTAGTTAATGGGAGACCGTTGGCTAGGAACAGAAAAAAACACAGACGACTCTGCAAGAATTGTTTTCTAGAATCCTCTCGAAGCGATGACACTTCGGCAGAAGTTTATTCCACAATTCTACCCATCAAGATCGTGAATAGCATTTTATGTCATAGAAAAATTCATAAACTGTGACGTAAGAGAGATGTCTACCTGAGTGTGACAGGTGCACAATTACTTAGCTTAGCTTGTTTTTGCTTAGGTGCGACTTAAAATACAGAAGAAGAAAGAACATGAAAATAGCCTTTATTTGCCAAGTAATGTTGCGCCGTGAATACGTCATAGGCGGGAAACTCGTCGCGGAGGTTGCGCGCAATCACACGCCTACCATATATCAAGACACACGGCGAGAACTCGTGCACCGACCGGTCGCCGACTTCCGCATCCGACTCCACACTCATAAAAATTTGTTTCTCTTCACATCTTTTTATATAACAACTGACGGCTCATTTAATAATAAGCGTCAAAACACTTACTTGACTACGCTGTAGTGTTGAAGTAATAACTAACGGTCGAATAATATTGTTCACTGTTATCCCAAGGATCTATTGATGGTTTTTTTAATATACCATGTAGAATTCTATATGAATTCTATGTTATAAAAGTTAACTATGAATTAATCCAATACATGATGTATCTGTATGCGAAATTCGTGAAACGGTTCAACTCTTACTTATGATCTTACAATAAAAATCCCGAAAGTTTGTGAGGGTAAAACTTGTCATGCACATAGTCCACATTCTATATTACAACACAGGAATTTTTATCGCATTCCGCACTTTATTGTCAGAAATAGTACATTATTGTTTGCATTTAATTAGATCGCGCAATAGCTTCGTTTCAGTGGTTTATTTATGACTTCCAATGGGATAATACTTCACACTCTAGTGTCCAAACTGATTATATCATATACCGAAATCTTGATCCACGATTGTAATAATAAAAACTTTATAATATAAGAGTATAATATATGAGCGATGCACAAAAGAAATAACTTCATTTTCGTGGTATCTTAATCGACGCCCGCAAAAATTAAATTTCTTCTTAAAGACATATTAAAAAGATAACAAACATCGATACTCGTAAAATTGTCACCTCCGCATTTGTTTTGAAACGACTCTTTAAATTATCTCTAATTGTCTTCCATTGGATTTGAAGGTGCCTAAAAATCTGCCCATTGGTTATTCCACAATGAGCTACTTTTAGAGATTAAGTATACGAGAGCGATTACGAATTAATTCTTACATAATGTCTGAATTTATTGTTGTACACGGACTATAATTGCAAGGAGTAAATAGAAGAAAATTTAAAAGACATCTAGTTAGAATGCGTCGCCGCATGCAAGGTTGACAATTATATATGTAAATACGTAGACGAGGCCTTTATTGGCATTAAAATGATATAACCAATTGAGAAATTCACCTTGAGGTTGCGGTGAGGTCGAGAAGACAACATTACGAAAAGGAAGTGTGGGACATCCCACAATGGTGGTCGAGAGGAATTCACAATTAACATGCCACGACCGAAACGACATTGTTCAACGTAGTTTTTTACAAATTACTTAAGTCACGTAATACCGTTCGTCACAAAATACGACGGATGTTATAAGGAATATTATGAGCCATCTAGTTTATTTAGTCAGTAAAATACTTTCTGTTCGTGGATTACATTAAAATGCTTAGCAATATGAGGCGAGTAGCCGAGTTGTTTTGAAGTTCATAATACGTTGTTTTTTGATTTTTGATCCAGATACTCCAGAAAGAGTGTTAACGTTATTAAGGTGTCTACACATTGCATCGAAAAAACCAAATTATTTATTAATAACGGTTGCTTGTAGGTAACACATATTTAAGAAACGTATGTTATATGCTATACTGAACTAATGAACTGTCTAGACTAGGTGCTTAATCGAGGTAATCTTGATGTCTCCGGTAACGTATTCGGATACTCGATTTTCGTTTATTGCTTATTTATACACAATAATTTATATACATCGCAAACTAGTTCTGAGTGCGCATGTACGAGTAACATATGTATTAAATATGAGTAACCTTATAGTATTTATATAAGATATAAAAAAAAAATTGGACAGTAAGTGTAAATTAAATTTAATCGTCCAAAATTCAACTTTTATTAAAGCTAATCAATTCAATTATAAATTTCAAGATCATTTTTCAAAATTAGTAAGTACGTATAATCTTGAAAATTAAAGTATTGTAGCAAAACATGAAACAAAATTAAAATGAGCAAGTAGATATTGCAGTCAATCAATAATAATAATATACCTACTTTTTCACTTTTGGTAATTTCTTTGTAGTTAAAAAGTACCTACAGGTATATTTTATGATCTTTTAGTTTAACTCTTTTTCCGAGTTTTTAACAGTTGATAAATTCCTTAAGCGTTTAAAGACACAACGAAACCAGATCTAAAACATTAGTTAAATTATTAGCGATTCTTACTTTCTTTCTTATGAAGTGTTGTGCGTGCACTTTCAACATTGCAAAACCGTTTCGACAATTATCTTAATATCGGCGCTAAAACGCTATCATTAAAGTACTATTATTTTAGTAGCTCTTGGAATGCACTTAGACTCGCCAAGGTAATCTCAAATTGTCACATGCTAAATCGTTATGCATCGGTCTGCTATAGACGTTCACTTAATAAAATTGTTAACAACTATAATGTCCAAGTTCACGAGACGGACGTTCGGACACTGTAACGGACGAGAGTCAATGTCATTCCACTTTGATATGTTACGAAATTGCTAAATATCCTATTATTATGTTAAAGGATTCAACTAGAGAGATATAAACATCGCCAGGATATTTTATGAGAGCGAGTCTGCCATACGTAACGTAGTGTGTGTGTCTTGTCTTGTTAGAGCTCGGTGACTTCGCATTTTACTCAAAATTGAAATAGTTAGTTCGAATTCAATTCGCACATATATTAGCGATTGCCTTCTTTCTTACACAATTTAGTGCAAGCGACATTGTAGTAAATATTCGGATTATAACCTTTCCTTCACTGCAATAAAATCGAAAATGGTTCAACTTCGCACAGACTGAATAATCGTGTGCAATTTCATTGCGGTGCGTTAAAGGCTAGTGAGTCCTAATACTTTTCACGTACCACTGTTAAAGTGAACCGAAGAGCAATCGAAGATAAATAAAGAGGTGATATAGATTCATCATTCGAGCATATTGTGAGATCATCAATTTATGTATATACTTAAAAATAATATATTATATAGAAACATGACAAAAAACATAGTATGTTTTTGGCATATTTTAATACATCACTTTAATTTTGACGAGTAAGTATATTTTTCAACGCGATCTTAACTTATGAAGAGATAATTGTACTTTATGTTATTACTTAGGTAATACTTATATTTTTTACCCCGATGTGCGTAACCATCAACTCATTAGTTTCCGAGAACTTGGTTTTTGTTCGGAACAAAAGGTGATCATTACGATAAGATTTATAAAAAAAAATGTTTTATTTAATTTAATTGTGTAAGAAATCTGACGGAGTGGGTCAGTCACCCAGTAATGTGTGATGCGAAGGTCGTTTTTTAGAGATATCAGTCACGGGGAGAATTACGCATAAAAAGAGTTCAGCTTCATAAGAAACGAACGGACGAAAAAGACTTTTTTATCTTAGCAATCTTTATCTAGAGCGATGATGGAATTGTGAAGAATTAGTCAAATATTTTTTAGTAATTAGGTAATTATTTCATTCAGCTTCACCTAACTCAGCTTTAAACTACAACATTCGTAGACGTCTGCTATCGTTCTCAGTCTATGTGGCTCTTTTCTGAAGCAAAAATTATCGTTTATTACCAATCTGTGTACAAATAAATAATAATAGTAATCGGTAACAAGTTTATCATGTAAGAACAATTTGAAAGTTTTTTCATTAATAAAGAGTTTTACATTATCATATCTATCGACCTTCCCTCTGCTTAACTTTGATACAATTTCTTTCTACAAATCACTCTTTCCATTAGTGAAAACCGTATCAAAACCCGTAAGGTGGTTTATTTGAGCGTGCAACGAGCCCGATTATTTTTCACGAATTCCTTTTTCCACGACGAATCAAGTACAAGATTTTTTTAGCAATTAACATGAGAAATGTCTTCTCGATTGTCCGATAACGCAGCGCACCCTTGACCGTAATTCATCAAATTCATTGTTTGATTAATGCACAATGGCCGACCCACTTTTTGCACATCTCGTTACGTACACACAACATTCGCCGAGACTAAATTTATAGTTAATTAATTGTTCACATGTTAGATATTCTGTCGTTGCCCAACTAGGAAGCGGAGCGTACAGAACAGTCCTCACGTAACAGTATAAAAGTGGAGAAGGTGTAAATCAATGAGATATATTGAAAATGGAGTCCGATACGATCTGCGGTTATTATCCTCTAACTGCTGCTATTACACGCGCCTATCGTTCACGATTGTTCGGGGATTATGAACTTTCTAGTTTTATATGAAACGAACTGCAATAAAAGGGCATTGGTGGCTTATTAAATAAGGTGCAAGTTTACCTACATATGAAATATACTGCGTGTTAATCTATACAACTATTTGTACACCTTGTACTTACGTTACTGAGGTCAAACAAATAGTTTTTCGAATTTTTGTCTGTTTGTGCGTTTGTGCACGCTAATCTCTGAAATGGCTTAACCGATTTGAATGCATTTTTCACTGATACATTGTAGCTTCCCGTAACATTTAGTGTTTGTTTCATTTCAATCGGTTTACAAACAAAAAAAGTTACGCGCTATGCCGAATATGGGCTGAGCTAGTTCATCACTAAATTTCATTCAAGTGTGTTCTAACTAAGAATTGATTTATTTTTAACTTAAATACATGATCACGGTTTTTTTTTTTTCAATTATAAAAGCTAAAACATTACACAGATTACTTTTGACATTACTATTATTTAAACTGTACGTACTCTGACAGCGTACGCCAGTAATGCAATCAAACGTTACTTTTTCTTCCGACATTATTTATAAATATTAATTAACTAGCTGAGTCCGCAACTTCGTATGCGTGGAATTCGGTATAACGCGTAATTTTTTTGTTTGTAAATCGATTGGCACGATACAAACACTAAACGTTACGGGAAGTTTGCTACAATACATCACAGAAAACCGAATTCAAATCGGTTAGCCATTTCTGAGATTCTGAAAAACATTTTTTTTGACCCCTGCCTGTCCACGTAAGTAGGTACTACGTGTACAAATTGTATTTTTGAAAATACAATCTTTAATGTACAGAGACGGCTCCTTTAGGATTTTATTATTATGAATAGATGTATAGATAACTGGGGAATTTATTATTGTAGTATTAAATTAATACACTCTTGTATTTCACCGACATTCATTTTTATGATTCGAATGAAATTATCGTTAGTACTATTGTGAATCTACTGCACTAACTCCACTCCAGTGTCCGGCACAAGTTACTTTAAACTTTCTCGATTTATTTTGTAATATAAACAAAGTTATCGTCAGAAGTTGAAAACTTGTGTTCAAAGGCAATATAAAATGCATAACGCCTCGTGACTCGGAGGCTCGAAGTGCACTTCACTCGACCAACTGCCTCAATTTCATTCAAATGTCAGTAGAATTACTTTTATCGGTTGTTCATTACCGCGACCACTAGTGGATGTAAACAGTAATTGGACTTAGATATACCTATTACATTAAGCCATTAGTTCTATTTATCCTTATTCGTTACTACCTGGTGCCCGCGGCTTAAATATATGAGCAATGTAACGCCTAACATCTCTATTGTAATTATAGCTTTGCCAGGCGTTAGATGATCCCTCGAGAACAGTACTTTTTTCTGGATGAAAGGTACCTATGTTCTTTCCTGCATCCCTGACAGCGTGTATGCAAAATTTCGTGATGATCGGTTTGCCTAAGGTTAGGCGAGAAAAGATAACAGACAGACAGAGTTACTTTCGCAGTATAGATTATTTCAAAATTAATTGAATTCTTAACTTCTAGTTAAGAGAAGTAGGTATATATTTATTAAGTGTACCTATAAGGGATGACGTATTTGCATATTTTTGGTCAATTATATTTAGTGTGTTGTGAGACTAGCTGTTTAAGCTCAAGTGCAACTTAATAAACGATTAATTCAAATTTAGATTAAATTCCAAAGATAACTGATTAACCTTAAGCCAAACTGAAGATTTGGCCTAATTATAAATCTTTCTCTGAATTACAATGAAAATCTCATCAAAATTGACTGAGCTGTTTAGATGAAACAAACGAACGTATACGAAACGCAAATTGAATTTAAAAACTGGAGTCAATTAAAATTTGAAAATGTTACTAGGCATGAACAAATACGATGTCGACATATTATTGAGATGTCTTCACGAAAACTCCAAACGAAACATTGACAACGCAATCGCTTATTTCTCTAGGAAATCCGTATGCAAACTTAGCCGCAGATTAATTAGTCAACCAATCGAACAATTCAATCTGTATCTAAATAGAGAGATTGTTCAATCACTAATCAGCTTTTGATTGTTACCAATTGAACGTTTCTTTTACCGGACCTACACAAATGTTACCGAAATTAGGGACAGTACGACCGGCGCGTCGTTTATGGTAATGATATGTCAAAACATTTTATTAGACGGACGAGATTTGAATGAAGAAATTTGTTCCTTATAAGTGTATCCAGTTTAGCCTAAAATGGATACATTTTAAGGTGGCATTCCCGACATAGTCACCAATTTACTTTGCCAACACAATAAACTGCACTTACACAAATATATATCTATAATAAATATTAGTTAGTTTGTTTGTAACGCTTTCACGCCTGAACTACTCAACAGATCATAATGAAATTTTGCATACACGTTGGCAGGAGACGACGTGTAAAATAATACTGTTCTCGAGAAACGGCCAAAGCTTGGATCATTTAGTCCCTAAATGGTATACAACAGTCGCAGTCCGCCTCTATCTATTTCTCCCCTTACTTCTTTTATATCATGCAACAGGTTTTAACAGAGTTTTTACACTAATGAAAGAGCGATAAACAAAAAAGATTAAGTTATACGAAATGGTGCCTGTGCAACGCTGGGGCGGATCTTTAGTTACTGAATGAACCGTGAAATTGATATAAAGATTAGACAGACCGTATCCTAGATATGGTCCAATCGAACGGATAGTTAGGAACCTATTAAAGAAAAGTCCCGAGCTTCCCACGAACGACAGCTAGACAATAATAAAAATCAACGTTACAGTGTGTTACAACAAAACACATTTGAATAACGTTTCACGATCATTTGTTTCATCTGTATCGACATAATCATCAATTACGAGTCGCGTCATTGTTCCAAACAATAATATTAATCTTCAAAGATTATAAAAGTGTTGAAACAGAGTAGTAACACACAGAAGTTGCATCAGAATTAACATATGTACTTACTATCCAAATGTTACTATTTCGGTTTAATCGGAAAGTGTCATCGATTGACACGGTAGTCTTACAAAACGTAGTTGCGGTGAATCGATAACATTGTTCTCGATGTGATCATTAACCATAATTGACGCTTTTATCATTTTGACTTTATACTCGTAAGGGTGCATGACTCGATTAGCCTTTTTAGACTGAGACTGAGACTTTAGACTGAGCAACTTGGAGGGGGTCGAAGTGGCGATATAATATTTGGGAATTATTTTATCGCAAAAATACAAGTCCACTGCTATCGTTTAGAATGTCTAATTTGGATGCGACGTGCTCTCTACTCCTAAAGAATAAAAAAATTATTATGTATCACTTATGTATCACTTTTAACAGCAAGTAATTGGACGACCTCGATTATTATTTCGAAAATATTTGTTATTCTATGACTTATATAATAATACATATAGACACGGCAGCCCTCGTCGTAATTCGAGCTATCATCGTTTCCGATTCTGATTGAAGCATTATAAAAACATGATTGTTAACTATCCTATTATAGTTCTAACACTGCCTACTTCGAATCGGTAACCTTGAAGTCATAAATAAATTTAATCGTAAGGCATGCATTTAAATGAATTCTAAAAATAACACCATAAAATCGTTTAACTGTTAAATTTAATATGGGCTGCCATAAAATAGTCTAAAATACTTACACAAAACAATTTGTTCTACTGTCCGATGGACGTTTCAAACATATTGAGAAATTTAATAACCTACTATTTATTAACGGCGTTTACGTCGAGAGAAAATGGGTCGTTAATCATATTTATAATAGCGTCAATGTGTGATGATTCTTATTTAAGTATGTCACTGAATGTTTTTAGGTTAATCAATTAAAATTTATCTCTCTCAAATAATTCATAATAAAAGTAAGAACTGAAATTAAATTAGTAATTATTATTAATTTCCTTTTTTAATTTAAATATTTGTTAGAAAATATGTTGCTAAATATTATTATAGAATTTAACTTGTTTAAGTTACCTAATATTTGAAATATGCACGTGATAACATAAGCGATTCACTTACGATTTTAATGTAACCGGTCATCGTGAGGGACGTTCGGAGCGTGGTAGCACTTTTAATACAACACCGCGACGATGTGGCGCGCACTGCGATCGCCGCCGAGTCGTACTGGCTGCGCGGGCGTCGGCTGGATGATGGCTATCTCTCCCGCTGCAACAACACGGTGGTGGTATTACCAATGCCACACGGTACTCTTAATTTCTAACTTAATAGATCACGTATCTAACGGCACATGCATAAAGGATCGCGAGATGTCGCAATCGTCGAGCGTACGCGCGACCTTGCCACTTGCCACCGGCGCTCGACCTAATCGTTACTTAATTTTCATTTACGTACTGGGCTGTCGGCGGTCGGGGCATGTAACGGGTAGCGGGTTGTTCACGGAGCGTGCGCTAGAGTCGCTTTGTAACCGCTTCAGCGGACTGACCACGTTATATAGGACAGAGCGCGACCTCCGCGCGGCTGCGGGAACCGCTTGCCGCCTTATCGACACACCAAATTAACCCTCCGATTTAAGTTAAAAGTAATCAGTTTAAAGTAATCTGAAAATAATGGGAATTTGTTACGCATTCGTATCGTATATAGTATAAGTAATCTTCCACATATAAAATAAGGCTACATTGTTCCAAATGGACATAAGTTATAATTGTAGGATACAACGAACTTGGAATTTTAATTCGCAATCTTCTCAGTTTTTACAATAAAAGAAATTAATTTGATTCTTAGAGTTTTGTTCGAAAGGCAATCAACTCGAGTGAATTGAGCCCAATTCTATTGTCTTGCTTTTATAATTTTATTTATTTATTTTCAAGGAAAACTTACAGTGACATATACTTAACAACTAATTTGGCACATTAATTAGACACCATTTATAAGTTTCCGCATATTGAGTCTACATATAAAAATTAATAAAACCGTTTCTAACCAAGCTAAGTAAGAAAAAAAAAGAAAAATTAATACTAGGTAAAGAAATAAAGCAAAAAGAAAAGGAAAAGAAAAAGTCTGCAAGGAAGAAGTCTACAGTGAATCATCAAACCAAGATTTCGAAAGTAATTGTCTTATTTTATAAATCTTTGAATTATATATATCGAGCTCTGGAAATTCAACCAAACTATTAATAAATTTGACAGATCTGGGAAAGAAAGAGTTCTTCCAATAATTTGTGGCGTAATATCTGGAACTTAGTTGTGATGCCATCCTAACAGACCTAACAGACCTACAAGGAACTTTTAAATTAATTTTTGATAGCAAATAAGGAGATTCAACAATGTTTTGGGCAATTTTCATAAGAAAAATATTGTCCGCAATGAAACGCCTTTCTTTAAGAGGGAGAATGTGGTGCCTCCGGCATCTAGCCTCGTAATCATCGTCATGACACCTACACTTAAATTCCAAAAATCTCAAGAATTTTTTCTGTATAGTTTCTATTCTGTTGATATAAATATCATATTGGGGATTCCAAACCTGTGAAAATATCTCTTAAAATAAATAATATCTCTTTATTTTAACAAGTTTTATGCTTAAATTAGTGATCTGGCTACGTTAAATGAAATCTTTAAATAGAAATATAAGAGGTTCTTTATTTTCTAGTTTTTAACAATAAATAAGTTACGTTACGTTTCTATCTATAACTAAAGTAATATTGTTTATGTTTTGAAACCATGTTAAGAAAGTTTATTCATACGCGCTTGTTTAAAGCAAAAAGAATAATATATAAATTTGGGCTTAACAATAAAATGTTGATTATTTTTTCATATACAATAAATAAAAGAAAAACTCTTAATAATAAATGAATCAATCAAATATACGATCTGACTAATACATAATATATATATCTATAGATATTATAAAATAAAATCGCTATCCGCCTCTGTCGCTAACTTCTAAACAACCCAACGAATTTTGATACGGTTTTGACTAATGGAAAGAGCGATGTCTGGAGCGGGTCGCTAGTGTATTCCAAGTGACATTAAGTGTTATAGTTTGTTAATTCATTGTTATCGAAATAACTCTTAACGAACCTTGCTGAGGGATTACTAAAATTGAGAGAATAATAATCACGCATTAGTTACTGAACTAGAGATAATAATTAAATCATGTGTCCAGTCCAATAAAGAGCAATTTATTGTTATTATTTTTTGAAACGAAAAGACAATAATAGTAATTTTTGTTACCTTTGTAGTAAAAAGAAAACACATGTAATAAACCAAATTCAACAGTAAACCTAAGAATATTTTTTTTAATAATTTCTGTATAACAGTGGAACCAAGTTTTAAAAATACAAAGACTTCAAGCCATCGGTCGTCTTGCAAGATCGTTGAAGAAAAATAAGAACTGGATCATGAGGAATCACGTGTCGAGTAGTGTGTGTGGGTATGCGATAACACTTCCGCATGTCCACGGGTCTGCTGCGGGCCACCGAAGGTGAATGCCCCCCGGCTCGACCGACAATGTCAGTGAATGGGACACTTAAACATATCCTTCTTTCTTCTATTTTTAACCTATATTCTGTCTGCCTTACTTTTGTGCATTGCGAGTACTTTTGAATCGGTCCATTTTTTTAATGTAGGTCATTGCAGAAATTCCACTAAATATAATATAAAATAAGCAAGATTCAAGTTGAGTGTATATTTCAACGGATTGAGATAAGTCTAATTTTGCAGACAACAAAACCAAAAACTCATCGAGCAAATTGAATAATACGATTATTTCAAAGTATCTGTAAAAATATAGATAGGTAGTCTTTCCCTAACGAATTAAAATTTTGCCATCCAACATACATAATATCTATGTTCAGGATTCTATTATAATATTTAGCAGAGCCCATTTCTTTTCGCTTCCGTTAACCCAGCCATAAAGGGTTGTCAGAGATTAATAGAATCTTTTAACCCTATTAACCCTAATCTGCAATAGTCGGTCTATCTGCTTGTTCTAACTTCTGTAATAGCCAAGGAGACAACGCAAACAATGTAAACAAACCGGGTCCTCTGTCCTTTTCCCTCGCACGAAGCGGCTGGCGCTATCTGTTTCATAGTGTAGGAATTCATCTTGACAACCCTTGAATGTTTCATTATTTGAAAGTTAAAAATGAATTACCTCCTTGTCGATTTCGTGAAAGAAAACAAAAAGATTTGGAGCATATACTCGTTCTTGACTTAATTGTCCATTATAGGTTTAGTAGTTTAGTTCAGTACTATAACTTCGGTAGATATGGGAAAAAGTAAACGAAACTTATGACGTCCTCTTTCTTTCTTTACAAGTTGTATAGATGTATGTACACTATATGTGTTTATTGTATTTAAGACTACCTAAATTACTAAAATATGCGATATATTTTCTTGCTTTTAGCCATAGATTTCGTATTGAGAATCATTGTGTTTTAAAATATTTAATGAAATGGGAAGAAATTGAGTCATTTCAGTTATTTCCCATTGCCTAATGGAACTGCAGGTGGGATTACCTCATTATATAATATATAATAATCGGTTATTCCTCAGAAATTTCCTTAAAGCTTACAGTCGAAAGAATTTAATTGTTATTGAAACAATAAACACTTCTGTTATAAAAAGGACAATCTGTGTTTTGTACAATATGGGAAAGCATTCAGTGACGTCTGCAGATGGTTTTATTGAATAATAGAAATAGAATTGGCGCGCAACATTGAACTTGAAGCGTTTGACTTTGACCTAAATGCAAGTAAACGGTTCAATGGACTGGGAAACCTTTCAGTCATCTGTCAACGTTTCCTCTTAGCTTATAAACAAACGATAATATATCAATTTAGTAATGGGAACTAAAAAATGTACCGTGACAAGGTAATTTAGAGGTTGATTGATATCATTCTTAAATACATCGCGACATGAATGAACTTAAATATGGAATATAACACAACGGTAAGGAATCAAAAGAAACCATTGTTGGTTTCGTTAGATAATTAAAAACAGATATTTAAATAAAAGTTGAGACAGGTATATATCACATCCCCCCCTAGGTGTGCAAAGACCTTCCCGTGGTGGGGGAGACTTAACCCTCGACAATCCGGGCGGGAGTCGGTGGGATCACCGGCCTTCGCTTGACTGATTGGATTGTCGGTGAGGAACTAAGAAAGCACACCCGTGAGTGCTCCGAACGGAGCTCGTGGCGGAGCAAACGTTGGGAGGCTTCAACTGTCAGTTGGAGCTTCGCCGGTCACCGCTCGCTGGGCCGAGGATCCGTACTCCGAGGTGTTGGCCGGTGAGAGACGGCACCCCCGGTCCTTGTGCGTCGAACCGAGATATGGGGTCGGTTTTGCGCATGAGGACCAGCGCGGGTCGCAGCGGGTGGATTCTCCCGGATGGCACTATCGCTCAGTGGTAGCGGGAAACGCACGCAAAGACGGTGCTCTACGGCAGAGATGGACCTTCTGGCAGAGTACCGCAATCGTGGCCTTGTGGGGGGTGGTGAAGACCCGGTTAGGGCCGCCGGCCTAGTAAACGCCCTCCGCAGTCGTTCGGAAGAGTGAACACCCGGCCTAGTAACTCTTCCGCGACAACACGAGGTGGAGCCCGTCTCTCGGGCGGCCGCGATCGTTGTGGAAATGTCAGGTGGAAACCCCCTTTGGGCCGCCCACCCTTAATGCCGTAGAGATGAGCGGCCACATGAGCAGGGGTTGTGAGAGTTTCAGGTGGAAGCGGCCTCCGACTCTGTGGTAGATTGTGCTGCAGAAAAGATGTTATGGGGTGCTTCAGAGATGAAGCCCCTCGCTGACTGCTCTCTGCGAGAGGTAAGTATGGGCGGCTCGTGTCGCTTCGCCCGGGGCGGTGGATATGGGGTCGTCCGCCGTCATCACAACACCGGGCATCGAGGGGAGACGTGCTGTATGTTTCAGGCACCTCCACGGCGCGGAGGTTAAACTCCACGCCTAATCAAGGTGGAGCCCGCAAGTACGCGGGCCTCGTCTGGCGGAGGGACGCAGATGTATATTTCCACGATCCTTTACGCTTTTAAAGTACATATCACATTTTGCATTGCCAATAACTTCGGACATGATGAACCTCAAATAACATTCCTTACCGCTTATCCTTAATCCTAGTCGTAAAATGCAAGTGGCTAGGCTGAATCTGACCATAATCTATACTAGGTCTCAACGCCAATATCTACTTTGCAATAAGCACTGCCAGGGATATTTGCCGCCATCGGCAATAAATTGCCATAAGTGCCCATGATCGCCTTAGTATGATAACTAGCCGAGGAAGATCCTATAGTGAACAAAGTTGGTCACTAATGGAACAATTTCTCATCCTCACATAGTTTAAATTGAAGTCGCTGTCTGGCTGCCATAGTTCAGTTCAGTTACCGGTATACCTACTGCTCCTCATTGCGTCTCTAATGTGTGAAAGTATATCACATCAATACATCATATCAATATTCTTGTACCTTATTAACAAATCCCAACAATATGAGTATTTCTAATCCAAAGAGAACTGAAATTCCAACTTATTTTGAATTAAAGGGGCTGTTAATTAACACCGGCGTTATTAAAAAAAATTATATATTTAACAAAACACATGGCGTACTTATATCAATGACATATTTAAAAAAATGTAGGTAAATTTGTAATAAAATCTGTGAATAATAATTTGAAATCTAACTTATAGTATAATTTGCCTTTAAATTAAATTGTATTTATATTGTCATATAGGACTATTTGTAGACAGTCAATTTACAATTAAGTAATAAAAAAGGCCAAATTACTTGAACGCCAATATATTATTTAAACTAGTTTTATTAATAATATGATGTTAGACAATTCAGCATTGCTCTATGAATTGTGTTAGGGTAACACATGAACTTTATTTTCATGTGCGAATACATTGATCAGACCGCTTTGTACATATGCCGTCTAACAAATTGTATGGCCCTATAACTCTGTCAAAGTATTACCAGCTACATCCTTTCAACACCTTCGAGTCAATTGTCCTAATCGTCGACGATCGATTGTTCAAACGACAATGGTTTTTTTTTATATTTCTCTTTACTAAGTATACTTCGCCACAATTGTTTGAGGCTCCTGCTACCTACATTCATTTCTATAAAAACTAACATCTTCGTACCGCCTCAAACGCGTTCCATTTCGTAAATATTTCCTTTGTTTTAATTGTTATTCTGCTATTCGGGGCGGAGACTAATTCAACAAATGAAACATCGTAAACAGCGGTCCAGTCGTTCTCGAGTTATAAATGGTGTAACTAACACGATTTTCTTTTTTATATATATATAGATCACCGAGCAATTAGCCTACTCGCTGACAATTGACCGCAAACACTCGATCTGCATTACTTGGATAAGCATCACTGCTGCTGCGCACGATCTGGATGAGAGATATTTTATTCAGCGGAAGCCTTAAAATAACCTCCCTTCTGAGGTGATTCCGCCTATAATATGGGCTTCTTGAAGCGAGCCTGCTGCGATCACTCGGAGTTTAAAAGCTTATAAAACACTTCGGGCGAGCGGCAGAGCGTAATGACTTTAAAGTTATTGTCTTTTATCTTTAATTACCAAGCCACCATTAGATGGTTTTTATACTTATTCTAATATATTATCGCTCAACAGGATGCATTAACTTCATTAATAAACACAATTTGAACAAATTTATCACGTTTTAAGAACACGCCAATGTTAATATGTTCAATGACTCCACATTATTTTGAATGCCTTGTTGTTCAATATTAGTTTACAATGTTCATCAATGTCACATCATTTATGACTTGTTTAAATCAGCACAAAAAGATTTAACCAAAAAATATCGTTTGGTTGGCAAGTATACCAAAAAGGTCCAGATCTGTAGAATTTGTTTTGATGGCATTATCAAGAAGAATTAACCTATAAAAAACATATTTCAACATAAAGAATGACCCGCAAAACATTCCTCTTACTTCTCGTACTGAATCTATCCTAGTATAATAAGGCTGAAGAGTTTGTTTGATTGCAGTGAACTCTGAAACTATCAGTCAGTTTTGTTTGAATTTGTGCTATTTATTATGACGCTGTGACCCTTAGAACCCGAATAAAAAGGAAAAAAGTGAGAAGAATACTAAGCGACAGTGGGTAAAACCGCACAACGCGGAACGATATATGTAAGATTAAAAGAAGGTGTAGCGCAATCGGAGTAATATCGAAGTAATACAGTGAAGCCTTCACCTTGCCGGTTGCTTCCCAATGAACCGTGAAGTGTTGGCCTGTTGTTTAACAAAAAATATTCGCTGCAGTGCTTATCTAACATTCTGTAATACCGAACACGATTGAGGCCAAGTTCATCACTAGTGCTGCGATGCTCTCTGACCATAACTTCCCTTTTTTCCTTTCGATGAACTGCTTCGGACGTGGAAGGCATCTCAGTCGTCGGGCCGAAGCAGCTTAACTCTCTTAATTTGATAATCATTGCAAATTGTAAATTAACGCAGAGTATGACTATTAGTAATCAAGGAGGTACTCTTTGAATGTCTTGGTTATCGACAGGTATATATGCTGACGATCGACTTTACGGTGAGTAATTAGGGAATGCAATCTCGCTCTCGCGAGATCTCGGCCGTATTTACCGAAATCTCGGCCAAAAATCGGACGAGATCTCGCGACATTGGAAATTTCCTTCGCCAAAAATGCATGAGTTATCCCTTTGATATCCCACACCCAATTGAGTTATTAATTGAATCTTATTTTTTTAAGCTACTATAAAATGTGTACCTACTTCAATATACCTAATTGCATGGGGTCTAAACTTTGGACGCATTCAATATTTGATAATTTGTACAACTAGTATGGTGTTGTCAACTGTAGCAATAAAGCAAAAGCAGAACAGAAAACAACACTATTCATGATTTTGTGTGAGGAATAATAAAAATAATAGTCGAAAGTGGCGATTTGAACCTCCCAATAACGATTCCGATAAGGCCCTACACGGAAAACATTACTATATTTTATGAAACATCAGTTTATAATCATAATTTTGAATAACAATCGGGTACCCTACAAATGATGAGAGGCAAAGGCAATTTGTTTAGTCTTATATATGTACAATGGGTACATATACTACAAAAACGTACAATTTATATTCTGACTCTGGATTTCTTTGTTTCTTTCTTATAAAGAAAAAGGCAAAATGAGTTAAGTCGATGCCTAATTTTGCAATTGAATCAATGGACGAATGAATGGAATGTAAAAAAATCAATCATCCCGGAGCTAATTACGCGACAATCAAATAAAATAAAAATACTTATTTGATATTTATTATTTTATTTAAGAACTATTGATCAATTTTATGTCTATGCCAACCGTTTCATATTATAGTGTGCAATTTTATATCGAGTTGTCTCGTATACTCCGATATTCACTATTCAAACAAATGCCATTGACCATCCCATACGAACTATGCCGCGTCTGTTGCAAATCTAATTAATAAATAATCAATTTAACGTTACAAAGTGATGTGTTCACGCTTAATCTTCACCATTATTTGTTGTTGTCAGCAACTCGTACATACCACTTTTAGTAGTAATTAGTTGCATACCACTTTTCAAAAATGTATATTTGTTGCAGAAATAGGGAATACAATTATCAATCGAGACCACTCTCAGTCTAATATCAGCAGAACAGTAGTCAAAGCTCTGTCGAACAACTTGAATTTTGTATTTGTTACATCGTATGTAACATAAACTTTTTATTATTGTAATAAAAAGTTGGTTTTACTCGGTGACTCCTTTTACTCGGTTTGGTGTGCAATATTTGAATTGATGTCTTTAAATTAGAAAAATGCCTACGTGAAAATTCTTTACATTCAAACAATTTTTTATGTTTCCATAACGGTAATAAAACTGTTACTGAAAAATGTGATCAAACCTCATCTTTCTGTTTATTATGAAAGAAAAAACATCTTCGATATTTTCTTTACATTTTATTTTCATACGAAGTTAAGATTATACCATAAAGTATAGTTTGCAATGTGTATATACAGGTAATGTGTATAATACAGGAATGGATTTCTCACAATATTTTCTTCTTCTTCTACTACTGCGGGTTGTGGACAGTTTCACAACCTTACTGTGTTATGAAGTCAACGGAGCCTCCCCAGCTCTGCCTAGGGACCTGTCCACGGCTCCGAGTTTGCTAGTGAACGTCTTCTGAAAGACGTACATCTAACATTAATTATGGTTCTACAAATTCAATTATAATATCTCCATTATGCCTTCTTCTTATTTAATTTCTGACGACTACCTTCAACCATTTAAATTGCTATTACTTTAAATTTTTCTTACATATTTTTAGGAACGATCAACATGGAATTTTATTTCAAATATACGGTTCTTTACACATATTTTCATAGGTTAATACACCTTAGATCACCTGCGTAATTAAAACTTGACAATATCCTAATGCATTTCATAATGCGTTGTTAAATCTCGGAGAGATGAAAAAGTTGCCTTCTTTCTTTCTTTAGCCTCAGCAAGCGAATCCAGCACCACATCTCAAGGGTTGCAGATATTTTTGGTGGTATTTTTCAGCTCCATACAGGAAAGTATCTCATCAAACGAAGATTAGGGATATAAGGTGGAGTCAGCTCTCTCGTTGTCGATCACCACAAAGTGCTCCCTTTGCACCGCGAGCGTACTCGCAGTGCCACTAATAGAGACGTGGACAGACAGCGACTTTGTTTTATAATATGTATAGATGTAAATAATAGAAGATTAGGTAATATTGTGATTAACAATGAGCGTCTTGACAATTTCACACATGACCGGTTTTAAATTATCAGACCACAGAATTTTTTACAGATATTAGACTGTGAAAATCTAAATACCTGCTGACGTAATATCTGGTGAAAACTTTGGCTCGGTTAGTCATCTTGGTGGTCTAATTTTGGTTACAGTTTTGAATTCTAAATAGTTCATTATTTGCCTTCGTCCCGTTCAAATGAAATAAAAATGATGAAAGGATAACCTCGATAACACAGTTTTAGGCTGCTGGCGCGGCGAGGTGGTCTGGCGTTGTGGTGAAATATTAGAACAAATTACCAATTTCTTGAACTCAACCTGACGCGTGAAACCCTCGAAATTTAAACTCATAAATGTTTTACGAAATTTAGTTTGACAAAATGTCAAATTTTACTAGGAATTTGCACACCATTAATTTGGAGCCGTCTATCGGCGCAGAAATCTAATTTTAGAGTAAATAAGTGTTTCAGTTAGCAGTTAGAGTGAGGGATACCATTCTGATATCGCTTTTTATTGCTCAAGCTTTGTATCCGGTGTATCGCTTGTCACTGCAGGAAACCATGCCTTACAGTAGATGTCTGATCCAAAGCACGAGTTTGGAACCTTAAAATTGAGTGCTCTCTGTCAATTTTTCCAACGGAAAAAGTTTCTCTCGTTAGATAGTGAGATCAAAGTGTCCGACCGTAGCCTTGTATGTCTACATTGCATTGTGACTAAAATAAATACGATATTGTTTGATATTAACAATAAATCGTGCTCGTTACACCGCATCGTTGCATAACTATGGCCAATCCTGTAACAACGAGCGACAAAACGAAACTATGTAGGTTAATGTCACGGTTACATTATTATTCTGAAATTAAAATTACGTGTGATTAGTAACATAACTGTGAGATCTTCAATGAATTTCGTTAATTTACCAACTAGCCGCAACCGCAATTTCGTACGCCTGGTATTCGGCATAGCGCTAAACTTTTTTGTTTGTAAACCGATTGGAATGAAATAAACACTAAAATTACCACAATACATCAGCATTGAAATCGGTTAAGCCGTTTCAGAGATTAGCGTGCACAAGCGAATATCCAAACAGACAAAAATTCTAAAAACTATTTTTTTGACTTGGGTTTTTTTTAATGTTAAGATCGGCAGATAGTAGTCTGTAGTCGGTAGCTGCAATTGCGCTACCGACTACGGTAGGATTAAGGATAGGGGATTAGGAGGCGATAGAGAAATGGGCTCTGGCATCCCGTACTCACTCACCGATACACAACAGCACATGTGCTGTTATTTCACGGTGGTCTTCTGTAAGGGGGTAATAACCAAATAACCACCCCCTTACAAATTTTCAAATTTGAAAAGTTAATTTTTCAAAGTTGACCCTGCCAGGAATCGAACCTGGGAACCCTAGAACAGAGCATTAAGGCAGGCACCCTAACCACTCATCCAACGAGCTCGTCAAATAATAATAATAGGTACATTTTTTTTTTTTTAATATTTAATGTCTGTACAATAAGAGACTGTCGTACTAATAAGAGACTTTAAACTGTTACAGATTTACAGAAAGCATCGAGCATGAGCACAGTCTTTTCCAAAAAGTAATTAATAAGCATTTGATTACTCGCTAATCACAATAACTGCATGACCTCTCATTTGTATTATTTATTTATTTTAGTAGTACCGTCACAACCGGTTTCTGACCGTCGCTATCTGTTGAACGATGGGGTTGATCTTCTTTGACTTTCTATGTTTGCGCGTCGAGGCGCGAGGCGGAGATCGGCTTTCAAAAAACTAACAAAACGAGCTGACTGCAACATGACTGCAACTCCAACAATTCTCGTTACCATAACAACGGTTGTCATAGCAACGGTTACTTAGCAACGTCATCATGACAACTTATAAATCAATATAAAATGTTTAAAATTTTCCGCTACCGTTGGGAACGTCCGAATAAAAGATATAGGTATACAATAAAATGAAATGTATAGAAATTTCATTTTTTGAGTTTTGTAAACACAAACATACGGAAGTTGAATTTTTATATATAGGTAAAGATAATAAAAGTATAAAAAAGTGCGAATTTCAAATTTTAAATTCCTTTTATTGACCTTAAAAAAAGTCTTACAGCTAAACTCTTTAATAATTAACCAAAAGGCTAGTTGAAACCGCAGACATGGAATATGTCTTACAATTAGTTACATAATATATTACTACTTCGATAGTATGCCTCTTTTAAAAAGTGGGTCATCAACAGTTTCATATACTTATTCATTGATATCTAAAAGTAATATGTTTCCTATATCATGGGATGGGACATTTCATAATTTCACTATTAGCTTTCTTAATCGTGACATATGCGTATGACTGACTAGATTCAGAATCTATTTGCCATTGAGAAATGTAAATAAGAGAAAATTCAACTGAAAATCTCCGGAAATGGCCTATTGCTTATTAATTCTCAGTAGTGGTTTTTGAGATTTGACGATTACTTAAGCGATCTTTTGAAGGATCAGAAGCTTCACAAAGGTTTTAACGACTAAATTTCAACAAAGTTGATATTATGTGCTTCTAATGGCATATTGCGCCCCAATTGGGACAGGTCGGTGCAATACTATGCT
Organism: Bembecia ichneumoniformis; assembly: GCA_910589475.2. Taxonomy (NCBI): domain Eukaryota; kingdom Metazoa; phylum Arthropoda; class Insecta; order Lepidoptera; family Sesiidae; genus Bembecia; species Bembecia ichneumoniformis. Next base: position 109,514 of record OU342526.1, on the reverse strand, counting down.
ACATTGTAATAAAAGCCGACTCAGATATTATCGAGTTGATACATCTTGAGTATTAATATTGAAACCAATTTGTAAAACATTATTCGTATAAGATAATGATAGCGGAAGGAAGGATGACGGCGGGGCCTTGTCTTACTTCCGAGTTTTAATCGGAACTAGCTTAATCATATATTGACCTGCAGCGAGGCCGATCAGCCAACTAATGAACGCGTTTAATTTCGATAAATATAATATTGTCTCATTAGCAATGTCATGTGAACGGTTCGCCTTCACAGGGAGACACGTCTGGTATAAAGCGATACGTATATTTCACCCACCGCTCAATTAAGTTTGTTTAAGAATGGATAAGGAGTCCACTTGCCTGTCCTCTCCTAAGTCCCTCATTAAGGATGGCAGACCTACGGCGTCGTTTGTGCTAATAGGTCTCTCACGGGCCAATACCCGCACGAGCCGAGTGCGGATCCTCAGTCAAGCGAGCGGTGACCGGCGAAGCTCCAGCTGGCAGTTGGAGGCTCCCAACGTTTGCTCCGCCACGAGCTCCGACGTTCGGAGCCCGCACGGAGCACTCACGGGTGTGCTTTCTTAGTTCCCCAGCGACAATCCAATGAGCCAAGCGAAGGCCGATGACTCCACCGACCCTGCAACCGCCCGGATTGTTGAGATTTGGCCAAAGAACAAAATGTGAATAGAGTAGTGCTCCTACTTGAACGAATTCGTAACTCTGCAAACGGTAGACGGCCAATTTAGAGCTTTCAGGTGAGGAAGGTGAGTAAAAATGGGAAAAAAGTGGCAGCAACTTTGTTCGGCCCCTTTTTCTTAGGTGATAAAACATTGATGAGTTTTGTATAGATGATACTTCGGTATCAATAGGAGTAAAACATCCATATTTTGGACTTTGGACCGCAAATGCGTTTAGACGTGTGCACTTGTATAAATTCTTATTTAAAAATAATAAATAATTCGGCATAAAAATAAATAATAATAATTACATGGTGGGAATAAAATGATGAAAACGATAAATACACCAAGTACTAGGCGCGCATAACGTGGTGAATGAGTGCAGTGTTGAACCAAGAAAGTGACAACAATAGCCGCGAAAGGAGGTATAAGCTACGTCGTCGCCGAATTGCGCTTGCCACAATTTACAAGCGGTAGCGAGAAGCGAATTAAGTGGTGGAGTATGGTCTAAGTACAAGATCACACCCAAAGACTACAGTATATTATATAATATTAGATCATACTATTATTAACAATGCCACTTCGACGCACTCCGCCTACCCCACTAGAAAAACCGTACGACTCGGAACCTGAGCCAGATACATGGCGCATACCCAGTGACTATGAAACGGGTTCATTTGTATCCCAACGCAACAAGAATAAAAAGGGAGGCTCAAGAGACGATGACATGCGTGCATTTATAGAAGAAAGGTTTAATGATCTGCAGATGAGTATAAGTGATGTAAAACGACAAAACGTGGAAATAACAAAGTCACTTGAATTTATGTCTGGAAAGTATGAAGAGTTGAAGGAGAAACTGGAAGCGGTGGAAACTGAGAATGGGAAAATGAAAAAGCATATAGGAGATCTTGAGGTTAAGATTGAAAAATTGGAAGGGGCAAATCGATCAGCTAGTATAGAAATAAGAAATGTACCACTAAAAGACAAAGAAACGAAACAGGACCTACTTAATATTCTAAAGAATGTTAGTACAACTTTGAACACTTCCATTGAAACCTCAGAGATAAGGGATATTTTTCGTGTAAGATCTATTAGTAAAACCAAGTCCAAACCTATAATTGCAGAACTTACGACAGTTATAAAAAAGGAGGAGCTGTTGAATAGTTTGAGGGAATACAGGAGGGTAAATAAAAAAAGTATTAAAGTCTCACAAGTATGCGAAGAGAAGTCGGAGCATCCTATATTTATTTCGGAGAATCTAACTTTAACGGGAAAACGGCTTCACTTTCTATCCCGAGAATATGCACGAACACACGGATATAAATATTGTTGGACGAAAAATGGCAACGTTTATCTTAGACGGGATGACGGCACTAAGGCGATGCAGATACGCAGTGAAAGTGATTTAACCAACATAAAACTTACAAAGTGACTTTATAATTTACTCTATCTATATGTAACTAAGGTATTTGCTTTTTCAAAATATTGTTTCGTGTTCCCATTTTTTTGTTTTGTATTTTCCGCTAAACAAATTGTCAAAATGATATCTTGCGTCGTCTGTTGTTATAACACATATTTAACACTATACAAAATTACACAATTAATACTAATAACTTTTTATATAACATTATATTCCTACAGTATGTTGAAAATCTTAGCTGAAATAAGTAACTTCTACATCGTAATTAGTTATCGATACTTGTCTATGCGCCCGCGCCCTCTCCATTTTGTGATAATTCTATTTCTCAACTTGTCTGGTTTCACCGAGTATGTCATTTTTAAAATTCAATAGTCGGATATTATCGGAAGAAATAGACCAAACATGTCACATACCTTGTGAATATATAAAAGATCCATTAATGCTGCGACATTCTATGGAATTATTCAATGCCAACTGCAACGACACAAGGTTCAATATACTTACATTTAATATCAGAAGCGTTAATAAAAATCTGGATAGTCTCCTTGTGTATCTTAGTTATCTTAACACAGTTGCGGATATTATTATACTAACTGAGTGTTGGTGTAACAAAGATTCTGTTCCACCGCTAATTAATGGCTACAATGTACACTTCACAAAACGTTCTTACAATCAAAATGATGGAGTTATAATGTATGTAAAATCTGATATAACTGCTACGGTCTATGAGGTAGATTTTGAAGAAGCTAATTGTCTAGCTGCAAAACTTGACAACATGACGGTTATTGGTGTATATAGACCTTCTATGTTTAAAAGGTTGGATACATTTCTCGACTCACTGGATACCGTGTTAGCCACAGCTGGAACGCGTAATATGGTTTTGACTGGAGACATGAATATTGATTTACTGGCTAATAGCAACAACTATACCAGAGATTACCTTGACATAGTGTCGTCACATGGCTTGCTTCCTGCAGTTGATATTCCAACACATGGACGAACATGTCTCGACCATTTTATGTGTAGACTGGTGGCGTGCTCACAGAGCTTTGTACTGGAAAATGATATAACAGACCATAATCCCATATTGTTATCGATGGTTGGTTCGCCGGTTACTAATAATATAAGTCGCACAACGCGTTCCAATGTAAGAAGATACACTAGAACGAAACTCAACCATGAGAACTTAACTAAATCAATAGAAGAATTTAACTGGACATTCTTTTTTGATATTAACGATCCTGAAGAAGCAGCAACAAAATTGATCGAAACCTTGCAAGAAATTATTAATAAAAACACAGACATAGTTACCGTAACAAGACGTAGAAGACCTTTAAAACCATGGATCACCCCTAGTATTGTAAGATGCTTCAAGAAAAGAGATAGACTACACCGACAGGCCAGAGCTAGCCCTAATGATACCGTGTTAAAAACTGTATACACTAATTATAGAAATGCATGCAATCGATTGGCCAGAACACTTAAGATTAATTACTATAGGGAGGAATTACAAAAAAATGTTGGCAACTGCAAAGAAACATGGAAGACCATAAAGGAAATATGCAATCTTTCTAATCAAAAACCAACTACTACTTCATTACTTAAACTTACTTCTGATCCAGTCGAATCTCTAAACAAAGCTAATACATACTTCACTTCCATAGGTTCTGAGCTCGCGGATGATATCCTTAAGAAAATTAACAAATCAGAGCACCAACTGACAACTTCTCAAAATAATAGCCCTATTTCTTCCTTTTTAATGTGTCCAACTGATTTTGTGGAAGTGTACAAAATCATTTGTAAACTGAAACAGAACAGCTCTCCAGGAATGGACTTGATAACATCGACAATCTTAAAAGACTCACGTAATACTATCTGCTCACCCATTGCACACTTGTGCAATTTAAGTCTATTCACAGGAATATTCCCTAAATCTTTAAAGAAAGCAATGGTCATACCAATCCATAAAGGGGGTGACGCTGACACGGTGTCGAATTACAGACCAATATCTTTACTTAGCACAATAAGTAAAGTACTAGAGAAAATTGTTAATAGTAGATTAATAAAATTTCTGGAAAGTAAACAGCTACTAAGTAATAATCAGTTTGGATTCAGGGCTGGTAGATCTGTGGAGGATGCTATTGCATCCTTTGCTGGTTTAGCAACTACCTATGTAGATCAAGGAAAGAAGTGTATTGGCGTATTTCTTGACCTCAAAAAGGCATTCGACACCGTGTCTACGGCACTTTTACTGCGCAAGCTAGAAGGTTTGGGCGTTCGAGGTGTGCCTCAAAAATGGTTTCAAAGTTACCTGTCAGATCGAGAGCAGACTGTTAGAGTCGATTGTGTAACAAGTGATAGTGCAAAAGCTTATTACGGGATACCACAAGGAAGCACACTCGGCCCTACCCTATTCCTGGTATATGTTAATGACCTTTGCAAACTTCTTGTTGAAAAGGGGCATATAATTGTTTTTGCTGATGACACAGCCGTTTTATTTTATGGTGACTCCTGGAGCGAGGTGCAATTACACACGGAAAGAGGCTTGAGACAAGTTACCAGTTGGTTGGAAAATAACATACTTACATTAAATACCTCAAAAACTAATTACATATGCTTTAATGTCACTAAAGCTTCAAATCCACCACCTACTTTCTCAATACGTGCGCATGTCTACCCCTGTAACATGGAACAGAACATTCCAGCTAACTGTAATTGTGAACCTCTCAAGAAAGTTACAGTCACGAAATATCTAGGTGTAATAATAGATCAGCACCTGAAATGGCAACCTCATATAACAGCACTCAGTGGAAGGGTACGAAGATTGTTGCCTATTTTTAGGAGTCTGCGGGAGGTTGCCGATACGAAACTCATTGTTCAAACTTACGTGGCTTTGTGCCAATCTTTAATAACATACTGCCTACCAATCTGGGGAGGAGCAGCAGCAACGCACTTAATGGAACTAGAGAGAGCTCAAAGGGCGGTTATTAAAGTGATGTTTCGTAAACCAAGGCTCTATTCTACTGATAACCTGTACAAAGAAACTGAGATCCTCACTGTCAGAAAGTTGTATATCCTTGCCTGTACGCTGCGCTTTCACAAATACTACCAGGTCGCACATTATCCCACTCATAAAAGACGTCCGCGCAATGAAGTCCCTAGGGTCAAGACAACTTTTGCCCGCAGACAGTATCTATTTTTAGGCCCCTTCTTGTATAGATACTTTAATAATACCTCCAATCTTACCAATTTAACCAAATACAAGCTCAAACGGGAAATAACAGCAAAACTTTTAGAGCTAAATTATCTCCAAGCTGAGTATATACTGCGTTTCCAGGTGTAGATATATATAAAAAAAAAAAAAAAAAAAAAAAAAAAAAAAAAAATTAAATATTAATGCATACTGTATTACCTACACATAGACACACACGCATTACAAACATTGCACCATATGCATCGCACACACACACACATGCGCACACACACACACATGCACACGCACACAAACAACATATATTTTTTTCTTTTGTTTTCATTTTATTTGCTTTCTACCCTTTTTCTTTTTCCTTGTTTGTTTATTGTTACCTTCAGATATTGTTATCGATCGCATTTCAAGTGTTGCACAAACAATAGAATACAAAGATAGATGCGGTCATCGAAGGTGGAGCCCTGGTGTCCTGAGACACAGGTATTACCTAGTTCAGGCGCCAGTCTCCCACATACAATGTAGCACTGAATATTATAAATGTACCCACTTAAAATTTGTAAATTGTGGAGAAAATAAATAAATATTATTATTATTATTATTATTATATAAACTCTCTCCTTTAGGATATAGATTAGATTAGTGAGATTAGAAATGGTGATCTCTTTATGTTTTAATTGAGAAGTAAAGCATGTTTTAATAGGATAGGACTAGCATGTTTTAAATCCTAGCATACGTCAGACTAACCGACGGTCCCCTCGATGGTAGGTGGCTAGATCTAGATCTATGCCGTCGCCTATAACACAAGCAACACAAAGTGCGCTTCCAACCTCTTAACCAATAACCACCAAGTGCGGCAATAACCAACCTCTTACAGAAATAACAGCATATGAGCTGTATAGTGTTTCCATGAGTGAGTAAGGGACGCCATTACCTTATCCCCTACCTTATCCTTAATCCTACTATGGTCTGCAGCGCACTCGCAGCACCTGTGGCGTTGCTCGTGTCATAGGCGATGGTAGCCACCTACCATCGAGTGGACCGTCAGCCTGTCTGTCGACCTTAACATAAAAAATGTAAAAGGATGTAAAAAACCAGTTTATAGCGAGGCAATCAAACTACCTACTTAGTTAATCGTCTTTTGCGTTCCTACTTCCGTAATAGATATAATATGGAATGAATACTTATATGACATTTATTTATAAATTTCCTGCACGAGTTTAATCCACATATTCTTCATACAAGGGCTGCCACTTTTTCTGCGTCTTTGCTCTCATTTCATTGAAAAAAAAAAATAAGGGCGTGGGTAACTAATCCAACATCATTTTCAATATCTAACACGAAAGAAAGACAATTAACTCATTCGATTGAATCGCATGTTTAACTAAAATGGGATTTCTTTGGGATTTCTAATAACGCTACTCCGGCGAAGCTTACGTGACCACGGACACGCCCGTTATTATCGTGACCGAGAAATGTTAGTTCTCCACTTGCTACGACCGTATGGCGTCCGCTTAAGGTCTAATTTCAAATCGTCAAGTGTAAAACCTTCGTTCGGAAATCCTTCGGCGTTTAGGTTCGAAAGAGTTAAAACATGCAAAACGTACTAGCGTTTAAGTGTACACGGTGCACGCAATGGTTTTTTCGTGCGATCGCTCGCAGATAAATATTAGGTAATTAATATAAATACCTATGCACTGTCAAGATGATGTCAAGGCCAAGTAGGTATGCTGAGAGAAGCAGATATATTATGTCTATGGTCTATAGTATACCGAAACGCCCTGGCTTCGCCCTAGTATAATTGGGAGAGTTGGAGTACATCACAATATAGACTAGAATAGTTATTTCTACCGTAGAATTTTTTATTTGAAAAATACCTTTCAAATAGTAAAAGGCTGAAGGTCCATTAGATGGCAGGTGGCTATCGTCGCCTTCACACTGCTCTGTCACACTAGTGTGATGGTAAGGAATTTTTTTTTTATTCAAATAACAGTACGAAGGTAAAGAAACTGATTTCATAATGCCAATGTGCAAGATGGTAAGTCACTTTCTTAACTCCTATAACACGAGCAACGCCAAAGCGGCTGCAAGTGCGCTGCCGACTACAGTAGGATTAAGGATAAGGGATTAGGAGGGGATAGGGAAATGGGCTCTGGCATCCCTTACTCACTCACCGAAAGACAACAGCACACGTGCAGTTATTTCACGGAGGTTTTCTTTAAGGGGGTAGTGGCTACTGCCGCCAGACGGGCCGCCCAAATGACTGCGAAACGCAATGTGCCCTGCCACTACTTTCCAAATCCACACCAGAGCCAAATTTGAAAAGCTCATTTTCCAAAGTTGATCTAGCCGGGATCTAACCCGGGAACCCTAGAACAGAGCGTTAAGGCAAGCACTCTAACCAGCCATCCAAAAGTAGCGGTTGCAGCATGATATTTTCTGCTAATCAACGATGCTGCTAATGACACTATGGATCCATGCTGCTTTATGTTCTGTGTGCTAAGGAAATTACTAGTTTATTTAAAGTAGGTGTTGGCACCGTTTCTGCTAAAAATCGCACACAACCAAACACGGGTCACATACATGCAAACATTCGCATCAGACTCAACTACATACATAATTATCTATTTGTTTTACCTTTTTCCTGCCCTCTAAATCAAGACAGACAATTCCAAGTCGTCGCAACGCTCGCAACACGCAGTTTTTAAGATTATCCGCTAATTGTGTGTGAAATACCTAAACTCTGTGTAACAAAAAACGGGCTTTCCGCTTTAACGAACAAAAAACTCTTCGAGTATTGTGGTGGACAACGAACCGACGCGAGTCGAGCAGACGAAGAAGCAATTACATCTACCGGTAAGTCTGTCTGGACTCCTCTTTTTGATACGCCAGTAGGTAAGTGTAAGGAAAATTACATAGAGGGCACGGACTGCTGTCGTGTGACAGGTGACTGTGACAGACCAGTGTGACTCACTCACCGAAACACAACAGCACACATGCTGTTATTTCACGGTGGTCTTCTGTAAGGGTGTAACAGTAATGTAATATAATACGTACGAATAAGATCTGATTTTCTAGATAGCTAACAACGGGTTCATCATTCTCATCTCAGCCGTAAGACCCTTTTAGGGTTGTCCGTTCACCTTGCGGTGAACGTCCTCACCTTCCGGTGAGCGACGGCACCCCCGGCCCTTGTGCGTCGGACCGAAGCGCCCTCAGAGTTTGCGGTAGGTTTTGCCGCAGAGAAGTGGTTACGGGGTGCTTGGGTGGTGAAGCCCTCAGTGCCATCTGGGGAGGTACCTATGAACGGCCGATGCCCTTCTCCGGAGGCGGCGGACATGGGCTCGTCCGCCGTTATAAAAACATAATGCTTCCCCGCTCAAAATTCTCGTGTTATCGATAATAATAAAAAACGGTGAAAACTAAACGGCCTCAAAGTACCTACTCAAGAAGTAGGTCTCCCGAGTCAGACCTTAATCATTTCTAGACATCTCACTAGCTAGATCAATTGATTGCGTACCACTGACTACACAATCCCTGCTTCTTTAAATCACGTCCTTTAACTAGTCCTCTCCAGATCGACACGTGAAAGTTTGTTCGACTAATCATAACCATTACTCTTACTCTTACTGAATGTTAGTAACGTATTTAGACCATTATTATGTCAGCCGTAGGGCCGATGGCTCTTTATGAGAAGTTGCCCACGTAAATATACGACAATAAAACACTTTTTATTAGTCAATCTTTATTAAAAAATAAGAAAACAAACAGCCAATTATATAAGGTAGTCAAGTATAGGCATCTAACATGTACGTACTAAAGGAGCAATAATATGTTCCAAAAATGTAGCGTCAGATAACAAGAACGTCGGTTATATCTTTGGTATATAGTAACAGACAAGTTATGAAACTCTTTTTTGTTTTAATCGAAAAAGTATAAAATATAAACTTCAATAAGTTACTTTTCCGAGTGCAAATAATACCATTACTTTGCCCATTTACGTATGCAATATGCATGTTACTGAAAAAAAAATCAATCACGCATATATACTTTTAGAACGTTTTTAAAAAGATATTTTCGAAACGATTCTATGGATACATATTTATACACTTGACTACAAAGTTTTTCATCTGAAGCAATTCACCAGATTTTGTGCTATCGAGAAGAAAATACTTTGTGCGAATCGTGCACAAGCAACGCCACAAGTGCTGCAAGTGGGCTGTAGCGTTAGGTGCTTCAATAGCGATACATAAGAGGTATAGAACGTGATTAAGAGATATATGAGAGCTTGAATAGCTCTACAAAATAGCGTAACGAACTCTTAGTTTTATAAGAGTTTGATTATCATTATGATTATTTCCTTGTCGCACATAATGCATCTTTAACGGACAATCAAATGCAGACTCCATAAAAGAAATTGTTGCAATTACTATTGTGATTTTTTTTTTTAATAAAATTTGTTGGGTCGTGAATTAATATGAATATGAAAAATGTAAATCGGTATTACTACTCGCGGGCTATAGACATAAAACTAAGGATGTTGTCATCGAAAAGAATGCTACACAGCAATTACCTCGGATTTCATTGTAAGAAAACAACTAAACCATTCATGGTTAAATGCATTCTAATATTAAAACGAGAAGCACAGTTTACAAAATAAAAACAAACAAAAAAATGTTGGAGAAAATTTGTAACAGTAATAACATTATCGGATTCCTTAAATAATACATAATATCAGTGTAAATTACTGCATTAAGCATCTACCTCCATTAAGGCTTTTATTTGTCCATTAAATATTCAATTTGTCATTTTTGTTTTCTTTGTATTTTTGGTAAATTAGGAATCTGGCGAGTTAAGAATCTGGTTAGTTCAGAATCTGGTAAATCGCTGCAGAAGGAACATTTTGCTTAAGATATAAAATATTTTTATAGAAAGTATTAGGGGTTAAAGTATGAAATTGGCGTTTCGTACTAAAGATTCTGAAGAATTAAAACAGTTTTACCCTCATTGTCTATACGTTTCTGCCATCTATATGTCAAATTCAGACAATATAGTGGCAAATTCAAAGTGGCCAATGCTATGAAACAGCAATTTCATATTTAAACCCCCATTATATATAAGACCTATTATATAAACCCCCATTATTTAAAAAAATCATTACTTTTCCGAACAAATAGTTAATAATAAAATAAGTGTACAAATAAAGTAAGTATTATAATAAAATAAAGCCTTGAAATTTATTGGCTTGTTAACATATTTATGTCGTTACATACATTCGGTTGTCGGTTGAAAGATTATACAAAAAACATAGTACTCTGAGACCTTAAAGATTCATGCACTTTAAGACGTTTCGGCTCTCGCTCCAAGTCCGCCATGTTGAATTGCGTATTGCTGAAAAAGAAAAAGAAATAAATGCCCGAATATTATTTGTGTAAAGAAACGCGCGTGAGGTTGGTTCTTACGTCATATACCGTGTTCATGTAATCGGTGTGATTTCTATTAGCATTTTATAACTTTCGCATTATAGATATTTTCAAAACACTAAGTCAAATGTCGGACACTGTTTTGATTAAATCGCAATTTTGTAACTCTTCGAATCTTTTTTATATCTTTGGAAAGAGATGTCAACACAACCGAGCATTACGCGCGCTGGCGCAGTCAAAGGGGAATATACTCGTGCACCAGTATTTTTAAATTGTTTCTCTTTATAATGGTTATAGTGATGGTAAAGGTGCAAACGATAGTGTGTCGAGTCCACTTACTAGGTTAGCGAGCGGGCACGCAGGCAAGCGAGATGCGCGTAGTAGGTGGGCGCCGGATACGAGACGGAGCGAGAGCAACGCGCAAACAGGTGGCACAGGTAGTGCGTCATCTGCTGCACTTCGTCGTCGGGCGTTTTCAAATCGTTGTACACCTGGTGGTAGCGCGTGGGGCGCGCAGTGCCCTTTATGGCCTGGTGCGAAACCTGTCAACATTGTTACAACATGGACCTTCGGATGTCTTACACGGAAATTTGTTCTAAGAGTGTATAGATTGCTAATTGTAATGTGTTTTATTTGAATGCATCACCCTCACGAGTGCCAATAACTTTGTTTATAAGTTAAGGAAGACTGAGACATGTATACCTCACAATTTCAAGCACCTAATTTATTTCTGATATGTTTAGTGAGTTAGTCTCTCTAATTTCAATTATTTCTGTTTTTTAAACATTTTTATGCACGTTTTTGTGATTCCACGTTGACCTTGCATCGCTGTCAAATGCTTAATTATTGAATTAAGCATTGCTTTTATTAATGAAATATTCCTAAAATTAAATTAAGTAATCAAAGTTCCGGGAGGAAATGCCCATTACTAAATTTAAATTAAAAATTAAATTAATTAAACAGTACCATTTAAAGTTTATTTTGTTAACTATCTCAAAAACGATTTTCTTAATGTGGTATAAATAGGGCCCGAAACTAATTTCTGAACAATATTCTTAAACAAGTTGAATATTTTTTAAATAAACACGAAAATCAGGGCGGGCGGTTAATTTTGCAGATCACAGAATCTATTAAATAAAAAAAACATGAACATTTACCATATAGAAATCCAGCTCGGTTGGGTGAACGATGTCCACGTCGACAAGTGTACCGGGTACAACATTTCTGTTCCTAAGTTGGGGGTTCTTCAATCTCGCCTCATCGAACAATCTGAAATAACAATAGATGTGTCGTTACACGTCTGTGTAAATAACGACATCCTATTGGTTGTTTCTAGCTCATCTCCGCTCTCCGCCCGGGCCTTAAGAAGCAAGAAAATCCAGAGCTGTCTCAGAATTGAAAAGGGAATTAATATTACTGTATTTAATCATATCGTGAAACATACCACAGTAGACGTAGATCTTGAATATACAGGATGATTGAATGCAGTTTTTATTAATTAAAAAATAGAACAAAATTTCCCGTCTCCAACAAGATTGGTTTAAGATTTGTCCTCACTGGCCCATTTAAAAGCTAAGGTCGCGGCGGAGAGATGGTGCTTGAACTTGGAGGCCACTTGATGGTAGGTACCTGGTATGATGACGTTTCTGAACAAGTAAGAACAAAACGTTGGGCCGTTGTCGTCCACCGACGCTTCTGTATGCATTATATAAGGCTGTAAGCTCTTCGTTAAGGACCTGAAACAAGTACCATAATTTTATAAACTATCGATAACCTGCTATTTTTAATAGAAGGTAAGGAGCAACTGTAGAGGCGAAACTTCTTTCAAATTATACCATCCACAAATATAAGCCCCCGAGTTTATGTCCTAAGAACTGAAAATGCTTATTCGATTCTTATACAAATACCAAAATTTATGACAGACTGACAAAATAGTGTAGGGCGAAAGTTTTCATACCTGAGAGAACTGTCCTTCGGACACCCCGTCGCGGTACACGTAGATCTTGGTCGGCAGATTGCCGTTACGGGATTTGTAAATTTCGAAATGATCTCTCATCATCTCCTGAAACTGCGATATGATCTCCACCTGCGATGAAATTCAAATGGTTATCTAATATTACTATTAGGTAAGGAAATCTATTGTGTTTCAGAAGCTGTATAGGTAAGTCCAACATAGGTAAGTCAACTGGATTATTAACAATATATCAAATTCAAATAGTGGCATGAGACCAATGTAGTCAACAGCTTAACACATTGGTAAGTGTAAGAGTTCGTCGCTGTAGGTGACGCGGTTACACATATTTAATTTATTTATTTTGTATTATATACCCAATGTAATCTTCCAAAGTACTGCTTGGATTTGGGTAATTTTAGGTAACATAAGTTAATAGTAACATAGTTAACGTAAGTTGTGTGTAGGTTTCTAAACGAAGTGGTCTGCAGCTTTGGCGATATCACCGTTCACTGTTATTCCTATCAAACTTTTCAATTAGACAAATTATAGTAGATAATTACCCTCGCGGCTTGAATAGACATCTCCATGTTGTAAATGGTGTGTGTATTATTAATCGACGCAATCACCGCTGCAATGCTTGGCACAGTTTTCTGTAACAAATGTCATAATATCCATATTAGTACATTTCGTCGCCTTAGTGGTGAAGTGAGCTATTCCACACTAAATTGGTTCCACGATAATGACAATTGAAATAAATAAGCATCCACAAAAAATGTTTTTTATTTTATCTTCTGAAGGAAAAAAACAACTTCTATTTGAGCTATCTCTTAGATCTCTTCACCACTAGAATCTCCGTTTAGAATCTCCGTTCAAAAGTGTGGGTTAGCTCTTTTCACCACCAAGGCGACGATTTATTAATGAATTTCACATTATATATAGTACTTTGGTCAACAAAAGGTAACGGACGGTCCCTTTCGGAAATAAGAACCATTTGTAATTTTGTACAAAGTTTGCTTTTGTTTAATGTTTCCAATGAGTGATTCCATCAACTCTTGCGGCGCGAAGTCGCTTTAAGCGAGGTGGTCAAAAATAAATCTCGTATTTTTCACAATACGTGCAAACGAAGCGCTACTGCGTCGCGAACAACGAAATGGCGGCAAATCGCCCTAGCGAAGAGTAGGAAGCCACCGTCGCTTCGACTCTTGCAGTGAGCGGACACCCATATATTACATAGGCCTCTTCTCCAGTGGGCGGAGTCCCTTAAAGTACTCTTAAAATTTGTTCAAATCGGTTATATGAATTTTAAACATCAGTGATGCATCAGAAGTCCTCATAAAACAACTATCTCATAAGAAAGTGAAAAGCTGCTTTCAGATCCACAAAATATACAGTTACGTGGACCCCAGTGTTAGGGTCGGGCTCTCGAACCTAACAAATCGGGAGGAATGATTATTTTATGTATGGCGGAGGATTCCACCAAAAAGTGAATTAAAAAAACGAAAAGGCATTATGTGAAAAACGAACAAAGCATGTTCACAACACCAGCCAAACGATCAAAAGCTGCGACGAACGAAACACTGAAGGAAACATCATTATTGAAGCGGGTGAGGTATTATTCAGAGATTTTGAAAATAAAACAGAAATCATGTCTACTATTAAAGAAGTCTCCGTTCGAATGTCTCGCGGCGTGTTGAAAATCGTGGCCAAGACATATGATGCTTTCTTAAATGTTGTAACAAGCGACAAGCTACCGACTAACTTGTAGTGCAACAGATGGAGCATTGTTGAATTGTGTTGAGCTAATGACTTTTTCTCGTGCCATCAACATGTAAAAATTGTGTGGCCAAAGCTTGCAACGATAATAACAAAACACAACATAAACAAATTACACAGTCAATATTCTTACGACCACGAAATATTGACCAAGTTTCTTTGAATGGTTTCTTAAAAAATAACATGCCTCAAAAGATTTCTAAAGGCATTTCTAATAGCGTTTGAATATTTCCCTATATTCAATAAATACATCACCTGGTCGGGGGATGGATGCGTGACGTCAGCGCCGACGACCATCACGAGATCTTTTTCACTTAGAGATCTAGGTACACTTTCATGATGAATCTTGTGATTGATTCCCATCAACTTTGCATTCACCTGAATCCACAGAGATGAAGCCATTAATGAAAACAGTACTAAAGTAAGTTAAGGGCCAATTTAATTGCAACAAACCTTTAAGAGGATATTTTTAATAGTGGTTCTGTTGCCTTTGTTTCTTACAGTGTTCAATTTAAGACATTGCGTCAGCATGCCAACGTGACATTCGGCCACCGTTTTTATCTGAAAGGTGAGAAAATACAAATTTCAATTTCATTCAACGACATTAAAAACTCATAAGAAATCTTTAGGAACACAATATTTGTGTCACAGTTCACTTAGACTTAGACTAAACAATGGATTATATATATACGAGTTAACCCGGGTTTTCTTCATTAGATTCACTCATTTTGACAGAAAGATAACTGGAAACAACATTTTACTAATTCGTTTCTTTTATTGAAATATGATCAAATTTTTAATGTCATCAAAACCAGCCAGATACAAATAGTACAGCCAAAGAGATTCTATTACAAGTTTATGCGAAGACTTTTTCCTCGACCTAATATATAAATCTGCATCCAAAACGAAAGTCCAAAGGAAAGTTGAGTAATATGAGTACCTACTATTAAATTATTTTAGTAAGCTTTGAATTGATAATATTATTGGTAATAATATAATTTATTACGTGTAAGCTAGATAATACGATCGAGTCAGTTTCTATTGCCGGTTTTTTTATATTTACCGACGCAAATTGGAAGCCACTTTAACAAGCATGGAAAAGTAGTAATGTCCAACTGACAGCGATGTCACCCCATAAAATCACGAATAAGTACGGGAGCGCTGCTAAGTAGTGTATGACGTCATGGCGTCTCAGCGAGAGCAGGTTGAAACAAACTATAATAGTCTAAGTCATTTGCATTTCAGAATTACTAATTGGTTACGATAACTTACGTGATGGTATATATCCTTTTGTGTTGATATGACAAGAAATGCCAATCTACAACCTTTGCCCATGAATGATTTCAGACAACTAGCCAGTTCCTCTCTACGCCGAACGGTCGCTGTATATGGCTGACCGATTCTCATTCCAAGCTTCCCTCCTTCTGCAATTATCTAAGAAACAAACAATTTTTAGCAAGGCAAGGAAAAAACAAACTGCTTAATCTATGGTTAAACAAATAAAAAGGGGCGGATGAGCGGGAGACGGGGATGCCGATACGAGCTCGTTCACATACTCCGGTTTGGGCGTCCTGCTGTACGCTTCCCAGTGACAAAAGGCACCGGTAAAATGCCGAGCTGGGCGTTCTTGTCATCTCTCTCTCGTCTGTATACTAGACATACAGTACATTGGCTCAAGTGATGTTGGACGGCGAATGTTCGAGTCCTCGTTTGTAACAGTGCATCAGATGTGGTATAAAAATGGCTTTTGATTACAAAACTACTAACCATTTCGATAATTTCCGGTGTGTTATTGTTGTCACATTCTATGGACAAATAAACCCATGGTGGAAATGTGGCTGGATTGCAAACTTTATAAAAGTTCCAGGCGCCGTCCCTGTAACAAGAAATATTTATTGAAACGGAGCCCTCCATCGACTTTACATCCAAATAGACTCCTAGTACAGGGCGAACGCATTCAGACCGACACATTAGAGAAATACATCTTATATAATTCCACGCCCGCTAGCTAATGTTCGGGCAGTAACGACCAGATCCGTGACCCGTGAACACGCTTACTAAAATTATCTATTACTTGTTGCAATGGCTCCTTGTAGCATAAAATGGTTTGGCAAAGACAACAACAGCTCAAATTTTAAAACCGATGGTATAACATTTCACTGGTAAGCTGGCTTCTTTAATTATAATTAATAATAAGATGCATTAATTTTAGTATTAGCGCAGTTCACCTCAAACTGGTCGTTCGATACACGTCACTGACAGTGCATCCCTTTCTTTGATAACTAAATATATGATTACATTCCTTTCTTCCTTAATATGGCACGTGTAACTAGTGATGAACAGTACCGGGTACCGGTTAGTAGTCAGAATATCGATATCAGTTTCGTAATTGAACTTAAATCAATGCCTAGTATGGAACGAAATAGACAGAAAATATATGGCTTTTTCAACCAATTCCCACAAATAAGGAGGTTTTCAATTTGGATGTTTTTTTTATGTGTTATGGGATATCTTCGCCAATTGTAAACCGATTTTCAAAATTCTTTTTGGCTCATACTTTTCAAGGACAATATTTCTACTTTATGTAGTGGAACTCGGTTGTAAGCTGTTGTAATTATATTGTAATTATATGTAATTATGTTGTAAGCTGAAGAACGCGTGAAGAGTATATTAAGTGTTAGGATTTCATGAAATGTTGCTAAAATAACTACTACTCTTGCAATTTTATTGTGGTTCGAATGTATTTAATGCTATTTAACAATTTCAAAAAAAATAATTACAGTTTATTACTACCAAAAGATAAATATAAAATACTTTTTAAAATTGGTAAAATATCCTACTGGCGGAGATATCGCCTAACATACAGTCAAAAACGTATAGTCGAATTCAAAATCTCCTCCTTTTTGGAAATTACTTGAAAAATACTGCAAAAGTACCATTCACTCTGTTTAGTAAAACCTAGATATACTGTAAGTATTGATCGTTATTTTTGACCTTGATCGGACCAATTGGCTGAACGCTACTGAAAATAGTATTCCAAATTACTATTTTCACTCTATAAGCAAAGGTAGCTTGTGCTACCTTTAAAACAACTGCACGTCATCAGGTCAGCTGCCAATTTAATGGTGCGCCCCTAGTCTTAGTTTATGTTTTTGGAAAATGATACCAATTTCTTCTCTGACAGTGTTCATTCCCAACTGTTGGTGGATTTCTGCATTGGAAATAAACCATGACACACTGCAGAGGGTTCGCAATGAGTTGAAACATTTGAGTTGCATGCACTGCCCCATAGTTGAATGCCATAATTTGAAATCATTACTCAAAGTTAGCTGACCCATAAATTCTAAAAACAAGATTGCCGGTCTTCTCGGTCGAGCAGGTTTCACATCGAGCATACAATATAAGACTTTATGCAGGCCTGGTGTACGAATGAAGTGGCTATCAATTATTCTAATAATCTACTTACATAGGCTGTTGTCTTTGGCCATTGTCTATTTTCGGATTCTCCAACACTTTTCCAGGTATAGTGTGAAAGTTGCTGTCATTTATCGTCAAGCCAAAATGTCGATATTGTGGATTAGTCGAATATTTAATCTGCAAAAAAAACATGAGGTTTATTTTCACAATAAACTTAATTAGCGTCTCCGCCGTCATCGCTTGTACTCATTCATCGACACTCGCTTTTCCGGAATTACAATAAAGCAAAGGCGACGAATACAAGTAAGAAAAAGAGAAAATAAATTTCCCTACTTCACCCAAACTTGTTACAGTTATTAAATGGCAAATGGGATGGGACAGGTAACAGAAAAGTTGAACGAAGAAAGAACTTGTGGCTGAAGAACATCAAAGAGTGGACCGGGATAGCTAACGCAGTTACCTTCAGTAGTTGGAGAGGCACCACAATAGGAAGATGTACCCAAAAGTGTTAAAATATAAGAAATTAATATGAAAGTATAAACCGACTTACAGCTTTACGCTAACTGGCAACACTTGCCGAGTCTTTGAGGAATGCTAAACTTCGAGGGTTACATTTATGTTACGAGTAAATAATCGTTATTTCTAATCCATACACGACACCCGGATGTTCATTCTACAGTACATCAATCAACTAGAACTAGAGTCTATGTATTTTGAAGCGACAATCCAAGTCTTCGGAGAGTGTAATGTGCGAGACAAAAAGGTATTGGGTACTTGTTCTCTACATATAAATTAGCTGAGCCCGCAAACTATCAATATAAATTGAAAAAAAAACACTAAATGTTACGGGAAGCTTGTTACAATACATCAGTGAAAAGCGCTACAATACAGCGCTGTCCGCGTCTGTCTGTTTCTCCCGTAACTTCTTCTAAATAACCCAAACAATTTTGATACGGTTTTCACTAGTGGAACGAGGATAATAGAAAGGTTTGTGTATATAATTTTCAGAAAAAAATGCATCCGTGCCTTATAGGATTTACCTCTTTTATAATTTCCTTAATTTTTGCAACGCGAACTTCTGGCGGCGAAGCTGCAGTCCTCACCATTTTCGAGAGTTGGTCCTCATTCAGCTGTCTATTGCGCACCTGTAAATACATGATAAAATAATCTGTAACTAATTTTATTCTGATATTTTTTTTATTAATATTTTGTGATCTTAGGTGTAAAAAATCATGGTACTCTGTTAAGAATTATTGTTAGAATTAATGTCATTCTAACACATATTTAAAGTCGTGGAGTACTTTAAATATGTGCAATGTACACAATATAGTACTATGGCCTAATAGGCGCCTTGTCTACGAGTGGCCACTATATTCATTCGTTGTAAGTCGTGTCTTCAGTCGGTATTCAAGAAGCAAACACAATGAGATCAAAGAACAGGTTTCTCATTAGAAGCGAGAAAAATAAGAATGATGTTTGTCGCTTAAAATGGTAGGTAAGGTCGATTACGTATTAAAGAACACCACAAATGGGTTTCTTCGCCGCTCCGTTCACTAGACTTGAGAATTATCACCGGATTTGTCGTTATATTTGCAAATGGTTACTACTCGTTGCACCTTTCAAGTTCGCAGTGTTACGCTACACCTACTCTGCAAATGAGTTTGACTAGATATCTTAGACTTCCTGTGTGGGCCACTATTATTGTTATACCAATGATTTAGCTTCTCCTTGTCCAGCTAAGCTACTTTCGAAAAGGTCCTAGAAATCTTCATCTCCAATACTCCTCAGGGCCTCAAAACAAAAGTTTTCCACCAATTTGTGTCGACACTATGTGATGACGTGAACTATGAGCCTCGTAAGAAAGCTTAACGTCGATCGACGACCATAGAGAGGGTTATTCTTGGGTTACCGAGTCAACTACATATCACAGCGGATTAAGTGTTTGGCGGAGGTCAGACGTGGTAAATGAGACGCCGTAAGTTGTCTAAGTGATTTTACTAGCTAAATTCACAATAATAAATTTTTATAATGTATGGGTACGTAACAATAAGCGGAGCGGATATTTGTTCGTTTGCGCGTGCTTCCGCCGTCAACAAGTTTTTCCGACTAACTCGAATGTCCGAGCGTTAGCGATTTGCTGCCGGCCAACGTCTCCACCGCGCAGGCGCGGAGGTCCACTCATGCGCAGGTTGGTGATGCCACAGCACTCCCCCGCTGAGACCGCTACTGTGGGCGATGATAGTCCTGAAAGTGCACACGGTTTCCCCTCTTCATAGTCTTCTCACCAGTTTCTGAGATTGACGAGGTGATCACCTGAGATGATAATGGTACGGGAGTGTTTTCCGATGTGATATATGCAGGTTTAAGGCGATCAATGCTCACCGTGACTTCCTTGCCTCGCACGTCAATCTTATAATGTTTGGGATGCCGTTCAAGAACTCTGTGTGGTCCGGCATAGGGTGGCTCCAAGGGTCTTCGAACGAAATCCTGCCGTACAAACACGTGCGATGACTCGCAAAGTTTTTTTGGTATGTAGAAAGGACTTTTGTCGTGCCATGAAGCTGGTTGCGGTGTAAGCTTGGCCATGTGACTATGCAGACGTGTTGCAAAATTAGTGACATCTGCGGCCTTGTGATCATCAGTCGGAGCTATAAATTGCCCCGGTAAACGAAGTGGCTCTCCGTACACTAACTCAGCTGGTGACGCCTGGATATCTGGCTTCCATGTACTCCTGAGGCCTAGGAGTACCATGGGAAGCACTTCTGTCCATTGTGATGTTGCGTGACACATGATGGCTCCCTTAAGTTGTCTGTGAAGGCGCTCAACCATACCATTGGCTGCAGGATGGTAGGCTGTCGTGCGATGATGTTTTGCGCCAACTATGGCGGCGATGGATCGGAAGAGTTGAGATTCGAACTGACGACCACGATCGGTTGTTATCTTTTGCGGACAACCATACCGTGCTATCCAGCCCGACACCAGCGCAGCAGCACATGTCTCTGCAGTGATATCCTTGATGGGGTAAGCGTCAGGCCACCTGGTAAACCTATCAATGATGGTCAGGCAGTACCTGTAATCATAAGAATTTGGCATAGGGCCAATTAAATCGAGGTGGATATGGGAAAACCTCGATGATGGTGTGGGAAATGGTGATAAGGGAGCAGAAGTATGACGGGTAATCTTGCAGCCTTGACATTTCAGGCATTCACGAGACCACTCTCTACAGTTTTTGCGTATCCCTGGCCACACAAATCTTTGCGTCACCAGTCGCACTGTAGCTGTGTGACCTGGGTGACTCATGTTATGCAGCGTATTGAAGACCTGTCGTCGTAGCTTTGGCGTGATGTAAGGACGAGGAGGCTGCGTCGAAGTGTCACAATAGACTCTAATGTCAGTATTAGGTATTCTAATCTTCTGTAATTTAAGTGACGAACCTTTTTGAATTAGATCTTGCAATTCAGAATCAACATCCTGAGATCGTGCAAGTTCTTCGTAGTCGATGCTGTGAGTTACTTCTTCTATTCGTGACAGGGTGTCGGCAACTACGTTCTGTTTTCCAGGAATATAGCGTATGTCGGTCGTAAATTGAGATATATATTCTAGATGTCTATATTGCCGAGGCGAACACTTTTCTTTAGTTGTTCTGAAAGCGTGTGTTAGAGGTTTGTGGTCCGTGATGATACAGAAGTTACGGGCTTCGACCATGAATCGAAAATATTTTATTGCCTCGTACACTGCTAGCAACTCTCTGTCACACGGGCTGTACTTCGCTTGTGAGGCGCTGAGTTTTTTAGAAAAGAAACTTAGTGGTTCCCATGTCTCACTAACTTTTTGTTGGAGTACTGCGCCGATAGCTACACTGGAGGCGTCCGTGACGATGCTAAGTTCGGCTTCGGGATGAGGGTGAACAAGCAGCGCAGAACTTGCTAGCGTCTTTTTGCAGTCCTCGAATGCTTGAGTTAGTTCTGGGGTTGCTTGTACTGGATGTGAACTTTTTACATTAGCACCGGCTAGAAGAGCGTTTAGTGGCGCTTGTTTTTCAGCAGCATTTGGTATGAAACGCCGATAGAAGTTTAACATTCCCAAAAATCTTCTTAATTCTTTCACAGACTTAGGCATAGGAAAATCCATAATAGCCTGGACTTTTGACTGTAAAGGTTTTGTGCCGGTTGCTGAAACTCTGTAGCCCAGGAAAGTCACCTCTGATTTGCCCATAAGACACTTAGTTGTGTTGATGAGAACACCATACCTCTTAAGTCGGCTGAAAACTTGACGTAGGTGATCCTTATGGTTCTCCTCTGATGGCGAGAAGACCAGGATATCGTCGCAGTACCCGTACGCGAATTCCTCGAGGCCCTGAAGGACTTCGTCAACAAAACGCTGAAAAGTCTGCGCTGCATTGCGTAAACCAAACGTCATAACTCGAAATTCATACAGACCGAATGGAGTTGTGATTGCGGTCTTTTCTACGTCCTCAGGATGTACTGGAATCTGATTATAGGCTTTAATAAGGTCTATGGTCGAAAAGATAGTACAACCAGATAGCTGATGTGAGAAGTCCTGGATATGTCTGACCGGATATCTATCGGGAATAGTTCTGGCGTTGAGTGCTCTGTAATCACCGCAAGGTCTCCATCCGTCATCCTTTTTCTTTACCAGGTGCAGTGGTGAAGACCATGGACTCTGAGAACGCCTAGCTGTTCCGTTAATCAGCATCTCGTCGAATTCTTTCTTTGCAGCCTTCTGTCGCACTGGATCCAGGCGGCGAGGTTTGCATGCCACAGGGGGTCCTGGGGTCGTTCTTATGTGATGCACTGTGTTGTGTTGAATTGACTTCGTCATGCCTGCTGGACGTGTTATCTCTGGGAATTCGCGGAGGATATCATGATATTCTGACTCGCCAGACACTGTTTTGATCGAAGCTATGTTCTCTGGAATCTTCTGCCGCGGTACCTTGATGAAAAGTGAAGTTTTTCTATCAATAAGTCTCTGATTTCTGCAATCCACAAGAAGATCGTAGAAACATAAAAAATCTACGCCTATGATTGGTTTGGCGACATCAGCTATTGTAAATTGCCAAGTAAAATCTCGCCTGAGTCCCAGGTCCAAGTGAAAAGTTATCGGACCGTAAGTATTAATGCTACTGCCATTAGCCGCTATTAAACTATATTTCGTTTTTAAACAGGGCGTCTTAACTGCTAACCGTGGGAAAACACACAGGTCTGAGCCAGTATCTATTAAAAACTGCATTTTCGATGCACGGTCAGTTACGTATAAACGGCCTGATGACGTGGGGCAGTCGTTGGCCGCTACTTCCGGCTGCCCACAGCATTTCCCGAATTAAATTGACACGGTACCTTACATTTCTTCGCCGAAGCGCCAAAGTTATAATGATACCAACAGTGAGGGTGGTCCGGTGGTGGTTGGCGATCACGTGATGCACTACGATTCCGGCTGCCGCCACGTCGAGACCTGGAACGTGCTCGTGAGTTCTCCCGTCGGAACACGTATTCGCTAAGTTTTGCGACCTGCTTAGTTAATGCACTTATTTCTTGTCTAAGTTCTTCGTGATTTGATGGTTGAGGCGCAGCAGTTGAGGCACTGGCCACGGCTACATGATGCTGTAGTGTCGACGGAGCTATTTCATGTACCCGGTCTGCCAATTCAGCGAGGTCATCCAACGTAAGCTTGGGTTGCGAAGCTACAACAGTTTGTAAACTATGCGGCAAGCGGCCTGTCCATAAAGAAAGAAGCACGTCATCGGGAATAGACGGACCAGCAAGGTTTCTAAGGTGGCGTAAAAATTGTGATGGCTTGCGGTCTCCAATGTCTTCATGTAAAAACAGCTGCTTCAGCTTCTTTTCTTTGGACGCACTGACTCTCTTCACCAGCTCCTCCTTCAATTTTTCAAACTTACCCGCCACCGGGGGGTTACATAAAATATCCTTCACTTGTGCAACATATGCATGATCTAATTGTGATACCGCATAATAAAATTTTGTTGAGTCGCTTGTCACGTTCGACAATAAAAATTGTCCTTCTAATTGGGCGAACCACAGCTCAGGATCATCCGGATAAAATGGAGGTATGCGTACGCCGACACGAAAGATATTACCCATGTCACCATCGCCATCCGCCGACCTTGCTTCGCCACTTGTTCCATTGGACATTTTCAATCCTTCGTCGGGGTCACCACTCTTTGGCGGAGGTCAGACGTGGTAAATGAGACGCCGTAAGTTGTCTAAGTGATTTTACTAGCTAAATTCACAATAATAAATTTTTATAATGTATGGGTACGTAACAATAAGCGGAGCGGATATTTGTTCGTTTGCGCGTGCTTCCGCCGTCAACAAGTTTTTCCGACTAACTCGAATGTCCGAGCGTTAGCGATTTGCTGCCGGCCAACGTCTCCACCGCGCAGGCGCGGAGGTCCACTCATGCGCAGGTTGGTGATGCCACAAGTGGAAGTGCCAATGGACGCGACATAATACGAAGACCATGGACGGTACAGTGTAGGGCGTTTGTCCACCTTCAAGATGGACAGACTTACAATTAGTCGCTTCCGACTGGGCCTAGTGGAAAATTATGGAAAAGGCCCATGTCGAGAAGTGGACGTCCTATGGCTGACATGATTATTATTGTTACGACTAACCATGGAAAATTCTGGAAAAAGCACTCGCGCCGGTTTACATCTCGAAGGTTCCCCACTATCGATAGTAGTCACGCCACTTCCCGGTTAGTGTCAAAGGAAATTGGTCCTTATGTTCATAAGGTTAGTGTCAAAGGAAATTGGTCCTTATGTCCACAACATAAGATTTCACATTCAACAGAAAGAGCATTCCCGAACTTTCAATGGACTTGTTTACAATCACGGAATAGAAAAAACAATTCCGCGTTTACAATACTCGTTTATTTCTAGTAAATGTGAAATAGATCGAGACGTTTGGCGCCAAATATAAATAGGAGAGCGACCTGCGACAGTGAACCGGCAACTCATTAAGGGAATCATTGACGACTTTTGGCAAGTTTAACGGTTTTATCGGACAAGTTTAGCCCTTTTGGAAGCCATCTTGATTTGTGGAAATAAATAGTTCATTTTCGCCCTTACACGGCAGTTTGACTCACCCCGCACGTAACATTATTAAATCTAGATAATACTGGCCACGTTTTAATTTTCAGCAAATAAATTACAGAACTATGATGAACCAAATATAAATTATTATGTAAACGGAATTTCAATGGATCATTTAGAAAAAAAAAGAGCATAATGTAACATAGACTTCTTACCTGTCCTTGAGCCACAACTACCAATTCCATTGGATACAATATTCTCTTATCTTTCGGTCCTACCCACACACAATTCAGATTTGGATATTGGATACTGAAAAAGAAATTAACCGGTTTAGTCTCTTCTTATACAAAAGCAATACTAATAAAAATTTCATTTACGAGCTTAGAGCGAGTCGACTGTCTTGTGAAAATAAGTTAAAATAATAATGCACGCCGCGTCATCAATAGGCGCCAATAGCGTCACTGTGCCGTCAATCAACAAGGTCTGCAGTAAAATATTAAATACGTACTTGACTCCTTTAACCTGTTTGAAGTAATCCAATATAGTAATTTTTTTCGTTACACCTTCAGCATTCGCGTAATCGAAACTTTCGGTGTTCGGCGGTTCTTGGAGCGAGTTTACGATGAACTCACGATAACTCTGCACCAATCCTCTGGATTTTTCAGAGTAAATAGGTACAACTACCTAAAATGAGAACTCATTTGAACATTTTGGTAAAATTAAGGATGGCAGTCCACTAGTGGTAAAAGTATTAGCTATAAATTGAATAATAACCGCTTACACTTCGGTCCGTAACCAACAATTTGCGAGAAAATAAAGGCAAACCTATACAAGACAATATTTAATTCAAGTTTAAAGTTATATTACAATTTGTACAGTACCTACTCATTTTTATTAGAACAACTTCTGTATGCAAAAATTTTGAATAAATTTGTTAATTCAGAATAGAATTGACATTATCAATAAAATAAAATGGCGATTTTCTTCTTCCCATCTGAACATGAATAAAAACTGGTTACGCTATAAAACTGTACAGCAATTGCTGACGTGCTTCGCCCCCTTCTAAAGATAAAATGTAGTCATGAGTGATATGTACTGATCATAAATATAAATTTACATTTTTCCATCATTATAAGTATTCTAAAAAAAGGAAACTTTTTTGGATTAAGGGTTTTTAGTGATGTAAGCGGCAGTTAAAATTAAAATTCTCAAAACAAATACTTCTAATTTACATTAGTTTGGACAAAAATTGGAGAACATTAGTTTGGTAATATACAACCTGTATACCCTTCAATGTAACAATGTTCCGGAGATTACCCTCAACATATAAACAGACATACAAAATCCAACCTATCTATTTATTACATAGGCCTGCCAGAGCTAAGCGCATCTTTGACGTTAAAATTTCAATACCGAAAACTGTAATGCTTGAGTCAATTATTTGCTGCTCTCACATTAGAACGTCGATATAGGTCAAAATTTCAAAATGCTGCAAAATTCTTTGTTAATTTCACAATTATTATTGCCACCTTCTCAATAACATTATATAAACTACCAAGTATAAAGAATACAAGCACAGACATTTGATAACACTTTATCATAAATACTTTGTCCCAAATTGCTGGTCAAGAGCAAACCCATCTTTAATAATAAAAAAGACAACTCTAACTCGTTAGGCATATGTAAATAGATATGCCCCAAACAAATTCTAGAATAAATACAAATTAAATAGTAATTGTTAGCAGGGCGATCCATTAGGCAGTGTAGACAGCTGGCCAGAGGCCACGCGTCCACAGAGGAAATACATTAACATAAAAGTGTCGAGTACCTAAACAATATTGTATAATTAATTATTGGTATTATATTGAAAAATCTTGATCCAAACCCTTTGAGGAACTCGGTTTGTATACTTACTCTAAGACCTTTCAAGAATTCCAAGAATTTGTCATGGTACCGCTGCTTCTCTATTTTTGTTGTGGTTTCCAATCTAAAATCTTCTCTCAACAAATCAATCAAATTTTTGTTCTTTGGAAACCCTTTGTGAGCAACTGCAAAGTTATTTAAATAAAATTAACAACATCATAAAATATATGCACCGAAGTACTGGGTTATGCTAGTTTTAGATGCTAGTCTCCTCGAGATGTGTTCCTTCGTCGTCAGAGCGAATCATCATTTCGAATCACGCATCAAATTTAAAGGAACCTGCGAACGTTTCCTGACCGTTCGTTTAATTACCTTTTAATATGCTATATTATCAAGGAAAGCTGTTAAATATACAATATGTGTCAATATTCTGTTGATACGTACCATCAACGTTGATAAACATTCTATTGGTAATAATAGCCGATTGGAATAGGCCCGTCCACATTTCTAACCCGTGTCCGAGGTCTTCGGGGCGATGAGGCCGTTTGAAGAATTGCCGACCGGCCTGTAACATTAAATCAAATTGAGACACAAAAACAAATTGATATACAAAAAGATGAAGACTTGGTTTTTGTGCATTATGTAATTAAAATATACCACTACTTGTGAGAAGTATACCACAATTGTAAAAAAATATGCCAGACTTTATTGTAAATTTTGTAAATAATGTAAGAATTTTCTAAATAATGTAATTTTCTAAATAATGTAACTATTATAATTGGAATAAACTTGTACCACTAGTTGACCTGTTCTTCTGAACAGGAAGGGTTTCGATAACTTTTAAATTGAGAATGTGCAAATTCAATTATTTAGATGGGTAACTAGGTAGAAGCATCAGCTTATGAGTGCACCCTTTAACATAATAGAAACATAATTGTGTATTGACAACTACCTTTGTGTACGACTCCAATGTACCTTGACGTAGAATAATGTCCAAAAGCTGTATTACTTCTGTTGGAGGGTTTAATGAGCTCGCAGGTTTTCTTGTATATCTAAAATAAAAACAACATGCACTTTATAATAATCGCTCCACAGATGTGAAATGGAATTCATTATTGGTTTAGTCGATACCGGGCCTAATAGTTAATTAAACATCGAAATCGATAATAATATTTGGTGTCCAACTCTAGTGTGAATAATGTGGACTATTGTTCTCTTGTTTGGTTCTCAAATTATTTATCAAAATATTACTCGGCGTATTGAGTGAGTTTAGGAAAAAAAAGTTTAGGAAGAGACTCTCTTTACTTTCGGGAAAACATTACACAGTCCATAGCTAAGATGATAGACTAAATTACTTTAGCATGAAGTCACTACACTGTGGCGGAAAAGGTCTGGTTTTTCTTTTAAATTCCAGAGCGTTGATTGTCCGTCCCTCGCATCAATGATGAAGTTGAACACTCCCAGAATATTTGCGCGAGCACATAACTTTAGACCGTTTTATATAAGATTTAGTAAAAATAAATATGGTAGTAACATACCGTTTTTTTTGTGCTTTGCTATTTTATAAGGAAATATTTGACAAGTGTGACATTGACATTTTTTCTTATAAAACTGACCATTTTTTTCTTTGAGGTCGTATATTTTGTCTAAGTATGTATTTAGTTGATGAGCCTAGTGAAATAAATGCTTACTCGATTAGTGTCTTGAAATTCAGGACGCCCGTATGAACTATTGTTACTTCAAAAGTGACCGTTCTTTTGTTCTCATCTGTTATCTCAATCTGTAAATAAGTTATACAAAATTAGCTATGACTTCTCTCTTTGTCTACTTTTGCGCCTAGTCGGAATGGTCTTCGGTATGATATGTTGAGTACCAATTTTGTGACAGAAACGAGAATGGGTAATAATAGTAATAACGATTAGAATTGCAACTAATGTATATTCCATGTATATTCGAAACATACACATTACACATGCAGTACAAGATCCTACATGTTATTTTATCGAAATGGTTTAGTTCAACAGATGGTGTGAAGAGATTACTTATTGCTAAGTATTATTCATTCAATAGGCTCAGTTTGGCTGTGCGTTGATATAAGTATATAATAGATTAGGGAAAGAAAGCCTTACATTTGTCACGAAACGTTGTTCCACTCCCGGTAGAGGTTCTCTGACGATACAAATCTTACTCTGATCAAAAGCCATTACGGCTTTTGGAAATAACTTTCTTTTCATTGTTTCATATGCTAGTTTCACTAGTTTTTTCGGTTTATCTGGCTTGAAAGATATGTCGTACCGAATCTGAAAGCAACAT
The DNA here is from genome assembly GCA_910589475.2 of Bembecia ichneumoniformis. Lineage (NCBI taxonomy): Eukaryota > Metazoa > Arthropoda > Insecta > Lepidoptera > Sesiidae > Bembecia > Bembecia ichneumoniformis. The sequence goes on along the minus strand of OU342526.1, from coordinate 80,396 downwards.
TTTTTTATGACGAATAAAAATAATAAATATTGTAGTGTATGAAAGGGTTAATTAATTCGGTCACGAGACGAGAGTGTAAACACTGCCCTCGTGAAATGCCGCGTGGTTACGCTCGCGTTCGAACATAAACTTTATAAAAATAATGAAAAATCTTTATTATTGACCTTATTGTATATTTTGTAGCTACACAGGCCGTCCATACATTTTTAAGAACATAGTATTGTCATACCCAGTTGAAGAACGGGTATGTCTTAATGTTTTATTTTCTTATAGACATCTCTTTCGTCAGCAGGTGTTAAAAATATGCTATAAACATTATTGGATAGTCTGTTCATATTCTTTGTAAAATCCACCTCAGTTGGAAATGTCTATGGAATTTGTATATTCAACATTATCAATTTTAATTACTTTCACTGTAAAAACTATCCTTTCTGATACACCACGACGCCTTACATTTATTTTTACATTTAAATGTATGTAATGTCATTAATATTTTCGTGTAGTTTTTGTACAAGACATTTCTCTTGAAAATTGGATTATATAGCGATAATAGAAAAATGTCACTTTACGAGAAGAAAAGCCAAGCAAAATAGCTTAGTAATACAACTTACCATTTCAGTTGGAGATAGCGTCATCGGGAAGTAGTTACATATGAGGTTAACGGGTTGACACCTTACTGTTCGTCCTGCTATTTTATTGGGAATAGTATACCGACAAATTTCAGTACTTTTTTTCTTTTGGCTCTTCTGTTCCGACCCGAGAACGAGTCCGCCGAGTTCAGATTGAGTCGTTTCAATCGACGACGGTTTCCCTGAACTCGGTGTGAGTTGCTGCGGTGCACCTGCCGCTACAGAGGATGAGGTCCCAGGCGTAGCAGGTTGTTGAAATACACCTGGACTAGGGGAACTACCCCAAACGCCTGGTTGTGTCTGACCGGTAGTAGTGGGTCCCCGAGCTCTCGGAGCACGTATAGGAGGTTCTCCTTGACCATGAGGGCTCAAAAATTGAACTGGTGTAGCAGGCTGAAATGGAGGTCGGCTCGAACCTCTCATCTCAGATGCAGCATGTTGAAATGGAGCTGGTGGCGCTCTAGTGTGTTGACCCGATTGCTGCTGCGCTACATCAGGACTAAAATATCCTTGCCCAGGTGGAGCAGGTTGAAATGGAGGTTGATGTGGTTGAACAGAACTAGAAGGCGGGCCCCAACCTCTCGGCTGAGGTGACGCGAACGGCTGAGCTTGAGCTTGCTGCGGTTGATAACCTGGAGGACTCAAATATTGCCCAGGTGGAGCAGGTTGAAATGGAGGTTGTTGTGGTTGAACAGAACTAGAAGGCGGGCCCCAACCTCTTGGCTGAGGTGAAGGAACTGGTAATTGAGGTTGCCGTGGTTGATGAGGAGGACTCAAATGTTGCCCAGGTGGAGCAGGTTGAAATGGAGATTGTTGTGGTTGAACAGAACTAGAAGGCGGGCCCCAACCTCTTGGCTGAGGTGAAGGAACTGGTAATTGAGGTTGCCGTGGTTGATGAGGAGGACTCAAATGTTGCCCAGGTGGAGCAGGTTGAAATGAAGGACCAGAATCTGGAGGAGAGGCCCTAACTTTTTGAGGTGGAACAGTTGGCTGTGGTTGAAAAGATGCACCCGGTTGAGAGGTAGATGCTGCTGGACCCGATTGTGGAGGTGCACGTTCTTGAGCCCTCGGCCTCGACTTAGTTTGACCTGGAGCGACCTGAGCTGTCGTTTGCGATTGAGTGGTTTGAGCGCGTGAAGCTTGTACATCTGGCTGAGTTTGAGGTCCAGACTGAGCGGGAACCTGCTGAGATGTCGTCGCTGCTTCGGCACCCGAAGGCTGCTGCGCAGCGCGAGCAGCAAGGGACTTCTTCTTTCCTAAAGTAATGATAATTTTTTCATAAGCATAGTATAGCATAGTTATAGAAATAGTCGTTTACATACTTTTGCTGAATATAGACAGAATGATGGAACTTATTTATATATGTTTCAGGTTGTTAATATTCAATTTTGTTTTTATGAAGCCATAATCAATTATAAAAAAGCCAGAGAAGTTGAATTCATTTGAAGGTTTTATTCTCACATTCAACTATGGGTAATTTGAAAAACTACTCCACCGTGTTTCTATTAAGAGATTTTGAAGTAAACATTAATGTTTTAACTAATACAGTTTAAACTTTGGCGCCAAAACGCTACAATAAAAATAGCGTCTGTGGGTGACGTCACGCTTTCTTAACTTGGGCACAGCTTGATAGTTTACACAATTCAAGCGGCACGATGATATTTGCGAAAGCCTTACGTCATTCGCTCTGATTGGTGTTACAGTTAACATGGCAAATTGCTGTATTTATTGAAAATGTTATTAATCTTAAATGTTCATATTAAAACTGGGTAATTTTTTTTTTTACTTCAACATTTCGGTCGGGGGGAAAAGTATTTTCGCATATAGTATGTATAAAATTGTAATAAAATCTCTGTGGCTGTACTATTTGTATCTGTCTGGTATTGATGACATTAAAAAGGTTACATTTAAAAAAAAAGAAACGAATTAGTAAAATGTTGTTTCCAGCTATTTTTCATCCTGTCAAAGTGAGGGAATCTTATGAAGAAATTCGATACATTTTAAAATTTTATTACAAAAAAGGAAAAAATGCAACGCAAGCCTCAAATAAAATTGTGACGTTTATGGACCTAATGCAGTGTCAGTAAGAGTAGCACAAAGTCGGTTTAAGCGTTTTCAATACGGGAATTTTGATGTCAAAAATGCACCTCGCTCTGGTTGCCCTGTTATGGATAAAATGGAAGCCATTTTTGAAAAAGTGGAGCAAGTTACGACATAACCGAAGAACAGTGAATTGACCACAAAACAGTTTTGACCCATTTGAAAAAAACTGGATACACAAAAAAGCTCGACACACGAGCTCACTGAAAGAAACCTTGTAAATCGTGTAATCATTTGCGATTCGTTCGTAATTCGATTCGTACGTAATGAAACCGAATCGTTTTTGAAGAGATTGATAACTGACGATGAAAAGTTGGTCACATACGACAAGACAGGGTCAACTTTGAAAATGAACTTTTCAAAATTGGCTGTGGTCTGAATTTTGAAAGTAGTGGCAGGCCACACTGCGTTTCACAGTCATTTGGGCAGCCCGTCTGGCGGCAGTAACCACCCCCTTACAGAAAACCAGCGTGAAATAAGAGCACGTGTGCTGTTGTGTTTCGGTGAGTGAATAAGGAATGCCAGAGCACATTTCCCTATCCCCTCCTAATTCCTTATCCTTACTGTAGTCGGCAGCGCACTTGCAGCAACTTTGCCGTTGCTTGTGTTATAGGCGACGGTAGTCACCTACCATCAAGTTGACCGTCAGCCTGTCTGCCGAACTTAACATAGAAAAAAAATAAACTCACAAACTAATGAATAGAATATCATGAAATTAACAGCTGTCTTTTGAAGGTTAGTATTAACTGAAAAAGAAGTGAATGCAATAAAACTAGCGCCATCTATGTATCCTTAAGCCCGGGACTTTTCAGCCCATGTAATATATTTATTATGTTCGACCGTAACTGCTAAGACTATATGAAAATATGCTTTCTATAAGTGCCTTGTACATTATAAGGGATGTGTGAAAAGGTATTTTATCTTTTATAATGTAAAATTTTTCCATAATAGCTCTTACTTTATTACATACTAGCTAAGCCCGCAACTTCGTACGCGTGGTCTTCGGTATAGCGAGTGACTTTTTTATTTGTAAACCGATTGGAATGAATGAACGAAATGAATAATAATTGCGATTTTTTAAGAATAAAGAATAAGAATAAGAATTGTTTATTTGCTGAATGCAGGTTTACAGAACATAGATGTATTTTACATTATTATTTTGGTCGCTACATTCTGCCCTTAAGGCGTGCAAATATGTATTATAATTTAAAAAACAATTATAAAATAAATATAGAAAATTATAAAATTACATTATACCACGAATTAATCACATTATTGGTCATTTAATTAGTTATTTTTCCTTGTCGTTAAAATATTCTTTAAGGCTGTAAAAACACTTTCCTATTAGCCATTGGGACAGCTTTCGCTTCATCAAATTTATGGGAACACTCTTGAAGGCATCGGGCAATTTGTTATATATACGTATTGACATACAGAAAACGTTGTCTTTGTATATTCGAAGTTTAGCATTTGGCATATACAATTTTTCGGATCGACGTGTGATTGTTGTACTCATGTCACTATTTTTTTTGTAGTATTCTGGATGATTTCTTACAAATATACACATTTCCTTTATATACATGCATGGCAAGGGTAAAATCTGGAGCTCCCTAAATAGAGGCTTACAGCTATCCAAATAATGGGCTCCACATATAGCTCTAATGCATTTTTTTTGAGCTTTGAATACACTATCCATTTCTACAGAGTTACCCCATAAAATAAGACCATAGTTTAAAATAGATGACACATATCCATAATATGCTGTTAATGCAGCTTTTTGAGAAATAATCTGTCTGATGCGTCTTAAGGCGAAAACAAATTTATCGACTTTGCCACACACTGAGCCCACATGAGCCTTCCAGTTACAGTTTTTATCTAAGTGGAATCCCAAAAACATTGTGGAGTCTACGGTTTCTATATTTACATTATTATGCTTAATTTGTAGAGGAATATATTTTGTTTTATAGTTCTGAAATTTTATTATTTTAGTTTTATTTACATTTATGTTAAGAAGATTATTATTTAGCCAAGTCACAGTAGTCTCAATTGCATTATTTATCTTTTGTTCAAAATGGTTAGTATCTTTACATTTTATTAATAGAGTTGTATCATCTGCAAATAATATACATTTGTGTTTTATTGATCCCGGTAAGTCATTTATATAAATTAGGAATAAGAGAGGTCCCAATATACTACCCTGCGGGACTCCGGCTCTGTTTATTTTGTATTCAGAGCGAAAGTGTTTATAATCCAATCCAGTAAGTCGTGAGATCTCCGTACATTGTTTTCTATTGGACAAATAACTAACGAACCAACTGTGGGCATTTCCTCTGATTCCATATTTTGACAACTTATCAAGTAATCGGCTATGATTAACAAAATCGAACGCTTTGCTCATATCTAGAAATACTGCAACCACAGAAGTTTTATCATTAAGACATTCTGTTATGGTTTTTATCAAATGGTAGCATGCAAGGGTAGTAGAACGATTTTTTCTAAATCCGTATTGGTCTTCCTTTAAAATCTCGTTTTTATTTAAAAATTGGTAAACTCTATTATACATGGCTTTTTCAAAAATTTTTGATAAGACTGGTATTAGTGTAATCGGTCTATAGTTATTTACGTTTGTTTCGTCACCCTTTTTGAAAATCGGTTTGACTATTGATAGTTTAAGTTTGTCGGGAAAGGAGCCCAATTCAAACGATAGATTGATTAGATGGCTTATAGGTTTACATAGGTAGTGAGCATTTAGTTTTAATACTTTAGTACTTATGTCATCATAGCCAACTGAATTGCTATTATTTAAGGAAAGCATTATTTTATAAATTTCATTCGGGTAAGTGGGATACAAAAAAATATTTTTATCCCAGTTGGATATACTATTGTTATAAATGTGATTTTTGTTGTTTGCTGCATTTGTTAAATTTATAAAGTAATCATTGAAAATTTGGCTTATTTTTTGGGGCTTATTTTTACAGAAAGACCAGCTTCGATTTCTGGTCGTAATTGGAAAAAGTTTAAATGCAGTTTTTATTTTTTCAAAAATCGAAGCTTTGTTCCTAAGAACAAATTTTCGCATCTCTTATGGTTTGAGATTTGCCCTCATTGACCCACTTGGAACGATCATAATGTATACTCCAACAATGCAAGCAACAAAAATAAGAAGCAAACTCTTCTATGAAGAATTGGTCTAACACAAACTCTAACAAAGTACTAACGCATTATATTGTACCAATGGGCGACTTCAATTCTCAAGTTGGAGAAAAACAAAGCCAGGAAGAATATCTCTTAGGAAACTTTGGACATGGAAAAGGAAGCCCAAACGGAGATCTACTAGTTAATGGTCAGGTTCAATAATCTGTTTATAAAAAACAAGACAAATTAATGGATCTGGATCTCCGAACAAGCTATCCGAAAGCCATCACAAATGATTGCATGATATGAAGCTCTTTAAAAATAGAACCTCAAAAGTACACATTACACTAACGAGATTATAATGAAAACTAGGTGGTACCCGCGACAACGCGAATATAACACCTGAGAAAAGATACCATTAATTTATGTTTTAGACAATCCCTCGGAATTTGGCGTTTTGGCGTCATTAACAAACACAGAAACATTCAAATTTATAATATAGGATTGCCAAATCTCTGCAAAGCAACTGGAGGAATGGAAAACAGAAACACTGGCATGGTCTATGCACATATTATTCCTTTTTAGTTCAGAACAAAAGGCTTTATTACAATACTGGCAACTAACTGTCTGATCAAGTGCCTTGATTTTCTATTAAATAATAACAACTTACATAAGCACAATTTACTTACTTCCCATTTTTTCACCGGCCGCTGAAGATGAAGAAGCCTCCCGCTTCTGTTTCTATTTAGCGTAGTTTATTACTGTAACAATAGAAAAGAAAAGCTCGGTGAAGTGACATACAAATGTGTAAAAGTTTATCTTTAAATCTTGTCGATATGTCTTTTGGCAGAAATGAATTTTCTTTTTGGGTGTTCATGCAACACCTACAGTGCCTACACGTAAGTGTAGAGATCCATTATTTAAGTAAGGAGGTAAGTATCTGGTGGGCATCATTTATTAGAACTAAACAATCAGAAAATTGTAGTTTCTATAAACTAATAACTACAATGAACATCGGCTATAGCAACCATCAAGGGACCACAAAAATTGGTCATAATAAATGGGCGGTCTTTATAAGCAATATTAATTTATTGCAGGGATTCCACAGGGACTTTGCCATCTAGTCGTAACGAATCTGTCGTTATAACCAGTAACAAAATTATTTCAAAATAATTGCATCTGGGCTTAGCTACTAATAAATTATGGAGATGTAAATAAAATTAATTGCACATAGGCCGCTAGGAGAGTTTTGAGATTCAAGTCCCTTAAGCTGAGGTTTTCTCAAAATAATTTCCAGCATTAGCAATACATTTCTCCATACGCCGAAACCAGTCATTAAAAATATGCTCCCATGTTTCGTTTGAGATTTCTGCACAAGCGTTGTTTCAAGCCGCAATTAAGTGTCGCTGGAAAAACATCTTCCTTTCATAGCCTCGTTCACAATGGGCAGCAAACCAAAGTCACACAGGGCGCAAGATCAGGGCTGTATGGAGGATGTTCCAGTAGCATCCTCCATACAGCTCTCTTTTATTATTATATATAGCATTAATAACACATCTTTTATTAAAAAATACCACCACCATTTTCTTCTTCACCAATAGCGACTGTTTTACAGTAGTTAGCAATTCTTCATTCTCAAACACCCATACTTTTTTTTTATGTCATAGTAGTACAGCCAAGACTCATCACCTGTTACAATACTATTTACATACTGTGACTTTCAAACATTTTAAGCATATTTTTGCACCATTCGATGCGACAACACTCTCTTTGGGCTTCAGTCAAATTATGGGGTACCCAAAGCATACACCGCTTCGTTACTTTGAGGTGCTCATGAAGAATATCGTGAATAGCTGGTGCATTAAGGTGCAAGATTTCCTCTATCTACCTGTAGGTTATAGTCTATCTTCTATGATTAGTTTCTTTACAGCGGTTATGTTTTCTGGAGTAACTACCTCGCGCAGCCGACCTGACCGTGGATCATCGTCCAGGTTAAAGTCCTTACGTTCGAATTGTTTGTACCGCCGATACACACTGCTACGGCTTGGTGCTGTTTCATGGAATACATACTGCATCTCACTAATACATTCTGCAGCAGTTAAATCACGCTTAAAATTGTACATGATTATAACACGTAAGTTGCAAGGCGTCAACTTCGACATCTTGGAGTAAACTAAAATATTTAAATGAAATTTAGGAAACGCACGAGATGTTTCTTGTTGCCAATAAACATGTTAAGACATGCACTATAAAATGACAGAGTATGGTGCAGTTCGGCTAACGGTAGTATGAACAAGTCTCAAAACTTCCTGGCGGCCTACGTATAATAAATTAAAAATAAGTAATTTGTATAATTAAAATTATACAAAATATTGTTTGCAAGTATAAATTTATACCATACAGATTTTCAATCAATCAACACAGCCTTGATGAAATTAACAAATGGCTCGAGGAATGGCGAATATGTGCTAGTGCTTCGAAGTCGGTCCAGATTACTTTTGTACTAAGACATGACACCTATCCACCTGTAAAACTGGGAGAAAACCAGCTTCCATGCAATGACTCCGTAAAATATCTGGGGATGTACCTGGATAGGCGACTCACATGGAGAAAACATGTTGTCACAAAAAGGAATGAGATTAATATGAGATACAAAGAATTGTACTGGTTATTGGGCAGAAACTCTAAACTATCTATCGACAACAAGATATTAATCTACAAGACTGTTCTACAACCTATTTCAGCTCAAGGCATTCAGCTTTGAGGTTCTGCCTGTGACTCAAACATCTCTATAATCCAGAGGGTACAGAACAATATCCTGATACAGATATCCAACGCGCCGTGGTTTATAAAGAACTCTGAAGTGCATGAATACCTGGGCATGCCAACGGTGAAGGAAGAGATAAGGGCCAGCTCTGAAAAATATAAATGCAGATTGGAAAGACACCCGAACAAGCTGGCTTGCCAGTTAACTATAAATGACTGCATAAACAGACTCAAAAGGCATAGAATCCTATAACTAGATGGACTGTAATGGGCATCCTGACATATAGTGTGGTGTGCCTGATGGGGCACATCTCTTACCTGCCATAATCTTTCAATACATTTGCTCATGGTCGATAGACTGAATGCAAAATATAAAACTTAACAATATATTATTTTACTTGATCAAAAAGTTTATCATACTAGACTAGACTTAGCGAGTGTTGTTTTGTACTAGTACTAAGTAGTTAACTGTAAAATTGTCCCAATACAATTTATGATCACAATTGAAAACCTCTTCTTACACTTGAACACAAAGATAAAACATTATACCTAACTGAACCTGGAAACCTGCAGGTATTCTTTTTAGATAGTATATATGTTCCCAATTTCATTGCTGCTAATTCAACAAGTAAAAGAGGTGCAATTAGATTATCATAAATCGAGACCTCTTACTTGACCTTGATTGGAGAATTATTAAAAATCCCCCGAAATAGAGATGCAATTACACTATAGATAGGTAGGCACCTGGTATTTGATCATTCTGTTTCCTAAATGCTATAATTATCTTAAAAATATAAGGAATATCAAATAATAATAGATAGAAAAAATAGCAATTATTGAACAGAAACTAAAACGGGCTAACGATACCCGCCTATATTTGATTCGATGCAATAATGCCACGTGAACATTCATTGTGCAATATTATAATTTTATGTGAGTAAATAGGTAATGGAGGATTTTTAACATCAGACCGGTATACTTAGTTACAAATTCACTACAATTTTAAGTTAAAAATATCACTCACTATCCTTCTAGGTACTTCCCTTCCTTTCCTCAAAAACAAAACAATCATTCCTGACCATTCCTGACATTTTACTTACTTACCTAACAACTACGTCTGAATCTGAACTGAATTGTCCGATCAATTGAACACAAACTGTGTGAAGATATTCTTGAGTGGAGAATTGATGTGCGATGTTCGCTTAAGACTCAATGACTGAAATAATAAAATTAATAAATCTGGTGAAAACTATTCTATTTAGAGAAGGGTTCACAATTTTTCACAAAGAAAGATTATATCAAATCAAATGCACCTTGTCCTTTGTTTCCTACTCCTACTATAAAAAGATACTCTGTGACTCCTACTTTATTTATATATGCTTAGCTTATATATATTATATATACACACTTATCTATGGTCCTTGTTTTATTTCAAAATTCCCGAGTATGTATGTGCATTGTGCAGTATATTATGTAGATTAGTCATTGAGTCTATGAAAAGTACTTTACTTTAAAAATTTAACAAAAACAAAATATTGCGTCATCTGCATCTCTCCTTTCTCAGTGTTGTCAACAAATAATTTTTAAATTCCGCTTACATAATATTACTTTATAATCTGTGGGTGTAAGTCATTGTGGAGGCAGTAGATTGATGGTTGCAAAGATGTTGTATTAGTCAATACCAAAGATAATTGTATTAGTGTATAGATGGAACAATAAAAATTGAAGATTTCTTCGATACTCGATACCCGTCTTTCTAATGGCTGCATGTCGTATGTTAAAAAGAGATAACAATAGCCGAATATGACGTCTTAAAAAGCTGCGCGCCATAAAAGAGGCAACGTCATATTTGTTTATATCATGCTGGTTAACAAGCGCGTTTAGCTTTATGTGATTTAAAATACTAAAAAATCTGAAAGTGTGATTTCATAAATCTGTTGCTTGCCAAGAATGGCTTGTACTGTTCCCGTTTGTCCAAGTAGAGTGGGTGTTTTGAAGGAGAATAATGGAAACATATCATTTCACCGGTAAGTCGCACAGCTCGCGCTCATTAATTTTGGTGTTTTGTAAACAATTTTTTATAATTATTTACTAAAAATGAATCATTGTACATGCATACACAGCTCTAAGGTTGATTTATTTAAAGAAAAGCTGGTGTTTATAACTAAAATTTACAAAAACCAAAGTTAATCGGAATATTTGACATTTGTCTTGCTTTATAGTGCTGTAGTCTGATCTTGATAAGTTTATCGATATCGATAACTAATTTATTTTTAGTAGAGTGTTGACAGTTTCTAGCATTCACTGCAGGTTGAAAGTAATTTTTATCAATTTATAACAGATTTCCCACCGACATCGATTTAAAAAAAACGTGGACAAAAAATGTAAGAAAAGCCGACGATTGGAGAGCTTCGCAATATACAAGAATATGCTCGATGAACAAAATTCTACACTCGTATGCAGTGCCGACAATATTCCCAAAATTACCACCATCGTGTAAACCAGTAAGTAATATCCATAAGTTATAAAGAAGTTATGCTTCAATCTATGAAAATTATGAAAATCTTTTGAATCATTAATAACCAAAAACTATTTCTTTTCAGAAATTACCCAAAAAAAGAAAACTTACTAATAAATACATGGATACCCAAGCGTCAACATTAACTGCAAGTCTTTAAATTAAAATGTTGACGAATCACAGATGAACGATATCACAGATTAAAATGAAACGATATCACAGATTATCCAATCTGTGATATAGTTTTCTAAAAATAAAACTTTAAGATTATCGAGTTTTTTTTCTCTCGTAATAAAAACCTACTCCCGTTCTACCCCTTAAGGATGGATTCTAAATATTTCTACTCAAAAAATAACTATTCTTTTGAAATATTTTGGTGAAATAAATGCGAGAGGTTGCATACAGTCTCATACAACCGATTAGCAATGCGGCGAGTACCAGTACGCACCCACATTTTATTTATATTGAATAACCAAACAGTACACCGAAACGCATTTAGTCATACTTTTTATCCGTCATATATTTAAAATCTATATCAACGATATCTAGTTATCAATAAAAATGTACAGCACTATTATACGCTATAACTTTAGCTTGCATTGTATAGTCAAAATGGAGACATTCACTCAACTTCGACCCGACAGATTATATATGTATGTCTCTTTCAATCTTATGACAATTTGAAGGTGTTAGAAAGAATAAAATATTGCTGCATTTTGTGATCCATCTATAGGTACAGACTAATACAACATCTTTGGTCAATACAATTATCTTTGGATGGTTGGTTGTAACCGTGGTTGTAACCACAGACAATCATAGATGCTAGCGCGTGTTGTAACTGTGAATTGTTTCCAACTAGTGAATGACTATATCTGGCAAATTGTAAGCACAAGTTTTTCAATTTCGCATGAGTCCTGCAAGTATGTTCTACAGCTGGATATAGGCCTCCCTCCAAGGCTAGCCACCATACACGGTCTTCTGTTCTTCGCATCCAACCTCTTCCTGCGAAGCCTTTCAGGTATGTTAACAATGTCTATTTTCATTTAATAACTTTTTTTTCACTCAAATCAATACATTGAAAATACACTCTAATCAATACACTCTGTATTCGAGCAGGGCAATTCTTCCTAGTACAATCACTCTATCACTCTTGGTAAAGTGGTTGTGATCATTACTTCCGAGTGTGCACTTCGCAATACACGCCGCCACTCCTCCCTCACCGCTGCCTTCCTGGCACTTTCGTGCATGGAATAGTAGATGGCTGTTTTGGTCGGTCCACCTCATAGCCGACCTTCCACGTGGCCTCATGCCTGCATGGACTCTGCCCCCTTAGCGCTTAATTGAGGATTCACCGCGCCAATATATTTGCCAGAAACAGTGGGTATGCGAGTCTAAGTAGGTCAGTAACAAAAAAATGCAAAATTAAAATTATTAGTGTTGAAAAAAATTAAAACGGAACTAAAAAAAAATTCTCAATCTGGCTAAGTGGCCACCCTAAACAGAAAGTATCTGAGATCCAGTGCCTCCAACTTCACCGTAATTACGGTAGACATACCGTAATTCTGCTAGATTTATCACTTACAATTGTATTTTTAATACGGTGACAAAAACTATGGTAATTTAAGTCCAAAACTTTGTTACTCTAAGTATAATGTACTTTTTGCACAAACAAAACGGAGTAATATATGGCAACATTGATACAGAAAGTAGGGAATTCCCTTGCTTATTAACCTAACCAAATAGAATCTTCGAATCAAATAGAATTTAGTGAACGATTATTTATTTTGATACCATAATAACATTCATTTGTTTATCGCTATACTTAGTCGTTACGTTGTTGGCTCGGTCATTCGGTGTGTTATTTTGCAGGCAACGTTTCATTCATTGCATTTATTTTATCTGCTTTCATGTTAAAAAATGGCTGATGTAGACAGCGACTGTGATAATAATGGCCCGCCTTCTCGAAAGAAACAAAAGATACAGACAAATGAAAAACAAAAAAGTAAATACAAACAGAAATTTCGATCAGAGTGGTTATCGAACGAAAACTTTTCAGCTTGGTTAAATGAGCACCCAACTGACACATTTAAAGCTACATGAAGCTCTTGTTCTGTGGCTATGACCGCTGAAATAAGTGTTTTGAAGAAACATAAGATGTTGCGAAACATAAAGATAAAATTAAGGGAATCGGTCAACAACAATCAATTTCTAAAATTTTCGAGATTACAAAATTCCAGGCTGTCGAGAAGAAAATTAAACGGGCTGAATTAAAGAAAATTAAGCGGCGTTTTTGGCAGAACATAAAATTTCGCACACAGTTATGGATCATTTGAGAACGATTTACTTCCAGATATTTTTTCGGACTCAAGCATAGCAGCTAACCTTAAAATGAAGCATACCAAATTACAAGTCGTGATAACCAATGCTTGTCGGTGTTAATGAAAAGGAGTCTATAGTATCCAATTTGACATCCCAAAAATTTTCAATTTTAGTTGACGATAGTACCGATATAGGTATAGTTATTGGTTATGAGTTCAGTTTTATGCCGAGTAAAAGACGTAGGTACCTATAAGTCATTTTTATGTGAATGTATATTATAACTTTAAAAACAGAGATGCTAATTTTTGACACATAACAAAAGACGAACTTTAAGTATTTTATTTATTTTTTGAGAAAGACGAATAATATTCACATTTAAATATGGAATCAACAGAACAAGTAAGCAATCGACAGAACAAGTAACAAGTAACACCCCACTCGACGCAATTGATCCTACTGATAGTCAATATTATATAAATCTGAAAGATATATACCTGGGTTTGGGTGTTGCTAATCAAATTGCTCTCCCAGAGCTACATGCAAGTACCGAAGAAGTTACAGTGATGAAACAGAAATGCCTGAATTTTATTATTAAAGCATGCGTGGGCATTCGGAAAAGATACAGTTTAAATGACCCAGTTTTGAGCTCAATCGCAAAGTTGGATCTCGATTCTTGCTTGTCTGATAATAGACTACAATCTTTGTCTTCACTGTTCCCAGTGCTGCCAAGGCTTAAACCCCAAACTTTAAGTGATCAACAGACGTTAGATGACGAATGGAGAAACTTAATTTTGTATGCGAATGAACTACATTTGAATACAAATCAACCAGCAGACGTGTTTTGGCATCAAGTAAAATTTTATCATTTGAGAATTTTACGTAATATTGCATATACATATGTTCACATTTTACAGTTTTTTTTTTTTTTCAGTTGTCTCAAATCAAAGATAGCAATGGAGATAATAAATACCATTTTCTGCCTCGTTTTATGCTCCAAGTTTTATCGTTGCCTCACTCGAACGCTGAGTGCGAACGAAAGTTCAGTGAAATAAATAATATAAAAACAAAGCAGAGAAACTGTTTAGTCACAAATACCATCAAAGGCAACATGCTAGCTCAGCAAGCCATTCGGCGGACTTCCGAAAATTGCGTGAATTTTAATCCAACTAAGGAAATGATTTCAAGGATGACAGCAAAGATTTACGAAAATCATGAGCAAATTGTTCTGGAATAAGTAAATCAATAATAATTTTTTTTTAAATCTATACGTTTTTATTTATTTAATAACTTATAGCAATTTGTATTGATAAACAAAGTTATAAAGCAGCTTATTTTTCTATCAATATTTAAACAAAAAATTTTCTGTAATTTTACTGTAATCGATTTTGAAATCTGCTGTATTGTTTTTAGAAACTACTGTATTTTTTAACTGGCAACACTGTAATTTTACTTTTGGGATCTGGAAGCACTGATGGCATGTATTCAAGAGTGATCGTAGATATATAATCTTCTTGCATGTATTCAAATCTATTTTGAATAATAGAACGGAACGAATCAATTGACACGCAAAAAAAAAAAACAACAGACGACGACGAGCATGTAGACTGGGAAGATAACAGGGTGTTATTTAGTTACAGGTAAATGGAACTATCAGATTGGGCAAAATCTGTCCCCGCCAGCAATAGTCGCGGCTATGCTGGCGGGTGAGGACGGCTGGAGGGCCGTGGTCGCCTTCTGTGAGGCAGTAATGCTCCAGAAGGAGACCGCTGAGCGGGATCGGGAGAGGGCCGATCCCGCTCGGAGGAGGCGGCGCAGGGGCACCCGCAACAGGTAACCCAAGCGTTGCCTTCGGGTAGCGGACGGCGCATCATGGGGAGACGCGCCGTCAAAACATGCGACCCGGGACTGGACAACACCCCTAGTAGCCTGGGGTGTTGCTGAGTGTTGGGGGGTGCACTGTATCCCCCGACATATTTCGAGGGGGTGCAATTATCGCATCCCCAGGAGGTGTCCCTCGTAATCAAGAGGGACAAAGCGGGGGCGGGACTTGGTGCGCTAATGCGATCCCAGGACCCACCCTGACCGCCGAGGAAGACCGCCGCGGGGTTTTAGTGGGTATACCTACCTCACTATGAGGAAGGGGAGTCCCACATAACCGCACCGTCTCCCCAGACGGTGTGTGTATGCGTAACGACATTTCCCCGCGTCAAAAAAAAAAAAAAAAAGGTAAATGGAACTGTTATTTCCAAGGAACAGGAAGGAACAGGAACAGTCGGAACAGGTTCCCAATTTTACTTAGTACAGCCCACTCCTACTCGACTCTCACTGAACGCTCTGACTGTTGTGAGAGGGAGAGGTAAATAGTAATTGTACATTTAAGAAAGGAATGGCTATATGGCTTGATTCATATTGTTTATAATTCCTTATTAATTATAGTTTTAAGTAGACGCGAACAGCTGATAAAACAGAGCCCAATACTGGTTTGATTAAAATTATTCACTATTTTTATTTTTGACATATGAAAGTTTACGAACTTTTATAATAATAGATAAACTTATAAGGATTTGTTTTTTTTTTTCATTCAAATATTTTGTTAGCTTTACTTTTGATTACGTAAAAAAGTAATGTCAACAAAATATTGAAATTTTTACTGTGGATAAGTATATCGATATTTTTTAGAAATATCGATAGGATATATTGAATATTCTCATCAACGGTTATTGGCTGTTTATTTCTAAAAAAAAATATGATAAAAGTCATCCTATTAAAATTAAACTAAATGATTAATAAATGAACCGACCGACTGAACTGACGGAACGATGTAACCACCGGTTTCACTTGCATACAAAAAAAATTGGCATAGAGCGACGGGGCGAAAACGAACCGCGTCCTCCGCGAACTTCACTTCTCCCCGCGTTGGCCTTGGCCCTCCCTTCCGCCGGTTCCGCCTTCCGCCGCCATCAGTGCTGCCATTTTAGCGCTTTCGGCGCCAGTTCTAGCGGAATTTTAGGGTAATCAACTCCCAATATTAGCAGTTGACTCCTAGCGGAAAATCTAGCGCTTTATCGAAATGATTGTTATATTATGTAACCATACTTATTATTTATAATCATTTCAAAACGAACTTTATTTCCACTGAATGCTTTTAAACTTATTCAGGATAATTGAAAATGTATTTATGGCACACGATACAACTTTTATACTTTTGCGGGGTTCCCGGAGCGGTCTCGCATCGCATTAACAGGTTGAAACTTAAATACCGTCTCATATTTATAAACTATTATTAAACAATTGCTCTCATTCATTCATTGTGTGTGATCGTACTCTTCTAACGTGCCGGTGTTTATTTATCGTGTTTTTAAAGTTATATTTAAGTTTTTCAAGTTTGGTAGAATACACATCGATGTGATTGACATCATAGAAAAACATCTTACAAACAACACTATAAAACTGAATGGGAATGTAATCCCAACTTCAAGTCGTGGTTAAAGAAATTTTTGTTCAGAACGAAAACGATAGGTACTTGAAAAGAAAAATCTATACCTACAAGCACATTTTTTTGGTCAATCAAACAATATGGTTGTTATCTGGAACGCATCTATTTAACTCCCTAATTTAAAAATAGCATTAAGATTTAGCGCTTTTTTTTGATCACGCTTGTTTAGCGGAATCTAGTGCTTTTTTTAAACTGATCTGGCGCCCAACACTCAAATGGACCTGGCAGCACGCCATTACATTACCATTATTTTATTTATATTATAGTTTGTTTGTGCTAGCTAAATAATATCTTTTCTTTGCAGTTTGTGCGTGGTTTGTGCTCTTTAGTGATTTTTATAGTGATTCTTCTTTCTTATGTGTTTAAATTTTACTGAGCCTAGTGACTTTTTAGCCTAGTGACTCTTCTTATATTTCTAGTTTGGTTTACAAAATGCGGATTCGAAAGTGTTGTGTTGTTGGTTGTAATAATAAGCGAGAGGACGCATTTTTACATTATTTCCCCGTTAGTGATGAAAAGCGACTTACCAAGTGGTTAGACTGCATTAACTGTCAAGCCCTCAAAACCCGTCATTGTTTACACCTGATGAAATTTCCACTGGACTTCCCAATGTGCCTATTGAAGATATTCGTAAGTAGCCCAAATGCAATTATATACTAGCTTTCCGCCATAACAATTTATAAAAACAATGCCAGAGTAATTTCCTTCTTTTACAACAATACATTATTTACTTACGTCCATAACATGTTTACTCAATGATCCATTGCTGTAAGTGTAGGTACAAGTTTTAATGTTCTGTTTCAGAACTACAAAAGCAACTAATGCATTATTGTTATTTCAGCAAATAAAAACGAGCAACCAACCAGGAAAGAACACTCCGATCACACCTATTTCAAAGTCGAGGAATCTCACAGTGACACTGCACATAGCCTGACGACTGAAACAACTTCATTTGTTCAAGCATCAACCAGCTCTAAAGCAGAAGGTACGGTTACTTGAATATGATAACTGACTAGCATCATGGTTGTATATGCATAATATAATTAATGCATTAATACTATCCAAAAAAGGTTGTTGGTTTACGTGACAATCCATATGAAACTTGGTTAGAAGAGCTTGGGTTAACAACACTGGAAAAACTGCGACCACGTGACGACCGCATTGAGACCTAAAAAATACTCACTGGTCTTTATGATGTACGAGAAATTGAAAATCAGGTCACGATGAATAAAAATCATCATCTCAGACGTCACTCTCTTATAATCAATGGCTTGTTATGGTAAAAGCAACCCAACGGTATCATCTTTTCCTAACCGCATTGTTCGCGAGTCAAACAAACTGTCAGATTCATAAGTATTATAAGTCTCCCTTAGTGAACTCTTTTAAAAATAGACTAGACAATTTATTTTTAAAGACTAAACAAATACTGTGATATACACTTATCAACTTTAAGCTGCTAGTGTATTATAAATAATAATAATATCAATATTGTATAGGTCATAATGAAGCATACTTTATATTGTTACAGCTTCTGTCTCAGCATGCAGTGATGCTGCACTTAGCCTGATAAGAGAAACACCTTCATTTGCTCAAGCATCAACCAGCTCTAAAGCAGAAGGTAGGGTGAATATAATAGTTTTTCACTTTGTTGAAATACCTGTATAGCATAATAATAAATAATAGTATGTTGATAATGTGATGAGATTTTTTTACAGGTGTACATTTAACAGTCTTAAAAACGCCGAAGGTGTCAAGAAAAAGACTTATTAGTAAAATTAATGATTTGACACCAAAATGTGCAAAACTTTACAAAGAGTATAATAAAGCAAAAAATCAGGTGGATTTCCTAAAGAGGGCAAAAAGGGCTCTGAAATTTTCTAAAGAAAATTCATTTGAAGAGATGACACAAAATATAAACCCGTATGCAAAGAAAATAATGGATATGCAAATAAGGCTTTGCACAAAGAAAAAACAGGCACACAGATTTTCTGATAGTGAAAAATTGATTGCACTATCTGTAATGAAGCAGAGCCCAAAATGCTACAGATTTTTGCAAAAAATATTTATTTTACCATCAAAGTCCACACTCAATAAATTAATTTCACAATTAAATATTGAAGTTGGCATCAATCCTGTGCTCATTGAAGTAATGAAAAAGGAGGTATGTATTTAATTATGTAATGTGTGTCCATGTGTGTGCTAATAAATTATAAACGCACTAACTTCACTAATTTTCCACCCGCAGCTTTCCCATGGCATTGAGGTATTTGCCCGCGTTAAAAGTAGTCTATGTGTTAATCCAAGTTATAAACTCACCATAGTACATAAAATCGAATTAATATTGAAATAATTTTCATAATATTTTTTATTTTATTATATTTCAGATCACATTATGGGACAGTAATAAAAAATTCTGTTCAATTACTTTTGATGAGATGCACCTAACTGAAGGACTAAATTTTAATAATAGAAAAGATCAGATAGATGGATTTATTCATTTGGATGAAAAAAATAAAGAGTTTGCTGATCAAGCTCTAGTTTTCATGTTAAGAGGAGCTGTGTGCAAATGGCAGCAACCATTTGCCTTTTACTTTTGTAAAGGCGCAACTGATCCTGCTGCACTGAAAAATGTTTTAAAGAAGGTAGTGGCTGCTACCATTGATATTGGCCTCAGACCCGTGGCTACTATCTGTGACCAAGGCTCTACTTTTCGTAGAGCTTTGCAACAACTGCAAGAAGAAAGAAGGCGAGAACAAATCCTTGCAGATCTGCCCACAGGTTGATATAACATTTTTATAGTCAATATAAACACCCCGGTTTTCCATCGGTGTTGTACAAGGCTACTAAGTGATAAGGTTTTTCAGTGTTTTTGTGGGCGAAAGGCTAGCCACCTCTTATCACTTGACTCTTTCCGTCTTGAAACCTAAAATAGACTAAATGTGAACCATGCTACAACTGCATTGGTGGTTGTAGCAAGGTTTCTGACCACCCCGTAAGGGATTACGGTCGTGAGTGTATATGTATGTAATATAAAATTTAATATGGTGGATGCAGCTTTCACAAGACTGTATAAATATAAAAATACCATCCTTTTCCAGATGAAACTGTGGCAATATGTGGGGTGAACCTTAGTGTATTTTACGATCCTTCACATTTAATTAAAGGACTGCGAAATAACTTCCTTAATAAGACATTGGAGTTAGAGGGCAAAATATCTAAATGGCAAGACATTGTTGATGTTCATTTGACCGACTGCAATCATGCAGAATCGAGATTACTGCATAAATTAAATGATCAACATGTCATTCCAGAAAAAATAAATAACAGGAAGAAAATGAAGGTTTGTATAACATGTTCTACTTCTTATATTTCATAATTTCGATTATTTACATTAATAGATGGATTTTTTGAAATAATAAGCAGTTTGCACATTCTATTTTATTTCTTTTTTTTTGTTTTGTTCATGTTGGAGAGCAAAAAGCATTTAATAAAACCGTCAACTAATAAAATAGATGCAGTATGATGGTGTTGTACTGTATGTTTATATTATAATTTATAAATAAGTAATTCAAGTCAATTAATGTACCTACAGTAGTCAAAATCATACTTATTTAAAAAAAAATCTGCAGGTCAAAGGTGCTGCCCGTGTATTTAGTTCTACAGTATCTGCAGCTTTGTCATATACGGCACAATTTTGTAAGTTTTTCTTTTTGTTATTAGAAATTTCTTTCATCACATGCTATTCTATTTAGTAAATTATTATTCATTATAATCTCTCAAATCTTACCAGAATGAATTTTCTTATTTCAGCTCACTATGCCGATGGAAGACCAGTGAGCAAAACAATGAAAAATACTGCAAAGACTGTAAAGTTCTTTGATGAACTTTTTGACAGTATGAACGGTGCCTCCCTCCATCATAAGCATACAAAGGGAAAAGAGCTTCGAAAAGCTGTAACAAGTCAAAGTAAACACCACACTTTTTGGAGGGAAGCAATTAAAATTTTGGAAAAAATTAAATTTGAGAATGAAAAAGGCAAAATGGTATCAGTGCCCACACTAAAAAGCAGCATAATAACTTTAAAGAGTTATATGAGACTGTGGCAGTTCTTTCAAGCAAGGGGTTTAAAAGTTATGCGCCCTCGTTACTTCAATTCTGATCCAATAGAAAACTTTTTTGGACAAGTGAGGGCGTATAATTTTAGGAATAATGATCCCGACTGCCACAGCTTCACTTGCACCTTCAAGTCCCTATTAATTACAAGGTTGATCACATTCCATAATGAAACATTTAATTGTGAGGATGATCAGGCTGACCAACTACTGAACCTGGCACAAATTTTAAAATTAATGTCACGGTCCAGTATCAATAACCAAAATGAAGATATACAAATGCAATCTATGTCACATCAGCCTGATCATTCTCTCTGCGTGTCTGTGAATGAAACGGTCAACGAAGCCAGAAGACAGAGACTGGAAGTTCATTCACGGACCTACACTGTGGGATGGGTGGTGAGGAAAGTTTTAAAGAGAACTCCCTGTGACCAATGTAAACGAAAACTAATTACTAAAACTGAACTCCCGATACATAAGTGGATAAGTCACAGGGAGTTCACACAATTCAAAAATAGACTGAGCTACCCATCAGAGCAGGCAGTACGGTGTTTTGGGACAGTCATCGAAAAAACAAATAATTTTTTAGAAAATAATCCACATGTTAAGTCAATATCAAAAAAAATATTAAATAACATAAAATTAAAACATGATTTTGATATAAACTGTCCCGAACACGGAAGTGATCAATTTTTATTAATAGTGATAAGATTCGCTATACATAACTGGTGCAATACAATAAATAAAATTTTAAGAGGCACTGATATTGTTCGCCTCGAAATGCGTGTAGGGGCACTGCCAGAAATTAAAAAAAAAGCCCTAGAAAATTACAAAAATAAATATAAAAATAAATAATTATACTGGTGTTTTATTTTTCAAAAATGATAATTTAATTTAAATTATTAAGAAAATGGAGTGGTACATAAAAACTCTCAGATTAATTTGTCTGTGTAACCAGGATGCCTATTCAAAAAAAAAAAATGTCAAATTCAATTTCGCCCCGGTCCACAGATTACTAACTCCTTAAGAAACTAATATGGGAGTCGTTCGTCTGATACTGGTATAACTAGTATAGTATCTTCTATTGTAGTTTGTGGATGTAACTTGAGTGACTGTCGACCGTGACTGCGACTGGTTATTGTCATTACTATTGTTCTCTTGGAACGACGTGACAAAGTCACGATGATTTTTCACTGTTATATTTTTGGAATTGGAACGACAGTCACGGCGATTGAAATGTAAAGCTTTTCCCCACGTCTACTGTTGCTCTTGTACATCGATGCGATGCCTAGTGTCGTCGACAGTCCACTTAAAGCGTTGGATAGTAGAATCAGAGTTGTCTGTGTAGCGCTTCGTCGAGTCGATCGGTGGGTTTCGAGCACAGATTAATGACAACTAGATGGAATCAATCTGACGTCACGAAATGTTAACCAAGGACTGTTGTTACCAAAGATAATTGTATTAGTGTATAGATGGAACAATAAAAATTGAAGATTCCTTCGATACTCGATACCCGTCTTTCTAATGGCTGCATGTCGTATGTTAAAAAGAGATAACAATAGCCGAATATGACGTCTTAAAACGCTGCGCGCCATAAAAGAGGCAACGTCATATTTGTTTATATCATGCTGGTTAACAAGCGCGTTTAGCTTTATGTGATTTAAAATACTTAAAAATTTGAAAGTGTGATTTCATAAATCTGTTGCTTGCCAAGAATGGCTTGTACTGTTCCCGTATGTCCAAGTAGAGTGGGTGTTTTGAAGGAGAATAATGGAAACATATCATTTCACCGGTAAGTCGCACAGCTCGCACTCATTAATTTTGGTGTTTTGTAAACAAATTTTTATAATTATTTACTAAAAATGAATCATTGTACATGCATACACAGCTCTAAGGTTGATTTATTTAAAGAAAAGCTGGTGTTTATAACTAAAATTTACAAAAACCAAAGTTAATCGGAATTTTTGACATTTGTGTTGCTTTATAGTGCTGTAGTCTGATCTTGATAAGTTTATCGATATCGATAACTAATTTATTTTTAGTAGAGTGTTGACAATTTCTAGCATTCACTGCAGGTTGAAAGTAATTTTTATCAATTTATAACAGATTTCCCACTGACATCGATTTAAAAAAAAAACCTGGACAAAAAATGTAAGAAAAGCCGACGATTGGAGAGCTTCGCAATATACAAGAATATGCTCGATGAACTTTGAAGATTCTTGCTTTCGCCAAGGATATCAGCGTAAAATTCTACACTCGTATGCAGTGCCGACAATATTCCCAAAATTACCACCATCGTGTAAACCAGTAAGTAATATCTATAAGTTATAAAGAAGTTATGCTTCAATCTATGAAAATTATGAAAATCTTTTGAATCATTAATAACCAAAAACTATTTCTTTTCAGAAATTACCCAGAAAAAGAAAACTTACTAATAAATACATGGATACCCAAGCGTCAACATTAACTGCAAGTCTTTAAATTAAAATGTTGACGAATCACAGATGAACGATATCACAGATTAAAATGAAACGATATCACAGATTATCCAATCTGTGATATCGTTTCTAAAAATAAAACTTTAAGATTATCGAGTTTTTTTCTCTCGTAATAAAAACCTACTCCCGTTCTACCCCTTAAGGATGGATTCTAAATATTTCTACTCAAAAAATAACTATTCTTTTGAAATATTTTGGTGAAATAAACGCGAGAGGTTGCATACAATCTCATACAACCGATTAGCAATGCGGCGAGTACCAGTACGCACCCACATTTTATTTATATTGAATAACCAAACAGTACACCGAAACGCATTTAGCCATACTTTTTATCCGTCATATATTTAAAATCTATATCAACGATATCTAGTTATCAATAAAAATGCACAGCACTATTATACGCTATAACTTTAGCTTGCATTGTATAGTCAAAATGGAGACATTCACTCAACTTCGACCCGACAGATTATATATGTATGTCTCTTTCAATCTTATGGCAATTTGAAGGTTTTAGAAAGAATAAAATATTGCTGCATTTGTGATCCATCTATAGGTACAGACTAATACAACATCTTTGTATAGTCAAAATGGATAATACAATTATGGTGTATAATACGATACACTAATACAATTATCTTTGATTCAAACGGTAAACAGCTGTCAGCTGGGTTAACGTCATTACGTCATAGAGCAAAGTAATATTAAAATATGAAATGAATCCTGTGCTGGCAGTCCGATTGTCAAATAAATACAATTGTGTACTGTGGTTTCTGTGAAATCGTAAGGTGCCAAGATAACTTGTCTTGGGGCATACAGAATAGAGACATTTCGATTCATTGACAAGACAAGTTAATATATTGACGTGTTTTCGCAAGAGTAAGACTTAGCGTGTAATCATAGTTGCGATACAGAATCAGGGCCCTTATCGTCGTGGCCGGTTTTCTGGCCTCACAAATGTCAAATTGTGACAATGGAAGGCCAACAACATTAAATGTTGTAATCATGTTGTAATATAATGTCGGAGTGTAAGGGTAGCGCCACCAGTTCGCAGCGATTGGTTGTGGTCTGTGGGTGGCGACATCGCATTGTTTTCTATCTGGCGGCATAGTTTTTCTTTATTTTCTGTATCTACTGAGCTTATTACTTAGAATGGCAACATTTCATTTTTTATTGATTAAATTGTTAAGTTGGTCACCTGAAAACATGACCGTATGCTTTTTCTGATTGGACGTTAATTATTAAGATTGTAATGTTGGTTGACTGGAAACACGGCGAGGGTTGGACCCTCTTGGAGTAATAGTGGTCTGTGGTTGGACCTATGGTTTCAGTCAAAGACTACAATATCACAGAACACTATTACTCCAAGAGTACAATATGTATTAGCGGTATTCAGTTTCGGTCGGATATAGAGATGTGCCAAATGATTACTTTGATGTAACCGTGACAATGATTACAGTTACTCTGAAGTACTGATTACAAATACTGGTTCCAGTTACAGCATTTACTCACGGTTCCAGTTTACAAATTGGAATCATATAATATTAAAGTACCTACCTATTACAAGTAACTTGAATACAGTTAAAAAAATTTAAGAAAGAGGTCGTTGGACTCATTGTAAATAAAATAACCTTCTACGTCATTCAATCAAGGTTTACTCTCTCTGTACATAGTATTCTATAGTGTTCCGTAATTCGAAGGAGTAATGTGACATTTCCTGTGTTGCAAGTTTCAGATCGGAATTTCAATGCTCTATAGAATATTAATTAGTTTAGAATTAATATTAATTATTATTTAATTTCATAATTATTTTTTTTAAAGTCCGTTCTATGAGTCGCAATTCTTTTTGATTATTTATTATAACTTTTCTTAAGAGAATATTTTCATAGGTGATATAAAATTATCCCAAAATGATAGCTATGTAATGCGTTATACTATTTTTTCTTTATTTAACTTTCATTAAATTTTACAAATTTTTTTTTCATTCCGTCATTGGTAATCCTGCTTTAATAGAAATAAAATAAAATAACAATAATACGAATGTTAGATCAATAAAACAAGATAAAAAATATTTTTACCGTAAAATATTATAACTATTTAAGTAAAACCGATATTATTACAGCACTACGGAAAAAACGCTGGTAACATTATTTTAAAAATTTACATTAGGACCTGTAAAATGACTAAAAGGCAGTTTAGAAAACGAATGGCTTCTATTCCGATTCCGAGTTGGTAACGGCTACCCGAAAGTGAGTGCAATGCAACGGATACTTATTACTGAATACAGATACTCTTTCCCCGAACGCAGTCCAAAGTACGGAACGAGTATTTGTAATCAGTATCTGGAAATAGCAGTAACGATTACAGTGGCACCAATGAAGTAGCGATTCCAAAGTAACGGTTACAGCACTTTTGACACACCTCTAGTGCTGACCTTCCCGCGCTTAATTAGGATAAAAAAAAGAATTTTAATATAAACAGTAATCAACAATGTTAGCACGAGGGCCACGGAGCTTTGTGCAGCCGGTAAAATGGGATATTATTTATTTACCGCTTATTTCTCATCGTGAGAATTGAGTGCTCAATTAGTGCTGATCTTTCAGTAGTCAAATAAGGATAAAATAAGTAATTTTAATATAAACAGTAATCAACAATGTTAGCACGAGGGCCACGGAGCTTTGTGCAGCCGGTAAAATGGGATATTATTTATTTACCGCTTATTTCTCATCGTGAGAAATGAGTGCTCAATTAGTGCTGATCTTTCAGTAGTCAAATAAGGATAAAATAAGTAATTTTAATATAAACAGTAATCAACAATGTTAGCACGAGGGCCACGGAGCTTTGTGCAGCCGGTAAAATGGGATATTATTTATTTACCGCTTATTTCTCATCGTGAGAAATGAGTGCTCAATTAGTGCTGATCTTTCAGTAGTCAAATAAGGATAAAATAAGTAATTTTAATATAAACAGTAATCAACAATGTTAGCACGAGGGCAACGGAGCTTTGTGCAGCCGGTAAAATGGGATATTATTTATTTACCGCTTATTTCTCAGCGTGAGAATTAAGTGCTCAATTAGTGCTGATGTTTCAGTAGTCAAATAAGGATAAAATAAGTAATATGAACAGTAATCAACAATGTTAGCACGAAGGCCACGGAGCTTTGTGCAGCCGGTAAAATGGGATATTATTTATTTACCGCTTATTTCTCATCATGAGAATTGAGTGCTCAATTAGTGCTGACCTTCCCACGCTTAATTAGGATAAAAAAAGAATTTTAATATAAACAGTAATCAACAATGTTATCACGAGGGCCACGGAGCTTTGTGCAGCCGGTAAAATGGGATATTACGTATTTACCGCTTATTTCTCAACGTGAGAATTGAGTGCTCAATTAGTGCTGATCTTTCAGTAGTCAAATAAGGATAAAATAAGTAATTTTAATATAAATTGTAATAAACAATGCTAGGAGGAGGGCCATGGAGCTTTGTGCAGCCGGTAAAATGGGATTTTATTTATTTACCGTTTATTTCTCATCGTGAGAATTGAGTGCACAATTAGTGCTGATCTCTCATTAGTCAAATAAGGATAAAATAAGTAATTTTAATATAAATTATAATAAACAATGCTAGCAGGAGGGCCATGCAGGATCCAATATATCCTGATCTTGCATGAGTAAGCAGGTAGTAGCAGAAATTCTACTTAAACTGAAAAATACATTACAACTATTAAGATGTTGATTTCTTTAACATCATTTTATGCGGAGAATTGAATTGACAATTTGACTTTATGGGAAAATAAAGGTAAAAATTCTTTGTAAATGTATTAATTTCATACTTTTATATGTGAAATTAAAATGCTTTGGCGGCGGTAACCACTCTGTCTGACGATAGTAATCAACTTTAATTATCTGTCAACAGTGACCACCCCGTCTAGCGACGGTAGCCCACCCGTCTGGCGATAGTAATCAACTTATCTGTCGAAACTGACCACTCGGTAAACACTCCGTTATCAATTATCAATTATCTGTTATCAAATTATCTGATAACAGTCGCCACTCCGTTTGGCGACAGTAACCACGTTGTCACTGGCGTCGGTAACTATCCCGTTTGGAGACATAACTTCAATGACTGGCAGTATTAACTACTCGGTCTGATGACAGGAACTACTCCGTTTGAATATATTAATGAAAAGAAACTGACATGAGCCCCTCTGTCTGGCGTCTATAGGCATCCCTGTACAGAAGATACGGTGCCAGAGTCCACTGGTGTCAGTAATCACCCTCATTTGGAAATAGTAATTTCATTGTCAGGCAACTGTAACAACATCGTCGGAGGCACTATAACTACTCCGCCTGGCGACAGTGACCACTCTGTAAGAAGAAATTAATGAAATTACAAATATTAATGATCAGATTGGTTTCATTAATATATGTATCTCCTGCTTACCTCTCCGTCAGAGATTTCTTATTTTTTTTTTTTTTTTTTGACGTCAAATGTTCATATATTGCTAGGCGTTACAAAAGTAAAAACCCTTTATGACGAATATATCACTAGGTATTTTCTTTGATTACTTTTCGAAAATTGGTCCTATCATTTTAAATATTGTCAGATGCTGGATTTTAGTGAGGTCCAGAAGAAAGGGGGCTTTTGGCATGGCTGCTTCGGATGGTACCTATGAAATGTAACACCGCGAAAGCGGGCCCGGGAATAAGTGTGCAACTTGTGGAAATATCCGGCATATCTTGGTGACGCAGATATTGGCAACAGCAAGCCCAGCGGTTATATAAGCGAGAACCGACAAGGTCTTAATTTTTTTTTTTTTTTTTTTTTTTTTTTTAACAGTCAAGGTCGCCATTTTTTTTAACGATAGAGCAAAAATACAAACGGATTCATATAAAGGACATCACGACACACAAAAAAGCCTCAATACACATGGGAAGTAATCCGTCGGATTCGTTTGATAATGGTGGAAAAATCCAAGTTGCAAGCGAATTAAGCTGAATTAGATTAGGTCAGTATATAGCTAGGTCGAACTAAAGTTAGGTTAGGTTAGGTTAAGTTAGGTTAGGTTAGGTTAGGTTAGGTTAGGTTAGGTTAGGTTAGGTTAGGTTAGGTTGGGTTAGGTTAGGTTAGGTTGGGTTAGGTTAGGTTAGGTTCCCCCCCTAGGTGGGCCATGACCTTGTCGTGGTGGGGGGGCTTACCCTTGGCAATCCGGGCGGTCGCAGGGGTCGGTGCTTTTTTTTCCTCACCGGCCTTTGCTCGACCGATCGGATTGGTTTTGGGGACAAAGAAGGCCCACACCGAGGTGGGCTCCGAGCGGGCTCCGTTGAGCGGAGCTCGTGGCGGAGCACTCAGACGAGGAAGGCAACCCCGACGGTCCGGGGCAGGGCAGTATCCCTCCCCTCTGCTGTTCTGTCAGCTGTCGTCGGGGGACTGAGTTCTGGGGACCTGGGCAACCCGGGGGGCGGACCCAGGCCCCTGCTCAGTCGCCGGAGGTGGCACCGGCCCTTGGTCAAGGAAGAGGTCCAGCCTACGGTCCCCGGGAGTTTCTGAGCTCCTCTGGGTGGTTAGACCGTAGGTAAAAATCAGTGGCTGGCTCCGCAGAGGTGTCCGAAGAGATGGTGGGTCCGTCGCTTTATCGGCGGCGGCGCTGTCTGTTTCGGGCGTCAGAGGAGGACATCTGGCGCCTGGAACTTAACAGATGAGAGGTGTGGTTGGCCTGCAGATGTTCCGCAGGTCACCACAGGAGTTTTTATGCGATTTTAAGCGATGGAGCAGGGTCCGCAAGGACGTGGCGGTGCGTGGGGCCCGGGGATAAGGCCTCGCTGTGATCCCGGGTCCCATTATCACTGCCGATGGTGGAACATGGAGGGGTTTTAGGGGGTAGGACCGGCGGGGCGATTCGTTCCGTCGGGTGAGTCCCTCACACCCCCTCGCCGACCGTCCTCGTCGGCGAGGGACAGTGCGGAAATGCATTTCCCCTCCTAAAAAAAAAAAAAAAAAAAAAAAAAAAAATAAGGTTAGGTTAGGTTGGGTTAGGTTAGGTTAGGTTGGGTTAGGTTAGGTTAGGTTGGGTTAGGTTACCCCCCTAGGTGGGCCATGACCTTGTCGTGGTGGGGGGGCTTACCCTTGGCAATCCGGGCGGTCGCAGGGGTCGGTGCTTTTTTTCCTCACCGGCCTTTGCTCGACCGATCGGATTGGTTTTGGGGACAAAGAAGGCCCACACCGAGGTGGGCTCCGAGCGGGCTCCGTTGAGCGGAGCTCGTGGCGGAGCACTCAGAAGAGGAAGGCAACCCCGACGGTCCGGGGCAGGGCAGTATCCCTCCCCTCTGCTGTTCTGTCAGCTGTCGTCGGGGGACTGAGTTCTGGGGACCTGGGCAACCCGGGGGGGCGGACCCAGGCCCCTGCTCAGTCGCCGGAGGTGGCACCGGCCCTTGGTCAAGGAAGAGGTCCAGCCTACGGTCCCCGGGAGTTTCTGAGCTCCTCTGGGTGGTCAGACCGTAGGTAAAAATCAGTGGCTGGCTCCGCAGAGGTGTCCGAAGAGATGGTGGGTCCGTCGCTTTATCGGCGGCGGCGCTGTCTGTTTCGGGCGTCAGAGGAGGACATCTGGCGCCTGGAACTTAACAGATGAGAGGTGTGGTTGGCCTGCAGATGTTCCGCAGGTCACCACAGGAGTTTTTATGCGGCTTGCCGCGATGGAGCAGGGTCCGAAAGGACGTGGCGGTGCGTGGGGCCCGGGGATAAGGCCTCGCTGTGATCCCGGGTCCCATCATCACTGCTGATGGTGGAACATGGAGGGGTTTTAGGGGGTAGGACCGGCGGGGCGATTCGTTCCGTCGGGTGAGTCCCTCACACCCCCTCGCCGACCGTCCTCGTCGGCGAGGGATAGTGCGGAAATGCATTTCCCCTCCTAAAAAAAAAAAAAAAAAAAAAAGGTTGGGTTAGGTTGGGTTAGGTTAGGTTAGGTTAGGTTCAAGAGAGGTCAGCTCTGACGGCAGTCGTCGGCCGGGATCTATCCCTACCCGCTGTCGTCAGAGCAATGCTAGACAGCACACGAAAATGGAACGCCGTCAAGGCCTATTGTGAGACGGTGCTCAGGAGCAAGGAGGCCAGGGAGCGGGCTCGCGAAGAAGACCCCCTGGCTGCTCCCGTGAGACGCCGCAGAGCGGGACAACGGCGCCGGGCCTATGCTACGGCGCTGAATATATAATGACTGCCGGGCGTCAGTAGAGGACAACTGGCGCCCGGTTCACATTGGTGAGGAGTGGCGGCCTACCCATATTCCGTAGGCTGCCACCGTAGATCTGTGCAAAAGCACCATACGATGGGTCCGTAGCGGACACAGCGGTGTACATGGGGTTTGAGGACAAGGTAACCTGTAACCTCGGCCCCATATACCACCGCGGATGGTGGAATATGGAGGGGTTTTAGTGGGTATTCCCGGTGCCACTCACCGGGCGAGTCCCACACACCCCCTCGTCGGGATGTCCCCCCGACGAGGGATAGTGCGTAAATGCATTTCCCCTCCTAAAAAAAAAAAAAAAAAAAAAAAAAAGGTTAGGTTAGGTTAGGTTAGGTTAGGTTAGGTTAGGTTAGGTTAGGTTAGGTTAGGTTAGGTTAGGTTAGGTTAGGTTAGGTTAGGTTAGGTTAGGTTAGGTTTTCCGTGTGCGGTTTCCAGTCCGCCATCGGACGCGTCCCCGGGTTGCGGATAGGGGAACGCCCCCCAGTTATGGGGGGTACCGGTTTCGGCCGGCGCGGACAAAAACTGGCATGTGGCTGTCTGGTCTTTTTAAGGGCGGACATTGCACGGCCACATGAACCCGTAGCCCCGCACTGAGTGGGGTCGGGGGTCCAGCGCACTGAGCGTTGGGCCGCGAGGAAGACAACCTCTCTAAAAAATCACCCTCGTGGGCGAAGCGACGGCTTCTTATTTAAGAAGCCCACCGCTGTCGCCAGTGGACCCTCGCGGGTCGTGGGATGGCCGGGTTCAACCTGGCGGACCGGAAGTCCCGGCTGATGAGGAGGCGCTCTGGCGCTGAAGCGCTTCGGCGCGTTTGTGGAGGCCCCGTAGTGGGGCAGTGGAGCTTCGGCTCGTGGGAGGCGGACCTTCAAGGTCCGCGTGCGCGGCGTGTGGTCTAGGCCACCGTCGGGCAACCCGTAACCTCGCACTCTGCGAGGCCGGGGGTCCGGCGCACTGAGCGTCGGGCCGCGTGGAAGAAAACCACTATAAAAAATTACCCCAATCCTAAGGTTCTGGGCCTGCCGATGGGATGAATGGCTGGGGGGTACCCAGTCCCAAGGGCTCAACAGCAGTGAAGCTGTCTAAAAAACTCTAAAACCATTATGAATAGTGTAGTTAAAAGTATTATTACCCAGGAGGGTCCCACCTGCTCCGCAGATGGGGAATCCCTCCCTGGACCTTCGGGTTCAGGCTGTCCCACGTACTCTGGGGGGGACAAGACTGCACTTGGGGGCAACCCCACCAACGACAATGGCACATGTTTTAAGGTACCCGAGATTGCACGCGATTTGGAAGCGCAGGCCCTGTCGACTCTTCGGCAGGACCTCGCAATGTCCGGCGATTCTTCTTCTGGCAGTGCGAGCACCGTTCGCTCTGCCAGAGTGAAAGTCACGCGAATGGAGGAGGACAAGAGTCTCTCTCGTTTCTTTCTGAAGAGAGGCTCCAAACCGCCCGAATCAGAAACTTCTGATGAGGGCTCTGATCGAACGATGTCTCCGGCTCGCTCGGCCAACAAGTCGAGGAAGGCCGGACGACCGCCCACAACCGGGCAGTATGTCGGCTTGGCGAAAGCTAAGACCGAATATTTGAAGGCCCAACGGGAAGAATTAGAGCTCCAGGCCGAGAAAGAGCTGCTCGCCTCGGTCCACAAGGCTAGAGATACTCGCGCCCGCCTTTCTATTACCGCCGGATTAGACGACGCTGAGACGTCCTCACGACTAGTATCGCGAGTGAGGTCCGGCCTTTCAATCATCGACGAGGTCGCCAAGAAATCAGGTCACCTCAAGGGGGGATTTATTAAATCCCTCAAAGAGGCGATTATGACTATAGAGGAGGACACGGTCTCCCTTTCTAAAAGGTGCACGACGGACGAGACGGAGGCGCAGCAGCGCGAAATTGAGCAGCAGCGGCGCGAAAATGACCAACTGCGGCGTGAGAATGCCCAGATTCGCACGGAAATGGCGGAGCTCCGCAAGGAACTCACAGAGGTTAAGGCCTTGCTCCTTGCTAGGCAGGGTCCTGCGGCTGCCCCTGAGGTGGGGCTCACCTCAGGACTTCTTAAAGACCTCGAGGCTCGAGTCATGGGCCAAATCCTGGACCGACTCGATGTTCCAGAGCTGCGCGCAAGTCGCAAGCCTGGCTCTCAGGCAGAAACAGGGAAGGGATTGGCTCCACCACTGGCACCGGCTTTGAAAAAAGCCGCTGTAGCGCCTAAACCCGCAAGCGGGCAAAAATTCAAGGATCCAAAAGAGAAGCCGTCGGCACTCTCTAAGAGTGCCCGACGCAGGAAAGCGACGCGAGGTCGCAAGACATCCGAGCAGTCTGCCCCGCGTCAACTTCCTCCCGCCCCTCCCTCCATGGATAAACCATGGAGCTTGGTGGTTAAGGGGGGAAAGCATAAAGAGCGACCTCCTGCTCCTAAGCAGAATGTTCGGGCACAACAGCCCTCTCCGCGGAAGGTCAGACCTCCCAAGACGGCAGCCGTCGTCGTCACCCTGCAGCCGGGAGCTGCAGACAGGGGGATAACCTATCGCATGATCCTAGAGGAGGCTAAAAAGCGCGTGGACATAACGGCGATGGGAATACCTTCTCTCCATTTCCGGCGCGCGGTGACGGGTGCCGTTATCATGGAGGTGAAGGGCGCTGACGGCAACGACGGCAACGTTAAGGCAGACGCTTTGGCCGCCAGACTCAAAGAGGTAATGAATGCGGAGTCGGTCCGAATCTCGAGGCCTTTCAAGGCAATCGAGCTATTAGTATCGGGCTTGGACGACTCCGTAACATCAGAGGAAGTAGCGGCGGCCATTGCCAGACTCGGACAATGTCCCCGGGATGCGGTGAAGGTCGGCGTAATCCGAATGTCACTATTCGGCATGGGATCGGCTTGGGCGAGCTGCCCCGTTGAAGCAGCCAAAAAGGTTACGGAGGGAAAACTGCTGGTCGGGTGGACGGCAGCGCGCGTCAAGCTGCTGCAGCCCCGTGAGATGCGTTGTTTCCGGTGCCTGATGACAGGGCATGTCAGGGAGCAATGCACTGCGGCCGTCGACCGGAGCCAGCAGTGTTTCAAGTGCGGAGTAACTGGACATCGAGCGTCTGAGTGCCGGGCAGAAGCCCGTTGCCCACTCTGTGCCGACTCCAACAGAAAGGCAAATCATCGCTTGGGGAGCAAAAAATGTTCGGCCCCCAAGCCCAAGATGAATAGACGAAGGCCTGTGGTTCCTGTGGTTCCGTCCCAGGACTCCACGACCTGCCTACCGGACGGGACTGAGGCACTTATGGACATACAAACAGTATGTCCATAAGATGCCTACAAGCGAACATCAACCACTGCGCCAGTGCCCAGGACTTGCTAGTCCAGACACTGGTGCAGTGGAGAATACAGGTGGCGGTCGTCGCGGAGCCGTACCGAGTCGTCTCCCGTGACAACTGGATCGGTGACCTCGACGGCCTTGTCGCCATTGTTTTGGCCACAGGGGAGGAGGCCCCCACGGTCGATCGATCGTTCAGAGGTCGGGGGATGGTCGCCGTTTTGTGCGGCAATACTGTGTATGTGGGTGTCTACTTTTCGCCAAATCGTCCGCTCTCGGAATTCGAGACCTTTTTGGCGGAAATGGATACCCTCATGAATTGGAGCCGGCCGCACCTGGTCCTCATTGGCGGTGACCTGAACGCAAAGTCGACGGTGTGGGGTTCCTCCCTCACTGATGCGAGGGGCGAAACTCTAGAGGAATGGCTCTCCAGCAATAACCTGGCGGTACTGAACAGGGGCAACACAAACACGTGCGTGCGCCTTCAGGGCGGATCCGTCGTGGACGTCACGTTCGCGAGTCCCGCCCTGGCACACCGTGTTCTGGGCTGGGTAGTTGAGGAGGGGGTCGAGACCTTATCGGATCACCGATTTATTCGGTTTTCCGTCTCCCCCCACCCGGCACACCCGCACAGCCCGAGACGTGCCCCTGCGGAGATTGGCCCAAAGTGGGCATTGAAAAAGCTGGAGAGAGACACCCTCATTGAGGCGTCCCTCGTCATCAACTGGAATGACACCCCGGGAAGTCCGGACGCATCCCTGGAGGCGCAGTGGTTCAGCGAGGCGATGACACACGTCTGCGACGTGTCGATGCCTCGTGTGAGATCGCTTCCGCCTCGTCGACAGGTGCACTGGTGGTCGCCGGAGCTCGATCGTCTTCGAGCGGCCTGCGTCTCGGCGCGACGCCAGTACACTCGCTCTCGTCGACGTCACAGGGATGCCAACACCCAACGAAGACTCTTCGCCGCCTTCCAAGAGGCCAAGAAGGCTTTGAGAGCCGAGATCGGCGCTGCCAAGGAACGCGCCTGGCAGGAGTTGCTGGACACCCTCGAGCGTGACCCATGGGGCAGGCCTTACAGGCTTGTTATGAACAAGCTACGCCCCTGGGTCCCCCCGCTAACATCCACGATGGAGGCGTGCATGCTCGAGAGAGTGGTGGATTCTCTGTTCCCTGCCAGGGTGGCGGAGGATGCTTTTCCCGTACGGGAACGTACGAGGCAGCCGATCTCTCCTGAAGAGCCCCCTGAGGTGTCCGAGGGAGAGTTGGACAGGGCGGTTCTTCGTCTCCAGGCGAAGAACACGGCGCCCGGTCCCGACGGCATCCCGGGAAAGGCCTGGGTATTGGCTCTCAAGGAGGGCGGCATGGCTGCGAGATTTCGCGCCCTTCTCACCACTTGTGTGACGAATGGCCACTTTCCTAGCCAGTGGAAGGTAGGCAAGCTGGTCCTCATTCGGAAGTCTGGGCGACCGGTGGACTCCCCATCGGGGTACCGCCCGATAGTGCTGTTGAGTGAGGCCGGAAAACTGTTCGAGCGGGTTATAGCCGCCCGCCTCACTCGGCACCTAGAGGAGACGGGGCCGAACCTGGCTGACGTCCAGTTTGGCTTTCGGCGGGGCAGGTCCACCATGGACGCAATCGCCCGAGTGAGGTCACTTGCGGAGGAGGCGATTGGGAAAGGCGGGTGTGCCTTGGCGGTATCGTTAGACATCTCCAACGCGTTTAACACGCTCCCACATCGTGTCATCTCGGAGGCCATGGGGTTCCACGCCTTCCCGGAGTACCTACGTCGACTTGTCGACGAGTATCTCTCGGGTCGGGCGGTGGTGTACCCCACACGCGTTGGAGTATGTAGACGGGACGTGTCGTGTGGTGTCCCGCAGGGGTCGGTTCTCGGGCCGCT
This sequence comes from Bembecia ichneumoniformis, assembly GCA_910589475.2. Taxonomy (NCBI): domain Eukaryota; kingdom Metazoa; phylum Arthropoda; class Insecta; order Lepidoptera; family Sesiidae; genus Bembecia; species Bembecia ichneumoniformis. The sequence goes on along the minus strand of OU342526.1, from coordinate 44,378 downwards.
CCTGTGGAACATTGGATACGACTCGGTGCTGCGAGGCATCAACCTGCGCGGGGTCGACGTCGCGTGCTATGCGGACGACACGCTCGTGATCGCCCGCGGTAGCACGTTTCGTGACGCGACCCTGTTGGCAACCGCCGGAGTCGCACAAGTGGTGGCGCGAATAAGACGTCTGGGGCTGACGGTGGCTCTTGAGAAGTCCGAAGCAATTTGCTTCCATGGACCTCGCAAGGCGCCGCCGCCAGACGCCCACATAACTGTGAGCGGAGTGACCATCGGCATCGGGTCGACGTTGAAGTATCTCGGCGTCGTCCTTGATAGCCGGTGGAACTTCAGGGAGCACTTTAAAAAGATGGCTCCCAAACTAATAAGGACATCGTTTGCTTTGAGCAGGCTTACGCCCAACCTGGGTGGGCCAAAGGGAGGATGCCGCCGTCTCTTCGCAGGCGTGGTGCGCTCGATGGCCCTGTATGGGGCTCCCGTATGGGTTGACTCTTTGTCCGCCCATAACCTGGCCATGCTGCGACGTCCGCAGCGGGCCATGGCGAACAGGGTCATCCGAGCGTATCGCACCACGTCCTGGGAGGCGGCATGCGCTGTTGCTGGGACACTTCCCTGGGAGTTGGATGCCGAGGTCCTTGCAGCGGTCTACTACCAGACTGCCGACGCAAGGGCCCGCGGCGCGAGTCCATCCCCAGAAGAAGTGTCACGGTGGAGGAGGGAGGCCAGAGAAGAAGCCATGGAAAGATGGGGCGACATGATGGCGCATCCTAGCGCGGGTCACCGCACCGTTGCAGCAATTGCACCGGTGCTTAAGGATTGGGTGAGCAGGCGGACCGGTTCGCTCTCCTTCCGGCTTGTGCAGGTGCTTACGGGGCATGGTTGCTTCGGACGGTACCTGTGCAACGTCGCGAGGAGGGAGCGAACCACCGTCTGTCACGAATGTGGTGCGCCGGATGACACGGCCGACCATTTGCTAGCGGAGTGCCCAGGTTGGGACCAAGAGAGGACGGCTCTGACGGCAGTCGTGGGACAAGACTTGTCCTTACCCGCTGTCGTCAGAGCGATGATCGGTAGCCCTGACGGCTGGTGCGCCGTCAAGGCCTTTTGCGAGGTGGTCCTGAGTGGCAAAGAAGACAGCGAGCGGTCCCGCGAGGAGGACCCGCAGGCTGAACCACTCAGGCGCCGCAGAGCTGGCCGGCGTGGCCGTGCGTACGACGCGGCCCACGTAACCTAATGACAACCGGGCGTCAGTTTGAGGACAACTGACGTCCGGACATTTCAATAGTGAGGTGTGACGACCTACAGGTGTTCCAGTAGGTCGTCACTAGTGAGGTAGCGGCAAATCCGGCAGTGAGGAGTCCGGCAGCGGACGTAGCGGTGCGGGGGGACCGTGAGGACAAGGCCCAGCTGTCGCCTCGGTTCCTCCTAACACCGCTGATGATGGAACACGGAGGGGTTTTAGTGGGTATTCCCGGTGGCTCTCACCGGGCGAGTCCCACACACCCCCTCGTCGGCTGTCCTCGTCGACGAGGGATAGTGCGTAAATGCATTTCCCCTCCTACAAAAAAAAAAAAAAAAAAAGGTTAGGTTAGGTTTGGCCCAAAGTGGGCATTGAAAAAGCTGGAGAGAGACACCCTCATTGAGGCGTCCCTCGTCATCAACTGGAATGACACCCCGGGAAGTCCGGACGCATCCCTGGAGGCGCAGTGGTTCAGCGAGGCGATGACACACGTCTGCGACGTGTCGATGCCTCGAGTGAGATCGCTTCCGCCTCGTCGACAGGTGTACTGGTGGTCGCCGGAGCTCGATCGTCTTCGAGCGGCCTGCGTCTCGGCGCGACGCCAGTACACTCGCTCTCGTCGACGTCACAGGGATGCCAACACCCAACGAAGACTCTTCGCCGCCTTCCAAGAGGCCAAGAAGGCTTTGAGAGCCGAGATCGGCGCTGCCAAGGAACGCGCCTGGCAGGAGTTGCTGGACACCCTCGAGCGTGACCCATGGGGCAGGCCTTACAGGCTTGTTATGAACAAGCTACGCCCCTGGGTCCCCCCGCTAACAACCACGATGGAGGCGGGCATGCTCGAGAGAGTGGTGGATTCTCTGTTCCCTGCCAGGGTGGCGGAGGATGCTTTTCCCGTACGGGAACGTACGAGGCAGCCAATCTCTCCTGAAGAGCCCCCTGAGGTGTCCGAGGGAGAGTTGGACAGGGCGGTTCTTCGTCTCCAGGCGAAGAACACAGCGCCCGGTCCCGACGGCATCCCGGGAAAGGCCTGGGTATTGGCTCTCAAGGAGGGCGGCATGGCTGCGAGATTTCGCGCCCTTCTCACCACTTGTGTGACGAATGGCCACTTTCCTAGCCAGTGGAAGGTAGGCAAGTTGGTCCTCATCCGAAAGTCTGGGCGACCGGTGGACTCCCCATCGGGGTACCGCCCGATAGTGCTGTTGAGTGAGGCCGGAAAACTGTTCGAGCGGGTTATAGCCGCCCGCCTCACTCGGCACCTAGAGGAGACGGGGCCGAACCTGGCTGACGTCCAGTTTGGCTTTCGGCGGGGCAGGTCCACCATGGACGCAATCGCTCGGGTGAGGTCACTTGCGGAGGAGGCGATTGGGAAAGGCGGGTGTGCCTTGGCGGTATCGTTAGACATCTCCAACGCGTTTAACACGCTCCCACATCGTGTCATCTCGGAGGCCATGGGGTTCCACGCCTTCCCGGAGTACCTACGTCGACTTGTCGACGAGTATCTCTCGGGTCGGGCGGTGGTGTACCCCACACGCGTTGGAGTATGTCGACGGGACGTGTCGTGTGGTGTCCCGCAGGGGTCGGTTCTCGGGCCGCTCCTGTGGAACATTGGATACGACTCGGTGCTGCGAGGCATCAACCTGCGCGGGGTCGACGTCGCGTGCTATGCGGACGACACGCTCGTGATCGCCCGCGGTAGCACGTTTCGTGACGCGACCCTGTTGGCAACCGCCGGAGTCGCACAAGTGGTGGCGCGAATAAGACGTCTGGGGCTGACGGTGGCTCTTGAGAAGTCCGAAGCAATTTGCTTCCATGGACCTCGCAAGGCGCCGCCGCCAGACGCCCACATAACTGTGAGCGGAGTGACCATCGGCATCGGGTCGACGTTGAAGTATCTCGGCGTCGTCCTTGATAGCCGGTGGAACTTTAGGGAGCACTTTAAAAAGATGGCTCCCAAACTAATAAGGACATCGTTTGCTTTGAGCAGGCTTACGCCCAACCTGGGTGGGCCAAAGGGAGGATGCCGCCGTCTCTTCGCAGGCGTGGTGCGCTCGATGGCCCTGTATGGGGCTCCCGTATGGGTTGACTCTTTGTCCGCCCATAACCTGGCCATGCTGCGACGTCCGCAGCGGGTCATGGCGAACAGGGTCATCCGAGCGTATCGCACCACGTCCTGGGAGGCGGCATGCGCTGTTGCTGGGACGCTTCCCTGGGAGTTGGATGCCGAGGTCCTTGCAGCGGTCTACTACCAGACTGCCGACGCAAGGGCCCGCGGCGCGAGTCCATCCCCAGAAGAAGTGTCACGGTGGAGGAGGGAGGCCAGAGAAGAAGCCATGGAAAGATGGGGCGACATGATGGCGCATCCGAGCGCGGGTCACCGCACCGTTGCAGCAATTGCACCGGTGCTTAAGGAATGGGTGAGCAGGCGGACCGGTTCGCTCTCCTTCCGGCTTGTGCAGGTGCTTACGGGGCATGGTTGCTTCGGACGGTACCTGTGCAACGTCGCGAGGAGGGAGCGAACCACCGCCTGTCACGAATGTGGTGCGCCGGATGACACGGCCGACCATGTTCTAGCGGAGTGCCCAGGTTGGGATCAAGAGAGGACGGCTCTGACGGCAGTCGTGGGACAAGACTTGTCCTTACCCGCTGTCGTCAGAGCGATGATCGGTAGCCCTGACGGCTGGTGTGCCGTCAAGGCCTTTTGCGAGGTGGTCCTGAGTGGCAAAGAAGACAGCGAGCGGTCCCGCGAGGAGGACCCGCAGGCTGAACCACTCAGGCGCCGCAGAGCTGGCCGGCGTGGCCGTGCGTACGCCGCGGCCCACGTAACCTAATGACAACCGGGCGTCAGTTTGAGGACAACTGACGTCCGGACATTTCAATAGTGAGGTGTGACGACCTACAGGTGTTCCAGTAGGTCGCCACTAGTGAGGTAGCGGCAAATCCGCCAGTGAGGAGTCCGGCAGCGGACGTAGCGGTGCGGGGGGACCGTGAGGACAAGGCCCAGCTGTCGCCTCGGTTCCTCCTAACACCGCTGATGTTGGAACACGGAGGGGTTTTAGTGGGTATTCCCGGTGGCTCTCACCGGGCGAGTCCCACACACCCCCTCGTCGGCTGTCCTCGTCGACGAGGGATAGTGCGTAAATGCATTTCCCCTCCTAAAAAAAAAAAAAAAAAAAAAAAAAAAAGGTTAGGTTAGGTTAGGTTAGGTTAGGTTAGGTTAGGTTAGGTTAGGTTAGGTTGAGGTTGGGTTGGTCGCAATTTTTAGCTCGGATCTCTACGGAGTGTATGAGGAAAAGTTGCGCCTCGCCGAGCCCTTCATTTTGGTGGGTTAAATGATGTGGTTTCTGCCATTCGTTTACGAATTACGGAATTTAATGTGTTTTTTGAAATTTTTGTTTTGAAAATTTTCTTGGTTTTTCCTTCGTTAACCCCTGCAGTTCGAAAGGGCCCTTTTCAGGGCCACTGCAGGATAGTTGACTCTTTGTGTTTGATCAAAATTGTAGGTGTTATTAAAGTTTTTCTCTTTTTGTGGTAAACCTTTAATCTGCTGCCGTTCCTCCATTTTCTATCGGATTTTGTCGCGGATTGCACTGTATGAAGCCGTTCTCTTGGCTCTACAGGGCGATCCGCAACATTCGCTGATATCCGCTGTCATTCAATTTTAATTGCTGTTTTTCTCGTTTTTGTCAAAATCTTTTGTTTTTTCTGATAAATTCTAGTTTTGTCACGTCGTCGTCGTCCCCCCTTATAAGGGTGGACTCCCCAACCAATTCTATTGTTGGCAGGGCCATAAATTGGTCCATGTCGGAAGGCGGTGAGGATAGTGGGCAGGACCCACCAAAGAAAGAGCAGCACAAGCTGCTCTATTCTAGGGCGGTAACGCGTGCGGAGTCGCGGAGGCTCAGTGCGGCGACTGGAGCTATGTCTAAAAGCTCGTCCCAATCCTCCCTGAAACGCCCCAACAAATTCTTTGTTGAATCGTTGGCGGACTCGTCGGATGTAGAGGGAAATGAAGAAGCCGAAGTTCCCCCAAAAATTCCTAAATCAGGAAAAGGCCGTGGGAAAGCTCACGGCCATTACATTGGTAATTCGCGGGCCAACCGCGAGTTGAAAAATAATGAGTCGGAGTACGACTCCTTTGTGTCGGACTCTGAGGCAGACTACGGCTCGGCAGTGTCGTCTACTGGTTCATTAGACACACTCACAAAGAAGGCGGAAGCAAATGCCCAAATTATCACGGAGGTGGCCCGCAAATCGGGTAATCTCAAAGGAACCCTCCATCGGGACATAAATAATGCCATTCAGTCACTTCTAGAAGTGATCCACGCAATGGCAAAACGGAAGACCACCAGCGAGGAGCGCCGACTTAGAGCGGACAACAAGCGCCTTCGAGAGCAACTGGAGGCAAATACAAAAGAGTTAATGGCGACTCGGCGGGCATTCTCAGAAAGGTCTCGGCCAGAGAATACCCTTAAGGAAACGGTGCAGGCCGAAGAAACACCCGCGATGATGGGACCCACGCAGGTGTTAACCAGAGCTGACTTGCTTGAAGCCCTTGCCTCTATGCAGGTAGATCTTACAGCCCATATCGGTGCGGTGGTATCTGCACGCCTGGACAGCCTGGAGGCAGATGGTAGACTACTCCCGGCACAGAGGCATAGACCGCCGCTCGCCGCGGACAGGAAGAGATTGGAGGGTAAGACAATTCCCGCCCAACACGAAACGGGCTCTACGCTAGCTCCACCAGCTAATTTACCGAAAGCATGGAGAGCCACCAAGAAAACGGGAGGTGCAGCAACCAGGGCTCAAACACCGGCTAATAAAGAAAAAGAACCACCTTCTGGTATCGACGAAGGCTGGACTGAAGTAAGGAGCAAGAAAAAGGCTTCTACTACAAAGGCGCCTGCTCCCCAAACCCCCAACAAGGGAAAAACCATCACCCAAAGGCTCCCTAAGAAGCCAAAAAGCCTGGCGGTAGTGGTGGCACTGAAACCGGAGGCAGCGGCGAAAGGCATCACTTATAAAGATGCCATTACGAAGGCAAAGGACTCGGTGTCATTAGACGAATTAGGAATAGGTCCGGCCAAATTCAGGACAGGTGTAACAGGAGCGCGAATCATAGAGCTCCCCAAGGAGACGACAGCCTCGCAAGCAGACCAGCTGGCCGTCAAAATAGGAGCAGTTCTTGGTGATGCAGCCAAAGTCACGCGACCAGTAAAAACGGCGGATATTCGAGTCAACGGACTTGATGACTCGGTGTCCGCCGAAGATCTGAAAGCCGCGCTGGTCTTGTGTACAGGTTGTCCAATTGAGCACATTCGGGTTGGCACAGTTCATGCTGGAGTCAGAGGGGTAGGATCGGCCTTTGCCTCCTGCCCGGTCGAGGCCGCAAGAAAGCTCGTGGAAGCTGGCCGTCTTAAAGTTGGATGGAGCTCTGCCTCAGTCCAGCTGATGGAGCAGCGGCCAATGCGATGCTTCCGGTGTATGGGACTAGGCCACCCTGTGATCCGATGCCCCTCCAGCAAGGATCGTAGCGGAATGTGTCACCGCTGTGGCGAGGAAGGACACCTTGCCAGCGGATGCGAGCAAGAACTGAAGTGCGCTATATGCTCAGATGCTGGTCTGCCCGCAAGACACAGGATGGGGGGTTCCAACTGTAATCCTCCCCCGGTGAGAGGACGTCTGGAACCGGTCAAATCGGCTGCACGAGGCGAGTCTAACCAATCTGCGAGGGAGGAACCCATGGAAGCGACTGATGCCCAATAAGCCCAAAAGTAGAATAATTCAGGCGAACCTCAACCACTCCGCTGGGGCACAGGACCTACTGTGCCAGTCCATGGCGGAGTGGGAGATCCAGCTTGCGGTGGTGGCGGAGCCGTACCACGTTCCTAATAACCCCAACTGGATTGGGGCTGTGGACGGTTCTGCAGCGCTGGTTAGGAGGCCAGCAGATGCGACTCCCCCTCTTTCCCTTAGGGAAAGAGGTCCTGGATTTGTTGCAGGCAATTGGGGGCGAATAGTGGTTATTTCAACCTACTTCTCCCCCAACCGAAGTCGGGCGGATTTCGAATCCTTCCTGAATGCTGTAGAGGGAGTGGTCAGACGAGCGGCCCCACTACAAGTGCTAGTTGCCGGGGATTTTAATGCTAAATCCTCGGCCTGGGGTTCCTCCAAAACAGACCTAAGGGGTGGTATTCTGGAGACTTGGGCGCTTAGTCTAGGTCTCCAAGTCCTCAATCGAGGAAACACACCCACTTGTGTTCGGTGGCAGGGAACGTCCATTGTGGACGTTACCTTTGCCACCAACGCACTTGCGGAACGTGTCCGTGGCTGGCGTGTTGAAGAAGAGGTGGAGACTCTTTCGGACCACTTATACGTTCGTTACGAGGTCTCCACGGGGGCGTCAGCAAACTCACTAAGAGGGGACCCTAGGGCAGCTGTCGCTTTCCCGAGATGGGCAGTTGCCAAGATTCAACTGGATGTGGCTGAAGAGGCGGCGATGGTGAGGGAGTGGTCTGCGGTCCCTCCCCACCTAGCAGGTAACACTGATAGCCTAGCTGAACGCTTCGCAGACGATCTCCGGGCAGTCTGTCGAGCCTCAATGCCGATGTGGCGCCCTCCTCCACGCTGGAAGAGGGTGTACTGGTGGGCCCAGGAGATCGGAGCACTCCGAGCCGCTTGCCTAGCAGCCAGGCGCGCCCTACTCCGGTGCCGCAGAAGGAGGGTCAAAAGAACTCCCGACGAAGAAGCCACTCTGCGACAGAAGTACAGAGAGGCTCACAAGGTACTACGGGAAGGAATTGTCAAGGCCAAGGAGGAAGCCCACGAACGCTTCCTGGCGCTCTTAGATGCCGACCCCTGGGGCCGACCGTACAGGGTATTAAGGGGGAAACTGAGCAACACACCCTCAACGGCCAATCTCGAGCCAAGGCTGCTCAAGGAGATCATGGGGTCCCTCTTTCCAAAGGCCGGTCATCTACTGCCTCCACGAATGGAGAACCCGGAGCCACTCTTGGAGCCCGAACTGGCGGGGCCCCCTGTCTCAGACGCCGAGTTCGAGGTAGTTAGAGATAGGATGCGAAGAAAGAGGACGGCCCCTGGCCCTGACGGGGTCCCCGCTAAGGCGCTAGCCATAGCGATAGGACCGTTGCAGAAACGATTTCGAGAGGTGCTCGACACGAGTATCGCTAAGGGGCGATTCCCGGAGAGGTGGAAAGCGGGTCGGCTCTGCCTGATCCGCAAGGACGGACGACCAGCAGACTCACCGGCCGGGTATAGGCCGGTGGTCCTACTCGACGATTCCGGCAAGGCTTTGGAGAAGATCATAGCTTGCCGGATAGTCAAGCATCTTGAAAGAACGGGCCCCAATTTAGATGAGTGCCAGTATGGCTTCCGGACGGGAAGGTCCACGGTGGACGCGCTGATTCGCCTGAAGAGGTGGACACAGGAGGCCACTAACAAGGGGGAGACTGTTATCGCGGTGTCGCTTGACATCCGCAATGCCTTCAACAGTCTTCCCCACGAATGCATAAGAGAGGCCCTTAAATTCCACAGGATCCCTCACTACCTCTGCACTCTCATCAATGACTACCTACAGGGAAGGGTAGTCCTGTACGAGGGTGCAGACAGACGAGTCCACCGCTGGCCAATGGAAGTTGGCGTACCCCAGGGGGCAGTACTCGGCCCGCTGCTGTGGAACCTGGGGTACAATTGGGTGCTCAGAGGTCATCTCCCTCCCGGAATGGAGATCATATGCTTTGCCGATGACACCCTGGTCGCGGCAAAAGCCAAATGCTGGGATGAAACGATCCGCTTAGCGTCGGTCGGCACGTCCCTGGTCGTCCGACGCATACGCAGATTGGGACTGGAGGTCGCATTAAACAAAACAAGGGCAATGGGATTTAGGCCTCCACGGAAAAGAATGACACCGGGGCTCCGAGTAAGGGTGGAGGGGGTCCAGATCCCGGTCGAGATACACTTCAAGTATCTCGGCTTGACACTGGACCCCAGGTGGACGTTCGTGGAACACTTTAAGCTCCTCGCTCCAAGGCTTATTAAAGTGGCAGCGGCCCTAGGACGACTTCTGCCCAATCTGGGAGGCCCCAATTCCGCGTGCCGTCGACTATACCATGGAGTGGTTAGGTCGATGGCACTCTACGGAGCTCCGGTATGGGCTGATAGTCTCGCCCCCAACACTGTGGCCCTCCTACGGAGACCACAGAGGATATTGGCGATACGGGTCGTTCGTGCGTATCGAACGGTCAGTCACGGGGCCGCCTGTGTATTGGCAGGCACCCCTCCGTGGGAGATTGATGCCCAAGTTCTGACTCAGGTATATCAGCACCGGGTAACTGCAAGGGCGCAAAACGGGAGAGCCATGGAAGAAGAAGTGCGGCGGGTCAGAACTCTGGCGCAGAGTAGGGCCATAGTGCGGTGGAGCGAGATTTTAGAGAATCCTACGGCTGGAGTCCGGACGATCCAAGCGATCCGCCCAATGTTGAAGAACTGGGTTGGGCGCCATCAAGGCCGCCTAACATACCATATGGTGCAGATAATGACGGGGCATGGATGCTTTGGTCATTATCTGCACCGCATTGCACAGCGAGAGGCATCGCGGCGGTGCCACCACTGCGATGCGGATGACGACACAGCCGAGCACACACTTCAAGTGTGCTCGGCTTGGTATACTCATTGCCAAGAACTCAAAAGAGCCCTTGGTGGTGGTGACGTCACGCTACCAGGCATTGTGCAAGCCATGCTTGAGAGCGAAAATAAGTGGAAAGCTGTTGCCTCCTTCTGTGAATCAGTAATGTCGCAGAAGGAGGTAGCTGAAAGGGAAAGGGAGGAGGACCCCAACGCGGATCCCCTCCGATGCAGACGGCAGGGCAGGAGAAGGCGGGTGTATGAAGCCCGTCTTTAAATGTCCTAGGCGAGGACCTGCGCACATGGTCGGCAACCATGTGTGCCTGCACAAGGTCCTCCCCCGTCTGGGGATTGCCTGGGTGTCTCTGGGCAATCCCCCATTGGAGTAAGCCTAGTCAGCAATGACTAGGCTGCCCTGGGGTGGATCGGAGTTGTTGCCTAGGCAGAACCCGGTCCACACCGCTCAAAGGGCAAGGAGACACCGGGGAGTTTTAGTGGTGTAGGACCCAGTCCCTTGACTGGGTGAGTCCCACATATCCCTATCGTCTAGCCAGCGGTAGGGAATCCGTAAATGGATTTCTCCTCGACAAAAAAAAAAAAAAAAAAAAAGGTTAGGTTAGGTTAGGTTAGGTTAGGTTAGGTTAGGTTAGGTTAGGTTAGGTTAGGTTAGGTTAGGTTAGGTTAGGTTAGGTTAGGTTAGGTTAGGTTAGGTTAGGTTAGGTTAGGTTAGGTTAGGTTAGGTTAGGTTAGGTTAGGTTAGGTTAGGTTAGGTTAGGTTAGGTTAGGTTAGGTTAGGTTAGGTTAGGTTAGGTTAGGTTAGGATAGGTTAGGTTAGGTTAGGTTAGGTTAGGTTAGGTTAGGTTAGGTTAGGTTAGGTTAGGTTAGGTTAGGTTAGGTTAGGTTAGGTTAGGTTAGGTTAGGTTAGGTTAGGTTAGGTTAGGTTAGGTTAGGTTAGGTTAGGTTAGGTTAGGTTAGGTTAGGTTAGGTTAGGTTAGGTTGGGTTGGTTGCAATTTTTAGCTCGGATCTCTACGGAGTGTATGAGGAAAAGTTGCGCCTCGCCGAGCCCTTCATTTTGGTGGGTTAAATGATGTGGTTTCTGCCATTCGTTTACGAATTACGGAATTTAATGTGTTTTTTGAAATTTTTGTTTTGAAAATTTTCTTCGTTTTTCCTTCGTTAACCCCTGCAGTTCGAAAGGGCCCTTTTCAGGGCCACTGCAGGATAGTTGACTCTTGGTGTTTCATTAAAATTGTAGGTGTTATTAAAGATTTTCACTTTTTCTGGTAAACCTTTAATCTGCTGCCGTTCCTCCATTTTCTATCGGATTTTGTCGCGGATTGCACTGTATGAAGCCGTTCTCTTGGCTCTACAGGTCGGTCCGCAACATTCGCTGATATCCACTGTCATTCAATTTTAATTGCTGTTTTTCTCGTTTTTGTCAAAATCTTTTGTTTTTTCATATAAAAGTTTAGTTTATCACGTCGTCGTCCCCCCCCCTCGTAGGGGTGGACTCGCCAACCAATTCTACTGTCGGCAGGGCCATAAATTGGTCCATGTCGGAAGGCGGAGAGGATAGTGGGCACGACCCACCAAAGAAAGAGCAGCATAAGCTGCTCTATTCTAAGGCGATAACGCGTGCGGAGTCGCGGAGGCTCAATGCGGCGACTGGAGCTATACCTAAAAGCTCGTCCCAGTCCTCCCTGAAACGCCCCAACAAATTCTTTGTTGAATCATTGGCGGACTCGTCGGATGTGGAGGTCAGTGAAGAAGCTGAAGTTCCCCCAAAAATCCCTAAATCAGGAAAAGGCCGCGGGAAAGCTCACGGCCATTACATTGGTAACTCGCGGGCTAACCGGGAGTTGAAAAATAATGAGTCGGAATACGACTCCTTTGTGTCGGACTCTGAGGCAGACTACGGCTCGGCCGTGTCGTCTTCTGGCTCATTAGACACACTAACAAAAAAGGCTGAGGCAAATGCCCAAATCATTACGGAGGTGGCCCGCAAATCGGGCAATCTCAAAGGAACCCTCCATCGAGATATTAATAATGCCATTCAATCACTTTTAGAAGTGGTTCACGCAATGGCAAGACGGAAGTCCACCAGTGAAGAACGCCGACTTAGAGCGGACAATAAGCGCCTTCGAGAGCAACTGGAGGCAAACACAAAGGAATTAATGGCGACTCGGCGGGCATTCTCAGAAAGGTCCCGGCCAGAGAATACCCTTAAGGAAGCGGTGCAGGCTGAAGAAGAAACACCTGCGATGATGGCATCCTCGCAAGGGCTAACCAGGGCTGATTTGCTTGAAGCCCTTGCCTCTATGCAGGTAGATCTTACAGCCCATATCGGTGCGGTGGTATCTGCACGCCTAGATAGTCTGGAGGCAGACGGTAGGCTACTCCCGGCACAGAGGCATAGACCGCCACTCGCCGCGGACAGGAAGAGATTGGAGGATAAGACAATCCTCGCCCAGCATGAAACGGGCTCTACTCTAGCTCCACCAGCTAATCTGCCGAGAGCATGGAGAGCCACCAAGAAAACGGGAGGTGCAGCAAGCAGGTCTCAAGCACCGGCTAATAAAGAAAAAGAAGCGCTTTCTGGTATCGATGAAGGCTGGATTGAAGTAAGGAGCAAGAAAAAGGCTTCCACTACAAAGGCACCTGCTCCCCAAGCACCCAACAAGAGGAAAACTATCACCCAGAAGCTCCCTAAGAAGCCAAAAAGCCTGGCGGTGGTGGTGGCACTGAATCCGGAGGCAGCGGAGAAAGGCATCACCTACAAAGATGCCATAAAGAAAGCAAAGGAATCGGTGTCACTAGATGAATTAGGAATAGGTCCGGCTAAATTCCGGACGGGTGTAACAGGAGCGCGAATTATCGAGCTCCCCAAAGAAACGACGGCATCGCAGGCAGATCAGTTGGCTGTCAAAATTGGAGCAGTCCTTGGAGATGCAGCCAAGGTCACGCGGCCGGTTAAAACGGCTGACATTAGAGTCAGCGGTCTTGATGACTCTGTGTCAGCTGAGGATCTGAAGGCCGCGCTGGTATTGAGCTCAGGGTGCCCCTCTGAGCACATTCGAGTAAGCACAGTCCATGTTGGAAGTAGAGGGGTGGGCTCGGCCTTTGCCTCGTGCCCGGTGGAGGCCGCGAGGAAATTGGCGGAAACTGGCCGTCTCTCAGTTGGATGGAGTTCTGCCTCCGTCCAACTGTTGGACCAACGGCAAATGCGGTGTTATAGGTGCATGGGGCTAGGCCACCCAGTCATCAAATGCCCGTCTAGCAAAGATCGCAGTAGAATGTGCCGCCGCTGTGGTGCGGAAGGGCACATGGCCAACGTATGCGAAGAGGAGTTGAAGTGCGATGTGTGCACAGAGGCTGGACTCCCGGCAAGACACAGGATGGGGGGCTTAAACTGTAATCCCCCCCCGACGAAGGGTCGTTCGGGACCGGTCAACTCGGCTTCTAGCAACAAGCCTGCCAGGGAGGAACCAATGGACCTAATTAATGCCCATTAGTTCCAACGGTAACATACTCCAGGCGAACATAAACCACTCCGCCGGGGCGCAGGACCTCCTGTGTCAGTCCATGGCGGAGTGGGATATCTCGCTTGCGATTGTGGCGGAGCCATATCACGTTCCTAACAACCCCAACTGGATTGGGGCTGTGGACGGTTCTGCAGCGCTGGTAAGGAGACCCGCAGATGCGACTCCCTCTCTTTCCCTTAGGGAAAAAGGTCGTGGATTCGTTGCAGGCAACTGGGGGCGTATAGTGGTTGTTTCAACCTACTTCTCCCCCAACCGCAGTCGGGCGGAATTCGAATCCTTTCTGGCTGTGATTGAGGGGGTGGTTAGACGGGCAGCCCCTCTCCAGGTGATAATTGCTGGGGACCTAAACGCTAAATCTACGGCGTGGGGTTCCCCCAGCACAGACTTGAGAGGAGGAATACTGGAGCTTTGGGCCCTCAGCCTAGGACTTCAAGTGCTGAATCGCGGCTCGAAACCCACATGCGTCCGGTGGCAAGGGACGTCCATCGTGGACGTTTCCTTCGCCACAGGCGTACTTGCAGCCCAGATTCGGGACTGGCGGGTTGAAGAAGAGGTGGAGACCCTATCGGACCATTTGTATGTCCGGTATGAGGTCTCCATGGCGTCACGATACCAACCGGAGCACAATTCCATTGCCGCCTTTCCAAGGTGGGCAATTAACAAAATCCGACCGGAAGTTGCCGAAGAGGCGGCAATGATTAGAGAGTGGTCGGCGGTCCCGCCTCACCTCGAAGGGGATGCTGATGGGCTTGCCGAGCATTTTGCGGATGACCTTAGGGCCGTCTGCTGCTCATCCATGCCCCTTTGGCGTCCTCCTCCCCGTTGGAAGAGGGTACACTGGTGGGCGCAGGAGATTAGCTCCCTGCGCTCATCGTGCTTAGCGGCCAGACGCGCCCTTCTGCGCTGTCGCAGGAGAAGGACAAGACGGACGCCTGATGAAGAAGCTGAGCTTCGTCAGGCGTATAGACAGGCACATAAAGCCCTGCAGAAAGGAATCTGCAGGGCGAAAGAAGAAGCCCACGAGCGATTGCTGGCCAAATTGGATGCTGACCCATGGGGAAGACCATACAGGACTGTGGTAGGAAAGCTAGGCCTGACTCCCTCCACAGCCAATCTAGACCCGGGATTACTCAGGGAGGTTCTGGGGACTCTCTTCCCGAGGGCTCGCCACTTTGATCCTCCGAGGATGGGGAATATGGAGGCTAATGCAGAGACGGATGCAGTAGGCCCTCCCGTGACGGATCTTGAATTTGAGGTGGTGAGGGAGAGAACTCGAATGAAGAGAACAGCACCTGGCCCTGACGGGGTCCCAGCCAAAGCGCTGGCAATTGCGCTAGGACCACTCGGAGAGAGGTTTAGGGGAATGCTCAACACGAGTATCGCCACTGGTCGATTTCCGGCCAGGTGGAAGGTGGGTCGGCTCTGTCTGATCCGCAAGGAGGGTCGCCCTGCTGACTCGCCGACCGGGTATCGACCGGTAGTTCTACTTGATGACTCTGGAAAGGCCCTGGAAAGGGTCATCGCACACCGCATTGTTGAGCACCTCAGGGAAAAAGGTCCAGACCTGGACGAGAGCCAATTCGGTTTTCGGGCGGGGAGGTCAACGGTGGATGCAGTCAAACTACTCAAGGGTTGGACTGAGGAGGCCACAAACAAAGGGAAGGTTGTTGTTGCGGTGTCACTTGATATTCGCAACGCGTTCAACAGCCTTCCCCACGAATGTATAAAGGCGGCCCTTGCGTTCCATCGAGTGCCGGCATACCTCTGTGCCCTTGTCCATGACTACCTACAGGGGAGGGTGATCCTGTACGAGGGTGCAGACAGACGTGTCCACCGTTACCCAATGGATGTTGGTGTACCCCAGGGTGCGGTCCTCGGGCCGCTACTCTGGAACCTGGGGTATAATTGGGTTCTGAGAGGAAATCTCCCACCCGGAACAATGGTCGTGTGCTTTGCCGATGACACCCTGGTCGCGGCAAAAGCCAGGACGTGGGAGGATACAACCAGACTAGCGTCGGTCTGCAGCTCGCTGGTTGTCCGCCGAATTCGTCTCCTGGGCTTGAAGGTGGCTCTGGATAAAACCAGAGCCATGGGCTTTCACGCCCCACGCAGCAAAATCCAGCCGGGATTAACTGTCAAAGTGGAGGGGGCCCGGATCCCGGTTGAGTTACATATTAAGTACCTAGGCCTAACTCTGGACCCCCGTTGGACCTTTGACCAACACTTCCGGATCCTAGCCCCAAAATTGACAAGGGTTGCAGCAGCCCTCGGACGGCTACTGCCAAACTTAGGAGGACCCAGCTCGGCTTGCCGTCGATTATACCAAGGCGTGATCAGGTCGATGGCTATGTACGGTGCTCCAGTTTGGGCAGAATGCCTCAATTTAAGAACTGTGGCACAGCTGAGGAGACCTCAGAGAACGATTGCGATCCGGGCGGTACGAGCGTACCGCACAGTAAGCCACGGGGCTGCCTGCGTTCTTGCAGGCACTACCCCGTGGGATATTGACGCAAAGGTGCTGGCCCAGGTCTACCAACATCGGACCGCAGCGCGTGCACGAGGAGGAAGAACGACTGAGGAGGACGTGAGACGTGCCCGGACCCTAGCCAAGAGGTGGGCTCTGGAACACTGGAACGAGGAACTGGAGAACCCAGTGGCCGGACGCAGGACGATCGAGGCGCTGCGCCCGATATTAAAGGAGTGGACGGGGCGCCGAAGAGGCGACCTCACATTTCACATGGTGCAGATAATGACCGGGCATGGGTGCTTCGGTCATTATCTGCATCATATCGCCCAAAGGGAGGAAACGCCGCGATGTCACCATTGCGACAATCAGGACGATACGGCTGAGCACACGCTGAAGGAGTGTTCGGCCTGGCGGAATGAGCGACGGGAACTCAGAAGAGCCCTCGGCGCAGGAGAAATCACACTCTCAATTATGGCGGAAGCCATGATTGAGAGTGCGGCAAAGTGGAAAGCAGTTGCCTCCTTCTGTGATTCAGTAATGTCACAGAAGGAGGTAGCTGAGAAGGAGAGGGAGGAGGATCCCACTGCGGCTCCCCTCCGAAGCAGGCGGCAGGGCAGGAGAAGGCGGGCGTATGAAGCCCGTCTTTAAATGTCCTAGGCGAGGACCTGCGCACATGGTCGGCCACCATGTGTGCCTGCACAAGGTCCTCCCCCGTCTGGGGATTGCCTGGGTGTCTCTGGGCAATCCCCCATTGGAGTAAGCCTAGTCAGCAATGACTAGGCTGCCCTGGGGTGGATCGGAGTTGTTGCTTAGGCAGAACCCGGTCCACTCCGCTCAAAGGGCAAGGAGACACCGGGGAGTTTTAGTGGTGTAGGACCCAGTCCCTTGACTGGGTGAGTCCCACATATCCCTACCGTCTAGCCAGCGGTAGGGAATCCGTAAATGGATTTCTCCTCGACAAAAAAAAAAAAAAAAAGGTTAGGTTAGGTTAGGTTAGGTTAGGTTAGGTTAGGTTAGGTTAGGTTAGGTTAGGTTAGGTTCCCCCCCTAGGTGGGCCATGACCTTGTCGTGGTGGGGGGGCTTACCCTTGGCAATCCGGCCGGTTGCAGGGGTCGGTGGGGTCACCGGCCTTTGCTCGACCGATCGGATTGGTTTTGGGGACAAAGAAGGCCCACACCGAGGTGGGCTCCGAGCGAGCTCCGCTCAGCGGAGCTCGTGGCGGAGCTGCAATTTGGAGGCTCCAACCTTCCGTTGGAGCTTCACCGGTCATCGCTCGCGCGGGCCGAGAATCCGTACTCGGCCCGCGCGATTGGTGGCCGGTGAGAGAGAGGGCACCCCGGTCCTTGTTCGTCAGACCGAGGTATGGGACTCGGTACTGCGGATGAGGATCAGCGGGTGAGTCGCAGCGAGTGAATTCTCTTGGACGGCTCTGGCGCTCAGTGGTAGTCGGGCAACTTACGCGAAGACGGAGCTCATGCGACTGGGAAGGACCAACTGGCATAGTACCTGCAATCGTGGCATGCGGGGGGAGTGGAACACCCGGTGGGCGGGCACCGGCTTAGTACTACCCTCCGCAGTCGTCCGGAAGAGTGAAGACCCGGCCTTGCCACCCGGCCTAGTAGCTCTTCCGCGACGACAACACGAGGTGGAGCCCGTCTCGGGCTGCCGCGATTGTTGGGGAAATGTCAGGGGGACACCCCTATGGGCCGCCCACCCATAATGTCGTATGAGATGAGCGGCCACACGAGCGGGGGTCGTCCGGGGGATGATGGTGGAAGCGGCCTCCGACTCCGCGGATGGTTGTGCCGCGGAGAAGAGGTAAGGGGTTGATTCGGTTACGAATCCCCTCGCTGACTGCTCGCTGCGACTGACTAGAGGAACTTGAGCGGCTGTAGCCGCTTCGTTCGGGGGCGGCGGACGCGGGGAGGTCCGCCGCCCGCACAACACCGGGCAGTGTAGGTGTGGTGGCCTGCAGATGTTCCAGCGGGTCACCACAGGAGGAGTGTTTTACACGGCATGCCGTGATGGATGAGGGGTCCGCAAGGACATGGCGGTGCGTGGGGCCCGGGGATAAGGCCTCGCTGTGACTCCGGGTCTCACGATCACTGCCGATGGTGGAACATGGAGGTGGTTTTAGTGGAGTAGGACCGGCGGGGCGATTCGTTCCGTCGGGTGAGTCCCACACACCCCCTCGTCGATCGTCCCCGTCGACGAGGGATAGTGCGTAAATGCATTTCCCCTCCTTAAAAAAAAAAAAAGGTTAGGTTAGGTTAGGTTAGGTTAGGTTAGGTTAGGTTAGGTTAGGTTCCCCCCCTAGGTGGGCCATGACCTTGTCGTGGTGGGGGGGCTTACCCTTGGCAATCCGGGCGGTCGCAGGGGTCGGTGCTTTTTTTTTTTTTTTTTTTTTTTTTTCCTCACCGGCCTTTGCTCGACCGATCGGATTGGTTTTGGGGACAAAGAAGGCCCACACCGAGGTGGGCTCCGAGCGGGCTCCGTTGAGCGGAGCTCGTGGCGGAGCACTCAGACGAGGAAGGCAACCCCGACGGTCCGGGGCAGGGCAGTATCCCTCCCCTCTGCTGTTCTGTCAGCTGTCGTCGGGGGACTGAGTTCTGGGGACCTGGGCAACCCGGGGGGCGGACCCAGGCCCCTGCTCAGTCGCCGGAGGTGGCACCGGCCCTTGGTCAAGGAAGAGGTCCAGCCTACGGTCCCCGGGAGTTTTTGAGCTCCTCTGGGTGGTCAGACCGTAGGTAAAAATCAGTGGCTGGCTCCGCAGAGGTGTCCGAAGAGATGGTGGGTCCGTCGCTTTATCGGCGGCGGCGCTGTCTGTTTCGGGCGTCAGAGGAGGACATCTGGCGCCTGGAACTTAACAGATGAGAGGTGTGGTTGGCCTGCAGATGTTCCGCAGGTCACCACAGGAGTTTTTATGCGGCTTGCCGCGATGGAGCAGGGTCCGCAAGGACGTGGCGGTGCGTGGGGCCCGGGGATAAGGCCTCGCTGTGATCCCGGGTCCCATTATCACTGCCGATGGTGGAACATGGAGGGGTTTTAGGGGGTAGGACCGGCGGGGCGATTCGTTCCGTCGGGTGAGTCCCTCACACCCCCTCGCCGACCGTCCTCGTCGGCGAGGGATAGTGCGGAAATGCATTTCCCCTCCTAAAAAAAAAAAAAAAAAAAAAAAAAAAAAAAAAAAAAAAAAAAAAAAAAAAAAAAAGGTTAGGTTAGGTTTCCGTGTGCGGTTTCCAGTCCGCCATCGGACGCGTCCCCAGGTTGCGGATAGGGGAACGCCCCCCAGATATGGGGGGTACCGGTTTCGGCCGGCGCGGACAAAAACTGGCATGTGGCTGTCTGGTCTTTTTAAGGGCGGACATTGCACGGCCACATGAACCCGTAGCCCCGCACTGAGTGGGGTCGGGGGTCCAGCGCACTGAGCGTTGGGCCGCGAGGAAGACAACCTCTCTAAAAAATTACCCCGAGGGCGAAGTCTCGGCTTCTTGTCAAGGAAGTCAGACACTGTCGCCAGGTGACCCACTGTGGGTCGTGGAATGGCCAGGTTCAACCTGGCGGACTGGCCTCGGCCGGCATTGGTGGAGGCGCAATAGCGCCACAGCGCATCAGCGCTTTTGCGGAAGGCCCCGCAAGGGGCAGCGGAGCTTCGGCTCGTAGGTAGCGGACCTGCTAGGTCCGCGGACGCGACGTATGGTTTCGGTCAACGTCGGGGAACCCGTAAACTCGCTCTGCGAGTCCGGGGGTCTGTCGCACTGAGCGTCGGGCCGCGTGGAAGAAAACCACTATAAAAAATAACCCTAAACCTAAGGTCGGCGTGCCGAGGGGTTGAGTGGCTGGAGGGAGTCCGGTCCCAAGCGCTCCTACGGTCTGTTGGGAAAGGACCGTAGGTCTCCTTCCCAAACAAATCATGGAAATGTCGGAAAAATCAAAGAAAGGTATGTCATGCGCTCCCACTGACGCTGGGCGCTCGGAGCTAGCTCGGGCTCCGAGTGAGAAATCGGTTACGAGCGGCCAATGCGCCCCGTCTGGCCAACGGCGCCAAGGGATTACCGGGTCCCTTGGTGTGAAGTCTGCTACCGAGGAGTTTGAAGGAATGCGCACGCGTGCGCGAGCGAAGGCCGGGTCGACGCGCGACCTCGCCGATGGTGCGAGCAGCAGGGCATCTAGCCCCATAGTACTGCTCCGCCGTACAGTGACGCCCTCGCCGTCACCACGTGACTTGAGCCCGGTTGGTGAGTCGAGTCCCGACCGCAGCGTGGATTCGATGCCGTCCGCTGGAGGCATGGCCGAAGACCACGCCATGTCGGATTCCTCGGCTCGAAGCATGGGGTCTGCCCTCTCCGCATCAGGCGACGAGGGCAAGAAGGAAGCAAGACGTGCCTGGCTTAAGAGGCACAATACAGGGCCCGTTGACTCGGACTCCTCGGAGGAGAAGGAGTCTCCTCTTAGGACTCCAGAGAAGAAAGGGAGAGGAAGACCGCCCACGACCGGTCAGTATGTCGGCCTCGCTAGAGCGAAGTTCGACTTGCTGAAGGCCGAACGGGCGGAACTGGAATTGCAAGCGGAGCGTGAGATGCTCGCCTCCTTGTCCGAGGCTAGAGCTACCCGCTCCAGCCTACCCGTTGGTGACGTGGAAGACGCTGAGTCTTCCACGCGGCTCATGACGCGAGTGTCGTCTAGCCTTCTTTTGTTGGAGAAGGTGGCAAATACATCCACCAACTTGAAGGGTACATACATCAAGACCATCAGGGACGCAGTCACGGCACTCCGGGACGACATCAACATCTTGTCCACCCGGAGCGCCACAGAAGAAGTTAAAGCGTTGCAGCGGGAGAATGCCCAGCAACGCTCCGAACTGACGGAAGTCAGGAAGGAGCTAGCTGAGGTCAGAAAAGAGCTAGTAGAAACAAAGGCTGCCCTGCTGCAGCAAAATAGAAGTAAAGGGACAAGCCAGGACGAGGCAATCACTCCGGCAACGCTCGAGGCGTACGAGGCACGCCTCTTGAGCCGCCTGAGTGAACGGATGAACGCCAGGTTCGAAGGCCTCGAACCCCGCCTCAATCCGGAGCCGCCACTCCGCCCTCCGCTGGCTCACGAAAGAGCCCGGAAGGAAACGCTGCCGCAACAAGCGGTAGAAAAGAGTGTACCCCGCCCCTCTGCCGCACCACCAAAACCTAGTGGGCGAAATGCAAAGGTGACGGAGGGAAAGACCTCACGGAGGAGGAACCGGAGGGGACGTGCGGCCGCTACCGAGAAATCGGCCCAGCGAGAACCACGTCCACTCCCTCCCGCCCCCGCCTCCATGGACAGGGCATGGAGCACCGTGACAAAAGGGGGCAAGCACAAGGAGTCACCTCCGGTCCCGCAAACGAGACGGCCGCAACGGCCGATACCGAAGAAAGTAACAAAACCTCCCAAGACGGCGGCCGTAGTCATCACTCTGCAGCCCGGAGCTGCCGAAAAGGGGGTGAACTACGGCTCCATTATTAAGGAGGCCAAAGAAAAAGTGAGCCTGGAAGCGCTGGGTATACCAGCTGTCCACTTCCGCCGTGCCATGACTGGGGCCACGATCATTGAGATCCCCGGCGCAGACACCAGTGATAAGGCTGACGCATTGGCCGCTAAATTGAGAGAAGAGCTGAGTGCGGAGTCGGTCCGAATCTCCAGACCAGTCAAAATGACTGATCTACTGGTCTCGGGCCTGGATGACTCCGTTACTCCAGACGACGTGGCAGCGGCCATCGCCAGACTTGGCGAATGCGCGCGCGAATCGATAAAGGTCGGAGCAATCCGCCACTCGCGCTTCGGCATGGGGAGAGCCTGGGCGAGCTGCCCGGTGGCAGCAGCAAAGAAAATTTCGGAAGGAAAACTGCTGGTCGGGTGGTCGGCAGCACATGTGAAGTTGCTACAGCCGCGAGAGCTGCGCTGCTTCCGGTGCCTCGAAACGGGGCACGTCAGGGGACAGTGCACTTCACCCACTGATCGAAGCGACAAATGCTTCAGATGCAGCCAGGCGGGTCACCGCGCGGCCGATTGCCGCTCGGACGCACCGTGCTGCATACTATGTGCAGAGGCCGGCAAACCGGCCAACCATCGCTTGGGGAGCGCGAAATGTCCGGCCCCCAAGCGCAAAATGACAAGTCGAGGGCAGGCGGGTTCTGTGGTACGAACACAGGATGCCCCGGCCCACCTCCCGGACAGGACAGTTGTTACCTCTATGGACTTCCAAACAGAATGTCCATAGAATGTCTCCAGAGTAACATCAATCACTGCGCCAGAGCCCAGGACTTGCTTGTCCAGACACTGGCGCAGTGGAGGATACAGGTGGCGATCGTCTCGGAGCCGTATCTAGTAGTCAATCGTGACAATTGGATCGGTGACCGGGACGAAGTCGTTGCCATTGTTTTGGCCACGGGAGAGGGAGCCTACTCCGTCGAACGAACGTATAAGGGTCGAGGGTTCGTCGCCGCCTTGTGCGGAAACATCGTGTTCGTGGGTGTCTATTTTTCGCCAAATCGTTCGCTTTCGGACTTCGAGGGCTTTTTGGCGGAAATAGACATCCTTTTAGGCTGGTGTCATCCGCATCAGGTGCTCCTAGCCGGAGACCTGAATGCGAAGTCGACGGTGTGGGGATCGTCTTCTACTGACGCGAGGGGTGCAGTGCTGGAGGAGTGGCTCTCCAGCAATAACATGTGCGTGCTCAACAGGGGCACGTCCAACACGTGCGTGCGGCATCAGGGCGGATCCGTCGTGGACGTCACGTTCGCGAGCCCCGCCCTGGCCCGCCGTGTCCGAGGCTGGGTAGTCGAGGAAGAGGTCGAGACCTTGTCGGACCACCGATACATCCGGTTCTCAGTCTCCGCCCACTCGACAGACCCGAACAGTCTCAGACGTGTTCCGTCAGAGATCGGGCCCAGGTGGGCAACTAAAAGGCTTGAGAGAGACGCTCTTGTGGAGGCGTCCCTCGTTGAATCCTGGGCGGATATACCGGATGAGAGCGATGCGGAGTTGGAGGCGCGATGGTTTCGCGAAGCAATGACCCGCGTCTGCGACGCGGCCATGCCTCGCGCCACTAAATCAGCGCCCCGTCGACAGGTGTACTGGTGGTCGCCGGAGCTCGAGCAGCTCCGAGAAGCTTGTGTCAAAGCGCGACGCCAGTACTCCCGGGCACGTCGACGCAACAGGGACTCTCCTACCCAAGAGAGACTTTTCGCCACCTTCCAAGGGGCCAAAAGAACCCTACGAACTGAGATCGGCGCGGCTAAAGAGCGCGCCTGGCAAGAACTGTTGGACACACTGGAGTTGGACCCATGGGGCAGGCCTTACAGGCTTGTCATGAACAAGCTCCGCCCATGGGCCCCCCCGCTTACATCCGAGTTGGAAGCGGGCACGCTCGCAAATGTGGTAGAAGGTTTATTTCCTGCCAGGTCGGAGAGCGTCGCTCCACCTGCGCCGATTCGTACGAGGCCGCCGATTTCGATCGAAGACCCTCCCGAAGTGTCCGAAGCCGAGCTGAACAGAGCGGTTCTTCGTCTACGGGCGAAGAACACAGCTCCCGGCCCTGACGGTATTCCAGGGAAGGCGTTGGTCCTGGCCCTGACGGAAGGAGGCTTGGACGGTAGGTTTCGCGCCTTACTCACGAACTGCGTGAGGAAGGGCTACTTCCCCAAGGAGTGGAAAGATGGCAAACTTGTTCTCATTCGCAAGTCCGGGCGACCGATGGACTCCCCATCTGGGTACCGCCCAATAGTGTTACTGAACGAAATGGGAAAACTATTCGAGCGCGTCGTCGCCGATCGTCTCGTTCGGCATCTGGAGGAGACCGGGCCGAATCTGGCTCCAACCCAGTTCGGCTTTCGGCGGGGTAAGTCCACCATGGACGCCATCGCCAGGGTGAAGGCAATTGCAAAAAAGGAAATTGAGGAAGGCGGGGTTGTCCTGGCGGTGTCCCTCGACATAACTAACGCATTCAACACCTTGCCGCATAATACGATCACGGAGGCCATGGGGTACCACGCCTTCCCGGGGTACCTACGTCGAATTATCGATGTGTACCTATCGGGTCGGTCGGTAGTGTACCCCACAAGCGTTGGCACATGTCGAAGGGAGATGTCGCGCGGTGTTCCGCAGGGGTCGGTTCTCGGGCCGCTCCTGTGGAACATCGGATACGACTGGGTTTTGCGGGGCACCAACCTGCACGGGGTCGACGTCACTTGCTACGCGGATGACACGCTTGTGACCGCCCGCGGTGGCACGTTCCGTGACGCGACCCTGTTAGCCACAGCCGGAGTAGCGCAAGTGGTGGCGCGCATTAGGCGCTTGGGGCTGACGGTGGCCCTTGAAAAGTCCGAAGCAATCTGCTTCCATGGACCTCGCAAGGCGCCACCGCCAGACGCCCGCATCATTGTGAGCGGAGTTCCCATCGGCATCGGTTCGTCGCTGAAATATCTCGGCGTCGTTCTCGATAGCCGATGGAACTTCAGGGAGCACTTCGCGAGAATGGCTCCCAAACTCGTGAAAACCTCCCTAGCGCTGGCTAGGTTAATGCCAAACCTAGGAGGCCCAATGGAAGGATGCCGCCGTCTCTTCGCGGGGGTGGTGCGCTCGATGGCCCTATACGGCGCGCCGATCTGGGCGGACTCGCTGTCCGCTCAGAATACGGCCCTGCTGCGGCGCCCGCAGCGGGTCGTGGCGACCAGGCTCATCAGAGCTTATCGCACCACCTCCTGGGAGGCGGCATGCGCTATCGCGGGGACGCTTCCCTGGCGGCTGGACGCCGAGGTCCTTGCAGCGGTTTACCATCGTACCGCGGATGCAAGGGCCCGAGGCATTAACCCTCCCCCAGAAGAAGTGTCCCGCTGGAGAAGGAAAGCACACGAAGAGGCCCTCGAAAAGTGGAGTGTCGAGTTGGCGAGGCCGAGCGCGGGGCATCGCACTCTGGCTGCGGTCGCTCCAGTTCTCAAAGAATGGGTGAGCAGGCGGGCCGGGACGCTCTCCTTCCGGCTTGTGCAGGTGCTTACGGGGCATGGCTGCTTCGGACGGTACCTGTGCAACGTCGCGAGGAGAGAGAGCACCCCCGCCTGCCACGATTGCGGGGCTCGTGAGGACACGGCCCAGCATGTACTAGAGGAATGCCCAGCTTGGGCTCAAGAGAGGGAAGCTCTGACGACAGTCGTGGGACGGGACCTATCCCTACCCGCTGTCGTCAGAGCAATGATCGACAGCCCTGACAGCTGGAAAGCCGTCAAGGCATTCTGCGAAACGGCCCTTAGCGGCAAAGAGGCCAGGGAGCGGTCCCGAGAAGAGGACCCCCAGGCAGAACTCATCAGGCGCCGAAGAGCCGGCCGACGTCGCCGAGTATACGCCGCGGCGCACGTAATGCAATGATCGCCGGGCGTCAGTAGAGGACAACTGACGCCCGGATTACATTAGTGAGGTGTGGCGGCTCATTGATGTTCCGTGAGTCGCCACAAAAGGCAGCAAACAAAGATGGCGGGTCCGCGAGGACGTAGCGGTGAGTGGGGCCCGGGGACAAGGCCCTGCTGTGATCCCGGGTTCCATAACCACTGCTGATGGAGGAACATGGAGGGGTTTTAGTGGGTAGGACCGGCGGTTTAGCCCATTCCGCCGGGTGAGTCCCACACACCCCCTCGTCGGCTGTCCTCGTCGACGAGGGACAGTGCGTAAATGCATTTCCCCTCCTACAAAAAAAAAAAAAAAAAAAAAAAGGTTAGGTTAGGTTAGGTTAGGTTAGGTTAGGTTAGGTTAGGTTAGGTTAGGTTAGGTTAGGTTAGGTTAGGTTAGGTTAGGTTAGGTTAGGTTAGGTTAGGTTAGGTTAGGTTAGGTTAGGTTAGGTTAGGTTAGGTTAGGTTAGGTTAGGTTAGGTTAGGTTAGGTTAGGTTAGGTTAGGTTAGGTTAGGTTAGGTTAGGTTAGGTTAGGTTAGGTTAGGTTAGGTTAGGTTAGGTTAGGTTAGGTTAGGTTAGGTTAGGTTAGGTTTTTTTTTTTTTTTTTTTTTTTTTTTTTTTTTTTTTTTTTTTTTTTTTTTTTCGCTAATCCCTCCAACGTGATTGGAGCCTATGTCTACGTAATCTTCCATACCAGTTCTCGCTAGCTTTCCTCTCGCACATTCATTCTGCATACTTGTTCTTTCTATCTTTCATCATCTTTCATTCTGTGCGGGTGGGATGCCCGCCTTACTATCTATTTTTATATTCCAATTATAGGTTCAATTCTTCATCTCCCTCCATTACCTTTGTTTAACCATACCTTTTATTTTTTGTTCATTTATTTCCAATTCAAATTTAGTATACATAATTTCAATACATAATCTTTTTATTCTAGTAGCACTATTTACAATTTATTTTCATTTCCTATAAAACTAAATACAAATACTTAACAATACTTTATTTAATTACAAAATTGAGAGAGAATTGCACCTACAATTAATACTTATGTCTTATTCCGTTTAATTACTTTATT
Source organism: Bembecia ichneumoniformis (assembly GCA_910589475.2). Classification (NCBI taxonomy): domain Eukaryota; kingdom Metazoa; phylum Arthropoda; class Insecta; order Lepidoptera; family Sesiidae; genus Bembecia; species Bembecia ichneumoniformis. Next base: position 17,999 of record OU342526.1, on the reverse strand, counting down.
AACAATTTCTTTACAAAATTTTATAAATGCATCTCTATTATCTCCTTTTATAATTTCTCTTAGGTTATCTAATTTAATATTCATTCCTATATTATATTCTGCCTCTAGTCTTTCCCTGGCGAAGGCAGGGCAATCCACCAGAATATGCATGACGCTTTCAGGTGCATCCGCTGAACAGATGCACGCTGGGCTCTCCTTGCACTTGAAGCGATGCAAGTACTCGGAGAACCCACCGTGCCCCGTCAGGACTTGGGTCAGCACGTTACAAGGCGCGATCTTCCTCAGGGTACTATAAGCTGTTTTGGCTCTAGGGAAGAACAGCTTTGTGACCGCCGCCGAAGTGCCCTTCCTGTATCTTTGGTCCCACTCGTCAAGCGATCGCATTCGAATGCTTCGCTTGACGAATGACACCGGACACAGGTCATACTTCGGCTTGGTCTTGGTCTTAAGCGCGGCCTCCCTAGCGAGACAATCCGCTCGCTCATTCCCCTCCAGGCCAGCGTGGGCTTTGATCCAAAATAAATCAATTATTTTGTTGCTTCTAATGCCAGATTTTATATTATTCCTAGTCTCAGCTGCCAGAGGGTGCAGACATTTATTCGCCGCGATGGACTGGAGGGCGGATCTCGAATCACTGTATATTGCAAAGGAAGTTTCGCTACGGCGGAGAATCACCCTCGTCGCTTCGCACACAGCCAAGAGTTCCGCCTGGTAGACGGTACAATACGACGGCAGACCAAGCTTGACGGCCCTGGTTTCGGCGTCGCGATTCCATAGGGATAGCGCCGCCCCAACCCGACCGTCAATCTTGCTGCCGTCCGTATATATGCGCAGCTGGTAGTCGCTGTTTTGTTGTACGTCGTCCTCGTCCACCAGACTGCCGAACTCGAGGCTGACCAGCTCGGCGGGGTGGGGAGCCCCCGTCGCAGGAGCCATCCGCTCGACCTCTCTATCCCCCAGCCCCGGCTGCGGTACTCCCCTCTTGGCCTCATAAAGCGAGGCCGCTTCGCGGACTCGCAGGTCAAGGGGGAGCAGCCCAGCCAATAACAGGGCTGAGTTAAGAGACACCGTGCGGTAGGCCCTACAGAGTTTCTGTGCGAAACCCCTTTGCACAGCGTTCAATCTCCTAATAATACCCACTCTACGAGTCGCGGGTGCCCACACACTCGCAGAGTAGGTAATTATTGGTTCCACCGCGGCGACATAAATGGAGCGGACCACCTCGGGATGGAGGCCCCAGCTGACCTTGGCCGCCCTCCCGAGCTGCTTATATACCCCGATGGCCTTTTTAGTGATATTCGTCACGTGCTCCTTGAACGTGAGACCCCTGTCTATGGTAACCCCTAAAAGTTTCACGCTATCTTTCATGGCAATGTCAATCCCACCCATGCTGAGGCGTGGCGTGTCAAACTTAAGCTTCCTGGTTAGCACCATAGCATTGGTTTTGCCTGGTGCAAACCTCAGCTTATTTTTGACACCCCACTCCAAAACATGCGCGAGAGTGACATTTGCAATTTCTTCTATCTGGATTGCCCTGTCCCCATCAAAGACGAGGACCACATCGTCCGCGAAAGCCTGGCAGTAGACGCCTCTACTCTCCAGGCTCCGCAGCAATGGATCGAGGGTCAGATTCCAGAGCAGAGGGCCGGCAATAGACCCCTGGATGCAACCCCTGCTCGTCTCAGTACTATGTACCTCACCGCAGTACCTGACGTTGACCGTCCTGTCGGCGAGGTAGCTGTCAAAGACTCGCCTCAAATTTACCGGGCATCCCGCTTCCGCCAGTCTGACTTTGACCACAGGCCACCAGACACTGTCGAAGGCTCCCTCTATGTCCAAAGACACAAGTACTACAATTTTCTTACAATCAAGTTTTTTGTGTACGTGTGACATAAGGTCATAGAGGGAGTCCTCTGTGCTTTTCTGGGGCACAAAGCCATACTGGCGCGCGCTTATCCCCGGCAATATGTGGTATCTGAGACGAGCCACCAGCATCTTTTCATAGACCTTGCCGAGCACGGGCAGCAGTCCAATGGGTCTGAATGACTTGGGGGTAGTGTAACTATCCCTCCCCGGCTTTCGAAGGACTATCACTGCCGCTTCTTTCCATATCTTTGGAAAGATGTGGTGGGCCATACAGCTGTTTATAAGCCCTAAGAATAGCTTAGGGTTACAGCCGATGGCCCGACCACAAATGTCGGCAGTGAGCCCGTCGGAGCCGGGGGCCTTCTTCGGATTGAAGGAGCTCACCGCCATCTGGAGCTCAGTCAGAGTGAACGGAGGGTCGCAAGGGGAGTCTTGTCCCCCAACGTTCACTCCGTCCGCCGCTTTCCTGATCTCGCGGTGAACTTCTTCATCCGAAGTTGCGTGGTCTAACGGGTAGAACACTTCCGCAAGCCACTCTACCGATCCCTTCGCGTCGAGAACCCTCCCTTCTCTCTCCAACGGTGGGTCCTCGTCCCTGACTGCCGTTCTACCTATAATCCTGTAAATTCCATCCCAGACGCTCTCGCCGTCCTGCCGCTCACAGAAGAGTTTCCAGGAGTCCGTCTGAGCCCGCCTCACCGCCTGCTCGTACTCCTCTTTCTTGGAGAGGTACTGCTCGACGACCCAAGACCTCCGGACGGGTGCAGCGTTCCTGATCCTGTTTTTCCTGGTGGCGACCTCTCTCTTCATGATCGACAGGTCTTCGGACCACCACGGCAACGCCAGTTTCTCCTTCGACCCTCTCTTCGGAATGGAGTAGTCAGACGCCTCGATTATTAATTTTGTATAATTTTGAACCGCCAAAATTGTTTCCTCTTTGCTCAGTACAACACCTTCCTTAATTTCATATTTTTCAATTAGTTCATTAATTTTGATGCCAAAATTTTTCCAGTCTGCCTTTTTGGTGTTGTACTTTCGGGTCGTTCTGACCACTTCCATTCCTGGAGAGGGCTTCAGCCTCAACTTTAGCGAGATGCCGTTGTGGTCCGAGCCCGTCAGATCAGTGATGATTTTCCAGTCGTCCACCAAGTCCAACAGGTCATGTGAACAAGCTGTTACGTCCACATGACTACAGAAACGCTGTCCCCCCCGGATTGTGTCGAAGGTCGGAGTATCTCCAAGATTCAGGACGTGGAGGCTGAGCTCCTCCAGACTACCCGAAAACTCCTCACCTCTCTTGTCGACCTTGTTACTGCCCCACCACGGACTCTTAGCATTCGCATCGCCGCCGATCAGCCACCTTCCAGCTCCCAGTCTGGCCTCGACTCGCTTCAGGCGCCCCACGTAGGGTTCGAGTGGCCGGTCCGGCTCGAAATAGAAGGAGGTAAGCGTCGTGCTCCAAGGCCCGGTCCGGATCCCCACCACCACGATGTTGTTGGTGGTGAGTTCTGGGTACTGTATAACTTTGAGGCTGCTATCGAAAACTAATATAGCAGCCTTTACAGTACCCTCTCCCGGAGCGGAGTTTTGGAACACTCGCACCCCCCTGCGACCCCGAACCGTCCCAGTCGCCCCCACATAAGGCTCCTGAAGGAGCGCTATCGCCACTCCTCTCTTCTCGGCCTCGACTAAGAGCTCGGAGGTAGCTAATTTGCTTCGCTGCAAATTTGCTTGCAAGAGCCCGTAAGCTGGGCAAGTCTCAAGGGCGCCCTTAGCAGTACTGAGTGGCAGAACGGGCGATAGCGTCCCATTTTCCTCTCACGGGACACACAGCGCTCAGAGCGTTATGCTCGCGACCCCCAAGCTTGGCCACAGCACAGTTTCGGCAAGATGGCGGCGCACCAGCACGCCATTTGGGGCATTCCGCCTTCAGGTGGGTGTCCCCGCAATGGCTGCATAAGTCCGCCGCCCCCTCGCAGAACCTTCTGCTGTGTCCATAGCCCAGGCATCTCGAGCACTGGACCAGAGGTGACTGGTCCGCGACCCTGACACGTTGTAAATCAACGTGCAAGGCCCCGAGGCCAGTCGCCCTCCTCCATACCTCTGGAGAGGTACTGAGGACTATGTGTCCCGTGAGTGGATTCCTCGCCTTCTTCCTGTACTTAATTTTCATCCTTCCTTCTTTGTCGTTGAGGCCGTCGAACAGAGACTTATTCTGGTTTCTGATGGCCTCCAGAACGTCCCCGTCGCTATGAATCGACAAGACGTCCCAGAGGATCAGCAACGGGTCCCTGTTCTCGACCTCATCACATATTAACTTTTTCCCTGCCTTTTCAATTTTTTCTTTTATTACTCTTCTCTCTTCCTCAGTCCTGCAACTCATTATTATTTTCCTATCCTTCGCCTTCCTTACTCTTTCAACCTTAATCCAACCTTCCTTCGCGTTGACTGCCTCCCTAACTTTCCCCAAAACCTCCTCTCCGGTGTCGTTGACGTTCTCTGACGTCACGACAACGGAGTGGAGTGTGGGCCTTTCTGTTATTTTACCTCTACCTGCTACGGCCTCCGCATATGTAGATTTGGGGCCAACAGATTTAATTTCTACCAGAGTATCTTTTAATTTACTAATATCTTCCGTATTTTTCTTTAGTATTTTTGAATTCTCAATTTCCAAATCATTTTTTGCCAATTTAAGTTTCAAATTTTCCATGAATTTAGAATTTTGTTGTAATAATTTGGTATTTTCCTCTAGTGCTTGTAATAATAATTTTTCACTCTCGCTCACCGTTGGCCCTTTTTCATCTACCTTACTATCTTCCCCTCTTCCTTTTTTGCTTTTATCAGCCTCCGCCTCCTTGACTATATTGTATAGCCGGTCGAGGGCTTGTATGACACCTTCCTTGATCTCTGTTTTTATATTTCTAGAGTTGCTGAGGTGGAGCTTAGCCTTATTTAGGCAAGCTCTTGCCTCAGCAACCCTACTAGCATATTCAACTTTATGGGTTGCCCTCGCCGGTTCGAGCTTTGCCTTCGATGTCGAGGTCAGCGGGGAAATGGAGACTTTACCAGTCTCCCATTCCCCTATGCTTCTCCTGACCTTCGACATCGGGGGCGGGGTATCTAACTTTTGAGGGGATTTGGTCTTTCCAGGTCCGCCCTGCGCTACTGGAGACCGTAGCATGTCGTTTGGGGGGATTGTTGTCCGTTAGATAAAAAGTTTGTATAAGTTATAAAATGCACAGGCTGTAAAGGGGCCTGGTCTAGACTTAACCTAAATTAGCTGTATAGGGGCTTGTCAAATAATTACAATAAAACTTAAAACTAAATCAATAATTAATAAAATATAAAAGGGATAAATTGAATAAATTAAAATTAAAATTAGGGCTAAGCTGGTACTAGTTAAAACAACTAGTCCAGCTAGTCCTATAAAATAGTTAAAAATAATTAACGAAAAAAGGAATTTACAATTATACAATTAAACAATAAATAATAATTAAAATAATAAATTACAAAATTTTTAAAAATAGTTAAATAATTTTGAACATAAAATTAAAATGATAAAATATCCCTTAGTCTACAGTTAAAATTACTATACTAAATTATTCTACCTTAACCTAAGCCGCAATCCTACAAATACAATTTTTCAGTTTTAACTTAACCTAACTTAATTCTAAGTCACTATCTCTTTAGAGCCTGGTCAACTCTCTCGTGGAATTGGGAAAGGTTTGGGTTTTAATTGGCCAGGAAATCTTAGGGAATTTTGGGGGTCAGGGGTTCTTGGGGGGGTCAGAGGGTCTTAAGAAAATTTTTGGGGGTCGGGGGTCCTTAGGGGGTCAGGGGGTCTGGAGAAAAATTTTTGGGGTTGGGGCCCTTAGGTGGTCGAATGGGGGTCGGGGGGGATCAGGGGAAGTTTTTAGGTTGGGGGCCCCTTGGGGTCACAAGGGGTCTTGGGAAAAAATTTTTGGGTTGGGGCCCTTAGGGGTCCCTAAGTGGTCAAATGGGGGTCGGGGGGATCAGGGGGAGTTTTTAGGTTGGGGGCCCCTTGGGGTCACCAGGGGTCTTAGGAAAAAAATTTCAGTTGGGGGCCCTTGGGGGTCCCTAGGTGGTCGAATGGGGGTCGGGCGGGGTCAGGGGAAGTTTTTTAGGTTGGGGGCCCCTTGGGGTCACAAGGGGTCTTAGGGAAAATTTTTGGGTTGGGGGCCCTTGGGGGTCCCAATGTGGTCCAATGGGGGTCGGGGGGGATCAGGGGAAGTTTTTAGGTTGGGGGCCCCTTGGGGTCACCAGGGGTCTTAGGAAAAAATTTTGAGTTGGGGGCCCTTGGGGGTCCCTAGGTGGTCGAATGGGGGTCGGGCGGGGTCAGGGGGATTTTTTAGGTTGGGGGCCCCTTGGGGTCACAAGGGGTCTTGGGGAAGATTTTTGGGGTTGGCGGCCCTTGGGGGTCCCAATGTGGTCGAATGGGGGTCGGGGGTGTCAGCGGAAGTTTTACGTTGGGGGTCCAGTGGGGGTCCACTCCAGGGGGTCCACTCGGGGTGGGGGTCCACTAAGGGGGTCCACTCCAGCGGTCCACCCGGGGCGGTGGTCCACTGAGGAGGGGTCCAATGAGGGTTGGGGGGGTGATCAAGGTGAAGGAGCGAGAGAAGTTGGTGCCCTGGTAGTCAGGTTATGGACACAGCGCACGGAGCTGTAGCACCGACCCGTCTACGACGCTACGGCTTCAGCCGGTCTACGGTCTACGAAGGCTACAGGTAGGTACCACAGTCACCAACACAGTCCCATACAAAATAAATCAATATTTTATTAAATAAAAACAGTGTCCATATATATGTCACCGCCAGATGGGTCCAAGTCCCATCTGGTTGTAAGCTGGAGTTTCACTCGTCTTTGCCAATTTAAGAAATTTTATTTAGAATAATAATTTTTAAACTCCAATTTTAGATAAATAAATTAATTTTAGATTCCAAAAAGTTTTTCCGAAATATTTTCTATTTCCCCTAATTACATACAACACTAAAAATTTTGAATTTTGATACTTTTAGATAATATTAATTAACTATTCCAAAATAAATAAGTCGGGTGAAACTCCAGCCTACAAGTTAGCACTGGTGTATGGGGAGATCAAGTTACGCTGGTGGTAAACAACTTCTGTGGCTTCCGTCGCTTACGTCGGTTTGAATTTAACTTCAATCTTCAGCGCCCGGAGAATGTAAACTGATCTTGGAAAGCCCTTTCTTTTGACACCAAACACTAAATTTTTTGGAGCTTCCAAAACTGTTATATGTACTTTGCACGTGGTGCTAACCAGTCGGCTTGACCCCGCACTTCAATAAATTTTGTTAATTTATTTTGGTAGCATCCGTAGTCCAAAAAATTTTGTTTTTCTTGCCGAAACTATTTGTTTTGCTACCGCAACACTAAACAATTTTTGTTTTCTTAATTTTTCAAAATTTGGGGGGGGTCAATTTCGGTTTCAAATTACGAAAATGATTTTTGAAAGAAAATTACACAATTTTTGTCACTTGGTTTTTCACTAATAACTTTTGATCCAGATGGCCTAAAAATCCAGTTTTTGGTGCGCCGGATAGCCCAGAAAAAGCACTATCAACTTTTATATTGTCTAATTTTCCAACGCTTTTCCTGAAGGAAATTAACAGTCTGAAAAAACAATGAAATTTCCCGAAATATGAATTTTGTGATTTTTCGGAAACCACTGGGCCGATTTCAAAGAGCTTTGCACTGGAGTGTTCAGAATCTTTGTCCGCTTCCGTTGGACCCCTTGGTTGGCCCACACGAGCCCACTATTGGGAAACCACTTTTCAGGGGTCCAAACTTTTGTTCACCACAAGGAAACGGTTTGTCCCAGAGGTCCGCAAAAATGTTCGTGGTGTAGATGAAGAGCGCGCGCACAATTCCACACTCTCACAATCGCGACGTATCACGAAAATCAAGCGGCGTTCGCGCCCAAAGTTGAAAAACACAAAATTTTCACGGTTTTCTGCTAATAACTTTTTGGTTTATGGTCCAAATTCGACGCGGTTCCCACCAATCGTTTGCTCTCGACGAGCCGCGTCGAACGATATGCAGCACTATATACTTTGGCTGTTTATGCCACGAAAAATTATTTTAAATAATTATTCAAAAATTCTCTGCACGGAGCACACTTTATAGCACGTGTAAGCGACCTCTCCGGGGTTGAGTTGGGTTGCGACTGGTTAGGTTAGGTTAGGTTAGGTTTGGACCATGAGAGGTCAGCTCTGACGGCAGTCGTCGGCCGGGATTTATCCCTACCCGCTGTCGTCAGGGCAATGCTAGACAGCATACTAAAATGGAACGCCGTCAAGGCCTTCTGTGAGAAAGTGCTCAGGAGCAAGGAGGCCAGTGAGCGGGCTCGCGAGGAAGACCCCCTTGCTGCTCCCCTGAGACGCCGCAGAGCGGGACAACGGCGCCGGGCCTATGCTACGGCGCAGAACATATAATGACTGCCGGGCGTCAGTAGAGGACAACTGGCGCCCGGTTCACATTGCTGAGGGGTGGCGGCCTATACATATTCCGTAGGCTGCCACCAGAGAAACAGTGCCAAAAGCACCAGACGACGGGTCCGTAGTGGACACAGCGGTGTAGATGGGGTTTGAGGACAAGGCAATCTGTAACCTCGGCCCCATATACCACCGCGGATGTTGGAATATGGAGGGGTTTTAGTGGGTATTCCCGGTGCCTCTCACCGGGCGAGTCCCACACACCCCCTCGTCGGGATGTCCCCCCGACGAGGGATAGTGCGTAAATGCATTTCCCCTCCTAAAAAAAAAAAAAAAAAAAAAGGTTAGGTTAGGTTTTCCGTGTGCGGTTTCCAGTCCGCCATCGGACGCGTCCCCGGGTTGCGGATAGGGGAACGCCCCCCAGTATGGGGGGTACCGGTTTCGGCCGGCGCGGACAAAAACTGGCATGTGGCTGTCTGGTCTTTTTAAGGGCGGACATTGCACGGCCACATGAACCCGTAGCCCCGCACTGAGTGGGGACGGGGGTCCAGCGCACTGAGCGTTGGGCCGCGAGGAAGACAACCTCTCTAAAAAATTACCCTTGAGGGCGAAGCCGTGGCTTCTTGTTCAAGAAGCCCTAGGCTGTCGCCAGTGGACCCCTAGCGGGTCGTGGGATGGCCAGGTCCAACCTGGCGGACCGGCATCGACCGGCCGACGAGGGGGCGTTCTGACGCCACAGCGCATTTGGCGCTTCGTTGGAGTAACACATACCGTAACCTTGCACTCTGCGAGGCCGGGGGTCTGACGCACTTAGCATCGGACCGCGTGGAAGAAAACCACTATAAAAAATCACCCCAAACCCAAGGTCAGCGTGCCGAGGGGTTGTATGGCTGGGGGGTTACCCAGTCCTAAGCGCGGAGGTAGACTTCGGTCTGCGCGAGGAGGCACCGAACCGCGGGCGGTATAACCTGCACCAAGGTTAGCGCTGACCTGGCAGGTGTAAATCCCTGCCGAAAGGGCGTCTGCGGCCCCTTGGGAAAGGGCCGTACGTAATTTCCCAATTCGTAAATATGAAATGTTGACACGAAAGAGCGCGCGTTTGTTGAGCGATCCCGCTAACGCCGGGCGCTCGGGGGTAGCTGGGCCCTCGAGTGTGAAGTTGGTTACTAGCGGCACATGCGACCCGCCTTGCCAGCGGCGTCAACCGGTGTCCGGGCCGGTTGGTGAGAAATTGGTTACCGGCGATTGCGAATGCGGCGAGGGAAGCCGCCCCTGTCCCTGGTGCGAAGCCAGACAGGAAGAGCTTGCCAGGGTGGATCCCGGGCCTTCGCAAGCTACTAATGCTACCGGAGACGAGGATACGCAGGTACTGCCGGCCCTCCGACGGGACCTTGAAATGTCGGGAGACTCTTCCTCTGGCAGTACAAAAACCGTTCGCTCTGCCAGAGTGAAAGTTACAAAAATGGAGGAGGACAGAAATCTGTCCCGTTTCTGGCTCAAGAGAGGCTCAAAACCTCCTGAGTCAGAAACATCTGACGAGGGGTCTGACCGAACGGTCTCTCCGATCCGTTCGGTTAATAAGGCCAAGAAGCCCGGTCGTCCGCCCACAACCGGCGACTACGTCGGCTTAGCTAGAGCTAAGGCCGAATTGGTTAAGGCCCAACAGGCCGAAATGGTACTACAGGCGGAGAGGGAAATGCTCGCTTTCGCTTCGGAAGCTAGAGCCACCCGCTCCCGCCTGACCGCGTCCCATGCCAACGACGCTGAGTCATCCTCGCAAATCAAGTTGCGAGTGATGTCCAGCCTCGAAGTGATTGAGAAAGTTGCTGCCACCTCAGGTAACCTTAAGGGCACGTTCATTAAGTCCCTGAAGGATGCAACCGAAGACATCCGGGGCGACGTTGCTATCTTGTCCGCCCGGACCGCTTCTGAGGAAGTGGTGGCGCTGCAGCGTGAAAACGCACAACTGCGCTCTGGTATGGCGGAGCTCCGAAAGGAGTTCGCCGAATTCAGAGCCAGCTTACAATCGCAGCCCCGACAATCTACCTCGACGCTGGACACTGAAGGGATAGTCACACCAGGCATGCTCAAGGCGCAGGAGGACCGCCTATTGAGATGCCTGAGTGAAAGACTCAACGTCAGAATAGACGAGCTCCTCAACAAGGAGCCGCAGCCTTGCCCTCCACTGGCATCCCGAAAGGGACCTCCGCCGACACCGGCGCCGAGGAAGGCTCAACCCAAGCGCCCTGCCGTACCACCAAAATCCGCCACCAGTGCGCGAATAGTGACGGCTAATGAAGAGAAGACACCGACGCCTTCCAAAAATACCTGGCGCAGGAAACCCAACCGAGGACGCGATTCGGTGACCAAGAAGCCGGTTCGTCGGGACCCACGCCCACTCCCCCCTGCCCCCGCCTCCATGGACAGAACATGGAGCACGGTGACCAGGGGAGGCAAACACAAGGAGTCACCTCCAACTCCAAAAACGAGTCGGCCCCAGCGGCCCATCACAAAAAAGAAGACGAAGCCTCCCAAGACGGCGGCAGTAGTGCTCACCCTGCAGCCGGAAGCTGCCGAGAAGGGGTTGACCTATGCCTCCGTCATTGAGGAGGCAAAACGGAAGGTGGATTTGGCGGCGCTTGATATTGAAGATATCAAGTTCCGTCGTGCCGTGACCGGGGCCACGATATTGGAGATTTCTGGCACGGATAATAACAATAGGGCGGATGCGCTGGCCGCCAAACTCAGAGAACAATTGAGCGCGGAGTCGGTTCGAGTATCCAGACCGGTCAAGATGACCGAATTACTGATATCTGGGCTCGACGATTCCGTCAGCTCCCAAGACGTGGCGGCGGCCATCGCCAAAATTGGCGAATGTGCCGTGGAATCGGTCAAGGTTGGGGCGATCCGTTTCTCGCGCTTCGGCATGGGGACGGCATGGGCGGGCTGCCCGGTAGCAGCTGCTAAAAAAGTATTAGAAGGGAGACTGCTGGTGGGATGGTCGGCGGCAAGGGTCAAGCTCCTTCAGCCCCGAGAGCTGCGCTGCTTCCGGTGTCTGGAATCCGGACACGTCAGGGGGCAGTGCACTGCCGCCGTCGACAGAAGCCAGCAGTGCTTCCGGTGCGGTCAGGCTGGCCACCGTGCGGCCGATTGCCGCTCCGAAGCCCGCTGTGTCATTTGCGCTGAAGCCGGGAAACGGCACAACCATCGTCTGGGGAGTCCCAAATGTTCGGCCCCCAGACGGAAATGGAATCGACGAAGGCCGGCTGGTCCTGAGGCTACGTCCCAGGATGCCGCCGACCGCCTGCCGGACAGGACGCATGGAGCACCTATGGACGTACAATCAGTATGTCCATAAGGTGCCTCCAAACTAATATAAATCACTGCGCCAGAGCTCAGGACTTGTTGGTCCAGACGCTGGCGCAGTGGAGGATAGAGGTGGCAGTCGTCTCGGAGCCGTATCTGGTCGTCAATCGTGACAACTGGATCGGTGACCGGGACGGGCTCGTGGCCATTGTTTTGGCCTCGAAAGAGGGGGCCCACGCCGTCGATCGTACGTATAAGGGTCGAGGGTTCGTTGCCGCCTTATGCGGAAACATTGTGTTCGTGGGTGTCTATTTTTCGCCAAATCGTTCGCTTTCGGATTTCGAGAGCTTTTTGGCGGAAATAGACATCCTTTTAGGCTGGTGTCGTCCGCATCAGGTACTTCTAGCCGGAGACCTGAATGCGAAGTCGACGGCGTGGGGATCATCTCTCACAGACGCGAGGGGCGCTGTCCTCGAGGAGTGGCTTTCCAGTAGCAACATGTGCGTACTGAATAGGGGTACGTCTAACACTTGCGTGCGGCATCAGGGCGGTTCCGTCGTGGATGTCACGTTCGCGAGCCCCGCCCTGGCCCGCCGTGTCCGGGGCTGGGTAGTCGAAGAAGGCGTCGAGACTTTGTCGGACCACCGGTACATCCGGTTCTCCGTCTCCGCCCACTCGACAGACCCGAACAGCCCCAGACATATCCCGTCAGAGATCGGGCCCAGGTGGGCACTCAAAAAGCTGGAAAGAGACGCTCTCGTGGAGGCGTCCCTCGTTGAATCCTGGATTGACATACCGGACGAGACCGATGCGGATCTGGAGGCGCAATGGTTCCGCGAGGCAATGACGCACGTCTGCGACGTCGCCATGCCTCGCGTCGGAAAACTGCCGCCCCGTCGACAGGTGTACTGGTGGTCGCCAGAGCTGCAACAGCTCCGAGCGGCATGCGTGAAAGCACGACGCCAGTACACCCGAGCTCGTCGTCGCAACAGATCCGCATCCATAATTGACAGACTTTTCGCCGCCTTCCAAGGGGCCAAGAAAGCCTTGAGAGCGGAGATCGGTGCAGCGAAGGAGCGCGCCTGGCAGGAGCTGGTCGACTCGCTCGAGCGGGACCCATGGGGCAGGCCGTACAAGCTCGTCATGAGCAAGCTTCGCCCCTGGGCCCCTCCGCTCACATCTGAGATGGAAGCGGAGACGCTCGCGAGAGTGGTGGAGACCCTGTTTCCTGTCAGGGCGGAGGGCGATGCTCCTCGCACACAAGATCGTGCGGTGCAGCCGACTCCAATCGAGGATCCTCCCGAGGTGTCCGAGGGCGAACTGAATAGGGCGGTTCTTCGCCTCAGCGCGAAGAACACAGCTCCCGGTCCCGACGGCATCCCGGGGAAGGCGTGGGTCTTGGCCCTCAAGGAGGGCGGTCTGGACGAGAGATTCCGTGCGCTACTCACCACCTGTGTGAAGGAAGGCCACTTTCCCAAGGATTGGAAGCAGGGCAGGCTGGTCCTCATCCGCAAGCCCGGGCGTCCGGTGGACTCACCATCGGCATACCGCCCCATAGTCCTGCTGAGTGAGGCTGGGAAATTGCTTGAGCGAGTCATCGCTGCTCGCCTCACTCAACACCTCGAGGAGACGGGGCCGAATTTGGCGGAAATCCAGTTCGGTTTCCGTAGGGGCAGGTCCACCGTAGACGCTATTGCCAGGGTGAGGACTATTGCGGACGAGGAAGTTGGGAAAGGTGGGGTCGTCTTGGCGGTGTCCTTGGACATTTCCAACGCGTTCAACACTCTCCCACACAGAGTCATCTTGGAGGCCATGGGGTACCACGCCTTCCCGGGATACTTGCGTCGACTCGTCGACGAGTACCTCTCGGGTCGGTCGGTCGTGTACCCCACACGCGTTGGAATTTGTCAAAGGGAAGTGTCGTGCGGTGTCCCGCAGGGGTCGGTTCTCGGGCCGCTCCTGTGGAACATCGGCTACGACTGGGTGCTGCGGGGCGTTACCCTGCACGGGGTCGACGTCACGTGTTACGCGGACGACACGCTAGTGACCGCCCGTGGTGGCACGTTCCGTGACGCGGCCCTGTTGGCAACCGCCGGAGTCGCACAGGTGGTGGGGCGCATACGGCGCCTGGGCCTGACGGTGGCCCTTGAAAAGTCCGAAGCGATCTGCTTCCACGGACCTCGCAAGGCGCCACCGCCAGACGCCCACATTATTGTGAGCGGAGTGTCCATCGGCATCGGGTCGACGTTGAAATATCTCGGCGTCGTTCTCGATAGCCGGTGGAACTTCAGGGACCACTTCTCTAAGCTGGTTCCCAAATTGGTCCGGACATCGTTAGCCCTAGCAAGGCTAACGCCCAACCTGGGTGGGCCAAGGAGTGGATGCCGTCGTCTCTACGCAGGCGTGGTGCGATCGATGGCCCTGTACGGGGCACCGATCTGGGTGGACTCCCTGTCAGCACAAAATAAGGTCCTGTTGCGACGCGCGCAGCGGATCGTTGCTATCAGGGTCATCCGAGCGTATCGCACCGTCTCGTGGGAGGCGGCGTGCGTTGTTGCTGGAACACCACCCTGGGAATTGGATGCCGAGGTCCTAGCAGCGGTCTACTACAAGACTGCGGATGCTAGGTCCCGAGGTGTAGCTCCGACCCCAGCGGTGGTGTCGCGCTGGAGAAGAGAGGCCCAAGAAATGGCTATGATGACGTGGAACGCCGAGTTGGCGAGGCCGAATGCGGGTCGCCGCATTTCGGCTGCGGTCGCTCCCGTCCTCAAGGAGTGGGTGAGCAGGCGGACCGGATCGCTCTCCTTCCGGCTTGTGCAGGTGCTTACGGGGCACGGCTGCTTCGGACAGTACCTGTGCAACGTCGCGAAGAGGGAGCCAACCACCGCTTGCCACGAGTGCGGGGCAACGATTGATACGGCCCAGCATACTCTGGAAGTTTGCCCAGGTTGGGACCATGAGAGGTCAGCTCTGACGGCAGTCGTCGGCCGGGATTTATCCCTACCCGCTGTCGTCAGGGCAATGCTAGACAGCATACTAAAATGGAACGCCGTCAAGGCCTTCTGTGAGAAAGTGCTCAGGAGCAAGGAGGCCAGTGAGCGGGCTCGCGAGGAAGACCCCCTTGCTGCTCCCCTGAGACGCCGCAGAGCGGGACAACGGCGCCGGGCATATGCTACGGCGCAGAACATATAATGACTGCCGGGCGTCAGTAGAGGACAACTGGCGCCCGGTTCACATTGCTGAGGGGTGGCGGCCTATACATATTCCGTAGGCTGCCACCAGAGAAACAGTGCCAAAAGCACCAGACGACGGGTCCGTAGTGGACACAGCGGTGTAGATGGGGTTTGAGGACAAGGCAATCTGTAACCTCGGCCCCATATACCACCGCGGATGTTGGAATATGGAGGGGTTTTAGTGGGTATTCCCGGTGCCTCTCACCGGGCGAGTCCCACACACCCCCTCGTCGGGATGTCCCCCCGACGAGGGATAGTGCGTAAATGCATTTCCCCTCCTAAAAAAAAAAAAAAAAAAAAGGTTAGGTTAGGTTTCCGTGTGCGGTTTCCAGTCCGCCATCGGACGCGTCCCCGGGTTGCGGATAGGGGAACGCCCCCCAGTTATGGGGGGTACCGGTTTCGGCCGGCGCGGACAAAAACTGGCATGTGGCTGTCTGGTCTTTTTAAGGGCGGACATTGCACGGCCACATGAACCCGTAGCCCCGCACTGAGTGGGGTCGGGGGTCCAGCGCACTGAGCGTTGGGCCGCGAGGAAGACAACCTCTCTAAAAAATCACCCCCGTGGGCGAAGCGACGGCTTCTTATTAAGAAGCCCACCGCTGTCGCCAGTGGACCCTTGCGGGTCGTGGGATGGCCGGGTTCAACCTGGCGGACCGGAAGTCCCGGCTGATGAGGAGGCGCTCTGGCGCTGGAGCGCTTCGGCGCGCTTGTGGAGGCCCCGTAGCGGGGCAGTGGAGCTTCGGCTCGTGGAAGGCGGACCTTCAAGGTCCGCGTGCGCGGCGTGTGGTCTAGGCCACCGTCGGGCAACCCGTAACCTCGCACTCTGCGAGGCCGGGGATCCGGCGCTTTGAGCGTCGGGTCGCGTGGAAGAAAACCACTATAAAAATCACCCCAATCCTAAGGTTTTGGGTCTGCCGATGGGATGAATGGCTGGGGGGTACCCAGTCCCAAGGGCCCAACAGCAGTGAAGCTGTACAAAAACACAAATTTCAAAATGAAAAGTGCATCTAAAAGTAAATATACCCAGGAGGGTCCCACCTGCTCCGCAGATGGGGAATCCCTCCCTGTGCCTTCGGGTACAGGCAGTCCCACGTACTCTGGGGGGGACAAGACTGCACTTGGGGGCAACCCCACCAACGACAATGGCTTTTCTTTTAAGGTACCCGAGATTGCACGCGATTTGGAAGCGCAGGCCCTGTCGACTCTTCGGCAGGACCTCGCAATGTCCGGCGATTCTTCTTCTGGCAGTGCGAGCACCGTTCGCTCTGCCAGAGTGAAAGTCACGCGAATGGAGGAGGACAAGAGTCTCTCTCGATTCTTTCTGAAGAGAGGCTCCAAACCGCCCGAATCAGAAACTTCTGATGAGGGCTCTGACCGAACGGTCTCTCCGGCTCGTTCGGTCAACAAGGCCAAGAAGCCCGGACGTCCGCCCACAACTGGGCAATATGTCGGCCTTGCGACGGCTAAGGCCGAATATGTGAAGGCCCAACGGGCTGAACTAGAGCTCCTGGCGGAGAAGGAGCTGCTAGCCTCTGTCTCTGAGGCTAGAGCAACCCGTTCCAGCCTGGCTATGCCAGGAGAGAAAGAGGATGACAACGTGACGTCCTCGCGTCTGCTGGAGCGTGTAAAATCTCGCTTTTCCGTCATAGAGGAAGTGGCAGCCAAATCAGGCAAACTCAAGGGAACCTTTGTTAAGGCCCTTAGGGATTCGGTGACTGAGGCGTGGGAGGACGTGTTGTCTCTCGCGTCCCTGCGCGCCACGGAAGAGACAAAGGCCCTGCAGCGTGAAAACGCACAACTGCGCTCTGGCATGGCGGAGCTCCGAAAGGAGTTCGCCGAATTCAGAGCCAGTATCCAATCGCAGCCCCGACAGGTTCCCTCGACGATGGAAGGTGTAGTCACACCAGGCATGCTCAAGGCGCAGGAGGATCGCCTATTGAGATGCCTGAGTGAAAGACTCAACACCAGAATAGACGAGCTATTAAGTGTGGAGCCGCAGCCTTGCCCTCCTCTGGCATCCAGAAAGGGAACTCCGCCGACATTGGCGCCCAGGAAGGCTGCACCAATTCGCACAGCCGCACCGCCCAAACACGCCACTGCCCCCGCTTCCAGCGGGCGCAAGGTGATGGCGGCCGCACCAGAGAAACGGGCGCTTTCCAAAAGCGCTAAGAAAAGGGAAAGAAAGAGACAACGCAGGACGGAATCAAAGAAAGGACCTCCCCCCGAAGCGCGTCCCCTCCCTTCCGCCCCCGCTTCCATGGACAGGCCATGGAACCTAGTGGCGAAGGGGGGAAAACATAAAGAGAAAGCGATCGCCCCGCAGAACATGGCGACAAAAACTGGGCAACCTCAAAAGCTGCCTCCTAAAAGAAGAACGGCGAAGCCTCCTAAGACGGCAGCCGTGGTCCTAACCCTACAGCCTGGTGCTGAGGACAGAAATGTGACCTACGCCTCGATCATAAGGGAGGCTAAGCAAAATCTGGACCTGGAATCTCTAGACATAGAGTTTACCAGGTTCCGTCGCGCCGTGACCGGAGCTGTCATATTAGAAATCTCCGGCACTAATAACAACGAGAGAGCGGACGCGATGGCCGCCAAACTGAAGGAACTTTTGAGTGCGGAGTCAGTACGGGTTTCGAGACCCGTTAAGACCACCGAGATGCTCATCTCGGGGCTAGACGACTCAATAACTCCCGACGAAGTGGCAGCGGCCATCGCAAAGTTCGGTGGATGCGAGCAAGAGGCGGTGAAGGTCGGAACTATCCGCCAATCCCGCTTTGGATCAGGGACAGTGTGGGCGAGCTGCCCTATGACAGCCGCCACAAAACTGATGGAGAGAAGGCTCTTGATCGGGTGGACGGCAACGCGGGTAAAACTGTTGCCGCCGCGCGAGTTGCGCTGTTTCCGGTGCCTCGAGACGGGGCACGTCAGGGGGCATTGCACCACGCCTACCGATCGGAGCAATATATGCTTCAGATGCAGTCAGGCGGGTCACCGAGCGGCCGATTGCCGCTCGGACGTCCACTGCATCCTGTGCGCGGAGGCCGGCAAACCGGCAAAACATCGCCTGGGGAGTGCAAAATGTCCGGCCCCCAAGCGTAAATTGAAAAGACGAGAGCCG